>CM028134.1:653810000-655055833 GCA_016271365.2 Neoceratodus forsteri | reverse complement strand
GGATAGAAGGAGAGCCCGACTGGCTGGCCCTGCGGGTGGACCAGGGCGGGCCACTGCAGCAGCTCAGTTGCAGGCTGCAAGCTGCGTGGCGGGGCTTCTGAACCAGTGCAAGGTGCGTTGCTGCATGCAGGTAGGTACTGTTACATGCTACAATGTTGTGCAGGGTGGGCAGCGGAGGTGGGCCACAGCCTCCTGTGTGCATGGCCATTGCAGCTGTGCACTGCCTGCGGTGACCGTTGCACTGTGCTGTGGCTATCGCACATGTGTGTGGCTGCTGCAGGAGGGCTGAGGGTGCAACCGGATCCCAGCTGTGCCACCATCATCCTGCCACTTTTCCATGTCACCTGCCAGCCACGGTGGTGGAGTGGGGCACATGGGTGGTGTTGGTGTGCAGTGTTCTGCATGGCTGTGGTTTGCCAGGTTGGTGGCACTTGTGGGCACACACACTGCAGGTGGCTGGGTGCTATCCCAGGGGCGCATGTCACCACTGTCCGCTGCGAACGGTGGGTGAGCTATAGTGTTCCAGACACGCACTCATACCATGTACCCTCATTTGTCCTAGGTGGCCAATGCCCTGCTGTGAATACCTGGCTCCTGCAACAGATCATTCGGGTCACCATTGCCATGTTGCAGGTGGCACAGCTGCTGCAGAGGATGCTGCACAGGCAGCAGCACAGATGACGGCGTCAAGCACCGGTGGGGTGAGGCCGCCCATAGGGCTCATTGGCCTGCATCTGTTACCCTTCCCTGTCCCCCGTCTCTTGCCCTCCCTTGTCTCCTCATATAACCCTGACCCCTGTCCCCCTGCCTCCCTTCCCTGGTCTCCCATTTTGTACGTGGCCTCCCCATTCCCTGTTCCCTGTCCCCTGTTACCTGTACATTTATATATAGTTGTTTTAATACTGTTGTAATACACTTTTATATGGTTAGCCATCTGTGTTCATGTCTGCTTTGCAGCTGGCGTGCGGAGCCATGCTGCAGTGGTGTGCATGGTGGCTGTGTGGTACACCTGGAGTGGTCAGGGGGTTGTGCCTGGTGGTGTACACCCATTGGTCAGTGGCTGTGCCCTGGGGTGGCCGTGAGCTCTCTGTTCGGGTTGTGTGGCATGTGCATTGTGTGCTGTTTGCCTGTGTGTTGCCGGCTGTAGGCCTGTGTGTTGCTGGCTGTAGTCCAGGTGGCGTGGCACATGCCTTCCTGTGGGGGGTTGACGGAGGCTGTTTACCAATGACCACTGGTGTCACCCTGCCTCCGTGTGCCACTGTGGTGCACGCAGGCAGGGGCCTGCTGCTTCCCCATGCACACTGGGTGGTGTTCCGTCGTGTGCTTGCCATGCTGCACTCCTGTCACCCTTTGCACCCTGGTGGCGGGACTTCCACCCCAGTGGCTTGCTCCTTGCTGTTCCTCTTGCCGGTCCATCTGTGTTCTGGCACATGCCCCTCTGTCCCTTGTGCATCCCTGGTTGCGCTATTGCGCATGTTGGCTTGCTCCCTGGTGCAGCCCTGGTTGCTCTATGGTGCATCCCTGCAATATTCAGCTGTGTTGCGCTGGCACATGCCGTCATGTGGAACCTTTGAATATCACATTCAGTGCGCTGTGGTGCACTGGATTTGCACTGCGCCACTCTTGTGCCTACCTCTGGTGCATTTCTGAATATCCCACCCCTGGTATGTATAACTGTGACTTGGCTGGATAACAGCACTTGTTATATGGGTTACTCTTTGTAACATTGTCCAAGATTGGGGCATGTTAAGAGGTTAAAGTATCTTTAAACTTGTTGGAAGTCCGCAAACTGATCCACAAGGAGTCCTTTGAATATGTGGTAGACTAATGTATAACAACTGAGGAGCTTAGTTTCAGACTTCCACTAGTGTTCAATGCCCTTAGTACTCAGCAGAAGTTTTGGATGAACTGAATTCTTATGCACTAGAATCCTTGACACTTTTCTTCCATGCTGATTTCACTTTTCATGCTTGCCTTAGATTTTAGTAAGGGGACTTGCCATTTCATGGATTTCATGACATCCATAAATCAGAGTTGGCATACAGTATTAGAGAAACTTCACGTACGAATGAATAGAATTTAAACTTGAACTGTGTGCTGTGGTCAAAACACCTGCTTTTGTACTTCTCGGTTAGAGTAATACAAACAGATTCTCATCCAATAGACTGTGGGCTGATTCACAAAGATCCCCTGAATGGCACAAGGGGTTTACGCCACAAAGAATGGTGCAAGGTGAGGCTTGTACCGAAAGATGCACCGGGAGCAGTTCACAAAAGCAACCAGTGTCAAATGCAGGCTGCGTGCGCTGAAGTGGGCTTGTACCAGCCTTGCACCACAAAATGGCCTGTGACATGGCACTAGGGAGCTTATAGCTGATGCAGGCTGCCATATCCCCTAATTCAGGATTCTCTAAACCCTTCCAGAGGGCAAATTTCTAAGTACCATTAGACCAGCCAGGGCTGGTCTAAGGGTACTTAGAATTGTGTCCTCTGGGAGGGTTTAAAGCCCTGTGCCACCTGCAGAGCCCTCCCTGGATGGGTGGGAAAATGTGCCATGGACCCCCTCTCTCTCCCTGATCTCCCCTTAAATATTCACATATCATTTCCTGGTGGTCTAGTGGACACCTCTCCCTATCCTTGATCTGTCTGTCCAATAAAAAATATAGCATGCCTGGTCTAGTGGACCCCCCTCACTACCTACGATCTGCCAATCTAATAAAACATATAATGTGCCCATGTGGTCTAGTGAACCCTGCCTCCCTATTCCTGATCTGCTCATCTAATAAAACTTATAATGTACTTTGGTGGTCTAGTGGAGCCCCCCTCCCTATCCCTGATCTGCCCGTATAATAAAGAATAACTTTCTCTGGTGGTCTAGTAGACCCCCAACCCTGGCAGGCATGTCCCACCACCCTGCTCCCTTGTCCCTTCCATGAGCCGGTGACCAGCACAGCCCTCCGCTCTCCACCATGGCCAGCTGCAGACTGAGCTGTCAATGAACACATACTGTATACAGTACACACTTATTGACAGCTCAGTCAGTGGCCAGCCATGGTGGAGAGTGAGGCTGTGCCAATGATGGTTCATGGAAGGGACTGAGGGATTGCAGGGGCACTGCTTGCTGGGGTGGGGAGAGGGGTCCAGTAGGCCACCAGGCACATTATATGTTTTATTAGATGGACAGATCGGGAAAGGGAGGTGGGTCCACTAGACCACCAGTGTATGTCATATGTTTTATTAGATGGGCAGGATTGGGGACGGGGGCCACTAGACCACCAAAGCATGTTATATGTTTTATTAGACGGGCAGATTGTGGGATAGGAGGGGGTCCACTAGATCACCAGGGCACGTTATATGTTTTATTAGATGGTCAGATCAGGGATAGGGAGGGGCTCCACTAGACCACCAGGAAAAGTTATACTTTATTATATGGGCGGATAGGAAGGGGGGTCTGCTAGATCACCAGGGTAAGTGATATGTTATAGGGGCAGATCGGTGATGGGGATGGGGGACTGCTAGCCACCAGGGAGGGTATGTATTGTAGTAGTACTAGTAGTATACTTTTATTCAGAAATCATGAAAGAAAAATAACGCAGCTGAGCTCATTTTCAATGAGCTCCCATATTACATTCATTCAAGTTTCCACACATCCAAACTTATCTATTAAAATATGAAAGTTAAATTATTAGTATTGTGCTTGGTGTACTGGTCACTGTCCATGGGCGTAGCTGCTGCCTGACTGCCCTGCAGCTTGAAGCAAACCTCACAGATGCACCATCTGTTTGGCACATGGCCACAGTTGCTGCAAACTGCAGGACTTTGCCACCAGGACCCTATTCAAAAAAGAATTGGGTGCAGAGTGCCTGGCGCAATGACAATTGGCACAGGTTGCCATTGACGCAGCTTGCACCAACCTTTGTGAATCGCACCCTGTGTGTTTAGTATATTTATTGGTATGCCAGAAATAGTTTGAGATCCTCACTCCTGTAGATGTCCGCACCATGGTTTATGTAACAGTTGCCAAGATCTATAATTGTGGTTATCTCAACTGTTGTTGACATGACAGGATGGCATCAATCCATACCTGTTCCCTAGTAAGAGCTCAAAGATCATCTTGTATACTGATGATCTAAGGCGCAAAGACAGGGTTGAATTGTGGCCTCACCAAAGACCTGTACATGGGCAGCATTACCTCCTTGACAGATTCGTAAAACTGCAATCTGAGGAGTGGTGAAATATTTGGAATGCACTGTCTTCTGAATAATGCTGCTTATATTTTATTTATTTATTTATTTAGTAATCAGAATTACAACCTTTGAGCTAAAAGCTCTTTTACAAAGGATCATCGTCACAAGGGTAGGGGAGGGTACATAAGTTTGGAGTCAGTAGCAGTTTAATAGGCATTGTCAAGAGCATCTAACAGTAAGAAAAATGTGAACAGGAGAACTTTGTAAACATTGGCAATAGCGTAACAATGTAGGATAACATAGGCAAATAACAACACATAACCAAAACAAGGGTACATAGTCAATGGGGTATGGTTCACACGTCATGCCATACAATTAATTGCTTAAGTCAAAGTTAGGTGCTAGTTTGAGAAAAAATCAGACGTGGAAGCTAGGCAGGACCTTGTATTGGGAGGAAACAGGAGATGGAGCTGTTCATCCAAACTGATACCCAAAGGTTACTAGGCTATAGCCAGAGGAGTCAGCCTAGGCAAAGTAGTCAGAAAGGGTAGAGGGAACCAATCAGGATTAGTTAGAAGAAGAGGAATCAGAGGAGGGGGATGTCGGTAGGCTCAAAGGTGGGTGGTGTAAGTAGGTCAGTGGGTGAAGGTTTGTCAAGGAGAGCGTGACAGGAGAAAGATGAGCAGGCAGGTGGGCAGACATGGGCAGGTGGTGAGCAGGGAGTTTTGCATCAAATTGTAGAAGTGAAAGAAGAACCATGGCAAGCCTAGGGTTCTGGTACCTGCTAGGCTAAGAGTGGCTGTGGCAGCGTACAGGAGGGGAGATAGTCTTTAGGAGCATGGCTTTGGTGAACAGAGGTGTGCTGGCTTGTGGGTTAATTGTGGCAATAGCAATGTACAGGAGGGTGGATAGATTTCCTTCTCTTGGACTTGAAAGGCCCAAGTTGGGTAAGGCTTTTGGTGGTGGTTGGTAGCTCATTTATCCAAGCAGGGGCCCTGACGGCAAAGGCTCGTCTCCCCAAGGCAGTCCTTCTGAATGGAACAGCTAATGCATGTTTGGTAACACTTCTTGTGGCATGTTCAGCTGGAGCAGGACAGAATAAGGCTTGTATAGAGGGAGGTGCAAGTCCAAGTAGGATTTTCTGTTCCAAGATGCAGGCATGGAGCTTAATGCGGTCCATACGTGGGAGCCATTCAGTCCGTATGTACAGTTCACATGTGTGCAATAGGCGATCTGCCCCTAATGCAAACCTATAGGCTTTATTTAAGAAGGCGTGCACTTTGAGCAGGCTAGTTTCAGTGGCAGCCCCATAGACTACATTCCCATAGTCCAAGATTGGGAGGATTGTACCTCTGACTGCCTGTGTCCTGGCCTTGGGACTAAGACAGAACCAGTGCCTGTACAGAGCCCCTAGTTTCCTATTGACTGCCATGGTAATATTGCGTATTTGTTCGTTGAATGATAGGGACTTATCTATGATGAAACCAAGATACCAGAAGGAAGTTACCTGCTCTAGGGTGGTGTGAGAGCTGCAGTTAATTGAGAGAGGTGCGGTGGACCTCTTCGTTTGTCATCCAGCAAAGAGCATTGCCTTGTTTTTTTAACTACTGAGCACCAGCATGCTGTCCTTGAACCATTCCTGTAGTTTTCCTGTGAATCAGCAGTCAGGGGGTCCCTTGACCTAGTTCACTTTCATTTATTGTTCTTTAGTGGGACTCCCTACCATTTCTAATTAATAGAACTTATACTATACTAATCACCTGCTTCAGATTATTATTTCAGAGCCTTTATGTATTTCATGTGTTTTTCTCTCTTGTGATTGGAATAATCTGATATATTTATTTATTTTTGTATATGCTTACTTCCCTGTCTAATTTAGCATGTGACAATCATGTAAGTCTTTAATTAAAAATGCAAAACATTTAAAAAAAAAAAAAGCTGTTACCTAGTCCACAGTCCACACATTCACATCTCATTACTGCCTGGACACACAGGCAAGAGAGCATGCTAAGTTTGGGATTTCTGTTATTCAGAACCTATTCCCCAAATAATCCTAAAACTCTTCAACCCAGGGTACTGTAGTGCTTGGAATCTGCACAAGACTGCCTAGGCTGTTCTAATTCATGTAGTTAGAAGAAACAGGTGCACAACATAGAGGAAAATGGCTGGGGATCAGGTGATAACCATGCTGTAATCACCTTGAGTGGCTGCTAGGGCAACATGGTAAACCTCGAGCAAGGTTCCTCTATGATGGCACCCTCAGTGGAGACCAAGAAGAATGCTGAGGACATTCACAAGGGAGACCCACAGAAGGGTGGCAAGGGACACCACAGGGGAAGGAAACAGCTTCTGACGGGGGATTCAGTTGTTAGAGGGATAGACCTGGGGAAGGGAGAGGAGAGGGAAGAAAGGTGCCTGCCTGGTGCCATGGCTTGGAGGGACAAAAAGCAAATCCTCAGGATTGCAGAAGCAGCATCACAGGAGAGGGAACTAGATATCATTGTCCACCTTGGGACAAATGACCTAGCTAGGCATGTGATCAGTGCAGTGCAGGATGAAATTGTGGAGTTGGGGAGGGCCTCAGACAGGTAGCAAGCACGGTTACCTTCTCCAGAGGTGCTGCCAGTCCATGCGAAAGGGTGAGGGCTAGGTACTACACACCATGCAGTTTAATAAATGGTTGCAAAACTGGTGCAGAGCACAGGGCTTTGGCTTCACTGGGAACTGGGTGTACACCTGGAGAGATGAAGGTCTATACTGGCACGATGGTCTGCATCTGTCCATGAAGGGAACCAAGATCCTAAGTGACAGGTTTAAATGCTTCCTTGGCAAGCTTTTAAACTAGCCATGGGGGGAGGTGCTAATAAGAGGCAGGAAATTTCAAGCCTCCCCCCACAAAACATGACGGGTAGTAAGGTAAACACTGAGGTACAGTGCTCAACGGAGGGCAGGACAGGGGTAAATGGAAAAATAGACAAGGGCAAAAAGAGCAGGCATAGGGGAAAAAAGATAAAGCCAACATTAAATGGAGAGCAATGAGTACTAATGCCCATAGTCCGGGAAACAAGCTTCCTGAGCTAGTAGCCTTGATGGAAGATGAACAATTAGATATTGTGGCAGTCACGGAAACATGGTACACGGAGAACCATGACTGGGATGTCAACATACTGGAGTACACAGTCTACAGAAGGGACAGGAAGGGGAAAAGAGGAGGTGGAGTAGCTCTATACATAAGGGAAGGGATCAAAGCTACAGAACTAAAAAGTAAAGGGGGAGGACAAGAGGCACTCTGGGTCACCTTGGAGACAGGGAATGGCATCACAATCCGCAAGGGGGTTGTATACAGACTCCCGTCTCAAGGGAAGGAAATGGACAAGAAAATGATAGAGGACATTCTCAAAAAGGCTGAAAAAGGGGAGATACTGATCATACTGTTGATGGGGGACCTGAATATGCCAGATGTTAGCTGGATGACATGTACTGCAGCCACATCCAAAAGCAGGGTCATTCTCAATACCCTGCAGGGGCAGGCCTTAGACAGCTAGTGTTGGAACCCACTCGGGAGGGAGCAATACTAGACCTGGTACTCTCAAATGGAGAAAGGATCACAAATTTAGAAGTCAGTAGACATCTGGGAACAAGCGACCACTGCACAGTGTGCTTCACAATAAGCACAACCATGGAGACAAGCCATACAAAAACAAGCATACTGGACTTTAGAAGGGCTGACTTTGGCAAAATGGGTGAATACCTAAGGAATACACTAGCAAATGGCCAAAAAGAAGGGGTGGAAGAACAATGGAGAAAAATCAAAACTGCCATCATAGAGGCAACAAGCCTTTGTGTGAAACAGATAAAGAAAACAAAGCGGAGTAAAAAACCACTATGGTTCTCAAAAGAGGTGGCAGGGAAGGTTAAGGAGAAAAAGGCTGCATTCAAAAAGTATAAGGAATCACAGGAGGAGCACAACAGGGAACTGTATCAATTAAAGCAGAAAGAAGTGGGGAAGGCAGTCAGAATAGCAAAAGCCCAAACTGAGGAAAAAATAGCCAATTCAGTTAAGAAGGGGGATAAAACCTTTTATAGATACATTAGGGAGCATAGAAAGGTTAAGGGAGGAATAGTGAATATTAATAAGGGAGATGGGAGGTGGGCAGAGGGAGACAGTGAAAAGGCAGAGATACTGAATGAATACTTTTACTCAGTATTCACAAAAGAAGATAAGGAGAAGTTACCTAAACCAGACAACAGAAGCACTGTGGGTAGGGGGGTTGACATCAGTCCATTTACAGAAGAAAGAGTCCTGAAAGAACTCCTAAAACTCAAGGTGGACAAAGCAATGGGGCCTGACGGGATTCACCCCAGAATCCTAAAAGAACTAAGGGAGGACCTAGTGACACCACTGACAACACTTTTTAACAAATCATGGGAGGATGGGGTGGTACCTGAGGACTGGAGGAGGGCAGATGTGATTCCCTTCACAAAAGTGGGAGCAGGGCAGAAGCAGGAAACTACAGACCTGTAAGTTTGACCTCAGTGGTAGGAAAAGATGGAATCACTTCTGAAAGAAAGAATTGTTGAGTACCTAGAGGCCGAAGGGCACAGGACCCAAAGCAGCATGGATTTACAGCAGGAAGGTCAGTGTCAGACGAATCTAATAGATTTCTTTGACTGGGTGACCAAAGTAATAGACCAGGGAGGGGCTGTGGATATGGCCTACCTAGACTTTAGCAAGGCATTTGACACAGTCCCACACAAAAGATTAATAATCAAGTTAGCCAGCCTGTAAGTGAGTCACAGGGTGGTAGCCTGGGTAGCAAACTGGCTGCAAAACAGGACACAGAAGGTAATAGTGAATGGAACACATTCCAAAGAAAGGGGGGTCACTAGTGGAGTCCCTCAGGGCTCAGTACTGGGTCCAGTCCTCTTTAACATCTTTATAGGTGACATTGCAGAGGGCCTGGAGGGAAAGGTATGCCTCTTTGCAGATGACACAAAGATCTGTAACAGAGTTGATACACAATGGGGTGTAGAAAGGATGAGAAGGGACTTGGCAAGATTGGACGAATGGTCAGACATATGGCAACTTAGATTCAATGCAAAGAAGTGCAAAGTAATGCACCTGGGAAACAAAAATCCAGGAGAAGAGTACACAATAGCAGGGGAGGTACTAACAACAACAAAAATGGAAAGGGACCTGGGGGTAGTCATATCAGATGATCTAAAGGTTGGTAAGCAATGTGAGAAGTCAGTAAGGAGAGCCAGAGGGATACTGGGATGCATAGGATGGGGCATCACAAGTAGAAAAAGGGAAGTGGTTATCCCTCTGTACAGACAGTTGGTGAGACCCCATCTGGAGTACTGTGTGCAGTTTTGGAGACATCATCTACGCAGGGACATAGACAGGATGGAAGCAGTCCAGAGGAGGGCAACTAAAATGGTGCAGGGTCTGCATCAGAAACCATATGAAAAGAGACTGAGAGAGCTTAGTATGTATACCCTTGATGAAAGGAGGGACAGGGGGACATAATAGAAACATTCAAGTACCTGAAGGGAATCAACAAAGTCCAGGAGGGTAGTATCTTTCAGAAAAAGAGATGTGTAAGAACAAGGGGGCACAATTTAAAGATAGAGGGGGATGGCTCAGGGGAAATGTGAGAAAATTTATTTTCACGGAGAGAGTGGTGGATGCACGGAACCGCCTTCCTGGGGAGGTTGTTGGGTCTAAATCAGTGGGGGAATTCAAACATGCATGGGACAGACATAAGGCAATTGTAGTTGGGGGTGACAGGAAGTAGGCTGTTGGTTAACTAGAATCAGCAGCTTATCCAGTAGGTAGGGAAATGGGCAGACTGGGTGGGCCAAGTGGTCCTTATCTGCTGTCAAAGTCTATGTTTCTATGTTTCAAGAGCGCAGCTCAAGAGGTTTACTGTATCACTAGCAACCAAGAGAGGTGATTTCAGCGTGCTTGTCACCCGATCACCAGCCATCAGCTTTTATAGTGTATGGTCAAAAAAACACTGTTTGCATTCTATGTGTGAGAATTATGGAACTGTGGTGTATTCTTTTTTGTTTTGCCACTGTTTGGAAGTTCGGAAGCGTGGTTAACAACTTTTAAAATTCTAAACAGTGCATAACAAAGCTGTGTAACTGCTGATTATGGTGGTTAATATGCACTTACCATACATTATAGTATAATAACAGCTTTTCTTCTAATGGATTAGTTTATCCAGTCAAACTCAGTACTGTAACTATTCCCTGCCTCCCCTTTTCACTGGTCTTTTCTGCACAATTATATACCTTTGGAATGCTGGGAGGCTTCAGACCAGCAAAGAGAAAGCATGGGGAGGGAGGAGAGGGAGAGGGAGCGGGGGAGGAATGAGAATATTTGAAAAAAAAGATTCTAGGTTTCAGGGCACCATGCACCTCAAAGAGATGATGCACATAATCCATTAGAAGAAAAGCTTTCCTGGTTCACCAGTAGAGGTGCTATAGTGTTTTGTCTGAATACTGCTTTGAGGGGATATCCTGGGATTACATAGTGAAGTTTCATTCAAGTAAGATTAGTATTCATATTTCTACATTTACATTTATGTAGGATTTTTTTTTATAATTTATATATAAGGTACTGATTGTAGGTTGAGGTCAGTGTCACTAACAGCACAGATTACTTCATAAACAGACATGCAGGAGGGACACTATTAGGGGTTGGGTGGACAGCAGGGACTATGGGACAGTGGTGACACAACGAGTGCTCTGGGAGCACAGCTGCTACCTAAACTGCAGGAAACACCATGCCCTATGTATTGAGCTCAAGACTGCAAGGGATGAAATATGCTTCTTGAAGGCCACTGCTAGTGTGGCATTAGGACTGCTACATACTTTACAGCCACAGGACTGCATGGTCCAGCACAGTTGGTTGAATAACAGTAGAGGAAGGGGAAGGAAGATGGGGGGGGGTACCTATGGGGCAGGGTGTGCATACCTCCAACAGGTTCTTATCTCTGATGGAAGTTTCACCAACATCCCACAATGAGTCGGCTGGAACTAGTAGGTGTCATCTACTAAGGATGAGTCAAGGAGGGGTCTAAAAGAGGGGTAAGTAAGACAAGACTAGTGATAGAAGACTCCATTGTAAGAAGGACAGAGGAGATGTAAGCTCCATATATGAGGGAGGAAGACATTCACTGTTGTCTGGGGCAACAGTGAACAGACTTAAGACCAAGGTAATGGAACTCATTGAAAAGGAAGGGGGAAGCAGGATGTGGAGGTGCAAGAAGGCATGAACTACTTGGCCAGTATGAGTACGGATAAGGTAAAGGAGAGCTTCTGCACTCTACAGAGGACACTTTGGGAAATGGAAGAGTCAGTAACCCTCTTAGAAGTTCTACCTAGGACATGAGATAATGACAAAGAAAAAGTCAGGGTCTTTCAATGTAAAGCATGGCTAATGGACTGGTGCATGGGTTATGGGTTTCAGGTCCTGGGAGACTGTGGTCTCTGTTGGAAGGACTGGCAGCTGTTGAGAAGAGATGGGATACACCTAAATGAGGGGGACACAAATGTTGTAGGGCAGAGGTTCACAGATCACATCAGGATCAACTTCAAACTAGGTAAGGAAGGAGGAAGTGCAGTTAAGGATAGGTACATAGAAACAGACAATATCGGCCAAAAAACAGAATTAGTCCATCCAATGTCCAGTTATTCTCTATCCTGTCCTGTGACCTATTTTCTAGACAGCGATTTGGCCCTCACCTCTCCCCTTGCCCCCTGTCTTACTGTTTCCCCCTCCATGAGTAACTATTAAACCCTTAACTCTGTTCCAGCCATGCTTGAAACCATTAATGGTTTCTGAGCTCACCACCTCTGCCAGAAGGCTGTTTCATGACTCAACAACTCTCTCTCTTTAGAATAAAACTTTTTCATGCCCCTCCTGAATTTCCTCCCCCGTACCAGCTTCCACTCACATCCCCATGTTTTTGCCTCACCATTCCTGCTGAATAGTTCCTTGCAGTTTCCCTTATTACTTTCAGGTATTTTGAGGTCTCTGTCATGTTGCACCTCTTCCTTCTGGCCTACAGGGTGTACATGCTCAGTGCCCTATGCTGACCCATGTAGGATCTGCCTGTTGATTTTGAATTATTTTGATTACCCATTGCTGCCCCACTCCAGCCTGCCTTTCTCTTTCCTTGGATTTGGACTCCAGAACTGGGCCAGTATTCCAAATAGGGCCTCATCTTTGATTTATAGAGAGGGCAGCATTATCTCTTTCCTCCTTCTATCAAAACCCCTCAAATACACCCCAACATTCTGGTTGGCCAGCTGTACAGTTGGAGCAAAATACTTGGTCAGATGTTTTAATATATTTCCCAATATTTCTAAAGAGATTCTCTCTGGTGGCCCTTTAACTGTACTGCAGACATGCAGGACATTTTTCTATAGATACCACAGAAACATTAGAACATATCTGACCATGTCTTTGGCATTCATGCATTGGCTAGGTTGTTGTAGGGAGTTGCTTATGATGACTCCCAGGTCCCTTCTTCAGAAATAGTGCCCAGCTTAATGCCACACAGCCAATATTCTGTCCTGGGGTTCTTGTTCCCTATGTGCATCATCTTGAACTTTCTGTCACTGAATTTCAACTGTCAAACCTTGGATCACATTTCTAACCTTTACAGATCCCTCTACAACTCTCTTACCCCTTCTTCACTGTCGACTCTCCGATAGAGCTTAGTGTTATCTGCAAAGACACACTGTACATCTTGCCCTGTGTTCCTTCTCCTATGTCACTGATGGGCATATTGAAAGTACTGGTTCCAGGACCAACCCTTGCTGCAACTCCTTCTCCCCTGACTTAACTATGCTTACTACCACCCTCTGCTGTGCTGCCAACCCATTGCCCTCCCATCTAATTAGGTCCTTCACTGACCAAGTTTTTCTGCCACCTTCTGTATCTCATGAAGTCAAATGCATTTCTGAAGTCAAAGTAGAGTAGATCCACTGCCGTAGTTCTCCATTCAAGGAATACTATCAGGCTGGTATGACAAGACTTCCCTGCCAGGAACCTGTGCTGCTTACTATCCTGTAGTTTATTTCTCTCCACATATTCCACTAGGTCCTTCATGACTAGTTCCTCTATCAGTTTACCCAAAATGGAGGTATGATTGATGGGTCTGTATTTACCCAGTTGCTCCTTGTCCCCTTGCATACGGAACAGAAGTATCTATGGTACCCTTCAATGTTTTGCAATCACTCATGACTGTAGTGGGCTATGGAATAGCCCTGGCAGGTGTTCAGCCAGTTCTGATGCCAGTTCTCTGATCACCCTCGGGCACATCCCTTCCAGCCCTGGAGTCTTATCCATTTTATTTATTTATTTGAATTTTGGTGACCAGGTAAACCTTCTGAGACTAGCAGTCCCTTTTTCAGGGGTGGCATAGAATTAGTTACATAGACGTACAGTACTGTAAAAGACATTGATGTACAGTTTCATACAAGATAAAATATGCAAAATAGACATGTTTAAATTAGTTACCCGATATAGCAATACATATATACATGCATACAATTCTTTAAGTTTATTCTGCCCTTTCTCCTTTAATTATCCCCTGCCCCATTTCTGGGATCCCCCTTGTAGCATCCTTTATGCTGCTTTTCTGGCAAAGGCCTGCTATTCTCCACTGTGAATACTGAGCTGCAGTAGTCATCAGGAATAGCTGCCTTATGCTCATCCTGCTGCACTACAAATACACATCTGTGGGAGGACAGGCGAGCTTCCCCCCAAAACTGCAGTGGGTAGAGGGGAACACAAAAGCAATAAACAAAAGGGGGAGATGTTTATAGGGAAAGTAAGAAAGAAGTAGAGCTAAGAAAATTGGAACATTATGTAGGACTGGCAGAAACTTGAGAAGGAGGTTACAACACAGAGGGTATAGAGAGTCACTGCAACATAAAGAGGGAAGGAGCTGAGTACAAGACCAAGGGGCAGAATTAAAAAGGGCATAAGGAGGAAATAAGAACACATGAAGGTGGTGGCAGGGCTCTGGAGGGCAGTGTGCATGAAAGCCAGGAGCCTAGGGAATAAGATTTGTGCCCTGCAGGCACTGATGGCGGAGTCCAAATTAGGCTTGGTGGCTGTGATGGAGACATGAGCTACACAGCACCATGACTAAGAACAATCCTTGCTAAGGTACACAGCTTTCAGAGAGATAGGAGGCAGGGGAAAGGGGGAGGAGTGGCCTTATACATGAAGGAAGGCATCAGGGTTACAGAGGAAAAAGACGTGGGGGCACTGATAAAGAAAAATTGTGGGTACAGGTAGTCATGGAGGGAGGCAGCATTATCAGCATTGGAAGGGCATAAAGACCACCATATCAAAAGGAAAAAAAAAAGCAGACAAGGAGTTGGAAGAGGCAATAAAGAGGGCATGGAAGCAAGATGAGATGCTGCTAATAGGGGACTTCAGCATGCCAGACATGAATAGAAGTGTCTCTGTAGCAGCGAGTGTTAAAAAACTGCAGCTGATAGAGGCCCTACAGGATGTATTCTTGGTATAGAAGATAGAGGAGCCCACAAGGAATGGGCCATTCTCTACTTGGTCCTCACAAATAAGAACAGCATTGGAGAGGTCACAGTAAGGGAACCCCAGGGAACCAGCAATCACTTGATCACGTGGTGTGACAAAAAGCTACAGCCAGAAGGCAAACAATCATATACTATGGTTTTAGACTTTAGAAAGACAGATTTTGGTAGAATGAGGGAACTGGTTAGGGAGAAGCTGGAGGGGGTGGAGCAGCAGTGGGGTTGGATAGTAAATGAGGATTATATATAGATACATATACAGTGTCAGCAGATAAGGGCTTATGGCCCACCCAGTCTGCCCATTTGAGCTTGTAAGTTCACTTTATGTTTTCCTAGAAGTCTGTTGCCCCTTACTCCTGACCTCCAGAATTCCTTTATGTCTATCCTATGCATTCTTAAATCCTGTGATTGTTTCAGCCCCCACCACTTCCTCTGGCAGGGTGTTCCACTTGTCCACCACCCGTTCTGTGAAGAAATTCTTCCTCATGTTTCCTCTGAATCATCCTCCCTCCAACTTCATCCCATGCCCTCTAGTCCTGGAACATCTTTTTCACTTGAAAATAGTGTATTCCTGCACCCTATTCCTCCCTGTAAGATACTTGTATGTCTCTATCATATCCCTTCTCTTCCTCCTCTCCTCCAGGTAGTACATATTCAAGTCCTTCAACCTGTCCTCATAGGACTTGTGATGCAATCCATGTACCATCTTTGCTGCCCTCCTCTGAACCTTCTCTACCCTATGTCCTTACGTTGGTAAGGTCTCCAAAATTGTACACTGTACTCCAGGTGGGGCCTCACTAGTGTCTTGTATAGTGGAATTATGACCTCCCTTTTCCTGCTGGTGATGCCCCTGCCTACACATCCCAGCATCCTAGTTGCTTTACCTGCTGCCTTGTTGCACTGTTTCCCTACTTTGAGGTCATCAGAGATGATAACCCCAAGATCCCTTTCCTGCTTGGTGCATGCTATATCCTCACCCCCCAAAGAATTGTGTGAAGCAAAGAGTCTTTGTATTAGGATAACAGGAAAACAAACAAGTGAGGTGAAGTGGGTCTAGTGGCATGGCAGGCTGAGACACTGGTCACTTTATAGCCTGCCACACCAGCAACCCAGGTTTGGAAACAGACTAGTGTCACTCAGGGCCTGACTGAGAGAGAGAGATTGAGTGTCCCAAGAATGGCTCTTCTCTCTTGGGGAAGGGGCTCATGTGTCCCACGACTTGACTCCCACCTAGCGGACATCAGATAGCAGTGACAGTGGCAACAACAGTCATGAGGAGGGCGTCTGCAAATGAAGCCGCAGCCCAGTTAGCATCCCCCCCCAGGGCAACACACAACCCTACATGTCAGGACACCAGCCATAATGTGCAAGTGGTGGATAAATGGTAAGCCCACAAGATGGATCAGTGATGGGTCTGGAGGGGTGGTGCTGAGACCAGGGGACAAACGGAGCAGAAACTGTATATGAAAAAAAGGGAAAAACAGGAGAAGAAGAAAACCAATCTGGTACATGTGGGAGGTACAGGAGCTGGTGAGGGATTAAAGGATTGCCTTTTAAAAATACTAGGCCAACCAGACAGATAAAAAGCAGGGAAATGTATCAGACCAAAATGAGAGACACCAACAAGAGTGTTAGGAGGGCAAAGTTGAAAATAGAACTGAGGATAGCTGAAGGTTTCATGTAACTACGTAATAACTTACGCTGTGAATCCATTGATCATATTAGCGTATCTCAGGATTACAAGATCTAACCATCCACACCGTCTTCTTCTGCCTGTGGTTACTCCTACTTCATGACCTCGAGACTGAAGAAGATCTCCAATGTCCTGCCAACAATATAAGTTTTATTTAGTGTATTTTCCTTGGAAAAACTGTATAAAAGAGTACAGCAGCTCTTGGCCAATTCCAGTTATCATTGATGGGAATGAGTAATTTGGAGTCAGATATGTAGTCTTACCTAATTTTCCAGAACTAGGCTCATGTTGTTATGCATCTGACTAGACAGAATAAAACTCCGGAACAACAACTTAGGAACTGTCAGAACACCATTTCTTTTAATAGTGTAATTGTTCTAATGGGCAGCAGTTATTCACATTTTCTCTGTCTGACAGGCCTAGGCCTTATGCTGGTAATTATCTCCCCACCCACAAGGCAGGATTGTATTTCATACTTTTGCCATTACTTATAAAGTGATGCATGTTCGACTGTAATAACAAAACAGAGCATAAGAATATGACAGAAGTACTATAGGCTAACATGCCCATCACAACTGTTCAATACAACTCAGTAGATATAGCACTTGAGATTAACCTCTCTCATATGTTTATTCAAATTTGTCTTAAAAGAGAATGAGAGTTTACATTTTCTGGCATAATGGTTCCATGCACTCACCACCCTTTAAGTGACAAAATTCTTCTGCTTCCTCTAAACTGACTTCCCTGGAGCTGAAAATCATGACCCACTCTTACTTTATTATCCATTTTAAATTGCAGATCCAAGCTGTTTCTAAGTTTAAAATTGTTCTTGAATTTATACATCATTAATAAATCCTCCTCAACTTCCTTTTCTCCAAGCTAAACAAACCCAGCATTTCCAATATTTCCTCATACATTCTCGTCTCCAAGCTCCTGACCAATCTTGAAGTCCCTCTCTGCAAACTCCTCAACCTTATGATATAATTTTTCAAGTACGGTGCCTGGAACTAGCAGCATTACTCCATATGTGGCATCATCAATGATCTATACAGTGGAATTATCGCTTACTGTTATCATGTGTTTGTGTAATCAAGTACAGGAGATGGGCTGAGGCACAGGCCCATGCTAGTCATGCCTGGTGCCCATTTAAAGACAATTTATACACATACATATAGAATGTATTGGGTGCTCTACATTATATCTTGTGATGTTACAAGGTAGGATCACACAAATCACCAAATAACATTACCGCTCACTTGAACAGGTTTCTCCATGCTCAGAATGGATAAGTTATATAAGCATTAAACCATGACAGAACATGGTTCTACTGTGAAATTAATCCATGGTTGGGGGGAGAAGGGTTGGGGCACGAGGCCAGTGCCTCCAACCACCCAACCATGGATTAATTCCACAGTAGAACCATGCTCTGGAGTGGTTTAATGCACTTGTAACATGACCAAGGTGTAACGTAAGTAATAAGTACAGTGGTCAAATGTGTGAGTTCAAGTGTACTATATATTAAATTCAAGAGAACATAACAGTCTTCTTTTACACTGCTGTTTCAGAAGTGCTACTTTAGAAGCTGTATGCATGCACGCTGCACAGTCCACATTCATTTATATTGTCAGGTCTGAGTTTGAGGAGGGTTTCCTTTTCTACCACATATTTTCACATCGTGAGGGAAAATAACTTACTGATTCTACTAATTGATCTTTCTAATGTCATCCAATTCATTCACACAGCGCATTCACTCCTGCAGTGTGCTGCATTGTGGGTGAATGATACACATTTGCATATGTTAAACACTGAAACAACGCTGCTTTCAGCTCCTTTGTCACTGTAACTTGTGATATACCTACAGCACAGAAACACTATTAACATTTGCAATATTAAACAGTGCGGTCCATCACACGTATTAGATACCGTTGTTTGATATCTAAAATGTTCATAGTGCTTCATTGCTGTCCGTATGCAAATTTTAATGGATAATCCAGAAAGGAGCACTTTGAATCCATATGGATGTTTCAACCACCCGAAAACACTTCATTCACAGGTAAGACTGTTTTGCCAGACAAGCAGGAAATTGTTCATAGTGTTAACTAGTTCACTGACCGCCCAAATCTATGCTGCGGTTCACATCCATTCACAATTTGCATGGAGTCCAATCCTGACAAAAGCCTCCATTCTCGGGCATGCGCGATGATCTCTGACTTCCCCTGGATGGTTGGGTGGGAAGACACATGGAGCTGTGCCACCTGTAGGTGGACTAACACACCAGAGCCTACTGCTACCTCATTGTAGCTACTCATACCAGTTTCTATGTCCACTTGGATCACCGAGTTCCCTCAGGTGGGTGGGTGGGAAGAAACATGTAGCAACACCACCTGTAGGTTGACCGTGACCAGAAACTGCACCTACCTCGGTGGAGCTGCTCATGCTGGTTGCTGTGGGCGCTATGAACTCTGACTTCCACTGGGTCGGTGGGTGGGAAGAAACCTGGACCTGCGCCACCTGTAGGTAGACCAACAAGCAGAAATACTGCTCTACCCCTGGTCTAATTATTTTTTATGCATGCTCCTGATGGCAACCATGGATTAATAAGGACAATTAATCCATGGTTTCTCGGTAGTCACTTGTTGCTGTTGCTCCAATCACTGCTTGTCATTTTCATCTGTTACATTTTGCAATTGTTACAAATTAAATTAAAGAGCCACTGACACCTTGAGAAGAACTTTGAAGAATTTGATAATTGGATACAAAGCATCTAAGATTTCTCATTAGCTCTTTATTTCTTATCCCTATTATTCATTACTGAGGTCACATGCATGAAAACAGGATAGTTGTGCTTTGAGAGTTCATCAGACCCTACTGCTTCTTGCTAACCTGACAGTTTTTTTTCCATGGCAACAGACTGTGATGTCACAACAGAGCATTATCATTTTAAATAGGGAATAAGCTATAGAGCAAATTAACTCTCAGGGATAAAGATCAAGTTTTGAGGGAATTTCTTAAGTAATAAGTACAGTAATGGAGAGAAGACATTATATGAAATACAAACTGAATTGTGTCTAAATATTATGGTTTCCAAAGTTTTCCCAAAGGTGTCAGCTGTTCTTTAATGGATGTTACAATGCAGGATTTAACAAATGGCTAAAGAACATTACCATACACATTTACATGATGTAGGGTCTTGGCTAATATTATAGACTCTCTGTTTAAAAAGTGTTTTCATACTGTAACAGCATTGATTGAATGGCAAGTTTGGCAGCCTGGGACCGTAGAGTGCATTCTCCCATCTTAAGCCCCTTTTACACGCAGTGCTCTGCACTGCATTAATCAGTGTAGATCAACTGTAGCATTACCTTTTTTGCATGTACCAGCAACCCAATCTTCTGCCAAAATGAGCGTTCTCTGAAACGGTGTTCCCGGTTTTTCTGGGTTCGCTGCTTATGCACATCATTGTGCAATGGATCAGGTGGCTATGTAAATACGCCGGAGTGCTGACAGTGCTCCAGGACAGAGTCTTACGAGATCCTTTGGGATCCCCTGGTGATCACCAATGCCGGTCACATAACGAAACTGGGCTGAAGTGCCTGGAGACTTGTGCACACCACCTAAACTTGAGCCTAAGTTATTCACATGCTATTATTGCTTGTTGAATGCTGACCTTTTTAAACTGTACAATAATGAAAACTGAGGGATGCAGCTTATGAAAATCAAGTCAGAAAAGCACAGCTGTGAACTGGGCATGCACGTATTAATATGCATATCCATATGCATATGTATATGCGCATGCCCAGTATCATGGCTGGATATGCATATGTATACGAGCATGCCCAGTATCATGGCTGGATATGCATATGTATATGAGCATGCCCAGTATCATGGCTGGACTTTTATGACTTGATTTTCATAAGTTACAACCCTCGGTTTTCATTACTGTACAGTTTAAAATGGGCAGCATTCATCGAGCAATAATAGTATGTGAATAGGTTAAGCTCAAGTCTGGGTGGCATGCACGAGCATCTGGGGGCTTCATAAGAATAATGCACACCCCCAGCTCCAAGTCTTGGGCTCTCTGCAAGCCAGAAAACTACTAGAAATGCCAGAAGAGCCCCCAAGACCGATGCCCAGCAACTACATGTAAACAAAACCCAAGCGCCGTAGACTGAACAGAGGGAGCAGATTGAAACCACTATGCTCAGCTATAAGCTGTGTGTTAAAGTACCTTTAGTTTTATTAGCTTTCTCTCAGAACTGCAGATTTCCAGTTCTTCTAGTGGGATAAGGCCCTTGATGATTCAGAAGAATGCAGAGCAGGTTGCTCAGTAGCTGATGTTCAAGTACACTGTAACATAAGGGGCATAGTTTGAGTAAGTTTCCTTCATCTGGAGGAGTGTCCAAAAATTGTTGAAGAGTAAACAGTGATTTTTTTGGGGGAGAGGGTGCTTAAGCAGAAAATGTTGTTTTGTATGTGTTTATGGCAGAGCTAGTAATTTTGTGCAAGGTTTTGCTACCATATTTCAGTGTTGAGAAGAGTATTTGGAGGTAATATTTCTTGCTTCAGTCATTAGGTGATTTTTAGTCTGAAAGAAGTAGCCCAGTTTTGGTTTTTCTGCTTCCCTTAATTTGTGCCCCATTTTTTCCTACAAACTGCAGGATATAACTTTATTTTGCCAGCCACTGTGAGGTTCCAATGACCATCCTTTCAGGTTTACTTTCATTTAGTAAGAGGTCTTGTGCCCTAAGCCATTTTTATGGCTCTGGGCGGAGCCTACAGCTGTTCTGGTATCGATCGTAGCTTACAAAAATGGCCAATCATGGAAATTTCTGTTGGACTTTTGGTAGTATCTTTCTGAAAGTCCAATGAAGCTTGAAATACTCCACCGCAATTGGCCACCACAGAAAAACAGCTGCACTATTTTGGCTGTTATTTCCACATTTCGGGTCAATAACTATGCATGCACGACTCACGCGCATGCATAGTTCCGCTGGTGCTGCCATGTTGTGAATGGAAAAATGCCATTCACTGCAACTATGCGTGTGTGAGTGCCGAGCATGTCCAGTCACGAATCGCTGCCGCCAGCAATGGCAGGAAATAAAACCCTCCCTCTGCTGCTGTCCTCCCCACTCCCCATCCCCGTACCAACATCGGGTTCCCCAATCCCCATGTCTGCATTATGTAGCCCCCCAAGTCATGTGGCACACTGGAAGCTCACCCCAGTGTGCCCAAACATATTTATTTATTTGCTCTGCGCCGACATCAAGGTGCCCAATACCCATGTTGGCATTATGTGCACTCCCCAACTTATGCGGCAAACTGGGAGCCCACCCCAGTGTGCCCAAATGTTTGTTTTTTCTTCCCCCCCTGCCGACATCAGGGTGCCCAATCCCCATGTCGGCGCCATGTACCCACCCTCCAACTCATGTGGCACACTGGGAGGCCAGTGTGACCAAATTATTTTTTTTCCCCTCTAAATAAAGAAAACCTTCCCCGACATGTTTTATTGTTACCTGTAATAAAGAAAATGGTCCCTCATCGTCGCCTCAGTCCCCCTTCCCCCATCTCCACCCTCTCACTGAGCACCCACCTCCCTGCACCCCCCATCCCATATTTACCTTCTGAGGTCAGCACTGTCATCTTCTCTGGACTGGGGCATGTCTGCACTCTTCAAAGCCAGACTGCAAACTGAAGACTCAAAGGTAAGCATGCTATAATGGCATTCAATTGGGTTTTCAACTTATGTTGATAAATCAGCCATTTTTTGGAATTATGGCCCCACATTTTCAACATGGGCTTCGTGGGACCCCACCTCATGACCAGTGTCATTGTTATTTCATTACTTGGTCCCAAAAGGTGATTTTTCGGTTGCTACATGGAATCACCTTTTGGGACCGATTAAGAAAACAACAGTGCCACTGTTCATAAGGTGTGGTCCCAAAAAGCCCATGCTGAAAATTTGGTGAAAGAATTACCCAAAATGACTGTGTTACGAGCATGCATTGCACAGTTTCTATGCACGCTCCTAACTTTGCCAGTTTTTAATATTTTCACACCAGATTTTCAACATTGCCATTTTTGCACACCTCCTTTTTAACAGTGCAGCTGTCATTTTTTACATCCTGCCCTAAATGTGTTTGCGCACCTGTGGCACACAATGGCATGGTCACTCGGCGAAATCGCCTTTCGAGACAAGTGAACAAAATGACACTGTCTTGCCGTATGATGAGGGGTCCCAAAAAGGCCATGTTGAAAATCTGGTGCAACACCTCCAAAACATGGCCAAGTTACACCCATGCATTCAATTATTTCTATGCACACATCTAAATTGTGGTCATTTAGCAGCTTGTCACAGCCGTATCGGCTCTGGCTACAGCATGTTTTAATAAGACCCTGTTCTGTTTAATTTTTGTTCAGCTCTAGCTAAGGATTTGTCTTGACTGTAAACTACTATATAATCAGCCTACATTAAATTCTGTGCATCAGTAAAAGCAGATGGGATTTTGATGATAAAGCTGTGAATAATAATGGGTTCAACACTGACCCTTGAAGGAGTCCTGCTGTGATTCCCAGTGTGTCTGATTTGGTTTCCCCCTAGTTTAACAATTGAGACCTATTTGTTAGATAATTTATAAACCAATTGAAGATGAAATCAGCAGTGCCTATTCATGACAGTCTGTCAGGTAGAACTGCATGATCCTCAAGATCAAAAGCCTTTGTCAGACCAATTGAGATTGCTCCAGTTATGAAGCACTTAATCCATTACATCATACAATTCACTTGTCGGAGTAGGGTAGTGGTAGTACTACTGTATGTCCTTCTTTAAAGCCATTCTTTTGGAGGGGGAGAACATTATAACATTTTGTAACACGGCATTATGGACAGCCGTGCCAGAGAGCCCCGTGATGGGTGCACGCCGTCACGTGGTGCAAAAGCAACACAGCATTGTGAGCCGATAATGCCGTGTTGGTGTTGTGGGAAGCGCGGGCACGAGCCCAACTCAGCATTATTTCTCATAATGCCATGTTGCTCTTGCGCGTTCCCGAGCCCAACACGGCATTATCGTCTCATAATGCCGTGTTGCTCCTGCAGTGGCCACGACAGCCACTGGGTCGCAAGTGGCGCTGTGCCGGCCGGGGGTTAGCTAGAGAAACGGGGGATGGAGCCAGCAAGCAGTGAAACTGTGCCACAGGAATGCAGGACACACATAGGGAGAGAAAGGTAGGGAGCCCTAGACCTTGTCCGTGTTACAAGGGCATTAATCACCGGCAGCGTCGGGCTCTACCAGTGATAAATGCCCGCTGGGGGGTTGAACCCTCGGGCTTCACCCTCGTGCAACAACGCCCCCAGTGGGCATTAATCACCGGTAGAGCCCTCCTCTGCTGGTGATTAATGCTTACATTACTGCTTAGATAAGTATAAAATTGCTGGAACACTTGCCAAGGTTGAAAAACTGTGATTGTAATTATTTTGCAAGCGTGTGTCACTGGCTTTATGAACAGGTATGACAGCCACTGTTTTCTAAATTTGAAATATAGAATTGGTAGTAAGAGATATATTGTAACTATAGGTAATAGGTTTGGAGGCAGCTTCAGCAGATAACTGCAATAATGTGGGTAAGATGTTGTCTGGTCCAGGGTTTTTTTTTTTTTTTTGAGTTGTGTAAGTGTTTTACAGTGTATACCTCCTTTTAAGGGATGGCAAAGAAGTTAGAGGGTGGTGCAGGATTCTTGCAGCCTTTTTTTTGGCTTTGTTTGACCATTCTTGTACAGACTATCAGGGTTGAAGAAATGCAAAAAGTGTATAAAGAAAACGAGTCTTTTTCACTAGTAGAAGTTTTGCCATCCTTTTTTTATCATCTTTTTTTGCTGACTATACTCTCAGGTTTTCATAAATTATTAAAAGGACAAGTAAACAGCCTTTTTTGCCAGTGCACAATGACAAAATCAAGTTTCACAGAAGGGTAAAAAAAAGGCTGCTGTTTACATTGATGTTAAAAAGGCATTTGTACATTTTAAGATAAATAAAGTTTCATAGCATTTAAAAAAGTGTAAACAACAGCATCCCATTTGACAAACTGCCCTGTCAGCTCTACAAAAATGGCCAGCTGATGTTAAATGAAGTGACGTTATAGGAGCGAGAGGCAGAGCTACATAACACTTTGCAGTGGTAACTAATACCTTGCTCCATTACATTTTATACTTCTTTCAACAAAATTATCAAAATTATAACTTAACATGTGTATTATTTTTAGCAATACACATGTAAGGCCATGATTTTATATTTTAACATAAGTAGCTGAAAATTGCCATTTTGTTTTATCATAGGAACCGAACAACAGTATAAGTCAGCAAATGCATGGTGTTTTGTGGTTTTCCTGAAGTGCAGTGCATCAGTCTAGTCTAGTGCAACAGTGCAAAGTTTGAAAGGACTGTAGGCATCAGGTCAATCTTCAACCTTTGTTTGCCTGTTCCTAATGTCAAATTCCAATGGCAAACATCTATGAAACGCCTATGTTTATTTAGAAGTTGGTACTACTGCAGTTAAGTTATAGTCTGAATACATGCCTTCCAGACTGGGTCCTTCCTTCCTGGCTGGCACTGGTAAATGCCATGTGTGTGCATCGGCTGAGAAGGAAGAACCTGATTCAGAAGGTGTGTGCTCTGACTACTACAGCAGTAAAGACGTAGAAATGAACAGGCATGCTTTGTAGTGGGACCGGTGACTGACAGTTTTATGTGGAAGACCAGGAGAATGATATTTGAATGGAGTGTGGTACTACATGCAGGTGGGTGGCCTGGCTGACAGGGGGGTGTTTTCCATCAGTGTTTGACATTGGGAATGGGCAAACAAAAGTTGGAGACTGACCAGAAACCTACAGTTCTTTCAGACTTCACACCTGTTGCATTGGACTGACATCTGCACTTCAAGAGAACCACTGAGAACACCAAGGGCGGGATATTCAAAGCAGTTGCACATGGCACAACTGGATTGTACCTGCGCAACTGCAGAAATGCGCCATGGAGTGATATTCAGTGGGAGCCAGTGCGCAGCACAAGTACAGTGTGTCAATGTGCAACCCTAATTAATGCATGTGCAAGGACAGGGGGCGTGCCCATGAATATGTGGCAAAGTGTGATATTCAACCCCTAACCCATGGAGCAAGTGCGGAGCAATGTCCAGATGCGCCGAGCAGACTTGAGCCTATAAATACAGGGCACAAGCATGGGGACAGCACTTGCACCATGGGGGAGTTGTGAGAGAGAGAGAGAGAGAGAGAGAGAGAGAGAGAGAGAGAGAGAGAGCAAGCCACCAGACTGTGGAGGGAGGGGAACAGAAGGAACAAGGGATGACGTGCTGTGTGCACGAAACTGGTTGGGAACTACCTTGCTGTGCTACCTGTTCTTTGTGAGGCTTGGCATTTAAATGTTTTATTAAACTCATGCCTGTAATAACGCCAACTACAGAGTGCTGAGTTTTGCTTTTGATAGATTTCAACATTCTAACTCGAGCACCTGTTTACATGGAGGAGCTGTTTTTGCTGTGCATTTGCACAAGGGAGACAGAGCCTGTGGGGGACTGAGGGAGTGGAACAGACAGCCACAGGGTGTGGGACAGAGGTAGCAGTGGAGTGTGAGCCAGGGGCAGGGGAAGCAACAGAGAGAGCCAGGCAGAGAGAAAGGCACTGCCCCATGGTGGCAAGCAGACCACAGGAGCTGACCACCCAGGGGGAGACAGGACAGTAGGGGTCATGTCCAGTGCAGCCTTCCAGATGGAGGCTGTAATGAGGGGTGTGAGGAGGCAGGAGGAAGAGCGACGTGGTCATGGAAGGGCCCGTCAGCGGTATGCCCGGAACAGGTGGTACCATGCCCACATCAGCTTCGAGAACTTCTCCGATATGGAGATCATGGGCCAGTATTGCCTGAACCGGGCAATTCTGAGGCAGTTCTGTGAGCTGTGCAGTGAGGAGATGCGGGCACCCACTAGATGGAGCCACACCCTGTCAGTGGAGATGAAGATTACAGCCGTCAGGAGCCTGCTCACCATGGGCACCTTCTAGAGACCAACAGGAGACATCACAGGCATAACCCAGTCAGCCACATCATGCCTCCTCACACAGTTCCTCAATGCCCTGCTGCCACATGCTGTGGAATACATCCAGTTCCTCAGCACACAGGCAGAGAATACAGCAACCATGCAGGACTTCCACAGGGTAGCACGGATGCCTGGTGTGCTTGGGGTCATTGACTGCACCCATGTAGGCATCTGCATGTCACCTGGCCCTGAGGGTGTAGCATACATCAACAGGAAGGGCTACCCCAGTGTCAACTGCCAGGTGATGTGCGATTCCAGGGGGCGCATGACCAATATCTGTGCCACATACCCCGGGAGTGCACAAGATACATTCATTTGGCACAGCTCTGCACTGTGCCACAAGGTTGAAGCATGGGGCGTCCCCACGGGCCACCTGAGTGGGTGAGTATGGGGATGGCCATGAGAACTAGGAACAGCAGGGCATGGGATGGGGGCAGGTAGGGGGGGTACACTGGCAGGGGCGCCAGGGAAGGACAAGGGGCACAGTGACATAGGACACTAGGCTAATCATGTATCTGTCCACACAGGTGACAGTGACTACCCACTCAGGCCTTGGCTGCTCCCCCCCCCCTACTGGCACCCATTGTCCCCAGCAGAGGACCATTACAATAAGGCACACGCCAGCATGCAGAACATTATTGAGCATGTGTTTGGGATGCTGAAGGCATGATTCCGTTGCCTTGACAGGTCTGGCGGTGCCCTACAGTACAGCCCCTCGAAAGCCTGTGGCCTATTCCTGGCCTGCTGCATACTGCATAACATGGCCATTGACCGTGGGATAGCTGCCGAGGTTGAAGAGGGGGACAGCAGTTGGGATGATGAGGGAAATGGGCTGGGGGGTGGTGGGCAGCTCCTACCCTGGGCGGTGGGATCCCTGGCTCCAAAGGATGGCACACCAGCACCAGGACACAATTGCACAGGAGCACTTTGGTGCACACAGGTAGGTGGAGCAACACCCATGCAGTGGCCAGACACAATGGTACGGCACATGGGCATGGGCAGGCATGGCAATGGGCATGCACACACAGAGGCGTAGGGCAGGGGTGGGGGTGGCAGTGCCACACAGCCACACACAACAGCACACAGCACCATACAGCAACACACACACACACACACGCGCACACACACACGCGCAAACACGCGCCCAGGTGCCAGCACGTGGCATGGATCAGATGCAGGGTGCCAGTGCACAGGCACAATCAGTGCAGTTCTACTCTCATCACACACATGCCACATGGACCAGCAGCCGGGCAGGTGCGCACACAGGCAGTGTGCGGCACGACACACAGTTGCCATGACTGTGGCATGCACCCACACACATCGCCCATGTGCACACAGGGCAGTGGCAGCAGACTGCAGAAAGGGTGGCGCACACATCAGGTCCACTGTATGGAACCATGGCCGCCGCGGACATGGGAGCAGCCACGTCAGGGCCGTTCGGCAGCCACTGGCTGCTCAATAGCAACAGGGGGTGTATGCAACTGCCCCCCAGGGGTTGAACTGTGGGAGTGCGACCAGATTCACGCAGTGGTGTGTAGGCACCCAAACAGGCCTGCCCCAGGCATGCCTGGGATGCCAACAGCAGAGCCTGGTATCGACATGGAGGGTGTCACTCGACGCCGGGTCCGTGGGGTGGACAGTGCACTCCGGAGTGTCTGTGGCTGGCCGTAATGCCCTGTGTCAGCCAGTGGTGCAAGGCCAACCAAGATCGCGTTGGCAATGTGATCAAGGGATGCAGTTGTGTCCTCCTGCAGGTGCTGTATAGCCTCCAGGACCTGCATGGTGCCCCTCTCGCATAGCTTGGCTGCCTGGTGTACCTCTGCTTGAAGTGCATACACCCCAGCTACAAGGAGCATCCGTTACTCCTCGGAGGCCCGCAGCAATCAGGTGTGCTCTGACAATGGGTCGGCGCCCAGGGGAGCATGGGTGTGCTGCCATCCCACCGGTGGTGTATGACTGCACTGCATGGTCCCCTGCTCAGGTGGACACTGCACAGTGGGGTCCCCATGAGGTAGGTCACTGTCTGGTGCCCGGGTGGTGGACATTGCGTCCAGCTGCCCAACATCCCTAACCATTTGATACTGCTGCCCGTCCGGCCCCTGTATGCTGGCCAGTGCCTGCAGATGCACCATCACCACCACACAGCACTGCTGTGGCTGTGCACATGGCAGCACTAGCTCAGCGGATGGCAGTTGTTCCACCACTGACAGGCCACTGGCTGCGCTGTCAGTGATGGTAGTAGGTATGGGTGTCTCCCCCACGACACCACCCATGCTGTCCAGGATGATGGTCATGTCATCATCAGTGTCAGACCCCACCCCAATCTGTGTCTCTATGCAGAGTATGCCATGGCTGGCATCCTGCTGGAGCACAGCCAGGGTCTCATCGGACACCAAGCCCAGGACAGCTGGTTGGATGGTGGTGGTGTGCTGCAGCCTATCGGGCCTCCAGATGCCCGTGGAGGTGGATGGCTGGTCCTCCGGCGCTGAGCCCACCCCCATGGCTGCCACTGGTGCCCCTGCCACTGCATGCTGGCATGCTGGTGCTGTAAGAGAAAACAGATGTGTTGGTGCTGCAATACCGGCAGCCCCCCCTCCCCCCGGGCATGCCATATGTACCATGCAGTGATGGGCTCCCTCCTGTCTGGAAGCCACCACCTGGCACACCCTCAACGGTGCTGTGATGCATGGTGGCCTCCACCAGCTCCTCTTGCACTGTGAGCTGTGGCACATCAGCATGGCCCCCACCAGTGGCTGTACTGGCTGCCCATATGGCCACCACCTTCTCTTTTATGTGGTATTTATCAGTGCCCACCTTCTTCCTGCACTCCTGCACAGACCGCTGGTGGCTGCCCTGCAGGTTCACAGCCACTGCCACCTCCACCCAGGCCTCAGCCCTGGCCTGTGGTGTGCCAGTGGCACCACTCAGCAGTTGCTCCCTGTCGAGGTAGGCCTCGAACAGAGTATTGGCCTCTGCCTTCATAAAGTTGGGCCTGCACTTGCAGGCAGGCCCACGCTCCTCATTTCCCTCAGGCTCAGACATGGTGCTACCTATGAACAAGGATATGTGTGTCATTGACTGCAGCTGCCCACCCCATACACCCTGCTGTGCTGGCTGGTCCCACAGCAGGCGCAACTTATCTCAGATGGTTGCAATACCAGTCCATGGCCTGTGCTGTTCTGTGGTGCCTTTATAGCGCATTTCATGCAAATGAGCTGTGGCGCAGCGGTAATGACATGCTAATTTCCCTGGTGCGCTGCGCATCGGCTGATAAGCTCATTAGTATGTGGTGGCTGAATATCATGCACTTGCTCCGTGCGCAATGTATTTGCTCCGTCGCATGTCGTGGCACAATGCTGTGACATGTGCAGTGTGCTGCCCACAGTACGTATGCATTGTGGCTTGTGCTACTGCCTATCACGCACTGTGTGCTCAGAGCGCTATAGATGCCATGGTGCCCTGTGTGCCATGGCCTCTATTGTGCTCTGGTGCACTGTGCGCTGGATGACCCCTGACCTGACCCTATGGCCCTTGGGACTACACCACCACGTGCCGGGTGGGCCACGCCCATGCCGTGCATCCACAGCGATGCGTGACTGGCATACATGGTGCATTCCTACATGAGGCACGCATCCCACGGACATTGTGCACACGTGCACTACTGGCCACCATTTTGAACCAGCACTTTGAGTGGAGAGCATGGCGTGCAGAGGTGTGCGACGTGCCCAAAACTGGTCAGACCTGGAGCTGGTCAACCTTGTGGACCGTGTGCAGCCACATGCACCTGGGCTGTCTGGTCAGGAGCCCCTGCCACAGGCCAGGACAGAGATCTGGCAGGCCATTGCTGCAGGCCTGGTTCGGGACACTGGGGTGCCATGGACTGGTGAGCAATGCCGCCACTGGTACGGGGACATGATGCGGCGGGACCCCGAGAGACTGAGGCTGCTGCAGGCACATATCCACGGGGGGGGGGGCCGTGCCACAGCCAGGTAAGTCGTCACATGCTGCATGTGTGCCCAACCACTGTACTGTGGTGTTGGCTGGGCTGCCTGACATGCCCCGTGGGGGGGGCACTGTCGGTGTGTGCATTGTGGTATGTCATTGCCAGCTGCCAGGTGCACTGCACTACTGCCTCGCGGGTCATGTCAGGCTGGGGCACACACTGTGCACAGGGTTGGGGGTGGTGGGCACACGCTGTGGTTGTTCTCTGATGTGTGCCTGTCTGTGTTCCATTCCTAGGGTCTGAAGATCGGTGCCATGCAGGAGTGGCGGGGGTGTCTGGTGGAGCACAGCAGGCCACTGTGGGACCAGCTGGTGGAGGTGTGGGTCCGACTGGTGGAGGTGGAGCGGCAGCAGGACAGGCACGAGTGGCACCACAGTGAGCAAGTAGGCACTGTTGTCTTCCTCTACTCAGTACCGGGTAGTCAGCGGGGGTGAGGGTGCGGCCATGGCCACCTGTGCCATGTGCCGTGTCAGCTGTGTGCTGCACACTGTGGGGCAGCCATTGCACATGTGTACCAGCTGTTGGTGAGATGGGTGTGTGCCTGGCTGCCGCCGGTGCTGCTGTGGTGCTCCTGCCGCCCTGTGCCAACTACCTGTCACTGCGCAGTTGGGTGGCCACTGGCCGGCGGTGTCCACTGCTGTGCACTGTCATGGCATGCTGGGATGCTGGCAGGCACTGGCCCATCCACTGTGGGTAGCCAGGGTGCCACTCCAGGGGTCTGTGTTCCCACTGCCCATTGCGCACAGTGGGAGGGCATGGTTCCTAGGGACTTGCACTGATCACCTGTCCATTCCTTTGTCATAGACATCCAGAGGAGGTCGCGGCTGCCCCTGTATTGCTGCCTCTTATGGCAAATCATACTGATTATGTCCATGACCCTGGAGGTAGCACAGCAGATGAGGGGGGCAGTGCTCCAGGACAGGCAATGGAAGAGGTGTCAGGTGGCGGGAGGTCATGGCCGCCCATAGTTGAACCCCACTATTTCCCTTTTACCCCTGCCATCCCTTCCCCTTCCTTCCCCCGTCCCACTGTACAGTCCCTGTACCCTGTCCCCTTCCCTCACTCTCCTACCCTTTCCCACCCCATTCCATTATATATAGTTACATTTAATACAGATTTTCTGCTTAACTGCCTGTGTCCATGTCTGCTTTGCAGCTGGTGTGTGGAGCCATGCTGCAGAGGCGTGGTGGGTGTCTGTGTGGTGTGCCTGTGTCATTGTGCGGGCCATGCATGGTGGTGTCCTGCCCCTTGGTCAGTGGCTGTGCCTTGGGGTGGCCATGGGCTGGCTGTCCAGGATGTGTGGCATGTGTGTTGGACACCGTGGTCCAGGGTGTGGCTGGCCAGGGTCTGGGTGGGGGGGGTATGGCATGCAGTGGGAGTTCCAGTGGCAGCCCTCCCTTTGCCTTTGGTGCCACCTGTTCCCTGCATCTTGTGCCATGGTGCTGGGGGGGCTGGATGCCTGTCTGCGCCCTGCTGTTGGTGGTCACCTGTGGCCCACCACTGTGCCTCCCTGCCACTGTCCCCAGCTATGTTCCCCTGCCTGCCCCACACTTTCCCCCTGCTGCTATGCTCCCACCATTGACTGGGGCTGGTCCTTGTGTGCCTTGGTGCTTCTCCCCTTTGCTCCCTGGTGCATCTCTGGTTGTGCTATGGTGCAGGTCTGGTTGCTCCCTGGCACACCTCTGGGTGCGCCATGGTGCATCCGTGCGATATTCAGTCATGTTGCGCTGGCGCATGTCGCCATGCGCAACCTTTGAATATTGCACTCACTGTGCCATGGCGCATTGGAGTTGCGCTGAACCAGACTTGTGCCGGTGTTTGGCACATTTCTGAATATCTGACCCTGGTGTTTGCAGACTTAAACTGTTGTTCAGCTCCTACGATAAAACAAAACATAAATTTTCGGCTGCTTATATAAAAAAAAAAAAATTAACAAAATCATGGCCTTACATGTGTATTGATAAAAATAATACACATATTGAGTCATGATTTTGATAATGTTGCTGAAAGAAGTATAAAACGTGATGGAAATAAGTGGCACCAATTAGCACTGCTGAGTGCTATGTAGCTCTGCCTCTCACTCCTATGGCATCATTCCATTTGATGACTGCCAGTCATTTTGTAGAGCTGACAAGGTGGGTTTTAAAATTGGAAAGCTGTTTACATTTTTTAAGTGCTATGGAACTGCATTTATTTAAAATTTATAAATGCAGTTTTAGCATCAATATAAACAGCAGTCTTTCCTTTGCCTCACTGTGAAGCCAGATTTTGGCATTGTGCACTGGCAAAAAAGGTTGTTTACTTGTCCTTTAAATGAAGACCAGAAGGCTTTATGATTTTTAAAGCTTGCTAGATTTCTCTTTTTGTAGAACTTGGATTTTTATGATCTTAGGTCTCTTTTGCATGTGTTTTGCAGCTCTCTATATTTCTATAGGTTTTGATGTGTCATATTCATATATTACTCTTTCCAGGCCTAGCGTTTCAGTCTCATTTTTATGTTTGCTTGTGTGCATTTGTAAAGCAAATATGTTGTGGCTACTCGGGGAGTTGGGGCTTCAGAGGCGTGCCAGTGTAGCATAGAGTGCAGCTCAAGTTGCTGGAGGCTCAGCTCTAACAGCCCAGTGAGCAGCAGGCTGATGGTGGCACTGTTCAGCCTGGCTGATGGGTGTAAAGTTTGTGTAGTTGAAAGGATGGAGCTGCATCTTTCACAGTGTGGCTACATCCTTTTATTTATAAGACGCCACCCAACAGACAGCTGAGTGGCGTCATGATCAGCCTACTGCTTGTTCTCCTCCCCAACCTGATCACTTCCTCTGTGCCCCATTTCCTGAAAAACAATTCCATCCTCTGCCATTCAGCCTGCCCACCTCCTGATTGCTTACCCAGTGCCCCATTTCTTGAAAAACAATTCCACCCTGTATCAGTCAGCCCACCCACCCACCTAATCACTTCCCTGATGCTGTTTTCTGAAAAACAATACCACCCTATGCCTTTTAGCCCACCCCATCCTAACACTTCCCTGATCCCCATTTCCTGAAAACAGTCCCACACTCTGCCATTAAGCCCCCCACCTCCTGATTGCTTCCTCTGAAGCCATTTTGTAAAAAAATAATCCCACCCTCTGCCATTCAGCCCATCCACCTCCTGAATGCTTCTCCTTGTGCTCTGTTTCCTGAAAAACAATCCCGCCCTCTGCCATTCAGCTTACTCACCTGCTAATTATTTATTGAAGAGATCAGTTTTACAACCTTTGAGTCAGGGACTCGTTTACAAAGGTACCTCATCATTTGGAGGGGGGAGACAACAATTAAGTGAGGTTAGGACAGGGATGACGTACGGGTGAGATACATAAATACACATGTGGAGATTACAGGCAGCAATTGTACAGGTACGAACATATGTTGAGTTACACGCATTGTTATATAGCAACAGATACATCTTTTAAGTAAACATCTAGTCACAGTCTGTTATGTAGTACCAAACCAGTAGTCTAGGGGACCTAAAGGGCTAAACGAGACAGGTTTAGGGCAACTACAAGCATTTACAACATCGGCTGTCAATAATATGTTGGTGGAGGGCGATTTTGAAACGGCCAATCCCTGGGATCTTAGTGATAGCCTCAGGAAGGGAGTTGAACCAAGGCAGGGCTAAGTGATGGAAGGATCTTTGGCAGCAAGAGGTCCTTGCTCTGGGAACTATGAAGGTGGCAGCGGTGGAGTTACGGTTGGCAAGGACCGGGCAGCCAGCTGCAGGGGTCCAGAGACCCCTGGAGGGCAGACACCTGATATGGATTTTTTGGCCAGCAGGCAGGTATGATAGTTCAGTCTTTCCTCAAGAGTGAGTATTTTTGTGGCGGAGTATAGCAGACAGGTGTGAGTTCTGCTATGGGCACCGGTAAGGAGCCTACAGGCTTTGTTAATAGAGGTCTGGACTTTTAGATAAAGTTGGAGGGGTTGGCGCAGCGTAAATTGGAAGTCCATAGTTGGCCAGTGATAATAACCGATGAGGTGATGAGGTTTTAAAGCGGGTTTGGGAGGCAATCTTTGTGGCGGTAGAGAAGACCGATCCTGGAGTTCATGGCTGATGACAGGGCTTTTAGGTGGGCATGGAAAGTAAGGCCGAAGTCAAAGGTGATGCCCAGGTACTTATAGGATGTTACCTGTTCAAGTGGGAGGGGCATGCTGGTGGTGATGTAAAGGGGAGAGTCCTTGGCGCTGTTTTGCTTATGTGAGAATAGCATGGACTTTGTTTTCATCAGATTCAGGACTAGTCGATGGTTATTGAACCATTTTTCGGCTTGGAGGAAGGCGCTTTGCAGCATGACTTGGAGTGGGAGTGGGTCAGGGTGTGATGCTAGGATTACTGCATCATCAGCATAGAGTAGTATTTGTTGGAACAGGAGCTAGGGAGGTGTTCAGGAATAGGCTGAAAAGGGTCGGTCCAAGGATGGAGCTTTGGGACCCCAGAGAGTACCGTAGGTTGGAGGAGAGGGTCCCATTTAGCTTGACTCTTTGGGACCTGTTGTGTAGGTAGCTTGAGAACCAGTTCAGGGGGTCGGATGAGAATCCCAGTTGGCTTAGGGAGTTTAATAGCAGGGGTGGCACACCGTGTCGAAAGCCTTGGATAGGTCTATGAAAACCGCCCCTGCAAGCTGACCTTTGTCAAGTGCAGAGTGTATGTGGTGGGAGAATTCCAGAAGGGCAGTGGATGTGCTATGGCCAGGATGCAACCCATGTTGCTCCGGACATAGAAGGTTGTATTTAGTTAGGTATTCAGTGAGCTGTGTGTTTACTATTTTTTCTAAAGCTTTGGATGGGGGGGGGATGATGGAGATGGGCCTATAGTTATTAGGCAGTATACGGTCCCCAGACTTGTGGATGGGGGTTACTTCAGCGTGCTTCCAGGCATCCGGGAATTGGCCTAGGCATAAGGATTTGTTTATGATAAGCGTGAGGGGGATAAGCATGACATCCAGCGTAAGGCGGAGTATCTTGGAGTCAAGAGGGTCATTGCTTGGATTCTGAGAGGCAAGGGACTTTATTAAGAAAGGTTTGGCATCATGGGGTGAGATCATTCGGAAGTGGAATTGTGGCCTGGAAGTGAGAGTATGGGTGGGCATGGCAACCGGGTCAAAAAAGTGGGCAGGGAGAACTGCACTTAAGTCCGTGAAGGTTTTATTAAGGCAGTCGGCAATACATGTTTGGTCCGTCGAGACAGCCCCATTTATGACAATCTGAGATGGAGGGGGGGAGCGGGTTTTACCATTCAGTTCTTTAATGTTGTCCCAGAAAGCTCTGGACGAGCCCCAGGAGGATGTCAAGGCAGCGTGGTAGTATTTAGCTTTAGCCTGCTTGATGGCCCAGGTGCATTGGTTGCGGGCTGCCCTGTAAGGCTTGCCTGTCAGCCACTCCGGAGTCATTTGCTATGTGCCAGAGGTATCTCTCTTTTTAGTTGTTGGATCAGTGCAGGAGTTATCCATGCAGCAGTCCGTTTTTTTTTTCTTGGTGTGTTGAAGGGGGCAAACAGATCACAGGCATGGTTGAAGGCCGTGGTGAGGTAGGTTAGGGCAGTGTTTATGTCTAGTGCGCAGGCCACTGGGTCCAGTTGATTTGAGCGAGGTGACGTTTGAGGTTGTCGAGACCTCTGGGGAGAAATCGGCGTCGAGGGGTGCTGCTGTACACAGGGCTGAGAGTGGGGGAGGACCAAAAGCAGATGACAGGGAGTGGTCACTGAGTGAGTCCCAAGGACTTGTACAGATGCTACTTATGTGGTCGGTTAGAGGAGACTACATCCAGGAGGGAGCTGGTTCTGTTACTTTGTTAAGTCTAGTGGGCTGGTGACCATTTGAGACAGGTCAAGGGCTGCAAGTTCATTCTTCATATTATCAGGCGAGGGGCTGAGCAGTTGGTGTTTAAGTCACCCAGTATTAGTTGTTCAGCCTTCTGGGGTAAGGTGGATAGATAGTCAGGAGGAGGTGACCGCAAAATTTTTTCACCGGGTATGTAAGCCGTGGTTAGGTATAGGGGGCCACCCCAGGGCAGGGGTGCGATTTTAGAGTAATGGCTTGCGCCCGTAGTTAAGCTCAGGGTTGGGGAGGGCATGGCCGAGGACCGAGTCGCGCAAGTAGATAGCGCACCCCCCTCCACGCCTGCTCGTCCTATCGGCCCTGAACAGGGAAAAGCCTGGAAGAGAGATGGCTGAGTCAGGCGTGAGGGAGGAGAGCCAGGTTTCTGCAAGCATGATAATGTCGGGGGAGTGTTGAGTAACCCAGCATTGGAGAGCTGCCGTTTTCTTGGGGAGACTACATATATTTATAAAAGCGATTCGGAGACCTTTGCCACGGTGGGCTGAGGCATGGCAGAGATGGCGGGCCCAGGGTTTGGGTGCACATTGCGGAGAGCAGGAGCAGCAGAAAATTAGGCGCCTCACAGGGTGTTGGTTGCTGAGGTGGGGTGCATGTGCAGCCATGAGACCTCACAAGGGAGGTGCATGGGATAGGAAGAGAAAAGAACCGTGGACGCTAGCGAGGAGAGTGACCACTTGTGATGGAAATCACGATACTGAGAGTAGCACTTAGGTGGTGGGTGGGTGGGGTAGTGTGGTAGTACAGGGTTCGGGATGGATTGGGGGATGGACTGAAAGATAGGTGTTGAGTAATCTGAGGGAAAAGCAGAGTATTGAGTGTGGGGATTGTGGTTTAGTCGGGGCAGGTCAGTGGGGATATAGGGGTTGAGAGTTAGCATAGGGTGCTGTAGCAGGAGGAGAGCAAGCATAGCAAGGTTTATGCTAGTGAGGGACATTTCCCTATGTAGAGCAAAAAGTGAGAGCAGACTCCCTCTAGTGCTGGAAGGATATAACCAGCAAATGGGAAAGTTGGCTGATTGGTTCTGGCGCCCCATGTGACTAATCCTATATAAGGGAGAGCCGACCAAGGGTGGTGGTGGGGCCGGCGGGGCTTCTCCAGAGCACCAACTGGGAGGAACAAGGGTGCGCGAGCCTGGAAAAGGCGCCAAAAGCCGCGTTTGAAACTGTCCACAGTCAGGCTAGCTCCCGACAGTCGCGATTGCAGCAGGCAGTTCCAGGTAATTTTACCTTCAGTTACTGCCTTCGGCAGGGCAGGGAGGGCTTTGTCCGTGTAGCCCTCGACCATCAGCTCCTCGGGAGGGGTGCCCTGGCGGTGATTTCAGGCTGCAGGAGGGCATTCAGTGCAGCCCTCGTGACCTCCGGCCCTTTGGGGGAGGGCTCGATCTGTGGGAGAGGGAGAAAGAGCAGAAGTTAAGTAGGCAGGTGGGGGGGGGGATTAGCGTTAGGGGTCGGGCAGTCCTGGTGTGGGCGAAAAGGCTAATGGCTCACTTCAGTTTCTTGGAACAGGCTAAGGCTGCACTCTTATAAATATATTTTTTGTAACAAAAGGTTGCCGAGATAGAAGCAGGCTGGCTAAGCAGCTACAGGAATGATGGAGTCATCAACTAATGGAGAAAAATCACTGTTGTACATTTGCAGTAGGCTAAGCACAAAAACCCTACTCTTTTACAAGGCTACAGTGTTGGACCATGCTAAACCACATAAACACAAGCATTTTTAGGTATTATTATATATCTATTTTTTTTAAGTACATCAGGGTCTCCAGAGCACCGACTGGGAGGAACAAGGGTGCGCGAGCCTGGAAAAGGCGCCAAAAGCCACGTTTGAAACTGTCCACAGTCAGGCTAGTCCGACAGTCGCGTTGCAGCAGGCAGTTCCAGGTAATTTTACCTTCAGTTACTCGCTTTGGCAGGGGCAGGAGGGCTTTGTCCGTGTAGCCCTCGTGACCATCAGCTCCTCGGGAGGGGTGTCCTGGCGTTGATTTCGAGGCTGCAGGAGGGCAATTCAGTGCAGCCCTCACGACCTCCGGCTCCTCGGGGGAGGGCCGTCTTCAGTTACTCACCCGGCGGGGCAGGAGGGCTTTGTCCGTGTAGCCCTCGCGACCATCAGCTCCTCGGGGAGGGTGTCCTGGCAGTGATTTCAGGCTGCAGGAGGGCAATTCAGTGCAGCCTCCGACCTCCGGCCTCGGGGAGGGGCTCGATCTTCAGTTACTCGCTTCGGCAGGGCAGGGAGGGCTTTGTCCATTGTTTCCAATTGTTTCCATGGTGCCCCATTTCCTGAAAAACAATCCCACCCTCTACCATGCAGCCTGCCCACCTCCAGCTCACTTACCCTGGTGCCCCATTTTCAACATCTGAAAAGAAGAAATGGTCCAGCAATGACTTCTGCCCCCCACACTCTCACCCCAACCCCCTCTCAGCACCCACTACCCCATCTTCACCCCTCACTTACTATTTGGTCATCAGCACGTCCTGTTACTCTGGAGCCTGATTGGGAAGTGACTGAAAACAGGGCAAGTTTGGTTAATGTTTTTTTAATGCGTTTTGAACTTTTATTCATAACTTCGTAATTTTTTATAGTTTTTAACCCAAATTTTCACCATAGCCTTTTTTACCTTACCTCATGAACCAGGTAGGTGAAGTTTCTTAGACCCCCCACCCACATGTGTTTTTGTAATCTCTCTGAGAAATCATGTTTCTGACAAGATTTAAAAATTTTCCACCTGTCTTGATCATAAGGTGGGGTAAAAAAAAGACTATGTTGAACATTTGGTATCAAAATCTCAAAAAATAACAAAGTTATTAAGAAACATTGAAATTCTTTAAAATATACTCATAACTTTGCTGTTTTTCCAGATTTTGACCCCACACTTACACCAAAGCCTTTGTTACCCCACCTCATGAATCAGGTAGGTGAACGTTTTCAACTTCCCCAAAATGTGTTTTCTCAGTCCCTCTGCATAATCACATTTCAGACATGATTTAACAATTCCCTCTTTCTTAATCATAAGGTAGGGTAATACAACAATTGTGTTGAAAACATGGGGTAAAAATCTCAAAAAACAACAAAGTTATGAAGAAGCATTGAAATGCTTCAATGCTTATTCATAATATTTCTTTTTTTCTAGATTTTGACCCCATATTTACAACACAGCCTTTCTTTACCCTACCTCGTGAACCAGGTAAGTGAAATTTTTCAGTCTCTCATGTGTTTTTGTAGTTGCTCTGTGAAATCACGTTTCAGACGGGATTAAAAAAATTCCACCTATTGTGATCATAAGGTAGGGTATTAAAAAGACTATGTTGGAAATTTGGTTCAAACTCTCCAAAAACAAAAACGTTTTCAAGAACATTGAAATTCTTCAATGTTTACTGATACTTTTGCTATTTCTCCAGATTTTGACCCCGCATTTAGAACATAGCATTTTTTACCTCACCTTATGGACCAGGCAGGTGAAATTTTTCAAATCCCCCAAATGTGTTTTCACAGCCACTCTGCAAAATCATGGTTAGACAGGATTTAAAATATTCCACCTGTCTTGATCATAGGGTGGGGTAATAAAAAGACTATATTGAAAATTTGGATTCAAAATCTCAAAAACAGCAACAAAGATATGAAAAAACATTGAAATTCTCTATATTTACTCCTTACTTTGTTATTTGTACCAGATTATGGGCCCAATTTTCAGTTGATTTTGACCAATTCAAGGAGGTAGCAGAAAAGGAGTTTGCCACAAGTAGTGAGTCACAGCAACATTTGTGGCAAATGGGATTTTCCAACCTGGCCTGTGTCGGAGCCAGGGACAGCTGCAGCAAAGCCCCCTTGTGCCAGGGTTGTGGTCAAGATCCCAGTGCACCCAGTCGCAAAGGGGCTTGTGCCATGGTGGGGCTGCCACATCCCCTTTATTGGGATATGCAAAGCCCCACCAGGGATATAGCAGGGGCACCACTTAGACCAGTCAGGAGGTGGTCTAAATGGTTGTGGCAGATAGACTCCAGAGGACAGCAGACAGTGGGGTGCAGGAAGGGCAGGGGAGGAGTGGAGGGGTGTCAGGGCACAGGTGTCCATCACCCTGCAGTGCCTTTGCACCCAGCAGGGAGCCACCACAGGGAATGCATAAAAGATCTATCTGTTGTTAGTGACCCCCACCATTCCGAGGCTGACATATAATCCCTGGTGCAGTAGTGACCCCCTGTGATCTGCAATTACCCCTGAGAGGAACAGAGGACTTGCACCCATGGAATAGTGCCCCCCCATCCACAATGTCCTGCAGGACAGAACAAACCCACTGGTCATGCTCCCTGGATGTGGTTCCCCACCATCCCCACCCTGACAGGCAGTTGTCACCCACCTCGCTCCCCTCACCATCCCTGACCAGCATCTGTGACTGGCAATACCCTCTGCACATCGCTACTTCCAGCCACAGAATGCAATGGCACAGACTGTGTAACTGTACAATACAGTTATGTGATCTGTGCGACTGCATTCTATGTCTGGCAGTGGTGGTGTGTGGAGGGTAATGCCAGTCGCAGATGCTGGTCGGGGACAGTCCGGGGAGTGGGATGGGTGACAACTGCCTGTCAGGGTGTGGAGTGTGGGGGTTCCACTAGACCATCAGGTACTGTGTATTTTGTGTGGGCACAGCAGCATCATGGGGGAGGACTGGAACAGGGCTTATTGTGTCCACTTGGGGAAGGGATGGGGCTATGGGGTGTGGGGGGGGCATTATTTCACCTCTGCATTGAGGGGGTGTGGGGGGGTGGCAATAGCCTGCCACAGTAGGCATTACACAGTAGTGGCAGACGAGTGCCCCAAGCCTTTTGGGAGAGTGCACCATGGAGACAGACTGCCCCCTGTCACAGCTGATGTTGGCTGCCCCTTTTGTGCCAGTTGCTCTTCCTTGGGGCACCCAGGGTGCCCCCTGCACAATAGTCTGGGGTTGCATCTTCTTCAACCTGACCCTGTGCCATGGCCTCTCAATGTGCCACTTGTCGTGGTGCAGGGCAGCTTCTTGCAGCTCTTCTGGAGAGTTTGCTGCAAGTGGCTAACCTTTTAAAATTGCACCTTTTCTGTTTACTACAGCTGCATCAGATGTAGCCTCCTACCTTGCCGCAAGTTGCATCCAATGCATGCGGCTTTGAAAATTGGGCACTTTGACTCCATATTTTCAACATACTGTAGCCATTTTTGTACTCAGCCTCATGAACGTGGTGTGTCATTTGTCAAATCTTGCCCAAAACGTCTTGTTACATATGTGGTGCAAATTGACATTTTGGACGGGATTTCATAAATTGTGCCTGTCATATTCATAGGCGGTGTAATAAAAAGACTATGTTAAACATTTGGGATCACAATAAAAAAAAGGTTATGTATAAATATTGCCAATTTTCAATGTTTAGTCATAGTTATATGCCGCCACGGGCTGGACCTCACTTCACTATAGGCACAACTTTAATGCAGCACTCTGGACACTTAGAGCCCTCAGTGGCAAACTCCCTCAATACATCGTCGACTGTCTGTCTCTGATTGTGCCCAGGAATTATTCCCTTAGAAGCTGCTCACAACTCCTGCTAAATATACCCAGGGCACTCACACGAGTCAGGAGAGCCACCTTTGGATTCTCACTCCCATCAATATGGAATAAAACCCAAAAAATACTTACGCTGAAAACCCCAGTAAGTACCCTTTTGTTCAAAAGGCTATACCGTGATGGCATTACAGAAATTTACAACTGCTTTACTAGACACTAACTAACCTCCTTCCCTCAAATGGCAGCCCACAAATGGCGGCCCCCCAGCTGAAATGTGTGCCTCTGCCTCTAGCATGCCCACCAACAGATCCACAGGATTTATTGCCAAACTCCCTTATCTTATTCTTTGATAATCTGAACAGCAGCAGCCTGATTCCAGTGCATGCTACCACACTTGGGGATAATTATCGTCTTTCGCCCCCAAAAATATTCGGTCCCTCGTCCGTCCAACACCTCCCTCTGCCCCAACCTCCAGGACCCTCCCAGTTATGCCCCTGCTACTATATTCCTCCTCTTGCACTTAGTACAAACGGCAGCTTTTCTCCTCCATATGTCACCGCGTTTTGGGGCAAAAATCGCTTTGTCGCCTTTTGTACGGTCCTCCGCCCTCCCAATTCCTCACTCTGCTCTAACAATTGGGTCCTCTTCGCTTGCGCCCCTATTCCCCACCTCTCCCTACCTTATGCGCTTGATATCTTCCATCTGGTATGCCTACCCTCTCCCTAACATTTCTCACTACAAAATGCACAGTTTTTGGGCTTGGATCCAGCACAAGTTCATTATCCACGACTCCTTGTAGATCTATGTTCAATGTATATTACCTGTAAAGGTGCATTTTTACTATAATAGCAGCTATTTTTACTGTTTGTACTATTGTAACTTGTCTTTCTGTATTATTACTGTAGGACCGCAGGTCCACCTTGTAAATGAGCTTCCTCAATGGTGCCCACCTGGATAAATAAAGATATTGATTGATTGATTGACTGATTGATAACATTGCAATATTTTTACTTTCTGAACCCACATCTTCAACCTATTCATGTTTTTACCTCATCAAATGAACATGACAGGTGTCAAATCTCCCTTCAAAACCTGTTTGCAGTCATTCCACAAAACAACACTTTTGGGCAGTATTTAATAAATGACACTTATGTTCATATGCAGGAATAATTAAAAATAGTATTTTGAAAATTCAAGGTCACAGTCTAAGAAAAAAATGTTACATGTGAACCTCTTCCTTCTCAGTTATGACAATTTCCCTATTATAACTCATATTATTAATTTATTAGTTTTAACCTCTGGGCTATCAATGTTTAATGCCTACGCTGCAAATACAAGCAAGCAAACATTCAGCATTGACAAATGCTTGTTTCTTTCATAGCTTATTTGACACATTGAAGGTTACTGCTTTTGACGTTTATCTTTCTTGCAGGGATATGTTTCTTGCAGACTCTCAGGCCCTGTTCACACTACAGCACGTTAGATAAAAATGTTTTAAAAAACGGATTAGTTACCATGCTGTAGTGTCCATGCTGTAGCGTCCGCACTAACACCAGCCCACTGGAAACTGTTCTTAAAGACAGTTTACAGCATGCACACTACTGCCTTCAGATCGATTTAACTTGGAACCAGTTCCCATGAGCTGACATGAAGGAGAACCGTGCCTTAGTGTCTGCACTGCAAGTAAGTCTGATTTAGCTGTTGTAACATTTTTAAAACCATGTTTATGCCCAAGTCTTATCAGGGTTTAAGCATAGCTTTTAAAAATGTGTTACAATCAGTGATAGGTGCGGATGCAAATCATGCTATGGTGATTTAAAAAGGTTTACGCTCTTTAAACTTTTTTAAACACCATAGTATGAGTAGGGCCTTAGAAAGTTATTTTTAAAAAAGGACAGTGTTTTTTGTGCGTTATCTGCTGACATGATATTTAACAAGTAAATACATTTCATGTCCTGTTCTAAATAATGATCTTCTAAATATTGATAATCAAAGGTTTGCCAGTTTTGGACAGCTTGGAGCTTTGGGGGTTCTTTCATAATGTGAAACTTTCTTACATTTCAGTAAAGCTTCTGACAAAGTTTCTTCTCACACAACACGACAATTGATTTTCCTTCTTTGTGACTACTTCAGAGTAGTGACGGAGGATCAGCTGTAACTCGGTTTTTCCAAAAGTTTCTGATTTACTCTGATGTACTTCGGTTTGCTGAAACAGTTATATTTTCCACATTGGCCAGAACCAAGTAAGTGGCAGATCCAGACTGCATCAGATGAAAGAATCAGGTTGCTCCTACTCCCTTTTAATAACCTTTTTTCTGTTTGTCATTTAATATTTCAAATAAACAGTTTTTGTTTCTTCCCCTATTTTTTTTTCAGTTTAACAGGAATAAAGCTCCCATATCCTTTAGATTATCCAGACTCTCAAAAATCACTTACTTATCCAGACAGTGTCAGAAATGTGTCACTGGCAGATATTAACCTGATTAATGAATGGGGTGAAATCCTAGCCAAGTCACAAATGACTCTGATTTTCTGAACAGAGCTGAGATGGGCCAGTCTGGGTGGATCCTGCTCTGACAGAGTCGTTCCTCCCATCCCTATTGTACAGCGGATACCAGATTTTAGATAATTTCATACAATGACCCCCAAATCACTTACTTCAGTAGGTTTCCTTAAATAGGCACATACATTTACAGTGCTGCTTAAAAAAGACACACTTCTGCTTAAATGGCTAGCTTTAACATATAGCTGTGAGAAGAGCCCAGCACACCCGAGTAAAAGCAATCCTATTATGACAGAGGTTTGTCAATTTTTAACCCATGTTCAGGTGCATATATTAAAGAGTTACAAAATCACACATAAAGTACCCAAATAATGCAAAGCATCATGTGATGTACATGCAAATCACTATGACAATTTAGACAGGTTATTAAAGACTTACATTTGTTTGCTCTGTTGGGAAAGCTCCAATGCCCACCCTAGTGGTGTATGCCTTCACTACACCATATACCTCTCCAATATTCTGTGGAGGAATGCCAAGTCCTGTACATACACCACCCGCAGTACAGTTTGAGGATGTCACAAATGGATAAGTGCCTGGAAAAATAAAATACATTAAAAGCTATTTGCAATGAATGACAACTTGCAAGTGGTCACAAGCTACAGTCATGACAGTTTTTTTTTAATTTGGAAAAGATGGCAGCATGGATGCTTCCCCATTAGGGAGCCTCTGTCTGAATGAGCACCAGTGTTGGTGCTCTAAAAAAGTCCCTACCATTGGCCTACCTCCAGAGGACTTTATGGGCCTGATTCACAAAGTTTGATGTAAGCTGCATCAAACACAGCTAGCACCAATTGCTGGTGCACCAGGGACCCTGTGCCCGATTCACTATCAGGTAGGGTCCTGGCGGCAAAGTCCTGTGGTTTGTGCCAACCCTGGCACTCTGCCAAACAGATGGCACACCCTGAAGGTGTGCCGCAAGGTGTGGGGCAGCCCTGTGCCAATAGCACCATGGATAGCAGTCCGTGGTGGCTATGCCCCAAACAGTTCCGATTCTCTGTATGACCCCCACCAGCTCTGATCCCCTGACAATATTTTTAAATATGCCTGTTGGTCTAGTGGACCCCTTCCCTAACTCCAATCACCCAGCAATATAAAATTTAATAACCCTGGTGGCTATTGCAGCCCCCCAGCCCCAATCTCAGTACGAGTATTAAAATAAAAAGTCCTGTGGTCTAGGGGATCCCCGATCATCCCTGATCCTCAATATTTATAGTATTAAATAAACATGGTGGTCTAGTGGTCCCCCGATCATTCTCAATCCCCAATATGTCATCTATTTAATAGCCCTGGTGGTCCTGTGGTCCCTCGATCATCCCCAATCCCCAATATTTGATATGTTCAATAATCCTGGTGGTCTAGTGGTCCCCGATCATTCCTGACACATAGAATGCTAATTAAACCTGGTGAGCTAGTGCCCCCCATTCCCACTCCAGCAGGCAGTTTACCACCACCCAGCTCCCCCATCCCGTAACAGCCCTCCTCTCACCTCCACGGCCGGCACCGACTGAACTGTCATTGAGTGCTGTATTGTATAGTGTACATTTATTGTGTACACTATACAGTACAGCACTGACAGTTTAGTGGGCATTGATTTTAGTACTGGCACTGGGATAGCCACCAGGGATATTAAAGTTTATATTGATGGGGGATCAGAGCTGGGAAGGGGGGTCCACTAGACCAATGGGGATATTTAATAATATTGACGGGATCGGAGCTGGTGGGGGGCATACAGGGAATTGGAACTGTTTGGGGCATAGCCACCACGGACTGCTATCCATGGTGCTATTGGCACAGGGCTGCCCCACACCTTGCGGCACACCTTCAGGGTTTGCCATCTGTTTGGCAGAGTGCCAGGGTTGGCGCAAGCCACAGGACTTTGCCGCCAGGACCCTACCTGATAGTGAATCAGGTGCAGGATCCCTTGTGCACTTTGCAGATAAAATTCAAAATTTGTTTTTATAAATTTCACATCCCAGTAGAACAATATGCTGTAATAACTCAATATATAGAGACACTTCAGGACAGCACATCTTAACAGTTGTATTTATAATTAGGGATGTGGAAAACTGGCTGGTGGTGAAAGTACTGTAGCTATCCAAAACTAGCATGACTTGGTAGAGACAAAATCAAAACCAGCCCCTACTGGTTCAGATCAGAAATGGCTCTGTTAAAGGAAGCAGGAGTAGAAATCAGCTTTGCACCTCCCTGCTCATGGATTCTTTATCAGGTAGATAGGCTGGTGTTCCTCAATTCACCATTCTCATTTACTTCCTGTTTGAGAATGTGGAAGTCCCGAAAAAGTACAGCTCCTGGGTGATTAGTGATCCACAGAAGCACAGGTGGGGGTTACATAGATACATAAATACATAGACAGTGTCGGCAGATAAGGGCCTATGGCCCACCCAGTCTGCCCATTTGAGCTTGTAAGTTCAGTTTGTTTTCCTAGAAGTCTGTTGCCCCTTACCCCTGACCTCTAGAATTCCTTTATGTCTATCCCATGCATTCTTAAATCCGTGATTGTTTCAAGCCCCACCACTTCCTCTGGCAGGGTGTTCCACTTGTCCACCACCCGTTCTGTGAAAATTCTTTCTCATGTTTCCTCTGAATCGTCCTCCCTCCAACTTCATCCCATGCCCTCTAGTCGTGGAACATCTTTTTCACTTAAAAATAGTGTTTTCCTGCACCTGTTCCTCCCTGTAAGATACTTGTATGTCTCTATCATATCCTCTCTCCCTCCTCTCCTCCAGGAGTACATGTTCAGTTCCTTCAACCTGTCTTCATAGGACTTGTGATGCAATCCATGCATCATCTTTGTTGCCCTCCTCTGAACCTTCTCTACCCTGTCTATGTCCTTACGTGGGGTATGGTCTCAGAACTGTACACTGTACTCCAGGTGGGGCCTCACTAGTGTCTTGTATGGCGGAATTATGACCTACCTTTTCCTGCTGGTGATGCCCTGCCTATACATCCCAGCATCCTATTTGCTTTACCTGCTGCCTTGTCACACTGTTTCCTACCTTGAGGTCATCAGAGATGACAACCCCAAGATCCCTTTCCTGCTTGGTGCATGCTATATCCTCACCCCCAACTGATATATTGTGCCAGGGTTTTGTGCCCCATATGCATTATCTTGCACTTCTTTGCATTGAATTTCAACTGCCAAACCATTGACCATTCTTCAAGTTTCTGCAGGTCGCTTCTCATTCTGTCTACACCCTCTGGTGTGTCTACTCTGTTACAGAGCTTTGTGTCATCAGCGAACAGTGAAATTCTGCCTTCTAGATCCTGCCAATGTCACTGATGAAGATGTTGAATAGAACCAGTCCCAGCACTGATCCCTGTGGTACCCACTGGTCACTCTTCCTCTGTGGAGTGACAGCCATTTACCACCACCCTCTGTGTCCTGCCACCCAGCCAGTTACCTACCCACCACACTACTGTCCTGCCCACACCCTATTCCCCAGTTTGTGTAATAGTCTTCTATGTGGCACAGTGTCAAAGGCCTTGCTGAAGTCCAGATAGGCCATGTCCACTGTCCTCCCGATCCACCTCCCTAGTCACCCAGTCAAAAATTCAACGAGGTTGGTCTGACATGACCTCCCTGGTGAAACCATGCTGCCTTGGGTCCTGTAGTCCATTGACAACCAGATGTTCCACCAATCTCTCCTTCAGTAGTGCTTCCATGATCTTCCCCACTACCGAGGTGAGGCTGACTGGTCTGTAGTTCCTGCTTCCTCTTTGTTCCCATTTTGTATAAGGGGACTACATCTGCTGTCCTCCAGTCTTTGGGTACCTCCCTGTTTCCAGTGATCGGCTAAACAGGATAGCCAGAGGTTCAGCCACCACCTCTCTTAGTTCTTTAAGGACCCTGGGGTGCACCCGTCTGGCCCCATTGCTTTATCAACTCTTATTACTTCAGTTCCTTCAGGACCCTTTCTCGTGTAAAGGGACTTGTGTCCATTTCTGCACCATTCTCACCCTTGTACTCCCTTCAGACCCATTACCCCTCTACCTCAGTAAAGACTGAGCAGAAATACCTGTTCAATATGTCAGCTTTACTGTTGTCATCCTCCAGCGGCTCCCATCCTCCCCTTCAGTCTCACTATCCCTCCTTTGTCTTTCTTTTTCCTTATGTACCTGTAAAGGTTTGTCCCTCTACCCACTGATTTTGCAATGTGTTCTTCTGTCTGAGCTTGGCTTCCCTTGCAGCCTCCCTGCCTCCCTTTGCTTCTCCTGGTACTCTCCTATCCCCTTCTGCCTGTGTCTTTTTGTATTGCCTGAATGCAATCTTTGGCTTTCACTTTCTTTGCTACCTCTTTGGAAAACCATAATAGTCTCCTCTTCCTTTTCCTCTTGCTAACCTGCTTAATGCATAATTCTGCTGTTCTTGTAATCCCCATTTTAAATACTGCCCACTGTTCCTCAACCCCTGATTCCTGTCCCATTCCCTTAATGCCTCTTTCAAGTATCTCCCATTTTCCCAAAGTCTGCCCCCCAAATCCAGGATACATGTTTTTGTGTGGTTTGGTTCTGCTCTTTCTGTGATTTCAAACCACAATGACTGGTGGTCACTGTTCCCCAGGTGCTCCCCCACTGTTACCCCCATCACACTGTCCTTGTTTGTGAGCACAAGGTCCAGTATTGCCTTCTGCCGAGTTGGTTCCATGACCAGTTGCTTGAGGAAGGCACCCTGAAGGGAGTCCAGGATAAATCTGCTCCTAGTTGATGCTGCTGCTGGGATGCTCCAGTCCACATCTGGACTCTTTACTGTTACATTCAGGGTACTTGCTGCTGAACAGACTCATGTGGTCAGACGCTGCTTGGCATAGCAAAATGTAATTAAGCAGGCAGTATGGGGGAGGGCATGAACATATGTTGCAAGAGGAAAGAGGTGGTACAGCTGACCTGGGACAGTGGTTGACATTACTGATCTAGGAGAATTGCTGCAAGAACAATTAGGCGGGAACAGCAGGATCAACAACAAGAACAACAAAAAGAAAAGTAAGTTGAAACCATGCTCTTTCAGATCAGGAGTGTCACTCATCTCAACTAAATTTGGCAGGTGTCTATGATCTTAAGGGGGGGCGGGTAAGGAAATTTCATTCAGTGCTCAGACTCACTAGCTTTCATTCAGCATTCGGTCTCACTTCTTAAAAAAACTCCCCTTCCCTTCCCTTCCCTTCCCTTGCAATTATGTCGCTAGTGTTGTGGGTGAGTGAATGATTTTGCATGCTGTACTAATCTCATAGCCAGGTCATTTGGAATTTAGTAGGGGGCCAAAAAGTGTGATTTGCACACTGCAGTTCTCTGACCTTTAAATTTATCTTTTTTATGATATGCTAGGGGGCATTGTAAGGATGTTGTATTGACACCAGTTTGATTTCTCAGATTGCAGACCTGCTGTCCAAGCAACATCTCTCCCTAATGTGCTCTTAGTGTTTTTGCGATGTGTATATGAACTATGTTGCTGCTCAGGTTTGCTCGATATTTCAGAAAACCAGGGGACCCATAAGTGGTTGCAGTCGAGGCTGGGGGGCTCTAGGGGTGGGGAAAGGTTCCCTGTACTACCATTTCTGAAACTGCTATACACAAAGGCCCTATTTAGCTACTGAGAAGACATCTCCCAGGCAGAACAGTCACAATGCAAATTAGAGCTGCCAGATATTTGTGGTCACAAACAAGCTCTGTTACTGCAAACACTGAAAGTAAGGCACACATGGACATTTGGGCATGGCAAGGCACCAGCCGTAAAATACACTGCCACGTGTGAACCTTATGACCTAGTGCATTTTACCCAAACCCAAACCTGGAAGCCAAATGTGTGGGAGGCACTTGATTTACTTTCTGCTAGCCCAATAACAAATCTTAATCTCAGTTTACAGGACCTCACATGAATCCCACAGTGTCATGAGTTTCACAGGACAAGAATAGATAACAAGAATCCTGCACTATAGCACTCAGTAACTTTTATCACTCTGCCCTGTTCCTGCTGCAGGGACTGCAGCTTCCAGTGCAGGCTCATGTGGTGCACGTTCTCCAATGCAGCAGAAGTTCACTAGCCTTTCTGTCTGAAAACTACCTACCGTTACAGTGTATGTAGTGTGAATTTACTAACTGGATTGATAATTCACAAGTCACTGATGACATTAAATGTATTCTGATCAAAAGTCACTCTTTTTTATATACAAAGAGCTCATTTAATAGCTAGCCTCTTTCCCAGTGTGAGAGAGAGCTAGAAATGGCATTAAACAGTGTACAGCATGAAGAGTTCTTGTTCTTCCGCATTGCTGATTAGCTACTGCAGATCATGTGGCTTGCCAAGAACCTGGTCATGCTCACTGTGTGCTCCCTGTGAAAAGTGCATGAATATCAAAATTCTGAAGTGCTGAAGGAAAATGAGTTCCATCAGACCTTTTTCTCTGGTGTCCAGAATGTTGAAATTCGGCACATTTACCAAATGCAAATTTGACATCCACTCGTCCTTACATTGGGAAAGGTGGGGAGTGAAAGAGAAACAAAGGATGCAAACTGTTTTTGAATGTATTGATGAATAGAATGCATGTGCATTTATTTTTATTTTTTACTAATAATTATAAGCCTCATTAAATATTAATCAGCCTAACCAGGCTTGTGATTGGCTACTGGATCAATTTTATTGTCTAACAAATAACCGATCCAGCTGCCAACAACACATTGTGGGGCATATAATGTGTAAAACATAAGATGTCATCCTGCCACATCACTCACTCTATTATGCTCAGCTGAGACAAAATGGCAAAAGAAGAAAAAAAGTAAAAAAAAAGTTAGACTTATAATGGCATTATCACTCTAACAGCCATCCACCTCCTGGGATTAATAATCGGCTAGTGGGAGGTGGCTCTTGCTTGCATCTTGGGTCACCCATCCTGTCATTCAGCTGTTAATCTCTTGGAAATGACTGGCTGCTTAGTCGTTTTTGCTCAAATAAATAAAAAGTAAAAACACACATAAAAAAATGCAAATGGGATATGCATAATGAAGTTATCCATATCCCAGTTCAGCTATTTTCAAGCAAAATATGCAGGCACTGTCAATTTAGTTCTGAATGCTTCAATATTACCTACAGACTGACAAATCTGGGAAAAACAAACTTACCAAAATCAATATCAAGTAGTGCTGCATTGGCACCCTCTACCAGAATCTTTTTCGGAGTACCGTGAAGAGCTTCATACATAAAATATACACCATCCCTGACCATGGGCCTTATCCTTTCAGCATAGTCCTAAGAAAATTCAATAGAAGTAATCTACTAAAAAACTGTTCACTCCCAAAAAACATGCAATTACATTCTGAAATCATTTAAAGGGACTGGCATGCTAGATTATAAACTCAGAATGTGCAGCTTTAGAGCTTTCATAACTATTATAGAAAACAGAGACCTCAGAGGTATATAGTGTGTCCAGCAGGCAACATTTTATGCAGGCAGTGTTTAGCATGCATTTATTCGCAGACTATATTGGTTTCTTTATTTATTTATTTTATTTATTTAGTTTTTGTTTACTGGATAAGTACACTAGACAAGTTTTATGCCTATTTTCAGGAATTACCCGGGAGAGTACAAAAGGGTACAACAGGTACATTGATACAGTAATTGGTTCAGACGAATACATTCAGGTACAAAAACAGGAGAAAAGACAATTTTACAGTTTTACATTTCGTGGAAGGTACACCCAGATACAGTGCTGGGGCAAGGTATAAGATTAGAGATAAATTCAATGACCAACAGGACTGGTGAGGATTATGAGCATAGTAACATCATAGCGTCGGTCAAGCAAGGAGGGGATTTGGACGAGGACATAGCACAAGAGTGGTGAGCCAGAGCAGGAGAGAAGAAGCCGGCACCAGTGGACACCGGGAGGCTAAGGAGGCTTAGGACATTCACAGCGAGAAGCCACCTTAAGGCGATCCCACAGGAGGTCCGGAAACTCTTGTGAGAGGAGGCAGTATGGACTCTTTCAGGAAAGGAGTTCCAGAGCCTGGGGCCATGGACAGCAAACTCTGGTCCCCATGTTGGTGCGGGAAGTAGGTACACTTAGTAGGCCGGGGCCTTGGGATCTAAGCAGGTAGGGGGAGAGGTCAGCAGGAGCAAGAAACCGGGCCAGTTCCGGAGGGGTGCCGGAGCTAAGTACTTTACTCACGAGGCACCCAGTGCTAAAGTTAAGGTGATTGAGCAGGGATAGCCAGCCAAGCTTCTCGTAGAGCTCGCAGTGATGGGTGAGGCGGGGGGCGGCCAGGGCAAAACGACAGATGTTGTTGTACGTTGTGCTCCACTTGCTTAGGAGGGTCTTAGAAGTATGAGCAAATATGAGGGAGCCATAGCTGAGGGAGGAAATAGTACTCCCCTGGCAAGAGCTAAGCGAGCCTCTGGAGTGAGGTTGTACCGAGCCCTGTAGGCCATCCCCAGTTTGCGGTTTACCCCACTGCAGGCATTATGGATATGACTACCAAGGTCCAATTGGGGATCAAGCGTCACTCCAAGATATTTGAGGGAGGTCACGGTAGGGAGAGGAGCCATCTTAGTAGTTGATATGTAGGGAGTTGAAGAGGCTGTATTTTGGCAGAGGAACCGAAGAGCATAGCCTGGGTTTTGTTTTGATTTAGGACCAATTTATGGTTGGAGAGTCATGCCTGGATGTTCCAGAGGTCTTCAGATAAGTGACGGTTTAGTGTGGCTGTATCACAGGAGTGGGCCAGGAGAACCAGGTCATCCGCATACATGATGACACGGCAGCTGGAGACCACATCAGGGAGATTGTTGATGAACAGGAAAGAGTAGGGGACCCAGCACGAGCCCTGAGGGACACCAGAGGTGACAGGCCGGGGGCAGAGGACTTTATTGAATTTAGTTAGTTGTTTTCGCCATATAGGTAGTCAGAGACCCAGTTTAGGTGGTGGGGGACAAACCAAGGGACCTCATCTGCAGGGCAAGCAGGTCGTGGTCAACGAGGCTTAACGCCTTGGATAAGTCAATAGATACCACACCTGAGAGTTTTCCTCATCCATAGCAGCTCTGATGCTGGAAGAGACTGAGATGAGAGCCATGGAGTGCTGTGCCCTTCTGAGCCGTGTTGGGCCGGGGTCAGCAGACCATGGGAGTGGATATACTCCAGATTTGTTTGGCGACCACCTTTCCAGGAGCTTGCTGACAGCAGAGAGGATAGCTATGGGACGGTAGTTGTCCAGGATTTTGGGGTCACCTGCTTAGGGACAGGGACGACCTGGCAACCTTCCAGATATCCGGGATCAGTCCCTGGGTAAGGATAGGTTGAAATGTGGGCCACCGGGAGGCTATAAGGAGCACCTAGTTTGAGAAGCTTTGGCTCAGATCATCAGGACCAGGGCTAGCATTCTGGGAGAGATCAAGAAGGAGAGCCGCACCTAGCTACCGATACCGCCCTTAGGTAAAATGGAGGCGGGTCAGACCAGACTCCATTGGGACGGGAGGCAGGGCAGTTTGAGTTTTGGGCTGAGGACCTTGCGGAGAGCAGAAGGAGGTCTGTGAAATGAGAGTTTAGAGCATTAGCAATCACGTGAGGATTGTTGCAGGAGACTCCTTCAATGAGCATGTCAGTGACCCCGGAGTAGGAGCGACCGCCAACCAGTGATTGGATGGTTCTCCAGAACTGTCTGGGGTCTTTAGCAGAGCTGAGAAGGGCGGCCTTGCAGAAGTCGCTTTTTGCCCCCCTGATCATTTTCTTGCACTCATTTCTGAGTTTTCTGTATTGCTGCAACAGGGCAGTGTAGTGTGAGCATTTTACCTGATGCCAGCATTTGTCTCTCGCTCGCATGTGGGAGAGGAGACCCCCTTTCAGCCACTGGGTGGCTGTCCCACGGACCCTATGCCTAGTGATAGGGGCATGCCTATCTTGTAGATCCACAAAGATGTTGTGGAACGCGGCGACGGCCGATGAGGGATCCAGTGCTCTGTAGACTGTTGACCAGTCCGTAAGCCTGAGTTCCTCCAAGAACAGGTCAGGGTTTAATCTAGCAAAGTTTCAACCTGGATGATTTTGTGGGAACCTTAGGGAGGGGATATTCCATACACAGAACCAGAGAGTGGTCCGATATGGCGCCGGGTAGGTCCCCTACTGAGGAGATCCTCTCGGGACGGTTTGACATAATCCAGTCCAAGAGGGAGCAGGAAGTGCCATTTGCCTTTTGATGGGTGGGCTCCCTTACCAGTTGTGTTAGGGATTTGGTGGCAAGCAGGGCCTCAAACTGCTTGACGTTTTCCCCATCCCAGTTTAGGTTAATGTCCCTTGCATAACAGGTCTGTTTTTGTGTCGGATATATTGGTTTATGCATCAGGCATATGGTTTGTTTGAATGCTACATTATATACATAGATACATACATAGATACATAGACAGTGTCTGCAGATAAGGGCCTATGGCCCACCCAGTCTGCCCATTTGAGCTTGTAAGTTCAGTTTATGTTTTACAAGAAGTCTGTTTCCCCTTACCCCTGACCTCCAGAATTCCTTTATGTCTATCCCATGCATTCTTAAATCCCGTGATTGTTTCAGCCCCTACCACTTCCTCTGGCAGGGTGTTCCACTTGTCCACCACCCATTCTGTGAAGAAATTCTTCCTCACGTTTCCTCTGAATCGTCCTCCCTCCAACTTCATCCCATGCCCTCTAGTCGTGGAACATCTTTTCGCTTAAAATAGTGTATTCCTGCACCTGTTCCTCCCTGTTAGATACTTGTATGTCTCTATCATATCCCCTCTCTCTTCTCTCCTCCAGGAGTACATGTTCAGTTCCTTCAACCTGTCTTCATAGGACTTGTGATGCAATCCATGCACCATCTTTGTGCCCTCCTCTGAACCTTCTCTACCCTGTCTATGTCCTTACGTAGGTATGGTCTCCAGAACTGTACACTGTACTCCAGATGGGGCCTCACTAGTGTCTTGTATAGCGGAATTATGACCTCCTTTTCCTGCTGGTAATGCCCCTGCCTATACATCCCAGCATCCTATTTGCTTTACCTGCTGCCTTGTCACACTGTTTCCTACCTTGAGGTCATCAGAGATGACAACCCCAAGATCCTTTCCTGCTTGGTGCATGCTATATCCTCACCCCCAACTGATATATTGTGCCAGGGTTTTGTGCCCCATATGCATTATCTTGCACTTCTTTGCATTGAATTTCAACTGCCAAACCCCTGACCATTCTTCAAGTTTCTGCAGGTCTCTTCTCATTCTGTCTACACCCTCTGGTGTGTCTACTCTGTTACAGAGCTTTGTGTCATCAGCGAACAGTGAAATTCCGCCTTCTAGGTCCTGCGCAATGTCACTGATGAAGATATTAATTTATATGATTACGTTGTGTGTGGTATGCATGGTTATGTGGTAAAAATTGCATTGGTTTGAATTTGAATTGTATTGGTTTCCATGTGTAATATATTTGTTTTAACACAAATAATACTGGTTCATATGAAGGAGCTGGTTTGTGTGCAAACTGTATTAGTTTTATCTTTTTTAAGCACACTGGTTTCCGTGCAAACTACAGTAGAGCTGGACAGGATACAATGCAGTGTCTTGAGTTACTGCATGATAAAAGTGATTAACTGCCATTGAAATTGCCTTGTTTGCTGCAGTAACTTTACTGCACTATGTATTGCACTGCACCCTGGCTGACTACACTGTACATTAGATTGGTTTGTTTAAGGCAAATGTTTGTGCTTACAAACTGAACTGGTTTGATCATAGAATCATAGAGATTGATGGCAGAAAAGGACCCTTCAGCCCATCAAGTCTGAGCCCCACCTTAGTCCATCCCCTCCCTTTTGGGGCTCCTCGAAGTAACCCCATGTGCTTCTCCCATGCACTCTTGAAACCTGAGACCATTTCATCCCCACCACCTCCTTTGGCAGCCTGTTCCAGGATTCCACCACCCTGTCAGTGAAGAACCGCACCCTCACATTACTCCTAAAGTCCCCCCCCCCCGCCGTCTCAGACTGTGCTGTCATGTTATGGAGCCTGCCTTCCTATGAAATAACTGCCCCACCTCCACTCTATGGACCCCCTTGATGTACTTAAAGGTCTCTATCATGTCAACCCTCTCCCTTCTAGTCTTCAATTTGTAGAACCCAAATTCCTTCTCTGTTCATATGGATTGTCTTCCATCCTCAGCACCATCTTGGTCACTCTTCTCTGAACCCTTTCCACCAACTCGATGTCCTTCCGGAGGTAAGGCCTCCAGAACTGGACATCGTACTCAAGGTCCGGCCTCACCAGGGCTCGGTACAGGGGTGCCAGGACCACCTGTCTCCTGCTTCTTATTCCCCTACCTATACTAGCCAGCATTCCATATGCCTTCCCAATGGCCCTGGTGCACTGCTCCCCCACCCTTAGACCACTGGAGACTAATATCCCCAGATCTCTTTCTTGATCTGTGATCCTGATTTTCTCCCCCCCAATCATGTATTCTAGCTGCAGGTTTCTGCTGCCCATGTGCATCACTGCACACTTCTTGGTGTTGACATTCAGCTGTCAGGTGTCTGCCCACTTCTCCAGAGTCCTCAGGTCCTGCTTCATATTTTCTGTACCCCTATTGTGTCCACCCTATTGCAGATTTTCAAATCATCCGCATATAGGATCACGCATCTTCTAAGGTTATCAGCTATGTCTGTTATGTAGATACTGAAGAGGAGTTGCCCCAGCACCGACCCCTGGGGAACCCCACTCATCACTACCCTTGTCCCTGAGTTCACCCCATTCCCTACCACCCTCTGGGCCCTGTCTGATAGCCAACTTTCCACCAATCTGGTTATTTTATCTTGCTCCCCTTGGCTTTCCAGTTATATATCACAATGGAATGCAATGGTTTCAGAATCAGCTACATTGGTTTGTGAATTAAGCAATAATACCCTACAGGGTGTGTGTCGTGCTGGGATAACGTCACGCCTCAGGTGGTTGGGCACAAGACCGCAGGCTGAGTGCGTCCAACAGCTGAGGCGTGATGTTATCCTAAATGACACACACCCTGGAGGGCATTATTCCTATTATACAATGGCTCGTTGTTATACAGAATAAAAAAAAATAATTTTAAAGATGTTTCTGTGTGGAAAAATATTTTAGTTTTTTAAGAGACAATGGAAACAATCAATCAAAAGCTCCATAAAATGCTTATCTCCAGGTTCACAGTGAGGCTGAGACTAGACCCATGATGTTATACTGGGATAACATCACGGGTCCAGCCCAAGACTGACCAATCAGAGTCCAGGATTTTTTCTTGCCATTGTGTAATTAAGTACATCAGTTTGCATTAAAACTGTATTAGTTTGATCTGTATGAGGCATGTTGGTTTTCTCATACTGTAAAATATATTGGTTTGTGTGCAAAGCATATCAGTTTGCATGTAAACTAAATTAGTTTGAGAAGTATATTGGTTTGTGCGCCGACTGTACTGGTTTTGTTGGGGTAAAACATATTGGAGTGAATGTGTAAATTATATTGTTTTGGTGGTTGTGAAGCATTTTGGGGTGTGTACACGTTGACTAAAAATGGAAGGTGACTAGTATGGCACCATTTTTAAAAAAAGTATGACTAATGATTTGGACAAATATAGACTGATCATCACATCATCCCCCTTGAGAGATTGGTTTATGAGAAAATAAATGATTATCTCTGTAGCTATGATTTGCTCTGTGCTGAGCAACATAGATTTAGACTTTACGGTGAGGTTCATGAATGATGCGTACACTGCAATGAACAATGGTGAGTATCACAAACTCGCTCAGCCGGTCAGCCCTCTAGTCCCAAAGTGCCAACCTCTGAGCATATGATTTGTGTACAGTGAACAGAACAATGTAGCCCTCTTGTCTGTTTTGTGGGTTCAAGTCACCTTAGTCTCAGGCTCTGGAGGGATTCAACTGATAACCTCTTGTTAGCATACCCAATTATCAGGCTCATATAATCTTTGCCTGCAGGGACCCAACCAGGTCTTTCAAATGAACCCTTAGAACTCTATGCAAAACTTTAGAGAAATCTATCCATTTCCCAGTTTGGTATACAATATCTCTTTACTTTAAAAATATCAAAACAGAACAATAATTGCAGACCAAAATATATACCCCAACACATACAGCCTTAAAACAAACAGGTAAAAAAGTACAGTTCCTACAGTTTATAACTTCAGACTAATCTTGTCTAATGCTTACTTTCTTTCAGTGCTTTGAGGGTCTCTCTTCTCTTAGTCAGAAAATTGTCTTGTGTGTCTCTAAGGCTTGCTCAGTTGGATAAAAGAGTTTTGAGCAGGCCTCCTGTCTGAGATCATTAAACTCTGCCTTAGTGTATTAAAAGTTATATGTTACCACACAGGATGTCCCAACAAGATTTTAAAAAAATTATAAGTGACATACTCAATTTTCTCTCCTTGGGGTAACTAGTCAGAACTGGTTTTTGTTCTGCCACACACATTCACACATAAACAAGTTCTGTGATGTCCTCCCAAGGCTTCCTGGGGAAAGTGTATTTGACCTTCCAAATTCATCTGGGTTCTCCCTGGCTCAGACATCAAACCTCTTCAATGTCCATTCTGGCCTGTCTCCGACACCCCTCCCCACAAGTCCTTCCTGGCAACTATGCAAGTCAAAGGATCTCCCTGAGGGCATTATAAAGTGGATACTTTGATTCCTGCCTTCAAAGAAAATTGAACAAAGGAACTGCCGTTTAAATAGCTGCAGACTCAAACCACCTCCTGTCCTTTGAACTATCCCTGGGGGGTCTTGATGTGTCAGTTCCAGTAAGACAGCCTGTTCCTCTGCCACAGTCATCATACATTAATTTCTTATATTTACAACAAAATCTATACAGGGATCAGAATCAGTGGTCCAAGTGTGACAGTGAGTTGACAGGTTTCATTTTTGTGGACCTGAGCCGGGCCTTTGAATTGGTTAAGTGTGACCTTTCTCTTGAGAGATTATGTTGTTTGAGAATCTCAGATTATGCCTTGAAATGGTTTCTGAATTTCTTATATGGACAGCAACAAATAATGAAATTGCACAATGTGAAATTTAAACTCCTTCCTTTGCAAACCGGTGTTTCACAGGGCTCTACGTTGGGCACGGTACTGTTTTCCATCTTTATCAATTCTTTACCATTATTAAATCGGAGAAGTACGCTTCTTTTATATGCTAATGATATTATTATTATTATTATTTAAAGACAATTTACTAACTTTACCACACTAAATTGGATCTTAAGTTGAATTTTGAAAAAAATATCAAATTGGTTAATAAAAAGTTTATTTGTGAATACCAGGGAAACTAAATCAATGTTTCTTGTCTCAAGGCCAAAACTTGATACTCTCACTGATAATCTGTATATATGGAGTCTGGGTGGTATGTAGTTGGTAAATGTAGCCATGTTTAAGTATCTAGGAGTCCTAGTGAATCCATCTCTCACTTTTTTGGATCAAATTGATAATGCTTGTTCTACAGTAAACTATATGTTGGGCATTGCTTACAAGGCCCAATAACAGTTAATGCCTTAAGACAGACTGTCCGTTGATAGGAATTTGCTCATGCCTAGACAGACCTATTGATCACTGGTCCGTTCAAATGCCTGTGAGGTGGACCTGCAAAGAAGAACTACCACCTATAACAATGTGTGCAGGTACGCTTCACAGCTGGGTCTAATGGTGCACCATCATGATCTGCATGGAGATCTAAATTGGCTTTGCCCAAAAAACAGACAAACCTATGATCTGAATGTCTTTGTGTACAATATCATATATAATGAGCATCCCAAATGTCTCAACCAATCATTTGCTTTAACACCACAGCCAGAGCAGTATCTCTTTGATATAATGATACTGACAATCTCTTTGTGCCACTTATTAAATCACATCAGGGCCAAACAGCTCTTGCTTATGTGGGTCCCACTATGTGGCACCCCTTCCTTCTTGATGTTAGGTGGTCAAAAAACAGATATCAATTTAAGAACATACTACATTTTATCTCATTAATCAGTCATTATGTACCTGTTTTTATTTCTGGTGGTTAGTTAGTCAATAATAAATTATCAACACAAGTACATACTACTAAGCTATTTTATTATTAGTTATGCCTGTTTTTTCCCCCCCCACGACTTTACTGTCCCTGTACCAGAGGTTCTGGTCCTCCGCTCCACTTGCCACCCCCCATCCACCCCAGGCTTACTTCCCCTGAGTGGAGCCACCAGGCAGGTGCCCCCTCCCTAGGAAACATGGCTCTCAAACCCTGGCTTGCCCCCCAGGGCAGGGTCATGGGAGCCGGACCCCCCTGGTGGAACTTTTGTCTGCAGTGGCAGCAGAGGCAGGGGCCATCAGTAGAGGCTGGAATTGTTTTTTGGCTGACTTTTTCTAAGGGGGATGTGCAATGAGTCCAGCATCTGCCCTGCCCCTAGCATGTGGTGCCAGACACAGCGGTACCTCCAGCCCCCACCAGAGGTCTGCATAGCATAGGACACTCATCCCCCTTCTCCCCCGGAGAAAGAGAGCAATCCCTGGGATGCTCAAACCTTCTCCCCCAGCCATCCCTCTGACTCTCGAGTCCATCTCCAAACCTGGGATGTTGGCACTGCAGACGGACACCTTGCTGTTGTGCTGGCGGACCAGCTCTAATTATGTGCCTGTTTTTAACTTTTTGTTAGTTTCTGTTTTAGTTCTTGTTTGATTATAATTGTGTATGATATTATTGCGTGTATGTTGAGTATTTTATGTATTTGTGCCAAATATATCTTTGCATAAATGTACTTTTATTTGTGACTTCCTCTGTCACCCCTGAAAATAGGCCCTCGGCCTAGCTGTCCTCACCTGGTTAACAAAAACTTAAATAAAGAAAAAAATTAAAATAAATAAATAAAATAACAATATGTTGATTTGGAATGTTTAAAGCACACTGGATTGTGTGCATGTAAATTATACTGGTTTGGTGTAGATAAAACACTTTGGAAGTGCACGTGTGACCTATGCTGTGTGTGTGTGGTGTATATGTGTGTGTGTGTGTGTGTGTGCATGCATGCGCATATGTGTGTGTGTAGTAGTTTGGAATGTGTGGTTACATTTGTGATATTATACAATTTGCATTATCTCAGCCCTCAGATGTTGCCCCAGAGGCAGAACTTTGGATAGTTAAATTTCAGACTCTGCAATGTGGTCACATTCCACCTGACCCTCCAATTGCAAATTGTTTTGTCCACTGAAGAGATCAATCACCTGGGGGTCCTATTCCAATCCTTGTGGCTAAGTGTTTTTTGTTTTGACTGCTATTTATTTTATAACATTTTTAAGTTTATTTGACATTCTGCATTAATTTATGTAAGCAAAAAGACATGACAGGGTGGGCATTGAGCATGCTTAAAAAATGGATTATAAATAGAATAATAGATAGGTCAGTGAATTACAAGGCTGTAATTCCATCGAGAGGTTCTGGGGACATAGGGAACCTCGAGGGTGAAGCTCGAGAGGTTCACATGTCCCCAGAACCTCGAGATGGAATTTACAACCGAGTGATTTATTGGAACCTATTTTTTATTTTTTGTAATATATGGATCACATTTTATTTTTTGTGTGCAGCTCTTTGTTTATGGTATGCTGTGTGGCTGGGCACCCGCTGCAGCTTGAACTTATTGATTCTGTCCATGAACACCCACCCCCCTTGCTCCTGCTCGTTCCCTTGCTCGCTGGGGTGTCATACCTTTTTGTCCTGTTCTTTATTACTGTTTGTAGGATTCAAGAGATACTTCTGTGGAACTGGCAAAGATAAATAAAAAATCAAAAGGGTCAGCAGAAAAAGAAAGCGACGATTTTCTATCGCTAAGCGAGGGACGGCCGCCATGTTTTTGAACTGTTAAGCCTGCCCACAGAGAATCCACAGCCAATCAGGAGGTGCGGTTTAGGAGCGTCACATCGTGTGTAAAGGAGGTTGCTGTGTGGAGCTTAACAACAAGCCTACTGTGTGGGGGGAGTTGAGCTTGCGCAGTTTAGTTTTAGTGATAATACTATCGTTTAGAGGTGGAATGATGGTATTATCACTTCTGAACGATAGTATTATCAGGGACCAACAATGGTATTATCACTTTGGCTGATGTGGTATTACCAGGATTTTTTTGTATGGGTTAGTATAGTATTATTTAAGCATCTCCATATATTACATAGAGGATAATGTATGGTCTTTTGGTTAATAACCATGCTGTAAACATTTCGAGAGGTAGCGATGACATCATTGTAAACCTCGAGAGTGCAGCACAAGAGGTTTTCAGAAATCATGGCAACCTCAAAAGTGTTTTCAGCGCGATTGTTAACCAAAGACCATACATTATATTGTATAGTGTATGGGCTACCAAGATTGTGTAATTGCAGATTGAATTACTTTACAGAACATTGATTGTTGTGAGCATTCTGTTTTGTTATTCCACTGATATGACATACTCAAGAAGGGTTAACAACAGAGTGATGGCATATCAATGGCATAACAAGGTTGTAATCTGTTTGATTTCAGTTAATAATAAGGTCTCCCCATATATATAAGTAACTACTGTGACAAATATAGAAAAAAAATAACATTAATAAAAATGTAAAATTAAAAAAAGCAACACATCAGGACTGAGATGATGCAAATTGTATGACTCACAAAACACCCTCTAGAAGAAACATCATAATAATGGTGAGTCATTTTTTTCCCTATGCCCTTAGGGTTAGATTAACAATGGTTTCCCAACCACTTAAGTGCCTAAATGCTATTTATCATTAAATAAAACTGTTTTAAAAGTGTTTTAAATGATATGCTATAGCTAGAACTCAGATTGGTTTATTGTACATGAGGATTTCTAGTTAGGAACATAACCCTTTTAGAATGCGATCAGTCAGTCAGAATGCTCCATTTCTAGCCATTGTTTTATAACATGGTTTCTCAATTGGCATTGTTTTCTTTACCCACACTTTTCCCAGTTTGTTCACTTCCTCATACTTATCAGTACATAGGTTATAAATTATGTCTTCCATATATTTTTTTAATTTGTGTCTTCCATATATTTTTTAATTTAGTATGCTTTATCCCACCTACAATTGCTAGCTCTGCTGTCAGTCAAGGAGCATGTACAATATAATACAGTATGTGCTCCATGACAGTTCAGTCAGCGGCCAGACATGGTGGTGAGAGGAGGGCTGTGGTAGTTGCTGGCTCAGGGTTTGGGATGGGGGGAGCAGGGTGGTGGGTGCTACCTGCCAGGGTGGGGGTCCACTAGACCACCAGTGAAAGATGTCATTAACAGTATAATATACAGACATATTGGGCTGTGGACTGCTAGACCACCAGGGACAGTTATTATTATCATTATGATAAATGGGCACATGGGGGTGGGGGCTGCTAGACTACCAGGGAGAGTTGTTAGTAACATCATGATATATGGGCATATCAGGGCTGGAGGGCACTAGACCATAAGGCAGAATTGTTATTAACATTGTAATATACAAGGATATGGGAAGGCGCGGCACATGGGGAGGGCTCCATGAGAGAAGCAGTGATCAAACACTCCCAGAGGGTAAAATTCTATGTACCCTTAGACCACCCCTGACTGGTTTAATGGTACTTAGAATTTTACCCTTTTAAGGGTTTGGGATTCTTGATTTAGGGGATGTGGCATCTTGCATCTACTGCATGCCTGCTAGCACAGTGCCGCAGCCCATTTTGTGGTGCATTGATAGCACAAGCACCCTTTGTTGCATGCTGCCTGTGGTTGATGCAGGTTGCCTTTGTGACTCGCTCCTTGTGCATCTTATGGTGCAACTGGCCCTTTGCGCCATTCTTTGTGGTAGAAGCCCTTTGTGCAATGCCGGGAGCTTTGAGAATTGGGCCCTTAGTCTCAAAACAAGAAAGATCTAGATGGATTTGTAGGGTCATGTGCAAAGTAAGCTGCTGGTCTGGAGCAGCGTATGTGCCATGATGCAACTGCTTTGCCAAGTTCGCTTAGGTCTGCTGCAATGTCTGTGACCATGTAGCTTCGGGTCACTCACAAAGTCCCTTACAGGTCTGGTGCAACAATGTACCTCCCTTCAAAGTCCTCTAAAGGTCTGGCACAATGTGTGTGATGATGCAGCTGCTTTTGCAAGTGGCCCACAGGCCACTCATGAAATCCACTACAGGTCTTGCGTCTCAACTCACAAAATACGAGTGCAGTGTTTATCATCATAATGTCTAACTGTATTCCTTGTACTATGTTATTTTTTTTATGCTGTTAAAATGTATGTATGTTTGAAATCTGGGCTGTGCTTTTCCATTCACTTCAGTGTGCTTCTCAGGGGTGGTGGATGGGGTGGGTGAAGTCCAAAAATCTCTATTGTTGTAGTTCCTTATTTTTGTGGCTTTAATAATAAACCATAACTTGCGCATTAACATAGTTATTTCTGCAATGAGCTTATATACACAAGTTGTTTTACTTATTATAGGAAGGTAGAATAGTCTCATGGTCCCCATATTGTGTGACCTTGAGGAAGTCAAATGACTGCTCTACTTCAGTTCATCCAGTTGTTTAACTTCAGCAAGAGCAGAAACCTACTAGAAATGATATGTTGTATCTCATTTGTGCTATTCTGGATAAATGCATTCTAAAAAAATATACCTTACCTTTAGTTTCTTCAGTTGCCCTTCAATATCTATCACCAAACTAGGAAACATGGACTGGTACTGGTGAGCCAAGTTCTTAAATCTGCAAAACGTTATACATTAAAAATGCCTGGATAGATTATAGGGACAATTTTAAAATTAAATCCTGACTTACTAATAATTTCTGTTTCGTCAACAACTTTTTATCAAGGATTTATTTTCTCCAAGCTCTGTTCAAGTCTACCATCTGGTTGATGACCTTCCAACCTCTTCTAACCACTGGCATTCTTCTTCCATGTCCTCCCCCCCTTGTGGTGGGGTTGGAGGGGACTTAGTCTCACCAAAGAATGCATCTGGTTGTGCTGGTGATCCATGGCCAAGGGGCATGAGGGTACGTACCACCATTCTGACCAAGGCAGGATTCTCATCCCTCTTTTTCATTGACCCACCCACTCTCCTGGCATCATGCATAGATGCTTGTGGCCATGCATGCAATAGTATTGGCACAACTCTTGACCCTCACTAGGGAGCAAGCTCCTTGTCCACCATAGTGCACAGCTACTGCACCTGACAGGGGTGCTGATCTTCCCCAGACTGAGACACACTGTCAACAGAAGTAGTCTTCCCAGCCCTAGCCATTTGTTGTCGGCTTTCGGGTTTGCTTCAGAACCAGGCTCACCTGGGAAAGGCGTGTGCACTTTTACCTGGTCACTGTGGAGCACCAGGTTAGTCAGCAACTTTTTAAAGCACCAGTTATTTGCAGAGAAATGCCCTTCCATAGGATAACATGATAACACTACACTAAGAGTTTACGTGTAGTTGGCACAACGCTATGAACAAATTCTCAGTTTTCTGCACCATATTTTTCAAAATTCTGTGTACTGTATTCTAACATTCTGATCATTGCATTATCAGATTCTGCAACAATACTTTTCAATATTTACATCTTAATTTTACATTTGTTTATAGTAGGGGTTCAATTCTCAAATGGTTTGGAATGCCCAAGCCCCGGGAGCACTGAACACGTGGCACATGGGGTTTGCAGCATTCCCTGGCCAGCAATTGGACTTCTCGAAGCCATTGTGCCCCATGCCATGAGCTTTTGCTGGTCTAACTTTGTGGACCTTTTTACAGGGCTTTCACCATATGTTTGGTGCAAGCTGCCATGAAGAGGGTAAAGTGTCACAAAGGTGTATGACCTTTGTGAATGGGGCGCACGGTGCAGCAAAGTGGTCAGCACAGGATTCAACAGTGGGCTTGTGTAGTCCTGCATCACCCAATGAGAATCAAGCTCCAGCTCTTTTGTTTTAGGAAAGATTTTTATATACAGTAACAGAAAAATCAATGATGTGAAACAGTATTGCAGTACAGTGTTTCTAAACAATACAGAGCTTTTCAATCTCCTCCTTAAATTTTGTTGTGTTTTGTCCTTGCAGTACCTGACATATCTGTCACTTTTTTCACAGTTTTAGAGCACTGAACGCTTTTTTTTTAATTAATTCTGCAGTATTCTGCACCATTGAAAACATGTATTTTTCTGAGCTGCACAGAAAACTGTTATTATTATTATTTAGTTGTTTAACCAGGAGTAGCACACTAAGCTGAAAGCTTTTTTACAGGAGTGACCTGGGAGCACAGGGAAGTTAAGTGACTTGCTCAGGGTCACACAGTATGTAAGTGGAAGCTGTGGGATTCAAACCCAGGTCTGGTCTGCTGGATGTCACCAGATTTGCAGCTCAGAGCCTTAAACCACTGTGCTATACTGCCTCCCTCTAAAACTAAAAAAAACTAAAAAAGTGGAATGGTATGCTGTACCATGCTATACTACTGTGTTGATATAAAAATTATCTGCAGCACAAATATTGCCTCCCAGATCACAGACTGGGGTCAATAGAGACCTACTTGTGATTAAAGGCCCTTTGTTGGTGGGGGGGTTACTGAAAAGATGACATCAGATCCTGACACCATTCCAGCACAGTGACACAGAAACTCTGGTCCTGTATTATTCTAAGGAACACAATATTTTTTTAAAAATAGCATCAAAAAGATTTTTTACTTTTTCTGCATTTTTGTTATATTTCTGACAATGTAACAAATTCTAGCACAGTTTCAGCCACATTAACTTTCATTTCATCCTTTTAATTATGTCACAAACATTGCATCACTCCCCTCAACCAACCCACAATCTTCATTGCTTTTACACTTCTGAAGATAGTAAACTAGGTAACAATCATGGAGAAGTAGTTCTCATTTATATGAATAAATCTGACCTGGACCAAAATCTCACACTCTGCAACAACAAATAGTTAACAACATGCAGTACCAACATTGTTTAAAATGAATTATATTTAAAACAAAATATGTATAATTTCAATTAAGCTTATGACCCAGTTTTTGACTAAATTCAATGATACTTATCCGAGAAGATGGACTGTAGTATAAAGGTTTCAGTTCTTCACAACGTTAAAACAAAGGACTGCTGCCCCAATCCTGTCAGTACAGTGCTGTACGTTGGTAGGTGGTCAAAACCACGCAAACCAAAAAAGCAATACCGAGATCTTAACCGGCGATCATTCTACAATTTTGGCAAAAACTTTTAAAGTTTGATACTGAATTCTATTTGGGGGGGACATCCCCTAACATATTCTGTGCAAACTTTTCAGAGATTTGTCCCCTGTGGAGTTGGAATAATTAATTTATGTGAAGTCCGAGGCTGTGCATGGTCAGTGTGCTGTAAGTCCTCTGGTGTATAAATTAATGAATAAAACTTAACAGTTGAGAATTTTCTAATGTTTAATACAGAATTTGTTAGAGAAAATCTTACCCCCCAAAATTTTATATTAAACAGTAGAAGTTTTTACTGAAATTATAGAATGATCGCCGGTTGAACTCTTGGAGTCACTCTTTTGTTCTGTGTGGTTTTGACCTTGTTACTTGTATGTCAGATACAACAGACTGTAGGAAATCACATGATCTCAGCCCATAGTTACAGGACAGTGACCAGTAAATGCTGCACATAGACTAGATTAAGCCCAAATAATACTTTTATAAATAAAAACTATTTTAGTGTCTTTGTGTGGTTAATAAATTATAGGAGCACAGAAAAAATTCAGGTCACATCGAGTCAATCCCTAGACTAACTCAGTGGGGATAACCTGATATCCTGTATCCATATCAGGCAAAATGTTTTATAAATACCCCCTTTTGTTTGAGTTTCTTGCTCCTCTCAATCCTCCCTACCTGTCCTATTTCCATTTTGGCCCCCACTGTACTCTTTTTGTTGTTGGCTTCCCATACCTGCTCTTCTGCTCTGAGCAGATTGTCCTCTTCCTGTCTTATGAGTATACTGTAAGCTGACATTTGTGCAGTGTTGCTACACCCTATGTAAGCTGCATTTCACACTTTAACTTATTTATATGATTTTGTATATAATTACACTTTCTTCCACATATGCTCATTGTGCCTTGTATTACATATAGTCATTGTATATTTTCTTTGTTTCATATTGGCTAATTCTACATATCTGAGTAGTTATTTTTATAGTTTGTCTGCTTCTCCAAGTGTTTTGCAATGTAATCAGATTTTGTAACCAGCTGTTGCCTTTTTATATTTGCTATTTTTTAAACTGTATTGTTTGACTTTTTGTCCCATTTCAACTGTAACCCCCTCCCACCCGCCCCCACCCCATGTCATATCTGGACACAAGTCTCTGCCCAGTGTTCTTCTCCTGGTCCCTATTTTACAAATAATTAAACACATTAATATAGTCTTACATACATACATAAATAAACATATACTGTAACTGGCAAATTGTACTGTCTCTTACTGGATATTGTGCTTAGTTTGTATCAGTATTAACTGCTTAAGAGAAAAAGGTTGACTAGGCTTATTTTGAACCATTTTTGAAAATTATCATTAACTGAGGTCTGGTTTATTTTATTTTGGTTATATACTTTTGCCATTTCAGTATGTTTTACTACAACTCCCTTTCAGAGCTTTGGGAGAATGCAGGGCTTTATTGACATTAGGAGTTTAGCTGGGGAGAGGAAAAGTGGAGTATGCTTCAAACAGATTTGAAAGGCTGATGTGAGCACATGGGAGCTTGAAGAAACATTCTTCTTAAAAGTGCCAATATGCCATATCCATGACCCCCAGTTCAAACTCTGATTGGCCTAGTTAAACTGGTTATATTAGCCCTACTAAATTGTTTATTAATCAACTTATAAGAACTATTGTAGGGGCATATCTCATGTTTTTTTATTTGAGTTGATCTGAGAAAGGGATAGTTAGGTCTCAGCAACATGAGCAGCCTTGATATGGTACCAGGTTTAACCATTTTACTCAGTTTGAATTTATGTGAACGAATTCTCCTGAAATGACCTTTAAATTTGCTTTTGTTGGGAAGGGTTCTACAGTATTTTCTTGTGTTCATGTAAATTTAGATTTAAAACAGGATATTGTCTCTATCTCAGTTACTGTATATCCATGAGCAATCAATTCCACATCTCCAGCAGTCTTTGTGGAAAAAAAGTACCTCCTGATGACATCTCTTTTGAATTTCCCTCCCTAAGAGACCACTTCTGCCCTTGTTTTCCTGTCAGTCACCATCTTCAGAAACCCTGAGATCACATCATCACTCCTTAGCTTCTCATGTACTATATGAAATGCAATTTCATATAAATCATAGCATTAACAATGACATGTAAATCAGGATTCAGGATTAGTGTTGCACTGTTTTGTAGATTATTTCCTTTGCTGATGCATGCAAAGCATGTATAATTGAATGCAATTGTTTAACTTATTTTGTACCTGGAAGAAAATTCATCAAAGTCAGCAAGGAGGTCACATACTCGGAGGCCAGTTCGTGCTGCTTTAGTAGAATATGTTGGTCCAATCCCTTTTTTAGTAGTGCCAATACTGGTAAAACAAAGCAAAAGAAAACCTTGAATATACTGTAAATATTGTTTATGCCAGCAGTTAAGATAAATAATAGAACATATAGAAGCTAGGCAGTTTTTTTTTTTTTACTTTTTTTGTTACTAATACAGACACTGCCACCCCGCCTAAAAACCAGTAACAACTCACAATACTGTTTTATTTTTACAAGTAACACAAATTAATAATGAAATGTTTTAATGTAAAACTGTTAATCAGACTTGTCTACTGTGTTGTGTTAATCTGCTGTTTTCATTTTCTGATGACTCAGGTCAACAGCGTTATAATGGTGATGTTATAGTCACTCACTAGTTTCACTTTACTTGTACCTCAAAGACTTTATGATTTTTTTAAAATAATGAGCTACTGTTTCAACTTATACTGAGATAATTATTTTCCCTGTCAAGTCCTCTCATCCATGCTACTGTACAGATTAAGGTCATTGACCTTTACTGTGTATGAGGAACTGGAAGCACACTGTAACACAAAAAAGATTTACAGGTAATGTAGCCTACATCCAATGTACTGTATCATGCTGTTCCTGGCAAAAAAACAGATCTTTGTAGAGTCCATGTCCTCTAGAGTTAGTCTCATCCACTGAGTCATTCTTTGGTTTTAGGACCAGAGACACAGGGATTAGATTAGTAGGACTTAGAACTTTTGGGGCTGGCAACAAATCTCTTCTAGAGTCAGTCTTCTCCATTGAGCCACAATCTCTGATCTTAGGCCTGGAGGCACTAGAAACCTATGGGAACCAGAACCTTTGGAGCCAGTGATGCTAGTTCACAGGACCAACGTACTGCACTATGGGTACACTTGAAGCATAAAAGGCAGTGCCAGCCCCAACTACCTCAGTTATGTTTTTCCTGCCATTGAAGTGCACACCTTTCCTCATTGGGGACCAACCAAAACTTCACTGTTCCTTCAAACAGCATTCTGCCTAGCTAGTTGTGTTTTTCTAAATGGCTGCCATCTTTAGCACTTTGAAAGCACTTCTTTGCACTAAAAAAGATTTCTAGTTATGTCCACCAGAACTGCACCCTAGCAGCACCCTTCTCCCCCTCCTCTCCCAAGCACCCAATTCTAAGGTTGGAAGGCAGCTGAAAAACCCACCCTCCTCCACATCTAGCCACCATCTGATGAATGAAGGTGAGCTTCTGCCTGTAATATTAAAATCGGCTGATCACCAGGGTGGGAGCAGGGTTCTGTTGTGGGAGGGCATACGTTAAAATTTTTTTAGTGCAAACAAGCACCACATAAGTGCTAACAATAGCAGCCAGCTGTGGAGGCTGGTGAGTTGGGCTGGTCGCTAGTTGTGGGATTTTTTGTACATTCCTATGGGTTCGGGAGGGAAGGTGGGATTGGGCTACTGGCAGAGGGTAGAGGGAAGAGATAACATTTTTAACTGAATTTTTGACTGGAGAAGGGGGATGTGGCTGTTTTGCTTTTCTATTTTAAAGATTTTTTTTTCTGTGTGTGATTTTTATTTAGTACTTGTGAAAGGTGCTGGATTGTCAGCACTGGAACCTGAAGTCCTCTGCTTATCCACATGACAGGTTCAGCATAGGCGATCACAGTGCAAGCTTCCCAATCCCCACACTACCCCTCTGTCATGGAGGGACCACTATGTAGGTGAGATGGTAGTTCAGACTACATGCCCATTCAGTCCCTGGCCTCATATGAGACTGCCAACAAGGGAGCCAATTTGTGCCAGTTGTGTTGCTGATTCTTGCGATATGGACACCTGCCCACTGGAAACTGGACTGAGACCACAACAACTCATTTCACATAGGCCACTGATTAGCCCTCACGTGATAACGGTTTTCAGCCACTACTGACCTTTGCTGGATTTGAACCAGTGACCTATAGGTGAAAGGCTCAATAACCTTCTACCAATCCACTGATCCATCCAATTCCCTTGGGGGGCTATTTTATTTTTATTTTTCTTCCAGTGTTTCACATAAATACCAAATCCCAGAATAGTCCCCATATTTGGGAAGGGCTCCTGAGTATTTAAGAGCCCTACTATTTGTGGTATTCGGGAAACAATACTAGGCTCCTACACAGCTCTAGCGGCTTTCCTGGTAGATCATTCATCCCAACATGGACAATAATGTCTAGCTTCCCACAACCTATCCTAGGGAGTACCCCATCTGCTATCTGCTATTGTACATGGAAGACAAAGCACTATCTTTCTCACGTGGCTTGTGCAACAAACCATCACCTAGGTTCCCCAACAATGGAATCCCCCACTGTGGGCACCCTCTTCCCAAATTACCTTTTCTTACTGCACTCCCCCCCCCCACACATACAGTAGGTATTGCTGCTGCTGCAGCTCTGAGAGCAACCTTGTGCTCTCTCTAGACTAGGGGAGTATCATGCTTCACATCACCAGAGGGGGGGGGAGAGAAATGGTTTCTTGTTGCAGTCCCACTGCCCCTAGCTTCTCCTGAAGTAGCAACCCTCCAGCCTGTCCCTTGCCAACCATCTTCCATCCTCTATTATGATCCCTTGGGGATGCTGAGGGAGAGGAGCAGAAATGCCCCTCCCAGCCCAAACTCCAACCTGCTGTGCAATGGCTGTTTTATGAACATGCTGAAAATAGTTCAGAGTAGAGTGTTGCAGACCTCTGGCAGACTGGGTATCCTTCACACCTACAAAGAGTACTCTGGAAGAATGTGACTTCACAGGTCCTGCAACTAGTTAACTCTCTCTCCCAAGACCTCCTCAACAGCCTGCTGCCCATGACTGCTCTTGGTCCCTTCTGTGAATCCCACCTATGATATATCCTTGCTGAGGATGCTGCCCTCCTTTATAGGGCCTTCCCACTTCCTGAAGTTGTTTCGTAACAACCCGTGAGATTAACAGTAATATGGCTATACCCCAGATAAGGCATCTATATGTATATTACGGATATTTCTACAAAGTTATTTCCCCCAGATACCCACTGTATCAACAGACCTGAGTACAAACCAGCTCACTGCATCACATATACCTCAACCAATATAATTTGATAAATGACTCATTCAGAACGCACTTAGTGGGTGAAACAAAGCTTCTAACAAGAGGAGTTCAATAGTGGTGCCATACAAGTTGAATCATTTGCCTCTGTAGATGCTGCCCTACGGGCAGAATGGAATTTAGAATGTCATTAAACTCTGCATTGTGGTCCCCACTCCCCCACCCCCATGTTCCAATGTCAGATTTGATTTCTCCGCTGAAGACAGCTGATACCTGGGAGTCCTGTTTCAGTCCTTGTAACTAAGTTTGTTATTTTATGCAGTAAAAAGTATCTGAAAACTGAGAACTAGCTAGTTCTCTATACTCAGCATTAAACATTCATGAACTGCCCCCATCACAGTTTGAAAGTCCAGGAAAAGATCTCTTAAATGAGGTATAGGGCTCCTCTGTAGCTGGCAGCAGTCCAGAAATATCAATGATTAGGCTGCCCCATATTGATACTAAAGCAAGGCAAGAACTGTGTGCATGATGGAGCAGGGATCCTGGTGCTCAGCAGGAGCACCCCAGCCCCTCATGGATATGGACAAGAAAAGGAAAACTGGAGCACTCAAGGGAGAAATCAGTGCAGATATGAAAAATCCAAAAACAAGCACTGATGCAGCAGAAACATTTTTTAGGCATTACAAGGGCTGAGAAAAATAGGAAGCTGCTACACTCCCAACAAGCACTGGCACTTTGACCATTAGATCTTCTTCTGGTGGCGGAGTTGTTTGTTCTTGTCTTGTCTGTACTCATATTGATACTACACTGTCACTAGTTTTAGATTCTTGTGATGACATTGATGATCAGACTGTGGCTAACTACATTGTAGTCAAGCACAGCTTGATCCTAGTGACATAAAGGTTCTAAAAATGGCGCCAATCTAGTATCAACATGGAGCAGACTTAGGCATCAATATCTCTGACTGCTGCCAGCTTCAGAGGAGCCCAATACTGTACCATATTTAAAAGATATTTCATGAATTTTCAAACAGTGATGGACGTGGTTCATAAATGTTCATCTTTAATTAGAATCTCTTACTTAATTCCATCAGTTTACAGTTTCAAACATTCCCCTTCAAGTCCTGCCTGTCTTCACAGCCCCTCCTCTCCCCTCACTGTCCTGACAATCTATAAGAGAAAACAGAAGTTCATAGACTTTTGCCTCTGTTCCTTATCTCACTAACCCCCCACACACACACACACACAGAGCTTGTAAACATTCCACTCCAGAACGATTTCAGGTGCAGGCTTCTAGGGCTTGATTTTCAAAGTCCTGGCATGCTGATTGTTTGGTGCACAGGGCTTGCAGAATTCTCCTGGCCGGCAATTGGGATTGTCAAGCCCTAGCACCAAATGTCACAAGTTAGACCAGCTTTTCCCTCTTAGTCTAACGTGCTCCATTTGGGGGACTCTTATTACGGAGTTTGCGTCAAATCTGTGGTGCAAGCTGTTGTAGAATGAGGAAACTATCAGAAAGGCACCCGATGTAATAAAATCGGGTACAGTTGTGTCAAAGGGGTTTGGTGCAGCTGTGCCAAAAAACAGGTGTGACACAAGGCTTGACGCAAGCTCTGTTATCACCCTTTGAAAACTGAGCCTCAAATATTTAGCATTTGAGGTGCAGTTGCTGCCTCTACCCCTTAATTAATCTCCTACCTATTACCAGCAATTTACAATTTCAAGCAATCCCTTTTGAGTTCTTCTTCTCTCTGTAGCCCCTCCTCTCCCACTGCTTTCCTGAACTATCCATGTGAGCAACTAGAGGTTCACAGCTTTTTGTCTCTGCTTCTTATCACACTAGATCCTCTTCCATATAGCTTGTAAGTTTGCTAAACAATGTGGAGCATTTGAGCAGCAGTTTCTGCCCTTACCCCTTATTTAACCTCCACCTAATTCCAACAATTTACAGTTTGAAGCAATATCCTTCCAGTCCTGCTTCTCTCCACAGCCCCATCCTCTCACACATTGTCCTGAATGATCTATAACAGACTATAGAAGTTCAAAGACTTTCATTTCTGCTTCTTATCACACTAGATCCCACCCCCACAGCTTGTAAGCTTGCCAGACAACTTTCAGAAGTAAGGTTCTAATACTGAGCTGCTGTTGCTGCCCTTACCCCTTAATTAGAATCCCCAACCTAATTCCAACAATTTACAATTTCAAGCAATCTGCTTCAAGCCCTGCATCTCTCTACAGCCCCCTTTTCTTTCTCTGGTGTCCTGAACTATCTCTACCCAGCCATGGTGTCTCCCTTCAGCTCCCTGTCCCTGTTGGCCTTTGGAAACCAGTCAAGTGGTAGTGGCACTCAGAACAAAATAAGATGAACTTAGCTTGTAAAGCAATGATATATTTATTTGCTCAATGCTCAATGCAAGAAATCAAATAGATCAAAAAACCTTGTTTGTCTTACAGCATGTAACTGCTGTTACAGCTCAGACCACAGCGCTTCGACTCCTGTGAGTCTTCAGCAGAGGGTGGCCTAGTGGCCTTCTTTGCTCACAGTCCTGGTACCCACAGGATTTCACTCTGGGGTAGGGCCCTACCTTAGACTGCCATAGCAGGTGATTTCCTCCTACCTGACCAGCTATTATGGAATCTCTGAGAATCAGACCTTGGGGTAGGTGACAAGAGCAAGGATCCATAACAGTTGTAGGAGGCCTGGCATGGTTTTATCTGCCTCCTGGCTGCTGATTTTTCCACACTCTTTACACCCCCTGAGTGTGCACACTGTGATGTAACAAATGATGTGCTGACATTCGTGTGTGCTCTGCACATCAAACATGCTGGTCTCCTAACTGCACAACCAACTGTGGTCACCTGCATGGTGGTATTTCAGTAGGAGGCACATCCCGCACTCTTGGAGAAGGAGAGCAGCCTGTAGGATATTCCCTCCCCCTCTTCACACTGGTCTTCCAATGACCCAGGCTCGTTCCTGAATCCCCGGCTGTCAGTGCTGCAAATAATTCTGATTGCATGATGCTGGCTTTGGCAGGTAAGGTACCAACCACGATGGCAAGCCAGGGTCCACTGGATGTTACACTGAGATCCAACCTACTGTCCCAGTTCCAGTGTCAGCTGGTACATCTGAACTTGTGATCTCTACACCTTCAAGCTTGGCTCTTAAGGACATTCCCTGGTGTTTCAGAAGCCCCATGTTAAATTCATACTTTTTTGCCCAGTACATGAATGTCATCTAAACATTTAAAATCCACAGCAAATGCTGTTTTTAAGTTACATGGTGAGACTTAATCCCTTTTTAATGAAAAAATCCGTAAGGGGTCAAATTGTTTTATATCATTACAATATCAATGTTTTAGATATCGACATGAGTGTGAAAGAAAAAGTGAAACAGGATCACATCATTTGTCAGAATGTTTGCTTTTTTTCTTTCCACAAATGCAAGAATAAGGGGTAAATTACCAGTACTGTGACACTCTATTGAACTAACATTCCCCACAAATAGGGTAAATATTTGTATGTTTTTATGCATAAAACCATTTCAGTCCCATGTCATTTAAAAAAAAAAATTAACTGATATAGAATATGGCTGTGAATATAGCAAAAGGAAGAAATATAGGCATTGCCGTGCTTCCTTTGGTTACATCAGCATTCAAAGTTGCAGTTTTAGAGGTGGTCTGCTCAGGACAAAATAACTGAAACATCCCAATAAAAACTAAAGCATGCCCGAAGACTATTCAAATAGATCAAAAGTGCATGCAGAATGACAAAGACTTCACCATAAAAGAAAAAAGAGTAACTAGACAAATGTGTACGTAAGTAAGTAAACATTTATTTAGTTAGGCACCCAATCCCAGGGGCTCTGGGTGCCGTACAGTAGTAGACAATTTAACAGGGTAATAGAACATCACAGTTTAAAACAGCCAGCAAAGAATAGATTATATAAAATATTAAATAACATTAAAACACTTTTTAAAAGATGTCTGCAGGATAAGCTAAACTGAAGAAATGGATCTTTAGGCCCATCCTGAACATCTTCACTGTAGAGGCAAAAACGTAAAACACCCTGAATGGTGCCAGTGGCTGCAGTTGTGGGAGCTAATTTCCTCACTGCCATCCTCTATATATTCCTAGCTGGACATGACATACTCCAGTAGGATGATTCATTATTCTAATAATGTTTCCATGTATTTAAGAATGTACTTGTGCCAGTAAACAGACTCCAAAACTGTTTGGGGTACATCAGAAAAATGGGAATTTGAAACACCAGGGAACGTCCCTAAAGATGTAGAGCTAACAGATCTGGTGTGTCCAAATAAGTGCCTCAAGTTCTGCTAGCAGCCAGAAAACCCTACTCCTGTTAAGCCTGTGGTGCCCAGTGGGAGCATTTCTCTGTCTTGTGTTCCTGGAGGCCTCTGTACCCTTACATATGTCCTCCAGAACAGGTGCAAGAGTATCTCTGGGGTATATCTGACATTATACAATGGCAAGAATGAATGCTCATCCCTGATTGGTTAGACTGAGACTGGCCCCGGGATGTTATCCCAGCATAACATCCCGGTTCTAGTCCCAGTACACTCATGACCACATCAAATATAGAAAACAAATCACTCCACGGAATGCAAGCCATCAGCATGAATGGCTTTGCCCATCGCGGACAGCTGCCAACTTCCATGGCCCCACTAGGCAACAAACAAGTAACCTCGCTCATTTATACCACCTCACAAACCAAACACTGGAGGAAAAAAAAAGATACTTGAAAAGCAAAAGCTGCATTTCCAATCGGCTTTTATTCAGGAGAAGGAAGCAGAAAGTGAAGCTGCTGAGTGTTCACAAGGTAGGCAGCAAGAAAGGAGCATATGACTGCTGAGAAGCTGATCACAAAAAGGCTTTCACTTACTTTGCTTTTCGTTGGTTTCTTTTTTTAATTAGTAAAAGATAACATCTTGGGGGGATGTGTGAGGGCTCTGGATTAAAGAAAGCTGAATGGAAATGCAGTTTTACTTTGGCTGGTACTGGGAAGTACAGAAATGGTATACACAGTAGAATGACTGTTCGACCGGTATAGCAGAAGAATCGGCAGCATAGCTTCACTTTCTGATAATGGCTGTCTTAATTTAGGATTATTTTCTTTTTTCCCACTATTTGCTTTCTGAGTTGTGAAAACTGTAACAGAACATGACTGTACAAAGTGGGGTTGGGGAGTGAGGGATGAGACGGGGGGACACCCATTTCAAAGCCACAGAAGGGAACTACTTTTTAAAGTACTATCCTTCCACAATAAAAAAATCTCCAAAAACTAGAATTAAAACACTATTTTTTTAACCCATTTTTAATGTAAATGTAAATGAGCCTTTGTATAATAGGAATAATGCCCTCCAGGGTGGGTGCTATGCTGGAATAACATCCCTTCTTGGGTGTTGGATACCCTCGGCCGGTGGCCTCAGGCCCAACCACCCTAGGCGGGATATTATCCCAGCATAACACCTACCCTGTCGGGCATTATTCCTTTACTAGTACACAGTATGGACCACTCAAAGTTCTTGTTGGTCATTTTGATACGTCATGACTTACTTAATGGATTTACAATGGCACAGTTGCCTCTCTTCAGGAGGTTCCTTACAGGAAAGCATTGTTTGAGACCAACAGTTAAGAATCCAGTAGCCAACTAGGATCTCAGTTTGATGCTAGAACAGCTCACCTGAAAATGCTTTGAGTCAGCTGCCACATAGGTTAGTTTTTTTTAGCAATAAATTTTTATTGAATTTTAATTCATATTTAACTTACATATATTAATCACGCATTGCTGGTTAATTATATAGTCTTACATCTGATTTAACAGCTAATAAGTTTACATAGTGAAAACAGTGTATTTTAATTTACAACAGAAAATAGATACATATCATCTTCAATAACATAACTGTAACTAACACATCTATAATATAAAGTCATTAAAGCGCCCCTGATGCCTTTGTGACAACTTAGAAAAATGTAATATTTAGACACAGTTTTGCATATATTTAACAATTTCTTCTGTAATTTTCATCCATTTTTTGGCTAAGGATGTCTGCATGTAAACAGGATTCCTGTCCTGTCTGTTCTTGCTACTTGCCTATACCTGACATCACAATATGTTGCTGTGGAAATAACTATGATGCCATAAACAGGGGATTATTATACCAGCTGTAAGCAAGCAGAAAGGCAACAGATTAAGTATAAGGGTCAGTAATCCTCTTTCATACAACTTTCCTCAGTAATAAAGGAAAAAGGGAAAAATGTACAGAAAATATATGAAATATAAACTGATTTGTGGCTAAATCTCAATTTTTTTCTAGTTTTTCTAATGATATTGGGGGCTTTCTAACCATACCATTTTTCCCCTTCTCTAGTTTAGCATAAGAAGATGCATGTAACTAAAAGATGGTAGATACAGGAAAGTAAAAGTAAAAGAAGGTATCAGAAGAGAAAAAAAGAGACAGGAGAAGCGACTGGCATGGAGGATAGTAAGCATATATGCTTTATGGTTGAAATATAAATTAAAAAGAGAATGATTTGAAAGAGATTACATTATGTTTATATGAGACAATAAGTATATTCAGCTTTGGCCTTAGCACATATTGAGTTTGTGGACTAGCATTCTGACTTGTGGAAAGTTTGTAAATGGTCCCCCAATTGAGGAAAAAATGTGTCCCTCACCCCAGGGCTTAGTGTGCCATGCTCTCCATTCTTAGTATTTCCAGACACTTTTGCCTCCAGTCGTCGAAAGTTGGAGCTCTGTTGTGAAGCCATACTTCTAATGCTATGTTTTTAACTGGGGCTTCTATCAGTGCCAAGAAGTATCTTTTATTTTTCAGTCTGTTGTGGATTCTCATCAAAACGGCTAATTATACATTTCAAAATCCAGTTTATCTTTAAGCCACAGAATTTTTTTGAAGAATTGTTTTACATTTCCCATTAAGAATTGATGAAACTACATTTCCAAAGCTTATGATGCAAGTATCCTTGGTTTTCCTCACATTTTAAACAGTTTGATGTTGCCCGTAAGTTCATTTAAAATAAATAACAGACACAGAAACATAGAATTTGTTGTCAGATAAGGACCACTTGGCCCAACCAGTCTGCCCCTTTTTTCTCTTGCCTATACTTTCACTGTAAACCCTACCTACCTCTGGCTACCATCTCCCTGTTTCTCAACTATGATTCCCTTGTGCCTATCCCATGCATGCTTGAAGTCCACCACTGTTTTCACTCTTACTATATCCATTGAAAGGCCATTCCAGGCATCCACCACTCTTTCAGTGAAGTACTTATTCACATCCCTCCTAAATCTCCCTTTCCAGCGTCATTGTTTGTCCCTTGTTCTTGTGCAACTACTCTAAAAAATACACCCCTTCTGTGCATTGTTCACCCTGTGTGGTATTTATAGGTCTCTACCTCTCATAGGTTAGCTGTCTCAGATGGAGATCCCAGGGGTCCTAAAACTGCTATAAAGCTAGCAGGTTAATTTAGGAAAAGCTCCTAACAGTAGACAGAGGAAAGGACACACTAGAACTTCACATATAAATCAAAACACTCTGCACAACATATGTTTTTACAAATTTTGGGTGGAATACTCCTTTAAGGTCTGAGTTCTGATGTATTTCTCCCTTATGCTTCACCCCTGTGCTTTGTTTTCTATTACTTCAATGTTGATGAAATATGTAGTGCTTGGTGATACTGAGATTTGAAAGTATTTTGATATTGCATTATAGTGTGGCTTTTCTCTATTCCCACCCTTGGTAGATGAGCTGGGTAGCTGTAGGGAATAGAGGCCCTACCCAAGGGTGGACAGAGTGCCGGAGAAGAAGGAGGAGGTCGATGGGGGAGGATGGAGGGTGAGTTTCAAATTCCTAAGCACCAACTGCTTCGAGAGGTGTACTTTTGAAAGGAAAGTGGGAGGAGCAATTCCCCCATATTGAACCTCGGGCTTACAGCCCTCCCATTCAATGTTGATGAACTATGTAGTGCTTAGTGATACTGAAATTTGTAAGTATTTTGATATTGAATTATAATGTGTTTTTTCTCCATTCCCACCCTTGGTAGATAAGCTGGGTAGCTGTAGGGAATAGAGGCCCAAAAAGATTACCTCCTCCCACTCTGGAAAGTTTGATCAGGAGCACTCAGGAGAGGAAAAAATTCCCTTTTGGGGAAAACCTCTGAGGACCCATGACTACTGACCTGCTTGTCCTCTGAGCAAACTAAGAGGAGATAATAGGAAAAGCATTTTTGAGTTTGGAAGTTGGATTGGATACATATACTTTGAATGCAGATGATTTCCATCTTCTGAGTCTTTTGATAATGTGAATGGGAATATTATGACAGGACGCTGAGGTGGCTGCTCCTATTCTGAATTAATTACCTGTATAAGAAAATGGATCTAGTCCCAGTCTCTGAAGGAGGCTTCTTGTGTGGTCAATTAACCATTTTGATGCCATGGGTATGTTAGTCTCGGAAGTTAGTAGAAGAAAAGAGGGATTTGAATTGGTGTGAAAATTCATGAGTTTTGACAGTATAACGACTGGGCACCAGTTGTTTGATGTAGAATAAGTTATGGAAGTCCTGGGCTGAATTCTGTCAGCTTTTGATGATGGTAGATTTAGAATGAAACAGTCATTATGCTTTTCCAAATTAGATATTCTGAGAAAAGCAGATGAGCGAGCTGATGCTATAATGAATTCTCCAGGCCGAAGAAATTCATAGAATGCAAGCGTGATTGCTGAGGACATCATGATATTTGAATGATGCTTGAATGGATTTGAATCCAGTAAGTCTAGTAGATTTCGGAATAGTGGTCCTTTGATTGGAAGGTGACAAGGAGAACTTGAAATGGATAGTCGTTGAAAGCCCAGTAAGAGTAGCTTGACTGACTGATTAGAGAATACAGATTGTGAAGATGGAGAATATTGAGAGAGAAAGAACTGGATACCTGCTAGATACAATTTAATGGTACCATGTGCAAGATGTAAGGCCTGATGACAGAATGTCAGGAAGGCCAAAACTCAATCAACCAAAATGAAGGTTGGTTGTGATGATGACGAAGCACAGAATGATACGTATTTGTTCCAGGCTGTTGCATATGCAGCTCTGGTAGACGAGGCCAATATTGACCACATGATGAGAGATGTTTGATTTCGATAGTAATTTATGTCATTATTAGGTCGTAGTATGATGGAGGAGGAGTCATGATGGGATCTGCTGAAGGATGAAGATGGAAGAATTCCTGAAAATGAAATTGAGAAAGAGCATCAGCTGCTTAGTTTTGAGGATCAGGAATGTGACAGCAAGTAATAGTGAAATCATGAATAAGTGAAAGCCAGGTTAACCTCCTCGTGAAACACATGATGAAAGGTGAGGATGATCGACCTTTGTTAATGATGGCTACTGTAGACTGATTATCAGAATATACTGAAACTGATTGATGGGACCATAGGTGCCTCATAGAGCTGCGGGTGCTACTATAGGATATATTCTGAATAGCGGAGAAGTAGAAGCAAAATCCATCAATGATGAGACATCCGGAGGCCAAGGGGCCAAGGGGCAGCAACCCATGACTGATAGAATATGGCTGCATATCCATTGGTAGAAGATGCATCTGTGAATATATGAGGGTGAGTTTGAGGTGAAGGATCTTTATGAAACATACAGCAACTGTTCCATCTTGCAAGAAAAAGGGACCACATGGCTAGGTCGGATTTTGCAGATGCTGTGATACGGACATGATGATGGAGCTCTAGAACAGATGATGTTTGAATGAGGAGGTAAGATATGAAGGAGCGACCTTGAGGAATGATTCTCATTGTGAAATTTAGGTACCCCAAAAGAGAGAGCAGTTCCCGTTTGGAGCAGTCCTCTCGGGTAGAAATGAAAAGACGAGTTCCTGAATCCTAGATAGGTTATCCAGCAGAAGGCGAGCTTCCATGCGGTCTGAATCCAAGATGATGCCCAGAAATTCAAGGGATGTGGAAGGTCTGGACATTTTGTAAACCACAATGGGAATTGACAAGCAGTGTTGGGTAAGTTACTTTTTCTATTACTTTCTATTTCTTTTGGAAACTTAATCCAGGAAGCTCTGTGCAGTCACTAGCATGGATGGAGATGTACTAGAAAAAGTAATACACCTGCCAGTTACAGTTACTTCTTTCTTCTTATACAAAACAATACAAAAATAATAAATAACTATAACAGATGACATTTATTTGAAAGTAATAGGTTAGTTACTAGTTATTTTCAAATAAATGTAATCAGTTCAAGTTATATATTACTTTTGTATAAAAAGACATAAGTAATTGTAACTGGAGGGCGTATTACTTGTTCCAGTACTTCTCTATCTTTGCTAGTGACTGTACAGAGCTTTCTGGAATAAGTTTCCAAAAGTAATAGAAAGTAATAGAAAAAGTAACTGACCCAACACTGTTGACAAGTCACTGAAGAGGCGGATAAGCACAGAAATGCTAACGGCAGGGGATGAGTGAGGCGGATCAATGAGGAGGAAGTTATCCAGCAAATGGAGCATAGCAGACCAGTGGCAGACATTGAGGAGGGTCCAGCACAGAAATTCAGCAGAGATGCCAGAAAGCTTAGGGCTGCTACAGCGAGTTTCAGATTCCTAAGCACAAAGTGCTGCGAGAGGTGTGCTTTTGAAGGGAAAGTGGGAGGAGCTATTTCCCCACATTGAACCTTGGGATTAAAGCCCTTCCATTGTTAAATACATAATACAGTTAGAAACACAGAAACATAGAAATTGTCGGCAGATAAGGACTGCTAGGCCCATCCAGTCTGCTCACAGGCCCTATACATTGTATGTGGTCACTGACCCTGTGTGATCAATCAATGGCTTTTCGTCACTCCCACCCTTCTCAAGTTTCCCGTGTGCCTGCCCCAGGCATGCTTAAACCCCTCCACTGTGCCTGCACCCACTACCTCCTGTGGCAGACTATTCCAAGCATCAACTACCCTTTCTTTGTAGAAAAACTTCCTCACATTACCTCTTAATCTACCCCCTTCCAATTTCATATTGTGCACCCTTGTTCTAGTACTTTTTCTACATTGGAAAAGGTCCCCCACCTGCACTTATTTATGCCCTTGAGGTACCTGAAAGTTTTAATCATGTCCCCCAGCTGTCTCCTCTCCTCCAGTGAGTATATATTGAGGTCCCTTAGTCTCTCCTCACATGTTTTGTGGTGCAAGCCCTGCACCATCTTTGTTGCCCTTCTCTGGATAGTCACCAACTTATCTATGTCCTTGTGCAGACGTGGCCTCCAGAACTGCATACAGCACTCCAGGTGATGCCTTACCAATGTTTTTATACAATGGCATCACCACCTCCTGCTAGTGATACCTCTGCCTATGCACCTCAGCATGCCACTGGCCCTCCCTACTACTTTTGTGCACTGCTTTGACATCTTAAGGTAATTAGAGATGATAATCCCTAGGTCCCTTTCCTCTTTGGTGACAGGCAGTTCCTCCCCCCCCAACCTGTAGTTCTCCCCAGGGTTCCCTCTACCCAGGTGCATTATTTTGCACTTCTTTGCATTAAACATCAGTTGCCACATCTCCAACCATCTTTGAAGCTTGTCCAGGTCCCTCTTCACTTTTCGCACCCCTTCTGGAGTATCCACTCTGTTGCAGATCTTGGTGTCATCTGCAAACAGGCAGACATTTCCTTCCAGCCACTCTGCAATGTCACTAATGAAGACATTGAACAGGACTGGTCCTAGTATTGATCCCTGTGGTACCCCACTGATCATGCCCCTCTCCCCAGATTGTACCCCATTTACCACCACCCTCTGTCTCCTGTCTGTTAACCAGTTCCTTACCCCATTCTCCACATTATCTCCCATGCCCAGACTATCCTTCTTATTAATCAGCCTTCTATGCGGGTGTTGAAGGCTTTGCTGAAATCTAGGTAGGCGACGTCTACCACCCCTCCCTGATTTATTTCCCTAGTCACGCAATCAAAAAATCTATTAGATCCGTTTACATGATCTTCCTGCTGTGAAGTGTTGCCTCAGATCCTGAGCACCTCTGTATTGCATATGTGCCACTATCCTTTCTTTCAGCAGTGTCTCCATGATGTTTCCCACCACTGAGGTGAGGCTGACTGACCTGTAGTTTCAGTGGGACTACATGTGCCTCCCTCCAGTCCTCTGGAATGACACCCGTGTTGAGTGACTCTGTGAACAGGGCCACCAGAGGACCTGCTGGTTCCATTAGCAGATCCTTTAATATCTGCAGGTGGATGCAGTCTGGCCCCATGGCCTTATCTACCTTCAAATTTGTGAGTTCTTTCATAATACTCTCCACTGTGAATGGACTGATGCCCACTTCTCCCCCTCCCTCATTGCCTCTGCAATCCAACTGTGGTCCTTGACCTTCCCCCTCCTTAGTGAACGCTGAGCAGAAGTAATTGTTCAGTATTTCTGCCTTGTCCAGATCCCCCTCCTTACACTCTCCCTTCTCCCCTTTGAGTCTCACAATCCCACCCCCAGTTTTTCTTCTTTCACTGATGTACCTATAAAATGCCTTATTCCCTTTTTTACAGACCATGCTAAACCCTCATCTGTCTTCACCTTGGCCCTCCTAACAGCCTTCTCTTCTTTACTTAGACATTCAAGGTACACCTCCCTGTCCTACTCCCTTTGGCTTCCCATATATCCTGAAACACAACCTTTTAGCCCTTACTTTGTCCCCCACCTCTTTGGAGAACCATAGTGGTTTCCTTCTTCTTTTCCCTTTGGCCACTATCCTAATGCATTAGTTTGTTATCTCCACTATGGCTCCTTTCAGTTTCTCCCATTGTTCTTCCACCCCCTCTATTACTCCTCCCTTCCCCAGGACTGCTTGTATACATCTACCCATTTCAGTGAAAGCCGCCCTCCTGAAATCTAATACTCTTGCCCTTTAATGGCTCAACTGAGTCCATGTCTCCATGCTGAACCACACCATGTGGTGGTCACTGGATCCCAGCTGACCTTCCACCTGTATTTCTTCGACTCTGTTCCCACTGGCCCATACCAGGTCCAGAATTGACTTGTCCCTGGTTGGCTCATGCACAGGTTGCCTGAGTCCAGCCCCCTGCAGGGATTCTAGGATGGCTATGCTTCTGGCTGAAGGGTGGCCCAATCCACAACCGGCATATTGAAATCCCTCAGTAGCAGGATTTTGCCTTTAGCTGCCATGTCGTGTATGTTTTCCACTAGTTCCCTGTTTACTTCCTCCCTCTGTGCTGGAGGTCTGTAGATCACCCCTGTGCGTATTGCTGTTCCATTCCCTGGCTGTAGGGTGACCCACATTACCTCGGCTTCCCCCTGTCTTCTCTGTACCTCTGTAGCCTTTATACCATCTCTGATGTACAGGGCCACTCCCCCAACCTTTTTACCCTCCCTGTCCCTCCTGAACAGTGTATAGCCTCATACACTAACTTCCCAGCCATGAATTGCAGAGTACCATGTCTCTGTTATTGCTGTTATGTCAAGGTCTGCATCTGCCAACAAGGCTTCCAGGTCTGGAGCCTTATTTTCTAGGCTACAGGTATTAGCATGACCTTCCATTTTATAGTCTGCCCTCCCTCTGCTCTTGTTCTCCCGCTTCCAGCATCTTCCCCCCACACACAGGTTTCCTTTCCTATGTATCTCACCCCCACCCCCCATCTCACTTGTTATACATTCTTCACCTGCCTTGCCCTTCCTGCTTTAGCTGTTCCTGTAGTTCTATATTTTCTTGCTACTGTAACAGCAGCCTAAGCTTGGAAAGAGCACTATACCAAAAACCTACTACTACTTCTTCTGTTTGTTTCCTTCAGTGCAAATCATAAAGGAGTCTCATTTTTCAAACAGTGTCTAACTGTATTGTCTACTATGCCCAGCAAGGCAAACAGGGTTCTTCTAATGTACCCCAGGTAAACTGAAGTACCCTATAATCACTGCCTACCCCCCACTGGCCATCTCCACAATTCTGGACCCCAGTTCCCCTGTCTAATTCCTCATCTTGATTCAGTGGCCTGTACACCACTCCTGTCCTAAGCTTTTTATTTTCTGTTGATTGTACCTGTATCTACAGCACCCCTGTCCTTCCAGCCATCTCCTCCCTTGTATGAGTTATCCTGCCCTCATGTGCAGAGCCACTCCTCCTCTTCTTCCCATCCCCTAGCCCTTCTATACAGCATTTATCCAAGGACAGAGTGTTCCCAGTCATAAGTCCGCACAGCCCATGTCTCTGTGATAACAGCTATGTCCACTTCTCTCTATGTCATCAATGAATGCAGCTCAGTCATTTTGTTCCTGAGGCTCCTTGCATTCAAAGACACAACCTTCCACTATGACTCGAGTTCCCCTCCACTCCTGAACAGCCTGCTCTCCCCCCTGATCCCAGCACCACCCCCTGCCATGGTTAGCCTGTCATTTGTCTGACCCCTCTTCATTTTGCCTTTTCTGGGGGAGGCCGGTCAGCCTCCTCCCTGAGATGACTAAGGGTATTATGACCCCTGTCACCCCCTATCACTTTAAATTGAGATCTTTGCCTATCTACTACACAAATCTGGCCTTCAGCACCCTTGCACCCTCCTTGCTAAGGTGAAGCCTATCTGGTGCATAAAGGTCCTTACTGTCCCACATGCACCCCCAGCTTCCAATTAGCCTCTAGCTCTCCTTTCTGCACCACACCCTAGGTCAGACATTAAACCCTTTGATTATTACCTTTCATGAGGTGCTGGCCCTTTTTATACTGGTAGTACCTTCAAGAAGGTGACTGACCTCCCCACCTTACTGCAGAGACTTCGCACTTCCCTGAACCTCTCTTGAACCACCCATTCTCACTATTAGCCAAGTTGTTTGTACCCAGGTAAATGATGTTGTGCTGCCACCCCCCTTCTTTTCCAATGTTCTCAGTTATCCGTGGATCTACCCTCTTTGCAGTCATCCCCAGCATACACTGCACCCTTCTACAGGTTGTTTTGGCTTCCCTGTCACCATATCTCATTCCCTTAACTATGAAGTTCCCCAAGACCATGACCTTACCCTCCCCACTTACCACCTGAGTCCCCCCTCTTTCCCATTTGTTCTTCCCTGGCTGACCTCCCTACCCCCAATTGTTCCTGGTTTCCCTGTCCTCTACTTTCCTCCTGCTGAGTCTCCATTCTGGCTAACTGCATGTCACCAACATCAGCCTCCCCTCTAGTCTCCCCACCTGTTCTCCTCCGGGCAGTCCTCTACCTGCTTGCTCCACCCCTTCTCAGCTCTGCCACCACTACTCCTAACCTAGCTGCCCCTTTACCTCCCCTCTGTGATTACTTCCCTTAGTACCCATAACCCCCATAACATATAGGTTTCAGGTTGGCTATACTACAGGGTTTGTTCTCTTTGTGAATCTTCCTATGCATTGCAGCATCCCACTGGCCCTGCCCGCTGCTTTGTCACTGCCCTGCCACTTTGAGGTCAACAAATATGATAACCCCAAAGTCCCTTTCCTGCTTAGTGATTGTCAGTACTTCCCCATCCTATCCTCAGCTCCTGGACTCCATTGAAGAGGACCAGTCCCAGTACAGAGACTTGTGGCACCCCACTGGTCACTTTCCCCTCATTAGAGTGAGTGCCGTTAACCACCAGCCTCTGTCACCTATTCATTAACAGTTCCTTACCCAGTTCACCACTTTATAGCTCATCCCTAGGCTGCTCAATTTCTTTATCAGTCCCCTGTGTGGCACAGTGCTGAAGGCCTTGCAAAAGTCTAGATAGGCCACATCCACTGTCCTCCCCTGATGTATTTCCCTGGTCACCCAGTCAAAGAAATCAATCAGATTTATCTGGCATGACCCCCTCCCCCCCAAACTGTGAATCCATGCTGCCTTTAGTTTTGTAGCTCACTGGATTCAACTTTTCCTTTAATAGGGTTTCCATTAATTTCCCCACCATTGATGTCAGGTTGACCGACCTATAGTTCCTAGCCTCCTCCCTGCTGCTGCTCATATGGAGAGGGACTACATCACCTCTCCTCCAGTCCTCCAGAACCACACCTGTTACCAGTTAACTGTTGAATAAAGTCATCTGCTGCAAGTCCCTTCAGGGCTCTTTCTTCTGAACAGGGACTTGAGTCCACCTGCTCCCCTTTTGTTCATGCTGCTCCCTGGTGGTCCATCCCCACTCCCTCCACTATGAAGGCTGAGCAGAAGTACCTGTTCAGTGTCACAAGCGCACTCCAGGGGTCAGACCCACTGCTCCCACAGTGCCCAACCTAGAAGTGCAATATGTAAACAAGAGACAAACAGGGAAACCCTCCTGTCTGTTTTGGGTCTGAGCAACTACCAGTCTCGAGTCCTGGGGTCAAATATGAACTCTTTTTTGCTAGTACGCCCAGGTAACAAGTTAAAATATCACACCTTCTTTGGGGAAAGCAGTGCAATACTTAACCCAGTGGGCACACAACCTGGTTCACAATCCCCCTTCTGACTCAATTGAGACCTAGGTATTTCCTTACCTTGCTGCATATGGTGACACACTATAAGCACTTTAACAGTTATGTCAGAATTATCAACACTGTCCTAGCATTCACATTCAAAATGAAAAAAAAAGTCTCAGGTGGGATTTTAAGGAAAACAAAGTTTACTAAAATTAAAAATAGTAAATAAAATACAAAACACGGAACATATAACATTGATGGTACAGTCAGAAAAATGAATGGACCATTGCAAACAAACCGCCTTATACTTAATAACTAACCATACCCCAGTTTCAGTTAGTAAATAGTGGTGCTGAAATTACCTAATTTTGGCAGAATTGCTTCTTATGTCCAGAACACAAGTGTGTTAAGTCTTGCGAAGTTGGAACAAGAGTGTCTGTCCTTGCAGGAGTCCAGAGTAGAAAATGAATCTGTCCTTTCAGCCCGCTGATAATATTCAAAATTATGATCCCAACCTCTCTGTGATGTCACAGCACATGAGGTCACTCTTAGTCCTGTAATTACAGTCATGGCCAAAAATATTGGCGCCCTTGCAGTTTTTTCCAATAATGCACCATTCCTTCCAGAAAATTGTTGAAATTAAAAAATATTTTGGTATCCACATATGTATTTCTTTGGTTTGCAGTGGAATAAAACACAAAAAGCAGAAACATTTTCTTAGTCTTAGCTTATTCCACACAGAAATCCTTAAATGGCCCGGACAATATTATTGGCACCTTTTAGAAGTAGTTAGAAATAATTAGATTTCAAGCAGGTGATTCTCCTTCACTTTGAAATTGAACTCACCTGTGGTGAGTTGCAGGTGCCTGCAATATAAAAATCACTCATTCAACCAGTTTGAATAGAGAAAAGGACTCATTCTCCCATTTTGTGTCACTGTGTGTACCGCAATGAGCATGGAGAAAAGAAAGACAGCCAGAGAATTGTCTGAGGAGGTCAGACAGAAGATTGTAGTCAAGCATGGACAATCTCAAGGCTACAAATCAATCTCCAGAGACCTTGATGTTCCTGTTTCCACCGTACGTAACGTTATCAGGATGTTTAAGGCCCATGGCACTATAACCAACCTCCCTGGATGTGGCCGCAAGAGAAAACTTGATCGAAGATTGCAGCGCAGGATTGTTTGAATGGTGGAGAAAGCACCTCGATCAATGGCCAAACAGATTCAAACTGACCTTCAGACACAAGGTACGACAGTTTCAACTTGCACCATCTGTCGCCAACTCAGTGAAAGGGGGTTATATGGTAGGAGGCCCAGGAGGACCCCACTGCTGAGAGAGAGACATAAGAAAGCCCGACTAGGGTTTGCCAAAACACACCTGAACAAGCCAAAATCCTTCTGGGAGAATGTCCTGTGGACAGATGAGACCAAATTAGAGCTTTTTGGTAAAGAACATCATCTCTATGTTTACAGAAAACAAAATGAAGCCTTCAAAGAAAAGAACTCCTTCCCTACAGTCAAACATGGAGGAGGTTCAGTGATGTTTTGGGGTTGCTGTGCTGCTCTAGCACTGGGTGCCTTGAACGTGTGCATGTCATCATGAAATCTGGAGATTACCAGGCCATTTTGGAGTGCAATGTTGAACCCAGTGTCAGAAAGCTGGGTCTCCGTTGAAGGTCATGTGTCTTCCAGCAGGACAATGACTCCAAACACACTTCAAAAAGCACTCAGGAATGGTTCAAGACAAGATGCTGGACTGTTTTGAAGTGGCCAGCAATGAGTCCAGATCTAAATCCCATCGAAAACCTGTGGAGAGATCTGAAAACAGCAGTTGGGAGAAGGCACCCTTCAAATCTGGGAGAACTGGAGCAGTTTGCACAAGAAGAGTGGGCCAAACTGCCAGTAGAGAGGTGCAGGAAGCTCATCCATGGCTATAGGAAGCGGTTGATTGCAGTTATTTTGACCAAAGGCTGTGCTACCAAATATTAAGTCTAGGGTGTCAATAATTTTTGTCAATGCCATTTATTTTAATTTTCTGATTTAAAAGGATATATTAAATTTTGAATCATAAGCAAAGGTTCTGTAATATTAACAGAGAAATAAAGAATTGTGGAGACCAAATACTGTACTGTTGTTAATTTCAACTTATGTTTAGAGGAAATTGTGAGTTATTTGAAAAAGTGCAAGGGCGCCAATATTTTTGGCCATGACTGTAATTTGTAACATTACCAATGTATACCCAAATGCCTCAGCTGACTGCCTGTTTGAAAACTGCAAAGGTAGCAATATCTTAATTGTAAACAATACAGTCGATTCCCTCATCAGACCATAGTTTATAATTAGCATTCCCCCTTTGATGTTTCAGAACAACATCCTGCAAAATACCTCTCTTAGCTGTGAGAATTTCCACAGGTGTCTGTCAGAACTGGCTTACCTCCTGATGTCGTAAAAATGCAATCTTTTATGACCAGTTTTGTAGGTTCAAAGCAGTGGCTGTTTTACAACCTATTACAGCAGCTAATACAGGCTTTGACAGGTAGGTGTCAAAAGGAATCTCTTAATTAGTTTATCCACTGGATCAGTGAGAGGGCAGATCCTTCTTTCCTCTCTTTTAAAATCCCATGTTCCATGAGGTTTTGCTGCTTGACCTGTTTCCTAAGCAGAAGCCTAAAACATATATTTATATCAAAATTATATGCACATAACTAGTAGACGGTATCATGTTACACTTATGTCTGCTCTTTCTTGATTCTCTTCTGTGCAATTTCCCCCTGCTACCCTCTTTTTCCTCACTATCCCTCCTCTTGCTTTCCTCTTCTTGCTTATGTATCTGAAAAAAGTCTTATCCTCTTTAGCTACCCCGTTTGCTATTCTTTCCTCTGCCTGCATTATTGTTCCCCTCACTTTCTTTTCAGCTTCCTCTGTTTCACTTGACATTCCTCCATGTCTCCCCGCATTTCCTTATGTTTCCTGAATGCCACCCTTTTTACCTCACCACTTTGGCTGCTTCCCTAAAGAACCATAATGGTCTCTTTTTCCGTCACCATTTACTCACTTTTATCACATAGAGTTTGGCTGCCTTAATTATAATCTCCTTATTTTTCCCCTTGGGCCTCTACCTCTCCCTGGCAATCCCCACTATGAGGTAGTTTCTGAGGCAGTCTCCAGTTTCATTATGATGTACCCTCCTAAAATCCAGGACCCTCATCCATGAGTGGTTTACCTCTGTTCGCACCTTAATATTAAACCATACTGTACACTGGTACCTAGGGGACTGCAGACTGTGGTGTCTGCAGTGCCATTCTGTTTTGTAAGCACTAGTCCAGCACTGCCCCATCCCTAGTGGATTTCTTGGCTAGCTGCCTGAGAAAAGCCCCTCGTAGGGAATCAAGGATAGCCCTATGCCACAGCTGCAGTTGGAAGGCTCCAAACCACATTTGACAGATTGAAGTCCCCAACTATCAGGACCTCCCCCTTATCTACCATCATGATGATGGCTTCCTCAAGTGCCTCATCCATCTCCTCTCACTGTCCTGGAGGTCTGTATACCACCCATGTAAGGCTAGCACCCCAGTACCTGTCTCTAAGATGACCCTCAGCACTTCTAGACCTTCTTTTTCCTTCATGTGCCCCTATATGCTCATGGCCTTGATTCCCTCCCTCACATATAGTACAACAGCCCCTCCTCCCCATCTCCCACCTTGTCTCTTCTGAACAGGGAGTAGCCTGGTATGGCCATGTCTCGGTCATGGCTGTCAATACAGCATGATACTATAATGGTCACCAAATCCAGGCAAGCCTTTGCCATGATGGCCTGCAGGTGCAGAATTTTATTTTCCATACTCCTTGTATTTGTGCACATACAGTAGCTCTCTGTACCTTACTCCCTCTGCACCCCTTCCCCGGTGGAGCTTGCTCCCTTCTGGCTCTTCCTCCCTTCTGCCTCATCATCTGGTGGGGCAATTGCTGCCTCCCTTGGGTTTATGGTCTCTTACCCTGGCTAGTTTAAAATGCTCATCCAAGTAGCAGTTAAATATCCCACTAAAGACTGTAGTTCCCCTACTGGAAAGATGCAGGATATGCCTCCCTTTGAAGTCCATATCCACCCAGGTTGGCTTCCATTCCCCCATGTTGCCAAAGCCCTCATCTATGTATCATGCCTTTAACCAATTGTTAAAAGTCCTGTTGCAGAGTTTCCTATCCTCTCCCAGCCGTATACAGGTAACACTTTTGCAAGAGCAACCATGCTTGCCACTTGCTTAAGGCTACTCTCCAGTTTCCTGAAATTCCCCTGCACTATCCCTACCGTGCCCCCTCCCAGGTCATTTGTCCCCAGGTGAGAATGACATCTAGCTCTCTCCCATCTCCTGTTGCCCTAGGGATCCTCTGGATCTGTTCTCCATCCCTCCAAGCTGAAGCACCTCTCAGGCACCTCACCTCACCTCCCCCTCCCTTTCTCCCCTTCCCCCACCCAACTCTATCTTACCTGCTTAATGGCAAATATAAGTCCCAATGCCCTGTAAAATCAAATAACAAGACAATAACGACGTATATTTGCCATCAAGGATATAAGAAAAGTCCTGTCATGATAAAGGAGGTCAAATCACTTCTAAGATAAATGGCATTCAAGGCCCTGTACCTCCCAGGTAAACAAACATTATACAATGGCAAGAAAGAATCTTGGACTCTTATTGGTCAGTGTGGGACTGTACCCATGGTGTTATCCTGGCATAACACCACAGATCTAGTACCAGTAAAGAAAAGACTGCATCAAATGTTTTAAAAAAATCACTACGAATCCAGTAGGAACCTAAACTGAAAGCCGCATTCTCAAATGGCTTCACGCCATTCCCGCGGTCCTAGAACAAACAAACCATGGGACAGAAGCCAGCCAAAATAATACCCATCCACAAGCCTCAGACAATAAAGGAAATACAGAAATCTTTATATTTTTGTTGTAAAAAACATCAGTGAAATGCATTCATGGAGTAAACCTGCCCAGTGAGCAAGAGAGAGAGAGAGAGAGAGCAAATACATCTTGAAACAGTGACAGCAGGGCTCTCGCTCTCTCGCTCACTTGCTTGCTCCAGAAGTCTCTTTCTTTCTTTCCATTAAAAGTCACCTCTCAGTAATACACCCACCCACAACCATCTTGCATCTAAGCAGCAAAAACCCAAAAGTTCCTTTTGTTTAAAAAAACCCACATATGTGTACTGCATTCACGGAGCGAACATGCACAGCGAGCAACCGCATCTTCAAACTGCCATGGTGTGTCTCGCTCCTGAAATTACTTTCTTACATTTGTTTTTTTAAACAAAAAACCCCACCTCACAAAACAATTGAAAACCATCAAAAACGTCTCAGCACCTCATTATTTCATCTTCTCAGTAACAAGCGGTCGGCCTTAACTGGGGGGGGGGGCGCTGCAATGTAATTCAGCATCAATACCAACTTAGAGAAATACACTCAAAACAAAGAAACAATCAAAAACCACAAATTGTTCAATAAACAACAAGGGAATATTGGAACAAGGCTGCTTTACGAAGACTGTCAGCACTGACAAAGATTGCTGTCTGTACTGCAGAACCTCCCCAAAAACAGAGCAGCTCCACCTATTGACTGAAACAAGAATCCCGCACTATTTTTTTAATAAGTAGTTCTGCCCATTCCAAAATGATAAAAAAATCTACTTTTAGCCAGCCCCATGGTGCTGAGGGTTGAGGCACTGGATGTCACACCTCACACCTCGCAAGCAACCCGGGTTCGGGAGTGAACTTGGGCCGCCGGGGGGAGACAGGCTGGAGCGTCTGATGACAGCTCGCCTTCTCTGGGAGGCGGGTTCTTCAACCTGGCAAGCGGCGACCCCTGGTGGAGGCTGGTTCATGATGGCAAGCTGGGGTCCCAGGGGCTTGATTGGTTGAGGGCGTAGGTCAGCAACCAATCAGCCACAGGGGATACTCCTTTGAGGAAGGATGGGGAGTAACGCTGCTGACGTCGGCGCTCCTGCCTTGTTGTATGGGCCCGCAACATCCCACAGAAAAGTGGAAACACCCCCACTGGAGCCAGGAAGATGGAGCGCTGAGCCAGGGGTCTCGATGTGCCAGTGCCTGCCTGCAGCCTCTGGACCCTGACACATGCAAGATTCGGGGGTCCGCCCCTACCCTGACCCTGCCGGGGGGGGTATCCGAGGCAGGATGGAGGGACCAGGACTAGCAGGTAAGGCATTGTCAGAGACAGGCTTGATTGGTGACTCCCAATGGTGCAGCTCCAGTGGGGACGGCAGGCAGGGATAAATAGAAATAAAAAAAAAATCTACTTTTAAAGTATGTTTCTATTTTAAAGGCTGTAGCCTGAGGTTCTATGGGGGGGGTAGCTCCTCCCCAATCTCCTATTTAAACCCTCAGGCTATGGCTGCTCTGCTTATAATGAGTCGCATTCGCTTCCCGGCTGCATGGCTGGTTGTCCCTCCCCCTTCCCTGCGTTGTTTGTTCTGCCCTTCTCCTCCCCTGTCTCTCCTGGCTGTAGTCTTGCTTTGCCCTCCTTCCCTTCCTTGTTGCGTTTCCTCCTTCCCCCCACTCCCGTCCCTCTCTGTGTTTTTTTCTGCTTTGTTTTTTATTATTTAGTTTTTGTTGACCGGGTAAGTGCACTTAACAAATCCTGCCTATTTTCAGGCACGACCCAGGGAAGGGGGATACAGATGAATGCCAACTGACCTTGAACCAGATTAAGCTGTTGGTGGTATTTTTTTCAGTGAATGAGGGAAATTTGGCCAGGGCACTGGGGAAATTCCCCTATCTTTGATAAGTGCCTTGGGATCTTTAACATCCCGCGAACTACCACCAATTCAGGCAGATGGGACCTCGGTTTAACATCTCATCCGACGCTTTTTTTGAAGGGTTTCACCGGTGCCGTGTTTCCCCACCGCCATAGTCTCCTGCATTGCCGGGTTGTGTTTTTGGTTACCTTGCAGCATTTAGCAGGCATCCTCCATCCGATCAGGTGGTCCAACACCTGAGGAGCAGCCACTTGTACCTTGCTGCTGTCTACTGTTGCTGGATTCCGCTGGGCACCTACTAGAATCGGCCTAGCGCTGCTCCAGCAAGTTGTTCAGCTCCATATCTCTGCTCCAGACATCCTCTGTTCTTCTCCTGTGGCTGATCCAAACCGCCAGATTCCTCTTTCTGCTCAGCGCCATTCAGGATTGCTACGGCACTGCTTCACCTCCCTGCTGGCTGCACCATAGTGCCTCCATCCTCTGCACGGTTTTACTCTTCAAAGGACTGCTTTCGTTTCAGCTCACGGCTCCATCGCTCTCTCGCTCTGTCAAAGGATCTCCGAACTCGCCATCATGCTGCCGACTGCACTTCCTGGCTTTCCCTCTTGTGGCATATCTCTACACCATGCCGTGCATCCTTTCATCTGCAGAACTGCCTAATCTTACTCAGTATGCAGTCACATTCTTGACTGTTCACTATTACCGGTCGGCATTCTAGCATGCCGCCTTCCCATGCCCTGCTTCTCTACAGGTCACTTGCCATAACAACAATGATATTACAGGCATTAGTATGTACCCTTTACTGCAGATTGATGCTTTATGCTTTATTCTCAGCCTACAACACTGCTCCTATCTCTGTATCTATTGCATTCCATTGAATGCATGTTGTGCATCCTACATTTGATCGATAGATGGCACCATAGCTCCACTGAATTCCCAGCTTCTCAAGGTCCAGTTCACAGGAACAGCTTGCATCCAAGTGTATGGGGAGCCAGGGTACGTCATATTGGCATACTGGACCATGGAAGATGACACGGATTTCAGATCTCTCAAACCTTTTTACACCAGTGACTCATAAGAGACATTATCCAGTGATCACAAGCTGCTTGACAAGTGGTATGTTACTGCACTGTTCTCTTACCTTGACCTGAGACAGTTGCCCTGCACATGTGGCACCACTGGCAAACCTACGTGGCGGTCTTTGCCTGTTCGGCTGATCTATGTGGAGGCTTAGCTCAACTCCATCTCAGTTCTCATACCTTGGCTGACCTCCTTGGAGGCCCAGCCATGCCGTTGGCCTCTACATACTAAGATTACATACTAAAAGTATTAGATGACACAGAAGGCCGTGGCTCATATAAGTGCATCTCCAAATTATTAGATGTCTTTATATCAAATTTAATAAATATTTATCTAAATTTATCTTGAAAGTTTCAGCATTTTTTCTGTATCTAACAATGCTTTCGGTAACCCACTCCAAATTGAAATTATTCTCTGAGTAAAAAAAGAACATCTGGTGTCTAATCTAGGGAAAGTTAAGGATAATTGGAATTTATGACTTCGGAAGTTACATTCCCTCTTATTCAAAGTCATTCCCAATAGGATCATAAGCTCATTGTCTTTTATTATATTAAACATCAGGAGAAAGTCATCCCTAGTTCTTCTAGTTTCCAATGAGTATAACCTCAACTCCCCAAGTCGTTCCCTATATTCTTTATTCTGCAAACCATCTATCATTTTAGTGATCCTATGCTGCACACCCTCTAATGCGTTTATGTCACATCTAAGATGGGGACTCCATAGTGGTGAACAGTAGTCTAAGTCTCCGGCGGCCTATCTCTACTCACAATCATTTCTCCTACCTTCGGATGACCTGTGTGGAGGTTTGGCCACTCCTGCTAGCCCACGTGGGGGCCTAGCTCGTTACTTTTGCTACCATCCTCTCATGGACTCATGGCATGCATGGCCACCAAGCATTCAATAATGGCAATCTGCGACCTGTTTTGGATCCTGTTCCTGCTGACCTTCATCTGAGCCTACTATACTGCATCATTCCGTCCTGCTTCTACAGTACCCTTCCATCCTCTTGTCTCCTTCAGCATTGGTCTATACTGGGACATTTGTGAGCAACCCTACATTCTTGGACTCTGGGTGATTGTCCTGCAACCTTGTGGTTCCACTGTGCCACTGGATTTTGGCTCCATGCAATCTTCCCTCTTCCTGCTGTTTTGCTCCTGCTCCAGGATCGGATTGCATGTTCATGCCCTGTCCCTTTGCCACAAGTTGGATATCCTTCTGCCGGGCCATCCTCTTCAGTATTGTCTACCTGCTAATCACCTTGCTCATCTGGATCTAGCCTATATCATGCCCTTTCATTCCATCCACCAATCTTTTCCCTGTGCATATAAGGTGTTTCCCTTCTTCTCAGACTGGCCAGTTTCTGGTCCTGCTGTTTCACTCTCTGCCTACCTTGTTCCAGATTGCCATTGTATTACTTTGGGCATCAATTACTAGGCTCTTCATCAGACTCCCTTATCTTCATATTGCCTCCTCGCTGACTTCATGCAACATGTCTGGGGACTCTATCATGATATCTCGCCTTCAGTAGTAGTTATCCAGTAGTGGGCATTTGCCAGCTGCCTACCTTCCACCTGCTTCCACCTGACTTGCATTTGTCAAGGATGTCCATGTTTACTTAGCTGTGGACCTTACCTCTGCTCCTATTGATGACGTCACAGGATATTTGTAATCAGTTCCACTTGATGTTTCTCACCATGCTTGCTTCAGCTTGTTCTGGGACTTGCTGCTGCTGCCTTCTCCTGCCAGGACATCTTAGCCATGCTCTATTCCATTATGCCATTTCCGATCTCATAGGTTCTGGCATTGAACATTAATCTACTCCAGTGATATGAGGCTTCTCATATCTGAGCGAGTTACCAATTCATCTGACTCAGTCTTCTCTTCACCACATTCTTCTGCCATGCCTTGACCATCTGGGACTTGACATTTTATTGGACCTTGACATACCTAACCTTATAAAGTCTACCTTGCAGCTTCGCCTATCTGGCCCTAGCTCATGCTCAAGTGTACATCTATACCACCCTATACAGGGCTATATTGCTCAGCAAAACAGTTGGCTTCCTCTACTTACCTGCTTAGTCTACACAAACCTGCTTCACCCCACAAGGGGGGCACAGAGTTTTCTGTCCACCTCGCCCATCAAGGGCAGGTTTCTTCTCGACTTACTCCTACTTGCCGTCAATGGGCTTATATGCTTATACAAACCTGCCTCATCCGGGGGCATGGAGGTTTCTATCCACCTCGCCCGCAAAGGGTAGGCTTCTGCTCGACTTACTTACTCGCCCTCAATGGTCTTCAACATCTACCATGCACAAACCTGCCTCACCCCGCAAGGGGGCATGGTGGTTCTAATGTTTACTCTACAAACCTGCCTTGCCCCACTAAGAGGGCATGAAGGTTTCCATCCACCTTGCCAGTAAGAGCTTGGTTTTGTTTGACTTATTTCTACTCGCCCTCTACGGGCTCATATGTTTATTCCTTAGAAACCTGCCTCGCCCTGCAAGGGGGCATGGAGGTTTCTATCCGCCTCACCTCAAATCACCTGGCTATTTGCCCAACTTGCCCTTATCGGGCTTATATTGCCTACTTTACACTTACCTGCTTTGCCCCACACGGGGCCTAGAGGTTTTCCATTTGCTCCGACCTCTTATGGCTTAGCAGCCTGTACTCAGCTTACTCGCCTCACCACCAAGGGCCTAGTGCTTTACAGTAATTTGCAAATCGGGGCACATGGACCAACGTTCTTCCTATTCTGCCTCACAAGGAAATAAATGTTCACTCATAGTTCCTCCTTTCAGAAAGGAATTCTTCACCTTCTGGATTGCTCTTCAACCAGTCTACACTCGCTCTTCTAACATGTGATTCTTCTCTTAACTGTTGATCGAGTTTACCTTGTGTCAAACTTTTCACTTTGTACACTTATGGTTTTACTGAACAGGGATTTTGCTAACAAGATATTGCTACAGTCTTCTTGCTGGACTCTCAATATCATACCTCAAATCAAGGATTGCTTGCTTGCAATCGAACTCCAAATTCTTCAATCAACCTTGGAAGTCGAATTAGTCAAGGTAATATTGGTTAAATTAGGATTACTCTCCTTTAGTATGCCCAGAGGATGGGCAGGTCAGTAGCCACGGGTCTTTGGTGGTTCCCCCAAGGGTTTTTTTTTCCTCTCCTGCGTGTTACTGGCCACACCCTCTGGAACTGGAGGAGGTAATCGTACCAGTAATTATATTTCTTTTTGAGGCCTTCAGTCCTACTCAATGAAGCATCCTGCCAAAGGCGGATTACAGAGAAAGGCCAAAACATCAAGTTCTAACAAGTTGCTATATCATCTGTTCAAGTATATAAGCACCAGCCATATCCAATCCAGTTCCTATGTACTAAAACCACTGACCTATGTTCATATATTCTGTGTTGACGTATCTAAGCACTAACCATATCATTCAACTCCTACATACTGCAGGCACTGCCCTACCTATTGTTCTAGCTCCAATGTATCTGAACATGAAATATATCTCATTTTGCTCTACTGTATGTGCCACAAGCACTGAGCTATGTACCACACATATAATCGAAAGGCTGTAGCCTGAGGTTCTATGGGGGGGAATAGCTCCTCCCCCATTTCCTATTGAAACCCTCAGGCTATGGCCGGTCTGCTTAGAGCAAGTTGCAATTGCCCTCCATCCTCCCCTGCCTCCTCCTCCTCCTTCTCCTCTCTGGCACTCTTATCTCACCTGGCGGGGGGCCTTCAGTCCTACTCGATGAAGCATCATGCAAAAGGTGGGATACAGAGAAAGGCCAAAGTATCAAGTTCTAACAAGTTGCTATATATCATCTGTTCAAGTGACTAAGCACCAATCATATCCAATCCAGTTCCTATGTGCTGAAACCACTGACCTATATTCATATCCAGTGCTGACGTATCTAAGCACTAACCATATCATCCAACTCCTACATATTGCAGGCACTGTCCTACCTACCATTCTAGCTCCAATGTATCTGAGCATGAAGTATATCTCATTTAGCTCTACTGTACGTATCACAAGCACTGCGCTATGTGCCACACATAAAACTTTTTTTCCTTTCACAAATGAGCCATTGTATATTAGGAATAATGCACTCCAGGGTGGCGTGCTGGGATAATGCCATACCTAGGAGCATTGGACGCACTCGGCCTGCGGCCTTGTGCCAACCACCCCAGGTGTGGCTTTATCCCAGCACGACAGACACCCTGTTGTGCATTATTTCATTAAAAGAGCAGGCTGACACAGCAGGGAAGATTTCTAATAAAAGGAAGATCAACCATACCCAGAAAAATTCAGTTTAGTGTAGCAACTTTGGGTCAGTTGGCTTGGCAAGTGGACAAAATTGTGTTCTGCTGGAATGAAAGGTTTGGTTACTAGGTCCTTCCTCTTCCAATTCTGGGAAAGGTGAGGCAGAAGATGAGAACAGACATGGCTAACATTATTCCATATTGGCTGAGGAGATCTTGGTTCCCTAACATTCAAGAGTTTGTGGGTTACACCAGAGGAAGTATTTATCCAGGGTTTGATGGTCCATCTTTAGCAACCAGGCTCAGTCTTTGAATCTGGGTGTGGAAAGGTGGAGATTCACTGTCTTAGGTTACTCCCTAGACATACAGTAGTTGATATGCTTTTGAGGGTCAAAACGGGGTCCACCTATAGGGTGTACAACATAGTATGTTATGTCTTCACTTTTTGGGCTGAAGAGGTAGGGTTTTACCCAGTGATGACAAGGGTTGGCAAGGTTGTAGGATTTCATACAGATTTATTCTTATTTCCCCAGTACCAGTAATCCTTAAGAATGCAGGCCTCATTGTTGCCAGTCCTACTCCTTGAAGTGCAAGGAAAACCAATGGGAGCCCACACACATGTGATGTATTTTCTAATAGCAACCACATTGAGCAAGCCCAGCGTTAAGGAAATCCTTGCCTTTTGGTATCTAAATCTGGTTCTTAAGAGCATAATGGGGCGCGATTCTATATTATAACGGTGATCGTGGAATAGCAATCACTGTTAGGATGAGTGTACATTGCTGAAAATTAATTTCAGCAATGCACACTCACGGCACATGGGAAAAGAGCACCCGAAACCTACGGTTTTCCTTTTCCCCACACGCCCCTACTAAAGGATTCTCAGCCTGGGGGTGCAGGTCGGGGGAGGTGAAATATTTACCAAAAAAATAAAAAGCCACCTGCGGGCAAAAAAAGAACTGTACAGTGCTGGACCCAAACCCTGCACCCTGCACCTCCCAACAAACTACCCTCCACACCACCCTAGCGGACCAGCTTGGTAGCTACCCACCATACCCCCTCCCACATACCTTCCCTCCCCTGCCTCTCCCCCTGTGTGTATACATATACTCGCGTACTTCCCGTTGCCCTACCTCGCCCACCCAGATATCCGGTTGCCCCCCGGCAGGTAGCCCTGAACACAGGCACCATCATTGAGTTGCCATTTTTTAAACACTCAATAGGGGTTGCATTGTTCACAGGTTACCATGGGGGTACCATGTAAGCACCTGCCTTTGGTTTGGAGGGTGGGTGTCAAGCAAGCTAGGAGTGCTTTTGAAGGGGAGCCTTATTGTTTGTTGATTGTTGACAGAGTGGTTGCAGGAGGTGTGGATGTTGGACTCTATGCACAAAGGGGCGGAAAGTGCACCTAAATGTGATACAATGCTAGCGAGTAGCTATGCAATGTGAAAGCTGTCCCAGGAACACACCATGCACTAATTGATGTGCAGAGCATGCTGATATGGGGTGTGTGTCCAAGGGACACACACAAGACTGCATGCAATGCAATCCAGGCGGTCCCAGAATATGCAGACCTGCTCCTTTACTGCACCATATATGGGCAACTGCACCACCCCACGTGGACCCATGGAAGTTAATACTGCTAAAGAAGACAGGGTGTAGGCAATGGCAGAGGGCAGGAGAGCCACTACATGACCTACCCGGTCAATCACCAGGGAACAATGATACGGGGCAGAGCAATGGACTGTGTTGTGAATTTGTCCAGACCCATGGGGGAGTACTGTCACACTCCACAAACTTCACCAAAGTGAGGGTGATAGCCATGGTGTACAGCATATGGGCACCTTATGCCACCCTCTATGGGACATAGTCCCTGATGATGCCTGCCAAGATGATTTACCACCTTTGACTTAGCATAAAGGCTGCCATTAATGTGGCCAGCCCTGAGGCAGCATCAAATGTAAATGATGGGACCTGTGGTCAGACATCAAAAAATGCTGGCAGTCAGTACTTGGCCATGGCTATGGATGGGTGGTGGGCCACCCACATAGGGACTCACCCTAACCACCATGGAAAGGATGGTAGCAGACACCCTCATTGAGGTGACCCTACAGAGGGAGGTGAAGGCATGGACACAGTGTCAGGTATGTAGTACCATGCAGGGTCAGGGGCCAGGACAGCCTGGACACCACAGAACTGCAAACCTCCATATGTTTCCCCCTACAAACATCAAGTCACCTGGGTACACCTTCAGTGGGGTAACAGCACCCACTATGGAGTCCCCACCGTACCACGTGCCATGCACAGACATTCAGAGACTGGAGGACAGCGCAGGTGGGTGACCCCTTTGGTGCACATACCACATCATGGAACACCCACGGCAGCCTGCTGCATATAACACATGTCCCTTATCTAGCCCCCCAGGCACACAGCTGGATACAAAGGCACAGGTGGACACAGAGGCAGACATGGAGGCCACACAGGTATGGACAGTCGATGAGTCAGAGGAGGATGATGGCACCATCCGCATGGGCAGCCATCACCCCCCACCCTCAGCACCAACAGACTGCCAGAGGCACAACAGGGTGTGCAACTGATGCACACCACCACCCAATGACCACATGTGGTTGGCACAGGGGTATGAACTCCCACCATAGAACCACCTGCAACAGTGGGGATGAGGGCTCTTCCACTCAACCAACCAGTCAGACATGGAGGACATGCACAATTGGTGTCCTCCACACATGCTACACAGAGGCGCACCAGCTGGAACATGAGAGGCTGCAGGCACAACAAAAAAATACAATGACCCTCGTGGCCCGATGGATGAGGTGTGGGGTATGTGCTGTGGCACTGATGGACTGGGCAACCTCTATGAGAGGTTAACAGAACACCTGCTATCCCAGGGAAGCATGGTCAGCCAGGCCTCCCCCAAGCCATGGCAAGATGTACCATCTCAGCTGCCACTCAGTGGCTACACAGGGTTCGAGGCAGACCCACATGAACCCCACCCTACAGGCACCAGTCAGCTCCCCAGGTCACAGGAGACCAGCACAACCCCACAGGAACCCACCGTCCCCCCAGGTACTGAGTCAAAGGAGACCAGCACAACCCCTCGGGCACCTGCCGGCAACAGCACACCAGTGGACCAGGGTAACACCCAGCTACAATATGGGCCAGGGACACATGCTGACCAGTGTCCACATGAAGGGGGCAAGGCACCAGCAAAATCATGGCACCTGGGCACAAGATCCTCTGCACAACTAGAAAGACAATCGTTCAAGAAGCTGAAATGGGAGCCACCAGCAACACGCACACAGCAGTGTCAGAGAAGCATGTACACATTCCTATACCACACAACCTCACTACATAGCCCTGCACCTCCCCCCATACACAGCCCTCCACTGCTATATATGTGATCACCACACACCCATGACCCCCCCGGGATGGGGGGCACTTAGGTCCTGCAGTCAATACCCCCCCCGCTGACCTCTCCTGTCAGTGTCTTGGTGGCATGCCCCAGGTGGCACTCACCCCTGTCTTCACCCAGCAAGGCATCCATATGTCTGTCCTGTGGCATGGATACCCGGTGGTGCACAGCAATGTTGTGCAGCATGGCGCACACTGTAAACACCTTGCAGGCCTTCCGAGGGGCAAGCATCATTGTGACACCTGTCTGATACAACCACCAGAACCTCATCTTTATCATTCCTACTGCTCTCTCTATGGTAGCATATGTCTTGTTGTGGACATCACTGTATGCCTCTTCTGCAGTGCCATGTGGCTCCAGGTATGGTGTCATCAGATATGGCAGTAGTGGGTATTGACTATCGCCTATGTAGAGGGTACAGAACAGACACTGTAAGGACCTGTGGTAAGGATAGCATAGTTGCTGCAGGCATATATTCACTTATCAGCCATCCCTTCTCCCCAGGTGCAGTGAGTAGGGCACACAGTCTGGACCCATCAAAGACGTAAGCCTTGTGGCAGGGGCCTGGGTACTCGGCACACATATTGGTGATGATACCTACCGCATCACACACTACCTTCCAGTTTATACTGTGTTACCCCTTCCTGTTCCTGTATGCCTTCTCTGCTACCATTGGTACCACTATCGCCACATGGGTACAGTCTATCACCCCCAGTACACTTGGCATGCCACAGAGTGCCTGTTTCATGGCTCGTACATCTGTGGCGGTTGTGCTGAACGTGATATGGTCATGCACATGGTGCAACAGGGTGTCAGTTACCTGCACCAGTGCCCTGGATGCTGATGACTGGCTGACGCCTGTGACACCCCCACCACCCTCTGTAATAAGCCAATGGCTTAGTAGGAGAGGACATGGTGCACCTTTGTCTCTATTGACATTGTCTGGGCCCGATGGGTAAGTGGTGCCATAGAGTCCCATACAAGGTCACACAGATGTGCAGTGGTGGCACAGCCAAACCAGAATCTCTATGCAATGTGTCCCATGGGGAAAAGGCACCCAGACATGGCCTGAATACATGTGGCTGAGGACCCTTCTGCCCGTGCTGCTTGCGCGCCACCTTGTCATCCAGCAGGAGGGCATTCATTAGCATTCCCAGACACATCCTGAAACATACGGCAGCCTAACTGATGGCAGGTGTGCAGATGTTAATGCAGCTAACTATGGTAAACAGCCCTCCACAGTGGACACGTGCACCTTTAAATGGGCATGGACAGGCCACACCTATGCGGTAATGTGATGTGCACAGGTATCACCGTGCCACAACTGTCCATTCAATCAGGTACCAAAATGGCAGCAGTTCAAGATAACACCTACCAAAGTGCACCGAAGGTTGGCAGGGTCGGGGCATACTCCCATAAATTGCAAAGGATGTTGAATAAATCCTATCTGGACAACCCCAAGGGGTGAATGATTTGGGAGCTGGAGGTACTGGTTCAGGTAGGTATATAACTTACAGAGTGTGTCATATGTGCATTACATGTGAAATGTGGGCCATACATCTAACCATTTGCTTTGTGGTTGTTTCACACAGGAACACAGGAGCCATCTGGATGAGCTAGCCCTGGTCAGGTGGAAGCAGCCCGATGGTGCCAGATCTGTGGTGGTGGTGGTGGTGGTACCATGGAGGGCACACTGGCAACAACAGGCACCATACTTCTTCTTCCTGTGGGTGAGGATCACTGATATCTTTTACAAGGATAAGGTGGGGGATATGAGGAGGGTGGCTGAGCCCTAAAAGGTTGGTGCTGAGCATGTAGCATATCTGTTTGTGGCACATGTACATGTTGGTCCCTGAATGTGTATCCTGCTCATGCCTGTCATATCTCTGTTTTCTTCTCACTGCAAGGCTGCAGAGGTCATTTGTGGTGGCTGTTGCTGAAGCTGTGAGGCTGAACCCAAAGGACACTGCCAGGGTCCAGCAAAAACTCCATGGGAGGGGGACGGATAACTGCAGCTCACAGCACACCCTCCCTTCGGCTTCCAGGCAGCTGTTTTCCACTGGCCGTGCCCGTGTCCTGTGCCATAGACATCGTATAGTTGACTGCATTGCTCATGCACATTGCATGCTTTTTTTTTTAACACCCTGTCCATGGGCATTTCCATTGCACTGTGTTATGTATCATGTGGCAGTAAAGTGTGGTTTGCCTGTGTCGTGTCCTGGTCCTTATTTCAGGATGGTACATCTGTGCTATGGTCCAGAGGGGCACACTGCTGGTCTGTGGGCTGTGGGGGCTGTGGCCAGGAGCATCATCTAAGTGTGGCCACAGGTGCAGTTGGGACACCTTTGATGACTTTCTGACCCCTATGATGTCCATTGCAACTCCTAGGCACCTCTGATACATGGTTTTTCTGGCATATGTGTCCCTCACATTTGGTGGGTAGATGTGCTTTGCAACCCCCGTGATGCTGCTTACATGACGCCACAGACTGTGGCCCATGTAAGGAGAGTTCTGTACCCTGTTGAGGGCAGGGGGCCATGGGAGGGGTTCATAGCAGTGCCATAGGCACTGTGTGCTGCTCCATTGTTGGCACATGTGCCACTGTGCCAAGCAGTGGTGGTCATAAGCATGTCTGCAGGACATCTGGTATCTGCCCTGCAGTGCACAGTGGGTCCATCATTTTCAAGGTCATCCTGTTGTGGCAGCCAGGGGTTGCACCTCAACCCTTGTGAGTGTTTAGCATGATCTTTTGTCTCCTGCATCCCCTGGACACACCTGTCACAGGAATTCCCTACATGAACACTTTGTCATGTGCGGTGTGTGGGGTGCTTGGCATCCCTTATGTTTGGGGGCACTGCTGTTATGTGACAGTGTGTAGCACTGGCCTGACCTCTTCCCTTGGCACTTACACTCTGTGTGGTGCATCCTGCAGCTACACTGCACAAGTGTATATGGCAACCCTCCACCTGCTATAGGGCTCCATGCACCATGCCACATGCTGGTCTGCTGTATCTGCCATCGTGCATGTGCATGTTGGGGTGGTATGCACACTGTTATGTAGCCACACCCTTCACCCATGGGTAGCACAGATGCAGCACAGCTCAGCATGGGATGCTTATGCATGCAGCTGCATGTGGTTTGTGCATGCCACTCAGCCATACTGTGTGCGCCTGCTACAGGTATGTACGTACAAATGCACGCACGCATGTTGCGCACCGCGTGTATGCTGCATAGCATTCATGCATAGGGCCCATTGTGCTCAAAGTTATTTTGGCCTTTCACATTAACCAGGAGCTGGTTCTGCTTTTCCTGTGTCCAGATCTACAGAATGTTTAAGAATGTAGGCTCTGTACAGACCATACATTTGGCATCCACAGATCTATCAAATATTAATTGGTACAAACAATTTTTTACCAGTCCTTGACTTTATTTATTGTGTTCAGTGAAAAGGCTAGGAGGATATAAGCCTCACAATCAACAATCTCTTGTGGAGTGAAAGAATGTATTACAGAGGCATACAGACAGAGTGGTGGATGGAATCCTGCCAGAATCCCTGCTTGGATATCTGAATTGAGCAATGGTAGAGTATTAGGCAGAAAGAGCTGAAAAGGGTTACAAAATACAAAAAAAGCATGAAATAATTAGCTAGTAGGTGAATTTGTGAAAATGGCATAAAAGTGCAGCCACAAAATCCCCAGACCTTCACATCTCAGGGGGTCCTTGTCAAGGGGCATGTGAGAAGTACTTGCAAGGCATATTGTTACTGACAGCACCCAGCCCTTTACTATGTTTGTTTGACTGCTTTCAAGAGGTTTTTCAAATTGGGCAGAACGAATCCGGCACCCCACATGTGTCAGAATCAAGCTGTGCTTATCTACATAGTTAGGCACAGCTTGACATCACAAGGTTCCATTAAATTGCGTCAGTGTACATTAATATTAATACTGAGCAGGCTTAGTCATTTACATCTCTGGAAAGTTGCTAGTTACAGGTACAGTAATCTCAATATTTTTGCAACAGCTTTTCATGGGCCTTCAGACTGTTGTATGAGGGCCACTGTAGATGAATATTCTCTTTTATGATTTAAGCACCTATGTCCAAAATGAGTTGCAGAAGTTGAAATCTGGATGTATGCTGCTGAAAAACTAACTAAAGAATTGCATATTGCAATTGTTAGAACAGAGTGGAATGAATGTATCTATGAGATGCACCCATGATGCTCCTTCTAAAAATCTGGTTCCTGGTCTCTCCAGTAGATATTTTTAGAACAGCCCATTTGGGTTAGATCTTACCTTTACTTAACGCTATAAACTGGACCTTCAGATTTCCACAGATGCAGTCTTTGGTTGTAAGATTCTTCAGGTCATCTTGTTTTTTTTGAATGCCAATGTTCAAGTAAAACTACATTTACACGGCTGTTCCATTTTCATTCTTGGACCACTCCTATGCTGCCTCAACCTCCACGCCAATCCTGTTCCTTGTTTAGATGGCTTCTCTCAAGTGACAATGCAAGCCACACTGGAGGGGGGCCTAAAAGTCCATGGACTGGGTGAGAGGATGCTGGGAATGCCCACTGTGTACTGGAGCAAGTGTGCACCCTGTCCTCATGGCTGCTTACCCTGCTTGCTCCGGAATGCATCTCAAACTGTGCAGCGATCCAGGAGAGGAGTAGCAAATGGCTTACTGCAATCAGGTAAGTGTTCACATGGACCAATTTTCATTGCAGCAACACAAGTCTTCAGGTTGCTGTGGTGAGAGTGCTGCTGAGTAAACTGGCCTTAAGAGTAGTGATCACTGTTATTTTGGATGATCAGTTTGATTTTTCCACCTCTAGGCTGCTGTTTAACTTTTGCTTGGCAACTACCTGATGTGCACAGCGGCTCAAAAGAAAGGATATAGGATCAATGGGGAAAGGAAAGTGTTTACCTGAAAATCCAGTTTTCCAGTGTATCCCATATCTTTTCATTCACTGCCTTCCCATATGTGTTTTTCAGGTTAGATAAGGAGAGCTTAATTTTGCAAGCCTAGAAGGGAGCACTCAAACCCCAGGAAATCTTAGTGTATTCTGACTTATGCAGTATGGTCTCGCCATAGGACTGCCCCAGAGCCAAAATGGTTAATAGAACCTATGCAAATGATGGAATGCTAGGCTCGAGCTCGGTTTTCAAACCACTGTCCCTGGTAAACAGTTCTAAACTGTCAGATTCTTTATTCCGCTTGCCTCAGTAAGACGTCTCTGGAGAGTTCTCCTTTCATCACTTGAGACTCTTTATTTTATCGGGTTTTACTAGTAAAAAGGTTTTTTATTCAGTATTTAAAACACTGTCCTTGGTTTACAGGTAGAATTTGTTTAGATTTTAGTGTTGGATGGGTAAGTAGTTAACCGAGAGGAAATCAGTATCTCCTTTGTTTTTTTTTTCCCTTCTATTTCTTTATTTGGTTACTTTATTTAATTGTATTATACTGACTCTGGTAAAGTCATTTTTTTTATTAAATTTTAACCAGGGTAACTCCTGGTTCTAGCGGTTAGCGTAACCGAAAAAAAAAAGTCTTATTACTGTGGTTCTATTGAGTGGGGTTTTCTTCTGGGTTGTCACAGAAAGCCAAGAAGAGAACTAGACCTACAGGTTTCCAGCACTATACCGAATGCATGGAACCTTTTGCTAAGGCAGACCCACATTTAATCTGTGTAGTTTGTCTGGGGTTTGAACACCTCAAGACAGACTGTGATATCTGAAAACAATTTCCTCAGTCTACAGTTGAAAGACGATTGAAGAGACTGCAGGAAAAGATGTCTGAAAAGGCTATTGATCCAGCCATTGAAAAATCGGTTCCTCCTCGGAATGAACCGGAGGAGCTGCCCTCTGAAAGGGGTGATAGCTCTTCTGCAAAGAAAAGAACTGCAGACACAGCTGTTGAACCAGCCATTGTGGGTAAGAAAAAATGAAAAGAAAAACACCAGGAACCGCAACCGAAGAAACCAGCGGCTCCTTCTGCAGAAGACATCGCTAATGCAATTTGCATAATGTAGTCTCTGCAAGTCCCGGTTCTGGTTGGAAAACATCCACAACCAGTAACGGTTCAAATTACTGGTTCAAACCAGGCCCCTGATTTAACAGATCTTGGGGGCATTTTGCAGAAGAAGAGGAGGAGGAAGAAGCAGATGATGAGGAGGAAGAATTTGGGGAGCCAATTGATCCAGAGGTTTCCCCAGATCCTCATAGATCAGATTCCCCCGATAAGGGAACTGAAGATTTTTCTTCATATTTTTCTTTTATGAAGCAACTTGCCCATACCCTTGACCTCCCTGCTCAGGAATCCACTGAGGATGAGGAGGAAGAGAATTATAGGGAAATGATGGATGTGCCAGCATCAAAGAGATTACTGCTGCAATTCCATAAATCCCTCAAGAAACAGACACTTAAAGTCTTGCAGACACCCACTTCTGTGTCCCCTGCAGAAAAGAAGGTAGACAAAAAATACTGGGTTGCCAAAAGTGGTGCTGAGTTCCATTTTGGGCACCCTAGTCATGAGGGGGTAGTGCAGGCTGCAGCTTGTGACAAAGCTGGCATTCCCCTGGCCTCTCATCCTCTGGACAAAGATTCTAGGAGGATGGACTCCATTGTTAAAAATGTGTACCTGGCATCTTCCCTGGCTATTAGACAAGCCAGCTATATGTCATATGTGGCCAGGTATCAGAAGAACCTTTGGTCCACAGTGATGGAAATAACCAAATCAGTTCCATCTCCCATGGCAGCCGACCTAGAGGAGGCTACAAAGAAAGAGACTGAAGCTGCAAAGACACAGTTCAGGATGGCAGTGGACTCTAATGACACTGCATCCAGACAGATGGCAGTGTCCCTAAGAAGGTTTGCCTGGCTTAGGACTACCAATTTGACTCAGGCTACACAAACAAAAGCAATGGACTTTCCTTATGACCCCATGTCTCTGTTTGTTGAACAAACAGAGGCATATATGAAGAAAATGGACGAATATAAGTCGGCCTATAAGAGTGCTGCAGCTAAAGAGAGAGAGAGAGCTTCTACCACCCAGAAACACCAGACCAGAGGTGGCAGGGCAGAGCTCATTATAAGCCTTTCTTCCAGCCTAAGGCTTTCCCCCAGTTCCAGCAACAGAGGGGCTACCTTAGAGGCAGAGGTAGAAGGGGCAGTGGCCGCACTAGCCCCAGTTTTTAGCCAGCAGCACAAACTAAGCAAACACCCTGAGGTGCCTGCTCGGGTCACCTCTCCAATACCAGTAAGTGGCAGGCTGTCCCACTATCTCCAGGAATGGGAAAATATTACCACAGACAAGTGGGTCCTGGAGGTAGTGGGCCTGGGCCTTGTACTCAGCTTCAAGCTCATGCCAAGGCTGAGGTCAAGTGCCTCCAAACCATCCTCTCCATCAGAAACAATCTTGCTGGAAGAGGAAGTTTTAAATCTACTAATTGCAGGAGGCAACAAAGCCAGTCCCTCCAAACCAGAGGGGAAAGAACCTATACTCAAGATACTTCCTCATAATAAAGAAAACAGGGGAGTGACAACCCATTATGGATCTAAGGCACTTAAACAAACATTTGTCCAAACCAAAATTCAAGATGGTAACTCTGACTACCATTCTAACAATCCTAAGGCAGGGAGAGTGGCTATCATCCCTAGACCTAGAGGATGCTTACTTTCACATCCCTATAAGGCAGTCTCACAGAAAGTACCTCAGGTTCAGATTGCTATCAGGCCATTACCAATTCAAGGCAATGCCCTTCGGCCTAACCTCTGCTCCAAGGGTGTTCACAAAATGCCTAGCTGTAGTTGTGGCACACCTAAGGAAGCAAGGAATAATAGTATTTCCATACCTGGACAACTGACTCATGGTGGGCCAATCACATCAGCAGGTAAAAGAGGCACTGGCATTCACACAGGGTGCCCTGCATTCATTGTAGTTTCTAATGAACCTAAGAAAGTCTGTGCTGCAACCAGTTCAGCTATTAAAATTTATAGGAGCAGAACTGGACACACTCAAGGGAAAGGCTTTTCTTCCTTAAGACAGGGTGGACAACCTAATTCTGGTAGTAAACTCCTTCAAGCTGCATATCTCAAGGTTGGCAAGGCACTTTCTGCAACTGCTAGGTCGCATGGCAGCATCCACAGCAACAGTGTCAGGGGATAGGTTCCAAATGAGGGACATTCAGTTCCATCTCAGAGCTCACTGGTTTCATAAAAGAGATTCTCTGTCAAAGCTAGTGTCAGTCACAGTCGCATTTCTCCAAGCTCTGTAGTGGTGGCAAGATCAGTCCAACCTCAGGCAAAGGGTTCCATTCTTGTAATAAGTCCCCTCACTGGTATTAACTACAGATGCATCCCTCCTGGGTTGGGGAGCACATCTGGGGGATCACACAGCACATGGCACATGGACAAAGCAGGAATCACTCCTGCACATCAACTTATTGGAGCTCAGGGCTGTTCTTCTGGGTCTTCAGTCATTCTCAAATCAAATGAAAGGCAAGGTGGCTCAGGTCAGAACAGACAACACAACCACCATGTATTACATAAACAAGCAAGGGGGAACAAGGTCAGCTCTTCTGTGCAGAGAGGCCATGAAAATCTGGACCTTGGCATATTCCCTGGAAGTCTCCATCTCAGCTGTCCAGCTTCCTGGGAAGGACAATGTCCTGGCAGATGCCCTCAGAAGAATAAATCAGAACCACCATGAGTGGGAACTGAACAGGCAGGTCTTGGAGACCATCTTCAGGAGGTGGGGCACCCCAGAAGTGGATTTGTTTGCAGCTCCAAGCAATCACCAGTTACCACAGTTCTTCTGCAGACACCCCATCAAGGGCACAGTTCCCCTGGATGCACTGTTACTGGATTGATCAGGGAGGTTTCTGTATGCATTCCCTCCTTTTGCCCAACTGCTAAGAGTCTTGAACAAGCTCAGAGCTCAACCAGCAACAATGATCCTCATTGCACCAGATTGGGCCAGGCAGCCCTGGTATCCCATGGTGCTGTCAATGTCAGTAGTCAAACCAATCAACTTTCCCAGGAGACACAATCTGCTATCATCCTCTCAGGGCGGGATCATGTATCCCAACCTGCAATCCCTCAGGCTCAAAGCCTGGCTCTTGAAGACTTAGAATATGCAGATTTGCATTTGTCAGCAGGAGTAATGGAGATACTCAGAGTTTCCAGAAAACCTTCCACTAGAAAGACTTATTCTTCCAAATGGAAAAGATTTTCCATTTGATGTGAAGGCAAGAACTTGGACTGCAACCAAGCCAGTTTGCCTATAGTGCTAGATTATTTAGCATATCTCCATTCGTGTGGCTTAAGGGTCTCTACTTTGAGAGTGCACTTGGCAGCTGTCTCAGCTTACTTGTCTGCAGGTAAGAGCTTTCTCTAGCCTCTAACCTAGTATTTAAGAAATGTTTTAAGGGATTGCTGCATTTGCACCCTCCACATAGAGAATCTACCCCCATGTGGGACCTTAATATTTACATTGCCCAGCTCACGCAGCCCCCTTTCAAACCCATGTTTTCAGCAGACTCAAGTATGTGACTTGGAAGACAGTATTCCTGTTTGCCATGACTTCTGCTAGAAGGATCAGTGAGCTTCAGGCCTTGTCTACAGAGCTTGGTTACATTGCCATTCATAGAGACAAAGTCGTCCTGAGAACTAACAGAAAATTGCTACCTAAGGAGGTATCAGAGTTCCACCTTAACCAGTCCATCACACTGCCTGTCTTTTTAACTGATCACTCTACTCCAAGTGAACGCAGATTACATAGCCTGGATATAAAAAGGGTAATTAGCTACCATCTTGATCACACAAAGCTTTATAGACAGGATCAATCTCAGCTCTTCCTCACCAATGGAGTGGAGGGGAAAGGGAAACCAGCCACAAAAAGATTCATTGCAAGATGGATTGTAGCCTGTATTCAGTTCTACTACAGCAAAGTGGGCAAGCAACCACCTGCAGGCCTCAAGGCCCACTCAACTAGGGGCACAGCTGCCTTCTTAGCAGCTGCTAGTGATATTCCCCTAAGTGACATATGTAAAGCTGCTACTTGGAAAATGGTCCACACCTTCACCAAGCATTATTGCTTGGATGTTCAGGCCAGAGAAGATGCCAGGTTTGGCACAGCAGTCCTGCACAGCCTGTTTCCTAGGTAGGTTCTAGCCCATCTCCAAAGATACTGCTTGGGTAGTCTGCATAAGTCAGACTACAGTAAGATTTCCTGGGGTTTGAAGAAAGAATTACTCACCATAGTAATCTTGTTTCTTCCATGGGAATCTTACTGTATTCTAAGCACCTTTCCTTCCTCCCCTTCTATGAACCTAGGGTCACTGCACTCCAGCTGTACTAGTGTGTTGCAAACCTGTGGGTATGTTTTTTCTCTAGGGCATCTGTGACTTGAATCTTAAGTGGTGCAAGTTTAAACCTTTAAGGGGGTAGGGAATGGTTTACTTATAACATAAGGTATTAGTTATTAATAGTTATAGTTGTTCTTAGATAAGTGTTGGTGCATGCTTTGTAAGAATCTGATGGTTTAGAACTGTTTACCAGGGACAGTGGTTTGAAAACCGAGCTCGAACCTAGCATTCCATCATTTGCATAGCTTCTAGTAACCACTTCAGCTCTGGGGCAGTCCTATGGTGAGACTGTACTGCATAAGTCAGAATACAGTAAGATTCCCTTGGAAGAAACAAGATTACTATGTTGAGTAATTTTTTCTTCTGGCTGGTTTCAATACTGTTAGTTGATGGTGCAGTTTGGGTTCTTACTCTGTATTTTTAATTATTGATTTTGGCATTTGGCAACTGAGGTTTTGGCAGGAACATCAGGATATATTGGGTAGGAGCTCCTCCTACCTGTCATTCTCTTTTTGTTAGTATGCCACTGGGTTTTTATGTGGGGTAAAACTACCCTACTGTGCATAGCAGCTTGGACGTAATGATATGGTAGATAGATAGATAGACAGACAGATAGATAGATAGATAGATAGATAGATAGATAGATAGATAGATAGATAGATAAACTTTATTTATAAAGCACCCCTTCCTGGAGGCTTGGCGTGCTATACAATACATAAAATCTAATATAGTACCAATAAAAACCTTCATCTTAACATACATAAAACCACATTACAGAGTATGCTCATGATTCAAATACAAATCACAATATTAATGAAGAAAATGTCAGTTTATAATGTATTGATATGTCATACTATAATAAATTAAATGCTTGTTCAAAAATAAATGTCTTGAGCCCCCTCTTAAAGGTTTCCACTGAGGGGGCATCTCCAAGATATCCTGGAAGTGAGCTCCACAGGAGCGATGCTGCCATGGAGAAGGCAAGATCTCCCAAAAACTGCAGTCTTGCCCTGGGAACCACAAAGAGGCCACCCTCGGAGGAACGAAGAGGGCAAACTGGGCAGTGAGGAACCAGGAGGTCTTGCAGATTGTCAGGTCCCTGACCATGTAGAGCTTTATAGGTCAGTAATCTGGCCTTGAAGGCAATCCTTCACCTTATCAGCAGCCAGTGCAGTCTGCGGAGAACCGGCGTAATATGTTCAGATCTAGATCCACCCATCAATAGCCTTGCTGCTGCATTCTGCACCAGCTGCAGATGGCAGAGATTGCCTCCTGAAAGCCTGAGGTACAAGGCATTACTGTAGTCTAACCTCGACATGACAATGGCATGCATCAGGTTGGCGAGGTCTTCAGGCAGTACCAGGGAACGGATCTGGGCAATGTTTCTTAGATGGTAACAACCACTTTGGATGATGGCCGACACTTAAGCATCAAGTGTCAGGCCATCGTCAAGTACCATGCCCAGATCCCCAACCCATGTGGAGGGGGTCAAAGGTAAGCCACCCAGTCTAAGACCCAGGTCACTCCCCAGCACTCCTCCACCTCGCTGATGACCCTGCTCCATCACCAATACCTCCATCTTGTTTGGGATGAGACATAACCAGTTTTGAGTCATCCAGTCCTGGAGCTTGACCAGGCAGGTGTTAAACACAGAGACCACTATCCGGATGCCAGGTGCACAGGTCAGGTATAGCTAGATATCATCAGCATAGCAATGAAAACCCAAACCATACCACCTGATAATGTCTCCCAAGGGCAGACATACACTGTGAACAAAAGAGGTGACAGGACCAAACCTTGTGGAACTCCACAGTGCAGGGGCATCAGGCTGGATGAGGACAACCCCTTCACAGCCCTTTGCACTCTGTCCACAAGGCAGGACCTAAACCAGTTGATGACATTGCCAGTTAGTCCACACCATTTCCACAGGTGGTCCAACATCACCTCATGGACCACGGTGTCAAACACCGCAGAGAGATTGAGGAGAACAAGAATAGATCACTCCCTTATCCCTCACTCTAAGGAGATCATTTGACACCCTCACCAGGGCTTTCTTTGTACTATACCCAGGTCTAAATCCAGACTGGAATTACTTGAAAATGGAAGAGGAAGCTAGACTGGCAGAGGAATGGCAGACTCCATTAAAATAAAATTCCAGGTAAGAAATTTTTTTTGTACCAAGTTCAGTTTGCCTTCTTTTAGTAACAGGAAACATTTGTTGAGACTAAAACTACATAATGCTACACAAAGAATGTTGAAACTGACAATTGATGGCCATATGTACGTAGCAGGTGGTTATGTAGCACTCTAACTTTGGAACAACCTTAAGTGTAAGTCACTGCCATTGTAGTGCCTCAAGGAAAGACAGCAAGCTTCAAAAAGGAAGTCCTGCTCTTCGACTGACAAGATCCCTGGGAATGCACCCTGGGCATTGTGGGATAAAACAGAACTGCTGCCATATCCTTTTTATGGTTTGTGGGTAAAGTTAATTCAAACATTTCCTTCTTGAAAACAAAATAAGCTTTTAAAAAAGCCAATGTCTACAAAATTAGTGGGGCATAAGAACATACTCCTGCCCCAGATAAAAATATGGGTGCCCAACTTGTGCTTTTTAAATGTTTAGGGGGCCTTAAATATCTGCATGTTGGCAGCTTTCTACAGCACATGCCGCATGAGGGCCTTCTCCTGAATGCATATGGAAGGGGCACAGAGCTGTGTGCTTGCTCAGTTTGGGGGTCTATTTAGTAAGCTGTGAAAGTCTGTGCTACAGAACTGAGATGCTTCTGTGGCAGGCAGGGCCCTATCACAGTATGTAATCCCCACATAAAAGTAGAACATAGAAGCCAGAGAAAAGAGACAACACTGATGAAAACACTATAACATATTTAAATATAATTTTTCAATAGAGAGAATTAGAATGCACATTAGAAGTAACAATATAAAGCTGCTTTATGCTGCCAAACGTCTTTATAATGTGCAGCAATTGGTATGTGCAAGTAAAGTTTTCATTGCAAATCACAGGGGATGCAACTCCTGCTATGAAGCACAAAACTATGGACAATCTTATCCAAATTCATGAAAAAACATCTGCGAGTGACTTGACTTGCAAACTGGTATTTTTTATGAGGTCATAAGCTATGATTGTGAATTTATTTAATAGGAAATCAATAAATGGAAGTTGTTTTTTAACTGGCAACCTGCCATTTACTGTAGGCTCCACAAGGTGTCAGCATATATTCATCCATTTCAATTGCTCTCTGTCATCGCTCACTGCTGACTTCCATGTGCCAGATATATATTTTCTAGACTGCAGAAGTAGGCACTTCTGTTTTTCTTTCTTTTTTTTTTTTTTTTGCTTCCTTTTTCTTTGTAGGATCTGAATTTGTAAGCGCTACTTAGAACTGATCTCAGGACTCAGTATTGATATAATGAGCATGTAAACAATTATGTATTGCTGGGTTTTATAAAGTTAGCTAACAATGTCTCCTTAATATAACAAGATGTGCAGTAACTGACACATTAGGTACAAAGGGTTAAAGTAAGATCATTGGTCAATTGAGTCCATTTTCCTGTTAATCCTTACAGCAGTGCTTGAAATGCTGCTGCAACTGAAGAATTTATCCTGTGTGGACTTAAAGTGATGTATGATATTTGCACAAAATGAAATAAACTGTACTAACATGCTGCAACCCCCCTGTACCTTTTAAATAATAAAAAAAAAATGCTTACTTTAAAAAAAAGATTTCTCTTCCTTTCTATTGCTGTCAGGTCGTAAGTCACTCCACAACTCCAACTCCTGTTTAAAAAGTTAGCTGACCAGTCCTGGACACCCCAATCCTATTTAATCTTAATTACTTGTTCCCATGGCAGAGACCGAATCCAACACACTGGAGGGGGCAGACCAGTAACCAGGTTGCCAGCTTTAACAAACATTTACAGGTGCCCATTGCCAGTTGGTAGTATTTTTCCTATGGCCAGGTTCTCTAGTAATCCTTTTTTGCAGGCTGCCCTTAAAACACTGAAGGTGCTTAAGTCAACATTTTGTGGGTGCTTGAGCACCCCAGTAACCATAGAGTTGGCACCTATGCCAGAGGCTAATGGAATCAACCCTTATGGATATCTTTACTCTGACAATGGCCCTGGTTCCCTCTAGTTTGCTTTCTCTTTCTGAAAGAAATATAGTTTGGGCCCGAATGGCCCTTGGAATATCAGAACATATCTGCCCTTCCCCTATGTGCATGTACACTTTACTACACCCCCCTCCAGCCATCAGGGGGTGGCAATCTGCAGAGCCTGGATCCCTCCTTTCCAGGAGGTAGAGTGCAACTGCTGGGATGCTATTATCATTCTTCTACCATCATGGAGCTTTGATGCAATCCTTGGAATGTAAATCTGCAAAGAGATTCCCGTCACAGTGGTATTAGGCCAGACCACCTAACATCTACTTCTGCCTAATCTTGTGATTCTTGACAAGAATTTGAACACCTAAATTCAATCACTCCTCATTCTTCATTCCTAGCTCTTTCATCCTCTTCACAGGTTAAATTATCCAGTCTTCGAGTCTGATAACTTTGCTGCCTTATGTTTCAAACCCTCCAGTGCCTCTATATCCTTTTGTAATGCAGTGCCAGAAGTGCATGCAGTACTCCAGATGCTACTCAAAAAATGATTGTTATAAATCCATCAATCTTTTTACTCACCAGCTAAGTGCACTAGGCATTAAGATGCCGATTTTCAGGTACTGTAATTGTTTTCTACAGTGTGTGCTTTGCATTTTGCCTCATTATTTTCTCTATCTGTTTCGAGGTTTTCCTAGACGTCCTATGATACCAATGCTATCAGTGGGAAATGACATCACAGAATGCCCAGAAAACAGTGGAACAGCAAGGTCTTCCAGGAATCAATCTTCACCTTTGATTCCCACTTGAGGATTTGTAGTTAGAGGCGCTAGGATCCTGTGAGAGCACATTTTTTGCATGGAGGGAGCTGATGTTGGCTACGGGGCATGGTGCCTGTGCACCTGCATGTGGTGTTGTGCACCAACCAATAACCATCACCGACTCCCTCATGCACCTCAGTTCTGTTCTTCCTGCCACTGAGTACACACCATGGGAGTTACAACTCCTCAGTGAATCTCATTGCCGATAATTTAAAGTGCATCACCAATTGACATTTTTTCATGGTTCCTTCTTTCTTTGATTTGTTCATTCTGCAATGCTGAAGTCTGAGAAGAAGGGAGCTAAGAAGTCAAAGAAAGCCCAACAGCTTCCCGTTATGCATTGGTGCCCTTGTGGGAAGCAGATGGATACAATGGACTGGCATTAGTGCTGTGCAGCATGCCTTGGCCCCCCCCCCCCAGCACAATATGGATGTTTGTAACAGATGCTTCTGTATGGAACCACATACTCTAGAGATCCAAACGATGAGGTGGGGTCGTCTGACCCCCATCTTTAGAGGTAGGTGCCTCATACCTGCAACCAAGGCATGGATGCTAGGCTTTTCCCCTGCACCTCTTCCAGGGACTACTGGTTCCAAGGAAGTATAGGGTCCTCCTTGACCTCACCCTACTGAGGCATTGGAGGTCCTAGTGGGTGGAGCTGGTGGACAGCTGGCTCCTTCTGGGTGGCTGGCTGCAAACCCCCTACAGTCTGTGTGCCCTGAGCAGCTGACATCCCTGGTTGTGAGTCTGAAGCTATATGCTTGGTCTAAACTGCTGGACTCTTTGGGTGTCATCTTCTGGCACTGCCCATGCTGTTGTCACTGTTCATGGTGGCGATAAGTCAGGCCATGCTGTGGACAATGTCAGGTCTGCCTCAGGGGAGGGACCAGCATGAGGCCATTGTGCATTCAGTTGCTGAGGTGGAGGTTGTCCTTTCCCCTAGTGTCCCAGCTGCACTATGGGGGATGACAATGCCGGCCCTGGTGACAGATGCGGGGATGGCCATATTAGTCCTGCATCTGGCATGTGGTGTGACACTGCTGACAGTGTCATCTCTGGGGTCATCCCTAAACCTGGTGGCGCTCGATACTGGAGCCAGTGCTGAGCTTGGCACTGAGGGAGGTGCCAGACACAGTGACAGGAATGAACCCTTCTTCAAGGACATGGTTAATCCTGAGCCTGGTGTCAGAGGTGTCACCAGCTTGGAGTCTGATGGCAGCCTGGAGGTGGAGTTTTCCCTGGAACTGCTGGATGACACTACCACCGGTGAGGTCTGGGGGTACTCTATGGGGACTGCACAGCTCTGCTCTCCTCAGTGTGGGGAATCCCTTCATGGACACTGACTGGGTCACTCTTCTGGTCTAGGAGGACCCTTTCAGGTGACTCCGCCAGGCCCTCCCCTTGGGTGAGGCTCCCATGCAGTCCTGCAGCCCAGATAGAGCTGACCTAGCTGCAACTACATGTGGTGGTGGAAGGCCACCTGAAGTGCCTGGTGCGTGGATATGCACACGAGGGCATATGATGAAGTGACTACCTTCCTCCCAAATGCATCTCTCTGAGTGGAATCTGCCACTGGAGGTCAATCACACACAGGATGTCTAGCCCACAATTGGTCTGCAGTGCTTCCAGCCCTGAAGAGAAGTGAAGTACTGCACCTGCAGACCATGTGGGTCCACGATACCAGAGTAGGATGCCCCTGGGGGCTGTAGGATACAAGTAGGAACACCTCCACACTGCCTGTGATGCCTCCTCAATGGCTCTAGGCCAAGGAGAGATGACTACAATGCCATTATTGGGAACTCCAAGGACTCCCAGTGACTGGGTTGCCAGATCAATGCTTGTGTAGGAACCAGTATCAAGTGCCTGGAGCATCTCTGTCAAGAATCACTGGTACAGAGTACTTAGCAGTTGAAGGCAAGTGGAAAGATGATTCACTGTTGTCTGAGGAGGACATTGACAGGGATGAAGCACTTACCCCAGAGGCTGTTGGTGCTGGGGAGAAGGGTCAGAACTGGGCCCCATCAGACCTTGTGGAAGCTGTCTAGGGCACCAACAAACTCTCTGTTTTTCTCCCACATTAGTGGTCCCCTCAGGGCCTATGAATGTAGGCAACTTCTCTAAATGATGAGGCTCCAGAGAGGGATGAGACTCAGACTTTTAAACTACTTTATTTTATTCATGGGTGGGTAATCAGGTGAACGGGGACCAGACCCTACACTATGGATAGTGATTTTTTTTTATCAGGTGGGCAATCGGGGATGGGGGTGGGATCCTACAATATGGAAATATATATTTTTTTTACAGTGGGGTCTGTGGTTGGGGTGGGGAAGGGCACCACTACACTACTGGTGAATGTGGCTGTGTGGGGCTTAGGCTGGAGGGGGGGCCACACACTGCCACACTAATAGCATGTAAATGAGACCAAATGGGCATGCTAATGGCCACTAGCACCTTGCATGCCCAGTGGGCTCATTTGCATGCCTCCTTTCATGAATTGCGCTTTAGCGCCTAAGCGTTATTGGCTGCAGGACCATTTTCCTGGTTGGCTGTGGGAGCAGTGCTACTGGGTATTCCACTGCTTTTCCTGGGTTAGCACTGCTTCTGCCAGCCCCTATTCACAATCAGATAGCACACCACTCTATCCACCAGTGAATAGCTCCATCGCCCCACCAGCACAGCTGGGAAGTGCAGTGCAAACATTTACACCCATTTTGTGTTTCTTTTGTGAATCTGGCTCCTGATGTCAAGTAAGTTTTGTACATTTTTTAAATTGAACAAAATTGTTTGAATTCCTAATATCCGGACTCAGTGCGTGCCAATTTTTTGCTGCAACATGCAGAAAGGATTTCGGTCCTTTCGAGGTTTTGAACAGTGGAGTAGATAGAGTTATGATGTTATCTGATCACAAACATAACATGCTGATTTTAGATACAATAATACCTGACAACTAATTAATAACATATTCATTTTGAATCATTGTGTTTATAAAACCGAGAAGTTAACACTTACATGTAATTTGTTTTTTGTCATTTTAGATATATTAAAATTGTCTATCAAGGGTGTACAGTAGGCCAGCCTGATGGTACTGAGGACTGAGGTGCTGGACACCACACCTTGCACCATGCCAGTGACCCAAGCTCAGGAGCAAGCTCAGGTTGTTGGGGGTTGGCCAGGTAGGAGAGGATTGAGCATCTGGATGACTGCTCTCCTCTCCTGGGGAGGATGGGTTGTGGTTTCCCCAGCATCAGTGACTCTCAGTGGAGGCTGGGTGTGCTACGGTGGTTCCACCATGCTGGTTCAACAGAGAAAACACCAACAGCCTCCACACCAACAACTTTGCAGTGACAGCCCCTATAGCGAAACAACACCACAGTGACACAACCAAACAAATACCACAGTCCAACTACAAATGCAGGGGACTCTGCCCCCCCATATCCCCCATCTATTATTATAACCAACTCCACAGCACACATACCATGGAGCAAAATGCACTAAACAGCAGTAGCTTGTTCCCCCAGGATAATACAGCTGTCGACGGCACCCCTGTCGATGTAATGCACCTGTCAGTGGCAGAACCAGCTCGCCAATAGTGCAGTCACTGACAATGTGTTGCTCTAATTGTGTCATTGTTACAGCTTCGCTGTAGCAACGGCATACCTGCTACAGCCAGTGACCACATCTGGAAGGGGTGGAGGCGACCACGAATGTCCACGGGCTGGGTGTAGGAGTGCGCCTGTCTCACACTGGATGTCATTGCATGTCTCCAGGGGTAACATCACACTAATGGAACAAGGGAAAGGTCCATCCCCTGAGTAGACAATGACACACCATGGCCCCATGCCCACTGCCTGATTTCACTTGCCTGGTCCCCGATATCCTCTGACCCTCACCCTGCCTGCATAAAATTGGATTCAAGGAGCACCAAAGTAAGTGGTGGCCCTACCCTGGGGGTGCAAGCCATGGGGTTCCCTGCAGGTAGGTGTGGAGGGTTCGGAGCACTGGAGGGGAAATCAGACTGGGGTCTCTCAGGCTGAGTGGGAGGAAGCTGGGTGACATCTGAGGGAGTCTCGGGGAGCAGCAACCAGAGGAAAATAAAGTTAATAAAAAAAAAAAAAAAAGGATATACAGTAATAATCTTTTAGAGATATAGCCTCATTTTGTTTTGTGTAGTTATTAGTGCTGGGCTAGCAATACAAGGTAACATGGACTAATGAACACAAAATTTGTAAAATTAAGGCATAGCTAACTGAAACTGCATTTTTCCCTCGTAAAGTTTTCTGGTATGGGTCTTTGATGTAATTATTCAACCACAGCATCTGGTATCCTAACTCTCCCCTTACTTTTTTGTTTTCTTGTCCACTCTGATTTTTAATTTTTTCTATAATTATTTTTCAATGTTACAATGTATGGGTGGACAAGTTATTTGGTGTAGACCTTTGATACATATTTAAATTCATTTATAGGGGCACACGCAAGGTAGAATGATGTCATCTTAAATTATACTAATTTATTTGAATAAAAATTATTTTTAGGTGAAACGTTTTTCCAAAGAGAGATAGACCTCTCACTGTATAGGTCTTCTAATGAAGATCATGGTATGCCTTTGTTTTAAAAAGTGTTTTTGCCCTACCTTCCCCCCACACTTTTTAACTTTGTATTTAATCATTTTTGGTTAATGTCATTCTAAACTGGAAGCTGCAATCATTATTATGAATTATTTTCTTGAGAGTATCATAAAAAGGATGGTATCATGCAAATGGGATTGCTTTGCTATCACAGATGATGAGGCATACATATGTGATCACCCTCTGTGCCTGATACAATTAACATCACCGCTTACCTCTTTTTGGTGAGGGTTACTATCCACAGTCTGAACACTGTGTTCTGTACCACATGATCATGTAAATTTTAACCGCATCTGTACATTATTTTAGGCATATGAACAACATCTTTTAGACTCAGTTCTGCTTTGAGAATGTCCTAGTTGTTCTTCTAAGTCTAGTTTGGATGGCTTGGACCCTAAATTTCTGCATCTGTCAGTTCCTGTCATCGCCTCCCAAATACCTCCTTCACCCTTTACACTTTCCCTCAGTCTTGGAAGATTGCCATGGTTCTCCCCCTCCATAAAGGGGGTGATCCCTCCACTCCTGGCAACTTCCACCCTATCTACCTCTTCCCTTTTCTTGCAAAGTTACAGCAGAAACTAATCTATTCATGGCTTGCAGATTTCCTCCACTTCTTCAACTTCCTCTCCCCTTCCAGTCTGGTTTTAGGAAAGATCATTCCATCATCTCCTCCCCAGTTAGAGTCACTTACTCAATCCTTTCAGTGATGGATCAGGGGAACATCACAACAGCCATTTTCATTGATCCGGCCAAAGCCTTTGATTTGGTGTCCAACTCACTCCTTCTGGATAAGTTGAGCTCTGCTGGCCTCTCAGCCCCCGCTGTTGACTGGTTCCATTCCTACCTCATAGATCATCAACAGTCAGTACAGATAGAAGGCACCATCTCACCACCCCACCCTATGCAGGCACAAGGCACCATTCTGGGTCCACTTCCCTTCTCCATCTTCCTAAATGACCTCCGCTCCACCTGTGCCAACTTGCACATTCACATGTATACAGATGATACCATTCTCTACACCTCCAGTTCCTCAACTGCATCTCTAGCAGTCTCGCTTTAGCAAGATTTTCACAATGTTCTGCACTCTTTCCAGTCCAGCCAGCTTCATGTCAATACAAAACAAATGGTGTCTATGACCTCTGGGTACCAGACAGAAGCTGGCCTGGCTCACCCCCTCCACATCTTCTCCATGCTGGATGGCACACCGCATGACGTAGGCCCAGCTTTTAAGAACCTCAGTGTCTGGTTAGATGATAGGCTTAACTTCTCTGCCCACACTGATGCCATCCATGCCAAACTCCACCCCAAACTCGGCGCCCTGTAACACAGTAAGGACTGTCTTTTTCCCCAGGTCTGCCAGGAGCTGATCACCAAAATTGTTCTGCCAGTTATCAGCTATGTGGATGTGGTTTATGGCACTGCCCCCTCCAACTCCCTTGCCAGACTGTACACCCTTTGCAATGCCTTGGATAACTTGAGGAGTGGTTGAGGGGAAGGAGGACTGAGCATTCAAAGGACAGCTGTCCTCCCTCAGGGAGGGGAAAGCCATGTCTCACAGGGCTACTGCCTCCTGGAGGAATCTGGATGGTGGCAGTGCAGGACAACAACAGGGAAGGGGTACCCCATGCCCAGATGCTGGAGGCATCTCAGCAGAGGCAGAGCACACACATCACATCATTGCAGGAGCATGGGCCCCAAGGGTGAAAATGGAGGAAAGATTCTATGACTGCAGTGCAGTGACGACCTAGTCCCTTGCAGGTCATGCACCGACTACTGGGCTCCTTAAGTAAGTCTTGTGGTGGAATACACCCAAGGAGACAAGTAAGCCCCAGAGAAGTGGGATGGTGGGGTCGAGGGGGAACAGTCCAGGTGTGGCCAGTCACGAGGAGGAAGAGAACAAACAACTGTTTAAAAATAAAATAAACTATTTTATACTTTCTGTGATTTTTAACATCTTTCAAAGCCTCATCAATAACCATATCAATAAAAACCTTAAGTTCTGCGGTGGGATCATTCTCCAATTTTTACGGTTGCATGGGTGGAGCTCCAAAGTCGTTATGCCATCAGCATCATCTCATACTAGAACTGTGGAAGCACATGACCAGACTGCTGACCAGTGTGCTTCCACAGTGAGGTGGCACAGTTTTAGTGGTTGTGTTTATGTGGCACTTCCCCTCTGCCAGCTGCATAAACACACCCACTTTGGAAGCACTTCTTTTTGTTCCGCAACTGCGGAAGTTACTGCCGCTGTGCACAACATGGCGGCACCAAATCTCTGGTGGTGGTGGCACACATAAAAGCTTGTTGCAGCTGTATCGGCTCTGACCAGAATTTGTTTTATAAACTTATCTGCCAGCTGTATAGACACCTCCTTTTCATAATCAGAAGTGTTGAGGACAACCATGTTACCCCTTCTTATCAGCAGGTTTGTTTGTAATAGCATCATTGTCCTCAAGCTGTTTTTAAAGCATTTCTTTAACCTTCAGAAACATTACAATATTGCAGAGGTCTCTGACACAAATTTAAGTCTTCCCAAGTCTATTTCATATTTCTTTCTAAAAGTCTCAATGGCTTTAGAAAGTAATAGGCAGAAAGTGGAGGGTTTTCAAAAAGTGTCCCCCTGATCACAGAGTTCTCAATGTCACCCATGGCCATTTTGGTTTGTTAAAAAATTAAGACAGACTCAGCTGTCTGCACATCCTGTGTATGTTTAAGATCAAATAGTTTAAATCCAGCAGTCCACACAAATGATAGGCCCTTATTGAATATTTTAAGCTCATCTGTGGTGAGAGTTTGGGAAGGCAAGTTAATAACATTACAGTCCTCACTCGTAACCTGTTCCTCCATCCACTTCCATGGTTCTCAGTGTTTCTGCCACTGTTTCTTCCTTTTGCAGCCCCCCCCCCCCACCTCATACCTGGTTTTCATCTGAAGCAAACCTTGTCATTCTGCCATGGCTTTTTGGCATGTTTATGTTTCTTGTTGAACCTGATTATAATAGTGGTGAAATTATTGGCTTGTGAGCACAGATGCTAGAGAATGGCTCAGATTGAATTAGGATTTAGAATGGCCGTCTTTGTAGAATTGCTTTTATATGAATTTTTAGTCTGATATGATTTGCATGACAGAATTTTGTGATTGCGTATTTTGCTTTGGGCGATATGTATATAATTTATTATAAAGTACTATAGTGTTTTGTTGTACATGAGTCATGTACCTGTGAATTCACTTTGAACTTATGAGCCTCCGTACTTGCTGCTTATTTTCTGGTGGACTCTAGTCTTTTAAAGGGTCCATATACAAGGTGCAATGTTTGTAGCAGCCAGTACCTTGAAAAAGCATGCAGCCTGACACATGAAATGTCCGGTTAGCAGGTCCTTGCTCACTTCTGTGGATTTTAGACTGTATTTGTTTTGTATAATAAAAGGAGAAAATATTTAATCTGTGGTTATTTTAACAAAAGTGCAATCAGTGGAGAGGTAAGTGCACAGTTTTCTTTACCAGAAGATAGTTCATTTTGTACTGTGCCATGAGCACATGGAAAGAAGAAATTAGCTTTATACTCACTGGCATTTCCTTTTCTGTTAGCTCCAACATTGTCAATGGGAACTCATTACAACTGGATTTATAAAATGGGAGAAAAAAATGAAGACGTTTGATTGGTCGTTACCTGTGCATTAGATCCATCTAATGCACAGGTAAAAACAAGTACAGGGCAGTACTAGGCAATAAGTCCCTGTTAATATACATGCTCATTTGGAATGTTGACATTTCAAACAGCAGCCATTTTTTCCCTCAGCTGACTTCTGTCATCTCACTAGCCATGAACACGAATCTTGCAGTCAACTTTGATGTAAACTTAACCAAAGAAATGGAAAACAGCTTCAACAGAACAAGACTCTGAAAACCAGCCACCAATACCAGGACTGACTGAAATTAAAACACAGTGAGTAAAAGATATGCCAACTTATCAGCCACAGAAATAGACAACATACAAGAGGGCATAAATGAAAGTAACACTATTAAAACTACTGCCTGGGCTCTCAAAGTGTTCAACGACTGGATATCTGCCAGAAATATAACTCTAGATTGGAAGGCAAACTGTAGAAGAGTTAAATAATATTTTTAGACGTTTTATGCTGAGGTCCGCACTTCCACGGGTTCAGAATATGCCCTCAGTAGTTTCTCAGGGATCCGCGCTGCTTTAAACAGACACCTAAACTCACTGGCAGTTGGTAGAAATATCAATATTATCAGCGACCCTCAGTTTAAGTCAAGCAACACTGTCTTTGTAGCAATAATGAAGCGTTAACGTAAAAATCGAAAGGACACTTCCAAACACCATGGTGCCATCAGTAAAACAGACCTTGACTTTATCAGAAATTCCTCAGTCCTGTCGCCGAACACCGTGCCTGGCCTGGTCCGCAAAGTCTGGCTGGACATACAGCTCTATATGGCCAGGCGTGGTAGGGAGGGACTATGAGAAATGAAGCTGGACAGCATAATAATAAAAAAAGATGAGTCCGGACTTCAGTATGCCACGTTGTCATACAACGAGCATACAAAAAACCACTGCAACCCTAATGAAATAAACAAAGAAACATACCGTGGCTGTATGTATGAAATTCCTGGATCTCCTCTGTGCCCTGTCTCCAGCCTCCGAAAATATATAGAAAAGCTGCCTCCCGATGCTCCTTCTTTCTATTGCCACCCAAAACGTTTGCCCCAACATTTCCTGGATACAACACCCACCTGGTATTCAAAAGAGCCGATGGGCATTAATTTTTTATCGACTATGATGGCCCGAATTTGTAGAGAAGCCGCACTGCCAAACCGATACACAAACCATAGCGTACGAGCTACAGCCGTTCAATTGATGTCAGATGCAGGGCTCGAAAACAGAGAGATCATGTCTGTTACCGGACATAGAAGCGAGGCTAGTCTCCGATCCTACTGGGTCCCATCAATGGACGACCGAAACGCTTGAGCACCATATTTGCAAATTCAAAAAGCTACCAACTGAAAGAAATTCCCACTCCTGCTGCCGGAAATGCACAGATCACAATACAGCCTGCATTCACAGTGCCACCTGCCGTCCAAGCTTCAGGGAATGCACAGGGCGCTTTCAACCTCATGAACTGCACATTCAATGGGACAATAAACTTCATAAACCATGAATCAAGTAAGTAATTATTACACATTACTGCTGGGCTCTTTTCTATGCATTTAAATGGTTTCTAAGTGGTACATTTTTTCTCTCTTATTCTAGCTATCCATCCCAGTCCTCCAGCATCTATTCAACCCACTGAGAACTCTCCAAGCAACTAATGAACCTTAATGACATTTCCAGGCATCCATCTGACTATTAAAACTAGATATCTCAACTGTTACCTACTTAAATATCTTATAATAATTTATTGTTTCCTCTCTCACATGCAGATCTATGAACTACTTTATGCAGTGGAAGGATATTTATTAAATAAAGCTATTAAAATCTATACAAAATGTATGATACTATTTTTTTATAAAGATGTAAGTGCAGTTACCCATTTTATAAGTGCAATAAGACACTCCGGGGGTGTGCATTAGACATTTCTAATGCACGGTCAGGGGCTGAAGGCACGAGTCCACAACGCCTTGACCGTGCATTAGAAATGTCTAATGCACACACCCTCGTGTCTTATTGCTTACATAGTGTATCCGTACCAGGGGAATGGCACAGTCCAAGCTTTAGAATGCTGGGCACATGAGGATTCCAAGCAGCAGCAACTCTCTAGTCACTACTGACACCGCAGTGTAAAAATAAATTTAACTGCCATAATGTCCATTTATACTGTACATGATACAACACAATACTTTATCACTGAAAAGACTCTACCTTCTAGGAATAAATAAAAATACTGTTTTACCTTGCTCATGGAAAAAAATAAAATGACACAGGATGGCCTTCCTGACTGGCTCTTGGTTTGTTTGGACTGAGGTTCTTTCTGATGAGGTGATGTAAGGACCACTTTTCTCGCTCCATCAAAAAATTATTTGGGTGGGGGCTGCTGAGCAGCTACAAGGGTGGCAGTACTTATCAGAATCTCTGTATATTTCTATAAGATTTTGCCAATAAAAGTACTCTTCGGAAGTTTTTTTTTTCAACTAGACGATTTCCCAAGGTGTTGGATGATTTTGTGTGGCTGGCAATGGGGAAAACCAAAGGCTTTACAGCTGCTTTGCCAGATTCTTTCCATTTGAGGAGCAAGAGAGGAGATGAGCCTTCCCAGAATAGTGTGGCAGGGGCTGTGGGTACTGCTGATGCTAAGGAAGTATCCCTTGCAATGGTCAATTCAACACTCCAGCTGCTGGCTCGGTCGGTCCAGAATCTGGACCTCAAGTTTGATTCCCTGACCCTGAGAGTGGTGGCTTTAGAAACGAAGACAGAACTTACCCAGCAAACAGTGTCCAAGTTGGAGCATAACCTGAACAGAACAATGGACATTTCAACCAAGCTGGTTGGGGACACTGGTGCTCTTTGCCGCTGCATCGAGTTGCTGGAGAACCAGGTGCGGAAGTGGAATATCCACATACTGAGTCAGCAGAGGGCAAGGTCTCCCTGGTGTTTGATTGGACCTTTCTTCCAGAATTACCTGACCTGGGGGAGGAGGACTCACCACTTTCTTTGGATCGACATTTCGCATTACTCCCCACAGGCTGCCAAAGGGGCAGAGTGGTCCCTGCACATTCGTGGTCATATGTGTTAGTGTGGGTGACCGGGATCGAATTCTGGCTGTGGCTAGATGTCAGAGAATTTTCAGGTATGGGGATGCTACTTTGTTCATATACCCAGATGTATTGTATGAAACTCACCAGCACTGCCAGGCATATGATGGTGTCCACAGCCGCCTACGACAGTTGAAAGTAGCCCGCCTGTTATTATACCCTGCCAGACTGTGAGTGGTGTGGAAGAACAAGGTTTATCTATTTAATGACCCCTTGGAGGCAGAGAAGGCATTATTCTGCATGGAGCAGGAGGTGTCCCAAGAGTAAAGGCCTGAGGGATCAGCAGGAGAGTGACTGTACATTGAAGCCCCTCTGTAGTGTACAGTACTGCCTACATGTAATGGGTCCCCCCTTTTTTTCTTGTTTATCTTCGTAATTATTCTCTGATGCGTTGCATATCCCACGTTCAGGAGGGCTTGGTATACTAAGAACATTAGGGAGGGAGCCTGAAGATGATATAGAGCTCGGACTTATTATCTATGGACTTTAATCTCCTTTAGTTATGCTTAGGAATTATGGGACTTTATCTTGGGGTTTGGGCTTGTTTGCCTGGCCTTCACTTATTATAGGGGCTATTGCACATATTGATCAGATTGCTGATTAAATAGAGCACTGTTTATATAGTGTAACATTTACCATTATGGAGCTGTTTCCTTTTCTCTGTTTTGCAGTCTGTAGAAGGGGTTGTGGGTTTAGGTAGCTCACACACTGGTGGGTCCTGTTACTGAGGTGTTACTTTCCCCTCTTCGGGGACCTCCCTGTGCTGCAGGCTTTCAAATTAAATTTCTGTTATATGTGGGTAATTCCCCCCATCGAATATTCAGAGGTGGGCTTTGTTATATGTGGGATTTTTTGTCTCAAACTATGTTATTATGTGGTTGCCTGTTCATGAAACCCACCTGTAAGTACTGCTTTTTGTGAGTGGAACTTGCATTAAAGCCTAATAAAAATATTATGCAAAAAAAAATAAAAATATTTGAAACTTAGATGTTTGATAAAAAACACAAGGACTAACTCTGTTAAGCATTCTACATGCTGTAAAGACTACCTGTAACAAGGAGACACCAATAAAGCATATAACTGTACCTGTTAAGATGAGTGGTTACAGTCTGATTAAAAACACTTTTTTTTTAAATGGTGCAGCAGCATAAAATAGAGGGATGCCCAAGACCAAGGGGTTTAAATGAACTAATGGACATCCCCACTTGCATATCAGACAATATTCTACCCCAGAAGAAGGCTCCTGGATGGGTCCCATTGACAATGTTAGAGCTAACAGAAAAGGAACTTACGGTAAGTATGAAGCTAATTCCTTCTTTCTGTAGCACTCTACATTGTTAATGAGAGGTCATTATAACTGGGTTCTAAAAAGCAGTACCCAGACCAAACGGGAAGGGAGAGAATATTATCCCATATGCCAAAGAAGACTATACTGCAACAGATCACTTACAAACTGCTGCTTGTAAAACTCTGTGACCAAAAGCTGCATCAGCAGAACTCTGAACACCCAATTTGTAGTGTTTAGTGAAAGTGTGTACAGATGACCATGTGGCTGTCTTGCGTAGTTCTAAAACTGTAGCTTCACCCCTCTCCACCCAGGAAGTTGCCATAGCCCTGGTGGAGTGAGCTTTAATAAGGACTGGAGGACTCTTTTTTTTCCACAACATAGACCTTAGCAATGCAGGCTCTTACCCATCTAGCCAGAGTGGCAATCAAAGCTTTTTGACCCTGTTTGGCTGCCCCGAAGAGTACAAATAGGCTATCCGATTTCTGGAATATCTCCAGCTGTTTGAAGTATGTTTTAACAGCCCATCACAAATCTAACTTGTGCAACTCCTTCTCCTTTGGATGAGACAGTTGTGGACAGAAGGATGGAAGACATATCTCCTGGTTCACATGGAAGGTCATGGGCACTTTTCAGGGGCGTAGCTACAAGAGTGCAGGGGGTGCAGTGGCACCCGGGCCCACGAGGTTTGAGGGGCCCAAATCACAATTTTGACATTTATTCAAAACTGGGGAGGGGCTCTATAACATCGCTTTGCACCCAGGCCCTCTGGGAATTTGATACGCTACTGGCACTTTTGGAATGAAAGATAGGACTGTTCTAACTACCACCTTGTCCTTATGCATAATATCAATCAATCAATCAATCAATCAAATCTTTATTTGTTCAGGTGATCATCATTGAGCAAGGCTCATTTATAAGATAGACCTGATACGGTCAAGGTTTGAGTTGGTGCACAGCAATTACATCACATACTTATGAGACAGTTATACATACAGAAACAAGAAAATGTTATTTATAACACAATAATATACAGAGAATTCACATGTTAAAGCTTGCAAGAGAAAGTTAAACTAACATCTACAATATGTACAATACATATATATCACAATGAGGGCTATGACAGTCACTCACATAATGAGTACAAGGATGGTGAAGGGAATATTGGGTGCATATACTGGCGGTGTCTGGCTGGAAGAAATATGCCATATGTGATTGGAATAAGGTTTTGTGGGATGACTATTCTATCTCTAGTGGTAGCAACTGCATTTCTCTGTGAAGAAGGCTGTACAGTGCTGCTTGAAGGATGTAAATGGAATGATAATGGACAGTTTTAGGGATTTTGTAGGGTGTTCCATGCTATGGCTAGAGAGTAGCTGATTGCTGCCTCCCTATTTTGGTGTTGACTTTGGGCAATTTGAGCAGGATGATATTGTTGCTTCTTAGGGCATAGAAGCTGGGAGTGGTCAGGTTAAGCAGTCAGGATATAGCTTGGGAGTTTTTTGATAAAGCTCTGTAGATCCATAGAGCTGCATTTCTGCTCCTCCTGACATGAAGGAAACCCATCCAACTGAATCATAGAGAGAACAATGGTGAGTATTATATGGCAGGTCTGTAATGAACCTTATTGCTCTATGGTATAAGGTATCCAACTTTTGAAGGTAGGGAGTGAAGCAGTGACTACAGAGGAAGTCTGCGTAGTCAATGATTGATAGAAAGATGGCCTGGACTAATCTCATCTTTGAATCTCTTTTAAGGAAGGGTTTTAATCTGTAGAGGAGGCCAAGCCTTAGGCGAAGCTTTTTCAGCAGTTGTTCTAGATGCTGAGTAAAGTCAAGTCTGTTGTCAATCCACACACCTAGGTATTTGAAATTTTCAACATACTCAGATTTTCTCAAGTATAGTGCATATCTGGGGAGACTGATTGAAGAGGATGTGTTGGTGGAGTTTTGGGTTGTGAACATCATTGCTTTGGTTTTCTTTGCATTTAGAAGAAGCTTTTCTCAGAAGCTGATGTTGTAACAGGGAGAATTCTGCTTGTAGGATTTCATAAGCAACTTTAGGTGAAGGGTTGCTGACATACAGTACAGTGTCATCAGCAAAGAGATGTACTGAGGACTTGGTAAGGGTTGAATCAATTTATTTATATAAATGGCAAAAGGATAGGACCCAGAATAGAGCCTTGGGGACTCCTCTTGACAGTGGTCTTAATGGGAGAGGTCACCTTCAGCTTTTACCTGCTGTGATCTACCAGAGAGGTAGCATCTGAACCACTTAAGGGAGGATGGATCTAGGCCAATGGAATGTAGGGATGAGAGTAGCAGTTCATGGTCCACAGTGTCGAATGCTTTGCTCAGGTCCAGGAATATTGCACAGACATTGTTCTTTTTATCCAGTTCGGTTTGCCAATCATTGGTGACCTTGGCTAATGCAGTGATAGTGCTATGTTTGGCCCTGAATCCAGATTGAGCTGGATTTAATAGATTAGCATTGTCCAGATATTCCCTTAACTGAATACTCACTAATTTCTCCAGCATCTTGGATAACACAGGTAGAATGAAAATGGGCCTGTAGTTATTAGAATCCATAGGGTCCCCTGATTTTAGAAGGGGACCACTTGGCTGTCTTCACAGCGTGGGAATAGAGCCAGAGTTTAGGAAAGGTTAAAGAGGTGAGTTAGGGGACTGCAAGCACATGACACGCAATCTTTAGAAAGAATGGGTCCAGAAGATCTGCTCCTGCACTTTTTGGTATCTAGATGCCATAATAGATCCTCAACTTGTTTCAACAGTATAGGTTTGAAGCTAAGGAGGAGTCAACTCTTTGTTCACCAGTATAATGGGAGCTTAAATGATCCCTTAATAGGTTAGCTGGGGGAGTCAAAGGCAAGGCCAGCTGTTGTGAAGTGGTTGTTGAATGCATCCAGGATTTCCAATGTGCCAGTAATGGGGCCATAGTTACTGTGTAAATGGGTTGGAAGGGGTTGTTAACATCCTGGCCCATCATACCCTTGATGGTGCCCCAAAATCTAGCAGTATTATGGTAGGAGGAGTCGAGCTGGGCCAGGTAGTAGCAGCCTTTGCATCCCTAACTTTCCTAGTGCATTTATTCCTGGCTTTCCTAAAGATCATCCAGTCCATGATATTCTTAGTTTTCTTGCTACTTTCCAAAGTTTATCTCTCTCAGCAGTGCAGCTTTGAGGTCAGCTGAAAACCAGAGACAGGATTTGTTTTTATTCGGATACTAGAGATTGGGGCATGGGTGTTAAGGGCATTTAATATAATGCTATTTAGCACCTGCTGAGCTTTCTACAGAATGTGCAAGATAGAACTTTTGCCAGTGTGGAGAGTAGCCTAGATCATGCAGATATCCTTCAATATTGATGTTTTCTTGGATCTCCTCATGAGGAATTTTGCAGGATCTGTTTTAATGCTGTTGGATCTTACCCTACGATGGGGCAGTGGTCACTTAAGTCGCATAGGAGCACTCAACGTGTGTGAATAGATGTGGTTTACTCACTAGTATGATGTCAAGTAGAGTACTGTTACTACTATTCCTTGCATTTAGTCTTGTTGGTTCATTAATTAACTGTGTGAGCCCATAGGTGTCACAGAATGATACCAGAGGTGTAACTGCCTGGGTGAGCCAGTTGAAATTCAGGTCCCTATGATAATGACTTCTTCAGTACAGGACTTGACCAGGTTTCCCAGGTGGGATAAGAGCTTGTGTTCAGCAGAGGGGGTCTGTAGCATCCAATTAAATGGAAAGCTGCTGTATTGGGGAGAGACTTTTAGAGATAGACACTCAAATTCCTTGGGCATAGATGTTGCAGCAGTACAGGATACAACTAAACCAGCTTTTACATATATGTCTACTCCTCCTCCCCTTGTTTGGCGATCAGCTCTGAATAGCTGATAGTTAGGTAGGTTAACTTCCCTGTCCATTGTGGTGGTCTTGAGCCATGTCTCAGTTATCACAAGAAAGTCTGGCAAGGTATGGGCAACCCAGGATTGTAGCAATGTAAATTTTTCAACAGACTGCATACATTAATATGCAGGAAACTGAGAGCGTTAATTGAGGATAGGTCTGAGGGAGAGGTGATGCTTTCAAGAGGTCCAGGGTTGATTTCTACATTACCAATACAGAGCAATAGAAAGATCAGTAATTTCATAAGGGCTGCCAGTGATAGGGAGAGGGGGCTGTCTTTGGTCCTCCTTTTTTTATTCCGTTGCCACTCTTTGTTTTGGGTGCTCCCTGTGGATTTAAGGTAGTGTGTCTGGATACCAATTAGCAGTTTGATGACTAGGCTTAGTGGGGATCTATATACCCAGTAGTGGGGCCTTGTCTGAGACATATATGTGGTGATGTGTGTAACTTTATGGTGATTGTACCACTGTAGTCGATGCAGCAATGGCAAGACATATATGAGGGTATGGGTGTCAGCCACGGGGGATGTTCCAGAGAAACTAGGTAATAAGGTAATAATAATAAGGTATGGCTTTTTGTGTGATAAGGCCTGGAGCTCAACAATCCTCCTGGCGGAACAAATAACCGCCAGAAAACACACTTTGTAAGACATCACATCAAGCTAAATGGATGACAGTGGTTCGAAAGGTTCCTTACAAAGAGCATTCAAAACTATATTTAGATCCCATGGAGGGACCGGGGATTGAAAGACAGGTCAACTCTTGCTAGCCGCACATAAAAAATGAATGACCTCTCTATTAGTCCCAAGGGGAATACCCAAGGACACTCTGAGAGTGGAGACCTTGCCTCTCAAAGTGCTCAAAGCCGATCCCTTCTCCACATCTTCCTGCAAGAAATCCAAGATCTGAGGAATTGAAGCCTTGGAATGGTGGAGTTCCTTCTTTCTGGCCATTCTGAAAAGATGGACCATACACGGCATAGGCTGCAGAAGCAGATGACTTCCTAGTAGGCATTAGGGTATCTACCACTTTTCTCAAAAATCCTAGTTTCCGGAGTCTCTTCCTTTTAGGAGCCAGGCCGTGAGCTGCATTGGTTTAAGTGCAGAACGGAACACTGAGCTATAGGAAGAAGAAGAATCAGCATTTATATAGCGCTTTTCATACACAGTATTCCAAAGCGCTTCACGAGCAATGCTAGACTGGTAGTGAAGTGACTGAATGTGGTGGCGGCCATATCGCACATCATTACCCACACACAGCCTGGATAATTGCATGAACCAGTTTATGGGAAGGGGAATGTTGGCCAGGACACCGGGAATGTTCCCTGCTCTTTGCGAAGAGTGCCTTGGGTTCTTTTACTTCCACCTGGACACCTACCAGGACAACACCAGGATGGGCATAAGGGACCTCGGTTTAATGTCTCATCCGAAGGACAGCACACCCCAGCAGTACAACACCCCCCAATACTGCACTCGGATGCCAGCGATATTTAGGTGCAATTCCAATCCCGGTGTGGGACAAGAACCCATGACCTTCTGGTCCAGAGGCGGATGTGCTACCAACTGAGCCACACTGACATCTAGAAAGTCTCCCTGCACTGAAAGGCAAAATGGTACTTGTTGAGCTAGGTTCACCAGATCCAAGAACCACAGTCTTCTTGGCCACTCTGGAGCTACTAGAAAAAAACTTCGTCTTGAGTGTCTTATCTTATGTATGACCCTGGGAAGAAGAGGCAGTGGAGGAAATGCATATGCTCTGTTGAAGTCCCACTCCTGGGATAGCATGTTCACTGCCACTGCTTGTGTACACTGATACCAGCTGAAAAACCGTGGGGTCTGAGCACTGTAACTGGAGGCAAACAGATCGGTCTTAGGCCGGCTGAACCTCTTGCACAGGAGGTCGAACACCTCTCGGTTCAACCTCCACTCCCCTAGATGAACATTTTCACGACTTAGCCAGTCTGCTTGAATGCAAAATTCCCCTGCTCAGTGGACTGCTGACAGAAAAAGAAGATTCTCCTCTGTTCACCCTAGAAAATCAGAGACTTCTTTTAGCATCTCCCTGCTCTTTGTGCCTCTTTGATTGTTTATGTACACCACTGTGATGGCATTGTCTGACCTTATTTTCACCACTTTTGACTACAATCAATTTTGAAAATGAAGAAGTGTTAGGTATACCACTCTCATTTCCAGGACATTTATGTGGAGATGTTGTTCCTGGAGTGACCAAATCCCTTGGGTGAGAAGCTGATCTAGGACTGCTCCTCAACCCTGCTGGCTGGCATCTGTTGTTAAAATCAGCTCCAGAGGAAGTTCCAATGGAACCCCTTTGGTCAGATTTTCTACACTCACCCACCAACTCAGGGAGTGACGTAACTGAGAGAAGAGGGAGATTCTGGCTTGATAATCTTCCAATGTCATATTCCAGGCCATCCGCACCCCCTTTGCAGGGCTCACATATGAAAACAAGATCAGGGGACTAGATCTATTGCTGTCACCATGAGACCTAGAATGTGTAGCAGGTTGAGGGCCGAGGCTGATGTCTGAGCCCTGAGCCAGTGAACTTCCTTCAAGAGAGTCTCTATCTGAGATGATGATAGAAAAACCCTTCTTTGTTTTGTGTTGAAGACTGCCCCCAGGTGCTCCAAGGTCTGAGACTGCTCGAGAGAGCTTTTCTCCCAGTTCACCACCCAGCCATGGGAATCTAGTATCTCCAGTGACCTGAGCACTGACCTCCTTGCCAAGGACAAAGTTGGTGCATGGATGAGCAGGTCATCCAGATAAGGATACACATGATGCCCTTCCTTCCAAAGTTGAGCCACTAGGACTATCAACACCTTTGAGAAAACCCTGAGGGATGTCGCTAGGCCAAGGGGTAGTGCCCTATACTGAAAATGTCAGCCCAGTATTGAAAACCTGAGATACTTCTGGTGTGACTGACAGATAGGAATGTGAAGGTAGGCATCTGTTAGATCTGTTGACACTAGGAAGTCCCCTGGCTGAACCACACAAATTATGGACCTCAGGGACTCCATCTTGAACGTTGTGTGGTGCATTAATTTGTTCAGATGCTACAAATCCAAAATGGGCCTGAAGTCTTTTTGGGAACTACAAAGTAAATTGAGTAGAATCCCTGATCCTGCTCATGTGGTGGAACACGAATTATTGCTCCGATTTGAATAAGGTGACTCAGAGTCTCTGACACTGCCTGTCTCTTTGCAGTGTCCTTGGAAACCGGGGATGGTAAAAACTGCCCTCTTGAGGGAATTGTTAAGAACTCTATCACATAACCTAGTACTAGGATTTCCAGAACCCATGCTTCTGATGTTGTTTGGGCCCATCTTGAATAAGAATCCTGTAGTCTTCCACCAAGGGAAGGTAAGCAGGGATGGGCCAATGTAGCCTCATTGTAAGGTACTGGGCTTTTGGTTTGGACCTCCTCCATGTCATTTGGCCAGGGCCCCTCTGTTACTGTAACCCTTGTTACCTAAGTAGGCCCCTCTGTTTCTCTGTTAACCAAAGTGCCGAAAGGGACAAAAACCTCCTTCAAACTGTCTGCGTCAGCCACTACCTTGACCCCTCTGTACTGAGGTGGTATTGTGCTGTTGTTTTGACTCTCAGAGGTGGCCCTTTTTCTCCTGGAGATCCTTCAAAATGGCATCCAGGCCAGAACCAAACAATAGACCTTCTTCAAAAAGTAGGCTAAATAGTCTAGATTTGGGAGCTTGATCAGCAGACCAGTGCCTAAGTTAAACACCCTGCATGGCCAACACAATATGGTAGGCAGAGCAGGTTGACATGCACAAGTTTTCCACTGTAGAATCACTGAGAAAAGTGGAGGCCATGGTGATCAATTGCAAAATGCCTGCTCCTTCCAAATTTGGAGGAACAAAACTGCCTAGAATAGATACCCACAAGTTTAAGGCTCTGGCAATGATAAAGGAGGCATATGAGGTATGAAGGTTTGTACCATTTGAAGCAAAGGCCTTTCTACAAGTGGCATCCACTCATTTGTCATGTGAATCTGATAAGGCCAGAGAACCCTTGATAGGGATGGTAGTGTGCTTGACTGAATTATACACTGCCTTATCTACCAACGGCAGAGCTTCCCATTTCCAGTATTTTTCCTCTAAAATAGGAAAAGGCTGTGGTTTTGGCATTGGAATATACTTTTCCTTTTCCGCATCAGCCCAGTCGTACTCAATAATCTGGTCACAGTGACTAAAACTCTGAAAAAAGATGCAGATAGGATTGGATTAACATCCACTGTCTCTATGGACTGCTCCTCCTTGAGCTGTAAGTATCTACATGCCTCCACTATCAGAAAAGACAAAGACTTGTTGTCAAACAGAGGAGGTACTGGAATCCTTGATCTGGGTTCCATCCAATCTCCTTCCTCCTTCTCAGAGGGGAGGTGGTCTTCATCTGTAAGTAGTTTTTGAAGGTCAGAGTTTCCCCAATGTCCCTGAAATCCTCATCCTGATCCACTAAGTGTCCATGGTCGGAGTCTGCCTGCACATCTGTTTCTGCAGCCTCTACTTGCTGCAACACACCTGGACATGCCTCGATGCCCCTCCAGTTTGGGGTCAGATGTATCTGCTGGGATGTCCTACTAGGACATCAGGACTCAAAAGCTCACCAAGGAGCAATAAAGAGATTTACACAATTCTGCTTTGCAACTGCCAACTGAAGAAGAAGGTAACCCCTTCCCCCCAGCTCAGAGGACTGGGCGGGGGGAACCGTTAGAGAAATATTGTGCTGGGCAACACAGTGAGGATAATAGGTACCCATGGGGAGGGCCTCATCACCCTCTTGCAAGTCTTACACCTTTTCATAATTAATGATTTCCGATAACACATGGTGCCAAAATATAACTGTGTGTGTAAATCTTTTTTCTTTATAAATACAGAAAAACTGTATTGATTGTACTTGAGATTTGTTTGAACGTTTGGGACACTACGCCATGTCTGCACAGCAATGCTAAAATAACACAGTTGCAGTAAAAGCACTTGTGTGAGATTCCTCACACGATTTGCATATACTTTTTTACTCAGTTGCATTAATATTTTTTATGAAGCTGCATAAATGACACAGTGTATCAAACAATTACAGTACTTGCAGAAAAAAATGTGGTAAAACAAATGGGAGAAAGAAGCATGTGCCCAACCGCTACAAAGCCAAATGATCAGAAGGCATAGAAAAAAAACACACAAGCCTTCTGAGCTAGCAAATGTCCTAAAACCCCTAAAATAATACAATTTATTGTCTTTCCCTCTTTGTTTTCCTTTTTTTTTTTTTACGTAGAAAAAATGCTGTAACATGGTATGGGGGTGGAGGAGAACCTACGCAAAACACAAAGAAAAACCCCAGGAAACCTATGCTACCCCAAATAATAAAAAATGTACCTACCTGTGGCACCTTTTTTTTTGTTAATCAGAGATCATTTGACACCCTAAAGCAAGGCAGTTATGGTCCCCAGTCTACGCATGGAAATGGGTAAGGCAGGTTAGTCAATTGGAAAGCCACAGCTTAACAGGCATGTTTTTAATTTAGGGCTGCTCCCTGAAAAACAGGTAGCCCTGACCTGCTATGGAGAATTGCAGCCCCAGCTGAAGAATCTTGAAAAATCTTGAGAGAAGGTAGACAAGCTGCTTCCCCTGTGAATGGCATAGCTTAACTGGGCAGTTGCTGCTGCTTGGAATCCTCATGTGCCCAGCATTCTAAAGCTTGGGCTGTGCCATTCCCCTGGTAGGGGTGCACTATACCCAGTTGTAATGACTTCCCATTGGCAATGTGGCACGCTACAGAAAGGCATTCAATTAATAAAGGTCTTTTTATCTACTGCGTCTCTCTATGTATGTATGTATTTATGTCTGTCTGTCTATCTATCTATCTTAAAAACCTGCTGCAGGAACCAACACAGTCATTTTTTTCAGTTTGTTTCATGTCGTCCATAGTTCACAATCTTTACTGATGAAATGTTCTTTCCCCTTCAGTTCTCTGTTATTTGTTTCACAAACAGGAGGAGGATCCCATTCTCATTTATTTATTGAGTTTATTATCTGGGAAAGGAGGGCAAGAGAATAAAGCTTATTTTCAGCCTTGTCTGGGGCTGGGGGTATAGATGCAGATGCAAACCAACTGAGCATGAACCAGATTATGCTGCTGGTAGTATTTTAGTGAATCATTGTCAAGGCATGCTTTGTATCTTGCTTTTGTTTGTGCAAAGTTTAATTTGATTTACTGTCATAGGCTGCTATGAATTTCTTCTTTTACATCAGAGCATACTACACGAGACAGCACCTTCTCTATGTTAACAGTACCTTTTCCAAGTGTGATGAATGTGAAATAGAACATTTCTGAGGGGTACAATGAGGGACATCCTTTGCAATGTAGGGCAGTTAAGGAGTGCTAGGCAGTGTCCCTTTAAGGATGCTAGTACATTCACATTGAGCACACAAGAAGGAATCCTCAGTACAGGAAGTCCCCAGTACAAAGCATCTTGAGCAGCAATATGCAAATCACTGGGACTGGGGCTGGAGCTGGGGCAGCTCATGAAGCTTTACCTTCAGTAGGACTAAAGTTTTCTGATATATGTGCTACAAACTACAGTACATCTAAATGTGCTAGAATATATGAGCTGCCTATTTAAAACAAAGCTATTATTTTCATCATGCAATTTATTTTACACATACTTTCTTTAAGAAATATAATGAGCTATGCTGAGTTTCCAAAACTGAAACATTACTGACTGTATTAAGCAGTTGGGCTGGCAGTATAGTCTAGAGGTTAGAGGAATTAGCTTGGTACATCCAGTAGACCTGAATTTGATTCTCACAGCCTCCACTTGCATACTGTGTAAATCTGAGCAAATTACTTAACTGCCTTGTGCTTCAAGGTCACCTATATAAATGGATCTTGTGCCCCGTGGGCCTTACCTGGTTACCAAACAACAAGATAAATAATATATTGTTGATATATAATTACTTTTTTCCCTCTTGTGCTTGCCGTTGTACTTCCTGAAGTCCATCGACAGCTTGGTGAAAGTCAAACACTAAATAAAACAGAAAACAGCTCAGGAACATATTTATTAAGAGATAAACTAAAGCAATAATGTTACTATAACACCCACATTTTTGATCCTAAGTTTATTGTATGTCCCACAACTCGTCTAAACATGTTTGAATCACTTCAGAGATTCCGGCTCGGTATGTCTTTCCTTGTAAAGCATTTGTAAAATAAATAAATAAATGAGATAATTCCAACTATGTGAGCAGAGCTGGTCAGCTTTGTGTGGCCTCTAATACTGAAGCTGTCCTGTAATGACATTAACACCAGCTTCCTATAATGAAGGGATTGAAACCTTTGTTTTCCATATAATTTTTCTCGCCACCACCATTTGCCCAACTTTTGTGCTGGGGGGGTGTACTCCCATGCAACACAACCAGACCCATCTGCTGCTAACCACACTGATGCTTTCGTAGTGGTCCAAACTGCAAGACCCAAGATTGCTGCTAGCTGTCATCACAGTGGCAGCATGCTTTTTCTGCATTTTCTCCTTTGTCCTTCCCCCCACGAGGTGTGGGCACCAAACAATTGACTATTTTATGACAGATAATCCACTACAGGAAGTTGTGCCTTGCAGCACACCCAAGGTGTGTATATATCAGAGCACAACTGAACGTCCTGCAGTGGATTATCTGTTACATGTATTCATTGCAAAAAACTGTGTTAATGCACCAGTTAGGGTTCAATTTAACCCCACAAAAGTAGGGAAGTGTAGTATTAGGGTTGCCAACCCTAACCCCCCACCCCACAGGCTGCAAAAGGCCAAGACCATACAAGCAGCCACAGACAGCCATCATCTGGTAAGACAAACAGCATGCAACTGTTTCCATATGATACAAATGCAGTAGCACTAATGTGCTACTTTCCTGGATTTGTATATGTGGCATGCACACTGCAAGACATACAGTGCCTTCTGGCGGCATACAGAAATCTATGATGCTCAAATCACAACATTACTTCTGCCTGCAAAAGCAGAGCCTCCTGCAGCCACAGATACAAATCCATGATACCCAGATTACAACAGTTCTTCTGTCTGCAAAAGTGCAAGACTTATGGGGCCAGCGCTTCTGTTACCACAGTTATTCATGCACACTGTAAAACATACACACACTTCTGCAGCTGCAGGTGTAGGACATTTATTTATTTTAAAGTTTTACCAGGAAAGTATACTGAGCAGACAAACTGCTTGATTCCAGATGCGTCCTGGAGGAGGAGGGAAACAAGGAGACAGTACAATAATAGTATACAGTAAAGGAACAGTACATTTTATACAGATACAGATACAAATGCAATAGGAAATTATTTATAATATAAAAATCACAGATGAGTTACAGCAAGTCCAAACATTGCACAGCCAGACATTTGATCTGACAGCATAAACTGACATCCTTGCTAGTCAGGTTAGAAGTGCTCAGACCTAAATAGGGAGTGGAGGGATTTGGTGCATGCGCATGTGAAGTTGAAGTGGGATTTGAGGAGAGAGCAGAGGTAGTGTGAGGAGGAGGCATGACGAATGACCGAGGGGAGTGAGTTCCACAGTTTTGGCATGCAGTAAGAGAAGGCTGCCTGGCCTGCAGTGGTAGACTTATGTGGAAGAGTGAAAGTGAGGGTGTCATGGTGCCTGAAGGAATGCAAATGGGGGGAGGCGAGGATAGGGCTGTGGAGAGGTACGGGGTAGGGACTGAGTCCAAAACCTGGCCATAAGCCTAGCACAGTGGGACAGCCTTCTTTCCTGAAGAGAGGGGAGGCCCAGGGATTAGTAAAAGATACAGCAGTGGGTTCTGGGGGGGCAGTCAAGGACAAAACAGCAGAAAGAGTGGAAGAGGGTATCCAGTCTGGTTAGGGAAGTTTTGGGAGTGGCACTGTAGACTATGTCACCGTAGTCAAAAATTGGTAGAATCATTTTTTGTACAATAGCATGGCAAACCTACAGTGGGATACGTCCACAGTTGCGATACAGGGCACCAGCTTTGAGTGCAGCTTCTTGTGGTTGGTCTCGATATATACACAAAAGTTGAGATGCTGGTCAAGCCAGACCCTGAGGTATCTAAAGGAGGTGCAGTCCTCCAGCTTTGTCCCATCCAGGGTATAGGAGGTGGGGAGAGAGGGGAGCCGAGAGAGTCTCTGCCTTGGGCCGAAGGTCATGGAGACAGTCTTTTTAGCATTCAGGAATAGCTGATTAGAGTGAAACCAGAGCTACACAACAACTTCTGGCTGCAGAAATGCAGGCCCCTATGATGCCTGCAGTTTTGCAGTCACAGATAGAAATCCATGACATCCAAACTGCAACACTGTTTCTGCAGCCACAGGTATAAGATATACACACCAACCTTTGGCTGCAGGAGTGCAGGGCTAGTGGGCCCGCACTTCTGCAGCTGCAGGTAGAAATCCATGATACCCAAATTGTAACACTACTTCTGTTTGCAGAAGTGCAGGCCCTGTGGGGTCAGTTTGAATTTGGAGCCTGAAGGAAGATGAACTACAGGACAGGGTTTGTTCCTGCTGTTTAAGGGAGGTTGAACTAAAAAGGGAAGTATTTGTTCCTGCTGTTTTTATTTTATTGTTGTCTTGGCTTGTACTGGGAGGGGATATGTGCCTGGGGGTTTAATCAGTACTGTTTGGGATTCACACTGTTTCTGACTGCAATTCTGTTCTGTGTGGTTACACAGGAAGCTGCAAACAGATTTAGCCTTGTGGGAGGAAGGCTGAAGGAGGGGAATCTATCCAGGAGCCATTTTCAGCTAATTGTTTCAGTTTGGATTTGGAGCCTGAAGGAGGATGAACTAAAGGACAGGGTTCGTTCCTGCTGTTTGAGGGAGGTTGAACTAAAAAGGGAAGTATTTGTTCCTGCTGTTTTGATTTTATTGTTGTCTTAGCTTGTACTGGGAGAGAGTATGTGCCTGGGGGTTTAATCAGTGCTGTTTGGAATTTGAACTGTTTCTGGCTGCAATTCTGTTAATTTCACTACCTTTGTGTTTGATTTCAGTAGCTTCATGCTACTGGGCTGCCTTGGGGGGCCTCTGTTTGTTTATGCTGTAGTTGAGGAAGCATCTAGTAGCTTCTAAGTGGGTGTTGCTGGACCAGCCACTGCTTGGGAACTCCTTGGCTGATTGTTTTTGGACTCAGCCTGTGGGGTTGATCCAACCTACCTATCCCACAATCCCCCCATCTCAAGGCTCAGTCTTCATTTATAGGGCAGATCCCATAGTGCCTTGCAACAGCCTACAACCACACAGGACATTGCAAGCAAAACAACACAAAAAATGGATAGGAGATAGCAGATAGCAATTTGGCATAAGCAGGAAGAAGAATGAGGATAGTACTGTAATTTCTTCTTTTTCATCAGCACACTGCCTGAGGGGAAAAGGGCTTTTATATGTATGATTGAGCGGGGTCCTTCTTGCTTTAGGACTAAGGAACAGACTGCATTTATTTGGGGGCAAGCTTTGTTGGTTGGCTTAATTTTACATAAGGGTAAGGTATCGGGGAGCTGGGGAAATCATAGGTGCAACTGGAAAAGGTGGATGGGAGGGGTCATGGGGTTGGTATGAGCATCCTTCTACTGAAAATGAGGGGAGATGCTGGTGGGTGAACAGTGGGATGGGAAGGGTGGTAGGCTGCAACAACTGCAGGGCGGCAATCTTTCTAAATATTGCGTGGAGTGTGGCAGGGTGTTTGGTGTGCAGGTAAATAAGGCAGCTTAGGAATGATATCAGCTTTTTACAAATGGAGCTTAGTAGTGGAGGGAGGGCTGCGGTAGTGAACAACTCAGGGGCTGGGGAGGGAAGGAAGGTAACTGTGGGGGGAGGATGGATCAAAGAAGGAAGGGGAGGAGCAGGAATACAGCGGCAGATGGGGAAGGAGACAGGGGGTCCCAGTTCAGAGCACAAATGAAGGTGAGAAAGGGGAGAAAAGGAGAATGGGAGGGAAGGAGGAATCTAACAGTTGCAGAGTTAGCAGCAGTAGGGGGGTGAGCAGAAGGATGGCGGAAATAGGTGGCAGTGAAGGGGCATCGAAAAATCGGTTTGAAGTACTGGCAGGATTGGGGGATGTGATGGGGGAGTGCAGAGCAGAGGAGCTGATGATGGACAAAGCACGATCAGAATGGGAGGGTGGTCATGGTGTTGAGGGGATATGGTATAGGGGACTGATTGAGTAAGGAGGGTGGTGGGGAAGGGGGAGGGGAGGTAAGAGAAGAAAAGGATAGAGATGCATCAGGGGGAGGAGGCAAATGAAACCTGGTGGAGAGGGGAGGAAAAATCAGAAGGAAAAAGGGGGAGCAGGAGAACAGGGCAGAAGCAAGGGATATTACAACAGGAGTGGAAGGGGAACATCTGCACTGGAGGAGGAGGAATGGAAAGGAAGGGGATGGGATAAAGGAAGGACAAGGTGAGCAGAACATGAAAACAAGGGTGGGGTCCTAGTGCTGGGAGAAACATAGAAACACAGAAACATAGAATTTGACGGCAGATAAGGACCGCTTGGCCCACCCAGTCTGCCCATTTCCCTACCTACTGGATAAGCTGCAGATCCTAGTTAACCAGCAGCCTACTTCTTTCTACCCCAACCCCCCAGAATTGCCTTATGACTATCCCATGCATGCTTGAATTCCACCACTGATTTTGACTCCACAACCTCCTCCGGAAGGCAATTCCATGCATCCACAACCCTCTCTGTGAAAAAATACTTCCTTAAATTACCTCTGAGCCGCCCCTCTATCTTCAAATTGTGCCCTCTTGTTCTTGCACACCTCTTTTTTTGAAAGATGCTACCCTCTTGGACTTTGTTGATTCCCTTGAGGTACTTGAAAGTTTCTATCATGTCCCCCCTCCTCCTTTCCTCGAGGCTATACATATTAAGCTCCTTAAGTCTCTCTTCATATGTCCTCGGTGCAGACCCTGCACCATTTTAGTTGCCCTCTCTGGACAGCTTCCATCCTGTCTATGTCTTTGCGGAGATTGGGCTCCAGAACTGCACACAGTACTCCAGATGGGGTCTCACCAGCTGTCTGTACAGAGGGATAATAACTTCCTGTTTTCTACTGGTGATGCCTCTCCTATGCATCCCAGTATCCCCAACCCTCCTTGCTGCCTTCTCACATTGCTTGCCCACCTTTAGGTCATCTGATATGACTACCCAGTGGTGGAATTCAAGCATGCATGGGATAGTCATAAGGCAATTCTGGGGGTTGGGGGTAGAAAGAAGTAGGCTGCTGGTTAACTAGGATCTGCAGCTTATCCAGTAGGTAGGGAAATGGGCAGACTGGGTGGGCCAAGCGGTCCTTATCTGCCGTCAAATTCTATGTTTCTATGTTTCTATGTTTCTCCCAGCACTAGGACCCCACCCTTGTTTTCATGTTCTGCTCACCTTGTCCTTCCTTTATCCCATCCCCTTCCTTTCCATTCCTCCTCCTCCAGTGCAGATGTTCCCCTTCCACTCCTGTTGTAATATTGGGAGACTCAGTTCTGAAAGGGATCAGATGGGGAAGCAAGGGGGAGAGGCATAGTCACATATGGTTTAAAGCCATGCCAGGCATGAGAGTGGAGAGGGTGGGTCAATCTGTTCAGAAGTATGCTAAGAGGGGTAGGAAGAAACCTCACATAGTTCTGCATTTGGGAACAAATTACCTGGTGGGAAATATGATAAATGTAGTCCAGAGCAGGTTTGAAGAGCTGGGGCTGATTTGTGAGGAGGCAGGAAGATCAGTAACTTTCTCTGAGGCACTTCCAGTGCCCAAGGCAAACATAGCAAGGAAGCTGAGGATAGAGGAATTTAACATGTGGCTAAGAGAATGATGTCAGTCCAAAGGGTATGGGCTGGTGGGTGGGGGTGGGGAAGGACCTGGGATGCCAAGGATCTCTATGCTAAGGACAGGCTACACTTGAGTGAGGAGGGAAGGAGGGTATTGAAACAGAAACTGGGGGAATACTTAGCGAGCAATGAGAATTTAAACTAGTAGAGGGGGGGTGGCAGGTGGGCAGAAGTCAGGCAGCATCCACAGGAAAGGAAGCCGAATGAGCTTACTCCCCATACCAGCAGCAAGGGACATAGGGAGAGGGCAGAAGGGGAAGCTAGAAAGGGAAAGCAAGTAGGGAGAGGGGGGAAGGAAGTGGGGTGGAGGGTGGTAACCTTGAATGCTAGTAACCTAGGGAACAAAACAGCTGAGTTACAAGCTCTTATGGCAGATGGGGAGGTGGATATGGCAGCCATCACTGAGACATGGGCCACCCATTACCATGACTGGGACCTGGCAGTACCGGCTTATAGGTTATTTTGGAGGGACAGAGTAAAAGGAAAAGGGGGGACGGCACTGTATGTGAGCAAAGGACTGAAGTGTGTCAGAAAGGAAGGGAAGGGGGGCATCACAGTCTCATTAAGGGTGCAGCTTCAGGACTCAAAAAATAGGACCCTCAGGATGGAAGTGGTGCACAAGCCACCCTCTCAGACTGAAGAGTTAGACAGGGAACTAGTGGGACAGATCAGAAGAGCCTGCGGGAGGGGCAGCACGGTGATCATGGGAGACTTCAACCTGCCGGGAGTGGATTGGGGTACCCCAGCCACCATGAATAGGAGGGAGCAGGTACTTCTGAACTCCTTCCAGGACAGCTTCCTATTGCAGATGGTCAATAAGCCAGTCAGGTTAGGGAGCACCCTAGACCTCATGCTGGCAAATGGTGAGTTTGTGAGGGAGCTGCGGGCGGAAGAACTGCTGGCCGGAAGTAACCACAACTCAGTGTGGTTCATGATAAACATGGGGAAAGGGGGAGTAGAAATGGGCACACGGGTGTTAGACTTCAGGATGGTCAACTTTGGGAGGATGAGGGAAATAGTACAGGGCTATCTGGCCAGGATCCATCCAAATATGGGCACCAACCAAAAGTGGGAGGTCATTAAACTGGGAATTGAGGAGGCAACTGCAACATGTACAAGTGCCCAGAGTAAGAAGTCTAGGGCCAAGAAGCCTAGCTGGGTGAGCAGGGAGATCATGGGAAAAGTAAGGAAGAAAAGAGCCACCTTTAGAAGGTACAAAAAAACAGGGAGAGGGGAGGACAAGGAGGAATACCTGAAGGAGTCAAGGGAGGTGACAAGGGCAGTCAGGGCAGCCATGGCATCCAGGGAACTCAGGCTAGCACAGGGCACCAAAGAGGGGGAGAAGGACTTCTTCAGGTACATCAGGGAGAAAAGGAGTTGTAAGGACTGGATAGTAAGGATCAAAAGGGTTGGGGAGCAGGTGGAAACAGGGGCAGAGCAGGCAGAAGCAGTAAACAAGTACTTCTGCTTAGTATTTACTAAAGAGAAAGGAGGAGCTATACCCAATGGAGGTTGGAGGGTGGGCATGAGGTCTGGAGGAGGTGACAGATGGAGAAATCCTGTTGGGCAGGGTACTGGAAGGCTAGAGGGCACTGAGGGTGGACAAGGCACCTGGGCCAGATGGTATACACCACCAGGGTGCTAAAGGAGCTGGCAGAAGTCATGGCAGAACCCTTGGCAGACCTATTCAATGCCTCCCTAGAGTCGGAGGGTGTACCTCAGGACTGGAAAGTGGCACACATGGTACCCCTCCACAAGAGCAGCCCCAAGGATGAGACAGGAAACTACAGACCAGTGAGCCTCACATCCATTGTGGGAAAGCTGATGGAGACTATTCTGAAAGAGAGGATGGTTTCCCTCCTAGAGGCTAATGGGCTGCAGGATGGCAGACAGCAAGGGTTTGTCTCAGGCAGATTCTGTCAGACCAACCTGGTGGAGTACTATGACTGGGTAACCAAGCAGTTAGACAAGGGCCATGCAGTGGATGTCCCATACCTGGACTTTAGTAAGGCCTTTGATTCCATGCCAAGTGGGAGGTTAGGAAATAAGCTGAAAGGCATAGAGGCAGGGGCAAAGATGGTGGGATGAGTAGTGAACTTGCTGCAAGGTTGACAGCAGTGGGTGGTGGTAGGAGGGGAGCTCTCATCCTCCAGGGCGGTGACAATTGGGGTGCCACAGGGCTTTGTATTTGGACTGGTGTTGTTTGGGATCTTCGTAGCAGACATCTCAATTGGCATCAAGAGCAAGATCAGCCTGTTTGCAGATGACTCCAAGATGGGAGCAGTAATGGATGACTTAGGAGGGTGGCTAGGGTCGCAAGATGATCTGGCAAAATTGGAGGCCTGGTTGAACACTTGGCAGCTGGGAATCAATGCCAAGAAATGTAAGGTGCTGCATTTCGGCCCATAAAAACCCAAGGAGGAGCTACCAGCAAGGAAGGATTCAACTAGCCAAGATGGAGGAGGAGAATGATCTGGGGAGATCATAATGGGAGCAATGAACAACTCAGCACAGTGTAGAAAGGCAGCTGCAAAGGCCAACATGATGCTGGGTAGTACTGCCAGAGGCATAACTTCCAGGAGGGAGGAGGTAATCCTGCCACTATAAAGGTCACTGGTTAGACCACACCTAGAGTACTGTGTGCAGTTCTGGTGACTGTACCTGAAGAAGGACATTAGGTTACTGGAGGTGGTGCAGCACAGGGCAACAAAAATGATCCAGGGCCTTACCCTACGAGACGAGAGCATGCTGAGGGGAATTGAACATGTATTCCCTGGAGGAAAGGAGGGATGGGGGACATGATTGAAACCTTCAAGTACATGAAGGGAATAAATAAGATGGGCATGGAAGTGCTTGCCAAATTAAGGAGGGGGAGAGACACTCATGGGCATGATCTGAGATTGAAAGGGGAAAGGTTCAGGAGGGAAATGAGGAGACACTTTTTTATGGAGATGGTAGTGTCTGGGTGGAACACATTGCCAAAGAAAGTGGTATCCTGTAGAACAGTGGGCTGCTTCAAAAGGGGATGGGACAGGGCAAGGGGAGGGTCACTGGAGGGGGGGAGGAGAAGGGGAAGGAGGGGCAGCTGCAGTATAAGGGCTGCTAGCTTCACAATCGAGCAGACTTGATAGACCATAAGGCCTTTATCTGCTGGCAATTTCATATGTTCGTATGATTCTGTAGCCACAGTTAGTCATGCACACTGTGAGAGAGACACACACTTCTGGCTGCAGAAGCACAGGCCCCTGTGGGGCCTGCAGTTCTGCAGCTGCAGGTGTAAGACACACAGACCAACTTCTGGCTGAAGGAACTCAGGTCCCTGTGAAGTTTGCACTTCTACAGCTTCAGACAGAAATCCATGATACCCAAATTACAACACTAGTTCTGCAGTCACAGGTACTTATGCACACGTTAAGACATACATTTCCGGTTGAAGAAGTGCAGGCCCTTGTAAATAAATACTTTTGCTCAGTTTTTGATAACACCGCCCCTAATGCAACTACACAAATAAAGAACCCTCCTTTTTTACTGTTAAATATTTCCGAAACTGTAAGTGCCTTATCTTCCCTAAAACAATCTACAAGTCCAGGACCTGATAATATTCATCCAAGATTCCTGATTGAGACATCATCTGCATTAGCTTTTCCTCTTACCTTACTCTTTAACAAATCACTACTAGAAAAAGAAATCCAGGATGACTGGAGACATGCTATTGTGACACCGATTCACAAAAATGGTAATAAGGCAAAGGTCGAGAACTATCGCCCAATTAGTTTGACTTCCATCATTGGAAAATTATTAGAACACATAATTAAATCTAGAATTGATGAGGAAATACAGCTGTTTTCTATACAGGATATTTCTCAGCATGGATTCAGACCAGGATACTCATGCACTACCAACGTGGTTTCCTTCTATAACAAAATAAGCAATAACCTTGACACAAACATCCCATCAGATGTTATTTTACTTGATTTTAGTAAAGCATTTGACAAAGTTCCTCATGCATTTCTCATAAATAAACTTTGTAACCTTGGTTTTTCACCTTACCTAGTTAATTGGATATCTCATGGGTAGTTCAACAGATCAAAGAGAGTTAGAATTAATGGTGTTTTGTATAACCTTGGAAAAGTGACAAGTGGTATTCCTCAGGGCTCAGTTTTGGGCCCCATCTTGTTAATATATTCATATCAGACATTAATATTTTCTTGGATAACTACATTTCAAAATTTGCAGATGATACTAAACTTGGGGGTAGAGTTGATTCATTAGCTAACATGAAATCAATACAAAACATTTTGGAACAAGTTGAACAATGGGCTAATGCTAACTTAATGACCTTTAATCATACTAAATGTACTGTACTTCATTTTGGGAAAACTAATTTGAAGCACAATTATTTTTTGAACAATACTTATCTTAAATCAGTATCAAGTGAGAGGGATTTGGGTATCCTGATGGATGATAAACTATCAGCAAATACTCATTGTAACAAAATTGCAAGAACATCTAATACAATCATTAAACAAATAAGAAGAACTTTTGTTGATAAATCTGAACAATGTCTAATACCACTTTACAGAGCATATGTTAGACCACATTTGGATTATGGTTCCCCTTTTTGGAACCCTTATCTTAAAGGAGACATAAATAGCCTTGAACAAGTCCAGAGACAATTTACAAAAATTATTCCTAAATTAACTAACAAACCATGCAGTACTAGACTTAGGGAAACAGGTTTATATCCCCTATCTTTAAGAAGAAAAAGAGGAGACATCCTATTAACTTATAAACTTATCAAAAATCCAGTATTAATGGAACAATGTGTGTTATCATTAGCCAATAAACGCATAGTAGGTAGGATGCATAATCAGCAGCTCAAAGTAAACTGGGCAAATACTAAAAGACATGACAACTATTTTAGTATAAGAACTGCAAAATTATGGAACATACATCCTCAGGAGATAATTAATTTTGAATCCCTAGATATATTCAAATCTGAGTTAGATAAATGGCTTAAATTAACTCATAATTTACAATGACCCTCTGTTGAGGGGGACAATCATGATGGGCCTTGTGCCTTCTTTTGTCCAGTACAAATCCAGTAAATTAAGTAAGATACAAATCCACAAGGATAGCACATCAGTGCTACTGCATTTGTGTCATCTGGAAACAGTTGTATATTGTGTGTGTTACATGATGGTGGCTGTCTGTCGTTGCTTATGTGGTCTTGTCCTTTTGCTGCTTGCAGGGTGGGAAGTTAGTTTGGAAACCCTAATGCAACATTTCCCTACTTTTGTGGGGGTTAGTTTAACTATAACTAGTGCATTAATGCAATTTTGTAATGAATTTCCTTTCTTTTTGAGACCGTAGAATCATAGCCTTATTCACGAAAGTCTCTTCAGGACCTGCATGAACAGAAACAGATGCACAGGGCCATCTGGAAGAGTCCATCTGTCTGAAGAAATGCAGGGCCCTCTGGGTCCCATTCTTCCATGTGGCTACAGATGCAGATGTGCAGATGCACAGGACCATCTAGGTCCTATACCAAGAGAAGACTTCTCTTGATCATATGGTTACTTATTGAACATGTGGCCAACACTGCACTGTTCCTGCCAAGGCTGGTGGGGGTACTCAATGGCAGCACCATCCCCTAGCCTCAATCCATCAAGTTGGCTCACTGATCTCACCCCTGAACTTAGTACACCACCACTGGATTACAACACACTATACACTTGGCCAATGGCTGTCCCTCCACACGTTTATTGAGAAAATATTTTTGTTTCACATTTTTGACCCAATATCATTAACTTATTTGCTAGAATTTGTAAAATCCCACCTGAAAGGTAGTTTCACACAGCAATTGTGAAATCACCTTTCAAAATGTATTTGAACATTCCAACCATCCTTATTCATGAGGCAGGGTCATGTAAACAGTATATTAAAATGTGGGACTAAAATATTTTAAAATGGCCAAGTTATGAATAAAAGTATGTCGGACAGAAAAAAAACTTTTAGTTTGCTCCAAAATGAAATTCTTGGGTTGAACATTTAAGTGAAGAATTTTTCATGTGCACCGCAATTACCTTTTTGAACTTTAAGTTCTTTGGCTGTCAGCTTAGCAAGATGGCAGATTCTTGTTTTATAAGCTGCAAATTCTTGGGTTGCATATTTAGGTGTGCACATGTAAGTACAACTGAAGAATTCCATTTTTATTACACATGAAAAATTGTTTGGTCACAGTTACATGTGTGATCCAAGAATTTGCAGCTCACAAAACAAGAATCAGCCATCTTGCTAAGCCAACAACTAAAGAACTTAAATTCCAAAAAGGTATTTGTGACCTGTGTTTTGAAAAAAAAAAACAGAATTGAGCTTAACAGGGCTTGTTTAGCAAAATTTATTATTTTTTGTTTTAACTAACTCATTATTTTTTCTCTCTATCAAAAAACCTAATTAGTTGACACATAAAAATGCCTGTTAAATAAGAATTTTTGGATTTTATCAGAGGGTTATCTCAAAAAAAATACTGAGCATGTTCAGAAGACAATTTTTCAAATGTTATATCTCTAGAACTGATTAATATTTTTTCATGAAAACTTCAAAAGGCACACCCTTGGACTTTATGCCCTAAAACAATAAGAACACTATTTCATACTGTCTTGGCTCCAGGTGACAGCAAACAAACAGCCAAAAAGTGGTGGTGTTATGTATTTTTTTTCTTCTTCTATTTGTCACCCGCCAACTGGCCCCCTTCCACCGGCCCCCCCATCACCGCCACCATGCGACATTCCAGCCACCGCCTCTCACCAATTTGAGGTGCCAGCTGGCCTGGTGCAGCAGGAAGACCAGCTTCATCCCACCGGTTGGCTTTTTTTCTTCCCCAGTTTTGTCCCAGCCCCGAGCGCTGAGCCAAGATGTGCAATGACGCCAGTGGCTGAATTACACACGCTTCTATACATGACACGCCGGGCATCTTGCTTGACTCCAACCCCCTCCTTGTGTGGGTCCATTGCACCAGCCCCCAGACACCTCTAGGGGCCACTCAAGCAGTGGACTCCATCCTCACCCTTCCCCGGGAGAAGAGAGCTGTCCTCCAGATGTTCAATCCTCTCTCACCCCGGCCGACTCCCAGCGACCTGCTCACACCACAAACACAGGTCACTGGCGTGGCAGGAGGTAAGGCAGGATGCCTCAACCTCCACACCACTGGGCCGGCAGGTGTTATGTATTTTTGGTGTTTCCAGATCTTGAAATCTGGTTAAGCTGCCATCACAGTACATCCCACGTCTCGAGAACTTTACACCCTGATCGTGCATGCCAAATTTTGTACATTTTTGTTGAATGCAGCCACAGTTATTAAGGCACAAAGATTGGGGTTTAACATTGAACGTTCCGCTCAGCCCTAACTATACTTCACTACCGCCAAGTATAGTACCCCATGATTATTCAGTGTTGCTTTGTACTACGTATGTACAAAAAGTTTTGTTTTGTCAGTCTTGCACTGTTTACATACACTACATTGTACCTAAATGCATTTTTTTTTGTCTCTGCCAGCTTCTGCAGGTTGTATTTTATGTCCTGTACCTTGCCCTGGCTCATACTTAAAAACACGCTTCAGTGTACCTGTCCCAGGCACCAATTTTAAATAAATAAACTACTCCCAAATCCGAGTCATTGGCATTGCAGGCAGCACATCTACCACTCTGCTGATGAGCTAGACCAACATTTACCTTTTAAATGATAAATTTCTATTATATTGCTTAACTTTGTGAATAGGAATATGGCGGCTGTGAGTAAACTGCCTGCATTTTAGCTTAGCCCGAATACTAACTTTTATGTTTGTTTAAATTTGTTTTTTACCTGCTTTTATTTGACTAGCAATTGTTTGCATGTATTTGTAGACATTAGTTAGATTTTTAGTTCAGTAATAGTTTAGGGTCTCTGAGTGAGTACGTTAGAGAGGCAAAGCATTTTTTTGGAGCTGTAGTTAGGGCGAGTTAGTTTGGCGTTCTGCCTGGTTTGTGGGTTTTTTAATGCCAGACTCCCAGCGTTAGCATTAGCGATACATAATATCGTTAATTTTTTATATTATCACTAGCACTGCCTTATTTCCCTAAAGCTGCTTTTTAAAGCTGATTATCACCCCATCTGTTCTATTCTTTCAACTTGCTGTTGCCTGCTACTTGCATGTTGTTACCTCACTACACCAAAGGTGAACCCAGGTTAAAACTTTTCTGTGAGCCAGAGAATGTGTGAAGGGAAACTGTAAATATTTAAGAGGAAAGACATTCATACCAGTCTTGTTTACAGGTAACAGCCATTAGTGTGCAAGCTCCACCACAAATGATGAGAACTAATGTAGCCCATCACAGCTTTGACAAACAAAAAGGGCAGCTACAGTAGGTCTGCTGTAGTTTGAAATTAACAGGTAAAAGTCAGCAGCTCCCTATGTACCGGGCTTATACCAAAAGATGGATAAAGCACAAAGTGAAAAATAGCCTGGCATAGCCAAACTCTGTTATCAGGATACTGACTACAAGGGAAACAAAATTTGCAGCTTTTTCCTGTTTAACCCTGTTTTATTTATTTATGTTACAAATTCACGTACGTGTATGAAATTATTTATTTAATTAGTGTGGGACATGAGGTTGAAGGTAGGGGGTTGAGTTGCTGAATGATCTCAATCAGCCTAGGCCTCGTGATTCCCCTGTACCATTTTTTAAAAGGAAAGTAAAAACTAATTAGAACTACAGAAGTTCGTGGTTGAAAATAGGTTTGGCAGAACTCAAAAAGGTTCTGACCCTTATTAAATAAGAACTGAAACACGGGGAGGCTATGATTAGTTCTGATAATTCTAATTAGTTCTGCTTACTTATAAACAAATCATTAAACAGCAAAAATGCAGATTACAATGCCAAATCTGTAGTATTTAATACAGAGAGGTAATGAAGATATCACCTACAGGTGGAACATCACAATCATATCTTTGTTTATTTTCCTCATGGTATGTAGGCATTTTTTACAAGTGAGCCCATGGGCACATACATTTCTGTGCTTTGCTCAATCTCGGAATTTTAACAGGTGCAATTATCAAAGGAGCAAACAAATTTGAAGAAAAGTAATTTGTTTTCCCAATGTCTTCCCTAACTTTACCAACAAGCCCGCTGCCTAATATCAAACTTTGTTTTCAAATTCAATTCAAAAGACTTCCCTTGAGGGCCGACAAAGAGTCACTCTCCCTCACTATTCCCTGCCTCCAGTGCTGCAGGCATACTTACCTGCACATTAACATTCCCTGTTGTCCAGTGGTGCCCCCTCCCTCACCTGATCCCATAAGAAACCATTCCCTGGTGTTTAGTGGACTCATCACACAAACCATTGTTTGGTGTGACTTATGTCCCACTGCCACCTGACTGGTGCCACTGTACCTGAAAAGAAGATTTCCTGCAAAAGAAAACTTTTATTAAACAAAACCAGAAAGCTCTAGTGCTGCAGATCAGCTGCAAATCCCTAACACTTCCAGGCAAACTTGTCTCTCCCTGTTAGTCTGACTCTTGAAATACTGGGGTTTTGCACAGCTTTGCAGCAATGGAGATTACAGGATGGAAGCACAATCTGCACAGAGAAATAATCTGCCTCCCTATCTGGCTGCTGGGCAGCTGCTCCAACACAGAATTGTCCCAGCTAAGTTGGCAATAGTGGAGAACACCATACCACTGTTTTTTACACAAAGATTAGCACATGTATAAGTTACGTATGACTGACGTAATGTTTGGCATTTCAGTGCAAGCACAGGTCAGTGCTCAGCTCTGCGTGGGTTCAAGTGATACTGGGAACACACTTTTCAACCACACCGAACAACCATTTATTTGAGTTGGGGGTGGCTTTGCCCCCCAAACCCCCCTCTATTTTTTCTTTTTAAAAGGGGTGGTGGTGTGGGGGGTGAAACCCCCCAACTCAAATAAACTAATTGCCGTAACACAATCACGAAGCAAGTGCTACCCCCCCATACACATGTAGAATGCCATTACAGATTAAACTAATAAAACACTTTCTGCCATCTGTGTTTCTGTTCCATTTATCTGAGTTGTTTATTTTTTTATAAAGGGCAGTGTGGGGGGTGAAGCCCCCCAACTCAAATAAACTAATTGTCATAACACAATCACGCGGTGTATATGTCTCTACCTAATAGCATACCTGCTGCTACATAACTCAACGCAATTACCGTATTCATAAAAACATTTACAAAAGTGATCTGGTGTTCTACACTATCACCGCTAAGTCTCCATATCCTGCTGACCACAAGGTGCTATCATCCCACCAGCAACTTGACTGAAGTAAACACATCAGGCCCCCACAAACCCATTTTCTGCATGCCAATAGCCCAAAGACAGCCTCGAACACTGGTCGCTGCTCAAGCACTGGGACACACAAAAGGCACCAAAGCTCTAGTAGCATATTACAAAGCTGCAGAGAGTCATATTACACAGGAGGAGCAGTCTTCTCTGTCTTTGACAGTAGCTGGTCCCCAGATATTGCACTTAGGAATTGGAACCGGACTCAGGTTGATGAGTCCTTATTTATCTGAGTCTATGATTGACGGCTGGAATGAGGGGGTTCTGATTTTAAATGGAACATTCCACCCAGCCCTAGTTGAAAATGCAGTAATAAAGTTACTTACCTGTAACTCCTGATCTTCTAGAGCAGCTCCTCCATAGAGCAACACTCTTTGATCTTAAGGCCTGAGGCACTTGGACCCCATGGGGACCAAAACCTTTGAGGCTTGCACACACTCTGCACATGCTGCACATGGCGCTGACATACAGTACCATGTACACTGATTGTAGAAGTAATGGCACTGACCCCAACTTTGTCCATACGTTTTTACAGAAGTGAAGAGAAAAAACTACCGAATGGTAAACTTAATGTAGATAAATTTAAACTGAAGCACTAAGCAAAGCACAACAAAAAACAAGCTAGACCAAACAAACTTTGAAGGGACAAGGTAACCCCTACACCACAATGAAAAAAGTGGGAGGCAGACAATATAAATATATATATATATATATATATATATATATATATATATATATATATATATAATTAGAGCAAAAACTCCATTTAATGCATTAGTTAGGGTTGTTCCACAGTGACAAAAGTGAGAATTTGGTATTAGGGTTGAAGCCCCCTTGGACCCCCGCCCACACCCCAACGGCATCTGGGTGCGCATTGGGGTTGCTGACCCTGCTCTCACCCCATCACATGTGTAAAGAAGCAGAGATATAGGAAGAATGGGGTGAGAGTTGGGACTGACAACCCCAATGCGCTCCATCCACAGTTAAGCTAATAGCTCAGAGGGCTTTCAACACAATTCCTCACTTTGCTGTGGAACAACCTAACTAACTGCATTAAATGATATTTTACCTCTAATTCCTTCTTTTGAGAATGATAATGAGAAATAGTGAATGTAATGCAGGCGGCGGGAGGCGAGGTCCTTGCCCCCCCACTCCCGCCACATGATCTTGTCACATAGTAACACGGTGCCTGCAAGCGCAAATGGTAATGTGCATGGTGACACAAAGTGAAACAGAAAGAGAAACAGTACTGTAGACACAAATGGTAAAATAACACAAACACAAGCGCAAATGAAAGCATAAGGAGTAGCAGCACATGGTGGCGCAGGCAGGGAGCAGTGAAGTGAAGCAGTGCGGAACCATAGCGGAAGCAGTAATGGTAACAGTAATGCAAGCACACAGGCTGGTTTTCCAAAAGCTGCATAGAGAAGAACCGTGAATACAAAGAATGTATGCATAATAATGGGTCTCTGAGCAGAAAATGAGGAGTTGGAATACTAAATTGCTTATATCTCAGGAACCGTACGATGTAGAAAAAAAAAATTTAAAAGTCATATGATTTATGACTTTCCTGGCTAGTTTTGTACTTAGCTAAGAATTTTTCCGATGGAAAGTCCATATCTCGCACCGCTTCCGATACTGGCCCTGAAAAGGCGCGTCGAACGTAGTAATGTTATCCTATGGGAAAAAAAGAGAAGTTCGGAGTGCCATAACTTTGGCTCCCTGTAATATTTTTTCAACAAACCACTGAAAGGCACATCTGTGGGATGTTGGCTTTCTTCCCTCGAAATTTCAGCCCAAAAGACCAAACCGTTATTTTGCAGCACGGCACCAAAGGATTCCTGTAATGCGGAGGACGCCGTAATGTAATCCTATGTGAAAAATCGTCAACTTTGGAGTACTGTAACTGTGCTGCCCTGTAATATTTTTTCACCGGAACACTGAAAGGCACATCTGTGAGATATTGGCTGCATTCCCTCCAAATTTCAGCCCAAAAGACCAAACCGTTCTTTTGCAGCAGGTTGCCAAAGAATTGCTGTCATTTTCCCACAGCCTGGAAAAGTACTGTCAAAGTTTGCGAAAGCTTTTGCAAATTCATTCAACAGTGTCATGTGTGTGAAAGTACTTTTTCCAGAAATTTGGAAAACATATTTCTGGGGTTTGTACCCCAAAATAAAGACATGCCTAGCATCCTCAGGGTCTGACTAGGTGAATACAAAAATAATTAGGTTGCTAGAGGGTCCCAAATTTAAATGCCAAGCATTTTTCTGATGACCAACTGAAAACAAAATGGCAGATTTGTGACAGTAAAAGGGCCATTTGCGAAAGTAAAAACTGTATTTGCGACACTGTCAAACTTTTTGTTAACTTTTCCCATTGACTTATAATGGGAACTTGTTTTTTGAATAACTTTTGAACTGTTTAATATTTTTTCACGAAATATTCAAAAGGCACATCGGGGACCCTGGCCGCACATTCCCTGAAGATTTTGGACCGATCATGCAAACCGTGCGACCTGTAGAGACGACCACAGAATTCCAAAAAAGCGTAAACGTGCGCGCAGATCACGCTTAATAACTCCACAGCCGTAAATCTAAACAGTACAAAAGTTGGCAGATCCCAAGATCTGTGGTTTTTGATCATGTATTCCAAATTTAAGGCAAATCCATTGAACGGCTGCAAAGTTATTAAGGTGCAAAATTTTAGGTTTAACATGTAAATGGCTCCTCAACTCTAACTATGGTAGCACTACTGTGCTACCATAATATATATATGTGTGTATATATATATATATATATATGTGTGTGTGTATATATATATATATATATATATATATAGTAAATGCCCAGTAGCATGCATTCACCAGAAGCTTATGAAAGGATTTACAATTTTTAAATCCTGTAGGCCCTGTTTTCTTTTTAGGTCTCAGTCATGCTAATTAACTGAAATCACCTCAAAATCAAAAAAATCAGTTTCATAACTACACATGGTTAAAACTGCTAACAAATAAAGTAATTAACTGATTTTTAAACAAGTTTAAATTGTTTTTACTTGGTTCTCCTCTCTAGGCAGCAGCCACGTTGAGCTGCGATTTCTCCAGTTCCTGGAACAGACATTTATACATAAAAATAAATAAAACCACTCTGATTCAGTACAGACTATTGAAAATCTAATTAAACATGTGTTCTTTAGCTTTAAACTTTATAAAATAACAACACTTAGCCAGTAGGAGTGGGACAGGACACCTGAGCATCTGTTCTCTTCTGCAGAAAAAAAATAAATCTAACCAGTAGAGGGAGCATTCCACACAGCATAGTCTGAACCAGTCTATTTCAGTTCCAAGTTCTAAAATCTCCTGGGCTACATATTAGGCCAGAGATGATGCAACTTGTATGACATTACTACTGGATTCCTGTTGTTGGAATGGAAGTTTCCTACAGTATCTTCTGAGATACTGTCTCCTCCGTAGAGTACCACTCTTTGGTAGAGTGGCATGGCAAACAGTAAATATCTCCCAGATAAGAGTGGATGGTAAGGCAACAGGAGTCAAAGAAAGAGTAAACACTGTAATACACCAACCCAGCACCAGAATGTGATCTGGGGTGAAATCCAAGGGGTAGTGAATAATGGCATCACTCTGTTATGTGGCCCTGCAGGCTTCTGTAATCAGTCATGCTAGTGAAGCTCCAACTATAATTACTGCTTGCTTTGAATGGAGTCTTACTGAGCCTGTTCAGTTCTTTGGTGCAAGTGAGAAATAATGCTGAATGTAGCTAATGACCCTATTGGGCTGGTATCCTTTGGAGACAGGCCTCCCATTGCCATTAGGCTCATAGAACAAAACACATCTTAGATGACTGCTTATGCTCCTTTGATTAATTGATATAAAAACTAAGGATCTGTGCTACGTCATTTGAATACAGTATTACTTCTGAGGGACTTCAGATAGGGACAAATATTGATAAAGGCAAGGACCTATTAATACTGAACTTCCACACCATCTTTGACAGAAACTTGTGGTGCATACAGAGAATCACCTTATCCTTGTAGAACACTGTAGGTGGAGAATCTGTAACCAAAGCATTGAGCTCTGTCACCCCTAAGGCAGAGGTGACAGCCACCTGAAAATGTTTCCCCATGTGAGGAACTTTAGTTCACATGTGGCTGCCCATTTGAATGAGATGGCCTGTAACCTGTTAAGAATTAAATCAAGAACCCAGAGTGTCAGTGTGCTTGTAACAGATGCTAGCCATGGGGAATTCCTCTGACAAATTTCATGAAGAGGGGGAGTTGTGTAGGGTTCTATTGGATATCCCATGGCAAACAGAAAAGTCTGACAGATGGACTTCAACCAATGAGAACTGCAAATCTGATTCTGATAAATCCTACAGGCACTTCTGTATTTGCTCACCATGCACAGGTAAAACAATGTGCTTGGAACACCATTAGGGAGCCCTCTCTTAATTTAACCTGCAGACTCTATTTTGGTGGAAGGGGTCCTTGATAATAAGACCTAGATTATATGATCTGTGGTCACTTGTATATAATTGTAGCTGAGCCTGCCAATGCAGAGACTAAAGGGTTGGATGCAAAAGCTGGCCCTGGAACTGGGACAGCCAAGAGACTGCAGGAGGAGAGGTCTAATGGGCCCTGGCTCACACTCTGCAGAAGCAAGGGTTTCCAGATTGCATAATGTCATCAATGAAAGACTACCTGTGAGGTCCATGGAAGTGCAGCTGATGCTGTTGACTCATATTCATCACTCCTAAATGAGCAGTGCAGCTTTTGTACTGAAACTCCTGTATTGATCTAATGGAGAACAAGCCATTGCCCCGAGCACGCATAAACAAGGGACATTTGTAAACCTAAGCAGTGTGTGGATCTCTCTGCAGTCTCTTTGCTTTAAAACTACAAGCTATTTTAAAAAATACTGTGATTCTGTTCTGTGTTTGTGTTTGTGCATACTACGAGTGTGTGACTGAGCCCTGCTGACATTTTGTCAGGAAGCAGGAAGAGGGACTGTAGTTCTTTTGACCAGACTCAAGAACTACAGTTCAAAAAGGAACTTTTTATTTTTAATCTGTGGACTAGCATACACTTATACTCCACCAGCTCCACGCATGAGTGGTTTTCGTGGAGTTTTAAAAGGGCATTAAAAACATTAAATCTCGAGGGGCTCTGTGACCTTGTTTGAGTACTTCCAGGTCACTCCTCTCCATTTATTGCACTTCTCATGCGAGCAGTGCGAGCAAGGGAGCAGGGCGTGCGCGACTCCGTGCGCTAAGACACGCGTGTTCAGCGTGTGTTAAGCATGTTAGGGGGAATAATTACGACCGTGTTGTCACCTTCACTTATACTTGTGAGTACTATTACATTATGTGGTTCTGTTGTTTCACCTCTAACGCGTGGTAATGGCATCCTCCTTAAATCCACCAAGCAATATTAATGTGTTTGTAACCACTACTAAAGGGGAAACGGGTATACAATGCACATCTTGCTATATGTTTAGCCTATCAGCTGACATTGCTGAAAATCTCCCCTTTCAATGTGCAAAATGTACTGACAAAATTGTATTACAATGTGAGAATATCTTATACTATAAATGGATATTGGCATTCGAATCAAGAAATCATTCACAACCTATAACAGTTCAAGATGCTTTACATATAACAAATATCCCTTTAAATGAGACTTCCTCTACCTCTACTTACAGAATCCCTTCTGACAAAATAATATCTAGTGAGAATAATCACGCTACTATGAGTAGTTCAGTGATTTACCCATCTGATGTCTCTAAAAAAAGAGCTAGAGAAGATGAGCACAGTTTGGTAAACAGCATAGAAGATACAACTTGGTATAATGTGCAAGGGTCTAAAGCTACTAAAAAGAAGGAGAAAGGCTGAGTATTTTAACATTCCACTACATAATAGCTTGACCCATTGTCCTGCCCCTGTCAATTCTAATTGTATTCCTATTGAGTCCCTAATGAAGGATTAAATTCTAAAACACTTCCCAAGTCATGGTTGATATGCCAAATTCTTCAACTCCACCACCTAATTCCATGACTGATATTCCTTTGATTGATTTTGCTACTATTCAAACTGGTGAAAAGGCACCCTCTATGTGTGTTCCTAATACTGATGATTCACATACCAGACAAATATTTGTTCTGGGTGATTCCTTAGTTAAATATCTGGATAGGGTTTATAGCAGCCTGACAAACATAATAGAACTTGTTCTAGTTTCAGTGGCGCTAAGATCTCAGATCTAACATATATGGTCGATAATATTATTAGCTCTCAAGACATAAATCCACTGTGTATTATCCATGTTGGAGCCAACAACATCTACAGGGACTCTGTTCAGAATATCAAATTAGCCTATGTTTCTGTGACTAATAAAATAATTGATCTCGGGTGTGATATTATTTTTCGGAGATTCTACCCATACCACGGTACTCCCGGTTTCTTAATCATAAAATTAAAATTATTAACAACTGGCTTAGGCAATGGTGTTTACGACAGAATATTCAGCGCATAACGCATTGGGAAGAGTTCTCTGATAGATCTGAGCTTTACTGTCTGATGACTTGCATCTTAACAAACTAGGGAATGCATTGCTGAGTCAACAATTCCTATCTACAATTAACATAACTTTAAACTAAATAATGGGGGGGAGGGGGAATGCAAATGTACACACCTCTTCATCTCACTCTTATAAAGTCTCCAGTAAACAATTACAGTTTCTTAGTTTTAATGCGAGAAGTTTGACACAAAAATTCGATGAGTTATAAACTGTGATTTCGAATAAGGATTTTGATATTATTACGGTTTGTGAAACATGGGGTGATTATAACTCCCACTGGATCAAGCAACTCCCTGGATATATCTCTTATTATCTAAATTGAAGTGAAAGAAAGGGTGGAGGTGTTGCCTCATTTATTAACAATAAAATCAACTCAGTCAATATTTCTAGTTCTATAAAATTCATAATCTCCGACTGAGAGTCTTTGGCTTAAAATTTTCCTATCAAACAGGATTTTATTATCCTTGGGACATGTTATGTTCCCCAAATTCATCTAGTTTAATTATGGACACCATTCTTTCCGAATTTGAAATAGCTACTCAAATGGGTTATATTATTATTACAGAGATTTCAATCTCCCAGATATAAATTAGCAGTCATTCACAGCATCTAGCAGTATTAGTAATAAATTTGTGTCCACTTGTTTGGAATTGGACTTACAGCAATGGATAACTTCTGCAACCCAAGGTAATAATATATTAGATCTTGTTCTGAGTAGTGACGCCTTAGATATTAGGGATGTGCATATTTCATCACCAGTTGGCAGCAGTGATCATAATTCTATTTTATTTAGCTTGCAGAGACATATTGTCTTTAATACTAATTCTTTGATTATATACCTGTACGACAAAGCTGATGTTCACAGTATCAGTCTATACCTTGAAAAAATAAACTGGTTATCTTTTTTTGATAACCAGTCCTTATATCAAAGTTGAGTACTTTTCAAATCACTTATTTCGACTCTTCGTGATACTTACATTCCATCAAAAAATAAGAATTCTAATGGGAAACAGACTCCCAGATGGATGAATAAAAACATAAAATGTTTAATAAATATAAAAAATAAAAAACATCGTAACTACCTAAAGAATAGGACAACTTCTAATTGGGAATCCTATTTAAAATCAAGTAGGAAGTGTAAATTAGTCATCCGTAGGGTCAAATCTAGATGGGAAATGAAATTGGCAACAACAGCTAGTAAGTCTAATTCCAAACAATTTTACTCTTATATAAACTCCCTCAGGAAAAGTCCAAGTGTGGTGGGGCCTCTTACAACAGAAAACATACTTATCCATGAGCCCGAAAGCCATGGCTGATGTATTTAATAATGAATTTTGTAAAGTTTTCTCTGCATCAGAAGTTCAATCACCTGTACTTATGATTTCACCATCAGATATTTTTATCACATTCTCCGTTGAGTCTATTCTTAAAAAGCTACACTTACTAAAAGGTAAATTTTGTTCAGGCCCAGACAATATAGCAGGGCATTTACTTTATCTATTATCTAAACATATTGCTTTTCCACTCAAACTTTTATTCAACCTTTTTTATACAATATAATTTTATCCCTTGTGAATGGAAAGAGGTGTTTGTGGTACCAATACATAAGAAGGGATCAAAACATCTATGGGAAAATTATCGGCCGATTAGTTTGACTTCATCCATATGTAAGGTGTTAGAAAGTCTACTAAAGGATATTATTGCCCCTATTATTGATGCATCTGATTTGGAACAACATGGCTTTAAGAAGGGTAGAAGCTGTCTGACAAATTTGCTCTGCTTTTATGAACATTTTAGTTCTTGTTTGGATAACCGGTTAGCCTGTGACACTGTCTTTATTGATTTCAGTAAAACTTTTGACACCGTGCCACACTGGGCTCTAATTCAAAAACTCACAGGTCTTGGTATTAATAGTCATATAATTACATGGATTCATAATTGCTTTCAAACAGAACTCAAAAGGTGATGATTAATGGGGCGTTTTCTAACTCAAAGTTTTAAGTGGTGTTCCACAAGGCTCGGTTCTCGGCTCCTGTCTTTTTCAGGCTTTTATATCTGATTTAACTAATTCCTGCCTTTCATTTACAATGAAATATGCAGATGATGTGAAGATCGGAGAACCATGTTCTAATTTAGACCAAATACCTTGTATTCAGCATGATCTTGATATTATTAGTACCTGGGTTAATAAATGGGGCATGAAGTTAAACTCCACAAAATGCAAAGTAATGCATTTGGGTTCTAATAATTTAAATTTCCAGTATATTCTGGACGATTTACCATTGTGTGCCACTAATGATGAGAAGGATTTGGGTATAAACATTTTAGATGACTTAACGTATTCCAAGCATATGCATTCGGTTATTAGTACATCTAATAAAATTATTTGGTCTATTTTATGTAATATTAGATCTCGAGATCAGGAGGTGTTGTTACCCTATTCAGTCCTATGTCCATCCCCATCTTGAATATGCTTCACAGTTGTGGTGTCCTTTTAAAAAATCAGATAGTCACTCTCTTGAAAGGGTTCAGCGAAAATACACTAAAAAAATATCTGGTCTCGAATCCTCATCTTATGAGTTTAGGTTGGATACATTGAAACTAATGCCTCTTACTATCAGACGCATTAGAGGTGACCTTCTCCTCCTATATGACATTATTCATGACCCTTATATCATGACTGAGTTAGGATTTTCTTTTAAGTCATCAAATACATAATACTAGAGGTCATGTCCTCCAGTTAACTGGTAAATTTTTTAAACACAATAATCATAAGTTTTTCTTTTCTGTAAGAACTATTGGACCTTGGAATAGACTTCCATCTGATGTAGCAACAAGTAATACTAAAGAGATTTTTAAACATCGTCTCGACATGCTAATTATGTCTGGGTATGACTTAACATTCTACTCTATGGCCTAGCATAGGAGCATTATGGGCTTTGGCCTACTAGCACTTTCTTCTAACCTTAGTATGAACCTTAGTATGAAAAGGAGACTATCAGAAGCTTAGTTGAGGTGCTGCTTAAACCAAATAGCTACAAGCTGAACTCATGCAGGATGATTCAATGAATAGATGCTAGTGAGCAGTCAACTCTGAGCAACCCTCAGGAGTCCTGCCCATGAGCCCTGTCAGATGGAATGGAAAATCAGTCTGATGCTAGGTATTGTGAGGTAGTATCTGGTGCTGTCTATTATAGATGCTGGGACACATGTGGAGGCTGCAAGAAGTACCTGATGACATTTATAATATCAGCAAGTGACACAAATCACTGTGACTAAACATGTAGGCATACAGAAATTAACAAAGCATATTTACGTTGAAACAACCATTTGGCAGAGCCCAGGCTGCATGACTAAAAGTCATAGAGAAGCGCACCTGGAAACTCACCAGGATATTTCCTGACTTGGTATACAGTTGCAGCCAATGACATGGTTTCATAGGTTTCATAGGTTGGTACGAGCTAAGAGTTCAGGTGACCCATGAATAAGCTCGCCACTAATTAGTGATGATACTCATATATTTTACTTCCCATGTATAATCCAATGATTTTTTGAAAATATCTATGGTCTTACTTGTGACTATAGCCTCTGGCAGGACATTCCAAAATACCACCACCCTCTGAGTAAACCACTTATTTCTTTTAGTTGTTCTGTTTACCTCACCCTTAATTTTCAGCCCATGTGTCCGAGTAAGTCTCTTACCACTCTGAGATGTTAAACTTATCTCCCATTTATATCTATCTTTAGATGCATTGTAAACCAAGCATACATCACCCCTCATCTGCCTGTACTCCATTGAGTACATTCCCAATTCCCTCAGTCTGTCACCATAATCCTTATGATGCACCATTCCTATTTGTTTTGTTGCCCTTCTTTGAACTTTCTCTATCAAAATATCACCACCCTTATTCTGTGGGGCACAGAAGGGTGAGCAGTACTCAAGATGTGTTCTTACGAGTGAGGTGTACAGGGGTACCAACACTGAAGCATCCCTGCTTTTTATGTTCTTAAGAATGCATCCAGTATTCTATTTCCTTGTTTAACTTTTGTCCTAGTGTGGGTATTAACCCTTACGCTGCAGACAGAATTAGAACGTACAGGAATTTAGGACTGATATATCAGTCCGTGACCCTGTAAGGGTTAAAAGAGGGTTTATTTGTAACATTCACACCCAAATCTCTTTCAGTAGTAGTCTCCATTAGATTGATACCATTTAGTTTATATTTAAATTGTTGATTATTAGATCCCAAATGCATGGCCTTGCATTTTAATTGGTTAAATTTAAGATTTATTTTTTTTTTTTATGCCCAGTGTTCTAGATTTGTGAGATCTTCCTGTAATTTACTTGCTGCCTCCTGGTTGTTTATTATAGCTCCTACCTTACTATCATCTGCAACCTTTCCCAACCAAGTAGTTTCAGATGTATTCATAGTTGAAACCACAATATTAAAAAGCGTAGGTCCCAAGATAGAGCCCTGGGGGACTCCACTTGTCACCTCTTCCCAATCAGAATAAAAACCTCTAACTCCAACCCTTTATCACCTGTTAGTTAGCCATGACCTGACCCATGCAATTATGTTAGGTTGTATTTGTAGTAAGGATAGCTGTTCCAACAGTACTCATGAGAGACTGGTCAAATGCTTTTGTGTAGTCTAGAAAAATGATGTTAACAGGTATACCTTTGTTGAGAGCTGCATTTATAGGCTCGAAAAAATACAGAAGATTAGTGAGACATGATCTTCCATTGCTAAAACCATGCTGTGTAGTATCTGTTAACCCCTTTGTTATATGTTTAATTATGCGTTCTTACATACTAACATACTAACATACTAACATACTATTTGCCAGCAGATTAGGCCTTACGGTCTATCGAGTCTGCTCGAACCTAGATCCTTAGTTGGGTGCCGAGACCCTCTCATCCCTTGTTCTCTAGAAACCCCTATCATCCATCCCCCCCCCCCCGGGACAGGCCATCATCTGATACATCCACTTTCTGTGTCTGTCCCACCCTCTCTTGAAGCCCTCTACAGTGGATCTCTTGAACCAGCTCAACAGGCAGTGCATTCCAAGGGTCCACCACCTCTCGTGAAAAACCCTCCTCTTTTCCCCTCACCCTTCCACCTTCCAACTTCAAACCATGCCCTCTGGTGATACCTCCCGCTTTTAGTCTAAAGATCCCTCCATGTTTACCCTATTTATTCCCTTGAGGTACTTGAAGACCTCTATCATGTCCCCCTGTCTCTCCTCTCCTCCAATGAAAACAGGCAGAGCTCCTCAAGTCTGTCCTCATAAGTCAAATCCTAGCCCTCGTATCATCTTTGTTGCCCTCCTCTGTACCCTCTCCAGGAGCTGTATGTCCCTCTTCAAATGTGGTCTCCAGTACTGTACACAGTACTCAAGGTGTAGTCTAACCAGTCCATTGTACAGTGGCAGAATCACTTCCTTGCTCCTAGGGGTGATCCCCCTACGATGCATCCCAACATCCTGTTTGCCTTGCTAGCTGCTCTCCTGCACTGCTCAGAGTTATTCATACATGTATCCACCATGACCCCTAGGTCTTTTTCCCCTATTGAGGCCTCCAATGCCTCCCATCCCAGTGTGTACCTGTGTTTAGGGTTTCCCCGACCAAGATGCAACACCTTGCACTTGGTGGTATTGAAATTTAATTTCCATGTGTGAGCCCAGCTTTCCAGGGTGTCCAGGTCCCCTTGCAGGGCCACCTCCCTCTTCTCCCTCAACTACTGCTCCCATCTTGGAGTCATCATGAAGAGACTCATTTCACCTATACCCTCCCTGATGTCCGATATGTATGCATTAAACAGGATCGGACCCAGGACCGAGCCCATTGGTACCCCACTACCAACCTCTCTAGGGTTCGAGACCCCACAGACCACTACTCTCTGAGTGCGTCCAGCTAGCCAGTTTTCAATCCATCTGACCATCAAAGGGCCTACTCCTAACCCCATCAGTTTCTCCACCAGACCATTGTGGGGGCAGGTAAAACGCCTTGCTGAAGTCCAAGATAATACATCCACAGGCTTACCCTGTCCAGTTCTGATGTTACCCATTCATAGAACTCCACAAGGTTGGTTTGACATGATCTACCTGGCAAAACCCATGTTGCCGACTATCCAGACCTCCCACCTCCTCCAAGTACACCCCCAATCGTTCCTTTAGTATACTCTCCATTAATTTTCCACCACCGAGGTCAAACTGATGGGTCTATAGTTACCTGGTACTTCCCTTGACCCCCCTTTATGGATTGGTACCACATGTGCCTCTCGCCAATCACTAGGTACCCTCCCTGTCTCAAGTGACCTGCTGAAAAGCTCCGCCAGGGGTGCAGCCAGTATGTCCGCCAATTCCCATAGTACTCTCGGATGAATGCCATCCGGCCCTGGAGATTTGTTTTTCTTTAGGGCCTTGAGGGCTAACCACACCCTTTTGGTGGAGATAGCATCATCCGTCCCTTCCCCCTTACTGGTCTTTTTATCCTTATCCAGATGTGACACCCCTGGGGTACCTCTCCCTCCCTCTTGCTCCATTTCTGTTGCTCCCCTGATCCCACTCCCTGCCGCTTCTATCCCCTTCATGCCTTGCTTTGTAGATATCCCATCCCCCTCCCTAGTGAACACAGAGGCAAAGTACTCGTTAAATACCTCTGCCTGGTCCCTCGCCTCTTCCACCCACCCTCCTTCTGATCTCAATCTGCTGAGATGGCCCTTAGTTTTCTCCACTCCCCAATGTGCGGAAGACCCTTTTCCCTCCATGTATCCCTGTGCCAGCCACTGCTCTTTACTGGACTTTGCTCCCCTCACCATACAGGTGACTTTTCTAGATGCAAGCTGGTACATTTCCTTATCCCTATCCCCTCTTGTTGTTTTATATTTTTAGGTCAGCCTTCTTTCTCTTGACTGCTACCTGTACCTCACTGGACCACCAGCATGGTTTCACGTGGACCTTGCTCCTCACGCTTCAACTTAGCGCAGATCCTACTGCCTCATGAAGTCCCCGTTTATGACCTCCCATCTCCTTTCCACACTTGTCGTTGAGGTAATCCCTTCAAGTGATCCTTGAGAATATTTCCCATGCCCATAAAGTCTGCCCCCTAAGTCCACTGCCAGTGTCCTAGATCTCCCCCCACTCCCCCATGCTTATTTGAAACCAGACAGTATTGTGGTCACTCCCAGTCAGGGGTCCTGTACAACTATGTCCCTACAGATCCCCATCTGCCAGAACCACATCCAGGACATGCCTCCCTTGTGGGCTCCATCACATGCTGTGTTAAGAACACATCCTGGAAGCCATCCAGCAGCCTCTGCTCCTTGGCCACCCTAGAGGACATGGTTCCCAGTTTGTACCTGGCATATTAAGTCCCCATCAACACCACTCCTTCCTTTTGGACCACACTGGGCAATGATGTTGTCCAGCAAACCATCCTCTAGAACCTCACTCATCCTGGGGGCCTATATACTCCCAGCTTGACCTTATTCCTGCTGGGGATCGTAAGGTGACCCATAAGGCCTCCACGTTTCCCTCTGCCTCTTCTACCATAGCAATTTCTATATCATCTCTAACGAACATAGCCACTCCACCCCCTCTGACCTCCTTTCTATCCTTCCTAAGCATAGTGTACCCCTGTACATTTAGGTCCCAGTCATGGTTTTTGTTGGCCCACGTCTCCGTGACCGCCGCCACATCCACCCCCCCCTCGAACAGCATGGCCTGGAACTCCGGCAACTTGTTTCCCAAGCTCCTGGCATTTACTAACACCAACCCCACCTTATCCCTGATCCTCTTTGTCGAACCCCACCCAGATTCCTTGTACTTCCATCCTCCCCTGCTCCTCCTGAAACCTCCACCTCCAGTCTGTTTCCCCTCCCCTCTTGGGCTTGACGGCTACTCCCTCATCTGGAGGAGAGGGCTTCTGGTCAGCCCTCCCATCCCTTCCCCTCACAAGTTTAAACCCCACCTTGCTTGTATGTAGTCAGCCATCCCCTGTTTAAGGACTTCCTTCCCTAATGGGGCAAGATGAAACCTGTCCTTGGCATATAGTCCCTTATCCTCCCAAACTCCATTCCAGTTCCCTAACACCCCCAACCCATTCTCTTCACCCCACTTCCTGAGCCAGTCATTAACCTCTGTAAGCTTCTTTTTTTTGTCCACTGAGGCCTTTGGTACTGGCAGTATCTCCGAAAAGGAAATGTTGCATCCATTATCCCGACAGACTCTGGCAAGTTCTTGGAACCTTGCTTGGATTTCCAAAATGCTATTTCCCTCTAGATCATTAGTTCCCAAATGCACCAGGAAATCCGGTTTCCCTCCACAATCCCTAACCATTTCATACACCATGAACTTTGCTCTGTGCACTGTCAGCCCAGAGATACTCACTACCTTCACCTGGCTATGGCATCCACCCCCCTGTCCCTCCCAATGGATACCCCTAATCATCGAGTCTCCCAGTAACAGAACCTTAACACCGCCATCATCCTTATGGTTACCTCCACTATGCCCTCTCAGCCCCCTTCCCCCTTTATTCATGATCTCAATTTCATGGGAGTCTTCCTGCCTTATTAGAGACCCCCTTGTCACCCTCCCCTTTCTTCCTCCCTTGCTATTTTGCCCACTTAACTCAAACCCCCTCTGAATAGGTGTCCCCTTTAACCCTCTCTTATCTGAACCATTTATCCTGGCCCTGATGGTTTCCCTTCCCCACCACCATCCTCCCCCTTGTAATAGTACCCTGCTTCAGAGGCTCTCTGTGGGTCCCCTTTAGCTAGGGCCCCTCCTTGGTACTGACCTCCCAGCAGAAGGGGGCTCCTCTCCCACCTCCTTGTCTCCCAGTTTCTCTCCAATCATACTCTCCTCCCTCATGTCTGGAATATGTTGCATCTCCCCCATTTGCTTAACATATATGTTTCCCCTTCTCCCTCTGGGACTATGTCTATCCTTTCCAGAGCTGGTCTGTGATGCCCTATGGGTATCCGACTCCCTCCCCCCGGCCTCTGTATAAGTTTCCTCATTTCCACCAACCCCTTCCTCCCCCTCTAGGTTGCTTAGTAGCTCAAATTTATTGTGACACTCTATGTCAGCCTCCATCAAGTAACCCGAGTTTCCCCTGACTGCATCTCTAAACTGACCCTCTTCTTCCTCTCTTGCACTGTTCACCTAAGGAGCTTCCTTCCCACAGTCTGCTGTTTTAGGCTTCCGACAACAGCCCCTCCTGACTCTTCCCCCTCCAGTCTCTTTGTATTCAGAATGTTCACCCCGTACGCTTTCCCCTTAGTATCAACTTCCCTATCTAAGGGTCCTCTGTCCCTAATATCCCCCCTCCTGCTTGCTGTAACATAACGTCCTGTAATTTCAGAGCGTTGCCCCAGCCTCCCCTCAGCCCCACCCTTCTGCTGCCCATATCCACACCCCTTATCCTTGGACACCCCCTCCAGCTCCCACAGCTTACTCCTTAACCAATATACCTCACTCCTGATACAAGATAGCTGTCTACAGAGTGGGCAGCCTCCCTCTCTCCAGGCCCAATTTAGAATTATTGCCATCCCACAGCCTGTGCAGCCTACAACCCTTCTGAAGATGCCTGCCATGGTGGAATATGGCCACCCTGATTATCCTCCTCTGTTTATAATAGCACACCCCCTTTTCTCAGTCCCTTTCCCCTGGAGTACAGTTTCTCTCTAAACTGACTGTAGTTATTTACAAACCCAATTTCAACCCCACCAATAACGTTCCCAAGTCTCACAAACACATACAGTCCAGTGTGTGTTCGGTCACACTAACAGTGTATGTAAGCAGACATCAGGTACCATACGATGTCACTGGCCCACTAGCTACTGTTGCTTCAATTTCAGTCCCAACAGAAATACTCAGCCCCTTCAATCCCAACCCCAGTGGCTTTTCAGTATTTAAGAAGGCATACAAAACAGGGTGGGTGGGAGGCTCTTACCAAACACCAGGCAAACAACATTTAAATTTCCTCGAGTATCCCTGCCAAACAACTATCCCCAAGCCACCAAAGTTACAATGTAACAGTTCTAATTCAAGGTAATAATTTTAACACATAAAACTAATTTCACTTACAAACTTTTAAATATTTCAGTTAAAACAGAATATAACTCAGCCCTCTTTCCTACCTGCTGCTTAAGCTCCCAAGTGAACAATGAAAGCCAAGTTAATTCCTGTTTAGAGACAAAGTAATTGCAGCTAATGTCCCTTCCCCCCAAACACCAGGCAAACAACACATTTAAATTTCCTTCGAAGTATCCCTGCCAAACAACTATCCCCAAGCCACCAAAGTTACAATGTAACAGTTCTAATTCAAGGTAATAATTTTTAACACATAAAACTAATTTCACTTACAAACTTTTAAAATATTTCAGTTAAAACAGAATATAACTCCAGCCCTCTTTCCTACCTACCTGCTGCTTAAGCTCCCAAGTGAACTTCTTGTATTAGTCCTTCCAACAATTTACCCAATATTGATGTAAGGTTAATGGGCCTATAATTTTCCACCTTTCTACTATCTCCTTTTTTAAGAATTGGAGTCACGTTAGCCTCTCTCCATTCCTTCAGTGTATCCCCTTCTTTTATAGATGCTTTGAACAGTTTTGTAATAGGTCCCACAAGTTTATTTTTTATTTCCTTAAGGAATCTCGGATAAATACCATTTGGTCTCATAGATTTGTTATTCTGTAGTTTATTAATTTTTCCCAGCACTTCCATCTCCAAAAAATCCAGTCCTGCATGTGGGTCTATACTGATTTTAACTTGGGTGTCCAGTGAATTTTTGGGTTGATATATGCTCAGAAAACAATGATTTAATTCATTTCTTATATCCTGTTCATTGCTTGTAATCCCTTGCGGTGTTTGCACTGAACATACACTTTTTTGATCTCCCATAAGTGATCCCACATAGCTATAGAACATCTTCCTGTTATCTTTAACAACAGTTGCCATTAGCACTTCAAAGTTCTTTTTTGCATTTCTAATTAATCTCTTAGTCTTATTAGTTTTTTTTTTATAAGCTTCCCAATTTTCAGCAGTCTGGTTTTTTTTGGGTGAGATATTTCCTGAAATTTCTGTGATGTCTGTAGAGAAATTCTCTGCCTGCCTGCAGTACCACTAAAGGGCCACCAGAGAGCACCTCTATAGGAATATTGGGAAAATATCTGGAAATATCTGACCAAGTCTTTGTCTGCAACTGTAAGAAATGAATTGCTGCAATGGCTGCTATACACTGTCTAGTGCCAGCAACTAAAAGCAAATGCCCAGAGATGTTACAATACTAGGACCTGGAGATGCTCCACAGACTTGATGGATGGTGCTCATAGCCTAATCCAGGAACAGGAATGTCCAGTTCACGATGATGAAGGACTATTGACAGCATATGTAGCCAAGGTGGCAGAATGGGGTCTAGATGAGCTCAGACTGTTTCACCTGCATGTACAAACTCATGCAGACCTGTGGGAATAGGATGCAATGCTGCATGAAAATACTGTAATCTGATGCAGGAATACATGACAATGATGCAAGATGCATTAAAAAAACACAAATCAGTGACACACCAATATCATGAAAAAATGCAGGCTTGTGTGAGAATAACACAAGATGCATGGAAAAAGAAGCAAATTGTAAGACGTTAAGTGTAAAAAATAAGCAAACTTAAAAGAAAAAATAATAGAACTGTGCTTGGTACTAATGGTAGCATCAAGTCCAGCACAGAGGTCAGTACCAGCATAATCACCTGGCCCAGCCCTGACAACAGCATCATGCTAGTACTGACAATGGCACCAGGACTGGTACAAAGGCAGTACTGACAGCATATTGCCCCAGTCCTCCGCTGACTGCATTGGCTGCCAGTCAGGTGGAGGATTATCTTCAAGGTAGGGCTCCTGACCTACAAGACCCTACACAAAAGGGGACCTGTCTATTTGCAAGATCTCCTTGTCTCCTACTGCCTGTCCTGGGCACTCTGTTCTGCTGGGGGAGGCTTCCTTGGAGTTCCCAGAGTTAGGTTGTAGTATTCTGGGGACAGAGCATTCTCAGTGGTGGCACCTACTCTGTGGAACTCCCTTCCTGGTTATCTAAGGGAGGTCCCCTTGGCAGAAGCCTTAAAAAAAGGGTTAAAGACATACCTGTTCCAGCAGGCTTTCACTGACTGATATATTGGTTTTAAGGGATGGGTAGACATTTTAAATTTGTTTTAGTGATAAATTGCTGTTTATATGTATTATTGTAGCTGATTTGTATTGTACAGTGCCCAGAGTCTATGGAATTGGGCGTTTTATTAATAACATATCTATCTATCTATGGTCTGGTGCTAATGTCACCAGCAAACACTAGAAAAGACATGAAATGCTAAAAAAAACCTGAGGTCTGAGGCAATGCTACAGAGCAATCCCTGCCAGACATGTGTTTATCCTAAGTGGAAATGGTGGTACCTAGGGAATTTTAATGTTGGAGTCTGAGTAGACTGACTCTAGTCTGCCAGAAAAACCCTGCCAGATATGGGTTTGTCTGGGGACAGTACCAAATGTGGCAGATACACAGAGTGACCTGAGGCTGAGAAACTGGCACCATGTTGATGGAGTGTGAAATATCCTGCACAGAAAATGACAGTGAGTATCCTGAGTTGACAAGCTTTCCACAGGCCTGTTTTGCCCTGGAGAGACAAGGAGGGTGGGAAACTTACCTACCTGTACTTCATAGTAGGTGATGGTGCTGGAAAACTAAAATGTAAATAAATAATGTTACCTTGTGACAAGAAAGACATATGAGCAGATAGGGAAAAACACAACAAGAAAATGGTGCCATATAAGATTAGACTGTGACAATGGTAATGATACCAGAGTGTTGCTTGGATAGTGCTTTTGTGGATCTGACGATCCTCTGTTGGATAATGCTGGTATCTGACCTAGGATCCAGCCAATGGATTCGAGGTCAGATCCATCAGATCCAAGCTTGGATAGTTGGATCCAATGAGCAGATCCATCATATCCAACCTTGAATAGTTGGATCCGATGGTCAGACCTATTGGATCCAGGTCAGATCCACGGATCCCTTGGATGCTTACAGTGAATCCTAGGAAGTCATATCCTTGGTTGGATGTCTATACCATCTGAGGCTGTCTGATATCTGACCAAAATGATGGTATCAGATGGTATCCAACCTGGTAGGACACTATCTGAGCAACACTAAGAGCCAAACCATTGTTTGGTACCAAGAAAATATGATAAACTAGTGAAAAATTACACTGAACTAATACAAGAAATACACTATGAAAAAAAACCATAACAAACAAGACAGGAAAGCTACTTCGGGCTTTGAGAAGTCCTGATCCTCACATGGTTCTTGATGGCAGGAAAAATGGAACTAAGGCAGTTGGGACCAGCACCACTACTTATACCATCGATGTTCATGGTACTGCATAATATACATCAGTGACACTCACGTATACAGGGCAGGTGCCATCCACAGGAGTTCTGGCTATTACAGGATCCTAGTGCCTCTATCCCTAAGACCAAAGAGTGGTGCTCTATGGAGGAGACTGACTCTTAGAAGATGGCCACCAAGATTATAATGAGACTGCTGGAAGCTTCAAGACATAGCAAGCCATTAACCCAAGGCCATTACCCCAATTAACTTCAGCCATATTTATCCATACTTGAGGCATATGGCACCTACCTTGCTGACCTGTTTCTGTTCTTCATTGCTCATTAATGCTTGTATTGAGCTGCTGAATCTCCAGTTTTTCCTTTTTGTGCCATTGCTGCACAGTTTCTTTTCAATGCTGCCTGGTGCTGCCAATATGGCTTGGCTGTGTTACCTTTTTACTGTATTGTGGTACTGTAAGATCATGAATTTCTTGACAACTTCTCTGCTTGCTGCTTGTTTCTGTGTCCTTGCCTGAACCATTATAATGGATTCCAAGAAGTTGCTATGCAGGACAGTGAAATGCTGTTAGACCCTTTGATTTGGCTACCACCTGCAGAGTTCTGAAATGGATGCAGCTGCTACGCCAACAAGTGTTGTACTTTATTTTAGCAGACAAGCCAGTGTGGGCTGGTATCATATCAAGTTTACATGACACAAGCGAGCATGGTCAAAAGCACGTGGTCTTCATGTCAAAATATGGAAGAACAAAGCAGGGAAAATAGTACTTGTTGTGCACTGTGTAGTTTAAACCGCTCACTGTCAGGATGGATTTCACTGAAGTGGTGGTCCATGACAGCGTGGTGTTGGAATAGTACATCTATACAACAAGTGACTTGCTCTTGAAAAGGAATATGTGTGAAAACACAGGGTGCTGCTGTATAGGTGAGAACTGTGTAAGGTTTTCCCCTTAGCCATTGTACACGGATGCGGTTTTGCCTTGCAAGTTTTTGTGTGCTCTCTTTTCTACCATGCTGTTAATTTTTAGCGGGATTGATGTGTAACCATGTGGGCCAGGTGTGCATTTCATCCCAACCTTGTTTGGGAAGCTATGAAGGGGTCTACTGACAGGCAAAAGTTGCAGCCCACCACCAATATTGGGAACAGATTAGACTAGGTAAGATGTGGATTTCTTTATCACTTTGGTAAGAAGGATGTGCAGGGATCCACAACCTACAATCAGTATAGACTGCAAGCTGATTGAGAGCTGGACTCTAGGGTCATTGCAATTACAACACAAAGTAGAAGTTAGTACATGCCTTGGTTTGTTTTCCAATGCTTTGCTGAGCTACACAAGCCCTGGTGTGTGATTAAGCCAGTAAATAAATGGAGTAAGCAGTAAATAGGATTAGTACAAATGTCTTGCCTCTAAACTGCTTGCTGTTTTCCTTTGCTCACTCTCATGCTTACAAACTCACTTCAACTTCAGTTCGTAGTCATCTTGATGAGTAAATGCTGTCAATATTAATGTTAACAATTGAAAATGACCAACCCATGCACTAAACGTGTGAATTAGACTGCATAACAGCAATTTGCCCAATGAAAACAAAAATTCTTCAAACAACATAAACAGGCGGAAAACAAAATGAGTTATTCATTTCATGTCATGATTTTATTACACAAAACCTGTATGTTTGATATTTAAGTGTAACAACCCCAACCCCCACCGTGGGGTGTGTACTTTTTGTGCACAGTTTTCATGTTCTTTTTGGGCCTATAATTAGTTAACCTGCCTCTGCCCCCACCAGTGGGGACTCCGCAGGTTGGAGGTCACCATGGGTGATAGGGGTATAAACTGGAGGACTTTGGCACTAGAAGGGGAGAGCCGGCGCATAGTTTGGTAGGAGTAGGAGTGAGGGAGCAGGGTTGTTTGCCTGTTCTCAAGTGCAGTCATAGTTTTCAGTGGGAGACCTGGGCATATAAGCTGGTGAGTGACATGTCGAAGGCTGCTAGTGTGGATTGGGTGGCTGCCTGCTATAGTCTCCTTTTCTGTGTTCCCTCCGGCAGTGCCAGCTCTATGGACGGAGAGAGTGAGAGAGAGGAATAGATGGGAAATGACTGTGCAGTGAGGGAGAGTGAACTGCAGTGTGTTTTCTTGTAAAGAAAGAGGCCAGTGGGAGAGTATGGAACCCCAAACTAGTGCAGCAAGTGCCAGATTTAGAATGGTAAGCCAACCCATTTGTGGTAGCTCCGTTGGTTCTTGTGGGATTTGAACCATAGTACAGGGAAGGAAGAGAAATAAGCAATGAACAAAGAGGAAGACCAACCTGATTGTGGCCGTGGGTGTGGGGATGTCTGCCTCAGAGTCTATGAGGGGAGTCACCTGCCCTAGCCCCTGTGAGTGTCCAGCAGAGAAGCGGAGACAAGATAAGTAGCCCTGAGTTGAGAAGGCTATTTCTTGGAGTCCTCCTGAAGTCATATGATGAAGAGATGAGGGGGAGAGAGAGAGAGAGAGAGAGAGTAATTTCTAGCAGCTGCTGCCGCTTGTTGAGAGGGTCATCTCAGCCCTGAATTAAAGCTGCCCAGAACTGTTTAGTGGCCTTCACAGCCCAGGAGAAATATGCTCAGAGCTCTCAGTGGGGGCCAGTTTGACCACATTATAACCACTGCTTTCTACCCTCCCTGAAATGTGACCGTCACGATCTAGACTAATGGACTGTTCAGATGGCACTTAGAGTTTTGTTATTAATTAAACAGGAGTCTCCCTTTTTTAAAACTATTGCTGTTGTGGACCTCAGTTATTTTATATGAGACTGTTTGCCAGCTAACCAAAAGATTTGTTGCAGGCCAGCACCAGAAGATGGCACCCCCTTGTCACGTCATTGGATCCATCTCAGTGCAGCCATCACAGTAAGAAAAAGAATTACAGTCATAACTGTGTTTCTACTCTTGTAGCACCCTCCCCCAGAAGTAACATTAGACATACCCCTAGACAATGGGGATGGAGGGCTTACAAACATGGGGGTTCATCTGGGAAGGCATTTTGGGGTGTGCTGGACTGTTCTGGAATGCTGAGCAAGGCTGAAATTTTGCTGGACTATTGGCTTGTATTTGTGCTGCAGAAGGGACCACACAATGGTGAGAGATTCTGTGCCTTCTGGAGGATCGTGTGGTGCCTGTATGTCTTGGGCGGATGCACCCGACCAGTCAAGACATGTGTCCTCTATGTAAATACCTTGTGGCACCTCACTTGTATTGGACTGGGGGATTTCTTGGGGGTAGACTGAGTCATGCTGCCACATTGAGGACGGAGTGGGAAAGAAGATCATGACCAGCTCATGGAGAGAGTGGGCAGCTTACAGAGCAGAAAGAGAGGGACTTTTGCTGATTTTTCAATATTAAGATGGCTAAAGCCTCGGAAGCTTTTGATGTCACTGTCCTACCTGCTATACTATGTTGGCTATGGGACACTTTCGAGAAAGCCACTGGAAGCAAGTACGTGCTGTGTCATTTTGAGGGTCCCGGAGTAACTTTGTTGCTGGTGTGCACATCATGCTAGATAAGGACCCCCTCAAATGTGGTGAAATTATTTCCTCAACCCCTAGAATCGGTGGCCTTGACCGAATCAGCTTTTGAGGACTGGGAGGAGATGGGTGGCCAGCTGAGTGCATCCATAGCACTGAGGTGGGAAGAAACCAGCCATAGGCCTAGTAGCCCCCATAAGTCCCCTATGCCCCATAGAGTGGCTAAGCCAGAAGTCACTGTGCAGCCTACAGTACCAGTTACAGTGCCTAGAGGTTGGGGTTGGGGACATGTTGCAAATATGAAGTTGCTGACCCCAGATGATTTTGGACTTGGGAAGGGGAGCCCTCAATGTTTGTGATTGAAAAATCCTTGGAAGCGGCACCCCCAGAGTCATCTGAGCTTGAAGAAAAGTGACCTCAATCCAGTAGCCTCTTGCTGCTGCTTCAGAGAAACCTATCAAGACCAACGTTGCAGATGTGGAAGTGGAAGTTGAAGTGAAACTCAGCAACGATGATCTTGAAAGGGACGTTCTCATCCATTTCGAGTCCATATATTTGACTTCATTGAAGGACAGGCCTACCTAGGCTACAAAAAGCTGTCATAGATGGGAGATGTATGAAGCAATACAAAATGGTAGCCCTGAGGCAAGGAGGTATCGTTGGGGGGTATGGCTGCCAGATGGCCTAGCACCAAGATCTACAGTTCACAGCATGCCAGAAAAATCATATGCCGAAAGATCCATCAAGACTATCTTGTTTGTTTACCTATGTCTTCTGGAGAGGAGAGGAGATGGGATATCATCGAGGAAAATCACAATGACTAGTTATTCTGGGGCACCTTGGACAATTTGTATAAAAAGCACAAGCTGGGCTCCACAAGCTCTTCTGTGGTGCTCCAATAAATCCAGAGAATTGCCAAAGTAATGTGTGTTCATCATGTGTATGAAGGACTATTTTCAAGACCTTTGTGCTAGTGCAAGGCCTGGGAGGAAAGAAGAGCAAGCACTATGTCACCTCTGTGGATTAGTTCAGACAGGCTACTACAGAGCCCAGTCCGAAGTTTTACTTCCCTCAGCAGTGAGGAGATTGATGGGCTTCTGAACTGTTGTTGTTTCTGCTGTTCCCCCATTTAAGAAGCCGAGAACCTCCCCTGGAGGCGATGCCCCATGGACTTCAGTCATTTCCAGCAAGTGATTGTACTGTATGGACTGAAATGTGAATGGTTGAGATAAACCCCTTTTCTTCTTTTGCTACCATTTAGTTAAAATAATTGCAGCCAAAGTGGGCATATGACTGTTAATACGGATGCTATTTGGACTGTGCATTATGTGGACTGCCTGTGCATTTTTGGGGTTTAAAGGGAAGGGGTAGTTATGTTAATGTTATAGCTTAGGCAGACTTTAAGCTACCACTGCAGTCATGTTTAACATTATAATCTGCAAAAGTTTTATAATGCTGTGTAACTTGTTTGCATGCATGCCACAGTAATTTTCTTGTTTGTGTTAAAATTGACTTATTGTATTTTGTGGGAATCCTACATATAAACTGGGCATATTCTGGGCAGCTAGCAGCTTGTTTGACAGGTAGCAGGCACTTACAATGTAAATAGTTTTGGGCTAGAGGGTGATAAGACAGGGATGCCACACCAGAGGAAGGCAATCCATCCATGCCACACAAGTGGTTGGGTCACCAGAACTTCATCGCTGTTAATGGAAGTGGTTGGGATGCTAGGATTTAGGTCCCATAATATAGAGGGAGTAGGAGATATCCACCATCACGGTGGTGAAACCAGTGGGCTGAGAAGTGGGAGCGGGGTGGGGGGTTGCACATACCTCTTTGTACCTCACAGTGAGGTAGCTGGTTTGAGGCGCTCACCAAGGATGGTGAGCGATTTAAAGCAGGGGAGAAATCTAACTCGTGGGGTGTGTACTTTTTGTGCACAGTTTTCAGGTTCTTTCTGGGCCTGTAATTAAATAGTTACTCCTGTCTATGCCACCATCGGTGGAGACTCCATGAGTCAGAGGTCACCATGGGTGGTGGGGATATAAATTGGATGGTTTTCGAGCTAGAAAGGGACAGCCCATGTGGAGTTTGGTGGGGCATTGGTAGGAGTGAGGGAGCAGGGCAATTACCTGTTCTCAAGTGGAGTCGTGGTTTTCAGTGGGAGGCCTGGGCATATAAGGGAGCGAGTAGTGTGGTGATGGCTGCTGGTGTGGGTCAGGGGAGGCTGCCCTGCTATGTTCCCCTTTTCCATGTTCCCTCCGGCAGTGTCAGCTCTATGCCATAGAGGGTGAGAGAGAGAGAAGAATAGATGAAACAGGACTGTGCAGTGGGGGAGTTAGCAGCAGTGTATTTTTTCTTTAAAGAAAGAGGCCAGTGGGAGAGTATGGAACCCCGAACCAGTAGGACAAGTGCCAGATCTGGAGTGGTAAGCCAACCCGTTTGTGATAGCTTCATTGGTGCTTGTTAGATTCAAACCATAGTAGAGGGAAGGAAGAATATTAAGCAACGAACAAAGAGGAAGGCCAACTTGGTTGTGGCCGTGGGTGTGCGGACATCTGCCTCAGAGTCTATGAGGGGAGTCACCTGCTCTAGTCCCTGTGAGTGTCCAGCAGAAATGGGGAGAGAAGGAAAGTAGCCCCGAGCTAAAACAGCTATTTCTTGGAGTCATCCTGAAGCCATGTGACAAAGAGTTGAGGGAGAGAGTGTAATTTCTAGTAGCTGCTGCTGCTTGTTGAGAGAGTCATCTTGGCCCTGAATTAAAGCTGCCTCGAACTGTTTATTGGCCTTCATAGCCCAGGAGAAATATGCCCAGAACTCTTGGTGAGGGCCAGTTCAACCACATTATAACCACTGCTTTCTACCCCTTGAAATGTGACCTCCACTTTCTAGACTAATGGACTGTTCTAATGGCGCCTGGAATTTTGTTATTAATCAAACAGAATCCCCCGTTTGAAACTATTGCTGTTGTGGACTTTGGTTATTTTAATTGATACTGTTTGCTAGCTAAACAAAAGATTTGTTGCAGCCCAGCACCAGAAGATGGCACCCCCTCATCATGCCATTGGATCCATCTCAGTGCAGCCATCCTGGTAAGGAAAAGAACTACAATCAAAACTGTGCCCAGCAGATGAAGACCTAGTTTGCGTCAAGATGACCCTCCCCCCAATATTGTTTGATTCTGCATTGTAATGTCACTGTACAAACTCTGGTGCCCAGAGCTTCTGGCCTTCCCAAAGGTCACCAAATGTTGCGGTGTACCCGAGGGTGTCTGTATAACATTTGTGTGCTCCTCTTCCTGTTATAACAATAATAAAAATCTTTAACCACAATCAAAATTGTGTTTCTACTGTTGTAGCACTCCTCCCCTGAAATAACATCAGGCATACCCCATGACAATGGGAATGGGGGGCTTACATAGGTATTTATTTATTTAACTGGTTAACCAGGAAGACACATTGGGCAGGAAACTATAAATTTTGAAGTGTGTCATAGGGCAGGAAAAATGCCACATTGAACAAGGATGACATTAAACACAGATACAATAAACACAATAAACATACAGAAGTTAGGCAGTACAATCACAACAGTTAATAAATACTGTTTCTATTTATTTATTTCATGAGTTTCATCAGGAAAAATGGACTGAGCTAAGAGTTCATTTCCAGATGTGTGGTGGGGGGAAGGGGATGTGGAGAGTGCAGCAATAAATTACATCAGTAATGTTACAATTATAAAACAATAATAATAAAAAGTAAAAAGTATGCAGTAAACTATTTTGAGGAAGTACAAAGTATGTAGTACACAACATGGCATACTGATAGCATACCAATTGCAACAGATCCACAATGTGTAAATAGCAGCAAAATTAGGGAGGGAAGGGAGGAAAGGGAAGATTGCTAGTACAATGGCGGACTACCCAAAGGGAAAAGTGGACCAATAAACTAGGGCAGTAGGGGAAGAGATTAATATGAATGGAGGATTAGTGGAATTAGCCTAGGATTTGTTGCAATGGCAGGAGTGAGTAGGTAAGTCACGGAGGAGGGATTTTAGTGATATGGAAAAGGGAGCATTGCAGATGGCAACAGGGAGGGTGCTTCAAAGTTTGTGGAAACAGAATGAGAGAACAGCTTGACCAGCAGAGGATGTTACGGGGGGGGGGGCAGTGAGATAGAGAGTGTCAGAGCTGTGAAAGGAGTAGGTGCTGGAAGGAGGGGAGAAGAGTAGGGAGGAAAGGTAGGGGAGGGAGCCCATCCAGAATTAGGAGACAAAGATGGCACAATGAGCAAGGCACCTGCAATTAAGGGAGGGCAAGTAGAAGGAGAAATACAGGGAACAGTGGTGTGTTCTAGAGAGACAATACAGGGAAATCTGGCAGAAGGAGTGAAAGATGGGATCCAGCCTGGCAAGTGCAGCACTATTGACATATTCAAAGATAGGTACAATCATCTTTGTGACACTCTCTCTTCAAGCAGAAAGCAGGATACTTTCTTTTTTTTCTGTAAAGTGACCCATGTTTAGGGTGCAGCTTCTTACAGATGGCATCAAGATGAGTAGAGAAGTCTAGATGACAATCCAGACACACCCCAAGATATTTAAAGGAGGAAACATCCACAATCACAGTGCAATCAAGGGTCTATAAGGAGGGGAAGGGGAGAGCTTGGCAAGTCTCTGCCTAATGTCAAAGGTCTTGGAGACCATTTTTTAGCAATAAGGGACAGCTGGCTGGCCCAAAACCAGTGCTGGATGTTGTAGAAATCCAGCTGGAGACTAGTCATGAGGTCAAAGGCAAAGGAACCAGAGGCACAGAGAACTGTTTCATCTAGTACAAATGAACGAAGACTGAGAAGTAGGCAAGGGGAAGGTTGTTTAGGAAAATGGAGAATAGGAGGGGGGCGAAGGACTGATCCTTGGGAGATGCTAGAGTGGATAGGTAGAGGAGGGGAGATGATGTCACCAATAAAGACAGCTTGGGTCCTAACCTCAAGGTATGAGTGAAACCACTCAACAGAGAAGGAAGAGAGCCCAGCTGCTGTTATCTTGACCAGGAGGATGGGGTGGGCAACAGTGTTGAAGGCACTGGCCACTTTGGCAAGGTGGTAGAGGTAACCAGCCCCTGGTCCATGCTAGAAAGGATGGAGTCAGTGAGCTGGAGGAGGGAGGTGGTGGTGGGGTAGGATTTCCTGATGCCAGACTGGAAGGAAGTGAAGAAGGAGTAATCAAGTAAAAGGAGAGTTGGGTAAGGATCAGGTGTTCCTGAAGTTTAGCCAGGGAGAGAAGAAGGGAGCTAGGATGGTAGTTGCCAGAGAGCAGGGGGTCTCCCCCTTTGGAAAGGGAGATGACACTGGCCTACTTCCACAGATCTGGAACTGAGGCAAGAAAAAGGGAATGATTGAGGAGGTGGGTGATGGGAAGGGCTATGACCATGGTGGAGAGAGACAGACAGGAGTTTGGGATCAGCACTACTGGGCTACCTCCTTTGTGTGGGTTGAGAGCAAGGGGGCATTGAAGATCACAGAGGGAGTGATGAGAGAAAAGAAGAAGGTATGAAGTGGGGAGGAGTGGCTTGGGGCATAAGGGGAAGCACTGTTGAGGAAGAGGAGAGAAGGAGAGGAGGGCACAGGTGTTGAAAAATGAGTTGAAAGATGAGGTAACTGCAGTGGGATCATAGATGGAGAATTCACCCATTTTGAGGATGGGGTGGGGTCTGGGAGGACAGGAAGAAGAGGGCATTGAGGACCTTCCAGAACTTTGTTGGGTAGTTAATGTTCTGGAACATGGATGCAAAGTAGTCAGCCTTTGGATGCCTAGTATCTCTGGTACAGATGTTACAAAGTGACTTACATTAAGCAAGCACAGATGGGGAGCCAGTGGACTTCAGGATCCACTAGGCAAGGTCACATACATGGTAATATGCCAGCAACTCAGCTGTGATCCAAGAGAGGTGTGATACTCGGACCCCGAGTTTTCCTCAGAGGGTATGATGATCCCAGGCTGACAGAAATTTAGAATTGATGAACTCAAGATCTGTGTTAATGTTGCTGGCTGTTAATATGGGGGGGCAAGTCAGTTGCCATCAGGGCAGCAAGTGATGAGGATAGATCCAGGAAGTGAAAGGATCTAAGCTGGATGAATTTTTATGGGGTGGGGGGGGGCCTTTGAGCAGTGGATCTTGTGTACGCAGTAGACCATATGATTGTCACTGAGGTTGTCAGGAAGGGTACCAGCATCCACAATGCAGTAGGGTTGGGAGGAGAGTATCCAGTTCAGAAGGAAGTGGTTTTCGGTTTGGGGTTGAGTCTGGTGGGATCCAAGATCAGTTGGGTAGGCTGGAGCAATTTTACATTGTGGCATAATTTACGTTGGGGGGATCAGAGCCAACTAAGGTAAAGTCACCTGGGATGAGCAACTTGCTGGAGATGGCATTGAAGGACAAGGTCGTGAGGAGCTCAGTGACAGAGGCAATAGATATGCCAGGGCAGCAATGAACTCCTAAAATGAATATGGGAATGAAGAAGAGAAGTGAGAGTTTCAAAAGAAGCATCTCATAGGCAGAAGAGGATGAGACAGACAGCACAAGTTTGAATTGGGTGCCAGAGGACAGATAGATGGCTATGCCTCCACCCCTTTTAAGATGATCCTGTTGGACCATTGAGAAGCCATGGATGGCTATGGTAGTATCAGGGATCTTGGGGGAGAGCTAAGACTCTGAGATCAGCAGGACATCAGTGTTGAGGTTTACCACTAGGGATTGTAGAAGGTCAAATTTTGGGAGGAGTCTGTGGATGCTAACATGGGCTACTCTCACCCCTTTGGGGAGCAGAGAGGCAGTTAACTGGGCAGGACTGGGGTTGAGTTCAGTGTCCAAAAACCCAAACAAAGGTGCTCTGCACATGGATGTGCTAGGTCTGAAAGTAACAAGTCCACAATTAGAAAAGACCGGCACTGAGACCAAGCCCTTCCAAAATGTACAGCAGTTAATTTGTTTGTTAAATAAAGTACAGTGCAACAAATACATGAAAAACACTCATGGGTCCAGTGCAAAGTGGGGACTCCATCACTCTCACAAAATGCTTAGACCAGTTTCACTCATGTGCGCTTCCTCAGAGAGGCTAGTCATGCACCCAATTTGTAGTGGAGACATGCTGCCATTGATTTATTGTATTTTAATTGTTTGGTTGTTTACATGGCACACTGTGATGTTTTACACACTGTATCTTTAAATGACTCACTATAAAATTGTACTTTGGGTGCAAGACCGGCCTCCCTGAGGAAGTGCACAGGCGTGAAATTGGTCACGGTGTTTTGTAGGTGTGATGGAGTTCCCACTTTGCAGTGGACCTGTGACTGTTTTTCATATATTTAATGCACTGCAATTTAGTTAACAAATGAAGTAACTGTATTTGGAAGTGCTTGGTGCTGGTGCTGATCTTTTCTAATTGTGAACTTAAGTTCAGCGTCACCTGCTAGGATAAGTAGCAAGGAGACAAGAAGCTTAAGGCAGCCTATGAGAAGCTTGAATGAAATCCGGCCCAGTGGCGCTGAGGGCTGAGGTGCTGGTCACCATACCTCACACCACGCTGGAGACCGGTGTTCAGGAATGAGCATGGGTCACCGGAGGTTGGCAGGGGAGGAGAAAGATTGAGCGTCCGATGGACTGCTCTCCTTCTCCGGGGAGGGTAGTCCAAGACAGTCAGCGTTGGATTGCCTCCTAGCAGAGGCTGGGGGACAAAATGCTCCACTGTGCTTAAGGGAGGAGCTGGGGGTAGACTCCAGGAGGAAGCACGTGCAGATGCATGCACGCTCCCCTACGTCAGCATCACTACATGCCCTCAGCTCTGGGGGAAGCTAAGGAAAAAAGGGATGGTGCCTGTTCGAGCAGCTTGATGGCCTTCCATGAGTTTTTGCCGCGTCCAGCGTGTGGCACCCATCTGGATCCATGTTCTGTGGGCAGTTGGGGGCTCCCTGCTGCCCCGCTGCAGTGGGTAAGCTGTAGGGGTAGGGTGCCAGGTCAGTTGCAGTAGAGGCGGACTACAGCTGGATTCCCTAGAGGATGTGAGGATGGGGAGCAGACCAGGTGGCCAGAGGAGGTAAAAAGAAAATAAGCAAAAAGAAGCTTGAATGAAGTAGAGAGAGGGGAGTGGGTGAGGGAGTGAGGAATAAGGAGGGTAGTGTGGAGGAGGCTTCTGAGTGTGTCAAGGTGGATCTAGTTGGAAGAAAGGAGGCTGTACCCAGGAGGCCAAGGTGAGTGTTGGAGAGGGGAAGGCCAGCAGAAGGGTGGGTGACAGAGGAGGAGAGGGGAAGGGAGATGGAATGGAGAGGGGAGGGGCAGTTTGGGGCTAGAAGGGGACGAGAGCAAAGGTAATTTACAACATTTATTCATTCATTCATTCATTCATTCATTTATTTCAAAGGTTTAACCAGAAAAGACATACTGAGCTGCTAACAGCTCATTTCTAGATGCATCCTGGGGGTAAGGGATGTGGAAAATCATATACAGCAAATACAATATATTACAGAGAGCATAATCAAAAATTAAAAAAATCAGAATAACATATGTACAGGTAATGAAGGGAACAAATTGCAAGGCAGAACTAGTGGGGTGAGGGGGTGAGGAAAAGAGTCATGGACAGCTGCAGGAGGAAGAAGAAAAGTCATAAAGGAGACAGTTTAAGGAGAAAGTCAATGAGGTAGAGTGAATTGACAAAGAAAAGCAGGACCAAAGTTTAGGAAAGTGGTATGAGAAAGCAGATTGACCAACAGTAGGTTTTCCAGAAGGAATAGTGAGGGAAAGGAAAGTATTATTGCATAGAGTGTAGGAGGAAGCTGAGGGAGAGGATAAGAGGGATGTAAGGTAGTAGGGAAGGGAAACAAACCAGAATTTAGAGGCACAATGGGAAAGGCACCTGGCATCAACAGAGGGGAGTGAAAGGGAAGAGTACAGTGAGCAATGGTGGGTACTGGGGGAACAATCTAAAGCAAAATGATAAAAATAGTGTAATAGGGGGTTTAGACTGTCAAGGGAGGATTTGGGAGATCCACTATAGACTATGTCACCATATTCAAAAAATAGGGAGAATCATCCTTAAAACAACTTCATGGCAGTCAGGAAGTGGGATACTCGCTTTGTGCACCAAGCTTGGAGTAGAGCTTTTGGCATAAGGTATCAATATGAACTGAGAAATCAAGATGACAGTCAAGCCAAATCCTGATGTACTTAAAAGAGGATATATTCTAAATAATAGCATCATCAAGGGTGTGACATGAGGGAAGAGGGGTGAGACTGGAAAGCCTCCAACAGGTGCCAAAAGTCATGGAGACTGTTTTTTTGCATTGAGTGACAATTGGTTAGACTGGAATCAGCACTGAATACTGTCAAAATCTAGTTGAAGCTGTGAGGTAAGATCATGGGAAGAGGAGCCAGATGCAAAAATAACTACCATCAGTGTACATATGAATGGACACAGAGGAGCAGACAGAGGGGAGGTCATTCAAGAATATGAAAAAGAGAACAGAACACCTGAGCAGATAGTGAGAGGTGAAGGAATGGAGCTACCTATCCAGACAGCTTGAGACCTGCCTCCAAGGTAAAAGCAAAACCAGCTGACTGCAGAATCAGAAAGACCTGCTGCTTTAAGCTTGTCCAGAAGGAGGAGATGTGCCACTGTGTTAAAAGTTTTAGCAAGATCAATAAAGATGGTAGATGTGATCAGACTCTGATCCATACCTGTGAGGATGGAGTCAGTGAGCTGTAGGAGGGCAGTGGAGGTGGAGTGTGATTTCCTAAAACCAGACTGAATGGGAGTGAAGAAGAAGGCGTCAAGGAAGGTAGAGAGTTGAGTTAGTACAAGGCATTCCTGTAACTTCATTAGAGTAGGAAAGAGAGAAATAGGATGGTAATTACTGGGAGAAGAGGAATCACGACCTTTAGGGATAGGAATAACAGTAACCTGCTTCCAGACATCAGGAACAATAACAAAGGAAAAAGAAAGCTTAAGAAGCAAGGTAATAGGCATAGCAATGGCAGTGGCTGAGAGAAGTAGAAGTCTGGGATCAAGGCCTTCAGGTCTGCCACATTTGTGAGAATTAGGAGCAAGCAAGGATTTAAGGGAAGCAGAGGTGGTGGTAAGAGAAAAGAAAACAGAGATTTGAAGGAGGAGAAGGTAGAGAGAGGAAGAAAGAGAGGAGGAGGAGGAGGAGGAGGATGGTAAAGAAGGAGTTGACGGAAGAGGCAAACAATTGAAGGATCAGAGACGAGGGAGTCATCAACCCTGAGAACAGGAGAGGAAGACTGGGTTGGAGGGGAGAACAAGGTATGGATAACCTTCCAGAACTTAGAGGGATGATTAATATTGTTCTGGAGTGTGGAAGCAATATACTCAGACTTTACAAGTCTTATGGCTTTCGTACAGGTGTTAGGAAAGTGACGATAGTTTACCAAAGTAGCCACGGAACCAGTGATCTTAAAAGAACACCTGGCAAGATCTCTAGTATGGAGCTAAACCATGACCTCAGCTGTAATCCAGGAAAGATGGCAGCTCTGTACTATTGTTTTTTCAGAGGAGCATGATGATCCCAAACAGACATCAATTTGGATTGAAAGTATTGTGGAGCAGAATTTATATTGTTGGCTAGTAGTAGTAGTAAGCAGTAAATGATTTTATTCATCAAAAATGAAAAGGAAGCTCATTTGAAACAAAATCATTTCCAATGAGTTCCTTAAAATACAAAAAATCACAGGCAGTTTCAAATGACATAAATTACAGTAATGCAAAATAGTTATTTAAATACAGATACAGACATTTTCATAGCCAAGGAGACAGACTAGGACTTATAAAGAGCAATACACATTATTACTAGGAACAATGTAATCCCTTAATCCATAGTTTAAACAAGAGCGAGATACAGTGTAAATCTACCTGTGCAGGGTATCGGGGGGATACAGATCTGGACAGCAGGAAGATTTCTGTACTGTCCATATATTAAACCATTTTAATATATGGATTTGTAAAATAATACCATAGTAAAGCATTCAAAAAATTCTCGGTAATACTATCGCTCCCAGAGCGATAATACTACCATTCACGAGTGATAATGCTATCATTCAGGTGCCGTAATAGTACTGTTTGGGACCTGAACGATAGCATTATCACTTAACTTCAATGGCACAAGTACAAGTCTGCTAGCCAACGTCTTTGAAAGCATGCCTCTTGATTGGCCGCTTTTTCTTAGTGAGCACACAGAACAAAACATTAAACATAGCGGCCATCTCTAGCTTAGCGAGAGTAAACTGGCTCCTCAGAATTAACCATTACTTTTATTTTTTTATCTCAAGTCTGCCCAAAAATGGCATAATCTGGTTGATGATGCATTCCCATTCCCCAAAAGAAGAAAAGGTAGGACTGCCTACTAATTTTACTATCCCTTGCTTACAGGAAGTAGATGAACGGATGGATGGGTGGGAAGCGAACAAAGGAGACAGAGCGGTGGTTGGCCAGGACCAAGACAGCCACCCATAACAAAATGTACAAAAAAGAAACTTGGATCCATATATTACAAAAAATAACAAATAGGTTACTGTATATGGAAAGCCAGTAATTCCATCTCGAGGTTTTTGGGACATAGGGAACCTCTCCAGCTTCGCTCTTGAGGTTACCTATGTCCCCAGAACCTCTCGATAGAATTACTGGCTTGTAATATACAGTAACCTATTTATTATTCTATTTGTAACATATGGATATGCATTTTAATATGGCACCAAAGTATGCAAACAATTCCTCTAATAGCACTCCCTGAAACTGATAATACTATCATTCTTCAGTGATAATATTATCATTCAGAGCCCATAATACTATTGTTCGGAGCTCTGAATTACAGTATTATCAGAGAAACACAACAGCGCAAATGTTACCTGTAAAGCTGGTTGATGTGATGCCAAGTTTGGTTGCTAGAGAGGCGACGTGAGGATTTTCAAAGCGTGGTATGTATTTGGTCATTCTCTGTCTGTGGGCAGGCAAAACAGTATGGAAAACATGGCGGCTGTCTCTCATTTAATGAGAGTAATTCGTAGCCCTCGTACATTCGACATCGTAATTTTGTTTTGTACATGTAAACTATAATCTGGTTGATCCTGCCCTCACTCACCTCTGCAAACCAACTGACAGGTAGGACTGCTGACCAAAGCTGATGACCAGAGCCAGTGTGAAACCAACACTTGACAGAGAGTGATTGCAGTGAGTGAGTGAGTGAGTGAGCGTTGAATGAGCAGTACAGTGCTGTGGTGGCTGTTATCATAGCAGCATGCACCAAAAACGCTAGATCCCTAATATTTTATATCGGATCCATATATTACAAAAAATAATAAATAAGAGAGGGTGTATGACAAAGGATTAATACTATCTCGAGGATCTAGGGACAAGGGAACTTCTCGAGCTTTGCTCTTGAGTTTCCCATGTCCCCAGATCCTCTCGATTGTATTACTCCCTTGTAATACACCCTCTTCTATCTATTCTATTTTTTTATTGCAACAAAATTAATAACATTATTTAGTGGTCTTAATGGGAGAGGTATCGAGTTCCACAACTGTGGGCCTATATTAAAAAAATGGGACCTTTCAAAGTATGTTTTATTCTTCGGTAATGTACTGTATATTCCATCCCTTCCACAGACCTAAGGCAGTTCATTATATTTCTTTGATGCAGATGTTCCAAAACATAATCTGGTACTTGTGCTTTATAGCATTTAAAATATATATGCTAAGCTATGAAAAAATCTTCTATTGCTAAGGTGGACAATCCCAATGATTTGCATAGATCACATCTGTGGGTTCTACAGAACATAGCACATTCAAAATAAACTTGGCCAGTTTATTGTAAAGTGTGTCTAATGTATTAAATTCCATCACAGATGTTCCAGCAAATATTAAAAAGCCATAGTCAAATAAAGGTGACACTAGAGCATTTGCTAAGTATTTTCTAACTTCCACTGACACGGAGTGCCTGACTCTATACAAAGCTCCTAGTCCCACATTTCTCGTTAGAGGATCAATATGCATGTTCCATTTCATTTTGTTGTCAAACCAGAATCCCAGGTATTTATAGCTGCATACTTGTTCAAGGACTGCATGGTCAAAGGTTTCACTGTGTAAAGTTTTTTTTTTTGTAAATTTATAACTTTATCCCCACTAAATAACATTGCCTAGGATTTTTTGGGGTTGAGCACCAACTTTGATTGAGTAAAATAATTCTGCATTTCATCAAATGCTTCTTGCATTGTAGTTTCAGTCCAAGTTATAGGTGTTCCCCCTGCATAAATAACTGTATCATCTGCATATAAGTGGTAATGTACTGATGTATTTGAAAAAGTGAGATTATTCATGTAAATATTAAAAAGGATTGGCCCCAATATTAAGCCCAGCAGGACTCCTGAGACTATAGTGGTCAGACTGTACTCAATATTATTCAAGGCTACTAGTTTGCTTATTAGATCAGGGAGCAATCAAATACCCCAGGTCAGCTTGGAGATAGAACAAGCCCAGTGACCTAAAGGACCTGAGATGAATACATTTGGGGGTGGGGGCTTAGGACAATGTATCTTGTGCACACAGTAAACCATATGTTGAGCACTGAGGACATCAGGAAGGATTCCTGCAGCCACAAAATGGTGGGGATAAGATGCGAGAACCCAGTCTCACAGAGAGTGATTCAGAGATTTAAGGTTTAGGCAAATGGGGTCAGAGATCAACTGAATCAAATGTAGTGACTTTACATTTAGAACAATTTTATTTGTGTTGTGGGAGAGTCAATTTATATTAAAGTCACTGAGAAGATAAAGCTCACGTCTAGAAGAGTTAGAACCGATAGATAAAAAGAGGTCAGTAACTAAAGCAGGAGAAATACCTGGGCAACAGTAAACACCAGCAATAAAGATGGGGACAGAAAAAGGAAAGGAGAGTTTCAATCTTTATTTATTTATATACTGGAAAGGTATGTGAGCAAAAATGCCCGTTTTCACAAACGTCCAGTATAAAATACAAGAGGACAGAGAGATAACTGAGAACAAAAACAACAACCAAGAAAATAACATAGTACAGCATGGATAAACAGATATATAAACAGTGGTATGAATGTTAAGCAATTCAACCTGGTCTGTCAAATAAAATGGTGAATAAAAGATGTGCCATGGTTAGGTGTGGGCAGGATACAACGGACTTGGGGGACAGGGTGGGGGAGAAGCAGGAAGAAACAGCAACCACTAGGGTGGCAGTAAACAGGGTGAGAGAGGTGGAAAGGTAGGGCTGGAGATCTCTAGGTGTATGAGCAGTGGAGAGAAGTGACCACATAAGGGGTGTAGGGAAGGGGCAGACAGGGTGGGGGTGGGGAATAAGTGCATGGAGTGGGGATTAGTGCAATGGGCTGTACCCCAGGTGAGCCTGGTGTTCTTAGGTGGAGTAAGGGGCCAGGTTAGGTATAGAGTTAGGCCTGTGATGGGCAACTCCATATGGATGTACCAAGGAGGTTGGCCTTGAGGGAGGATTTGAAGGAGTGGATCAAATTACAGGCTTGAATTTCATGGGTAATCTGTTGTATAACTTTGTCCATGCGTAGAAGATTGAGTTCTGGGCAAGTTTAGCTTGGAAAAATGGGGTGTCGAAAACCATGGTGGTGGAGCCACGGGTCGACCGTCCAGGTGCTGCAAGTGGGAAAAGGGTGTTGATGCTACATAGATACATATATACATAGACAGTGTCAGCAGATAAGGGCCTATGGCCCACCCAGTCTGTCCATTTGAGCTTGTAAGTTCAGTTTATGTTTTCCTAGAAGTCTGTTGCCCCTTACCCCTGACCTCCAGAATTCCTTTATGTCTATCCCATGCATTCTTAAATCCCTGATTGTTTCAGCCCCCACCACTTCCTCTGGCAGGGTGTTCCACTTGTCCACCACCCATTCTGTGAAGAAATTCTTCCTCACGCTTCTCTGAATCGCCCCTCCTCCAACTTCAACCCATGCCCTCTAGTCCTGAAACATCTTTTTCACTTAAAAATAGTGTATTCCTGCACCCTGTTCCTCCCTGTAAGATACTTGTATGTCTCATCATATCCCCTCTCTCCTCCTCTCCTCCAGGGAGTATATATTCAGTTCCTTCAACCTGTCCTCATAGGACTTGTGATGCAATCCATGCACCATCTTTGTTGCCCTCCTCTGAACCTTCTCTACCCTATCTATGTCCTTACGTAGGTAAGGTCTCCAGAACTGTACACTGTACTCCAGGTAGGGGCCTCACTAGTGTCTTGTACAGTGGAATTATGACCTCCCTTTTCCTGCTGGTGATGCCTCTGCCTATGCATACCAGCATCCTATTTGCTTTACCTGCTGCCTTGTCACACTGTTTCCCTACCTTGAGGTCATCAGAGATGATAACCCTAAGATCCCTTTCCTGCTTGGTGCATGCTATATCCTCACCCCCCAACTGATATATTGTGCAGGGATTTTTGTGTCCCATGTGCATTATCTTGCACTTCTTTGCATTGAATTTCAACTGCCAAACCCCTGACCATTCTTCAAGTTTCTGCAGGTCTCTTCTCATTATGTCTACACCCTCTAGTGTGTCTACTCTGTTACAGAGCTTTGTGTCATCAGCGAACAGTGAAACTCTGCCTTCTAGGTCCTCTCAATGTCACTGATGAAGATGTTGAATAGGACCGGTCCCAGCACTGATCCCTGTGGTACCCCACTGGTCACTCTTCCCTCTGTGGAGTGACAGCCATTTACCACCACCTCTGTGTCCTGCTGCCCACCCAGTTACCTACCCACCGCACTACTGTCCTGTCCACACCCATATTCCCCAGTTTGTGTAATAGTCTTCTATGTGGCACAGTGTCAAAGGCCTTGCTGAAGTCCAGATAGGCCATGTCCACTGCCCTCCCTGATCCACCTCCCTAGTCACCCAGTCAAAAAATTCAATGAGGTTGGTCTGACATGACCTCCCCCTGGTGAAACCATGCTGCCTTGGGTCCTGTAGTCCACTGACAACCAGATGTTCCACCAATCTCTCCTTCAGTAGTGCTTCCATGATCTTCCCCACTACCGAGGTGAGGCTGACTGGTCTGTAGTTCTCCGCTTCCTCTTTGTTCCCACTTTTGTATAAGGGGACTACATCTGCTATCCTCCAGTCTTTGGGTACCTCCCCTGTTTCCAGTGATCAGCTAAACAGGATAGCCAGAGGTTCAGCCACCACCCCTCTTAGTTCTTTAAGGACCCTGGGGTGCACCCATCTGGCCCCATTGCTTTATCAACTCTTATTACTTCCAGTTCCTTCAGGACCCTTTCTCGTGTAAAGGGACTTGTGTCCATTTCTGCACCATTCTCACCCTTGTACTCCCTTCAGACCCATCACCCTCCTCTTCCTCAGTAAAGACTGAGCAGAAATACCTGTTCAATATGTCAGCTTCACTGTTGTCATCCTCCACGCGGCCTCCATCCTCCCCTTCAGTCTCACTATCCCTCCCTTTGCCTTTCTTTTTTCACTTATGTACCTGTAAAAGGTTTTGTCCCCTCTCCCCACTGATTTTGCAATGTGTTCTTCTGTCTGAGCTTTGGCTTCGCTTTTTGACCTCCTTGCTTCCCTTTGCTTCTCCTGGTACTTCTCCCTATCCCCTTCTGCCTGTGTCTTTCTGTATTGCCTGAATGCAATCTTTTTGGCTTTCACTTTCTTTGCTACCTCTTTGGAAAACCATAATGGTCTCCTCTTCCTTTTCCTTTTGCTAACCTGCTTAATGCATAATTCTGTTGCTCTTGTAATCCCCATTCTAAATACTGCCCACTGTTCCTCAACCCCGATTCCTGCCCCATTCCCCTTAATGCCTCTTTCAAGTATCTTCCTATTTTCCCAAAGTAGGCCCCCCTAAAATCCAGGATACATGTTTTTGTGGGGTTTGGTTCTGCTCTTTCTGTGATTTCAAACCTCAATGACTGGTGGTCACTGTTCCCCAGGTGCTCCCCCACTGTTACCCCCATCACACTGTCCCTGTTTGTGAGCACAAGGTCCAGTATTGACTTCTGCCGAGTTGGTTCCATGACCAGTTTCTTGAGGAAGGCACCCTGAAGGGAGTCCAGGATAAATCTGCTCCTAGTTGATGCTGCTGCTGGGATGCTCCAGTCCACGTCTGGAATATTGAAGTCTCCAACCAGTACTACCTCACCCTTGTCTGCCATCCTTTGGATGGCTAGCATCAGCTTCCTATCTGTTTCTTCCTCCTGGGCTGATGGTCTATAGACCACACCTGTGCAGATGGCTGGCCTCATTTTCCTTTCCAACTTAACCCACAGTATCTCGCCCCCATTTTGTTCCTCCTGGATCTCTGTGGCCCTTATGTCACTTTTCACATACAGTGTCACTCGTCCTCCCTTCCTGCCTGCCCTGTCTCTTCTGAATATGTTGTAGCCAGGTATGGCCATCTCCCAGTCATGGTTATTTTTACACCAGGTTTCAGTGATGGCCACAATGTCCAGGTCTGACTGCACCATGACAGTCTCCAGATCTTCCATCTTGTTGCTAAGGCTCCTGGCATTTGCACACATGGCTTTCCATGATTTGACCTCCCTAGACTGTTTTGCTGTTCTACTCCAGACCCTTCCTTGGTTGTCCTTTATCCCTGGTTCTCCTTGCTGTCTGCCCTTCTGCTGAATTTTGCCCCTTTTCTGCCTATCCACCTCTTGGGCGCTAATCTCCATCTTTTGCACACTGCTTTGTAGAGATAGCAACTCCTCTGGTTCACTGGTTCCACTGCTAGCTGTGGGGGGTGAGCAAGTAGGTACCCTCCTTGCTGGGTGGCATCTGTTTGAGGTGTATTTTGTGGAGGAAGGAGAGCATTTTAAGGTGAGATCTCCCTTTGAGTGGGGGCCAGCAGAGGGACGAATAAAGGGTGCAGTGGTGGGTTTTCCAAGAAAGACCAGTGATGAAGCGTGCTATAATGTTCCATGTAACTCTTAGTTTGGAGCAGAGGAGTGAAGAAGTTGGGGGGGGGGAGGACCAGAGAACCATAGTCAATGAGTGTCAGGAGTAGAGAGGTGGCCTAGCATAGTCTGGTGGCAGGAAGAAGGAACTTATGGATCTTGTAGAGGAGACCAAGCCAGGTATGGACCTTCTTAATGAGGTTGTTGACAAGTATGTTATAGGAGAGGTGTGGGTCAAGGTAGAGCCCCAGGAATTTGAATTCAGTCACCTGTTCGATGGGAATACTTGAGTTGTCGACAAGGGTCAGGCCAATGGCAGGGGCTTTACTAGGTCCAGAGAAGATCATGAATTTGGTCTTCTTAGAGTTTAAGACCATGCCATAACCTGAGACCCACGAGTGTAGCTTACTGAAATCGGATTGAAGATTGTGGATCATAATGGATGGGTTTTCATTACTGCAGTACAGGGCCGTGTCATCGGCATATAAGACAAGTTGAGTGGATTGGCAGATGGAGGGGAGGTTATTAATGAACAGAGAGAAAAGAAGGGAGCCCAGGACTGAGTCTGGGGGGACCCCATATTTGATTGGACAAGCAGTGGAGAGGTGGCCATCAATGGAGGTTTGATGGGATCTCCCCGAGAGGTAGCTATTGACCCAGCTGATTACATTATTTGAGAGATGCAGACCACAAAGGGCGTCGAGGAGTAGGGCATGGTCCACTTGGTCGAAGGCCTTGATCAGGTCAAGGAAAACTGATCCTGTGTAATGCCCTTTGTCATTAGCCTTAAGGATGTCATTAGTGAACCTGACCAAGGACATTTTGGTGCTGTGACCAGATCTAAAGCCATGTTGGTGCTGGAGAGTAGGTTGTGCGATTTGAGGTAGGCGATGAGTTGGGAGTGTACTACCTTCTTGATAATTTTAGAGAGGGGGGGCTAAGAGGGAAATAGGGCGATAGTTTCCGACATCATTTCTGGACCCAGACTTGAAAAGAAGTTTAATGATGGCGGTTTTCCAGGTACTAGGGAAACAGCCAAAGCTGAGTGAGCAGTTAATTAGACTGGTGAGGGGAATTGCTAGGGCTGTGATGGACAGTTTCAGAATTTTGTAATCAATCCTGTCAGCCCCTTTGCTGGGTTTTGGGTTATTCCTCCGAATAAGCTTAATAGTGTCTTGAAGGCTTAAGGGCCTTAAAGTAGAAATTTGGGGGGGGGGGATCAGAAGTGTTGAGGCAGATCTGAGGGGTCAAGGGAGAGGAGGACAAGGGTGCGGGGGAAGGAGGTTTGTATTTTTCGAGGTCTCTGAAATAAGAGTTGAACATGTTCACCACGTTGGTTTGGTTGGTGATGTTAATCCCATCATGGTACAGGATGATGGGATCAGAGTGTTTGGTCTTGCCCAGTAGCGAGTTAAGGGCACCCCAGAGTGCCTTAGGGTTTGCGGCTTCCCTGAGTTGTTTGTTCTGAAAGTGGTCGATCTTAGCTTTCCTTATGGCAGATTTGCACTTATTGTGGAGAGACCTGTAGAGAGAGAAAGCTGGGTGGGGTCTTTATGCTTTGAGTACCGGGCCCCTACTTTGTCCCTGATTCTCATCATCTTTAGGATGTCGGGGGTGACCCATTCGTTAATTTTACCCCTAGATCTTATTTTGTGAAAGGGACATGTCTAGCACAGATACTGACAAGGATGTTGGAGAATTTCTGAAGGATGGAGCTACAGTTGCCAGGCCCCTCAATGAAGGACCAGTCTACAATGCTTAGATCCCAAGTTATTAGATCAATTTTCTGATCAGACAGTCTCCTCGTGAAGATAAAAGTGGGAAGATGTTTGGGTGGGCGAACAGACCATAGGCAATAGGTTGCACAAAGATTGCTGATAGAGTCTGGTAGGATGCTAGAGTCAGTAATCTGGGTGGGATGCAAGGTGATAATCCAATCAATGAGAATTTGGGTGCCGGTTTTGTAGTTAACTGTAGTGGGCAAGGAAATGATCTGGTGTAGACCCAGATTAGCGATGCACGATTTGACAGAGTCAGAGTGGCTGGACACCCAGTTAATGTTAAAGTCCCCAAGAAGGATCCATTCTCTCTGTTGAGAGGGAGGGTGTGCTTGAGGGCAAAAAGTGACTCCAGGTCAGAGAGTGGAGTTCCAGGGAGAAGATTAGTGGTAGTGAGGGCAATGGTTTTGTTAGGGCCAAGGAGGAGGTTGATGGTGAGGGTCTCTAGAAGGGAGAACTCAGTACAGGGATGGAGTTCAGTGAATGAGTATTTGTTAGAAATATAGAACATACATCCCCCCTCCTTTTTTCCTGGTTCTGTCTTTCCTGACCAGGGTGTAGCCAGCAAGCTCAATCATATTGTCTGGGATCCTGTGGGTGAGCCAGGTTTCAGTGAGAGCGATGACATCGAAGTCGTGAATGGAGACCCAGGCCTGGAACTCATCAATTTTTGTGGGGAGACTCTGAATATTAAGGTGGACGAAGCTGATATTTTTGTTTTTATTAAGGAGGTGCTGGGGGGGGTGACAGGGCAGCTAGGGCTAGGGTTTGGATGGATGGTTCCCAAGAGGAGGAGGAGGAGGAGGAGGAGGAGGAGCAGGATCAGTGCCCCAGAGAAGGTTGAGATACAGAAAACGCATGTGGGAGGTGTTGGCAGTGTGTTTAGTGTGAAACAATGGGTAGTAGAGGGAGGGGAGAGAGAGAGAGAGAGAGAGAGAGAGAGAAAGAGGGAGGCCAAAGGAGAACAGGCATATTGGGAGGGGCGGGAGAAGGTCACGGAGGAAGTGGTGTGAGGTGGTGGTAGTATGGTAGAGTGGAGCTATCGGGGTCCTTGGGGGCCAAGGGGAAGAAAGCTGCTGGGTTGGGGGCAGGAGGGGAATAGAAGAAGAAAAAGAAGAGATGGGGGTAGACACATGGGGCAGATGGAGCAGGTGGGGGCAGGAGTAGAAGTAGAAGAGAGAGAGCTGGGGGTAGTGGTCAGTGGTTCAGGAGCTGGAGATGAGGAAAATTTGGTGTGTTGGGAAGTAGGGATAAAGGGTTGGTAAAAGCACAGTATAGTTGAGACAACCAGATGGTGTAGTGGTTAGTGTCTCCACCTTTGGAGCAGAGGGTACAGGGTTCTAGTCCTTGAGGGTACCAGAAAAGGTAAGCCTTGATGAAGGTGGAGTTCTGAAGGAGAGCAGAGGTGGGTCAGGGGAGAGTTTTGGAATAGGAGGATGCTCTGAGGAGAAGGCAATGTCTGGTGAGGCAGTAGAAAGAGGGGGAGCACTAGTGACTCCTAGTAGTCAGTGAATATAAGGAGCAGCTGGAGAAGTGAGGTGTTTGTAAAAAATGATCTGCAATCACAAGAGGGGGTCACATGACCCATGGCAGTGCATATAGGAAGTGACGATCAAGTGTGGGTGTGGTGTGGGGCAGTCGTTGCACAGCGGCAATGGGCAAACACAATCTTCACCTGAGTCGGCCAGACAGTAGCTTCAGGAGGGAGGGGGGCTGCCGCAGTGCTCTCCAGTCTATGGAGGGGATCAGAGTGAGCCTTTGTTATAATGGGCCTGCTGGATACATGAGACGGGTTTACAGGAGGGCTATGCAGAGGAACAAAGGGTCACTCACTGTGCATGTATGTTTGAGTAGGTGCAGCTCATAAGAATGGGGGAAGAGACAGCAAGAACAGTTACAAATTGGATACTGGTTGATATGTAGACAGCAACACCACCACCTCTCCTTGTGCGATCTTGTCTAGCTACAGTGTAGCCAGGGATAGTTACTGCAGAATTCTATACCTTAGAGGAGAGTCAGGATTCAGATGTAACTAGGACATCTGGCCGAAGGATAAGCATGATAGGCTGTAATAGGGAGCTGAAACCAGATGGGCTTAACAGACAATAAAATAAAGGGAAGCAGACAATAAATTGGTGGAATACATGGAAAACAAAACAGAATAAATAAAATTACCTTACAGATCAACAAGTACAGACAGTCACAAGAGAATCTACTGAAGTTCTTGATCACATCAGTTGCATATTAAAATGGTAGGGGGAGGAATAGTTACTCAAGGAGCAACAGCTGAGATTGTAAAGGGTGACAACCAAATGGGGGAACAAGAATTAAATAAGTAAACAGGCCTAAAACACAATTTAAGTAATAGCTGGCCCACCGGCACAACAGTAAGGCATCGCCTGTGGTGCCGACATCCTGGGTTCAGTGATGGACTTGGGAGTCAGAGGACTGGCTGGGGGGGAGAAGGATTAAATGTCCTGGGTCCTGCTCTCTTTCTCCAGGGGGAGGGGCGAAGAGTGCCCGGTGCTTTACGGACTCCCGGCAGAGGCTGCAGGTACCGCTGCAGCCGGCACCATTACCTGGGGGGTGGGGCACATGCTGGATGTCAATGCACATCCCCACCCCCAGAGATCCAGCATTCATGAAAATGCCAGCTGCTGGGCATGATGCCCTGCTCTGCTGCCATCTCCACTACCACCAATGTCCGCCGGGGTGGTCCCGCTCCCATGGCCCTGACCCAGGGGGTATGCCGTGGCTTGTCAACAGTGTCATTAGGGGGGAGCCCACCTGGCAGCCCCACCCAAGAGGTAAGCCTGGGCATGGGGGAATGGTGGACAGGGCAGGGCTGACCTCTGAATGGAGGATCGGGGGGGGGGGCAGACCAAAAAAGAGATTTCAACAATAGTAACACCCATAAACAGAAATGAGAAAAAAATTTTCACAGTTCAATACTCAGTGAAATAACAGACCAAAACAATGGAGTCCTTAGAAAGCAAGACCAAAAGGATCAATTAAAAGTTACAATTAATAGACTAAATGCAGTATGGAAACAGTTCCATGAAATAATTGCCTAATATAAAACTAAACATATATCTGGCTCAAAAGAGCTGAATACAAAAGGTACCAAAAACATGGTGGATAGGTTGTATTCAGTTGCCCTGAGTAATAGAGAAGGTATATGGAAGCTGTGAAAACAGTAAGCTGTACCCAGAAGGGAGGACTGCAAGATGTTGACATTTGAAAAACACAACAGAAGTGTTATCCTGGATGTCTTTTGTCATTAAAGACTACGTTTTAATACCATTGGAAGAGAAGACTCTTTGACCCAAATATGTTCTTCTAAGAGGATACTGAAGGACTTAATCATAAGATAAGCATAACATTATGCTACAGTTAGATCAATTTCAACATTTGCAGGCATCAAAGAATTTAGTAATTTTCACAAAACAAACTCTCATAAAATTTTATTCTGAAATATATAAGTAACAAGTTCAAACAACAGTAAACACAACACATATAGAACAGTGTATGTGCAACAATACACAGCAAAGCTGTGTTTCCATTAAGGGGATGAAATGACATCAAAAGGACCTCGAGAGCAAAGCTTGAGAGGTCCTCATGATGTCATCTCATACCTCGAGATGAAGACACATGCTAAGCTGTGTGGTTGACCACACACTGTTTTTTGTAGTTTTTTTTTATTTTACTCTTATTGGAGTCCCACAGAGAAACCAAAGCGGAAGGGCAGCCAAACTGCAAATACTATCAACTCCATCTGAGTTAAGTAATGGCTACAAGGAGGGAGAACAGCGTGGCTTTACTATAGCAAAAATAGAGTGAACTAACAAGGTGAAAACAGTGGGAGTCTATTAGAAAAAGTTGTCGGAGCCATGGACCACTGGCTGAGCAGATGGGGTCGGGCAATGCTCTCTGACAATACAGTAAGAAAAAAATTGAAATGAAAAGTAAAAACTAGGCAGAGACAAAAATCAGATGAAAGATCTCAAAAATTTGTTGTGTGGTGGTACAAGCGACATCTGAGTCGATACATTTGAAAAGTAGGGCACAAGCAGAACACAGTAGGCACGAGGTTCAAAGGTCACTAAAAGTAGTTGTAGTATCACTGTGACATCACGATACTACAGCAACATGTTATGAACTTTGAACTGTCCTAAAACATGAATATGTATAGATTTCACACACAACAAGGGGCAACCATTTACTATAAATCTGTTTGTGAGTGAGCTTTCAGCATAAGGTTACTATCCCTGTTATAAAGATTTCCAGTTCTGGATAAAACACTGTCAGCAGCAGATCCCTTAATTATAAGACCATTTAATACTGTATCTGTTTCTACAACAGTCTTAGAGAATTCCAATATTTTAATTTTCAGATTCAAGATACATACCAATGTGTGCTCTGTCAGAAATAATCAGTCTTTTATCCCAGTCCTTTAAACCTGTAAAAGGTAAAACATACAATATAAAACCCTTTCTAGTCATATTATAGTACATACCAAATATAACTGTATGCTTCCAACTAGCCTGATGGTACTGTGGCAGCATGTTGTGACTCCACATGGGAAACTCAGAATTCTTACATCACTCTGGTACAACTTAAATAGCATCATGTGGGAACAAGTTTGAACTCCATGTGGTATAAATGAGCCCAGCTGGTGTTTGAGCACCCCTCTCAGTAGCCATTCCATGGGTGACATTGATGTTGTCACACAAAGGTGTACATATATTAACCCTTATGACTGGTGAGGGATGATAGCTAACATTTAGTGGGAGATCAATGAAGGAATAAAAGAGAGAAAACGTGGCATGGAGGAAGTCATGGGTCCTTAGATCCTGAATCACTGCCTTAGGTTGCTACATGCCCACTCTGAGGTAAACACCCTGAAGCAGGGACAGAAGTCAAACAAGGTAGTAGACAGAGCCCACCCATAAGCTTGGGTACCATCAAAAATAGTCACATAAAAAAACTAAGATTCACATCTCAATTTCTGTATTGTTATATCGATGTGTCAACTGAAGAGGGGTATCTTTTTTAACTATCAATTTTTGCTCCTTCTCCCGCTCAGGCCTTGGACACTTTTTCAGTCCTGTACTGTGCCCCAGCCCAATAAACTCACCATCTCTCAGGAACCTACTTCTTCTTTGTTGTACCCCAGTGGCTTCCTCCCCCCATGGCAGGACCTTCAGGGTGGGACCAGACCACTCTAGATATTTGTCAGTCAGCTATCCAGGGAGGCTGCCTCAGTTGAAGGGTATGCAGCCTGTGGGTACTGCTAGCAGGATGTTACTCAGCACAGTCAGCATTTCTTCATAGTTACTTCCAACTCCTGGAAACCACTACGCACATGGACATAATAGCACACATTTGCACTAACATTATTCAAGTGTCGACTACGGCGGTGGCCTCGCCTTCCCAGAACAGTCCCAACTGCACCTCTTCTGTGGTCACCTGAGGGCAGTAATGCAGTGGGATTTATTGCTAACCTTCCCCAGAGAAAGGGAGTGTCCCCTGTTATGCTCAGCTGCCCTCCCCTTGGTTGACCCCAGTGACCCAGGCTTTCTTTCCAACCTGAATTGCTGGCATTGCAAGCGGTAGTGGCACTACAGGCCAGTCAGCCAAACTTCAGTGGCGGGCAAACAAATGGAAATCTTATTAAAAAAGAGACTGGCTGATTACCTGGAAGCCAACGGGCTGCAGGACCACAGGTAGCATGTGTTTATGAGAGGAAGGTCATGACAAACAAATCTAATAGATCTCTTTCACTGGGTGACTAGGGAAGTTGACCAGGTAGGGTAATGGATGTAGCTTATCTAGACATCAGCAAGAACGTTGACACTGTACTGCACAGCAGGACAATTAGGAAGCTGACCAGTTTGGTGTGGGGGCCAAAATGGTAAATTGGGTTCACAACTTGCTACAGTTATGAGGCAGAGGGTAGTGGTAAATTGCACACACTCTATGGATTGGGGGTGTGTGTGTGTGACCAGCAGGGTACCACTGAGTTTAGTGATGGGACCAGTCCTCTTCAATATCTTCATAGGGGACATTGCAGAGGAACTGGAGGGGCAGGTCTGTCTTTGGGGCAGCTGACACCAAGATCTGCAATTGGGTGGATACCCAAGAGTGTGGATACATTGTGCATGGATCTAGGGAAACTAGAGGAGTGACTAAAAGCATGGCAAGTGGGGTTCAATGCCAAAAGTTGCAAAATCATGCACCTATACCACAGGAACCCCAGTAATGAGTATAGGATGGGGTTAGGGTATTACCTGGTTTGAGAAGACAAAGTAGGCTAAAAGCCCATTGAATTGCCTCCCACACCTGTGGGTTTATTAAGTCATAATATTTTGGACCAGATAAGCATCCAACTTGTTTTTAAAGGACTCAAATGTTGGAGCTTGAACTATATGGCATGGTAAGGTATTTCAGACCCTCGCTGTTCTTATCATGTAAAAGTTATGTCTTTTCACAGTCCTAGATTTAGGAATAAACACTTGTCTAGAATGACATCTAAGGTTTTTTGTCCTTAAATTATATTTGAGGTCACATTGGTTCATTAGTACGTGGTTATCCAGAACCTTGTACATTAGTAACAAGTAGCCACATTTTTTTTCTGACAGTTAGTGGAAAAAGTTGTAGGGAGTGTATTCGATCTGTATAGCTTAGGTTATTTAGCCCTCTTATGGACTTAGTTATTTTTCTTTGTGTTCTTTCAATCAAACTAACATCCCGTATTAGGTAAGGACTCCAAATCGGGGAACCATAGTTCAAATGTGGAATTAAGTTTCATATAATTTCATAATGCAATCACTACTCCTGGTGATAAATGGCTTTTTATGTTTGCTTGGACGCTTGAGCAAGAAACATTTCATCACAGCTTAGGAGAGAAGCGAGGTTTTGGAGGTGCGGCACTGTGGGGGACAATGACCCCAGTGCCTTTTGAGGCCTGGCCCGCTTTCCCCAATGCGGTGGCATGCTGCTGCTGACACTAGTTCAGCCAGCGTGCCACCACCTTGAAATGAATCCGCTGGTGCAATGAGGGAGTGACCCATCATTGCAGGGAGGTATCTTGCCATCCCTGACCCAGTTCATTTGCCAACGGGGGAGCCCACTCCCTGTCAGCATACTGTAACCCTTCCCCCATTTGTTGTGTGATGAGGGGGTGTCCCATCCCCCTCGGCATCATGTGCCCCCAACAGTCTTTCTTTGCAGATGGGGGGCCCAATCCCCATCGGCTTCAGTCCCCCTCCTTCCCAGTTCAATTTGCCAATGGGACAGCCCACTCCCCATTGGCATAATGTCCCCTCCCAGTTTGTTGTGTGTTGAGGGGGTGCCCAATCCCCCTCAGCTCCCCCCCTCGGTATGTGCCGTCGGGGGTGCCCAATACCCTATCGGCTACAGCTCCCAAAAAAAACACTCAGGTGGCATGCTGGGAGCCCACCCCAGTATGTCAAATGTCCCTGTAAAAAAGAAAACGGTCCCTCGTTGAGTTCGGTGGCCCCTCCCCCAACTCGCGCCCATCCTCTGCACACTCTACCTCCCCCACACACCCCCCTCACCCCAAACTTACCTCTGGAGTCCAGCGCAATGATCTTCGGTGGACAGGGAAAACGTCTGCACTCTTCAAAGCCAACCGCAAACTGAATAAATGCCGGTAAGCTGTATAATGGCACAACTAGGGTTTTTTCAACTTTGGTGCATATCTCAGGCACTTCTGGGAATTCTGGCACCAAATTTTCAACATGGGGTTATTGGGACCCCTCCTCGTGAATTCAGCCACTGTCATGGCATTATTCGATCCTGAAAGGTGATTTCACAGTCACTGCGCGGAATCACTTTTTGGGACGGAGTAATGAAATGACAGTGCCAGTGTTCATGAGGTGGACTCTCAAAAAGCCTATGCTGCAAATTTGGTGGAAAAAATCCAAAAAAATGACTGTTTTACGAATGTGTGTTGCTCAGTTTCCACGCATGCTAGTACCTTCGCGAATCTGTAATATTTTTACTCCAGATTTTCAGCACTGGCATTTTTCCACACCCCCTTATGAACAGTACAGCTGTCATTTTTCACATCCTTGCCAAAATGTGTTTTTGCACTTCTGGTGCAGAATAGTGTGGTCACTATGGGAAATCAGTGTTCAGGACACATTAAGAAAATCATAGTGACACTGTTCATGAGCAGAGGACCTAAAATGCCTATGTTGAAAATTTGGTGACAAAAGTCCATAAACTGACTGCGTTATAAGCATGTGTTGCGTAGTTCCACGTATGCTCGGAAGTGCGCAAATTAATAATATTTCCACTCCAGATTTTCAACATTGGCATTTTGCCACACCTCCTTATGAACAGTACAGCTGTCATTTTTTCATATCCTGCCCAAAATATACGTTTGCACATCTGGCGCACAATGGCGTGGTCGCTGTGGGAAATTAATGTTTCGGACAGATTAAGAAAATCATAGTGACAGTGTTCATGAGCAGAGATCACAAAATGCCTATGTTAAAAATGTGGTGAAATAATTCCACTAAATGACTGCAGTACAAGCATGTGTTGCGCAGTTTCCACGTACGCTCGGAACTTCAAGCGTTTTTAATATTTTCACTACAGATTTTGAACATTGCCATCTCTTCACACCTTCTTATGGATGGTACAGCTGTCATTCTTCACATCCTGCCTGATCTGTGTTTTCGCACATCTGATGCAGAATGGCACGGTCGCTGTGGGAACTCGAAGTTCAAGACACATTAACAAAATCACACTGCCACTGTTCATGAGAAGAAGTCTCAAATGCTTTCATGAGGTGGGGGTCATAAAAAGGCCATGTTGAAAATTTGTAGTGCAAATACCAACACACGCCCGGGGCGTTAGGGTTTCTAACCATAACGTCACACTCTGTACAGACTGAGAGGCATCAGAGGTGTAACTTTGGATCACTGGCTGTAATGTTCATGCTATCCCACCCCCACCCTGAAGCCAGTGACAGGCATCGAGGTGTGCCTTGCACTCTTCAGCCCCAGACTTCACCACATTCTCCTGTACTGCACCCATTCCAGTGTATGTCCTTATGAAATGGGGTGACTGTTTAAGCCGAACACCCCAAGGCACACCTCAACACCTGTCAGTTTGTACAGGATAGGGTGAGGTGAAATGCCATGAGCATTATGGGCAATGACCCTCAGGCACACCCCAATGCCTGTCCATCACTGCAGGGTGGAGGTAGGATTGGCGTGAGTTCAATACTTCACTGCCACTCCTATTCTGCATCTGTCTAACTCCTGCACATTCAATGCTAATATCAGCAAGCAAACATTTGGCATTGACAAATGCTTGTTTATACAGTGAATTAATCTGTTAGTAGTTTGTGTTACATGTCTACAGTGACCAACAGAGGGACGATCTTTATTTATCCAAATTCCCAAATCTTTTTCTTTATACAATGATTTAAGGGGCACCTCATGATGTTCATATGTGTACCCTGGGTTTTTGTATCCAAAGTGCAAGACAGCGTATTTAGAGGCATTGAATTTCATTTTGTTCCTCAATCCCAATTTTTCTACCTGTTTTATGTCCTGGTATAAAGAGTAACATTTTTCCTGTGAGTTTACTTCCCCAGCAATTTTAGGGTCATCTGAAAACTTAGAAACATAGCTGGTTAAACTGGCACCCATATCACTGATATACAGACTGAATAGAACAGGCCCAAACACAGATCCCTGGGGCACCCCACTAGTAACGGACCCCTCATCTGTCATAATACCATTTATTCTGACTGATTGTGTATGATTGGTTAGCCAGTTATTGATCCATCTTATCATATAATTGTTATATCCCAAGGTTATAAGTTTCTTGACTAAAAGATCATGTGGAACCATGTCAAAGGCTTTTCTAATGTCGATTAATATTGCATCCACTGGAATGCCTTCATCCAATTTTCTACTGACAAATTCATAAAAGGACACCAAATTAGTCACACACGATAACCCCTTTCAAAACTCATGCTGAGCTGGATCTTCCAGGCCTACTCGCAAGGTTTCTTTATCTAATTCATTTTTAATCAACCTCTTCATTAATTTGCAGCAAATCGACACTAGGCTTATTGGCCTATAATTTGTCATATTAGTCCTGCTGCCCTTTTCATGGATGGGTATGACTGATGCCTTTCTCCAGTCAGCTGGTACTTGTCCTGTTAATATTGATTGATTAAATGACAGAGTCAGGGGATGAGCTAGAACATTAGCAAGTTCTTTGAGTATAATGGGAGTGATCTCACCAGGCCCAGGGAAGGTGCTGGTTTTAGATTTTGTAACTCAACTAGCACCTCATCTTCATGGAACACAATTTGCAGGTGTAATTTTTTTTTTTAACCTTGTATTTATCCTCCTCACTGCACCATCCTTCCATTCAATCAGACCTCCTCAAGCTGTCTTCCACACATCTCGTGGCACCCCAGGAGTCTGCTTCCTAGACTGTCCATCCGCTCAGAGCTCCTAAGGTATTCTGGTGTACCCGCCCCAGGTGAGGCGGGGGAAGGGACCTCCTAACCTTCCCCCTAGTAATGATGGAGCGGGCAGGACACAGTGGAGTCTGTCCCGGTGAGCGCCGGTGATGTGGACCAGCATTGGAGGAGTCTTCACCTAGGAGTGATGGGCTCCATTTTCTCCTGTTCTGGTGAGCCCCTATCCCCGCAGTTGCCAGCACACTAGAAGAGCCAATGAGGAGGCTGCATGAAGACACTGCTCCTCCTCAGGCTTTCGGCTGGCACTGCCCCTCCCGCTGTATGTCCCAACCTGCATTGCCACTCCTGGGTTCACCCAGGAGGTGGCGATATAGCAGCAAGACTGACCTGTAACCCTCCCCAGAGAGGGAGAGCCACTGTTGGGTGCTCAATCCCTCTCATCCCCTACCGACCCTCCGGTGGCCCGAGTCTGTCCCCGAATCCGGGTCGCCAGTGTGGAGCGAGGTGTGGCATCCAGCGCCTCAGCCCTCACTGCCACTGGACCGCCGGTGTAATTCTAAGGGAAATTCAGATTTTAAATTGGCTTTATCACCAAACACCGAGATAAAGTACTCACTGAATTTTTGAGCCATCTCTCTATTGTCAGATATAACTTTGCCATCTTTAATAACGGTTGTGATTTTGTTACATTAATTCCTATTAATATAAGCATAAAAGCTTTTGTTGCCTTTTTTTTTGAGACAGCTGTGCTTCCAATTTGATTTTCTCTCTCTGTTTCATTATTATGTTGTCTTGCGCACGTGCAAGCAACATATTGTGGTTGCTCGGAATAGCAGGTTTTGGAGGTGTGGCAGTGTTGTGGCCAGTGGGACCACTGCTTTTTTGGGCTGGGCTCTGTAGCATGAATTAGAGTGCATGCTGTCTATGACAGCAGTTCAAAAGCATGCCACCATATTGAAGCGATTTCACCACTGCAATGACGAAGCCCCCCCTCATTGCAGGGTGTACCTTCCCTGGTGTAACATTTCAGTGAAACATGGCAGCGGCTGTCACCATCTGCATCTCACACTCCCCAACAAGCCGATGTCAGGGTGCCTAATCCCCCTGTCAGCATGCCCCTTCCCCAGTTCAATTTGCTGATGGGGGAGCCCAATCCCCATCGGCATAATGGCCCCCTAATATTTAATATGTGTGCTGAGGGGGTGCCCAATCCCCCTTGGCATCATGCGCCCCCCCAACAGAGACACTTTTGTATGCTGACGGTGGGCCCAATCCCCATCGGCTTCAGTCCCCCTCCCCAAATAACAGGTGGCACACTGGGAGCCCACCCCAGTGTGCCAAAACACCTAGAAAACAAGAAAACCAACCTGCATTATCTTTGTTTTTTTTTCCCCAAAATGAGAAAACGGTCACCGAGACGGTGTGGTGCCCTTCCCAACCTGCCCGCCTCTGTGTACCTCACCTCCCACACCCCCTCACTCTGTACTTACCTCCGGAGCCTGGCACGATGATCTCGTGGACTGGGAACAAGTCTGCACTCTTCAAAGCCGACCGCAAACTGAAGAAATGCTGGTAAGCTGTATAATGGCATAAATGGTTTTTTTTCAACTTTGGTGCATATCTTGGCCATTTTTGTGAATGGTGGCACCAAATTTTCAACATGGGGTTCTTGGGACCCCACCTCATGAATTCAGTCACTGTCATCTCGTTATTCAGTCTCAAATGGTGATTTCGCGGTCACTGCGTGGAATCACCTTTTGGGACTGATTAACAAAATGACAGTGTCACTGTTCATGAGGAGGGCTCCCAAAAAGCCTATGTTGCAAATTTTGTGAAACAATTCCATGACTGTTTTATAAGCGTGCGTTGCACAGTTTCAACTCACACTCGTAACTTTAAATATGTTTACTCCAGATTTTCCAATGTTCGGGACAGAGTAAGAAAATCACAGTAATGTCCATGAGCAGAGGTCCCAAAATGCTTATGTTAAACATTTGGTGAAAGAATTCCAAAAAATGACTGTGTTACGAGTGTGCGTTGTGCAGTGTCCACACAGTCGTAACTACGAGAATTTTTAATATTTTCACTCCAGATTTTCAACATTGCCATTTTTGCACATCTCCTTATGAACAGTACAACTGGCATTTTTCACATCCTGCCCAAATTGTGGTTTCGCTCATCTGGCGCACAATGGCATGGTCACTGTGGGAAGTCAATGTTCAGGACAGATTAAGAAAATCATAGTGCCACTGTTCATGAGCAGAGGTCCCAAAATGCCTTTGTTAAACATTTGGTGAAAGCATTCCAAAAAATGACTGTGTTACGAGTGTTCATTGTGCAGTTTTCATGCACACTCGTAACTTCGAAAATTTTTAACATTTTCACTCCAGATTTTCAACATTGCCATCTCTTCACACCTCCTTATGAATGGTGTAGCTGTCATTTTTCACATCCTGCTCAAACTGTGTTTTCACACATGTGACGCAGAGTGGCGCAGTCCCTGTGAGAACTCAACATTCGCGACAGATTAACAAAATCACAGCACCACTGTTCATGAGTAGAGGTCCCAAATGCTTTCATGAGGTAGGGTCACAAAAAGGCCATGTTGAAAATTTGGAGTGCAAATACCAACAAACGCCTGGGGCATTAGGGTTTCTAACCACAGCATCCCACCCTGAACAGACAGACATCAGGGGTGTGCCTTTGGATTGTTGGCTGTAGTGCTCATGCCATTGCACCCCCACCCTGCAGCCACTGACAGGTGTCAAGCTGTGCCTTGCACTCTTCAGCCCCAAAGTTCACCCCATTCTCCTATACTGCACCCATCTCAATGTATTTCCTTATGGAATGGGGTGAATGTAAGAATCAATGACTCCAAGGCACAATGTGACACTTGTCAGAGTCTGCAGGGTAGGATGAGGTGAAATGGCATAAGCATTATGGCAGATGACCCAAAGGCACACCTCAATGCTTGTCAGTCTCTGCAGGGCGGGGTCGACTTCGGTTACATACTTCACTGCCATTCCAATTATGCATCTCTCTAACTCCTGCACTACCAATGCCAATGCCAGCAAGACAACATTCAGCATTGACAAATGCTTGTTTTTAAATCAGATTGTACCTGTTTATCGGCATGCAAGTTCTCACTGCTAGCGTATTTTTTATATTTCTGAAATACTTTATTTTTCTTATGGATCTGACATTTAATTGATTTATTGAACCATAAGGAAATTGCTCCCTTTTGTTATATTTCAAATACATAGGGACATTCTGATGTATTACATCCAATAAGCAGCATTTTAGTTTGTCCCACATTTGTTCGGCCTGTAAGCCATGAAATATTTTATCCCAGGAAACGTTACCCAATGTTTATGAAATAATGGGCCAGTCCACTTTTTTTATAATCTAGAACCCTGGTAGAGTCAATTACTTTGGTTTTCCAGTTCAATATAGTAATTTATTCATACTGTGGTCACTAGAGCCCAGATGTGCCAGAACTCTGGGGTCAGTAACTCTTTCAGAATTGTTAGATATGATTAGATCTAATACATTTGCTTCTCTTGTAGGCTCATTAATAAACTGATCACATCCATTAGATGTCAGGGTATCCAGAAGGTCTTTTTCAAATTCATTTTGTCCTGTTAATGTATCCCAATTTATGCCAGGGGCATTGAAATCCCCTACTACAAGAATATCACCATGTTTGACCGCTAGTTCGACCTCGTGTAAAATGGCATTATTATAGTTTTTGTCACTAGTGGGAGGTTTATAACAAATACCTAAAACTAATTTAGGTGAGTGGGGAAAATGCAAATTCACCCAAAGGAATTTAAAATTTGCATCATGTTTAAAACTTAATTCAATACAATAAATATGATTTGCAATATAACAGCAAACACCTCCTCCCCTTTTATTGTCCATGTTTTTATAGAACAGTTGGTAACCTGGGATGTTGTTAGACCAGCTGATAGCATCATCCCACCAAGTTTCGGTTATATATGCTACAGTATATCAATTTTAGTGTATTTAATGTAAATACCAGGTTCAGCTAGTTTAGTCTGGTTTAAGCTTCTAGCATTGATGTTCAGTAACATACATTCTTTGGTTGTACAGTACATTGTTGGACTGTTGTATTACCCTTATCCCCCTTAATCTCTAGTTTAAAGTGTGAGTAGTTATTTCCTCGAAAGATTTACCCAGCTTAAATGCACCCCATTTACTTAAGTGCAATCCATCCCAACAGTATAGAGCATCATCATTTTTGAATGCTTCCCAGTGGCTAACAGTAGCATAACCCTTTTGTAGCATCCACTTTCTTAACCACTCATTGACTGATTTTATTTTATTTTCCTTGTTATAATTTGCTCTCAGGACAGGCAGGATTTCAGAAAAGAATATTTTACAATTCAATTTCTCTAATGTATTCCCTAACGCAGTGAACTCTTTCGTTATTTCCTCAAGTGATAATTTACTGATATCATTTGTACCTGCATGAATTATAACAAGTGGTTTCTGTCCAGAATTTTTTTAAATATTTGTCACCATTTTGTGGATGTCCTTTAGACCTGCCCCCTAAATGAACTACAAGCTGTATTACCTTTGTCCCTTCTACATACAATTTTATCTACATATTTAACTACTGAGTTGCCCAATACAAAGTATTGTCTGGGAAGACTCAATGGTTCACTAGTGTCCATGATATTAGGGAGGTTGCCTGTATTATTCCTTGTGTACAGTGGATCCTGATCGTGTTCATCATATGGGTGGGAAATATTTGCAGATTTACTCTGGGTTGCATCCCTGGGTTCATCTTCCTCTGTAACTGGAGAAGTGATTCCACTGGTACTAGGAATCTGGGATGGGCTCTTCCCTGCTTCCAAGTTGGGTGATTTGTCTTGGTTATTTGAATTTTGTGACTCACGACCACTATCGTTTAATGATTCTGAGGTAGTAGGCTCAACTAACCCTTACATTTCTCCATCAGTTAAGCTAATGAGTGACTGATATCTATTGCCTACTTCAACCATATTTCCAATGGCTCTACATCTATTTTTGCCCTTTTTCTGTTATTTACTTTAGTCCACTCATTGTCATCATCATCCATTTCCTCACTTGGACGTTTCCTTTTATACTTATTTTCAGCCTCAGCAGTTTCCACTATTTCATGGATTTATGACTAAACCACAGTAGAATGTTCGGAATCATTAGGAGGTAGTACCATATTACAATATCTTAATTGTAATTTGTTTTGCATCAAGTCCTGTTGTTTTTCAAGAATGTCTAATTTATTATAGAAGTCTGTAATGTCCTCCTTTAGGATACTATTGCTAACGCATTTTTCACACACAAAGATAGGGGTAGATGGTAACTTATCAAACAGTTTATACATGTGGCAACTGATGCATTTTAATCCCATAGCACCATCTAATGTCATAATGGTCTCTCTCATAGTCAAAGAAGGGTAGACAGGTGTATTCACCTAAGTTGCCTGTGGTGCATTTAAAGTAATGAGGTCACTCATATTGTCCATATATGAGGGGTGCAATGAAATTAAAGGGAAATTGTCATCAACGGGGTTTCATAATATCTGAAAGACCATAAACAGCTGATTTGAGCGAGCCATTATGTTTATCTGTGAGTCTTTGCAGTCCAGAGTAATTCATATGTAAATCAGTCTGTAATTAAGGGCTGGAGGCAGCCATATGTTTTAGGCTCCTGACAGGAAATGATGTCACTGAGGGTACTGTTCCTCCATTGACTGTAGGTTAAATAGGACATTGTCTGGTTTATTAAGTGTGTTTTAAGGTGTAATTACAACACTTTCTACATTTATAATACTTATTTTGTATATGCATTGAAACTAGTGAGTTATTACCTTTACATTTCAAATTGTTAGTAAACAAGCACTTGTCAATGCCGAATGTTGTCTTGCTGGCATTGGTAGTGCCAGAGTTAGAGATGCATAATAGGAATGGCAGTGAAGTATTGAAGTGATGCCAACCCCAACCCGCCCTGTAGAGACTGACAGGCATTGGGTTGTGCCTTTGAGGCATCAGCTATAACGCACATGCCATTGTACCTCACCCTACCCTGTAGACAGTGACAAGTGTTGTAGTGTGCTTTGGGGTCTTTGGGCATTATACTTACCCCATTCCATAAGGAAATATGCTGAGGTGGGTGCCGTATAAGAGAATGGGGTGAACGTTAGGCCCGAACAGTCTAAGGCAGACCTCGATGCCTGTCACTGGCTGCAGGGTGGGGTTGGGGGTGGAATGGCGTGATCATAACAGTCAATGATCCCAAGTCACACCCCTGATGCCTGGCAGTCTCTACAGGCTGGGGTGTTACAGTTAGAAACCTTAACATTGTAGGTGTTTGTTGGTATTTTCACTCCAAATTTTCAACATAGGCTGTTTGTGACCCCACCTCATGAAGAGCAGCACAATCAGTTTGTTAGCTGAAAGGTGGTTTTCCACAGTGGCTACGGCATTTGGTGACACAGGGATGAAAACACATTTTGGGCAGGATGTGTAAAATGACAACTGTATTGTTCATGAAGAGGTGTAAAAAAATGGCAATGTTGAAAATCTGGAGTGAAAACATGAAAAATTGGTGAAGTCATAAGCATACATAGAAACTGCGCCACACACATCCGTAGCCCAATTATTTTGGGGAGCTTTTTAGCCACATTTTCAACATAGGCATTTTGGGACCTCCCCTCATGAACAGTGGTACTGTGATTTTGTTAATGTGTCCCAAAAGCTGATTTCCAACAGCGACCATGCCGTTGTATGCCACAGGTGTGGAAACACATATTGGGCAGGCTGTGAAAAATGACAGCTGTACTGTTCATAAGGAGGTGTGAAAAAATGCCAGTGTTGAAAATCTGGCATGAAAGTATTTCAAATTTGCAAAGTTACAAGGGTGTGTGAAAACTGCACAATGCACGCTTGTAACACATTTTATGGACTTTCAGCACCAGATTTTCAACATAGGCATTTTAGGACCTCTGCTCATGATCAATGTCACCATCATTTTCTCAAACTGTTCCAAAAATGGATTTTGTACAACGACCGCGCTATTCTGCGCTGGACATGCAAAAACACATTTTGGCCAGGATATGTAAAATGACATCTATACTGTTCATAAGGAGGTGTGGAAAAATGCCAATTTTGAAAATCTGGAGTGAATATATTACAAATTCACGAAGTTACAAGTGTGCATGGAAACAGCACAATGCACACTCGTAAAACAGGCATTTTTTGTATTTTTTTCACCAAATTTGTGACATTGGCTTTTTGAGAGGCCCCCTCATGAACAATGGCAGTGTCATTTTGTTACTCGGCCAGAAAAGTGATTCCAAGCAATGACCACGGAATCACCTTTCAGGACAGAATAATGCCATGTCAGTGCCAGAATTCATGAGGAGGGGTCCCAATAACTCCATGTTGAAAATTTGGTGCACAAATTCCAAAAAATGCCAGAGATATGCACCAAAGTTGAAAGAACCCTATTTATGCCATTATGCAGCTTACCAGCATTTCCTCAGTTTGCGGTCGGCTTTGAAGAGTGCAGACGTGTTCCTGGTCCACTGAAGATCGTCACACCGGCTCTGGAGGTAAGTATGGGGTGAGGAGGGTGTGGTGAGGCAGGGTGCGCAGAAGTGGGCATGGGTTGTGGGAGGGGGCAGGGAGACCGCGAGAGACCATTTTCTTCTTTCACAGGGTTAAAATAAATTTAAAAAAAAACAGCGGGATGGTTTTCCTTTTTTGGGGTGATTTGGTACTCTGGGGTGGGCTCCCAGCATGCCATCTAAGTGTTTTTTTTGGGGGGATGCTATGGCTGATGGGGGATGGGGCACCCCTGTCAGCACACAACAAAAGTTGGGAGGGCAAGAGCAGAGGGGGATTTGGCACCCCCTTGGCACATAACAAATGGGGGGTGCATGATGCTGATGGGGAGTGGGCTCCCCCCCCGTCGGCACATACATTGGGGCAGAGCATGCCGACAGGGGGATTGGGCACCCCCAAAGTCGACATTATGGCAGGCAGTGTGCCACCATGTTATGTTCTTTTTTCACCAGAGAAAGCACGTTGGAAGGTCCGCTGCGTATGACGAGCTTTGCTCACATTGCAGCAGACCTTTCATTTGATGTGATCACCACATTAAGTATGCATGGTGTGGCGCTGGCATGCAGGCTGATTGGGGAATGAGGGACGCACCTACTGATGTGTGCCCTGCATTCGCCCAACAGTGACCACGCCTCCAAATCTGCTACTACCACAATATGTTGGCTGCACATGTGCAAGCCAACATAAAAATAATCCGTCTTTAGTGTTGCTTTAACCTCTAGGCTATACTGCCAGCTGATCATCAAAAACTACACATCTCAAGGCTGGCTCTGTGGTGCCAACAGGTATTGGGGCCCCATATCAGGATTGCTAAACCCTGTCTGTGTTCATGTCAGTACAGATTTTTGGTGCTGCCACAGCACCAATTTCTTTTTTCATTCCCTCTCTTACAGCCTTTTCTCTTACAATTTTGGGTGTGAACTCAGATCTACAAGATGCAAATATGGCTATGTACCACCTAGATGCCCTACGGGAGCATGCCTTAGACAACTAGTATTGGAACCCACTCGAGAGGGAGCAATCATAGACCTGGTCCTCTCAAATGGAGATGGAGAGAGGATCACAAATGTAGAAGTGGGTAGCCATCTGGGAACTAGCGACCATCGAACAGTATGGTTCACAATAAACACAGCAACAGAGTCAAGCCATACAAAGGCAAAAGTACTGGACTTCAGGAGGGCTGACTTTGCCAAAATGGGTGAGTGCCTAAGGAATGCACTAGCAAATGGGCAGGAAGGAGGGGTGGAAGAACAATGGGAATAATAAAAACTGCCATCACAGAGGTAACAAGCCTTTGTGTGAAGCAAATAAACAAAACAAAACGATGTAAGAAACCACTATGGTTCTCAAAGGAGGTGGCAGTGAAGGTTCAAGAGAAAAAGAAAGCATTCAGAAAGTACAAGGAATCACAGAAGGAGCAGGACAGAGAATTGTATCAGTTAAAGCAAAAGGAAGCTGGGAAGGCAGTCAGAACAGCAAAGGCCCGAACTGAGGAAAAGATAGCCAACTCAGTTAAGAAGGGGGATAAAACCTTTTTTAGGTACATCAGGGAGCAAAGGAAGACTAAGGGAGGGATAGTGAGGCTTAATAAAGGGAGGGGTGGGCAGAGGGTGACTGTGAAAAGGCAGAGATACTAAACAAATATTTTTGCTCAGTATTTACAAATGAAGAGGGGGAGGTACCTAAAACAAACAATAGAAACACTCTGGATACAGAAGGTGATACAACCCATTTACAGAAGAAAGGATTCTAAAAGAACTCTTAAAACTGAAGGTGGACAAAGCAATGGGGCCTGATGGGATTCATCCCAGAATTCTAAAAGAACTAAGGGTAGAACTAGTGACACCACTGACTACCCTCTTTAACAAATCATGAGAGGATGGGGTGGTACCTGAGGACTGGAGGAGGGCAGATGTGATTCCCCTTCACAAAAGTGGGAGCAGGGCAGAAGCAGGAAACTACAGACCTATTAGTTTAACCTCAGTGATAGGAAAATGATGGAATTACTTCTGAAGGAAAGAATTGTCGAGTACCTGGGGCCAGAGGGGCACAGGACCCAAGGCAGCATGGATTCACAGCGAGAAGGTCATGCCAGATGAATCTAATAGATTTCTTTGACTGGGTGACCAAAGTAGTAGATCAGGGAGGGCTGTGTACATGGCCTACCTAGACTTTAGCAAGGCATTTGACTCAGTCCCACACAAAAGATTAATATACAAGTTAGCCAGCCTGGGAGTGAGTCCCAAGATGATAGCCTGGGTAAAGAATTGGCTGGAGAATAGGACACAGAGGGTAATTGTAAATGGAGTCCACTCTGAAGAAAGGGGGGTTACTAGTAGGGTGCCGCAGGGTTCAGTATTAGGACCGGTCTTCTTCAATGTCTTTGTAAGCGACATTGCAGAGGGACTGGAAGGAAAAGTATGTCTCTTTACAGATGACACTAAGATCTGCAACAGAGTTGATGCACAAGGTGGGGTGGAAAGGATGAGAAGGGACTTGGCAAGGTTAGAGGAACGGTCAAATGTATGACAGCTTAGATTTAATGCTAAGAAGTGCAAGGTAATGCACCTGGGAAACAAAAACCCAGGGGAAGAGTACACAATGTTGGGTGAGATACTAACAATAACAAAAATGGAAAGGGACCTGAGGGTAGTCATATCAGATGACTTAAAGGTGGGCCAGCAATGTGAGAGGGCAGTAAGGAGGGCTGGGGGGATACTGGGATGCATAGGGAGAGGCATCACCAGTAGAAAACAGGAAGTTGTTATCCCTCTGTACAGACAGCTGGTGAGACCCCATCTGGAGTACTGTGTGCAGTTCTGGAGACCCAGTCTCCGCAAGGACATAGACAAGATGGAAGCTGTCCAGAGGAGGGCAACTAAAATGGTGCAGGGTCTGCACCGGAAGACATATGAAGAGAGACTAAAGGAGCTTAATATGTATAGCCTCGAGGAAAGGAGGGAGAGGGGGGACATGATAGAAACTTTCAAGTACCTCAAGGGAATCAACAAAGTCCAAGAGGGTAGCATCTTTCAAAAAAAGAGGTGTGCAAGAACCAGGGGTACAATTTGAAGATGTGGGGTGGCTCAGAGGTAATGTAAGGAAGTATTTTTCACAGAGAGGGTTGTGGATGCATGGAGACGGCCTTCTGGAGGAGGTTGTGGAGTCAAAACAGTGATTGAATTCAAGCATGCATGGGACAGCCATAAGGCAATTCTAGGGGTTGGGGGTAGAAAGAAGTAGGCTGCTGGTTAACTAGGATCTGCAGCTTATCCATTAGGTAAGGAAATGGGCAGACAGGGTGGGCCAAGCGGTCCTTATCTACCATTAAATTCTATGTTTCTATGGCCTTGCATCATGGGGCCAGCCTTGAAATATGATGTTTTTTTGTTGTTGTTGTTAAAATTTTTTATTTGAAATATGAAGTTTATGATTATCAGCTGGCAGTACAGCCTAGAGGTTGAATAAAGAGCTGTGAACAAGCTTTGTTCATCCAGCAGAATGGGTTTTGATTCCATCATGCTCTACCTGTATGTTGTGTGACAAGAGCAAGTCACTTAACCTCCCTGTGCTCCCAAAACACACCCAGGAACAAACTGTATCTATGTGCCTTTCCTAAACAAAGACAGTAAAAACAATCTGAACATGTGTTATGATTCTGAAAATATTATGCTCTTTCAACCCAGATTTGATTTAAAAGGAAAAAATAGGACACCACTACTTGGTTATTAATTTAACCTCTAGGCTGTCCCTGGACTAAGTTTGGTCCTTGCCCAAAGTGCAACAATCAGCCGTACAGATATAAGTCATTTGGGTTGTAGTCCCTCACAAGGAGCGTGGACTGCAAACCCTAGATGTCCTCAGCAAGGTCCCCTGTGTTGCCTAGTGATAGTAAAGCACTACTACAGACATGGAGTGCCTGAGTCCCAAATTACAGTAGTGAGAGTGATTTGATTTTGCAGCTCACTCCTCTCATTCAAGGAGCTAGGCAGGTGTAGGACCTTGGGTTACTATTTCAGAAGACCTCAAGGTGGCAGAACAGTGTGACAAGGCCAGCTGGATGCTGGGGTGCATAGGAAGGGGCATCATCAGCAGGAGAAAGGAGGTGGTGCCACCACTGTGCCGCTCTCTGGTATACCTGCACCTGGAATACTGTTCTTGAGACTGCATCTCAGGAAAGACATAGACAGGGTGGAGGTGGTACAGAGATGGACAATCAAAATGGTGTAGGGATTACAAGGGAAGTCCTTTGAGTAGGGACTGATGGATATCAATATGTACACTCTGGAGTACAGGAGAGCAAGGGGAGGCAAGATTAAAACATTTGAGTACCTCACAGGAGTGAACAGAGTGCAGAGAGGGAGCCTCTTTCAAAAGAGGATGAGCTCCAGGATTAGGGGGCATGCAATGAAATTGAAGTGGGCAAATTTCAGGAAGGATGTGAGGATATAATTCTTCACAGAAAGGGTGGCAGAAGCATGGAACTGACTGTCAGTTGAAGTTACAGAGACTAAAAAGGAGAAGGTTTCAGGCATGCATAGGATGAACACAGGGGCATAGTACAGAAACAGGGCAGGGGGAGCATCCCCAGAGACCAGTTTGTAGGCTATGGAGGTACAATAGACAGAAAATACTTGAGCAAACTGGGTGAGCCTAGCAGTCCTTTTCTGCTGACCATTTTCTATATTTCAAGTGCTACTGCCGTGTTGATGGATTGGCAAAAAGGGGTGTTTGAAAAAGAAAATGACAATTTTATGTTGCCTCTGAGGATTATATTTATTTACTGAAATTGTTTCACCAGGTAAACATACAGAGATATAATAATCATCTCATTTACAGATACTACGGGAGGGGGGTATGGGATCACATGATCAAAGAAGAAACAACAAATAATATTAACAAGAAACTGTAAAGGAATACATACTTACAAGGCATCTCACATCGGTGAGAGGAAGACCCAGTGCAGTAACTACAACGAAGATACAAAATGTCCAGTCAGGTGCAGTCACAGTAAGCTGCAGTTAAATGCCTGAGGAACTCTTTGGCTGAGATGATGCTCATGGGCAGACTGTTACCCAAGGCAATGTTATTCCAATCCTGTGGGACTCTGATGCTAAAGGCAAGTTAACCAAATTTGTGCTTATGCTTGGGAGCAAGGACCCTGTTGCTCATGTAGGAATGAATGTTGTACCTAGCGGGAGCAAGGTACTCAGGTAACTGGGGAGTTAATTTAGGCAAAACATATACCCATAGAGTGTTAGATACTGCCTGTCCTTCAGAGAGGGCCAGTTCAGGTGGTCATACAGTATAATGTGCAATGAGGAGACTGAACAGGGCACCAAAAGATAAATTGGCAGGGGGCATTCAGCAGGGTATCTCATTTGGATAGTTGGCATTTTGGGGGAGTGTCATACATCATATCTCCAAAGTTGATTAAATGTCATATTGTGTAGGGCAAGGCACATCCATATACCTTGAGAAAGGCAGTCCTCCACCCCATCAGGGGTTAAATTTGAAATGTCTGGGTGGGGGAACTCTCACATCTAGATTTCTAAGTGGGGGAACTGTTATTTCTACTGTCATTTTTAGGTGGTGGAATTGTTCTGTAGAATTGGAGAAAGACAACAAGAGGTGCAAGAACTCTCATGCAGTTTGTAAGAGGTGGTGGAACTGAGTTCCTGTGGGCTCATGCCCCGTTTAACCCTTGCACCCTATAGAGGGCAACAACTTTTCTGTATGACTTTAAAACCAGTGACTGGATATGGGAGGAAAAATCCAAGGATTGTTTGAATGAAATACCAAAGTATTTATATTCAGCTACTGATTTCAAAGTAGTACCATCAGGAGTTTAATGACTGGGTTTTGGCAGCTCAACAAACCTATTTGGAGACAAATAGTATGGAGGCAGTTTTAGACTGATTTAGCACCAGGCACTTCCTTACAAACCAGTCTGAGAGTATGTTGAAAGGTTTGCAGAACACTGTAGATATCTGTAGAACTATGACCTGTTGCATACAGTATGGCATTGCCTAGAGTCAGAGAGGGCCTAGCCTGTATAAACAGATTGAAAGAAGATGGAAAGGAAAAAAAGAAAACCAGGAAAGTAAGGAACTGGTAAGGATAGAAGATGAGAGTTTATTTAGGAGAAAGGTGTGATTTAACATGTCAATGACTTTTGCTAGGTCAAAGAATATGATGCTGGTAGGCAGGCCATTGTCCATGCTGGAGAGGATAAAGTCTACAGCTCCTTTATTTATAGGTTAGTGTTGGCGCTAACTAGGGATTGCAAAGACACTCCAGGTGGGGCCATATTCGGAGGCCCCTGGAGCAGTGACCAAACCTGGCAGTGCCAAGGCACAATCCATACCTCTGTGCCTATGAAAATCAGAGGGTCCCTTATGCATACTGGCACTGTGATATAGTCAAAGATTTATGATGGCAGTAAACAGCCCCCAGAACAGTGCAGTTTACCGCCGCTGAAAACCACATCTTATTTGGGTGCTAAGCCTGCCCCGAAGGCAGGGAGGAAGTGCTGCAGCCATCCTCTCCTGTGCCAAGTGGCTTCCCCATCCCTGATCACCCTCCCAGCATTGTAAACAGCTAGAAAAACAAAAACATAGAATTTGTCGGCAGATAAGGACCAGTTGACCCATTCAGTCTGCCCATGTTTTTCCCTGTCTATACTTTCACCGCAGACCCTACCTCATCTCTAGCTACCTCTCCTCTGATTCCCAACTAAGATGCCTTTGTGCCTGTCCCACACATACTTGAAGCCCACCACTATTTTGCCCCCACTACCTCCACCAGAAGACCATTCCAGGCATCTGCCACTCCTTTAGTGAAGAAATACTTCCTTACATCACTTCTAAATTCCCCCCTTCCAGCTTCATTGCATGTCGACTTGTTCTCGTACCCCTTCTCCTCTGAAAAATACTTCTCCACTGTACCTTGTTCAAACCTGTGAGGTATTTATAGATCTCTATCATATCCCCTCTCCCTCTACTCTGACAGGGTGTATGTACTGAGATCTCTTATTCTTTTCTTATAGGGCTTCTGATGCAGGCCCTGCACCATTTTATTTGCCCTCCTTCAGACAGCCTCCATCTTGTCTGTGTCCTTCTTGAGATGTGGTTTCCAGAACTGGGCACAGTCTCCAGGTGTGGTCTCACCAATGAAACATAGAAACATAGAAAGATGATGGCAGAAGGAGCCAAATGTCCATCTAGTCTGCCCATTTGTTTGCATGGACCCCTGTTGGGCCTTACCTGCTAGCATTGATCTTTTACTCAAGATGAGTCCCCATCCTCGACCCTGTGTTGCATGTATGTCCTGTTCCAACCAAGTTTGAAGGAGGTGATTGTTTTGGCCTCCACCACCTCAGCGGGTAAACTATTCCAAGGTGCCACCACCCTCTCGGAGAAAAATAACTTCCTAACATTACGTCTGAACCTCCTCCCTTTGATTTTCCAGTTGTGCACTCCAGTACTAGAGTTGTGGGACCTAGTAAGCAGTTCTGAGTATGGCACTTTGTTGATGGACTTCATGTATTTAAATGTCTCAATCATGTCACCCCGTCTGGCCTCCAGCACGAATAACTTCAGCTCTTTTGGGTGTTTCTTGTATGGCAGGTCATGTAGTCCTGTTATCATCTTTGTTGCCATTCTCTGGACTGTCTCCAGTCTGTTGATGTCCTTCTTTAGGTGTGGGCTCCAAAACTGGATGTAGTACTCCAGCTGAGGTCTCACCAGGGATCTGTAAAGAGGCAGTATAACGTTTCTGCTCCTACTGTCAAAGCTTCTGTTGATGCACCCCAGCATTCTGTTGGCCTTGCTACATGCAGAGTTAGACTGATTGGTTGCCTTAAGGGACTCATGAATTAACACTCATATGTCCCTTTCAACTGATGAGGTATTAAGTTGCACCCCGTTCAACCAATATTCCGTTCAAGAGTTGTTTTTACCCAAATCCATCACTTTACATTTCTTTGCATTAAAGTTGAGTTGCCATAGGTTGGACCATACCTCAAGTTTTCCTAGGTCAACTTGAAGTTTGCTGATGAATTCTGTGGTATCCACCCTTCCACCCAATTTAGTGTAATCAGCAAACAGCACTAATCTGCCATTTATGTCCTTGCCTATGTCACTAATAAAGATGTTGAAAAGCATAGGACCAACAACAGAACCCTGAGGAACCCCACTTATAACATCTCCCTGCCTTGAACCCACTCCATTTATTACCACCCTTTGGCTTCTATCTTGGAGTCACGCTTTTAACCAGTTGATAAACTGGTCTGAAATACCAGTGTCTTTGAGTTTAGCTGGCTGATGCTTGTGTGGAACAGAGTTCAAGGCTTTACAGAAGTTGAAATAAAGCAGGTCCACTGGGTGCCCTATGTCTAGTTTGGTGGTTACCCAATCAAAGAATGATATGAGATTTGTCAGGCATGATCTTTCTGCCATGAATCCATGTTGGTTGGGGTCTTGGAGGTTGTTTTTGTTCAGGTAATCAACTATGTCTTGTTTAATCAGTGTTTCCATCAGTTTTAACACCACTGAAGTCAGACTAACAGACCTGTAGTTTTCAGGCTCCTCTTTGCTCTCACTCTTATGCAAGGGGATCGCGTTGGCATTTTTCCAATCCTCTGGCACTACCCCAGTCTGGAAGGAGAGGCTGAACAGTCTGGACAATGGTTCCACTAGTTCCTTGGCTAATTCTTTTAGGACCCTAGACTGAATGCCATCTGGGCTGAGTGATTTATCTTGATTTAGACTTTTGAGAGCTTCCATGACTCTTTTAGTGGTAAAAGCTTGAGTTCCCATAGCGTCCAGTTTGCTTGAAATATCACATACTTGCATGGGCCCATCCCATTCCCTGGCAAAGATTGAGCAAAAGAATTTGTTGAGAATTTCTGCCTTTTGCGTGTCATCTTCGACTATTGTCTCACCATCCTTAAGTTTCACCACCCCTTGAGAAGTCTTCTTTTTTTCCCGGACGCATCTACAAAAACTGCTTGCCCCCATTACTGACATTGTCAGCTATGCTAAGCTCTGCACTTGCCTTGGCTTCTCTTATGGTGCATTTGGCTTAATTCCAGATATTCTTCCCAGGAGGTATCGCTAAGTTCTGTTTTATTTTTTTTTTTTTATTATTATTTATTTAGTTGTTTAACCAGGTATAGCACACTAAGCTGAAAGCTTTTTTACAGGAGCGACCTGGGAGCACAAGGAGATTAAGTGACTTGCTCAGGGTCACACAATATGCAAGTGGAAGCTGTGGGATTCAAACCCAGGTCTGGTCTGCTGAATGTCACCAGATTTGCAGCTCAGAGCCTTAGACCACTGCGCTATACTGCCTCCTAGTTCTGTTTTATGGTTGAGAAAGGCTCTGTGTTTGTCTCTGATAGCTGCCTTGACTTCCGTGTCGAACCATATAGGGTTTTTACGCTTGTACTTTTCGGTTATTGTCTTTGCAAAGGTGGTTGTGGCATCCATGATAGTTTGTTTGATTACCATCCAGAGGTCGTTGACATTGAAAAATTGATGATCTATACAGTGGCAACACCACCTCCCTCCTTCTGCTGGTGATACCCCTCCTTTTGCATCTCAGCATCCTACTGGCCCCACCTGCTGCCTTATTGCACTGCCTTACTACTTTTATGTCATTACAGAAACTGACATCCACAGACCTCTTCTTCTTCAGACTGGCATATTATAGGACTTCAGCACGTGTGGGATGTGGGTGCGTGTGTGTATGTATGTGTGTGGGTATCTGTTGTGAGGTACGTGATATAAAAGGTGTGTGGCTTGCTGTAACATTGAGGTAGGCCTCCATTTAGATACATGGAGTTACAGCGTGTTACTACTCTTACTTTACACACATAATGAATATTAATTCCTCCTTACTTTTTATCTTCGCCCGGGAGTGGGGTTGATTCCGTTGCACCATATTCAGATTACCTGGCCTGTTACTGTACATACAGGAGTGTTATCATAGACTGCCACATATTTTTTTAACTCTGTACATATTGGAGTGCGAGATTTCATTTGCATGGTGGTCCTGGACAGATCTTTTTACATTAGGCTAATATTGTAGTGATTTCTGGAAATGTAGGTATGTTAGACCTCTGGTCTTACACACATACTTGATATTTACTTCTAGTTACCTTATCCTGGGGAGGGTGGAAGTTTTATTTCATTGTAGTTCTATCCAGAATCCTTGGAAATGTTGCTTCGCAGATAGGAGTACGGTTAAATAGTGTCACATTTTTGCTCTGTAGGTATTAGGATACATGAGCCCTTTTACTTGGGATTTCATGACAAGTTGAATTCCTTTGGGGAACAATTGCAGTGACTGATGTGAATAAAGGTTCATTAGGAGTGTGTGTGTGTGTGTGTGTGTGTGTGTGTGTGTGTGTGTGTGAGTATCTCCTTAAAGCTAGTGATCCCCCCACACACACATTATGGGGATGTGGGGTGGGGTAGGGTGTATTGTTTGTGTGAGAAGGAGAGAAATTACATTTTTATCTCTTTTTTCAGATTCCTTACACACTTCTGGTACATCAAGTTGTTAAATGCTCAGTGTATATTGACATCAGTATATATCAGCCTACATGGTCTTAATTCCTTGCTGTTCCTCAACGTGAGTTTTTTGTTTGACACTAATACTGTCAATTTATATTTAAATTATCATTTATAAAACCTTGTCACTACACTAGAGGTTTTTGAAGTTTATGGGCATGATATCTAGCTGGAGAGTACAGCTGGGAGATAGGTCCAGCTAAGTTTTACACATCATACAATGTGCACTGATGTTTTTAAGACAACTTTACTGGTAATTTCTTGTCTATAATGCATGCATGCATTGAAACTTCTTGGAGTCCTAAGACAATCTTAGTATGTCTTTAATCTGGGTGGGGGTTGCTTTTCAGTAATCACATCCTTATACATACTGTGACACTCATAGCTTGATTTAAGAGTCATCTGCTCCAGCAGTGTTATCTTATGTCAATTAAATTTATATGTAGTGAGATTCATTGTATGTGTTTTGCACCAAGCACCTTTGACCCTGGGACCCTCCTGGCTGAAGGTAACATGGTACTGTTAAACTTCTCTGTCATCATCATCTGTATTTTTTAAATGAGTATTTTAAACCAATGGGGATTTTTTCTGTTTTTTTTTCTGCATGATCTAGCTGTTAAAAGTATTGTTTTTTCTAAACAACTGCCATTAGGCTTCTGCAGAAGGACTGGTTGGTCCGAAAGCTAGAGCACTTTGTTCTTGTTGTTACATCTATGTTGGTCCATTAAAAGGTATCAAATCATTTGCTTCTGGATCGATTACTACTTTTAGGTCATCCGGTATGATTACTCCCAGATCTCTTTCCTGGTTGGTGACTGTCAATACCTCTCCCACATATTATACACTGCCTCTGTGTTTCTGTACCCCAAGTGCAAGATTTTACACTTTTTCACATTGAAACCCAGCTGCCATACCCTTGACCACTCCTTGAGTGTTCTCAGGTCTCTGCACATTCTCTTAATCCCCTTTAGGGCATCTATCCTATTGCAGAATTTGGTGTCATCCGCAAAGAGGCATACCTTCCCTTCCAGTTCTTCTGCAATGACATGTATAAAGACATTAAAGTGGAGTGGACCCAGTACTGAGCCCTGAGGTACCCCGATGGTCACTCTGCCTCCCAGAGTGAATTCTGTTTACCACCACCCTTTGTCACCTATCTGTCAACCAATTTCATACTCTGTTTACCACCTTATTAAGACCCAGACCCAAACTGCCAAGTTTCCTAATGAGCCTCCTGTGTGGTATGGTGTTGAGGGCCTTGCTTATGTCTAAGTAGGCCACATCCAATGCCCCACCCTGATCTATTTCCCTGGTTACCCAGTCGAATAAATTTATCAGGTTTAAGTGACATGACCTCCCCCCACCCCCATGAATTAATGCTGCCTCAAGTCTTGTAACTCACTATATTCAATATACTCCACAAAACAGCCCTAAAAACCCATATGTTTAGACTGGTATTTCCAGATGAATCTTAGATATTGAGATAATATGCTGAGTATATTAATGTCTTGCCTATTAGTGCTTTTATTTGTTTCTATTTTAAAATTTTTGTGATTTCATGTATTGTATTTTACTTAATGAGTGTTTATTTAGTTTTATGTACAGGTGCCTTGATCAATGGAAAGGCGCCTTTTATAAACAAAAATGATATGATGATATGACAATCCTTTTCTTCAGAAGTGATGCCATTAGCTTTCTCACCGCTGATGTCAGACTGACCAGCCTGTAGTTTCCAGCCTTCTCCTACTGTTATCATGAAGCAGGAATACATCTGGCCACTTCCAGTCTTTTGGAACCACTTCTGTATCCAGTAAGTTGTTGAACAGGGCTGTCAGAGGTGCTGCCATTATCTCCCTGAGTTCCCTCAAAACCCTTAAAGGTCCCCATATTCAGAGCTAGGCACATCACAGCGCATCTATTTGCTCTGCACTTGTGATAGCACATATCAGGCTCTGAGCAATATTTAGCCCATTAGTGCATGCAGACAGAGCAGAGCTAACTGACTGAATATTGGGCCATGCTGGTGCAATGCTGAGTGGATCTGCACTGCACCAACACAGACAAAGGCTGCATATGGCCCACAAGGGGTAGCGCTGCTGAAACAGGATAGCACCAGTCTCCTGTGGGTCATATTCAGCTTAAGCATGCAAATGAGCTCACTGAACATGCAAGGCACTAAGGGGCCATCTGCATGCCATGATGGAGGCTCTCATTTGCCGCACGTGTTAACAGCCCTTAGAACCTTCCTGCAAATAATAGCGATATCCCTGGAGACACAGTCATTCCCCAACCCCTGATCCCCCATTCTGCATATGAGAAGAATATCCCTGGTAGTCAAGTGCTCCCCTCCTCCACTCAGTCACCCACCCTTCACATGAGAATAGTATCCCTGGTAATCTAATGGCCTCCTCTACCGATTATGATTGTAAAGGTGTTCCCTCGTTCCCTTCACATCATGCAAAGGAACACCTTTATGATCCCCCACACAGAAAAATGTTTTTGAAAACAGGCATCTGAAACTGTGTGATACACCTGAGGTCATCTATCCGGCCCAATGTATATATAATGCTTTCTACAGTACGTAAGGAAAACTGTTAGAAGTCTGAAGGTAAGAGTGGCAGAACACTCTAGGGCCATAGAAAATGGCAATTGTACCTATGCTACTGCACATAATATAAAAGAGGCAAGACAACCTGAAAACCACAGGTTTTATTTCAGAGCTACTGATAAGGTGTACCCCAATCCAGAGGAGGAGAGTATAATAATGTTGCACTGAAGAGAGAAGCATTCTGGATCTATAGTCTAAAAATGACAAAGTATCCATGTTTAAATGCCCCATATGATCTTAGGACTTTTCTGAAATAAATTAGTATGTGGTACCATTTGTTCTTTGTGTGCACCAATAACTAATTTGTCTTTTCTCCTTTTCTTAGAATATGATCCAGACAGCTATTAGTAGTTGACGTTTACTTTAAATGAATGTGACATAACTGTAGGTTTGAATCCCACCGCAGGCACAGTAGCCAAGCAAAGCACACAGAACAGAATTTTGGGGACTTCCTCCTGGTTCCGTCCACTGTCTAAGTGATGACTGCTACTTCATCTTAAAACTGTTGTAGTTGTTGCTGTACCTGTTCTTGCATATGGGCACCATAAGTACACACACTTTTAAGCACCTCAGGCTTTACAGTTTTACAAGATTGATGTACACTTCCATATACTGCTGACAGAATGCAATGAATGTATTACAGCCATTGGTTTTCTGCCATACTGTCTGTATGTACACATGTTGACTCTGTTATATTTGAAAACCATAATACAAATTTTAATAACAAAACTGGCATCAAAATTCAGTAAATAGTTCCTATAATAACTGCAATAAGATACAATCTTGCAATACAAAGATAAGTGAAGAAATTGATGCAATCATTTTGTTATTTTTCTGTATGTGAAGGGAGCCCTATGGACTCTGCATGAAGAAAGGAGATCATGGCTGATGTTGTTTGTTCAGGGAATGGGGTGGTCATTAGGGTTGAGAACCCCAAGGAATACCCCACCACTGATTTGTCAAGACTCAGGAGACCTAAAACCCTAATGTTTTTTTGTTTGTTGTTTGAGGGGTATGGGGTGAGGAGTTAGGGTTGGAAACCTTAGCACAACATTTCCCTACTTTCATGGTGTTGACCTGAACCCTAGCTTGTGCATTAATGAAGTTTTTTGCAAAGAATCTCATTTCTTTTTGAGATAGTGGAATCATATCATTCATGCAGGTCCGATGTGAACAGATGCAGACACACAGGTCCATTTGGGCTCTGCACAAAGGGAAACATAGAAACATAGACTTCAACAGTAGATAAGGACCGCTTGGCCCACCCAGTCTGCCCATTTCCCTACCTATTGGATAAGCTGCATCCACTTACAGAAGTGCAGCAATGGATGTGAAGAATTCATGGGGCCATCTGGTGGGCTGTGGAAGCCAGGGCCTCCTGCTCCATGCACTTCCTTGTGGTTGCAGACAGAGACACACAGGGCAAAGAGTCCACCTGTCAGCCAATGCACTGGACTCTCAGCTACCCATGGGTGCAGAGGTACAGGGCCCTATGCCAAAAGGACAGTTGTCTTCACTATAAGATACCCAGGCCCATGCGGCCAACTCTGCAGCTTTCATTCCTCAGCTGGGGGGCATCACATAACAGCGCCATCCCCCCCACCCCATACAGCAGGGTCACTGAGTTCGCCCCTCACCTCAGCACATTGGCATGGGATCACAAAACATACCTGCTGTGGTCAAGACTGGCACTGGACACAGAGTTTCTTGACAATTGTATATTTTGTTTTTAATTTTGACCCCAAATTTTCAAGATAGTCACTTTATGACTCCCTTACAAACATGACATATAGCATTTATTGTATATTGGCAGAAATGTCATTTCACATCAGATGTGCAAAAACACACATCGTACAGGATTTAAAAAATGACACCTGTCATGCTTATGAGACGGTATGGAAAAATGGCTATGCTGAAAGTTTGGAGTAAAAATATTGAAATTAGCAGTTATGCGTGAACGTTGAAATAGTGCAACATTCACTCATCATAACCTGGGCATTTTACCATATTTGTACACCAAATTTTCAGCATAGCCTTCTTATTACCCCACCTCATGAACCAGGTAGGTGGTAATTTTCAAATCTCCTCAAAAATGTCATTCTGCGTCACCAGTTCATAAAGTCACTTCACACCACAGATGTGAAACCACATTTTGACCAGGATCTGAAAAATGACAGCTCTCACGTTCATGAGGTGGTGTGAAAAAATAGTTATGTTGAAAATTTGGGGTCAAAATATTTAAAATTACCAACATTATGAGTGAGCATAGAAAAATTTTAATGTATAATCATAACTTTATCACTTTTACAGATTTTGATTTCAAATTTTCAACATAGCCCTCTTATGACCCCACCTCATGAACAAGTGAGGTGAGAATTTTCAAATCCTGCCCAAAAAGAGATTTTGCAAAGTGAACACAAAAATACCTTTCAGGCCAGATTTGCATAATTTCACTGCTATTAGTCATGAGGTTGGGTCCCAAAAATACAATGTTGAGAATTTGGAGTCAAAATATAAGAAAATGACAAAGTTATGGATCAAAGTTCAAAACTCCTTTGAAATACATTAAACTGTTGACACCTAATTTTCTCATATTGCAATAACCAGTCCCAACAGCAAGACATATCTTAGATTGGAGAGTGGATCTATGCTCTGGGACATGTTATGGTGTGTGTGTGTGTGTGTGTGTGTGTGTGTGTGTGTGGTGGTTGTGAGGGTGTGGGATGGTGGGCGCTGAGTGGGAGGTCAGGGTGTGGTGTATAGGGTGTGTGTGGGGGGGTCACATTGTTGAGGACCATTTTATTTTTTTATACAGTTTTGTTGTAAAAAAAAGTAACTGAGGGATGGTTTTCTTTATTTCAGATTGCATTCCGACACTGGGGATTGGGCACCCCTGTGTCAGATTACTTTTAGATGAACAGGGATGGGCAACCTGGAGAAGCAAGTGGAGAGAAACCAAAAACCATCTTGCGATACAGAATTTTTGGTGCTATATCAGAACGTTCTCCCCAAAACCCTATTGAGCATGCTCAGAACAGAAAACAAACTTTAACTCTTTATAACTCTGGAACCGTTTAATTTTTTTTTTTTTCACAAAGCCTTCCAAAGACACTACTTTGAAACAGTACATTTGTACTCTGAAACATTCGGAAAATGTTTAATTTGGTGTAGACTGTACCTGACATCAAACTAAAATCCCATGTTAAATATAGGAAAAAGAAATTAGACGTCTACAGGAAAAGGACATAGGTGGATCTCAGAAACCACACAAACTGCCATCACAAAACTTTCCACAGATTTAGACCTTGCCTCCTAGATAACACATGCAACATTTCAGCAAATTTCGTCAAATTCTGCCAAAGCTATTGAGGTGCAAAATTAATGGTTTAACATAGAACCTCTCGCTCAACCCTAATTATAGGGAGCATTATCACACCATATAATTTACCTTGTATCCTAGATCATTGTTTTCTGACTTATGTGTGCTGTTCTACCCAGGACCTGCTTTTGAATGAGCTTGCTCAATGGAGCCTTTTCCTGGTGAAATAAATAAATACAAATACAGGAAATCTTGACTGTGGTTCCTTTTGCTGAGGAATATAATGTTTACTTTTCATCAGTCTATAACAAAAGTTCCCAAATTACCGGGGACAGTGAGCAAGTTAAACAGGGGTGACCACCTTTAAGGATAGATCCTATTGATGTCCTGACTAGATTAAAGAAGTTAAATCAGAATAAGGCACAGGGACCAGATGGGATTCACCCAAGAGTGATAAAAGAAATGGCAACATTTCTCGTGGGGCCAATAACTTACCTATATCAGGAAAGCATCAACACTGGTGAGGTCCCAGATGCTTGGAGACAAGCTGTGATTATACCTATACATAAAAAAGGTTGTAGGCAGGAGGTCTCAAATTACAGGCCCATTAGTTTGACCTCCGTGCTCAAAAAAATTCTAGAGGGTATAATCAAAGATTATATAGTTAAGTATATTGAAAATACAGGTAGGATTTACTAAAGGTAGATCATGTCAGACTAACCTGTTGGAGTTTTATAATAAGGTTAGTAAGGCCATTGATATGGGTAGGTCAGTTGACGTGATCTTCTTGGACTTTGCGAAGGCCCTTGACAAGGTCCCTTATGGGGAGCTTGTTAAATCACTTTTTGTGTTAGACTTACCAGTCTGGATACAAAAATGGGTGAAGGCTTGGCTTACTGAAAGAGGTCAGAAAGTATGTGTCAAAGGTGAATTTTCTGGTAATGTTGGGGTGGCTAGTGGTGTCCCCCAGGGCTCACTGCTGGGACCATGTTTGTTCAATTTGTACATCTCATCGATGCAAGTAGAATCAGCAGTCTGGATGTCTAAATTTGTAGATGACACCAGAATTGGGTGTCCCATGAATAATTTGGATGAGCAGTTAGTTCTGCAAACCGCATTAAATAGTTTGGACATGTGGGCCACCCAGAAGCAATCCATATTTAACATTGAAAAGTGCAATGTTATGCATTTTGGGAAAAATAATAACAGATTTCAGTATACCCTGGGTGGGTCCATACTGAAGGTAGTATCTGAAGAAATAGATATAGGGATTATGGTAAACCATGATTTTAATTTCAGCTTACAATGCAATACAGTGGTTAAAAAAAGCTAGTGGCATAGCAAATTGCATAGCAAGACATATTAAAGGCAGGGATAGGCAGGTCATGATGCCACTGTATAGTGCACTGGTGCATCCGCAAGTGGAGTACTGTGTTCAGTTCTGGGCCCCATATAAAAGAAGAGATGTTGAGCTGGTGGAGAGAGTCCAGAGGAGAGTGACAAAGAGAATCAAGGGGACGAAGGGTATGAACTATAAACAGAGACTTCACAATTTAAAACTATATCCCTTGGAGTATCGTAGATTGCGGGGAGATATGTGTTTGATTTATAGGGCATTGACTGATGCAAATTTGTGGAATCTCCTAGGCCTGGTTAAAAGGGACCAAACATATGATACTAGGGCTCACTGTTATCAATTGCTTAAAGATAGATATAATACAAGCAGAAGGAAATATTGGCTAAATAACAGGGTGACAGAAGTTTGGAACCCGCTACCAGGAGAGATCATGGAGAGTAGTACAATGCAGATATTTAAAACACAGTTAGATAAATATCTCTTGAATAAAATATTAATGAGTATAAGTAAAGCGCTGCTCGTGAGCTCACGGACAAATTGTCTTTATGCTCTGTATGATCTATGTAATCTATCTATGTAATCTATAACGTCTGAGTCACAACAAAAACAAAAGCCTTAAAAATATATTGGGCTGACAAGTTTAAAAAAAGTGCCAAAAGTGTGGCCACTGTTTGTCTAAGCAGATAGACATTCAGAGTGCTCCTAGCATTTAGGCGTAGATCGTGACTGACTTAACTGCTCTGTGCAAAGTGTTGTGTCCTAAGACAATAAAAAGGAGATGAGTTAAAGTTAATCAGTATCAGCTCCAGTCTGTCTATCTAGCACCAAAGCATGTTCCCCTATTAAAAAGTTGAGGATCTCTCCTTAAAAATCTCAGCTGAAACAGCTTCTCCTAAGGACAAGTCTAAAGCAGAGTTTGAACGGAATCCCACAAAAGCGTATCTCTCCTAGGCTGATGAATGCTCATATATCAAGCACTTGTCAATGCCGAAGGTCTGATGCTTTACCCTAGTACATCCTCAGATGTTACATGTGCACTGGGGATGCGAGTGCAAGGAATGTTGGGTATGGCAAACAGCTCTCTTACAGGATGCTATTGACAACACTGAGTGCACTAGATTCACTTTGGGAAAAAATCAATTTTGTTTTTTACACCTAGACAGATATCAAGGGTACTGAATAGATAGGGCATTTAGGAATAATAACTGTCATGAGACTAAAAGAGAGCTGGTGCAGAGGATCACCATGGACAGAAGGCAAATACTGGGATCACTGCAGGAAGGATGGCAAGGAAAACAGTTGTGCACAAGAAAAAAAACAATATATGTAGGGATCTGCCAGTTATTCTTTTTATTTAATTTTAATATATGTAATATCTTAACCATGTTACGATCTATGCATCACTCAGATCATGGCAGGTCTTGGTATATATGCAAGAGCTAAAAACGGAGGAGCAAGGGTAGCGTACAGGGGAAAGGTATGGATGGCTAGGGCATGGGAAGGGGGACATAAGAGTTATGGGAGGAGGATGGTGAAAAAGGAAATGGGGGGGCAGAAGAGGACTGCAAAAGTTGGTGATATCCATATATACCCACAGTTCTATAAGTGTGGGTTCACCTTTCAAATAGCATTCATGTAATATAGACACAAAACAGTTTAGAATGAATATGTGTCTTTGCCTAGGTTAACATTGCTTGCAATATACACTTGCCAGTGGAGAGAAATGGAGGTATATTATTATTATATTTTCCCTATATTTGAAAGTTGCCACAGGAAGGCGAATAACTTCTATACTACAGAGAGGCAGGCAAGGGTTTATTTTTCTTTAGGAGACTTGCTAGTTTAGGAGGAAAAAAGGCTGTAATTTGAGACATCATGGCCAGTTTCAAACTGCCTATAGACTAGACAGAAGAAGCAGGAAAACCTTTAACAGTAATAAAATAATAAAGACTGGCACAACAAAGTTCAAACTTTCTGTAGATCTCCCCTCAATTTTCTGATGTGGTCTGATCAGCTTGTCACTGTTGCTGATTTTAATGACAGGCTGCTGGTGTTGACAGCCCATCAGCTGTTTGTTGAATAGCTTCATTCACATCAAAGGACTGAAGCCCTCTAATTTATTGACTTGGTTCTTTTGAAGTGCATTAAGCCGAAGAACAGTGGTGTCACAGTTAAAGTGAATGGTTATTGGACTAGACTGCTTCACCCCTACAGTTTTTAACTGCAATAGGCTCACAAAGACACACCTCTGAAATCCCCTTCCACTTATAACAAAAGGTTTGTTGCACATGTGCATCTTTTGTTGCACATGTGCATCAAACCTAAAAAGGGCTCCAAGAAGAGGCGGGCAGAAGAGTATCCTGTTACATGATCCATAACAAGACCAAAAAAGAAAAACATTTGGAGCCTGAAAAAGAAAAGGAAAATTAACCCATCGCCCAGGCTGCTGGTGATGCTCAGATGCCCTCTATGGTGGATTTCAAATAAATGTGGCAATTCTTCCGATCTATGAAAGAACAGGAAGCAAATAATCCACCCTTGGGTTCACCTAGTGTCACAGAAAAGGAATGCTACTTTTAAGGAGAGAAGGAGGAGGAACCTCTTACTCCTGAGGTCACAGATGATAAGGAAATAGGTTCACCGCTATGTTCTGGATGGTTTTTTACTCATATTCTGACTTTCTTAGGGATATGGCAGCAATGATTAATATCTCAGATATAGAAACCAATTCTGAAGTTTAGAGTTTACATTTCTTAGGAATGAGAAGGCTGAATTCTAAAAAAGGGTCACTAACCCCATTTATAACACTTTTAGGTCCTGTACACATCAGGCTAGTTAAAACGTTTTAAGGTGCTTAAAACATTTTAACTAGCGCAAACACGGTGCCCGTCCGCTTTTAAGCACGGTTTCAAAGCGTGTTAAGAAACCATGCTTAAACCCTGCTGCGAGCTAGTCTCAAGTCCGTTTTTAAAAACGGTTTGAAGGAGGAAAGCATGTTACCTTGTGGTGTGGACGGGCATGCGATTTTTCCGTCTATTATGGTGCCAACATAACTGTGCTACAATCGCGGAGGATTACCGGGTTTAAAAACGTTACTCGCTGCTGATGCAGATGGGAGTTTCCCGTGTTACAATCCAGTTTGAACTCAGTGAACAATAATGTGGACGGGCTGCTGTGGTGAGTTTGAAAACGTTTTGAAACCGTTATTTAAAATGGTATAAATCTTCAGTTGTAATAAGTACAGGGCCTTAAAAAGATGAATATTGTATATAGTAACCAGGACTGGTTCTAAGTATCTTCCCCAATACCACAGTCCTAAAGGTTTAATGCAGGGTGTTGCATGTGAAAAGGCAAGGGCAACCATTTTTACTGCAACCTTGATGATGATTCCTGGAAAACTGATATACTTCTGAAACATTCCTACTCTTCTGCCACCCATCTGATGGAGGTAGCTTTTCTGGGTTATACAGCACATTACCAGGAAACAACGTGGAAAGCTGTGCTATTCTTTTCTGATAACCTACCTTCTGAGAAGAAGTCAGAATTATTGCAGCTCATAAAAACAGGACTGGATACAGCCAAACACTAATTTCAAATATTGTAGCTGTAGACATTAATGACACAGCAGTGAGAGCCTAGCGAATGCAATATGTATTAAAAGGTATGCATTACTAAGAACCACAGGGTTATATGTGGCTCTGCAAAACAAAGTGGCTGAATTCCCCTTTGAAACTACATCCCTCTGTGGAAATCAGACAGCGAGCTACATGAATAATGTTGAGAAAAACAAACTATTTTTAGAAACCTTGTAGAGAACGAACTGTTCAGAGGGTACTATAGACCCTATGTATGGGGAGGCATGGGAAATGGGTACTACCACAGGCAGTACCACAATCAAGTTCAACCACATTGTACACCCAGAGGTTTAAATATACAGTAGATAGACAGGGAAGAGGCAAGAGTCAGGCATCAGCCCCAGGTCCACCACAAACAAAAATTAACCTCTGATGAGCTACAGGTCACCACAACTTAACTGGGTGTGTGTGTGTGTGTGTGTGTGTGTGTGTGTGAGTGTGAGTGAGTGAGTGGGGGGGGCACATTTTACCATTTCCAGCACTGGCAATCTGTCATAACAGACAAAGGGATGCTGGAGATTGTGAAAGTAGGTCTCCGTCTGTCTTTTGTAACCACTTTAAAACAAAAGAGCTTCAGAAATCTCAAGCCAAATTCATCTGAAGAGATGCAGCTATTATAACAGAAAGATTAAAAGCAGCAAACACTGAATGCTGTGGAGAAACAGAAAAAGGAAAAGGTTTCTTCCTAAGGTGCTTTCTTACAGAGAAATAATCAACAGAGTGGCAACCAGTACTCAACAGTAGGTTTCTGAAAAGAGACATACAAAAGAAAAGGTTCAAAACTGTCACACTGTAAACAACAATCCCATCTTTACAGCAAGGGAACTGGCTTTTCTAATTGGATCTAAAGGATACTTACTTCTACATTCCAATAAGAGCAAGTCATAGAAAACACCTATGCTTCAGAGAAGGTACAAGTCAGCACCAATACAGGGCAATGTTCTCAAGTTTGTTCCTCTGCCCAAGAGTGTTCACAAAGTGCATGGCTGTAGTAGCAGCAGCACCACTTCAATCAATCAATCAGTCAATCAATCAATCAATCAAAAAACTTTATTTAGCCAGGCATATCACCATTGAGCAAGGTCATTTTCAAAGCAGTCCTGGTAAAAATGGTACATACAATAAGGGAATCATACATATCAAAGAACATACAAGTAATTTCATACAACAAAACTATTAGTGCATATAAACAGCTATATAACATAAACAGGCAGAGTGTAATACCTGCTAATGCAATACAACCAACATGTCCTCTGGAGAGCACCATATGTATGGGGATAGACAACAGCCCATTTCATAGATCCGACAGGCCCCTTAGAGGGTACTCATAAAAGTTGAAAAAATGTAACATAGAGAGCCCAAAAATGGGAGGAATAAAGGATAGAGGTTGGGAAAGGAAAAGGAAAGGAAGAGAAGAAAAGAAAAAAAAAGGGGTGAGAAGGGTAATAACTAGGGAACAGTGCTACATGTCATGGACTATAATTAGAGTGTTAAGTGCTGCAACGTCATAGACAGTATGGGAATGCTAGGTCCAGTAGCCACAGGCAAGTAGCGAGAAGTCACCTATAGCAGTTGCATGGTTCCTTCAGATAACCTACTAACAGAGCTTTAAAGGTGATGGGACCCAGAATAGTGATCAACTTTAATGTTCTTTGCATATCGTTCCATAGGGAAGGTAGATAATAGTTAACTGCGGCCGATCCATGCTGGATTTTTATACTGAATACAATAAGGTTGATTAGGGTGAAATGTCTTAGTCTGTATAACCCCTTTGCACACTCAAATAGACTGGATATGTAGGCCAGCAGTGTATCAGTTAGAGCCCTGTAAAGCCACAGCAAAGCATTTTTTGTCTCCTTGTGGCAAGGGAAGACCATCCCAGCACTTCAGATAGGAGGCAGTGGTGAGTAAATAAGGGAAGGTCCAGGATAAACCGCAAGATCCGATGGTAAAGACTGTCAAGTTTACTTAGGGCTGAGTTGGGACAGAGTCTATAAAGAATGTCGGTATAGTCAAGAGGGGGAGAAAGGTTGTTTGGACTAGTCTTTTTTTGGCATCAAGAGTGAGTAGTAGCCTGATACGGAAGAAAATGCCTAGTCGTTGTCTCAATCTTTTAGCCAGTTTGTTCAGATGATCCGTAAAGTTGAGCCTGTTGTCCAGCCAGAACCCGAGGTACTTGAATTTGTCCACAGTTTCCAATGATTCACCAAATAGAGTGTAGATTGGAGTACCATTTAATGAACCTTGTGCAGTGGAGGAATGGGGTGCGATAATCATAGCTTTAGTGTTTTTAGCATTAAGAAGAAGCTTAAGCTTTAGTCGGTTATGCTGGAGAATAGCAAAATCATGTTGTAGGTCTTTATGTGCTAAGTCCAATGTAGTATTAGTGGTATATAGCACCATATCATCTGCAAACAAGTGTACTTCGGCAGTGTGTATGTATGCGTCAATGCTGTTAATATAAATTGCAAAGAGTATGGGGCCCAGTATGGACTCTTGCGGTACACCACGAGGCAGGATTTGTAGTGCAGACAGGTTTCCTAATGCTTTAATTTGTTGCATTCTATTAGTGAGATAGCATTTAAACCACCCAATGGCATTGGTGCTAAACTGAGGCTACTCAGGGCATCCAGCAGAAGGCTGTGGTCCACGGTATCAAAGGCCTTGCTACGGTCTAGGAAGAGTGCGTACACACATTGCTTTGCATCTAAGGCATTTTGCCAATCCGTAGTCACTTTAGCAAGGGCAGATGTAGCACTGTGCTTGGGTCTAAACCCTGATTGATTCAGCAGGTTTTCGGATTCAAGGTACTCTCTCAGCTGAAAGTTCACAATTTTTTCTAGAAGCTTTGAGAGAATAGGGAGTAGGGAGATTGGCAAGTAATTATTCAGGTTGCTAAGGTCACCAGACTTGAACAAGGGAATGATATGTGCAATTTTCCAAAGCCGCAGTATCTTGCTTTGTTCCAGGGAGGAGTTGAATAAATGGGTAATTGGGGCAGCCAAGTGATACCAATCTATTTTCAGGAAGAACAGCTCCAAGGAGTCTGCTCCTGTGCTCTTTTTAGCATCCAAGGACAACAGGAGGTCCTCTACTTGCTTGAAGGTAACGGTGAAAACTGAAGAATGAAGGATGCAGCATGCGCTCATTACTGGGATTTGTACTGACACTCGCTTCACCAAGTGGGCTCAGCTTACTGACTGGGGAGGAATCAAATGCAAGGCTTGCTGTGGCAAAATGATTAAGTTGCTCCAGAATTAGTGCCCCATCAGTATATGTAATGTTTCCAGCCACAGTCTTTGTGGGCAAAGGTGAGATGGTCTGATGTCCCTCCACCTCTCTGAGAATGCTCCAGAACTGGGCAGAGTTATTTTTGTTATCTTCAAGGGCTATTTGAAAACAGTGTGCTTTTTCCTGTTCTTTCTAGCCTAGTGCAAGCATTCCTTACAACCCAAAAAGCAAGACATTCCATTTCAAGCTTTGACTTCCTGGCCCTTTTCCACAATACATCTCTATCCCTAAGAGTTTTTTTTTATAGCGGAGAGAACCATCTTGGAGACTTTCTCCTGGACTCAACCTAATTCAAAGGGGCATGCCTGTCTATCAAACCTAATACAAGGTCATGAAATATGGAGAAAGCTTCCGTGACAGAAGGGGCTAAATAAAAGTCCTGCTACATAAGATTGCCAAGATCAGTTAAAAAAGCAGTCTGGCAGAAATTCTTCAGGTATCTTTTTAGTTTGACGGGTAGAAGGTTAGGTGAGGTGGGACTAATGCCTAACACAGGCCGTAGCACAATGGTCACTTAATTAATTATGGAAGACCCCCGTGTGGGTGACGAAGTGAGGTTTGTTAACAATTATGAGATTAAGAAGAGAGCAACGGTCCCTATTTTTCTTGTTGGGATGTGTGCACTCAGAAATGATCTGTGATAACCCATCTGTGTCACAGAAGTCCTTAAGTTTTTGGGGACCACCCATGATTCCAGTTAAGATTAAAGTCACCCATTATTATGCATTCCTAGCTCTCATTTTCTAGCATTTGCTGAAGGTGGGGTAAGATGCCAAACCCAGCAGAAGGTGGTTTATTGCATACAGTTGCTAATAGAGCCAGTTCAGATGATACAGTCAACTTTAAGGCAAGACATTCAAATTCTTTAGGGGTAGAAGTTCAATCAATAACTGTGACATTGAATTTACTCTTTACATATAGTGCTACCCCACCCCCACCACACCTCTGGTAGATCTATCACACCTAAAGACACTATAACTAGGGATATTAATGGATTTGTCTGGTGTAAGGTTAGTAAGCCATGTTTCTGAGACCATAAATATGTCTGGCAATGCGCATAATGCCCATGTTTGAATTCTATTTTTTTGTAGAACACTACAGACATCCAGGTGCATGAAGCTGATGCCCTTGTTGTAAGAAAGTTCAGAGGGTGCGCGTAGTGCAGGGGTGGGCTGGGGTTCAGCTCAACGTTCCCTGAGCAAAGTAGGAGGATAACAATTAGTTTCCTAAGGCAACTTAAAATCCTTCTTAGGATCTGCTTTTTGTGCCGCCTGGTGAGTAAGTCTTTTTGGGGGCTGTAACTGAAGCACTGAGGTGAATAATCTGAAACAAGGCATATACTAGCGCTTTTACTGGCAGGGTGTAAGTCATTTTTATGTAGACAGAGGGCCTAGGCTGAAGTAAACACATACTAAAGGTGCAATAAGTAGTTCCCTCTGAATAAGGCAGTGACATGTTTTGTTTAAGCTGCACCACCAGCTACATCCATGCATTCTGCCCTGCATCCCCCTCTTCCTCATTTTCTGTTCACCTCCCCCTCCTCCCTTTCCCCTCTCCTCCCCTTCTTCCTTTAGCTCTTAGTTGCTACTCTAAGTTTCTTGTATATACCTTTGAAATTTTGATTGTTTTTGAAGTACTTATCCCTTATTTGACAAATTTTTGTAAATACCTGTATGCTGTATCTCTATGTTTTTTGCCATTGTCTATGCTGTACCTCAACGTCTGTCATTGTACTTGCTGTATCTCGTTATCTGCCATTGTATTTTGTACCAATGTATTCTTGGCAATTGTCTCTCCGCTATTTTACCAAGACCCCGGGTCGACCCTGAAAAAGGGACTGTATTGTCTCAGTTGATTTACCCAGTCACCAAAACTCAAATAAATAAATAAGCACCACCTGTGATAGTGGTTGAAGAGGAACAACTACTGCTTTATTGGCAGTATTAATAAGAGGCAGTGGTTGAAGAGGGCAACTTCCACAGCTGTCATGGTACAACACTCCATTTGTAGACATTACCAGCAAATAACTTAAAGATGGAAGTGGTAATTGGTAGTAAAGGAGCAAAATGAGTGTGGCAAGAAGAAGAAAAAAGGAGGTTCCTGTAAGAAAAATACAGTTTAGATTGTAACCAATAAATGGACTTGAAGATGGGTACGGTGGTAGAGGACTGTCAGATCTTCTGCATAAGGAGACGAAGAGTGGGGCACTTTAAGGCTCCCTAGAGAAGGAGGGATGAGCAGGGAGAGGAATGACCAACACGGAGAGGGCAGGGAGTCAGTGGGCAGATCCCTGGTGTATTTAATTAGCTGTGGGGGTAGGGGAGGGTAGGTGGGATGAAAAACAGACCCCAGAAAATGTACCAGAGAAGGTCCCAGGTTCCACAGCTGTGGCTGGATTCAGATCTACCAATCGCTGCACAGGAGCCATGGAAAACAGCCAACCCAGAGCTAGGAGTGGAGTTGGCAGCCAATAGGGATGTAGGTCGGTGGCCGTGGAGCTCAGCAGTCTGTACCTGAAGGTTGAGGCGGGTGGCAAGGAGCTGGGTGGCAGCAAGTGCAGGTGCCACCAGTTGATGGAATATCCGTGGTCTGGGAGCGCCCGAGGCAGTGGTGTTACACCTGGGGAGGAGAAAAAAAACAGAGGGATTAATAAGGGAGATAGCTCAGGGCGGGGCAGATAGTCGAGATAGATGGCTAGAAAAAACAAAGGGCTAGAAGAGGTGGTAATTGGGGTGACGTGGAAGCACAGACGCGGGGGGGTGGAAAGAATAGGTGGCTAAGTATAGGGGGATGGGAGAGGCAGGAAAATCAGGAAGGCTGAAAGGCAGGAGGTAAAAGGAGAAGGGAAAGGAAAATGGCAGCTGGGGACAGTCTAAAGTACAGGCTAGGGTGGAGGATCAGGCGGGGAAAGTAGCAGCCGAGTGTGGGTAGTAGGTAGAAATAGCAGCTGAGTGACAGGGCCAGGCAGGGAATAGAAAAACAGCAAGTAGGCAGGATAAGATACTGTGCACAAACACCAGTCCCCAAACTTTGAAAAAATACCTTAAACAGAGATGCTAGCCGAAGTAATACATTTCAAACAATTACATGTAAGGACAAGATACTGTGCACAAACACCAGGCCCCAACCTTTGAAAAAATACCTTAAATGGAGATACTGGCCGAAGTAATACATTTCAAACAATTACATGTAAGACATAGCCCCATGCACATAAGCAAAGGCACAGAAAATGACCGAACACGTGAGTAAACATCATTTTATCCTTGCAGTTAAACAGACTATGCACAATTTAACACAGGTCAGGAAAAGCACCGGATCATTACAAGCAATACATTTCAATAACTTGTGCCCGAAAACTGGCCTCTTCAGCAAAAAACAGACCCCAGAAAATGTACCAGAGAAGGTCCCTGGCTCCACAGCTGCAGTTGGATTCAGTTCTACCAATCTCTGCACAGGAGCCAAGGGAAACAGCCAACCTGGAGCTAGCAGTGGAGTTGGCAGCCAGTAGTGATGTAGATTGGTGGCCATGGAGCTCAGCAGTCCATACCTGAAGGTTGAGGCAGGTGGCAAGGAGTTGGGTGGTGGCAAGCGCAGGTGCCGCCAGTTGGTGGAAGATCCATGGGCTGGGAGCACCCGAGACAGCAGTGCTACACCTGAAGGTTGAGGCAGGTGGTGATGAGCTGGATGGCGGCAAGCGCAGGTGCCATCAGTTGGTGGATGATCTGTGGGCTGGGAGCACCCAAGGCACGTTCCTACACCTGAAGGTTAAGGCAGAGGAATGAAGGCAAAGGAATGAAGTAACATTCTATTGGTTCCACCAACCTGCTTCAACAACTTCATTCTTGACATCCCCTACAGTGACAGACAAAATATTGACAGTCAGCATTTCATCTGTCAGGAGAACACTGTTTTTTTTTTTTGGGAGGCTGTGCCCCCAGACCCACCATGTGGGGGGCTCCGCCCCCCCAATCTATAGATAATCAACTCAGAGTCAGAGTTGATCTTTAAGGGGGCGAAACACTGGCAAAATCATTGTCAGTGTACAGTGGGACATTTATGGTGACAATTTTGAATCTGTTCCAAATTGTCACTGTAATTGTCTTTCGCTGTACAGGTTTTGCGGTGCTAGTGTGATACCCATTGTATCCATACTTAAGTGACTGATTAGTACACGGAACAACAAAGGCAGAAGCCCTGTCATTAATGAGGCAGATTATGGCCTTGATGGGAAAATGAGGCTTCATCCTAAATTCAGAAGAAACAGAACTGGAACCCATTCTGAACTTGTATTTTGTTGAAGCAGAAGTGGGCACAGTTCAAGCAAGGGCTTTCTGCCACAGGAAAAGGTCCAACCTCTGATTCGATTGGTAGCCTCCTTCAATTTGGGGACAAGTCTACTCAAGATTTGCTCATAATGTTAGGCCTCATGTCAGCCACAATCTCTGTGGCACCATGGGCAAGGCAGCACATGAGAGAGTTCAATGGTACCTGAAAGAATGATGGACTCGACTCAGACATCCCATGACTGCCTTGATACCAGTGCAAAAAAGGCTGTTAAGCTGGCTCAGGTGATGCCAGCAAGTACAACACCTAAGTAAAGAGTTCCCTTTCTACCAGCACTGCACAATGTAATTAACCATAGGTGTCTTCATCCTAGGATAGGGAGGACACATTTTACACAAGCCTATAAAGGGAGTATGGAGCCCAGCAAAAAGACAACAACATATTAGTCTTTTGGTGCTCAGAGCAATGTTTCTTTCCCTGAAGTGTTTCTCAGCTTGAAGAACAAAGTCTATAGGTACGGAAAGACAATACCACAACAACGTATTAACACCAACGAACAAGATGGCGAAAGATCCTCAGAACTGTGCAAGGAAGCACTAAAACTGTGGGATATAGTTTATACTCAGATTAAATGCTGCATTTCTGCAGTCCATGAGGAAGGATAGGACAATGGCCCAACAAACTCATTAAGCAGGGTGGGTCAAGTCACACATGAGTGTTCCCCTAGAACAAACTGTGCTATGGTCAGTTTTCAGGAAATGGTGTGTTCAAAAACTGGATCTGTTTTGCTTTGTGGGGGAACAACAAGCTGCCACTATTCTGTTGCACAGCCCCATCTACGAGGACAATCCAAAAAGATGCTGTCAGCATGCACTGGGGAAACAGGTTCCTTTATGCTTTCCTACCCTTTCCTTTGTTGCAGAAAGGGTTTCGAAAGCAAGATAGGAACAAGTAGCCATGATCCTAGAGGCAGCAGATTGGCCCAGACAGCCGTGGTACTCACTGCTACTTCAAGTGTCCATGAGGGCTCACACTACCCCTGTGTCAAGACCTTCTGACAATCTTGAAAGTTCAGGTGCCCACCCAAACTTTGAGTCCCTTCACCTGGAGACACTGTTGCTGAGGGAGTAGTTTTCAGAAATGAACCTCTCTGTTCCAGAGGCACAGGTCTTCAGGTGGCCAGAAAGCCAGCTTTAATAAAAAAAAAACAATTAAAAATAGAAGATTCTCACTTTGGGTGTGGAGAATTCCAATGCAGCTGAAAATACAAATATTTTATAAATCTTTTTTTTCCCCCCAATTGTTTAACCAGGTGAGACACACTTAGCTGAAAGCTTGTTTACAGGTGCAACCTGGAGCACAAGGAAGTTAAGTGACTTGCTCAGGGTCACAAATTGTGTAAGTGGAAGCTGTGGGATTCAAACCCAAGTCTCCAGATTTGCCACTGCGCTATACTGCTTCCCTTCTTATAATCTTATAATATCTGTTACATTTTAAGTCTCTGAACTTAAAGCCAGCTTCTTTGAAAGTACTTTTGTCAGCAATTATTGTATTTAGGTCCAGTGCCTCAGTAAAGCCACTGTTTGTTCATTAGTGTTTAAGAGATTCTTTAAAGGCCCCATATATGCACCATTCTGTAAAGAAGTCTATGCCATCCTGGAACCTGAACCTGGTCCTTTCTCAGTTACTGTCCAGCCCCTTTGAGCCTATGTCCAATGCTGAGATAAATATCTCACCTGGAAAACATTGTTTCTGGTGGTTATTACATCAGCAGAGGGTTACTGAGTGGCAGGCACTCTGCTGGTGGCTGTTTAATGCTGCTAGAACCTATGAATAGGTTGTTGTGCCCATTATGCGAGAGGAAGCCCTCACTTAAATAAGTGCAGCAGTATATTTTGTGCCATTGTGCTGCTTGGTTACTGCGATGCTCTTGGGGCCTCCGAATATGCCCATGCCAGGTAGCCAGTACTATTCAGTTAGCACCACACTTAACCCAGTTAGAGCTATACTAACCTTTTAAATATTGTGGCCTCAGTTTCTTCAAGTTCACAACAGAGGACATCAGAAATGACAACAAACAAGGACACCCAGCCTCTAAATAGTTCATATAAAGGTGGCTAGTATCCACAATGCATTTCTGCTATACCAAGGCAGAAGAAGAAGAATCAGCATTTATGTAGCGCTTTTCATACACATTGTATCCCAAAGCACTTTACAAGCAATGCCATACTGGTAGTGAAGATACTGAATGTGTTGTGGCAGCCATATCGCACATCAGCACCCACACACAGCCTTGGACAGTTGCATGAGCCATTTTTATGGGAAGAGGAATATTGACCAGGACACTGGGAATTTATTTATTCATTCTAGGATTACAAATACCTTTGAACGCCAGGCAGCTCATTTACAAAGGTTCCACGTCAGTAGGGAGGGTTACAAACAGTTGCAGGGAAACAGACAAGTCATACAGAATCTTTAAGAACAGCTGTAGATGTGTTTACATTATAGTATAGGACAATTAAGCTTCAGTTATATACACATTAAGCAAAACCTGATCAGAGGCAGAGGGAAGAAAAGTAGAAGGGGGAGGAAGAACCAAGAGGGAGAGGGAGAGGAGCAGCCAGGCAGCTTTGTAAAGATGAAACTAAAATAGGGGGGAGGAAAGAGTCTTAGAAAGGGGAGCGAGAAGGGAAGAGGGGAAGAGGGGCAAAGGCAGGGAGGAAGGTGGTAAGTTGGGGGTGATAGAGGTGTCAGTGAGGGGAGGTCCAAGGGGGGGGGTGGACTAGTAGAGGTCCTGAAAGGGACCTGGAAATTAGGTGGAGCAATCACAGGAATTTTCACTTAGGAGGTGAGTTCAGAGCTTATGTCTGAACTCTCCAAGTTTAGGAAGAGTAGCTAGACTATTGGGGAGTCCATTGCACCAGGAAGGCGCTCTTCTACCAAAGGCGCGTTGGCATTGCGTGGTCTGGCACTGTGGGACTAGTAGGAGTTCAGTGGATGAGATGCACGTATATTGGGTCTTTGGAAATTTGTGAAGCAGACAACACAGACCGTTCAGCATGAACCCAAGTAGAATCTTTTTAGTGAGAAGGCAGGTGTGGTATTTAATTCTCCCAGATAGATTGAACCATCCAGTCTGTTTATAGAGATCACAGGTGTGGTTGAGGTGGGCTGCCCCCATTTGGAGTCTACAAGCCTTGTTTAGCACAACAGTGGGCCTTTTGAGAGCAGTATCGGTAGCAGCTCCATGAATGACAAGGCCATAGTCGATCACAGAGAGCACCGAACTGTGACTCGCCAGATTGAGAGCTTCAGGTGTTAGACACTTTCTGAGTTGATAGAGAAGACCAATCCTAGCACTGACGGCTCTGGCTACATTTTTGATGTAAGGGTGTGTAGGTGAGGTGACTATCTAGGGTGGCCCTAAGGTACTTGAACTGCTGTATTTGTTCAAGGGGGTCATCTTGGCTATTTCTGATAGTGAGAACATGTCCGTTGTATCTACTGCGGGCAGAGGAGAATAACAGGACTTTTGTCTTCTTGTAGTTTAGCACTAGTTGCTGTTTGGAGAACCTGTGCTCAACATTCAGGAAACCATTCTGTAGGTTGCTTTCGAGCATGTGCGGGTCAGGGTGGCTTGCAAAAATGACTACATCGTCCACATAGAGCAGTGTGTGCAGGTGGCAGGAAGATGGTAAATTGTTAATGAAGATGCTGAATCGGAGGGGACTCAGAATTGAGCACTGGGGTACTCCAGACCGAACTGGTTTTTGGTCTGCGATAGCATTGGAAATCTTCACACATTGTGCTCTATCTCCAAGATAGCTTGTAACCCAGGGCAGTGAATCAGGGGAGAGGCCACTTAGAGAGTTGATTAAGGATGAGCTGATGTTACCTGATGTTAGCACTTTACCTGATGTTAGTAGTGAGCACTTACATGGCTACTTAAGCCTACGATTCCTACAGCATTGCATTTCTGTTTCGATGGAGTACATACCGACACAGAAGGGCAAGCAGAAGCTTGCACTGGATAACTTTCTTTATACCAAAGAAAAAGATGGAGCCGATCAAAAGATTATTTGGAGATGTGAGAACAGAACATGCAGAGCACGGTTACATACTAAGGGTGACTCTATTGTCATTCTCCCTATTGAGCACAACCATGCACCTACTCATGGTAGGGTTGAGGTGCTCACGGCCTGTGCACATATGCGACAGAGAGCATGTGATTCCGAGGAGTCTACGAGAAATGTTGTTCATACAGGGCTGCAAGAAGTATCAGTTAGGCATGCTCACCTGCTTCCATCACACCCTTATGGCAAAAAATGGCCGTTTTAAAAGATCAGATAAAGAATTAACAAATTTCCTGAGTTTGTATTAATTAATCAGGACGACTATTTGTCTGGCGACATCTTAGTTTGTGTGGCATTCAATACTAGCAACCTGTGCTACCAGCAGCTTAGCAATCAGTGTTCTTTTGTCTGCACGGCATTTAGACTGCAACATTTTAACCGTGACTGTCTGTCCGGGGACATAACAGCCGTACACGCCACAATCAATACCAGCAGGAATAGTAACTCAGAACTAGGACAATATTTAATTACAACACTGATGAAAGAAAGATTGATTTTATCTTCATTAAAACTATTCTTCCTTGAAGAAAATAAATTGCCCAGACAATGTCTGGAGGAAGAAATCAAATAAACCTTGATATGGAAGATTTTTCCTACTTTGGAAATTTTTAGGCGATTGCTCTTTCCAAATGGACTTGGACATGTTTTATGGAGCATGTTTGTACACCCATGGCAAATAATAGTTGAAAATGTGAAGAATATGTTACGGGATTAGGAAATAACAAATTCATGGATGAAATGAAAACACTTTAAGCTATACAGATGGTACAAACAGATAAAAACAACATATGGCTTGGAGCCTTATCTGGTCAAATTAATCAACCCAAAGGAGAGGATAATAATAACTAAATTTAGACTTTAAATATGTAATGCTTATTATGTATTTCATAAGCAAAAAAGGAAAACATCCCCACCCCATTCTGCAAATGCGATAAGTCATCAGAGGATGGCGTAAAACATATATTACTTTTATGCCTGTTATATAAAGGGCTTCGTTCGACATGGCTTGGTGACATCATGGCAAACTTCGACCTTCCCCCTGACAAAATGGTGAAATATTTAATGAGTAGTGAAAATTTAAACATATTACAGAAAGTATTTGGTTTTCTACAGTCTACCCCCTTATGAATACTTAATCGTATGTCCAATGATTGATTGTTTTAATAATTTTTGTCAAAGTGTAATAACAATAAATTGTAATGGTATTTGAATGTATTTATATGATGAATTATGGAAATTGTTATTTCCACATGTATGTTTTAACTTTTTAAAAGTTGTAATGACTTTGTTGAACAAACACAAAATCTTTGTACCTTGTAGAGTCAGTTTGAGCAGCATATGTATGCCTTATTAAATACATTTCTTGTAATAAAATGACTTTCAGTCACCCTGACTGAAATTTAAGGTCTGCTCCTTCTCGCATGTCCCTGACATACAGAATGGCACTGCGGGAAGACAGACTCATGCATGAATTAGTTCAGCAAGTTTAGTGGCATGTAGAAAAAAACTACTACTGAATTTTCCTGTTTGTCCTTATGTCCGCCGTTGACCTAGTTTGTAAAACAGAAGGCTATTTCCAATTATAATTCTTGTTTGAAAAGTGAAACTAGGACTTTGCACATGTATGTCGAAGGATGTGTGGGAAGGAGCAGTTTGCAAATTTTGGTTGGGGTAACCAAAAGTCTTTTTATTACAAGAAACGTATTTAATAAGACACACATGTGCTGCTCAAACTGACTTGGAGCCATTAAGATTGTGAGAATTTACTGTTTGGACCATCATGAAAGGTGCTCTTTAATAATCCTAAATAAAATCCTCCAACCATGAGTTTTTCTTGGAGTCTCCGCAAGTTTTACTGGGCTGTTTTAATTCTCGTAGTTAGAAGGAAAAATTGCTCACCATAGTAACAGCGTATCTTCTAAAAGAACAGGACAGTCAGTAAAACTAACTTTCTTTGTCACCATATTTTAGGGAAAGGTAATTAGGTTCTTCAGAATCACTTATTGTCAATATCATAGCTTAAGCTTTTTTTTATTTGCAATTACCAGTATTTGTTTATGCCCCCTCACTACAACTTGGATGTCTAAGAGACTTTTGGCACCTCCCCCTGGCCCCACCTACCTTCTGTCCATCCACCCCCATGGAGGTCTGCAGTACCCCCCAGGTGGAGTATGGTATGGCATGGAATAGGGGATATAGCCTCTCTCTTTGAAGTTGTGCTTAAGGCCTTCTGCCTGTATTAAGACGTCACCCTCATCTGAACAATTCCTTCTGAGACCACTTGATTGGGTAGTTATAATAGCTCTGTTTACTTATGGCACAATATTTAAAGATTCTTTGTATTAATATGCACTGGGATTTATATTTGCAGTTGAAAGAATAAAGTTTTGATTTTGATTTTTGTTCACTACTCTCACTAATGATTTAAGCAAACTTTTTTTAAGGTGCAAAGGCTCAAGCCAGGAAGCTGTTGGGCAACTTGTAAAGGTCATTCTGAGTACAGTTATAATGTTAAGCCAGAGGACCTTAAATAGAGGTTTTCAGCTTGCACCCCTGCCCACTGATGAAGCTACAATGAGTGAAGCGCTAGAGCACCTTGCGGTTAGCAGCTGCTTGTACTGAAATCTGCCTTAAAATGAATAAAGCAAAGTAAATACATGTCTATGAAGTCTTAAAGAGCTGGTGTACTGCTTAAAACTAATATTAGTTTTCACAAGCAGTCAACCATTACCTTTTATATCTGATGTAATTTTTCTTTTCTTTTGGTTAATTAGAAGATTGTTTACCTGATGTTAGTAGGTGTGTTGTGTGGAACAGCACTCTGCCTGTCAGCTGACATATCTAGCTGTAGTCCCCCATTACATCATCAGCATTGTGACCTCAGTGACTGTGACATCGCTGCTGCTTAGGAACAGCAACCCAGTAGCTGCCAGGTCAGTCACCTGTGATGTCACAGTCAGTGAGGATACAGTGCTGATGATGTAGTGGAGGGAATAGAGTTAGATATGTCAGCTGCCAGGCTGACAGCTGTTCACGACATCTAGCACAATATTATCACATAGAAAACTTTCTAATGAGCAAAACGAAAAGGAAAAATACTTCAGAAATACAAATGTTACAACTAATTACTTCTTAAAATTTGTATAATTTTCCTGTCTGTTTTAGTTCCACTAGCTCTTTAAGGGTCTTTTTTCAGAGTGCACTGTTTCATTGTGCTTGGTGAAAGAAGTATGTGGGTTAGCCAGCCCCAGCAGTGGTACCTGCACACATGAAGCCAACAGGCATACATCCACGTGGTCTGGTTCAAGTGTTACAGCAAGGATGGTGACCCTCTCTCCTTGGAGGATGGAGGTATCCTCTGGGATACAAAGTCTCCCCCCAGCTGGCTCCTGACAACCCAGGCTCACTCCTGAACCCAGGTTGCCAGCATTACAGGCAGTAGCCTTGTTGCTGTGGTTTTGGGCCGGCTACAGCCTAAGCTTTTTAATGCTTGTTATTACTTGTTCAGTGTCATTGAAACCCATTTTTAGTTTGGAATTTTTTACTATAATGGGCATATCTTTTGCAAATCAGGTATTGAGTGTCCTGGCCTCTTCAATTCAAAGACCTACCATGAGAATGCTGGGAGACTCGAGACCAGCACAATGAAAGAGAGAGAGAGAGAGCATCTTTGAATAAGATTCTATGTTCTGGGATACCATCCTCAAGGAGATGATGGACAAGTTTTACTGGCTGTTCTGATCATTTAGAAGAAAAGCTGTAACTACATTAATGTTTCTTTCTCCCTTTCAAACTATTGCTGCTTTAGAAATAATCACTGCAGCCCTTCTGTCTGATCTCTCTTACAAAGGCTGGCTCTCAGAAGACTTCAATCCAGAGACTGACTCAAGCTGGGCAGCACTTGGGCTTCACCAAAATCTATAGCCTTCCAGTGAGTCACAAGAGGAAATCACCCAACAGTGACTCAGTGTCTGATTGGCCATGTCACCTGCGACTGAATTAATGTAATCAATCAGCGTCACATGATTCTATCTGGCCCAGCTGAAGTTCCAAAAACCTGTCTGGCTGAAGAAGTTGCCCTCAGACCCCAATGCAGGATCAAAGGGACATAGGTAATCAAGATGGAAGCATTTTGTTGGTTTATGAGGCACTGTCCCCAAATGTCTTTTTTTGCCAACCTCAAACAACGCTACAGCTCTTAGTCTGAGTCCTACACAGGTAGACAAATCTACGGTGTAGTCATAATGGTAATTGGGAATGGTTCCACTATGGAAAGTATCTAGCCACTCTCCTTGTTGATGGCAGCAAAGCAGCAGTGAAACTGTGGCTAACAAAGTGCAGGCAACATCAGTGGTGAAAGCACTTCCCTTGACTGGCACCTCATGTACCCACAGTCCTAGTCCTAGTCCTTCAGTGGACACAGAGTGAAGCATAACAGAAACAGAAAGGTGCAAGCTCTAAAGGTAAGACCCACCATTTGGGGGTTACATTTTCTTTTTTTCATTAATTTGTTTATGCTCCCTGCCACAGTGCTGCCTAGCCTTCCACCAACCACCCCAGCCCCATCACCCGGCATCCAAGGACTCACCTCATCCAAGCATCCTCCACAGCTTGCCCCCACATGGTAGGGTCAATGGTAGGGGTGCCATGCTGATGCTGAAATGGATCCGGTACAGGCATTTGGTCTAACATCCTCCATGGCTTGTCCCTGCCCCCATGGCAGGGTCTGATGGTGGGCCCCACCCACCAATGAACGGATCCAGCAACCTCCATTGCAGTCATGGGGTCTGTATGGTTGAAGCATTTGTCTGCAGATTAAGACTTCCAAGTCTAATCTCTCCTAAGTGTACTTTTCACAGGAGATATACTGTTTGGTCCTAAGTTGGACAAAATTCTTTTCCTTTTTCAAAACTTAGATTTTATTTCTCTATTACAAATACACCAGTCCACAAGCCAGTACGACATACAGTTATGCACTGATACAGACATTTTTAGTTCCTCAACCATATAATTGATTTGTTCTTAATTCTATTACAGCTCCAGGAATAGACTTCTTAAGATAATCACCACCATGTACAGGTAGCCCAAAAGAACGTTACAGCAGAATTTGTCTCTTACAAGGAACCTGAGGTTGAACTGAGTCCATTTAGTCCAAGCTGCAATGGGAGAAAAAACTGGTTGCCTGTATCCTCAGAGTACATTTCAACAAATTACTATATACATGACTAAAAGATTCATTGGAAAAAACAGAAATTAAAGAGTAAAGAATAAATTACAACATTCAATTGCAAACAGTCTGCTGTGTGTCCTTTGACAAATTCATCTGATTGTTTATATTTGTATGGATATAATGGTGATTCTAGGGTTATCCATGAGGTTATCCAATTCTCTTAAAGTTGATTTGGCCCACATGGGCACCAGCCCAGTGACAAAAAGTTTATATTGGAGGAGACCTCCCACCCTTCCCGGGGTAGAAAGTCCTCACGATATTAGATGGGGCCTACATCAGGATCCACTTCTTGCTCCCCTTGAAACCATGTGTGCCAGGGCCTCCACACCTCCAGAAAGCCCTCTGTCCTGAGGTGGATTGCTGCCATAAGCCTTTCCAAAGTCTCAATTTCCCCAACCTTCTGTGTCCACATGTTGAGGGAGGGGGGCTCCGGCGAAAGCCACTTAGTGGTAATGCACTTGAGGGCTGCAAGCCTGAGAAAGTGAAACAGCATGTGCTGTCCTCTGCGCCCTGCCAAACCCTTCCCCCAGGCCCAGGACTAAATCCTGAAAAGCGGAAGGGTATGGAAAACCCAGGATGGACAAGATTTTGGCATGCACTTGCTGCCAAAAAGGAGTTAATATCGGGCAGCTCCAGAAGATGTGCCAATGTGTGCCTGTGGCTTTACATTGTCTCCAGCATCTATCCATACTGGTGGACCCAAAATGTTTTGTGTGGATAGGGGTAAGGAAAAATCTAGTTAGGATTTTCCAGTTAAACTCCCTCCAGCAGGGTGAAGATGTGACTGCCCAACCCTTCTTGAACCTCAATTGCCAGCTAGGTTCCGAGATGGGTTGCCCTTTTTCTGTGGCCCAAGTTCGGCGTAGGTTGTCTGACAAGTAGGGGGTGGCCTCTGATAGAAGCTTATACAGCTAGGATATGGGCCTTATTTTAGCTGACAACCTTATCCACCAAAAAAATAGGTCTTCTAACTCAGTTCGAGGTCTTACACTTTGGGTCTGGTGGGAGTTTTGCTGAATAAAGTTCTGGATTTGTAGGAATTTGTAGTGATCCTCTCTCTGGAGGCTATATTTCTGCTGGAGCTGGCTAAAGCTCATACATATTCCATTTTGAATTGGTTGAGAGAAACAGATCAGGCCTTTTAACTCCCAAAATCATATTCCCCATCTAGGAGGCTGAAACTCTGAATGAAATCTGATCAGCGACAAGGTACCTAACTCATTTGGGGTGCCTGTTAAGCACCTCAGCCTGCTTAGGACTGTAATTGTGTGTTTGGTCCAGGGATTCTTGATCTGATGTAAGAGTGTCTGTGGGATTTTACCTGCAGCCACTGTTCAGATGGGGATTTGGGGTAACTGTTCCTTTTCCATTATAAACCATCCTGATTCCTCTCTCTGCCTTAACCAGGAGTAAACCAAGGCCCCTGTGTGGCTAAATAATATAATTTAAGATCTGGGAGCCCAATGCTACCCTTATCTCTGGACTGAGTTAGTTTAGCTAAGGACACCTAAAGTCTGAGCCCCTTCCCCTCCCCCATAAAAACTGTCTCAGGGAGGTGAGCAAGTCTTTCCAGTAGGCTTGTGGGATATGAATGGGACGTGTTTGAAATAAAATAAAAAAATTTGGAAGGACATGCAGTTTAATAGCTTGTGACTTGCCATACAGGGACAGAGGGATAATTTTCAACCTAGCTATGTCTTGTTTAAGGGTGTACAATAGTTTTACATAATTATTGGAGAAAAGCTTAGTCAAATGTACTGAAATCTGAACCTCCAAAGCCAAATCTCTTGGACCAACAGCCATTAACCCTCACCACTGCCTCCGGTCCATCATATAATGGTGATATGGCATGTACAAATTTCTCCCCTAGGCCCACCCTGTCAACACACGAAGGAGGAAGCACCAGTCGACTCTATCAAAGGCCTTCTCTGCGTCGATCCCTATGGCTATTTAAAAGTGTCACCGATGCTTCGAGAAAGAGGTCATGTTAAGGAACCTGTAGATGTTGTCTTGAATTATTTACCTTTTATAAAACCCATCTGGTCACAATGTACTAGGGATCGCATGTATGGCTGTAGTCTGGAGGCCAGGATCCCTGTGAAGATCTTTAGATCTGTATTTAGTGAAGGGATAGGTTGATATGACCCACACTCCCTACGGTCTTGCCTGGGTTTAAGCAGAACAGTAATCTGGACATACTTCCAAGATGGACTCTCCATCTCTCAAAATGGAATTAAAGGTTCTCTGGAGGTGCAGGAGCAATTCAGCAAAAAACATCTTAAAAAACTTGGCTGGATAACCATCCATCCCTGGAGCCTTGGAATTACGCAAAGAGGAAACCTGTAATTGAAGCTCTTGCCCAGTGATATATGCTCCTAATGTTCGAGTCTCATTCTCCTGAAGGGAGGGCAAAGAGATGCTCTCCAGATATTCCTGGACCTCCAGGGCATGTGATGGAGGCTTGTCAGAGCTATAAAAGGGTTTATAGAAGTCTGCAAATTGTTGGGCTATTTCTCTAGGTTTGGCAGTACAATCTTGGGTTGCCCCTTTTTTCATCAGAAGAACTTCTCTGCTTACCACCTCCCTTCGCATTTGGGTGGCTAGTAGAGTGCCAGCTCTATTCCCTGACTCATAATAAAGTTGCTTAGCATATCTGAGTTTCCCCTCTATTTTATTTTCCACTTCCCTAAAGCTTTCTTAGCCTCCTTTAGTTGCAGTTTACTTGTGGGGTCTAGTCTTGACTTGTGTTGCTGCTCCAATGAGGCTATCTGCTCTTCCAACCCTCTCTGTTGGGAGATGACTTCCTTTTTAAGTTTGGTAGCATATGCAGTGATTTTCACCCGTATGTAGGCTTTTAGTGTATCCCATAAGACAGAGGCTGAAGAGCAATCTGGGGGTTTCACTGCTAAGAATGATTTTATCTCCTCTGTTATCATCTCCTTGAAGTCTGCTCTGTTTAATAGGCTGGTATTAAGTCACCAAAGTGAGCCTGCTACCATGGTTTCAAACATTAGATTCATACTAACTGGGGCATGGTCAGAAATAGTGGAGATGCCAATACTAACTGTTTCTACCACATGGGCCCACTCTGCTGACATTAAAAAGTAGTCCAGTCTAGAGTACTGCTTGTGCCTCAGGGAGTAAAAACTAATCTTTTACCCCTAGGTTTAGGTATCGCCATACATCCAGCAAACCAAATTCTGACATAATTCTGTGTAATACAGTTGAGGCCTTCAAGTGTTTTCCCCCTGTAGCTGATCCTGACTTGTCTAGGCTGGGAGTGAGGATTGTATTAAAGTCCCCCCCCACTATATTAATGCTGAAAGCATCTATGGGTTCTTGAGCTAATGTGTCTATGAAATAGCCAGGTCTTAGATGTTCCTCATTTGGTGTATAGATATTAATTAGAATAATTTTATGTGTCCCTATTTCTCCTATCACTCTAACAAACCTACCCTCCAGATCTGTTTTAACATCTAGCATTCTAAATGGTATGTTCTTCCTTATTAGGATCGCCACCACTCTCTTTCATGGGTAAGCCACACAGTGCGAGGCATAGACTTCCCCATCCCAGGACCTTCTGAGTTTAAGATGTTCCTCTGCCCCAAGTGGGACTCATGCAAAAGAATGATGCTTGCTCCCAACTTATTCATTTCCTGTAAAAGCCTGGAATGCTTTATGGGGCTATGAAGGCCCCACACATTGTATGTAACTATCTGTAATCCCCCAATGATGAAGGTCCTGCATATGGTACAGCCATTATAACCCTTCTAGTTTTATGACACACAGCATGATCTATAACAACAATATAAAGCATAAATTCTATAAATGTTAGCACTTTCCAATGATGAACTGTGAGGAAAATGCAAGAATCAATTGGTTAACATTTCAAGAGAACAATTTTTTTTAAAACCTTTTAAACTATTAAACTATATAATTGAACATGAATGTCTTAGCAGGTGGGAGGTCTGATTCCCAACCTTGATCTTGACTATGTGACTTCAAGGTATTTATCCTAATCCTTCCCACAGCTGGTTGGAGAATGTAGGTTGGGGAAGGGGGAATGGATCAGTCCCTTAAAAATGGTGGCTCACTATCGCCAACACTGACTAATACTCTCGGGAGGGATGGGGGTAGTCACTTTTACCAGACCTTCGTACAACTGTTTTCACAGGTCTGTAAACAGGAAAGGGCACAGTCCTATTCTGTACACCCAACTTGAATAATGTAGCCATGACTCAGCTAATATTGGTGTTATTATGCTTTCCATACATGACAACCCCAGAGGGAACCCCAAGAATTATTGAAATGCACCCAATTTCTGTGGGACTTTAAGCTTATAATGATGAACTCCCCCTACGGCCCCCACGAGCACATTACCAAAGTGTATAACACCATATTTTAACCCAATATGCCTAATATGTAAAATTCATCAGTCCTTTATATCAAGTATGTCCATTGATTTACCTTCTGGCCTAGCAAGGCTTGATCATTGATGGGGTATGTACCCATTACAAGACCTCTAGAATTGAGGAATAATAAAGCAAAAAGTCACTTGCGTGTGCAATCCCACTCAGCTTTCTCCCTCCTCTGGCTTATTGCTTCCTAGCATGTTGCTTTGGGTAGCCGTTTTGCCATGGCGATTCAGTATCTTCTCCATGTTTGGATGATTTTGTATCTTCTGCCATGCCTCCTGTTGCCATTTCTTCTTTCCTGCTCATGGGCCTGGTGCACCATGCCATTCTGCTTGCTGTGAATCTCTTTCTGGAAATCTGGTTAGCACCTCGTCCGTCGAGATACCCAGAGATAGAAGAATGTCCTTTGCATCTGGGAGCTCAGCAAAGCGCCTTGTTGCCTCTGGTGTCTCCACTTTAAGTTTCACTGGGTATTCCAAAAATGTTTTGGAGCCTTTATCTCTGAGTTGTTCCTGGATTACTAGGACTTTCCTGCATCTCAGAGCTGTAGAGGTAGTAAAGTCATGCTGTAGGTATAAGTGACGATCCCCGAAGAACACTTCCTTTTTATTCCATGCAGTACGTGGTACCTGTTCTTTTTCTCTGTAATCTAGACAGGCCATCACAATCAACCTCAGCCTGTCAGATGGATCTTTTGATGGTGTGACCAGAGATATGTGTGCTCTGATGATGCCTAACTGTAGATCAGGAGGTAGGCCCAGGATTTCTCGCAGTAGGCACTCAGTGAACTTCACTATCTCTCTGGATTCAATTTTCTCTGGTAAGCCATGTAATCGTATGTTATTTCGCCTATGCTGGTTCTCCAGCTCTTCCAGTCGAAATTGCAGCTCTGATTTCTGGCGATGTAGGTCAAGTAGTGTGGTATTGTGCATATCTGTTATGAAGGTATAGTCTGTCACCACATTTTCCAACGTGGTGGTACGGAGATCTAGGACCTGGATATCGTGCCGATTGTCCACAACAAGCAATTCCATTTTTTGTAAAGTGTCCATGATTTTTTGAAGTTGGTTACACAACTGCCTGGAGGTAATCATGAATTCTGGGTCAGACCCCTCATCTGCTGCACTGCTGCTCAGATAGTCACCCATCACCAGTGCCATAGGCCCTGCTGTTGCCTGCTGCCATTCTAATGTCTGCTTTGCTATTTTCAGCAGGGGCCCAGTGGCTAATTCATGATTCTTGTGCCTTTTAGACATTTTGCCAGCAATGTATGTCATTTTCCCTGTGTCAGAAGGTAGTTTGTTCAGTAGATGGAGTCAGATTGTAGTCAGGTATTGTGGAGCTCTAGGACTTGGCTGCCATTTTTGAGGTGAGTCACCAGATGTCAAAGCTGGACAAAGTTCTAAAATATGTTAAGGATAAGAGGGCTTAATTGCTAGGTACCAAGAGTTAGCAACTCTCCAACAATAGCTCTAGGAATAGGGGTTTCAGACAATACTGTCCTTTCCATTACAATTAAATTTCCTTTTGAAGCATTGCAAATTGGCACAATTAAGGCACTTCTATGGTTTCAAATCTTAGCAAGACAGAGGGTCTTTCTTCTGTTAACTGCTTCAGGGTTGTAAACCCCAGAATGGGTTACTCCGCATGAAGATTCCTGGGCACATCCTTGTCCTGAACCCCAGAAGAGATGGCTTTAGCTGTTTTATGAAAGATGGGCCCAAATCACATCAGATATCTGGGTGTTAGAATTCATTTCACAAGGATGTGACAGAGTTCTCAAATGTGACCTCAATGGGACATTTGTTCCAGTTGCCAGTATCAAAAGACTCACCAGCTCTGCACAGAAGCAATAGTTCTGGTACCCCCTCAGAAGGGAGGACAAGGGCTCTGCTCCATTTATTTTTCTGGGGAACTCAAGCTGATCACAGATCTCTAAAGTCTCAACAACTTCATAAGACCCATCAAATTCAAGATGAAGTCTCTCAGTTTGAATATCAGAGCATCCAGCCAAGTGATTGTCTGGCCTCAAAATACCTCTCAGATGTACACCTCCATATTCCAATGTGCCAGTCACACTAGAGTCCTCATATTTGCAATTTAGGACAAGCTTTTCAGTAAAAGGCTCTTCCTTTTGGACTAGCCACAGCCCCACAAGCAATAGCAACTCTTTTCTGGAGAGAAGGACGCTACATGTATCCAAATATGGACGCGCCTCAGATCAGGGTGTGGTCAAAATCATTAACAAAGTTCAAAGAAAAGTGCAGTTATTGCAGGATCATGGCTGGATAGTGAACAAACGGGAACAATTCCCTACAGCCTTCTCTGATGCTGAATCACTTGGGGGCACACTTCTGTACATATTTGGCTTGCAATACAGAATGTAGAAACACACTGTGGAGATTCACCAGTTCAGGACTCAAAGGATTTTATGAGCCTGCTCAGTGCTCTCAAATTGATTTGGCATTTTCCTTGTAACTCCAGGGCAATTTTCCTGTGTTTTCCTGTAGATTACATTAGTTCCTATTGAAGCCAAATTACCCTGTTTTCCTGAATAACCAATGCAAATCTATTAGAAAAATGTCCCTGTAGATAGCTCCAAATCCCGGTAAAATACAGGAATCCCTGTAGATCTAGGAGCCCTACTACATATACCTACAGATCTTGGGACTGATGATGGCAACCAAAGAAATGGTGCTCTTGGGCAGATTACATAAGAAACAATTCTAAATGGATCTCCTGTCTCACTGGTCTTCAGATTTGGCACAGTACTAGATCCCAGTATGGATCTCCAGTCTCACTGGTCTTCAGCTTTGGAATCATAATAGATCCTAGTATGGATCCCAGAAATTATGTGCCAGTTCCTAAAATGGTGGGTGGATCCACAGAACTTCCTGAATGGTGCTCCTCTGTTTTCCTGGAGGTGCTTATTTCTGACAACCACTACAGTACAGATGGGCTGGGTTGCAGTATTGGACCTGATCCTGGTGCAAGGGAATTGGGCTCCAGAGGAACAGAATTTCCAGATAAATGTTTTAGAAATGAAAGTAATTTGACTTGCACTTGACTTGACAATGCCTTGAGCTGCTCTAGTCTCTTTTTTCAGCTGCCACGCCCCTATCCTCTCACCCTTCCTCCCTGCACCTAGATAGCCAATCTAGGTTTCTGATATGATCCTCCTGAATGTGTGTCATGTCTATTATTTACTGTGTTGTGTACCTGTATTGCTGTGAACTGTTGTATGCTCTTGATTAACTTGTATATACTACTCCTGACTTGGAACCTTTGTAAAACAGCCTTGGCTCAAAGGTAATTTTAATCCTAGATTTAAATAAATAAATAAATAAAAATAAACTTATTTACTTGCAATACAGGGTCAATTACATGCCCGTAAAAGCCTGATTTGATAATGCGGCAAACATCATTTATAAACAAGCAAGGCAACACACAAAGTGAGAGGATGCTAACAGAGACAGATCAAGTGTTACATTGGGTAGAAACAAACCTAGAATCCCTCACAGTGGCTCTTTAGAGCAATCAGTGGAACCAAGGCAATCTATAGATCTCTATTTCCTCCTTAGGACCACAGTGTAGACTTTAATGAACTTTGCAAGCCCTCTTTGAACTGCTGTCACAAGTTCTGGAGGATATCCTTTCAGTTATGACCTGCTTCTCAGTAGTAAGCTACTTTCACATAGAAATAGAAATATAAAGGACTCCAATACTATTAGTTAAACAATTTAATCACTTTTTAATTATTTGATTACAGCCACCATTAATAAACAAACACAGCAATGTTTTATTGATATCCATTTTCACAAGGTATGGTGGTCATCCTAGTGACAATCACATCTTGTGAACTTGCAATCAGGCACAAATCATTTTATGGTATTATAGACTTACAGTACTTTGCCATGGCTCCTTCATTTCAATATGGGATATTTGTATAGCCTCTCTATCTTCTTGTCTGTTGCTGGAATGCTACAACCGTCTCCTATGCCTTTTACGTGGTTCACAAGAAGCAAATATCACTATGATGACCACTGTACCTTGGTATATCAGTGACTTTATGTATTAATGATGGACACCACTGTGTACACCTCTCCACATGGAGTAGTGCCCATCCACCATCACCTTCTGTTTCCTTCCCCCAATTCCATTAGCAATCCACCTTGACTCTGCTTCGTGTACACCACACTGCTGTTCTTTGCCAAGAAGCTTGTCATGTGCTACAGTATTAAAGGCATTGCTAAAGTCCTGATAGACTACATATGCCATTCAAACCAGCCCCCCTCCCTGGTCACCCACTCAAAGAAGGTGATCAGCTTTGTTTGGCATGATCTAACCCTCATAAAGTCTTGCTGGGGGGAAACAGATCCTGGGTCTCAACCAAATACTCCATTATTCTATCCTTGATAATGGGCTTCAAGGACTTTGCTCAGCACAATTGTCAGGCTGACTGGCCTGTAGGTACTTGGGTCCAACCTTGTCCCCCTTCCTAAAGATGGGGAACACATTGACCACTTTCCAGTCTTCAAGCAACACACATATCTGGAGGGACTCATGAAAAATTACATCAAGCTGCCCTGTGAGTTGTTGCTTTAGCTCCACAATGATCCTGGTGTATATCCATCTGCTCCTTGGAATTTACCTAGATTGGTCTTTTCCAGGTAGTCAGCTACCAGATCAGGTGCAATGTCTGCTGGCTGCATTATGGTTGCCTCTGATGGTACATATCCTCCCAGTGAGCACCCTCCACTCACCAGTGGCCCCTTGGTGAACACTGAAAGAATTCATTCAGCAACTGCTCTCTTGCAGGCTCACACTTCTCCTGTTTTAGGGGTCCAATACCTACTTTTACCTTCCTCATTCCATTTCAATAAAGAAAAAAGGCTTTGGTGTTGTTTGTAGCTCCTGCTGCTATCCTAGCTTCTGGTCTGTCTTTTTTTTATTATTCTATTTTTTACAGGCCTTCAGGGTTAGTCTGTACTCTTCTGTGGCCAGGAGACAACCTGTCACTTTCCAGCATTGATAGACCTTCTTTTTGTTCAGGATCAGATTCCTTAGGTCTCTGCTGAATCGTGGTGGGGACATGTCTTGATCTTTTCTCCTTATTGCTTAAAGGGATACAAACCTCTACTGCTGCTTCAAGCACCTTCTTCAATGAACCCCACATGTGTTTTGCATTGCCAGTCATATGCAGCTGCTCTATACCCTTGGACAACAGGTCCTTTACTTTGGCAAATTTTGCCTTTCTAAAATTCTAGATCTCGGTAGTTGAGGTCCATCTCATCTTTCCCGTCACCAAGGAGAATGGTACTTGGTTGTGGTCTCTGTATTTTAGAGGTGTTTGGACATTCACATTGACCCCATCCCTACTGCTAACAACACCCTGTTGGACATGCTGCTCTAGGAATTAGTTCTTTAAGGTGATTAGCAAAGAAGACTCCATGCTGAACTTAACTCTTTATAAGTAGCCAGTCTATGCCTGAGAGACTGAATTCTCCCACAATCATCACTACATCAGGTTTGGCTGCTCAACGAATATTTCTAACCAGCTGTACATAATGCCCCACTGAGCTATTTGGATGCCCTTAAGACACCCCCAGGGTCACTCTTTTGCCACCTTTTCCCTCAAGTTTGACCCAGAGAGACTCTGTAGCTCTGTTTGATCCCTTGATGTACTACTTGTCCTCCACAGTGACTCCCTGCCTTACAAAGAGATTCACCCCACCCCTGTCCTGTTAGGCTTCTCCCTTCAGAATAGTCAATATCCCTTTATCATTGTGTCTCAATCCTTTCCTTCCCCACACCAGGTCTAGGTGAGTTCCACTGAGTACTGGACTTTGAAATACATCAGGCTTTCAAAATCACCCATTTTGCTGGGTTCTTCTCATATTGGTCTTAAGCAACTTGGAATAGTTAGCCCTTTATGCTTCTTCACCTCTTCTGGGGTATCCACTGTATATTTTACCCTGCTCTGCTCTGCTTTCCTTAACTTGGTGCTTCCTTGCATCTGTCTCCTGCCTTTGGTGAGCCCTTGCCCCAGCCTCTCATATCCTCTAGTTATAATCCTCGTGACTGCCCTGTCATAGAAAAATACATAGGGCTGTCGGTATAGCCTAGAGGTTAGAGTAAGGAGCTGTAAATGAGTTTGATGCATCCAGTAGATCTGGGCTTGATTCCCACAAGCTACACTTGCATACTGCATGCCCCATAGCAGGTTATGTAACCGCCCTGTACTCCCAGGACACATCTGGAAATGATCCGTTGAAAACCACTGTAACTGAGTCCCTGACTCAATAGTGCACCTGTTTCTTTTTTAAGGGGGAACCACTGCCCAGAGAGATGGAAAGTGGATCCGTAGGATTGCTATGGCAGCTGGAAGGAAGGCAGAGCTAGATGTCATTGTTCACCTGGGACTAATGACCTGGCTAGAGATGGGTCTGGGATAGTGCTGGAGGAGTTTAAGGAGCAGGGGGGGGTTCTTAGACAGGTAACTAGAGATGTGCAAAGTTCACAAAATTCACTTTGTGAATTAATTTGTGGAGGTTGCGGAATTTATGGAGCGATATTAGCATGATTCACAGCCCATGAACTGCAGTGAATTTGTAGCAAAGCACAAATTTCTGCCTGCGAATTTTGTGCTTTGCAGCAAAAAAAGCAAGAATTTTGCTGCAAAATTGATGAAATTCACATAAAATCGAATTTCAGCTGGCTGCCTGAAATCCGCGAATTCCGCGAAGTGTAAATTTTCGGTGCTTTGCACGAAATTCACAGGCAAAGTTTTAGTTCGCACCATCTCTGTAAGTAGCATTCTCAGTGGCTTTTGCTAAGGTGCTGTCTGTCTATGACAAGGAGCAGGAGAGGGATCTCTGCACCGAGATCTTCAACTCATGGTTGAAGGAATGGTGCAAAGAGGAGGGGCTCAGTTACACTGGGGACTGGGGATACACCTGGAGAGAGAAGGGCCTTTATGGGGTGATAGCCTACATCCATCCAGGAAGGGAACTGAAGTCTTCAGTGGGCAATTTAGATATTACTTTGATGAACATTTAAACTATCGAAGGGTGGTGGTGGAAGAAATTGGGGAGGCAGTAACAGCCCCCCCAATGGCTGAAGTACCAAGTAGAGATAACTTGAGGGTAATGGAATTCCCCACAGTGGAAATTAGTAATGAAGTGGGGGCATTAGAAATGAAGGGGGATGGGAATGGAGGCACTAAAAAGAGAGGGGGGAAGAGAGAGGGCAAAAAGGAAAGACGGTGTAGCAAGCAGAGTGATAACACTATCTGGAAGGCCATGTGTGAATGCTAGAAGTCTAGGGAATAAGATTCTAGACCTGAAAGCCATCATGACAGAGACTAACCAGTGGCCATTACTGAATCACAGTGCACTGAAAACCATGACTGGGACATGTCCATACTGGGCTATACTCTGTACAAGAAGAACAGGGTGGGAAGGAGAGGAAAGGGTGTGGTGCTTTATGTAATGAGAGGCATAAAAGAAACAGAGACACAGGGAATACATGATGGAGATACAGAGAATACAGGGTGGAGCAGAGGTGCTGTGGGTCACCCTAAAGATGGGGAATGGAGCCTCTATTTGCACTTGCATGATGTACAGGCCTCCAGCACAGGGTGAGGAGTTACATAACACACTGATGGAAGCCACTGGCAAGATGGCAAAAAAGGGGGAGATGCTGCTGGTGAGGACTTCGATGTGCCGGGTGTAGACTGGAACCTCCCAGCTTCAGCTTCAGCTAGGAGTATGGACGTCCTGAATTCCCTGCAGGGGACATTCCTTAGGCAACTAGCCAGTGAACTCACTGGTGATGGGCGATACTGGACCTGGTACTAACATGGACAGTGTTGCAGATGTCAAGGTAGGAGGCCACTTGGGGAATAGCCACCACCGTACAGTGTGGTTCAGTATGAGGATCGCTGTGAAACTAAACCACATGACGGCGAGGGTCCTTGACTTCAGCAGGGCCAATTTTAAAAAGATGGGTGAATACCTCAGGGATGATCTGGAGGTAGGGATGACCTGGTGGGGTGGAGGAACAGTGTGCAAAGCTAAAAAGGGCTATAGGGAAGGCAGCAATCCTCTGCATCAAGCAAGTGAGCAAAAGCAACAGGAAAAAGAGAAAGCTACGATTCTCGAAAAAGTGGTGGAAAAGATACAGGCTAAATGTGTAGCATTCAAAAGGTATAAGTAGCTGCAGAGAAAGAGAACAGGGAGGAGTATCAGAGAAAATAAAGGGAAGCAGGAAGAGCAGTAAAGAGGGTGAAGATGCAAACTGACGAAAGAATAACCAAGGCGGTGATGAAGGGGGACATGACATTTTAAGGTATGTAATCGAAAAGAGGAAGGCCTGGGTTGGGATCATAAGATTAACAAACCCTGGTCAGTACCAAAATGGCTGCTAATACATTAATCTGACAAGGGATACAGAATTAATGTATCCCTTGTCAGAATGTGTCCCCCCACCCCACCCTGCTCTCCCCAACCAGATCCCTAGTCGACGACCAGCACAGCCCTCCTCTCACCACCACGGTTGGCCTCTGACTGAGCTCTCAATGAATGCTACTGTATACAGTACAGCTCATTGACAGTGACAGCTGTCAATCACTGTCAATGAACCATACTGTATACAGTAAGCACTCACTGAGAGCTCAGTCGTCAGTCATTGTCAACGAGCCATACTGTATACAGTACTCACTCATTGAGATCTCAGTTGGCAGCCAGCAGTGTTGGTGAGAGGAGTGCTGTGCTGGTCACCAGCTGGGGATCAGGTTGGGGGGAGCAGGTTGGGGTGGGTCAGTCTAAGGGGGGTCAACTAGACCACCAGGGTTATGGTTTTGCATATGTCATGGGATGGGGTTCAGGAATGGGGAGGGACCACTAGACTACCAGGGATTATATTTTTCTACTATGGAATGGCAATAGGAGCATGGGGAGGGGTCGCTGGACTATCAGAGAGTTCTGTATTTTCCAATGGGGACCGGCAATTGGATATCAGGGAGGGTCACTAGACTATCAGGGAATATTACTTTCATGCACATGATGACGATCGTAAATTGTGGAGGGCACCACTAGACTACCAGAGAATATTACATTCATGTATTGAATGGTGAGTAGAGGATGGGGGGGTATGGGGGGGCATAGTGCCTTCACCAGCTACGAGGGTTGCATGGAATACCGACAGATCTTGGTTGGAAGAATTTCTTCCACACAAGGGCCTCTTGCAAGGGGAAAACTCTTTGTGAATGGGATTGCTGGGATACGCAGGTCCCCTCACCCTCATTTGCATTGCAGCCCCCCTCACTTTACCCTAGTGCAAACCCAGTTTGTGGGTGCAAACTGGGCTTTGTGAATATCATTATGGTGCAAAACCCAGTTTGCACAGCACAAACTGGGTTTGCACTGGGGCTACGTTTTGTGAATTTTGCCCCTGGAGAGTAATGATATCTACAAGCTATTCAGTCTGGTTTCCAACAAGGATATAGTATGAAGACAGCCCAGTTTATGATTCAGAATGATCTCGGGGTTCTTAATCTGACAGTGGAGTATGACACTGTTGATCACCAGAAAGTTGCTACATAGAAACATAGAATTTGATGGCAAATAAGGACTTCTTGGCCCACCCAGTCTGCCCATTTGTCCCTGCCTATGCTGTCATCGCAGACACTGCTTGATCTCTGGCCCTCTCTCCCCTTGTTTCCCAACTAGGATTTTCTTGCGCCTATTCAATGATTCCATGCGTGATTGAAGCCTGTCTCTGTTTTCACACCACCACCTCTGCTGGAAGACTGTTCCAGGTGTCAACAACTCTTTCTATGAAGAAGTACTTCCTCACATCTTTCCTAAATTTTCCTTCTTCCAACTTCATTGCCTGTCCCCTTGTTCTCATGCATCTTTTCCTCTGAAAAATACTCCCTTTTTTGCACCTTATTCAACCCTGTGAGGTATTTATAGATTTCTATCATGTTCCCCCTCTCCCTTCTCGGGTGTACATATGGAGGTCCTTCAATCTCTCTTCATAGGGCTTCTGATGCAGCTCCTGCACCATTTTAGTTGTCCTCCTCTGGAAAGCCTCCACTCGGTCTGTCATTCCAGAGATGTGTCATCAGAACTGAACAAAATATTCCAGGTAGGATCTCACCAGCAATCTATATAGTGGCAACACCACCTCCTGCCTTCTGCTGGTGATACCCCTCCCTATGCACCCCAGGATGCCAGTGTCCCTACCTATTGCCTTGTTACCTGTCTTGCCATCTTGAGGTCATCAAATATGATTACTCTCAGTGCCCAATTCTGTTTGGTGACCATCAATACCTCTTCTCCCGTTTTGTACTACACCTCTGAATTTCTGTGCCCTAGGTGCATGATTCTACACTTTTTCTCATTGAAACACATGCCTTTGACCACTCCTCAAGTTTTCTTGGGTCTCTGCACATTTGTTCCACTCCCTGTAGAGTGTCTACTCTATTACAGATTTTAATGTCATCTGCAATGAGGCATACTTTCCCTTCCAGCTGATCTGCAATGTCACGTATAAAGACATTAAAGAGGACTGGTCTCAGTACTGATCCCTGAGGTACCCTGCTAGTCACCCTCCCTTCTACAGAGTGTACTCCGTTTACCACCATCCTCTGTCACCTATCCATTAACCAATTTCTTAACTAGTTTACAACCTTAGCACCCACCCTTAAACTGTCCAGTTTCCTTATGAGTCTCCTATGTGGTATAGTGTTGAATGCCTTACTAAAATATAAGTAGGTCATGTCCACTGCCCCCACCCTGGTCTAGTTCCCTGGTCACCTTGTCAAAGAAATCTATCAGATATGTTTGACATGACCTCCCCACCATAAATCAGTGTTGCCTCAGATCTTGTAACCCATTGAATTCAAGATACTCTATAATCCTTTCCTTTAGCAGTGACTCCATTAACTTCCCCACCACTGATATAAGACTGACCGGCCTATAGTTTGCCAGCCTCCTCCCTGCTACCACTTTTATGAAGCAGGACTTCATCTGCACTCCTCCAGTCCCCTGGGACCACTCCCGTTTCCAGTGAGTTACTGAATAGGGCCGACAGAGGTGCTGCAAGGTGTACCAAGGCCCCATGGCTTTGTCGACTTTCAGATTTTCGAGTCCCTTCAAGACTCTCTTCTTTGAAAATGGACTTGTGTCTATCTCCTTCCCCAAGTGCTCTTGCTGCTTTTATGTGGCCCTTCCCCTTCCTCTGTGGAGACTGAATAAAAGTATTTGTTCCGATCACCTGTTTTTTCCTGATCCTCCTCTGCATAGTCCCCCGGCCCTTCTTAACATCACAATCCTTCCTCTAATCTTCCCTTTTTCACTTATGTACTTAAAAATGGTCTTGTCCCCTTTAGTTGCCCCTTGGGCTAATCTTTTCTTGATGTGTGCCTTTGTGGTCCTCACCACTTTTCTTAATTCCCACTGCTTCTCTCGATACGCCTCCTATCCTCTTCCTTCTGCATCGTTCTATGCTTCCTGAATGCTACCCTTTCAGCCTTTACTTTTTTAGCTACTTCCTTTGAGAACGACAGTGGTCTCTTTTTTTCTCCAGTTTTTGCTCACTTCCTTAGTGCAGAGGTTTGTTGTCTTCACTATGCAATCCTTTAACTTGGCCCAGTGTTCCGCCACTCCACCAAAGTCACTCCCTTCCTCCACTAGACAATCTCTGAGGCATTCACCCATTTTTTTTTAAATCTGCTCACCCAAAGTCCAAAACTCTCATCCATGTGAGGTTTTCTTCTGCTGGTGGCCTTATGTTTAACCACATTGTATGGTGAGGACAGGTCCCCAGGAGGCCTCCCACTTTGACATCTGCAATACTGCCCCTGTTTATGAACATCAGGTCCAGTATTGCCCCATTGTAAGTGGACTACCTGATTAGTTGCTGAGAAATATACCCTGCATGGAGTCTAAGATGTTCTTGCTTCTAGCTGAGACTGCAGCTGGGAGGCTCCAAACTATGTACGGCAGACTGAAGTCCCCCACCAACAGCACCTCCCCTTTTTTTGCCATTGTGCTAATGGTTTCTACCAGTGCCCTATCCAGCTTCTCCCACTGTGCTGGAGGTCTGTAGATCACACCAGTGCAAATAGTGGCTTTGGTTCCTGTTTCCAGGGTGACCCACAGTACCTCCAACCCCTCCATTCCTCCAGAATTCCCTGTGTCTTTGTGCTTTAATACCCTCCCTTACCTATAAAACCACCCCTCCTCCCTTCCTTCCCACTCTATCTTTCCTGAACTGAGTATAGCCTGGTATGGCCTTGTCCCAGTCATGATTTTCTATGCACCACAACTCAGTAATGGCATTAATATCCAGGTTTGCTGCTATCATGATGGCCTTTAGGTCCAAAATTTAATTTCCTAGACTTCTTGCATTTGGACACATGACCTTCCAGACTCTGGTCCCATCCTGCCTGCTACCCCCTTCTTTTCTGCTTTGCTCTGCTTCCTTTTCCCTCTCTTTTTGCAGCTCTTGTTCTCATCCCCCTTGTTTTTTATTACACAATTTTTTTCTTTGTTTTGCATCTTTTATGATTCTACTCCACTCGGGCTCTCCCTTCTCTCAATCTTCAGTCTATGGGGATGAGTGGCATTAATGCTTCCCTTCTTCCTTCCCCCATCCCTTGCAGTTAGTTTAACTGTTCATCAAAGTAACATTTAAACCATCCACCAAGGACTGTGGCTCCCATCCCAGATGGATGTAGGCCATCACCTCTGTATAGGCCCATATCCCTCCAGGTTGGTACCCAGTCCCTAATGTAGCCAAACCCCTCTTCCTACTGTACACCATTCCTTCAACCATGAGTTGAAGCTCCTGGTGTGAAGAACTGAATCCTCCCACCGGTCACAGATAGGTAGCACCTCAACTGTTGAATACATGATTACGTTCAGAGTAATGTCATGAACTATTTTGTTATGGTTCCAGTTGTACTTGCCATTTGTAGTGTAAAGCACTTATTCTCAACCTGTGGCCATGATTCTGGTGTTCCCTAGGGGTTGATATTTCCCCTTGTCTGGCTGAAATCAGAGAATAGATGGTATCTGTTGTCTAAAGCAGAAGTGTTATTGCTAAAGGTGTAGGGCCTGAGCTCTCAAAGGTCTATTAAATGCTCTATCAGTCAATCAATCAATCAGTCAATCAAACAAATCAAGCAATCAATTATTTTATAGTGCCTTTCCAGCAATGGTTCAAAGCGCTATACAGCAGAATTAAACAGTTATACAGCAAACACCAGCCTTAGAAAAATCATGATAACTAACACATATACAAAATAAGACCAGTACATCAAGACAGGCAATACATACAGTTACCACAAACATACAGTAATACCCAAAATGTGCATGACTGAAGACCACATGAAGAGTTTTATTAAAATTAAATACTTTCAGAAGGGGCTGTCTACAATGATTTTGGGCCCATATGAGATACAGGCTCAAGCACATAAGGCTGGGTCTATCAACATATGTGGGATGAACCTAAACCAAGATAAGACAATGCAGCTTTTTGAGGACTTCTGGATGTCATCTCGTTTCATTAGTAAATTATATCCATAAGTTTTAACCCTTAATGTAGTTCAATCTGACTCTAGGGAGTTGGCCTTCAACCTACAGTATGGATCATTCTGGACAGCAATATGAACCTTAAAGTTCAGGTATCAGCTGCTGTCCAAATCAGCTTTATCATTTGAAGAAGGCTGCACTCTGTCCTGGAACAGGGCAATTTGAGAACACTGATTCGTGTATTTGTTGCTTCTCAGCTGGACTACTGCAAAATGCTCTACAAAGGCTTGCCAGAGAGTCAGCTCTGTCAACTGTATATGGTGCAGAATGTTGCATCCCAGCTTCTGACCTTCACTAGGGTATTGGACTAAATCCCCTCCAGTGCTGTATGCACTTTACTGGCTACCAGACAAATGGCAGATTAACTTTTTGTTAACTAATAAGATCATCAAAATGGTGTTGTATTTAAGGACTACACATTTGCGCTGTCCCTGCCCCCAGACAAATCATGTTATTAACATGGAGTACCATCTACTGAATACACACACTTCTGGTGTTTTAAATACTGTCTGTGTGCTGTTTATTGTGTTCTCGTCAACATACTGGGCCCTCATTACCTCCTTGACCTTATGGTTCCTCTTCCCACTGACAGGGCACTGGGTTCATGCAGGCAAAGCATACAACATGTTCTTACTAAAAGATTATAAACAGCTGAAAACTGATCATTTGATATGTCTGTCCCCTAGTCACAGAATGCTTGGTCTGGTGAAATCTATCAAGCACACTCTGATCAGCTTCATATAGCATTCTGAAGGACTGGCTGTTTAGAAAGGCTTTTCCTGAGTAATTGACTATTATGTTATATGATGTTTTACAGTGACTTTCATAATTTCACTAAGCAGTTTTGTGTTTCACTGCACATATGTCTGTCTGTCTATCTATCTATCTATCTATCTATCTATCTATCTATCTATCTATCTATTTATCTATCTATCTATCCATCTATCACACCCGAGTTCTCCTTAGGTTACTAGAACCCTGGTAGTGTAATGGATTTAGGTAGGTAGTCTGGACTGCATAGGGTTAAAAACATCTTTGGCTCCCTTAGCAACTTCTGCCAGCAATGCTAGGCAGAAATTCCAAGTGGGAGTGGCTTGTGCTGCAGCATGAGCCACAACAGAATGTTGCTGTAGTAGTCAGATCTCTGCCTCATAGGGTAGAGTGTGCTTGGAGTGCTGACTGAGGAGAGCCTCAGGAGAGGTGTCATCTCTCCTGACCATTTTCAGCCCCTTGTTGGTTCACAGAGAGACAGCACTGACTTAAGGTGATGGCTTTCTCTAGTGCTGTGCCACTTAGGGGGTGAAAATTCCTGAATGATGTTGGTTCCTGTAATCGTGAGTAAAACTTGGGGTTCTTCCCCATCTATGAGAGACTTTTGACCAGAGAAGTGCTTCCCAGCTTCTGGAAGGGTTAGGTTTTGTCCTCCCCTGAGGGGATTCCTGCCTTTTGAGCATTTGTACCTCAGAAACTGTCAGAGGACTGTTTAAGGACTCAAATGATGCCTTCACAGTGAGGAATGTGTGTGGAAAAGAGTGCCTCCCCCTGTCCAGAACTGGAACTAACTCGCTTCTGACTAATATGATATGGAAAAGACCTTTTTCTCAGTGTTGGAAAATTTACTGACCTGTTTCACACAGTTTGGAGGGCATGCTCTGTCTAGCAAAGACTGTGATATTGGGACTATGGTAACTGGGGGGGGGCGAGATTGTTCACCCTTCGGGTGTGATCCCAGTGATGTTCATTTTCTTTCTGGATGTGCTCTGCCCTGTGTCCATGGCCCAGGAGAAGGATGGATGGGGAAATTGGTTCTTACACCTTCTAGGAAAAAGGAAGAATTCGAACAAGTGTACTGGTATTAGATCACTACTGTGGATTTTGTGGACTTGTACCTGTTCTGCACCTGCTGCCCCAGTTGGCTAATGTTGTCTATCAGTGCATCATGTCAGAATAAAACTTATTACTTGGTTCTATTTCTGCCTTTGGGCATTCATTTTTGAATGGACTGTGTGATTTACTGGTGCCCAAATGCCATGGTCCACCCGGGTTCCCAGTAAAAATACAAAGGTTTTTGTGTGCCCCACTTTCTCCAGAGAGCTGAGCCAAGAAACATCCTAGATTGGGAAGCATGTCAGGACTGTCTGGTGCCAAATGCCAACTGTTTTGCCAAGGTGGCGAAAGGGGTGGTTACATATTAAAACCAGGCAGTCTGCTGTGATGCTCCATTTCATTTGTAATGGAATTTTATAAAATTCTTATTCTCTAGTTTCCATCCTGATCTACTCCAAAAAGTAGATCATTAAAGGCTTGCAACATTAATTTAGCATTCTTAAAACAATAACAGGACCTATGTAGAAAACACATTAATTTTTTTGTTTGTTTTTAGAGTCTGGCCCTTCAGTGCTATTACAGGGTCACATGCACAGCTCAATAATTAACTTTGAATACTTGTAGACGTGATTTGGACTCCTCCCCTAGGACTTCAGCAAGTTCATTTGAAAATGGTAGGAAGTATCCCTTGCACAAACTGAGTGCAACCTGCACTAGAAAAAGCAAGACTTTTTCATATTGGGACCAAGTTATTTTACAATTTTAAGGCTGCATAGTGGAGCTATGCAGACATCTTGCTGTAACAGAGAGAGAGAGAGAGAGAGAGAGAGAGAAGAGGGCTGTGGAAGCATGTGACCAGATCCCTAGACTGTGTCCTTCCACAGTCGAATCAAAGCACATGCAGTCCATCCACAGTGGAATTGAAGCATATGTGGTCCTCTCCATTCACCACAATGCTGTTCATTTGTGTCTCCCCTCCCCTCCACCTCACTATTTTTTTGCTCCTGTGCTCACTTCTAGTTCACATCCAGCTCCAATCTTTGCAATTCAGCAACATAGCACAATTAAAAGGCCTGCCTTGCAACAGTAATGTTTTCAAGTGCTGATTTCTATAATGGTTTGTTTGCAGGTGTATTGGAACTACGTGACATGATCTAAGCAAGCAGTCTGCAAGTATTTTGGAGTTAAAACAGGACAGATGAATCTTATTAAAGCATTTTAATGCTGGATACTTTAGGAGTGAGATAAGTATGCAGCTTTTTCAGACAGACTTGAAGAATCTGCCATTGCCCTAGAAATAGCTAATGTGTGTAACCCCGCCCCCATGGGGTTTACCTTATTTTTTCTGTTCTCCTGTTTGCCTCCTGTATGCCTCTAATGTTTCCCCTGGTGCTTGCACCACCACAGCCTAGATTCTTGTGTGCCCCTGTGTGCATGAATCCTCCATCCGGCCCTGCCTTCTCCTGGTAGTCTCTGGGTGGGGGCCAGAGGAGTTAAATTGCAAGCCACCACATTCCTTTCTGCTCTCCAGAACAGCCAGCAGCCCATACATGTGCAAAAGCACAATTTCATTTTTTGACTGCAACTGTGGTCAAACAGATGGCTTTCCATGGGTCTCAGTCCTTGTTTGGAGCAGGTCAGGTGCCAGTGACCTGAACAAGGCTCAAGAGGACCAATCAAACTGTGTGTTTCAGGACCCAGCCTCTTAAATATTAATGATATATATTTACATACTAATGTGTAAGCCTGTCTAGTGCCTAGGGACTCTGAATTTTGGTGTTAATGACAGGCACAGGGTTTCAAATAAATGTTAAAACAGCAGTGCAATGAAAATGGGCTAAAATTTGACCCCACCTTTTTTTCTTCATAATCTATGCCAAATGTCTTCCAGTTTATTTTGGTGGTAAAATTTTCAGTTTCTGTTATCATTTAGGAATTTTATGAAAAAAGATGGCCACCTCATTTTTGCATAGAGATAATACTGAAGACCTGAGAAGGGTAGGAATCCAGACAAAAGTGCAAATGTACAGTACACAGCATAGAAAGCATCCAGAACACCCAAATCAATGGTTTTACCAATATTTTTCATAACCATAGAAGAAAATTAGCTTTATAGAATAACTTTTTCATTGCACTGCTCCTTTAAGTAATGGAAGCATTTTGCAGGGCACAGTGTCTGCTTTTGGACAGTGTTGCTACTGTAAATAAAATAAACATTTGCACTGGCTGCACCAGAATTCTAAAGTGGAGACATTGTTGGACTGCTTGGGGATTGTATTAAAACGTAGCCATATTTGCAGCTTTTGACCTTACAACAGCCAATGGGAAAGCTAGAATTTCAGGCAAAGACCTTTGGTACTGTGCCAAGGACTTCTGGGTGAAAAAACAGGCACAAATGTTGGCACCTAAACAAGGAACCTATTGAGCATTGAGGGAACCTGATGAATATTAATTTTTAAGAGAGATAATTGAATCAGGCAATCAGGAGCTGCTGAGAGCTCCCAAACCCCTAGAGACTTCTCATGCTGGGGTCAGTTCAGTGGGAGACCCCCATGGGGGGGCTCTGGCCCCTTGCTAGAAAAATGTGGCAAAAAGACTTTGGAATAGCTGGCCTGGGTGTTGTCAGATACATGTCCCCCAAGGCTGGTATTCATCTTTCCACATTTGGAGCAGGTGTGGGGAAGAATCCTGATTTAACTTCAGCTGTGAGATAGCTGCAAGAAGTCTGTCTGCAGTTGTGAGAGAGCTGCAAGAATGCTACTACCTCAGCAGTGAGAGCGCTAATGAAGCCTGTGACTTCAGTTAATAGAAAGCTTCATGCTGATCCTGAGTGAGTAAACTTTTATAAATGTAGAAGAGACTCAAGAAGCCGAGAGATGCTCAATGTCTGTCTGCACCCTGCATCTGATCAACACCTAGTATAGAATGGACACCTGTCTAAATGACTGTAGATGGTCCGGTGATAAAAATGCTTAATGTGACTGTTTAGAGTACCTATAGGGAAGGAAGAAAAGTATCCTGAGGTTGAAGCTTTGTCCAGAAGTTGGCTGTGAGGACTGTAACTGTTCTAATTTGAGCTGCCAACCACCAGCTGGCCAAAAGGAACTGTGCTATGTAATCCGGCTTGTGAGAAGCCAGTGTTTGAGTTTGTGAGAAGCTGCTGTGAACAAGATTAGGTAACAAGTAAAGTGCCTAACTTGGTTGGGAACCATGCCTTAAGATCCATCTGCTAACTTAGTGAGGAGTCCTGCATTAAGCTCCTGTATTGTCTTAAAAGAAAGAGAATTTGCCTACTGATTAAGACTGTGGCAGAATTCAGGTCCTCCCTAGCTCAAGGGTTTCACCTACTCTGTTGAACCAGCATCCTGTGATGTGAAAGGACCATGTCTGCTATGCTGGCAGAATGGTTGAAGGTACTGTGAAAAAGCAAAGCTACTTAATGCCAGAAAAGGAAAAGAGAGACTGTATTTAAGCCCAGCTTGGGATTCAGCCTGGTAGTGTGTCAGTCTTAGCACTGCCATATGCGTCTCCCCCGAGGGGCATAGCCTAGATGTGGGGCCCTGGTCCCAGCCTAGTCTCTTTTCAGAATGTTCTAGAATGTGACTTAAAGCCCAAGAAGAGGGGTATCAGCAAAGAAGCTGAAAGAATTCCAGAAATGCAAGCTGCAAGAGCCCATTTACAAGAGGGGTCAGCACAAACTCCTGCCTGTACCTCAGCTTAAAGCTCTTCATCTGATTTACATCTACCTCATATCTACCTGAAAGAACAAATTGCACCTAATGATAACTACAGAATCATGAGTACGCAGACTAGCTCTGCACTTGGAGAGAACTGTAAATAGTTAATGTTGTTCTGCTTTACAAAGTTCAGTTTTCAAGGCCCAGGCTGTTTAAATGTGGACATTGCATGTCTATCTACATAATCAAGGTTTAAGATGTATCTGAAGAAATGATAAAGGCCAATCTGACTTTAATTTAAGGGCCCCAATACCGGCCAACTAGCTGCAACAGTATCAGGCCTGCAACTAAATATTTAGTACTGGATACCCAGGGTTAAAAATAAAATTGCGGGGTTCTATTATAGACTGATGACTGGTACCAGTTGGGGGTAATGTGATGTTTAAGATCTATGCAGCTAGACAGATAGAGAGAAATATAACCTGAATCCATCAGAAGGTTGGTGGGTGGCCAGGAATATAAATGTCTGAATTTGAAATGCAAAATGATTATTCTTTACTACAGATTTTCTAATGCCAAGCCTAATGCTGATTTACAAGATGCTAATCAGAAACTGTTGCTTAACCTCTTCATCCAGTCACCCTATCCTAACACTCATCTCTTTGTAAATAAATGTTTTTTTTCTCCTTCTTTTTCCCTCTGCTTTCCTGTCCTGGGGCATCCTTCAGGCATCCCCAGCTTATCCCACCCTGTCTGAGACTCCCCCTCACCCTAGGCTCCCCCTGGAACCCCAACCTAGATCTCTGTTTCCACCTTAGTCCCCCCCTGGCTGTTGCCCCCAGGGTAGGGCCATCTTCCTCTTACCTTGTGTGCTCTTCAATCTAGTTTTGTGGTCTGGTGCATGTCAGAGGATACTGGGACCTGGACAGGCAGGGTCCAACAGTGGGTTTGGAGCTGGCATGCCATTATCTGCCCAGGAGGTAGGGTATTTCCTTGTTTCTGGTTTTTGAGCATTACCCCCTATGGAGACACGGATGTGCAATGATGCTCAGCACAAGTTGGGCATGCTACTGCACCCTGTTCATGAGCGTCTGTCATCGCCTCCACCCCTTGCATGTGAAATCCTGGCTTTGGCATTTTTAAATATTGGGTGTAAACATAGACTATTTAAAGTTGCCTTTAGAGGTTGTTTTTTAAAAACCCTTATTTTCAGAGGAAAACAAACTTTAAAGAAATGCTGTTCACCTTTCAGCTAAATGTAATGAGTTCCCACCTCTACTGTGCAGCAAGTGTTTCATCCCCTAAACCCTATTCTGCATAATTTCTGAAGGGACTTGATGCCTAGTGTGTTATCTTTTGAAATTTAGGTCAACATACTATAGATGTTGTACATCTTTATAGCTGTAAAGTGGAGCTCTGCATACATCTTACTGTTACAAAGAGAGAGAAGAGGGCTGTGGGAGCACATGACCGGATACCTAGATTGTGTCCTTCCACAGTGGAATCAAAGCACATGTGGTCCTCTTCATTCACCACGATGCTGTTCATTTGTCTCTCCCACTCTCCTCTGCCACACTATTTTTTTGCTCCCACGCCCACTTCTGGTTCACTTTCAACTCCAATCTTTGCAATTCAGCATTGAATCAGGATACCCCCACTGCTACACTATTATCTGAAAGGATTGCACAAAATGGTGATCCTGCCATGACACCTACCTCTCCCTTTCCTCTTCTAATGATCACCCCTGGTCACTTGCCTCTGGGCTACTAATTCCATCTATTTGCAAATACATACTCCCCTATACAGCACACATCACATCTCAGACCAGGCATCTGAAGGAATGGGAACACTTAAGAGCAGCCCCAAGAAGCTCCCTGCCACTGTAAATGGGCTATTCACTGCGGTGAAATGCTCACTAAACAGGGACAGACCATTTCATGTTCAAGACGTCTTCCAGACCCTCCCACTCCTGGTGAGCATTATACTGGCTCCTAGCCACTAGAAGTGATCCATGTTGCATCACTCCCAGAGGCCATCTTGCTAGTGACTGGGTCTGATATACGCCACTACTACAAGTCCCACAATGCACCAGGTCTGGTGGCCATCTTACCTGGGACAACGGCTCTTATTCATGTAGGGACTGCGTCCAATATACAATACAACTGACCAAAGTTTGTTTGATCAGTAGTCTGTTGAACTACAGCATATCACTGATCTATCTTCTTTGCAGACTGATGGTGCTTGCTTATTAAAATACAGCAGCAATTTGGCAGTTTTGCTTGAACCGTATGGTGAGGCATAAAATTAGGCATGGTCGGGTACTAAAATACCTGACTTTCAAGACTACCCGCAGATACCTCTAAACTACCCAAAATGACCCTAAAAATATTCGGAAGAAAAATGAGTAGTTGATTTGGGTCAGGTAGTTACTACCCAATTTGTTCTACTACCTTATTATCTGACCCTGACCATAAAAAAATCATATGAAAGACTGTTTTTGATTATTACGCTGTTTGTTAGGTACCTCAAGCTGTAATACCCATGGCAGGCATTGCTGAGGCAGGTACAAGTGACATAGCAGCTCTTTGCAAACCTGCTTCTGTTTTCAAAAATTATACCCATGGTGGGCATTGCTGAAGCAGGTACGAGAGGTGCAGCTGCTCTTAGTGAGCCTGCTGCTGTTTCCAAAAATTATACCCATGGTGGGCATTGCTGAGGCAGATACAAGAGTTGCAGCTACTGTGAGTGAGCCTGCCACTGTTTCCAAAAAGTATACCCATGGTGGGCATTGCTGGGGCAGGTATGAGAGGCACAGCTGCTGTGAGTGTGCCTACTACTGTTCTTAAAAATTATTCCCATGGCGGGCATTAAAGTTACATAATATGGTGGCCCATCAGTGCAGTGGTTGGATTTCCACTTGCTACACTGGTGACCTGGGTTTGGGAATGGACCCAGGTCGCTGGAGGGCCGGCCGGAGGGAGAAGGCTTGAGCATCCGATGACTGCTCGTCTTCTCTCAGGGGAAGGGGGGGAGATGTGGCTCAGTGTGTGCTGACTCCAGGTGGAGGCCAGGAGCTCAGCATTTCAGTGAGCCCCGTTGAATGCAGGGGGCATGGTGGATGTCAGCATATGCCTTGATGTCTGTGGCATACCACGCCCCCGGGGAGAAAATGTGAAAACAGCTTCCTGACCAGCCGGATAATGACTGCTGGCCCCCACCACCACAGAAGCCCTGGGTCTCCAGTACCACCTCATCAGCACCCAGGGTCCGAATAAGGGTGTACTTGTTGTCCCCCTGGCACCTTCCCTCTCAGAGAAGGGGGACCCATCAGGTGAAGAGTGACACCAGACTACCCCTGGGGTAGCTGCAATCTGAGGTGGAGGGGATGGGGTGAGTGTGTCAGTAGGGACTGGCTGGCTTGAAGGAGAGTTTGGCCAGGAAGCTGAAGGGAGGAGCAAAAAAAAAAGTTACATAATATAAAACTAATGATTGACGAAAGAAAACTAAGTATTGTGTGGCACATGTGGCTGGCATGGTAGCAGTGGTGATGGTTCTATTTGTTTCGTACACAACCTAGTCATCATATTCAGTATCACTGTTTGCAGGCTGTTGTTCATGTTCAGGATCAGAATCACATAATTCAGCGTTTGGGGCAATTGGGAAATTGTCAGCATTCATTTTGAGAAATGTAAGCCATTCCACATTAACAGGATTTAGCAGTGTTCTTTGGTCAGTGACTACTCCTCCAGCTGCACTAAGTATGCATTCTGAATATACGCTTGAAAGTGGACAACTGAGGTACATTACTGCAAGATTTGATAGAGCTGTCCATATTGTTCTCTTTTGTTTCACATAGTGTAGTGGATCTTCCTCGACACCAATCGCATTATGGTCTGCAAAATACTCCAGGATCATTGTGCTGTGTGAGACAGTTACCAGTCAGGCATAGTATTTATTTTTTGATCAGGTGACAGTCTGAGACTCAAGTCATCTACCAGCATAATAGTGGTGGTATCTTCTTTTTTTATGTCATCAAGCAAAATGTGAAGAAATCTTATTTGAGGAAGGATTTGACTCAGAGTTGCACTGTCCGCACTGACATCACATGTGGCAGCCTAAAATAGCTCCAATAAAGTGTCCAAAGATTCAAGTAGAGTCCAGCGCTGGAACTGAGCATGTTTACTACTTTACCTATTTGATTCTGCATGGTGTAATCATGTACAGTTGTTTTCTGTTCAAAAAGACTTTCCAACACGTATGATGTTAAATTTCAGTGGGTTGGAACTTCCTGCTTTAATGTATGCAGTGGTAAGTTGTTTGACCTCAGCTGCCCCTTCAGGATTTTTTGTGTTTTCATTAAGAAACTATGGATGAGAAGATTTAAACAATGTGCAAAACAAGGTATATGTTGACAGTTGTCATCTCTAACAGCTTTAAATATGTTGGCACCATTATCTGACACTACGAACCCTGGATAAAAGGAATACTGAGTAAGCCATAACAGGAATTAATGTTCCAACCCCTACAAAATATTCACAGCAGTATGTGTGACCGCTTTTGAGGAAAACCACTGCTACAGTAGAGCAGGGATTATTACTTTCTGACTGAAAACCTGCCCAATGAGCTGCAACAGTCATGTAGTCAATTGTTTGGTTGCTAGTCCATGTATCTGTGGTTATGTGAACCTGCTTCACCTCAGAAAGTTTCAAATGCTTTATGACCACAGTAAACACCAAGTCACACAACTATGGAACAGCCTTTTTCGAGAAATATGTTTGACAGGGAATGATGTACTATGGTTCAATCCTGTTCATGAACTTGAGGAAACTTTTTTGGTCAACAAAAGCAAAACGGGGTTGGCAATTGCCCAACAGCTCTGCAATGGCTCTATTTAACAGCTGGCAAGTTGGATGCCTATGGGTAAATTTTGATGTCCTCGTGACACTTTCTTTTAATGTTAGTTGACAAGAAACACAATATATTTTAAATTTTGGGGGAAATGTATTTTTCACTCCTTTTTCATGTGGAGTACTACTTTGGGATTTTGCAGTACTTGATGGTTTCAAAAGAAGACAGTCTATGTTTGTCTGGGAAAACTGCAAGGACACATCAAGTGATTCAATTTCAGTTCCTGCTTCCAGTTCATTGTCACTATGGCCACCACCACATCCACTACCACCCATACCAACCACATTGCCTCTTTCCCTGCCCCACTCAATTGAGTGTTTTGCCTTTGCATGTCGTATCATTACTGATGTTCCAAAATTTGTCGCTTTGCTACCACAACTGACGTTCTTTTTGCACAGATGCATACAGCTGTAGAGTTGTCCACAGGGTCAATATCAAATAAATTCCACACTATAGATTTAACTTTTTTGCTTTGTGCCATGGTGCCTGGCATTATTTGTTGTACAGTTAAGAGACCTAGAGGAAACCCTACACTACCATTTCCATGATGAGATGAATCATTCTCATTCATGCTCATCTTCTTATTCTTATTCTTACGTTTAGCATATGATTCTTTTTTTCTGCACTTGCCTCTCATGCCTTACAATGGCATCCTCTCCTAGCCCCTCATCAAAACTACAGACCTCATCAGCACAAGATTCAGAAGAACTGGAAATGCCGTCATCATCATGTGGGACATAGCCTGGGTTATCTCATTCCCACTCCCCACTATCACCACCACCATCTCTATTAGCATTTGCTATCTCAGCATCTGAGGTTATATTTCAGGAGGATGCCTCTTTGCATGCTGGTCCAGCAGCTGGAAATATCCTGGCACATGTGGCAAAACGTTCAGTATGTCTATGAGCAACTCCAGTCAGTTCTTTCCAAAACACTACTATCATTTCATTGCTAACATGCTTTTTTGGTTCAGGAGGACATTTAGTGCCAGTCCTGTTGATGCTATTATTATTGTCACTATGTTCTTCATTAGTGCTATGATTCATATTGTCCACATCATTAACAGCTGCACATGCAGCAGCACTGTGCTTTCTTTTAGTAGACTTAGACTGGGAAATACAAGGTATAGTAGACACAGCCATGAAAGGAATGGATATTGTTTCACTGACTGTTGCAGAGCCACACAGTGTAGCTATGTCACAGTAATAAATGACAGGGCTCAGGGTACCTAACAAACAGTGTAATACAGCCTAAATGGCTTTCACTATGCTCCAGAGACACACAGTGTAGCTATGTCACACTAATAAATGACAGGGATCAGGGCACCTAACAAACAGTTTGATATAGCCTAAATGGCTTTCACTATGCTGTGAAGAGACACACAGTGTAGCTACATCACAGTAAAGAATGGCAGGACTTGGAGCACCTAACAAACAGCCTAAATGGCTTTCACTATGCTGCAGAGACAGATGTCACAGTAATAAATGACAGGGCTCAGGCACCTAACAAACAGTGTAATACAGCCTAAATGGCTTTTACTATGCTGCAGAGACACACAGTGTAGCTATGTCACATTAACAAATTACAAGGCTCAGGCCACCTAACAAACAGCCTAAATGGTTTTCAATATGCTGCAGAGATACATGCCACATTAATAAATGACATGGCTCAGGGCACCTAACAGTGTAATACAGCCTAATTGGCTTTCACTATGCTGCAGAGACACACAGTGTTGCTAACTGTCACAGCAATAAATGGCAGGGCTCAGCCAGGGGCACCTAACAAACAGTGTAATACACAGTCATATGATGTTTTTACTATGCTGCAGAGACACACAGTGTAGCTGACTAATATAGTAAACATTTAAATGACAGGACTCAGGGGCACCTAACAATCAGCAATACTTTTCCCAACCAGCTGCCAGTGCCTTGCCTTCTGTGTTTTGTTCCCCCCCCATTCCTTCTCTGTTCTCTCCCCAGCAACACACCATCCACCTCCTTGACTGAGGCTGATCCTCCAATTCCTCTCTCCCTGAGATAATTTCAGTCCCCATCCCTGACCCCCACTCCCTTTGCTGCTTCATGAAGGTTTTATTTTTACTTTATGATTTTTTTATTTATTCAGCTATTAGTTAAATGATCTCCACAATTTAGCTGCAGACTGCAGAGTGAGCACCTGGACATGGACGCAGAGCTCCTTCCACTCCAGACTGTTACTGACTACTATCTGCACAGCACGGGCTCACAGCAGATGGAGAACAGATGCCACTGAACAATCAGGTTATCAGCCCAGTGTCATGGGCTCTTATTTTTGCTGTAAGCTCATGAAGGACCCCACAGGCTGCCCTTGGCTGCCCTGTAATGCCTCTTTCCATTTACCCTTTACCTGTGTGAAAACTAGCTGACCCGAGAAGTACACTGTTATGTCAGATAGGGTAGTACATTACCTGAACTACTCTACCCAACCAGAAATCACCAATACCCGAACTACCCAACCCAGTTACTCATCGGGTAGCCCATGCCTAATACAAATATATAAATGATTTGCACAAACCAATTTTGTAAGGGGAAGTTTATCACATGAAACTTGAAAAATTATAGATATCTTAAAAAGAACAGTGCTTCTAGATGCGCACAAGGTACTGGCAGCTAGGAAACACTGAAGAGTGAAACAATTGTTCACCAGCAAGCTAACACCTGGAGAATAATGCACATAAAACTGTACACAACAAGGCTGTGTTTCCATTGTTGGGTTGAGATGACATTATATGGACCTCAAGAGCAAAGCTCAAGAGGTCCATGATGTCATCTCAACCCTGAGATGGAAACAAGAGCCAAGCTGGGTATTGTTTTCAATTTTTTTATAGTATCTGGTTTCCCTGCATGTCAAAAGTGAACATTTCTGTTTATATACAGTACTAAGCAGGACCCATCTGCTCCTGTCCCACCCACCTTTTAGCCCTCATAGTTAGTTGCTACATTAAAGATAAATTATGTCAATAGGAGGGGCTTAACAGCTGATAATCATATGCAGCAACTTTTTATGACCTTTGAACTATGTACACAATTTTTGCCTATGCACAACAATGATTCTGAGTGTATGGAAATCTGTATTCAACAACACTTAACCATATACTATGATAGCAATACAAAACACCTCCATTATCCATACCTTTCTTTTCATTCTTTTCAGCTTCTTCAAATAAGCCAGGTAGATGTATTACAACCCCGTTACCTATGTAAGCAATTAAAAAACAGATGACTTTAAATATGTTATCCAATATTCAGTACTAAAGGTAGTATAATACACTTCATGAACATAACTTGTTTTGCAATTAATACCTTAGTACCCTGAACACCTTTGGTTGATCCTTAGATCCCATCCAGACCCTTCTCCATCCTCCCTCATCCAAGTCATGTGGGTTTTCTCCCACAATGGGAGTCACCTTTCATGGGTCCAGTTAAACTTTTACTGGGAGTAGGAGGTCTGGGATGGCCTCACATCTTCATCAATCTGAAGCTGGACAGCTTTTTCTCTCTTGTGAAGATCCCTGCCCCCCACCCCTACCCAGGAGGCACTTCCACTCTGGTTCTCTTCATAAGGATGCAACAATATAATCTGTGTGGTGTTATTCAGTGCCTCTCCTACCTGATGGCTGAAATTGTGCTATCATTTCCAGAAGGCAATCGGATGCAGTTGCCATAACACAACCCAGATAGAAACATGTAGAAGCAGAGGGAATCCTCTGTGCCAAAACCCATGCAATTGGAGCATGATGCACAGCCATGCTCTGCCCACAGCTCTGCCCTGATGGCTATCAAGCTTCTGATGCTCCATTACAGAGGCACAGGGCAACAAAAAAGGAAGAAGTGGCAAGAACTATGGTTAAATGGATGGAACACTGAGTTCTGAGAATGAATTTTAGTCCTTAGCAAAAGTCTAATTTTTGACATTTTTTGGTAGGACACAATACTGCAAATTAGTGGCAATTAATAATAGCTCATAATCTGCAGATAATATGATGGTCTTTAATTATGCCCTCTTGTTCATTGAATCATCATAGGAACTCTAGAAATGAGGCTCTTACCTATAAAAGAAATAGCCTTTGTATTGATAATGCCACTTGGTAACAGGTGAAAATCATACTCCTTTCCATCAACAACTACGGTATGGCCTGCATTATTTCCACCCTGTAAATGAAAGTGAAGTTAAATATTCTGAAGAGAAAACTTGCAGGGCTAGTAATAGTAGTGCTGCTGTTAGTTCACTTTAAAGCAGAAGTGCAACAAAATTTGCCCCCAAATGTGACCCTACTTTTCTTTCACTATTAAAGACTGAAGGCATCTTCTGGTTTTATTTGGTGGGTAAACTTTTCTAGTTCCAGCAAAATCTGAGTATTTTATAACTGTTTCCATTTAATTTTTTCCTCTAGAAAAAAAAAGATGGCTTCCACATTTGGCTCATAAATATCATTGTAGACCTGGCAAGCGTTAGGATCAAGAAAATAACAACAGCAAAAAAACCAAAAAAAAAAAACAACTAATAGTGCACTGCGTAGAAGATACATTGACAAGAAAATTTGAGTATGCTAATATTTTTATTAGTTGTAGCTGAATCTAGGTTTTTTGAAAAGAAAAACATTTTCATTGCGCTGCTGCTTTAAATGTATTTAGATATGACTTTCTATGTTTAAAGACAGCAATGTAATAATAAATCTGGATACATTTATTGCAGTCTGGGGAATAGATGCTAACACTGGGACAGCTGTAGCTTTGGCATATAAAGAAGAGTAATCTAAATGCATCTGCTCAATAGCTGGCATGCTAGATTCTCCTTTTAAAGGTTTTGGAAAAATATCATCAGTGGTACACTGTTCAGAATTATTGTAGTTAACGGTTATGCAACTGTGGGATGATGGTTAAGGATGATCTTAAAAATGTACTCTAATATAAATTTGTCTCAAATATGATTTGCAAAGAAATATTTTCTTGGCTGCATATTTAACAAATACACACGCATTTTGGCATAAATTACTGATCAGGCTTATGATTTCAGAATTAGAAAGAACTATTAAACAAGTAATTTGATTTTTAAGATCTATCAGTCATATGACAGGCTTTTTATAATCTTCAGCTGTAAGGTCTATCCTGTGTTGATAATTTTTATTGTTTTCAAATTCTCTAAAGACTAATTGTTGAACAAATTAGGAAGTCACATGTAGAACAGGGTCTTTTTTTGGCCCATGTATCGGCTATCTTTCTTACTATGGTTTATATTTGGGACTACTGCCTACATACTGTATCTGCTGAAGTGGATGACCCAAACCCCTCAATGTCCTGTTTACATTTTGGCATATCTGCTGAAATTAGTTAAGACCAATTCTCCATATGTTTTCCTTAGGGAACTGTATGCATGTGTTTTTAATATGTGCTTCATGATTGTAAAGACTCTTTTGTCAAACAATAAACTAAACTGAAACGTAGTTCAGCGTAAATATAACACAGAATATATATTTCATCCCTGCATGTGAAGTGGGGGGGTACCTGATGGACATAGAGTCTCCTCCATCCATGAAGTACTACGCTTCTATTATATTTTCATCAGTATAAAAATCATGCTCAAAGCCTGTTTCCTTTAAGTGATACAGTACATTACATTTTTACTCTTTTTGGAAAATGTCTTAGGGGCTGATCCATAAAACTGCCTGCATCGGTGAAGGCCTGCCTGTGTGTCTGGAGTGTCCACAATTGTGAAGGACTCTGCACATGCAGAAAACCACTGAGTGTCCACATAAGAGCCCCTTCACTTTATTCCATTCTGTATGTAAAGCTACACAGGCAGTCTAGTGGGGGGGGGGGGGCAAGCAGAGGTTCACAATCCATGTGAAACCAAAAGTGAGATGCACACTGGGGAGGGCAAGGAGAAAGCACAGAAGTTATGCCTGTATTAGTACCTTCCAGGCTAGCCTTTCCCAATATTTCATAGCCATGAATGTTACAGTTACCCCCTTCAAATGCCCCAGCATTCACAGCCTGCATGGAGGACTAGAAAGCAAGTCAGCAAGTTTTATTATTGTAAATTCTAAGATCTTCTTTGAGGACATCTCCCTCTATTGAGCCACATCTATGGAACTATAAGCCACTGGCATCAGGACCACTTGGAAACCTTTGCCAGCTGGGGCTGCCCATTTTGAGGTATGTTGCTCTTGCCTATATAACCTGGCTGTGCCCATCATTTATCAGTTCATTCTTCCTCTGTCAGCTGCTCATCAGATTATGGAGAATCAGTGCCAAAAATCGCTTTCACTTTTTTGTAGTTTTCATTGTTTGTTAGATAACTACAGTAGAATCATATACAATGATGGCATAAAAAGACCACTGGTTCAGCAACTCTGCCCGTTAACACCCTTTCATACCTTTTGTCTATACAGGGTTTTAGCCCACACTATCCACTTCCATGCTTCCTGTTTTACTGTTGCTGCCCTGAGTTACTACTAAGCCCTTCACTGTGTCCCAGCCATGCTTGAAACTATTAATGGTTTTCGCATCCACCACATCACCTGGCAGACTGTACCAAAACTCAACTACCATCTCTATTAAAATAAAACTTATTCACTTCCCTCCTGAACCACTCCCCTCCACCAGCTTTACTCATGTACCCCTGTTCTTTATCCACTATTTCTGCTGAACAGTTCCTCACAGTTCACCTTGTTCATTCCTTTCAGGAACCTGAAGGTCTTTTTCATATCTTCCCTCTCCTGTCTGGCCTTCGGTGAGCACAAGTTCAGTGCCTTAAGTCAGTCTGCATAAGATCTGCCCTGCTGGCCATGAATCATTTTGGTTACCCTATGCTGCACCATTTCCAACATCTCCTTATCTTTCCTCAGGTGAAGACTCCAGAATTGGGCACAGTACACGTACATCCTCACCCGTGATATATAGAGAGGTAGTAATACCTCATTTCTTCTGTTGCCAGTAGCCCTCCTGATGCACCCCAGCATCCTGTTTGCCTTATTGTAGGACTTATTTTATTGGCTAGATTATTTAAGGGAGTCACTTATGATGACATCTAGGCCTCATCCCTCAAAAGAAGTGCCAAGTTTAACCCCTCCCATACTGAACTTTGCCCTGGGCTTCTTGTTCCCAATGTGCATCACCATACTTTTTGGTATTGCCAAACCTTGGATCACCTCTCTATAATTTGTAGGTCCCTCTGGATCTCCCTAATCCTAGCCTTGCTGTCTACCCTAACTCAGAGCTTAGTGTCATCTGTGAAGAGACACATCTTGCCCTGAGTTCCTTCTCCTACATTGCTGATGAACACAATGAAAAGGACTAGTCCCAGGACCAATCCCTATGGCACTCATTGGCGACCTCCCTCTTCTTAAATTTGACTCTGCTTACCACATAGAGGACAATGGACGGGCATCGGGTAACAACAAGGCTATATTCACTTTGAGAGGTTGCCATTACAACAAAGTAAACCTTGAGAGTGAAGCTCGAGAGGTTTACCATTGTAATAACAAACTCGAGAAGTGAATTCAGCCTTGTTGTTACCTGATGCCTATCCATTGTCTTATATAGTGTATGGGCACAATACAAGGTGAATTCACTTCCTAGAGCATTTTACTCTTTAGTTCCTTGTCTCCAACAACAACAAAAAAAAATGGGCTTAAGTTTCAACCCCCCTCCCCCCAAAGAAGGAGTCACACTCTGTCCTGGTCTCCCGATCACACAGACTAAATGGACCCGTGAAAAAAAAAAACAGACTAAATATTGTTTTTATTTCCCTTACTCCAGTCGATCTTCCTCACTCCCAGGTCCCTGACTCACCTCCATGGCTGATCCCCAAAGTGTGGTGCTTTACAAATGCACATGCACAAGCACATTCGCTGCTGTTGTACCATCGATGGGACGTATTCAAGATGGTACAAGCAAGATTATTTCACATCAATAGTACAACAAGGCTATCTTTCAGCTGAATTTGGGACATAATAAGATTCTACTATACACTATAACCCTCTGCTGTCTCCCTTCCAAACAATTTCTCACCCATCTGAGTCTTTTGCTGCACCCAGATCTTCTAGCTTCTTCAGCAACCTTTTGTGAGGCATAGAGTCGAAGGCCATGCTGAAATCAAAGTAGAGTAAACCCACAGTAACAAAAAAACATAGAAACATAGAAGTTGATGGCAGATAAGGACCACAAAGTCTATCCAGTCTGCCCAGTTTGTCTACCTTATGAATGTGCCACAGACCTTTACTTGTCAACGGCCTATTTATTCATACTCATCTGTATTGCTCCCTTATGCCTATCCCATGCCTCTTTGAAGCCCTGCACTGTATTCATATCCACCACTTCCTGAAGTAGGCCATTCTGTGCATCCACCACCCTTTCTGTGAAAAAGAACTTCCTCACATTATCCCTTAATCAGCCTCCCTCAAATCTCATGCTGTGTCCTCTTGTCCTTCTACTTTTTTTTAGATTGAAACATATTAGACTCTTTCACCTTGTTAATGATCTTAAGGTGTTTGAATGATTAAATCATATCACCTCTCACCCTCCTTTGCTCTAGGATATACATATTGAGCTCTGTTAATCTGTCCTCATATGTTTTCTGATGCAGTCCCTGCACCATTTTGGTTGCCCTTCTCTAGGCTGCCTCCATTTGTTAATGTCCTTGTGCAGGTGCGGCCTCCAGTACTGCATGCAGTACTCCAGATGGGACCTAACCAGTGTCTTGTACAGAGGGATTATTATCTCCGTCTTACAACTTGTAATACCCCTAGTAATACACCCCAACATCCCTTTAGCCTTACCTACTGCTTTAGTGGTCTGCTTGGATGATTTCAGATCATCTGTGATGATGGTGCCCAAGTCTCTTTCTTCCCTTGTAATTGCCAGCAACTCCACTCCCAACCTATAGGTGGCTTCAGGGTTTCTCCTCCCTATGTGTATGATCTTGCACGTCTTTGTGTTAAACCCCAGTTGCCACTCTTCAGACCATTTTGCCAGTTTATCCAGATCTCTTCTCATTCTGCCCACCCCATCTGGATCATCTGCTCTGTTGCAGATCTTGGTGTCATCAGCAAACAGACAAATCTTACCCTTCAGTCCATCTGCAATGTCACTGATGAAGATATTGAAGAGGACTGGACCCAGGACTGATCCCTGAGGTACCACACTTGTGACTTGCATCTCTTCTGTTTACTGTTTACCACCATTCTCTGTGTTCTGCCCGCCAACCAGTTTGCCACCCAGTTGACCAACTCCTGACCCACCCTGAGCCTACCTAGATTATTAAACAATCTTCTATATGGAACAGTATCAAAAGCTTTGCTGAAGTCAAGGTAGGCAACATCAGCTGCACCCCCTTGGTCCACCACTCTGGTTACCCAGTCAAAGAAATCTATGAGATTTGTTTGACATGACCTTCCCTTTGTAGGTGTCAGCGTGGCTCAGTTGGTAGCACATCTGCCTCTGGACCAGAAGGTCGTGGGTTCTCGTCCCACACCGGGATTGGACTTGCACCTAAAAATCGCTGGCATCCGAATGCAGTATTGGGGATGCTGTACTGCTGGGGTGTGCTGTCCTCTGGATGAGACATTAAACCGAGGTCCCTTCTGCCCATCCTGGTGTTGTCCTGGTGGGTGTCCAGGTGGAAGTAAAAGAACCCAGGGCACTCTTTGCAAAGAGAAGGGAACATTCCAGGTGTCCTGGCCAACATTCCCCTTCCCATAAACCGGTTCATGCAATTACCCAGGCTGTGTGTGGGTGATGATGTGTGATATGGCCACCACCACACATTCAGTCACTTCACTACCAGTCTAGCATTGCTTGTAAAGCGCTTTGGGATACTGTGTATGAAAAGCGCTATATAAATGCTGATTCTTCTTCTTCTTGTAAAACCATGCTGTCTTGGATCCTGTGCTCCTATGGATTCCAGGTGTTGCACTATCCTTTCCTTAAAGAGTGCCTCCATAATCTTGCCCACTACTGAGGTAAGACCGACTGGTATGCAGTTCTCTGCCTCCTCCTTGCTACCACTCTTGTGGAGTGGGATCACATGAGCCCTTCTCCAGTCTTCTGTGACCTCTCCTGTGCTCAAAGACTCACTAAACAGTTCTGCTAATGGCTCTGCTAGTTCCATCCTTTGCTCCTTTAGTATCCTGGGATGTATGCCATCAGGTGCTATTGCCTTGTCCACCCTGAGCTTAATGAGCTCTTGTAGGAACCTTTCTTTTGTGAAGAGAATTGTGCCCACCTCCCTCCCTCCTCTCTGCATCCATGGTGCTCAGCTGTGGACCCTGCCCTACCTTCTCCTCAGTAAATACTGGGCAGAAGTATCTATTTAGGTTAAATGCTTTTTCTTGGTCCTCCTCCATACACTCCCCCTTATCCCCTTTGATCTTAGCAAGACCCCCTCTGGACTTTCTCCTTTCACTAATGTGTCTATAGAAAGTCTTGTTCCCTTCTTTTACTGTTCAAGCTAGTGTTTCCTCGGTTTGGATCTTTGCCTGCCTTATTGCCTTCCCTACTTCCCTTTGGGAAATTTAGTATGCTTCCCTGTCTTCGTCCCGCTGCATTTCCCATTTCCTGAAGGCCACCCTTTTGGCTCTGATCTTTTCTGCTACTGTTTTTGAGAACCAAAGTGGTTTCCTCCTTCTTTTGCTCTTGTTTTTCTCCTTAACACAATGGGATGCTGCTTCAAGTACTGCATCCTTAATGCTTGTCCACTTTGCCTGTACCCCTTATCTGTATTTCTTCTTGCCAGGGTTAGCTTAACTCTGTTGGCCATCTTATCAAAGTCAGCTCCTCTGAAGTCCCATATTTTTGCCTTGGAATGGGATGATTTAGTTCTAGTGGCCAAATTGAACCATATCATGTGATGGTCACTGGCCCCCAGGTGACCTTCTACCTGGAGATCTGTGATCCTTTCCCCATTAGTCAGTACTAGATCTAGGATAGCCCTGCCTCTTGTGGGTTGTTGTACCAGTTTGTTTGAGGCCCTCCCACACAGTGTGACCTTTATACACTACCCTTAGTTATGCATTCAAAAAATACTATCAGGCTGGTCTGACAAGACCTCCCTGCCATGAACCCTTGCTGTTTACTATCCTGGAGTCCCGTTCTTTCCAGGTAGTCCACCTAGGTCCCCTTTGATTAGTGTCTCCATCAGCTTACCCACAACAGAAGTAAGAATAACAGCTTTGTAGTTAACTGGCTGCTCTTTCCACACACCCCCCCCCCCCAGTGGAGTGGAATTATGTCTGCTACCCTTCAGTCTTTTGGAACTACCCCTGTTTGAATTGAGCTATTGAACAACCCCAAAAGTCTTCAGCTACTTCTGATGCCAATTCCTTTAGCACCCTGGGATGCAACGCATCTGGCCCTATGGCCTCATCTATTTTTAGGGATGCTAGTCTTTTCTAGACCCTTTCACTAGTAAATACCTTCTGCCTCATCTCCAGGATCCCCCCTTATAGCTGTCTTTATGCCACTCTCTGGTAGAGGCCTGCTGCATTCCCTCCTGAATGCAGAGCAGAAGTAGTCTTAAGAATAGCTGCTTTTTGCTTGTCCTCCTCTATTACTCAGCCTCCCTCTGTTAGCCTAACAATCACCCCCTTCTTTCTTTTTTCCTTATATATATCTGAAGAACTGTTTTCCCTACCCTTGACTCCCTCTGCAGTATGGAGCTCTGTTTCTGCTTTTGTATCCCTTATTGCTCTTTTGACTCCCTAGTTCTCACTTAGTACTCCCCCTGTTCTTCCTCCCCCTGTTTTACCTTGTACCTTATGAAACCTTTTTGGCCCTCACTGCCTTTCTGACCTTTTCAAAGAACCATATTGGTCTCTTGTACCCATTTCATTTTTGTTACTCTTCTCATGCATGACTTTGTTGTCTCAACAATGACCCCCTTAATTTCTCCTTACTTTTCCTACACTCACCGATGATGTCCATGACCAACTAACCTATCCCAGACTAGTTCCCTCATCTGGTTGAAATTTGCTCTTCTGAAACTCAGAAGTTCAGTCTTTGATGAGGGCTTAGTGGTCCCAGGGGCCAGCTCAATCAGTATACAGTTATGGTCGAGGGATCCTAGTGACTCTTCAACCCACACTCCTTCTGCCATTTCTGAGTTGGTGAGCAACATGTCGAGAATGGCAGCCTGCTTGGGGGTTCCTTAGCCAGCTGCACCAGCAGGCAGTCATGCAATGTATCTAGCAGGACCTGCCCTCTGGTGTTCCTAGCTGTTGGAATGTCCCAATCAGTATCTGGCAAGCTGAGATCCTCTACACACACAGCCTCCCCTTCACCAGTCTACTTTCTACTTCTGTCCCCAGTTTCCTACTTCTCTCTTCCTCCTGCCCTGGTGGTCTACAGACAACACCATCCATAGTTTCTTACCTCAGGCTGCTGTGAGCTAAATCCACAGTGATTCTATTTCCTCATTTCCTTCCCTGATGGATTCATCCTGTACTACCTCAGTGCCTTCCCTGACATGGCAGGCTATTCCTCATCCTTTCCCTTTCCCTCTATTCTGCCTAAACATGGTATAGCCTGGGACTGTCAGGTCCCTGTCATTGTTCTCTGTTGCTTAAGTTTCTGTAATGGTGACAAGGCCCATCTCTGTGTCTGCCACCATTGCCCACCATTTTATTGATGTTTAATTGCATGCCACAGTTGAAGGATAAAAACCGTTATTCCATCTCAGTAATTGCATCAAAGTAAAGATAAACAAGGATGATGCTCTCACATTGTGTGTCTGTTGCCTGGGCCTCTCACACGATGTAAAAAATTGTGCTATTTGCCAGGACTTAAACCAACTATGAGGTTACACTGTCAAAAGGCTTTAGAAGCCTTTCTTTAAAATGTGAAAAGTACAAAACACTCAACACCAGTTTCATTGCTGATTTTGCCTACCTGCTCTAATGATGAATAGAAAAAAATGAGCTCTTGGAGATCTCTACAGTGCCTACAGTGATTATTCCTCCAATACACCCTGTTCTAGTGAATGCCACTATGGCTGCCTGGCATAGGCCTACTGCCCTTCCTGTTGTGCCACACAAGGCAGACAAACAGTATCCAGTTCCGACCACTAAAGCCTTTTACTTGTCTCAGCCTAAGACTGATTCTGTGGTCATTTTGGCAGCCATGACAGGTCCAAAGCACTACGCCATGAGTTCCATCCCTATAGATATGGTGTCCCGTATGTTGGATGTGATGGGCAAGAGGACCCAGTATGCTTTAGTATCCCTTGGCCATAAGATTGCTAATTATTAGGTTAACATGATCAAATATCAGCTTAGCCTGTAGAAATCCATCTTGGCATTGTCTGACAAGCTGCCTGACGGTTCCAATAAATGTGAGGTCCAGCAGACTATTGTCCATGGCCTGGATGCTGGGATGCATCTTTTGTATTCCACCTATGATACATCAGATGCTACAGCTATACTGCTGCCTCTGGGATTTGCCTGTGGCACTACTCCTGGCTTATGGTCACTGGGTTTTTCATGGATGCTCAACAGCCAGTGCTTAAGGCCTTTTTTTCCACGAACAGAAGCTATTCAGTCACAACTTGAAGATTACATTACAGGATCTGCAGTCCACTAAAATGACTACATTCCTTGAATGCTCTCACTCCACAGCCACATGGTTGTGGTCTATGTTCCTTTCTTTGGCCTTACACTTATGCTGCCTGTGGCTACTCCCATGCATCAGCACATGGGTCATAGCATATTCCTACTCCATCTCCCTTGTCCCGTGGTGCCCATGCCGGGGCTCTCAAGGGTGCAGGTGCTAGTGACATCCCTGCCATCCCAACACCTTCTGGCTCCCATCCCCCTACCCTGATCCCATTGAAAGACCCAGGGATCCTAATGGGAGCCAGCATCTCCATTTTTCTGCCAAAGTGATGTTAGAGCACCATGGATGTATGGGTCAATGGGCATGCTCTGGAGTTACTATCTACCTCACTTAGTGCATACTCCCCATCCCTGTTATTATCCTCCAGGTCACCTGCCTGTCCTACTACAGAAAGTTCAGACATTACTGCACAAGCAGGCTACTAAATAAGGGTTATTACTCCAGGTATTTTCTGTTTCTGAAATGGACAGGGGATCTATGCCCTGTCCATGACCTCATGGGCCAGAACTTGTACACTGAATACAAAATGTTTTGTGTGGTATCTTTCCAGCATCTGCTGCCTCTGCTCCTGCAAGGAGATTGGATGTGTGCCCTGGATATAGAGAATGCTTACCTCCATATCAAGGTGCTTCACTGTCACTGACAGTACCTCTTCTTTATGCTGGAGGACTCTCACTGCATGTCTTCACCAAATGTTTATAGTGGTGGCAGCGGTGTTCCAGAGGAAAGGTTTGTATGTATTCCCATATCTGGATCACTGACTATTGAAAATCCCTATCCCAGGGTGCAATCCATCACACATTATTTCAGACAAGCCAACTGCTTGATAAGATGGGCATTCTTAGCAATAAACCAAAATTGGTTCTGACCTCATGTCAGTGCCTTCAGTACATACAGTAGATGCTGTCCTTGACACTATTGCTGGGTGGGCCTTTCTACCTTCCAGAGGACTGTGCCACTGCTCAAACTGCCCAGGCATAGTTGGTGTCCTCATGTGCTTATGTCTCACAAAATGCCTTCTCAGACTGATAGGGTTGATGGCTATGGCCATTATTACGATCCCTCTGGCTCAACTGCACATACGAATCCTTCAATGTAACCTCAGTGTCCAGTAGGCAGGCTCAACACTTTGATGACCTAGAGTGTCTTATTCTGGGAGCATCTTCTCTTTGTTGTTCCCTCCTCTGGAAGTTGGACTGCTCCAACCTCATCAAAGGTTTTGTTTTCTCTGTCCCACACCTCTGATGGCCTTAACAATGGGTGCCTCTAACTTGGGTTGGTGTACTAGTTTAGGGACCTTCTCAACACAAGGTCTTTGGTCCTCTCTCAGTCACTCTTCCCACAGCAACACTCTTGATACGAGAGCTGTTCTACATGGTCTACAGGCCTTTGCTGTTTTTCTGCAGGGCCAACCCCTGCTGATATGGATGGGCAATGTTTCAGTGATGCAGTACATCTTTAAGTAAGGATGTGTTTATCCCATCCCCTCTGCAGGGAAGCAATGCAGGTCTGGCATTGGGTCATGAAACGCAAGGTGTTTCTCTTGGTACTGTTTCTGCCTAACACCCTCAATGTTCTGACAGACCATCTCAGTCTGTCCCAAGCTCTGTCCCACTAGTGGGAACTTCTGAGCTCCATTGTTTATGGCCTCTTTGATGGATGAGATTATCTACAGCTGGACCTTTTTGCACCCTCATAAAATGCAAAACTGCAGAGTTTTTGCTTGCTTGCTATAGGACCCATAGTTTTCTGCCAAGATATATTGTCCCTCTCCTGGAAAGAAAGGTTCCTTCATGCATTTCCTCCATTCTCTTTGATCCACAGGGTTCTGGTCAAGTTTTAGGTGGAAAAGGCCACACTGATTGTGGGGATCCATTTCTGGCTCAGACAAATCTGGTTCCCTCAGATACAGCAGTTGACAGTGAAACAGCCTGTCACAGGAGCAGGGCTGTCTGGTACATGTGGATCTTTGATCCCTGCACCTCCATGCCTGGCTCCAGAGAACTCTCCCACTTTAGGGTCTTCTCTGAATGTCTGACATTTTCCAAGTGACTTGCAAGCTGTCAAATAGGCAAGTCTATTCCTACAAATGGAAACATTTCATGATTTGGTGTGCCTTCTGAAGCTTGGACCCTCTTACATATCATGTGAGCCATGTTCTGGATTATTTCTTATCCCCTTGGGAATCAGACATCCAGTACTCCTCTATGAAGGTACATTTGGCTGTTGTATCAGCTTTCCATGCCCTCCCATATGTTAATCGGTCACCCAAATTTAGGTTGCCTGTAGGTTTCTTTTTTTTTAAACTCATTTTTATGTCATATGTCAGTCATACATCTCATACACTTGAAATGACATGGGATATACAAAAACTCTAGATACAAATTCCTATGATCTGAAAGGGAGGTAGACAGTTTTGCTTTAGTGAATTACCTTCCCCCCTGACATGATTGCATAGTCCCTCAGTTGTATCCTTTCAGTTTTTATGAGGTGTACGTATCCACCAGTGACCTGTGTATCTTTCAAGAATCTCAGTCTCCTCCACAGAAGACTTGTCAGTGAAGTCCCTTAGGTCAATATTAGGTGAACTCTGTCTTGTATGCCTTTTATTTAAAGAAACTTTTGGGCAAAACCCATTAAACTAATTGCACATAAGGATCCTTCAATGTAACCTCTGATAACTATCTGGGGGTACTCTGGTAGGCATGAGGTCCATCAACCATAATTAAATCAAGGGACTGTGTTAACCTGACCTGTACTCTTTATCACTGCTAGGGGGCTTTGGTCAAAAAGGCCAGCAGGGGGCATCTCAACTCCCCTCCCTCCAAATCTATTCCTCCCTTCTGGTTCTTGAAACTCATCAGGGTCCTTTCATAGCAGGATGGGTCAACCCTACTGCCTACTGATTTAGCTCTTCCCCCCATTTTCACCCACTCCCAACAACTCCACAGCTCTGTATGTTTTTCCTCTGCCAGTCTGAACTTAGCCGTCAAGCTTTCCATACATCTATGGTCCTCAACTCTATTTCTCCAGGAGCCCAGGTCTGGCAGGGACGAGGTTAGCCATTTGGCTGTGATCTCCTTTAGTGCTGCCAGGCAAAGCAGTCTGATCATTGATTGCTACCTGTTGCCCCTGATCACTTTTATACCTAAGCCCAGGAACAGCGAGGCAAATGAGAAGGGAATCTGCACCTCCCAAATGGAATTAAGCGTTCGATAGACCCCACCGCCAGAATCTCAACATCAGCAGGCATGTCCAAAAGATATGGGTATGTGTGCCTATCTGACCACACCCCCTCCAACACATCTCCGTGCCACCCTCCCAGGAAGTGTTTTGTAACTGTGGGTGTGTGGAAGAACCTATGCCTGTAGGTTTCTAAAAGGTATCCTACATATTGGTCCCCCAATCTGTAGATTGCTTCCAGTGTGGGACCTTAATATGGTTCTGGAGACCTTACGTTGTCTCCTTTTGAACAAATTGCTACCTGTGAAATGTGCTGCATATCTTGGAAGATGCTGGTCCTGGTGTCCACTGGCACAATGATGTGCAAATTGCAAGCTCTGGTTGCAGCCTCCTTATCTAACTTTTTTGCAAAGATTGGGTCCCTTTATGGACCAATCCCCATTTTCTCTTGAAGGTTGTCTCTGATTTCACACTGAATCAGGCTATTTAACTTCCTGTATATTTTACTTTCACATCTTAATAGAGGTAATATTTGCTGCATTCCTTAGATGTCTTTAAGATACTGGGCCTGATTTTAAAAGACCCCTTAGAGTGACACAAGTTGCATCGCTCTAAGGGTTGTGGCAAACTCTGGTTGCATCAGGAACTTTGTGCCAGATTTTATATTCCACAGGGTCCCTGCACCAAACTCCCCAGTTAGTCGCAGACCACAAGATATGCCAAAGACTTAGTTGCATCTGTGGAATTTGGTGCAGGTCTGCCACTGCTCCCACTCCCCACCTGGTGAACCACTAGAGGGGCCAGGATGGTGGGGGCAAAGAAATACCATGCCAGAAGGGGCCCTGGGGCAGCGGGGCATGGGGGGAGACAGGTGCCATTGCAGTGTAGTACAAGGAGAGAAATAAATGGCATAGACAGGTATTAAAGGTATGGAAACTTCCCATACTGTAAAATCATTCCTGGTAGTGTAGTGCATTCCCCCGATCCCTGATGGATACAGAGAATCCCTGGTGGTATAGTGGCCCCCCATGAGCTCCGATCACCCCCCAGTCACACTGCACAATTGCCTCAGTCTTCAAGCACCCTCTTCTGTGATCACCAAACTCACCCCAATAAGAATATGTTAAAAGTCCCTGGTGGTCTAGTGGGCACTCTACCCTCCCCACCCCTCACAGGCAGTGCCCAACCACCCCATTCCATCCCTAGCACAATTCTACAATTGGCACAGCCCTCCATACACCACTATGGTCAGCTACAGAATTTGTATGCAATGACCGTGTACTGTATTCTGTAGACTATACAGTGTACCAGATGCACAGAACACATTCTATGACTGGATGTGGTGGTGCACGGAGGGTTGTGCCAGTTGTAGAATTGTGCTGGGGATGCGGGGGAACAGGGTGGTTGGGCACTGCCTGTCAGGGTGTGGATGGTGGGGAACCCACTAGACCACCAGGTACTGGTACTACTATGTATGTATGTATGTAGATTTTTTTGACTGGCTAAGTGCACTAGACAAATTCTGCCTATTTTCAGGCATGACCCAGGCAAGGGGGATACAGATGAATGCCAACTGACCTTGAACCAGATTAAGCCGTTGGTGGTATTTATAGTGAATGGGGGGAAATTTGGCTGAGACACCGGGGAAATTCCCCTACTCTCCTGTAGGGGTCCCCTTGTCAGTCTGACTATGGATCCTGGCATTCGCCTGCTGGAGGTGCAAGGAGAAGAAGGTGATGGTGCTCTGCGAGCTGACTGGAGTTCGGATGTTTTACCTGTTGTGGAGAATTCTGAAATTTTCACTCCTGTTCTGGAAGCTGTTGAGTTGGATAATGCTGTTTGTGGCATTTTGAGACCTTCTCCAGAAGGTGTACTTCCTTCCACTGTGTTGGATTTGGCCGGTGGTGATCCTCTTGATCCTGCTCTGAGTCTTTCCGAAGACGTGAAGAAGAGGAAACGGTATGATCTGAGCCCTAAGGTGGTTTGTTCTAAAAAGAGTATTCTGGATGTTACTGCTCTCTGTTCTGTTCTCTCCGATGGTTCCCTTCAGACGGATTCTCTTCCTTTTCCCCTTGCAACTACTTCTGCTGCTTGATCACCTGAGATGGTGCTTGAAAGAGCTGGTTGGATTTTACAAGAAGATATGTGGGTTCCTGATCTTGTAATCCCTTTGCCCGGTTCGCTGGTGCCTGACTCTCACTTGTTTTTCCCCCTTCGATCTCAGGATTGTTCTGGACTTCCTGACTCTGTGGATGTGCAGCTTGTGCCACCATTTTCTCTGGTTTAGCCTCAGGGTGCAGTTTGGAGTTCTGCTGCACTGCCGTCAGACGCCAAATTAGGGGCCTTGCCACAGGTGGGTGCAGAGCCTCGGGACCAGTCTTCTGCTCAGTCTGAAGGTGCTTCTAGTGTTCCTGCACAGTGCGATCGACCTGTGCCTCCAGAAGGTATGCCTCTTTCATTTGACACTGTATGGAGATGGGGGCTGCTCTGTTTCTCAGCCTCAATAGGTGAGTTATGCTAGTCTTTTTCACAAGCCTGAGGAGGCTGCCCGATGCAGGTTTGTGACTCATATCTCTTGTAAAGGGGGACTGGACTTCCTTTCTGACCGTCATTATGTTGGAAAAGTGTTGCTCATTGACTCTTTGAAGTTTTCCCCTTTGGAGGTGTATGCACTAATTCTTGCAGCTGGCGACCATATTTTTGATGTCAGGTTTAGGAATGCAGGGTTGCTGGATAAGTTTTGGGCTGCTTACTATGAGGTTAAAGCTGCTCCTGAATGGGCCCCCTTCATGGCTGTTCCTATTACTCAGCCTACAGCTAAACTGGTCACAGTTTTGTTTAGAACAGAGGGGGTGAATGTGCTTGACATCGTTTATTGGCTGGAAAAGATGTACAGTGAATGGGGTTCCATGGGCTATTATTGATGATAATGGTTTTTGGACTGGTGGCTAGAAATTTGCTGTTCAGCTCAGGCTCACTGAGGATGGTATCCAACACCTGCCCAATTGCTTCTACATTGGCTGTGACCATGGGATTTTGTTTTACCAGGGACAACTCCGGGCTTGCTATCATTGTGACTCAACTTCTCACCTTAACTCTGACTGTGATCAAATGAAGTGTTCCGTTTGTGGAATTATTGGGCACTTGGCCACAACCTGTACGGTCCCCCCTCCTGTAATCTTTGTGAGTCTCTGGAGCATGTCTTTTCCTCCTGCCCTTGGGCTGCTCACAATTTGTCTGCTTTTGTAGGACATGATTTCTACTTGAATAAGTCTTTTCATAGCCACCGCTCTAGCTGGGTGCAGTCGGATGATCCTTCCCTGCTGGCTAGGGATTCTGTTGGTCCTAAACGGCACCCTCCTGGCCCGGAGGTACGACTGTTTGCTGATGATCACCGATCTGATGATCCTGTATCCTCACCCAGTTTGCAAACCTCCCCTGTGCCTATGGGTCCACCCCCACTTCCTTGCCTGATCCTGTTTTAGCCATTCCTCCTCCTTTGGTTGTGGCTCCTGAGGGGTTCCAGTTGGTTCAAAGGAAGAGAGTAGCTGCTAAGCCTAGTACTTCTGCTACGCCTCCGGTGGTGGTTCCTGTCTTCAATCAATATGACCCTTTACAGAGTTGGGGAGGCTTGATGGACAGTGCAGACTCTGATGTGACTTCACAGTCCACCCCTAGTGAGGTGACAGCTGGTCCTTCTAAACTTGACCCTGTCCCGGATACTGTGGTGGTCAAGAGAGTGACTAGATCTCGCAAGAAAAAGTTGTCCTAATTCTTTTTTCTTTTTTTTTTCCTTCATGGGGTTTTCCAAGCTTAGTATTGCTAGTCTAAATGTGAACGGTATTCAATCTCATTTTAAGAAGAAGCCGACTTATGCGATTCTGCATTTGCTTCCATATTCCATTTTTCTGTTGCAGGACACAAGACTTTATTCTCTGCAGGATGTGACTCTGGTTTCTTCTGATTGCCATTTTGGGGATTCTTTGTGGTCACTGTGTATAGAGCCCTGTTCTGGGTTGGGTTTTTGTTTTATTACTGCTGATTTTACATTGCAGAACGTTGTTGAAAATCAGTTGGGTCGGGCTATGTTTATTGATATTCTTTTGGATGCTGTTTAATACAGAATAATTAATATTTATGCCCCCCAACAGAAAGCTGCCTGTGTTGGTTTGTTTAGGAAAAGTTTGCCTTTTCTTTTTACTAACAGGGTTGTGTTGTGGGGGGGATTTCAATATGCCTTTGGATACGAAATCAAAGGGTAAAACGTATTGTGACTCGAATGAACTGAGACATGTGATTTCCTCCTCAGTGCTGGTAGATGTTTTCAGGTCTCAGTCTGTTTTTACCTTTAAGGGATCTCTTTGTATTCGTATTGATCATTGGTTGGTCTCTAAATCCTTGAATGTTTGATCTGTTGCTCCATTTCCTGTGGAAACATCTGATCATGCTGTAGTTGCTATTCATGTTTACATGTCCCCCTTATCTATCCATGAAAATGGTCTGTGGAAACTTAATTTTGGGCTGTTGCACAATTCTCTCTTTCTTTCACGTCTTAAGGAGGTGGTGGAGATAGGGAATCGGTGCTTTTTCTTTATGACTCTTCAATTGATTGGTGGACTGACACAAAGTTATGTCTTACTGACTTTTGTAAATGCTTTTCTCATCTTTTGGGTGATTCTGCACATTGGGAATATTTTTTATTATGGGACAAGTTTTATGCCCTAGTTTCCTGTCCTTCGACGGCTGGACCGAACAAATTGGCTTTTTTTAAACAGAAATTGATGCAGCTACAATATGATCGTTTGCGTTCTTTGGAAATGGAACAGAAATTTGGGACCCAAGGCAAAAGCACGGTAGTTAACCCATTTGAAGATTGTAAGTGACGATTGCACACGAAACGGATGGGGGAGTTTCGGGATTCTGCTGGTAGGGTGGTCACTGGACCTCGAGCTCTCCTTTCTGTGCTTGAAACTTCAATATGTGATCAGTTTGGTACTTCTTTTGGGGTTCAGGATGATATGCTCTCTATACTGCAAGTGGCTGATCTTCCTAAGCTTACTGGACCAGATAAGGATGCTCTGTGTGTGGATTTTTCTCTTCAGGAGCTGGAGGTGGTGATTCGTGCTTTCAAGGATAAGACGGCTCCCAGTGCGGATGGCTTGCCCCCCGAATTTTATAAAACACTTTTGCTTCTTATGCCTCATAGTCTACTTTCTGTGTTTAATGCTTTTTTGCAGGAGGATAGGATCATGGAGTCTATGTACGAGGTCATCATGATATTTTTGTTTAAAAAGGGGGATAGGGCGGACTTGTCTAATCGGAGACCTTTCACTTTACTTAATACTGATTTTAAGATTTTTTCCAAATTGTTGGGAAACAGGCTACGTTTGGTGCTGGATGGTTTATTGCATCCTTCACAATTTTGTTCTGTACCCGGTTGTTCAATTCAGGATGCTTTATTATTGCTTCAGGAATTATTCACACATGGCCGTCATCAGGTTTTGTCTGGTTACCTGTTTAGTTTTGATTTTGCTAAGGCGTTTGACCATTTGGGACAGGAATTCATTTGGCTGACTCTTCAGGGATGTGATTTCCCGTGTCAATTTGTCAATTGGCTTTGGATTTGTTATTTTCTTGTGTATGTAAAGCCTTCTGTCAATGGATGGGTAGGGAACCAGTGTTACATCCGTAGAGGGGTCCGTCAAGGTTGTCCTCTCAGCCCACTTTTTTTGTATTAGCTTTAGATCCAGTCATTTGGATTCTTCATCGGTCTCCGCTTCTTCCGGGCATTTCTTGTCCTCTTTAGGGTGTGTTGAAGACTGTGGTATACACGGATGACTTTTGTGTTGTGGTCCCTGATGTTGGGCGTGGGGTTTTGCTCTGTGCAGTTCTATCATCTTTACTTCGTTGTATGGGTTCCCACATACAGTTTTGAAAAAGTGTGTGTTTTAATTTGGATGGCAATTTTCTGCATCAGATGGAGATTGGAGGTGTTCAGGTCTCTACCTCTCCACTGAAAATTTTGGGGATTTATTTTGGTGCTGAGTTCCCAGCTATGTATAATTGTGAATTCTGTATTGCTCGAGGGAAGGCCCGAGTGGGTCGCTGGATGGCTTGGAGGATGGGTAAGAAGAAAAAGCAAGTTTATTTGATTAAGTCTTTTTTGTTGCCTTTATTTTTATATGTTAGTCATGTTTTTCCTTTGCCCAAATCTTTGGTCATGCAAGTTTTTAATATCTTTTCTTTGTGTGTTTTTGGGGAAGTAGACTTAACCCCATTCCCCTGAAATGTTTTGTACTTACCACTTTCGGCTGGTGGGGTCTGTATGATTAATCCTTTGGTGTTTTTTTCACTATTTTTATTTTTACAAATTTTAGACCACCTCTTGGTGATACGGACAAACCTTGGGCTGCTTGGGTCCTAGCTGGCATTCATGAGATTTGGCTTGAATGGGAACAGGGGGTGTTTATCCATAAAAATAGGAGAGGTTATACATTATTGCCTGATTGAATGGAACGTTTGATTTGATTCACCACTGGTCTATTTCCTTTACAGATTTTTGCTGTATGTCACGTAAGGCTTTATATTTTGCTATTTTGGATGGTAATTTTTTGGCTACTCCTTTCTGTATCTTTACTTTGCCTGAACAGAACTGTATCAGAGATAGATTGCTAAATTCCAGAATTCCAGCTTCTATGTGGGATATTACATGGTTGGGAGTTCATGGCCCTATTAACACATGAGGTAACCACAAGCACAAACAGCTTTCGTTCAGATTTTGTCTCCATCCTACTTGTTCCATGCATATTGAATCAGTGGAGCATTTATATTTTGAGTGTCCTTTTATACTGGAATTCTGGGATAGTTGGGCTGCTTTCTGGAAGGGTTCCCCTTGGTCCAGTTGGTCTGCCAAGCAACTTTTTTTGGGCTGTTTTCCCTCTTCTTGGGCTGCCTATTGCCGGAGCACATTGAATGTTATTTCTGTGTTTATTCTTTTTTGGGTTTGGCAGATTAGATGTGGGTTTCTTTTTCAACAAAAACAGGATACTCCATTACAATTGTTTTTTCTTATTGAAGATCAGATTTTTTGTTTACGGAAGCATGAATTTAGGACACTGAAATGGGGAATCTGGGAACATTACTGGAAACATATTTCATGAATATATTTGAATTTTTTTTTCTTTCCATATACTTCTTCCTTTTTTGCTTCCTGTACAGTGTTTTATATTATGTTCATTCCTTCATATTGAGTTTCTGATTTTGTTTCTTGTATTGCTGTTTTGGTTTATGTTTTAATTTTTGCTTTTAATAAAAATTCCCCTACTTGACTGTAGGGGGACACTCTGCTACCTTGGCTACTGGCCAAGATGGTGGACACCAGCGAGAACAGACAGGTTGAGGCTATAGAGGTGAAGAGATGGTCTCGTCTCCCACCTCCTAACAGCTAGAGACCCTTGGAAAAGAAACTGTGGATTATGAATTTAGTAATGTACTCCTTGAGACTTCGATACCAGAAGTTATGGCAACAGCTGGAGAACAGTGAGGATCTACACTCCCGGGTGACTCTGCTAGCGACAAGACATAGCAGGACATACTGACAATTTCTGAGCAAGAAAAGACAATTTATATCAGAGGAGTATTCTCATATCAGCAAACTACTTGAGACAGGAATGAAAGTTTCTTTTCAAAAAAGTGACCCTAAAACAGCAATTATGGCAGCTCCAGGCTGACAGCACAAGGCCAGTTGTCAAACTAATGCAGCTGGGTCCTGACGTCATAGCATGAAATCAACAGCCGACTGACAAGGCAGAAAAATCCACAGACCAGAGTGTCTCAGACAAGTGAACACTGCCTACTAAATATCCTGCTAAACCTGGAGTAAGTACTGAATTCCCTATTCCTATCACTGTATCTGGTACTACTTCTTCTTCACAAGACTGGACTGTGAAAAGAGCATTAAAGGGAGCAGGGTGGGAATTGAAGAAGGAAACAGGACAATGGCAGGCCATGCCCTCCCCAATTACAATGCCTAAAAATTCGGACTTTGCACAGCGTACTTCTGTCCTTCCACACCCGACTCCCACACTGGATAAAGTTTTGGAAATCCCTACAGATTTAGCACTAACTCAGAACCCCAAATTAAATCTACCTAGCACTTCTAAAACAGGATCTGTTCCAGCCAAACCTGTGACTATGGCCAACCCACTAACTGAAAACATTCCAAATCCCAGACAAGAGGGTTCTCGGCGACCATAACGCCTCACTCTTTAAACTTCCTATTCTTAAAGCTAAAAGGCATAATGCTGTGTGGCTGTCCTAACTCGGGGTCATGCTAGACCCTCCAGACAGATTGGTTGTGGTAAAATCCCTGTTAAAAGAATCTATGAAGTTTTTTTCCCGTGAAATATATGCCCTCATACATGTTTCTGGAGAGGCTGTTTTTGATATCAGTTTTAAGACCTCCCAGGGATTGGACCATTTCTGGACTAAGTACCAAACGCTTTAAAAAACTGCTTTGTGGACTCCTTTCCTGGTGATACCCCTAACCAAACCAGCATATAAAACAATAACTATTCTATTTTGTAATGAAGGGGTAAGCAGAAACAATTTAGTTTACTGGTTGAAACAACGCTGCATGGTCTTGGGGGACCCTGAAGCCATCTTGGACTCTGAACATATCAGGACTGGGTGGTGGAAAGTTAAGGTCTTACTACATTCTGCTGATGCTGGGGTGATTCATCTTCCTAATTCCTTTTTTTTTGGGTAGGGATAGAGGTCTGTTGTTCTACCTGGGCCAATGTAAAGCCTGTTACAGGTGTGGGGAGGCAACGCACCTCAGCAGCGCTTGCGACAAGATGAAATGTAACATGTGTGTGGAATTGGGGCATGTTGGAGACAATTGTTTGAATGAGTATAAATGTAACTTGTGTGAAGAAGTAGGGCACACTGTCCAAAACTGCCCCTGGGCTGCCCATAATCAAGCTGATCATAATGATGGGGCAGAACAGCGGCTTTTGATTTCACAGGCCCAAACATTTAGGATTAAGAATAGGACTCCTCCAGGCCCAAGCCTTCAAATCCGCCCCCCCCCCCCGAGACAGATCATACACTCTCTACCCCACCAGGAGGTGCTTTTGTTGAACCTCCTCAGCTGGAACATGAACCTACAGTTCCCTTCCAGGCTCCTCGAAGATCGGATGATCCCCCTTTGTAGATGCCTCAACCTATAGAGATGGGGTCCTACACAGACTCCCCCACAGATTTTAGATATGCCCCCTTTCTAAGGTGCCTTTACCATCCTGGAGTCGAAGGATGACCCAAAGTCTTGTAAAACAACCCCCCCCCCCGTCCAAAGTTAAAAAAAAACAATATTGCCAAAACAAACAGATCTGATATACTACAATCCCACTCTGAAGACTCTGACAGTGAATCAGACTCCTCATCTGTTCCCTCCTCCCATCCAGAGGTAACAACTGACACGGAATTGCAGGTAGGGATCCCAGGCCCCCAGAAGTGTAAGGCAAAAATGAAAACAAAGCATAAAGAACAAGTGAATAGGAAAAGTCAACTGAAATAATGCATATGAAGGCTATTTTTTGGTGTTGCTTCCGTCTCCTCTTATGGTATATGGCTGAGAATGTATTTATTTACACGGTGAATGTTAATAGTATTCACAGAAATGACAAACGGCACACTGTTTTCTTTCTTTTAAAAACCTTGAAATCAGGGATTATTCTTTTGCAGGATACTAGACTCCATACCCTGCACGGTGTCCAGCAAGCTCAGAAGAAATGGCACTTGGGCCCTTCTTTTTGGTCAATTGGCCAGGACACCTGCTCAGGGGTGGGTATTTTATTTCGGGTATCAGAAATAAAACTGCTTAAATTATATGATGTAGTCCCAGGAAGGGTGTTGATTCTAGATGTAGTGTTACATTCAGTTTCCTATAGGATTATTAACTTATATGCACCATAAACTATAGCTGCTCGTATTGATGTTCTAGATTCTATTCAACCATTTGTTCATACCTCCAGAAATATTATTTTTGGGGGAATTTTAACTGTGGCTTGAGCCTCCTGAATAGAAGTCATTCCTCGAAGAAACAAAAAATGTATTGTGATACACATGTTCTGAACCAGATCATTTCTACAGTTTGCTTGTAAGATACCTATTTTACAATCACTCAATGGCATACCCCCACATTTCAGAAAACAACCCTGGCTACTAGACTAGATTATATCTTTACTTCACAGTCTATTCCTCTGAAACATGATAAAGGAATTCCTGCTGAATTTTCTGACCATAATATAGTCTTGGTGTGCATAGGGACTGTATCTGTATTTTCTAAAAGCCCAGGGTTGTTGAAATGTAATTCTTCTGTTCTCATGGTTCCTGATTTCTTGATGGAATTGAAACAATTTCTAATAGCAAGAAAATCTGTATTGGTCCTTTTTGACAACCCTCTTAAATGGCGGGAAGACAAAATTGCGAATTATGGAAACTTTTAAAATCATATAGTACTCAGAGAAGCTACAATTCCTACCTTACATACCTCTAAAAACATCACCAACTTCAAAAGTTATCATCTATTTTGTATGAAACAGGTCAAAATCTTCATCAAGAGATTAGCTTACTAAAAATGATGTCTTTTCAGAAATTTAAAGTTTAACAGCTCTACCGCCAGCAAAAATACGGCAAGAAGGGAAAGGCTAATTCTATCTGCCCCTTTGATGCCTATCTCTGTATTATAGAAAGGAAGGAGATTTCATGTTTGACAGATAGCCTAGGAAATAAGTTAACACAAAAGGATGAAATCTTACATCATGTTTACTTATATACTAGTACTCTATATGCCCCTTTGCAAATGAATACCTCCCAGTTTTCTGAATATTTTTCACACGTTTCTGTACCAGAGGTGCCTGATCACCTATTAAACCAAGTTTTCCAACCAGTTTCTCCGCAGGAAGTTTCTGATACTGTTTCCTCCTTAAAAAATAACACGTCACCTGGGTCAGATGGCTTACCTAATGACTTCTATAAATGCATCAGTACTGAACTGAGTGGTGAACTCTCATCAGTATTCAATACTATCTTACAATTAGGTGAGGTACTCCTATCTACGAACATGGGAACCCTAATCTTCCTATTCAAAAATGGCGATAGAACAAAATTGCAAATTTGGAGGGCTATCAGTATGCTAAACACAGATTTTAAAATACTAACAAAAATTATAGCAAAACAATTGACAATCATTGCATCTCTGGTAATTTCTGAAACACAGTCATGCTCCATTCCTGATAGGAAGATTTCAGATCACTTGATCCTACTCTGGGAATTGTTTGAATCCAGACAGAAAAAGCTCTTTCAGGATACATCATTTACCTTGATCAGAGAAAAAGGTGTTCGATTTCATCAACCACAACTTTCTCCGGCCTGCCCTTCAGCACTATTGCATTCCACATACTCTAATTAAATGGATTCAGGCACTGTACAGAATGACTACTTTAAGGCCGGTTGTGAATGGTTGGAGGGGTCCCTTAATCTCCATCAAAAGGGGGGGGTGGCAGGGCTGCCCCCTAAGCCCCTTACTATACGTATTTTTATTGACCCTTTATTACATACTTGTTTTAACGTCTCATCAGAAAGACGGCACCTCAGGAGTGCAGTACCCCCCTCATGCTGCACTACAGTGTCTGTATTGGGATAGAACCCACAGCCTTCAGATCTCCCAGCCTCAGAGGTGAGTGTGCTACCTGCTGAGCCACTGACACATGTGTTTGGGTCCATTTGGTGATGGGCCAGAATAGGACTGGGTGATGGGGGAATTGTCACAAGGGGTAGGGGGGAGATTGGAGATTGGTGGGTAGGCTACAATACCACCAATGAGCTCTTACAACATCGAAGATGGGGGCATTAGCCTACCAGTGCAGGGTTGAGTACAGTATTGGCACACAGATGCCATGCCACTTTTACAGTACAGTATGGTGCCACTGTGCTGGGTGCCACAGCTTGCAGTGGCTGTCCACCTGTGCTCTATCCCTCCGCCACAACTTCCTGTGCCCCTGGTGCACCCTTACAGCCCCCTGTCCCACCTCCCCCCATTAGCGCAAGCCAGTTAGACCACGTCCTGGCTGGTCTAACTGGTGGCCCCTCCTGCATCCATAGTAGGGCTTCCAAAATCCAAAAAAAGGGGCTCTGGCAGCCCCACCGTGGCACAAGCCCACTTACAGCCTGCCACACTGGGTTATTGGACACAACCCTGGCACAAGTGGGCTTTGACGCAGCTGTGCCTGGAACAGACACAGACCACGTTATAAAATCACGTTTTACACAAGTTGTGACACAAATCACAACTTGCATCAAACACCTTTGCTGGAAGTCCCTCGCATCCCTCTAAGCCCTTTTAAAATCAGGCCCATTATGTTTCTACCTGGATCATAACAAGGATTGTAGAAATTCCTCACAACTCTTTGTGTCTTTCACCCCTAGGATGGTGGGTTCCTTTATTTCTAAGAAATGCTTTTCCACATGGGCGGCATCTTACGTTTTTTTTTTTCCTATTTCCAGAAGCATGGTGAGGAGCTTATGGGTCCTGTCTATAGTCTCTTAACTCATGGCATGGCCACTTCAGTTACTTTTTTTCAACAGTGTGCAGACTGCTGACATCTGTTCTGTAGTTACTTGGAGAACTGTTTATGCATTCACTTAACATTATAGTCTGGATATCATTTCTCATAGATGACAGCTTTAGACTTGCTGTTTTGCAAGGCTGTCTTAGTGTCTGATTGATGCATCTGGCCTACATAGATGTGGCTCAATGCAGGGAGATGTCATTGAGGAAGATAGTGCAGTTACTTACTGTAACAGCAGATCTTCAAGAATCTCTCCACCATTGAGCCACAGTTCACCCACTCAGCTTCTCCCTTCTCTACTTCAGGTGGTCTTTACCAGAAGCTCTGCCTGCTCTTGCATGCTCTGTACTCTTCCTCTGCCCTATTAGAGCTACATTATTTGCTACATTCAGGATTCAAGAATGCATGATATAGGCATAAGGGAGCCTTACTAGTAAGAAAGGGGTGGGGGGTAAAGCTGGAAATCAAGCAGGCTCCGCACTGTTACAGTAGGTAGGGAAAATGGGCAGACTAGGTGGACCAAGCCGGCCTTTTCTGCCATCAAATTCTATGTTCATGTTCTATTATCCAGTTTGATTCCATCTCCTATGTACCTGGTTTTGGTTCCAGTTTCCCAGTGCCTGCTGGTTGGATAATTATCTGAGCTTGTCTCTGGAGGGGAACTGATGAATGATGAGGTCACCCACATTGTATAGGCAGCATCAGCGTACATCAAAGTGGGTGGCCCCAGCTAGCAAAAATTTTCAAGTGGTCCTGACACCAATGGCTTACAGTTCCATAGGTTTGGTTCAATGGAAGAGATTCTCTTGAAGATCTAGTGAGTGTTATAGTAAATAACTACACTTTCTTGCAAATAGGATATGGCAGTTCACAGTCTCCTACTTGTGCTGAGTACAGGATTCAGTATGTGCCAGATCCATTGTCCAGTCAAGGCCTGCACCCCTCAAATGCCCCTGTGTTCATGCAGGAACTCTTCCCTGAGTTGCTTACGCTTGATACTTGTAAATTGTGCGAGTCCTTGTATTTTTCTAAATCAGACCTTTTTAATGATCATTACATAAATTTTTTATCAATTCTCAGGATTATAAGCTTGTATAAAAATCATTTTGGAAGTTCAATACTAGACAGTATTAATTAAAGGAGTATAAATGTTAACAATAAGTAGCCATTTAGGGCTAACACTAGACAGCATTGATTTAAAGAGGCTACAATAAAACCACAAAAATGAACTAACATACATAATAATGCTAAGTTGCATTGTATCAATCATTTAATATGAAAAGGTATTATAATAGGATGTAAAAGATGGTTTGTTCTAGCAGTATGCTATATAACTTAAAAATCTAATGCATTTAAGCCATGCTTTAACTAACTGATTAGAAAGTACAAGGGAGCACGACAATGATCCAGGACTATACTATGCAAAAAATAGAGATAAGAGGGTAGTGAAATAATATGAAATTAAGAGCATTGTAAGAATTCTGCAAGAGTCATCCTACGTCCATTTTTACTTGCTCATTTCAGAAATATGCCCACAAAGAAGCCACGGTTGTTGATGTCCATGACGTCAGCACACGGTGGTCTGCAGACATAAGAGGCTGAGCTGTGCAGAGCATCTTGCTGCCAGCACGGATTAGAAAGTTCCATGGAGCAGGTAAGATGTGCACAAACATTTCAGCATAATGCAACACTCTGGGGCTGAGAAAGGGAGAAAAACTAAAATCACAAAAATGTTTGGTGTAAGTTAAACAATGTAGAGAAATTAACCTCAACACTTAATAGAAAAAATCAAATAAATATGGGTGCACGTTGCAAGTGGGAAAGAGAGAAAGTGTATAAACACATGCGGTGAAGTTGTAACCCTCAACAGAGTGTTTAGACCAAAATGTTTATATAGAAATAGAGAAATATAGACTTTGACGGCAGATAAGGACCACTTGGCCCACCCAGTTTGCCCATTCCCCTACCTACTGGATAAGCTGCAGATTCTAGTTATGCAAGTGGAATGGAAACAGAAATTATAACTGAATGTAATATGATAGTACAAGAAAAATTACAGATATAAGTAAAGTGCGTATAATTAATGCTAGTTCACAGTGAAAGGAAATAAATTAAAAGGAATTTAAAAAAAAGTGTTTTCTTCTTCCTCCAGAGCCCAGGGAAGTTAATCAAAACTGCAGGTACAAGGTGTGGATAGTTATGAAATAAATATCAAAATATTATAGGTATTATACTTATCGATAAAACAGGCTAAGATTACAAGACATAAAGAAAATGCTTATGTTGTTTTGTTCAGATATTAAATAAATGTATAAAAACATTTAAAGAAGCACTGTCAGTCCAGACAGCAGCAAGAGAGCTGCAAGGTTGGTGAAAAAGGCAGCAGCCATAATTGGAGCATGTGTTAAAAATAATGTATTGGTGAGGTGGTGGAAGCTAGCTAAGACTATGGAATACATATATATATATATATATATATATATATATATATATATATATATATATATATATATATACACACACACACACACACACACACACACACACACACACATATATATATATATATATATATATATACACACACACACACATATAGACATACGATTGCAAGTACCATTGTAAATATTTAAAGACATACATAGAAAATAAGAATTATCAAATACTAAGTACCGGTATATGGCATATAGGCTAACTGCATCAGTAGTACATAAATTATGCATAATATATGTAAATAAAAAAAAATATTTAAAATACAGATTTTTGATTTTACAGTTCCCCAGAAAACGCCTTTTGAACATTGAAGTTGATGAATAAACAGCAAATACTGAAAACCTTTTTGTGTAGTGGCCTTTTTGGTCTGGAGCAGCCCAACTAGTTCCAGAATTTCCACTTATTTATTTATTTTTTTTAGTTCGTGTAACCCCTCACCCCTGCCTTTTTAGCAAAATGACAGGTGGCATGCTGTTGAAGCTGACAGCAGTACCTGGTGGGGACTGGGTTCAGGGAGGATGAGGTTACTCGGCACAGGGGGCCTAGGTTTGGTTACTCTGCACAGGAGCACCCAAGTAAATCAGAACACAGGAAGCAATAACTGTAGTGTCCAGAACCAGGAATGGGATTCTACAGTGTGGCTTTTATTCACATCCAAGCTGAACAGACAAAGCATAGATGGACCCCCACGGGGCTACATTCCTGGTAATGCAGATTAGAGATAACAGAACACTTCTTTACTATTTCCAGCCCTCAGGCTCTGAACCCAACAGGCACACAGCCCGGACTTGCACGCAGCTCTGGGTACACAGCCTGACTTGTACACTACTTGGGTTTTCCACACTGGCCCGGCTCCCTTGCTGGCCACTTGATCCGCTGTCCATTTTGGGAAATGAACTAATATCCTGTTGTGGCTCCCCAAATCACACTAGAGCCTTCAACTCCTAGAGGGCATTTTCCTTCCAGTCCCATGTCTGAGTACTTCTCTCATCACTGGTCAAGTGTCTGAGGCAAAGTAGAAATCCACAGAGCAAATCCGTGGAGGTGGATCTGATCACTAAAGATGGGGGATCTCCCACCTCCAGCTCCCATAGCCCATACCTGGCCATTTCTCTGGAAACTAAACAATTCCTTTACTGAAAACTTGCAAATGTAGATTCCTGGGTAGACTTATGTCACATCTCCTCTACATATCATTTTGATCCCAATAAGCACTGGACTTGAACCTACTTTTACTTGTTGGCTAAGACTATTACTGTAGGCTTCCCACTATCTCAGTAGTTCAATCCCCATATTGTCACACAAGTCCCAGGGTGAAAAACATAGGCTCTTTCAGGAAGAGCAGACACTCTCCCTCCGGTTGCAGGTGCCCCACAGGTGACTCACAAGTCTTCTTGTTCCCCAAAAGAACTCTGGAACAAATAGACAGCTTCTCCATTACTAGCAGAACCAGGGGGGGTTGCCCCAGGAATTTGCAGGAAAACCCTTTCCTGCCCTCATCCCCAAAAGGAGGGGGCACTGAGACCCAAAACAGTGGTCTCCACCACTTCAATTATCTTCTGTGTCTCTCTCTTTTGGTGGAGACACACACCCTTTTTACCTAACAGTAGCCCTCTGTCAGGGCTGAGGCTCCTAGAGCCTACACTGAGCTGCTGTGCTGCTTTCACAGCAAGCTCCCAACACCAACTGACTACTGACTCTGTTCAAACCTCCCAACATTCTATTCCAACTCCCTTGCTGCAGATCCATTGTGGCTCATGCAGCTGTGATAGTTCTATTGGCGATGTCATCCCTCAGTCTCAGCTGAGACTGAGAACAGAGTGAGACAGTATGAAATCCATTTAACTGGAGTTTCACAAGCTGCCTTCCCTGCCTACCAATAGGTCTTACTGGGATTCTAGTAACCCCGGGTAACAAGGGGGTTACACTTGCAAAGCCTGATTAAAAAAAAATCATTGTATTCTGTTACTTTTACGGCACAGTACATTCCACTTAGAAACATAGAAACATAGAATTTGACGGCAGATAAGGATCGCTTGGCCCACCTAGTCTGCCCATTTTCCTACTTAACAGATAAGCTTCAGATCCTAGTTAACCAACAGCTTACTTCCTCCTACCCCCCACTAGGACTGCCTTATGTCTGTCCCAGGCATTATTGAATTCCCCCACTGTTCTTGACTCCACAATCTCCTCAGGGAGGCTGATCCATGCATCCACAACCCTCTCTGTGAAAAAATACTTTCTCACTTTACCTCTGAGCCATCCCCCCCTCTATCTTAAATTGTGCCCCCTTGTTCTTGCACATCTTTTTTTCTGAAAGGTGCTACCCTCTTGGACTTTGTTGATTCTCTTGAGATACTTGAAAGTTTCTATCGTGTCCTCTCTCTCTCCCTTCTTTCCTCAAGGGTATACGTGTTAAGCTCCTTAAGTCTTTCTTCGTATGTCTTCTGGTGCAGACCCTGTACCATTTTGGTTGCCCTCCTCTGGATAGCCTCCACTCTGTCTATGTCTTTGCAGAGATGGGGTCTTCAGAACTGCACACAGTACTCCAGATGGGGTCTCACCAACTGTCTGTACAGAGGGATAACAACTTCTTGTTTTTTACTATTGATGCCTCTCCCTATGCATCCCAGTATCCCCCATCCTTCCTTACTGCCTTCTCACATTGCTTGCCCACCTTTAGGTCATCTGATATAATTACCCCCAGGTCCCTTTCCATTTTTACTGTTGTCAGGATCTCACCCCCCATTGTGTACTCTTCCCCTGGGTTTTTGTTTCCCAGGTGCATTACCTTGCACTTCTTTGCACTGAGTCTGAACCACCATACATTTGACCATTCCTCCAACCTTGCCAAGTCCCTTCTCATCCTTTCCACTCCATCTTGTGTATCAACCCTGTTGCAGATCTTTGTGTCGTCTGCAAAGAGACATACTTTTCCTTCCAGTTCCTCTGCAATGTCACTTATAAAGACATTAAAAAAGGACCGCTCCCAGTAGTGAACCCTGCGGTACCCCACTAGTAACCCTCCTTTCTTCACTGTGGACTCCATTTACTACTATCCTTTGCATCCTGTTGTCTAGCTAATTTTTTATCCAGGCTACCACCTTGGGTCCAACTCCAAGGCTGGCTAACTTGTGTATTAATCTTTTGTGTGGGACTGTATCAAATGCCTTGCTAAAATCTAGGTAGGCCATGTCCACAGCCCTTTCCTGGTCTACTATTTTGGTCACCCAGTCAAAGACATCTATTAGATTCGTCTGACATGACCTTCCCATCATGAATCCATGCTGCCTTGGGTCCTATGCCCCACTGGCCTCTAGGTACTCAACAATTCTTTCCTTTTGAAGTGATTCCATCATTTTCCCTACCACTGAGGTCAAACTAACTGGTCTGTAGTTTTCTGCCTCTATCCAGTTCCCACTTTTTTTGAAGAGGAATCACATCCACCCTCCTCCAGTCCTCAGGTACCACCCCATCCTCCCATGGTTTGTTAAAGAGAGTAGTCAGCGGTGTCACTAGTTCTACCTTTAGTACCACTTAGAGCAAGTAACCATGCAGAAAACATACACTGTAGCTTAACAGCTCCAAGTACAGTATGCAGCTTTTGATGAACTGGCATGTTTTCAATGAGTCTTATCATTCAGTAAAAGTAAAAGTGAGTAGTAAGTGAGATAGTATGTTTTATTGAGTCGTTCCACTGATTTCAATACTATTTTGGTTGTATGCACAAAAATAGGGTTTCCCAAGCATGTGCCTATATCAGAAATTGACTTTATTTATATCTTGCTTCATGAAGAAAAAACATGTTACTGAGGACAGGAAGTAGGAAGATATAGGTGCTGATGACAAATTACAACATCAGAATGTGTGTCTTTGGACCCTCCAGACTGTGGGATGGAGTCCTTGGGGGTGTTGTGCATCATCAAAGAAAGACTCCTTGGTGGGTGGCCAGTTATTGGGGAGGAGCCTGAGAGTGGCCCACTTAATCCTGCAGTACATCAGGGATTTTTATTGTTCAGTATCCAGTCTCACAGGATGCTAGCACATTATAGGCTTCAGGAATGTGTACACTGAGCATTCTGATGCAGGGTCTGGCTGGTGTCCTCCCTCCTGCAGCACCTCTGCTACACTGCTACCCATGGTCACTCAGGTGGCAGTGTTGTTGTAATGGCTGCAGCCCTCCCTCCCTCCCTGAAAGAAGAGAGCGTCCTCTGGAATACTCAGTCCTCATCCCTCCATTGGCGTGCTGATGATCCGGGCTCATTCCAGAACTAGGGTCACCAGCACCACAAGTGACAACCCTTCTGCTGTGCCTATGGGCTGTCCAACAGCATTATTTTATTGACACGTTACTGCAAAATAGAAGCAGAGAATCACAGAAACAAAAAAATTATTTCAGGCAACAAAAGACCAAAGGTTCATCCAATCTGCTCTGGTTCTTCCTACTTGCGCTCCAGTCTATCACTGGGTCATCTAAGTCTGAACTCCCTATCAGCAGTTCAGACTTTTTAATAGCGTAACCCCTCACACCTTCCTTGCTTCCATTGCTATCTGCCACCTGCATCTGTTCCATCCAGCCTTGAATCCCTGCACTGCCTCTGCCTCAACCACTTCCCTTGGCAAGCTATTCCACTTTTCCACTGTCCTCTCCATAAAGAAGTATTTCTTCATATCTTTCATGAATGTACTCACAGCAAATTCATATCTATGCCTCCTAGTGCTTGTGTCTGGGGCCATTTTCATCGATTTGTCCAGGGTCTTTGATTCAATCAATTATTGAATCTTGTTGGCTAAATTATGCAGACTGGTTTTTGATGAGCTAACCCTAGCAAGGGTGAAGAAATGCCTTAGCTCTGGGTCACAGGGGGTTCAACTCTCTGACACTTTGTCCTCTCCCCTGGAGGTTTCAAGTGGAGTACTTTAGGGCTGCATCTTTGGCCCTCTTTTCTTCTTGCCCATCAATCCTACTGCCCTCCATTGTGGTGCTTCAAAAACTCTGCTCTATGCAGGTGATGCAGTTATTTACAGGTACTCCAAAAATATTGCCAACATCAATCTTATTTTGCTGCCTTACACAGTTGGTTTATTCTGAGTGAGCTTATACTAATATGAAAAGAAAGCAAACTCCATGCTTTTTGAATCCTGAACCAGTACAAGTTAACTTTCTGGTGCCTTTCTCACACATACACACACACACACACACACACACATATACATACACACACGACAGTACAAAACTGGAGGTTGTCAGCAGTTGCAAATATTTTGGGATCCACCTTGATCCTGGTGTATTGTTTAGTTTTCACCTCAAACATCTCACCATACAACTAGAAAGAAATTCATACATTTAAGCAGTGCCTGATTGACAAAGCCTGCTTAGTCATTTCATATCAAAGCCATCTTCCCCATTTGGATTATGGGGCCATTTTTTATGTTTGCTATGCTTGCGCACTAAACATTTTGCTACAGTGAATGGGGATTTTTTTTTTGGGGTCACAGCCAAGCCCATTGCATTTCAAAATAGCAAGGGCCATGTACAGTGGTGTGACATCACTCACTGATGTTGGGAAGAAACTCTGTGTATTTTCATGGACTAAAGTTGCTCTAGTCAGAGAAGGCTTTGGTCCTTTGAGTTGCATGAAGTCGGTCAGCATCGGCTGATCAGCAAAATGGCTTACCACAGCTTCAGTTTGCTTGCCATAATCCTTTTAAATAATTCAGTGTGAAACAGCAACAACATGCAGGAATATGGCAGGCTCAGATAAATGTAGCTCTCCACATCAAGCTCTCAAAAACACCCATCGACCATCTTACACAAAGCTGAGCTGAGACCTCACGTGACTGACCTATCACTACCACACAACCACCGTAGCGGTAGTCAGTCATATTAATACAGCCAGTGGACTAATTCAGTTGTATTAGGTAATATTTCATGTTTACTGAGTGTGTAGGAACAGCAATTTTGTTGCCACCATTGAGACTTTAAACCAGCTTTTTTCTTTCTTATTTGAAATATCGGTTGACACTTAGTATGAGCTGCCAGACACCGTGAGTTACATTGGGATGCCCTCACAACATACTGTAAAGAGACAATAGCAAGTTGTTTTAGGGATGAGAATTAACAGCAATACTTGTTTCATTAAAAACAGCAAAGCTTTACAGAGTGGCAGCACTGACAGCACTATTAGAAAAAAGCATTTGTCAATGCCAGATGTTTGCCACTGGTATTGATATTGTACTAGGTCTAGGAGCAGATCCCCATGCCAGAAGACTAATATGGGCTGGGCTTGGGATGGTCTGGGCATGGGGGAGGTGACAGTTATGGCAGGGCAGCAGCAGACTTTCCTTTAAATCAGAAATTACATGCATAAGGCTGAAACTGATCTAGATAGCAGAGGGATGTAGACTAGCAATTTTTGCACTAACCACTGAGCCACTTAACTTCACTTTCTAATTGCTGTGATACACACAAGCTGACTAATACATATACACATATATATTCCAGTGAGTATAATATAGCAGTGCACCATCTACACACATGTTTACAAATTAAAAGAAAAGTCATCAAGGGACCATTTTCTTCTTTTCAGGCTCTGAGGAACATCAGAGGGTGGGGAGTTGTCACTAGACACCTCAGTTAAATAAGTAATAACATGCAGAAGGCTGAAACTGATCTAGATAGTGGAGAAATGTAGACTAGCACTTTTTGCACTAACCAAAGAGCTACCTAACTACACTTCCTAATTGTTGTGATGCACACATGCTGAGTAATACAAATACACATATATGCATATATATTACAGTATAACAGAGCAGTGCACTGTCTGCACACATAGAGCACTACCACACATACACACACACACACACACACACACACACTCACTCACACTCACACACTAAAACACATACACTGCCTTATATGGGGTATACCATTTGAACATCGATGTTTCAACATCAGCACCCTGACATCGAAACCCTGATGTCGATGTACTTTGTGTCAACGGGGAGATTTTTCATTGATGGGGAGTAAGCCCCTAACTCCACTGTTTGTGTGATGTGGAGTTAGGTATATAAAGCAGGGTGGGGGGTGGTATATAGACCTCCCCGTATTGATACAGTTAAGTGTGGTGGTCGGTGTTGGCATGTTGCAGAACATTGTTGGATGCGTTGGCGATGTCAGCAGGATTGCATCAATGTGAAGGATTGCGGCATACCTCTCAACTGTCCCTGATTTTGCCTCAAAATTTTACTCTGTCCCTCCTAAAATTTGTGTTTCTGTGGCTAAACAGTGGAAACTGTAAGCACAAAATAATATCAAGCATTAAAGTTACAGACTTCTTGTTCTTTAGAAAATGCATTCTGCGCTAAGCCCCATATTCTACCAGCTTTCTGGGAGGATATCTCTAATTTTGAAGATGTGTCCCTGATTTTGGTCCTTTGTCCCTGATTTTTTTAAGCCTTGTCCCTGATTTGTGAGGCAGGAGGTTGAGAGGTATGGATTGCGGTGAAATTTCCATCACTGTGGCTTGGTGGAGCTATTATATGGCATTTATTTACTTATACATCTAAGCCTAACTTTTACTGTATTTTGGATAATCACTGTGTTTTGCACTAACTCGTACTAATCTACTGCATGACTGGGTAACTAAGGTAGGACCAGGGAGGTGCGGTGGATGTGGTCTATCTGAACTTCAGAAAGACCTTTGACACCGTCCCTCATTGAAGGCTGATTAACAAACTGCACAGCCTAGGGGTGGATCCTAAAATAGTTCTGTGGGTGGAGAACTGACTGAATGGCTGGAGCCAGAGGATTGTGGTAAACAGGGGGCACTCTGGAGAGGGAACGGTAACAAGCAGGGTGCCACAGAGTTTGGTGTTCAGACCAGTCCTCTTCAATGTCTTTGTTGGGAACATTGCAGAGGGACAGGAGGGGAAAGTATTTCTCTTTGCAGAGGATACAAAGGTATGCAATAGGGTGGACATGTCAGGGGTGTTGAAGAATAATGGAAGACTTTAAAAAACTGGAGAGCCAGCCCCGTGGCACTGAGGGTTGAGCCACTGGACGCCACACCTCACGCTATGCAGGTGACCCAGGTTCGGGAGTGAGTCTGGGTAATCAAAGGCCAGCAAGGGTGGAAGGAGGGAGCATGATTGAGCAGTCACAAGGCAGCTCTCCTCTCCTAGGGAGGGGCCCTGTCACCCCCTGTAGTCCACTGCACAAAGGTGGAGGCCTGAGGGTAGCACAGGCAGGCAGATGACAAGCAGACGGAGGGCACTGTAGAACTACAGCATGTGTGTGCCTCCACAGGCACATGCATGGCCGAAGCATGGGGAGTCGGGTGAAAGAGGAAAAAATATGGGGGCATAAACACAATAAAAAAAAAAACTGGAGAAATGGTCTGAAGAATGGCAGTTGGGATTCAATGCAAAGAAGTGCAGGATTACTCAGATAGGGCACAAGAACTCAGGGGCAAAGTACAAACTATGTGGGGAGGTCCTGACAGTCACAAAGCAGGAAAGGGACCTGGGAATCATCATCTAACAGGACCTAAGAGAAACTAGGCAATGTGACAAGGCAGCTGGAAAGGTTAGACAGATGCTTGGATGCACAGGGAGGGGTATCAGGAGTATAAAGAGGAAGGTCATCTTGCCCCTGTACAAGACACTCATGAGATTGCAGCTGGAATACTGCATCCAGTCCTGTAGGCCCCATCTGAGAAAAAACATAGACAAGGTGGAGGCGGTGCAGTGGAGGGCAACTACTATGGCACCAGGCATATGGAATAAGACCTATGAGGAAAGACTAGCCAAGTTGATATTTAAAATATTTATTTCATTTGGGTAAAGCATTTAGACCATTTTAAATTTGAATTTTTACAGGATATGCCAGTTGAGATTCAATATATGATATATTATACAATGGCAACAGAGAATCCTGGTCTCTGACTGGTCAGACTGGGACTGGAACCAGGATGTTATCCCAGCATAACATCCCGATTCTCATCCCACCACAGTCATGACCGCATTAAACTTAAAAAAAAATCTGTCCGCATCTGTCCCTGCCATCGGCATCACCGTTTCCGCTAGTCTCCTGGTGCAAACACACTGAGAGTCTGACACAGTGCTTCCATTAATTTAACAGTACTTGAATTACTTTCTTCAACTTGTTCTTCTCCCTTCACCATTACAAAAAAGAATTTAGTGTACTGGGAGAAGCAAGCACAAGACAACCATGAACAGCAGGGTACAAGTGAAAAAATTTTCTGACCCCACGCTGAGCATAGCGATGTGACAACATGACAACAACTGCCACGCTGTACACTTGCTGACCCACCAAGCCTATTGGTTCTGTCAATATTTTAAAAATATCTCCACTACACCTCTCAACTGTGTTTTCATGCCTTATCACTTCTTTTTTGCACTCTGATTGGAACTGTCCAATGGTCAACAGAGCAGGAGTTGGGGAACAAGAAACTACTGACCTGGCCACATGATGGGAAGAAAGTGACAAAGCTAAAATAAAATATAAAAATCACACAGTTCATCGGGACACACAGAATCATTTAAAAAAAAACGACACAGTTGGTCGGGGGCACATAGAATCATTTAAATTTGAGCTGACAGAGGAGGCAACACACAAACGTTTATGTGGGGACTTGGCAGTGTGAGCCACAGTTACAATACAGCAGCTCCACCTGCTGGACAAAAACAATAGGCACTATTTCTTTAAAGAGTAAACCTATGCTTTGGAAAAAACACTAAAATATATAGTTTCAAAGCAACTTTTTCATCTTTTTTTCTTCTCTTTAACTCATAAGCCATTATACAGTATAATAAGAATAATGCCTGACAGGGTGGGTGTTATGTTGGGATTACATCCCTTCTTGGGTGTTGAACGCTCTCGGCCAGTGGCCTTGGGCCCAACCATCTGAGGCGGGATGTTATCCCAGCATAACACCCACCCTGTCAGGCATTATTCCTTTATCGAATCTCAACTGGCATATCCTGTAAAGTATTGCTTATAATGTGGTCATGCTTTTACCCATTATTTCTAATTAAGTTGCACAATGCGATCTGCTGAGAGGCAGTTTCAATGTGGTATTCATTTTACACATTTTTATAATGTGTTTTCCTAGGTTATGCCTGCTGATTGCTATATACTGTATTTAGCCTGGATAGTTTGCAGAAGATGTGGCATCTTATTTTCAGTGGGGCTCTACATCTACATAATATTATGCTACATTGCGTAATATCAAAACACAAGGAAAACAATATTTTACATCTGGACTAGGCTACCCTGAATAAATACATTATAAAACTGGTAAAATCGTGATCCCACTGAAAACAAAATATTGCATCTAATCTGGGACATTCTGAGTAAATACAGTGCAAAAATGTGTAAAATGAAGCGCCCCATGAGAATGAAATGTAGCATCACCCCTATGCTATCCAGGATACAAAATATAGGATAAGAAATATTTAAAGGAAATCTGCTGTAAACTTAACTTTGCTGTGTTCCACATAACCAAGACTGACATAAACAAACAGTTTCTTTATTGTTTTATAACATATTACAGTATATTGCAATATTTATTTTGCATGTTGTGGCCATGAGGATGGTGTGTACAGTGTGTGTGCGTGTGTGTGTGTGTGTGTGTTTGCTGTAGCTCAATATTAATATTTTTTTCCCAAAAAACATAGTAAAAGGGGGAACAAATGATACCATTCCATACTCACCCTAGGGGTTAAAGCAGCAGCTGTCTTCTGCTATACTGACATGCATTCTAGATACTACTGCTGGTTGTACTATGCACTTAGATTTGAAACCAGAAAAGGTGCCTGTTTTCAGGGCTAAATGTTTCATAATGCGTTTGCCACCTAAACCCCAATATAAGTATTTATTTTCAAAACACATAGTAAAATTCGTAACAAAATATAACAGTTCTTTACAGATGTCTTCTGCTATAGCAAACTATGTCTGAGACAGTGCTTGTTAGATAGTGTCTTAAGAGGCTAAAAAAACAGTGCAAAATTTTTAAGGAGATTCATTGCTAGGAAAGGATGACATTTATGAGGTATGAATCTTTCTTGAAAGAGAATACCTGCCCAACTTAAGCTAGTAGCAAGAAAATGTTTAAATGCTAAGTATTTAAATGGGTTCCATGTGATAATCGCGACTTTAAAATTGCATATGTTAAATGCGTGCCCGAAATTCAGCAAACACAGCAACAGCAACACTACATGACGGCTCCTAGTAATAACAGTGACTTTCGTGTACTTAGCAACCTAGCAACCTAGCGACCGAGCAGCACCTTGCTACTACTAGCAACACCTTACAACCCCAAGCAACCGCAAGAGACCACCGAGCGCCAGCTTAGCAGCCTAGCAACCTAGCAACACCTAGCAACATCTAGCAACTCCTAGCAACATCTAGTAACACCATCAAGCATCCAGTCGTTACATTGGTGCAAGAATCTCATATTGCCATCAGTGCCAAAAATAATACATCTATCTGCCTGTCGCCCACTGTCAAACAATATGAAATGGTCACCAGAGCTGAGAACAGTGAACTCGGGGGAGGGGGGATTACTAGATCTTATACTGTACTAGGTGTTGCAGGGCACTCAGCTTTCTCTTTATCTTGGCAGTAAAGATAGCCGCAGTACAGGACCAGTGGCTTACCTTTCTGGCTCATCACGAATTCAACAGCATCAGACTGCATGCTTTCAGTCAAGATTAGCACATAGCACACAGTACACAGTCCACATCACACTGACCAAGGCAAAAAGACTTGCAGATAGTTTTTATGGATGGTAGTTAGGGGGAGCAGGTTGGATGGCAACAACAGGAACAGGAAGCAGAATTGAATTTGCAGTATCAGGAGGACTAAAGGAGAAATAAAGGATAATGCTATGTTTCCAGGTATGTTCTAGTTATGTTCACCACTATTTATACCACAGTGTGCTATTTTATATGGGTGCTATTTAGTAGGGTCGCCATTGTGAAATTCGCTAAATTGTGGTTGTTATATTTGCGTCGCTATATTTGTATCACGATTATCACAGGATGCCACTTAAATGTGCAAGTTGTTGCATTCTGAAGGGGGTAAACTAATCTCCAGTTTAATAGGCAACCAATATTTAACTAGCTGTTTCAGTTTCCATTGCTGTAATGTTGAGGAGGAAGGGGGCAGGCAGGCTAAAAACATGTGATGAGATCAGCTGTGCTTGCTGAAGGAACTGATTTATGAATGTGTCTGTAGGCACATTGTTTTGAAGTCCACACACTTTCATGCTTGAACAGTGTCATGATCAGGCTTGCTGATTATTGGTCAAGCCTCTTGTAGAGTCTCCTGCATTGGAGCACCGTGACACACCTCTCAAAACCCTGTACATAGCAAAATGTTTGACTTGCGCTAGTGCGCAAGGTGAATACAAAAAACAGATTTTGTGTGTGTAGAAAGCAACCATGGGGGTCTTGTTAGTAGCTGTTTTTTTTTTATAGGTGAGGTCATAAATCAGACTTATTTCAGGACAAGGATAAAGTTCAAGAGGTCCAGACCACTTTCCAACAAACTGACTAACAGACAGAAATTTGAGGGCTATCTTTCAAACGCATTCTACTGGTGTGATGTCTTAATAAACTTGAGCATGATCCATGTTAATTTCTTGTTGAATTTCACCCTGACAAGAAGCCTGCAGTTTCCCCAGATACAGTCTGGCTGCCTGTGTTTTATATTGCCCTTGTTCACTTTTCTCTGATTCCCCTAACTGATCAAGAATAATTGTAACTCAGTTGTCTCACGTCAGGAGGGGCTGTGCCTGACATTTCTCCACATACCCAGTGTCAGTACAGCACAGTTCAGTGATGATAAGTTGTGGTAGGAGAATCAGAGAAAAATGAACAAGGACAATGTAAAACACAGGCAGCCAGACTGTAGCTGAGGAAACTTCAGGCTTCTAGTCAAAGTGGTCAGTTCTATCAAGACAGGATACCAGTAAAATACATTTGAAAGAGAATCCTCTAATTTCTGTCTGTTAGTCACATTATTGCAAAGTGGTCTAGACTTCTTGAACTTTTACCTCTGAGCTGAAATAAGTAAGCATTAATCCTCGCCAGAGGAGGGCTGTACTAGTGGATTAATGCCTGATTGGGGGGGGAGTGCTTTCAACCACCCACCGAGCATTAATCCACTAGTAGAGCCTGACTCTGGGGGGGGGGGATTAATGCTCTTGTGACATGGCAAGTGCAAGGGAGATATTGAGCAATCATTGTTTCTCTTCACAGTAGACTACATTTCTGGAGATCTACAATGATTTTTTCACAACTCTGCTGCACTTTCTTCGTTGCTACACATTGCTATTGTTGAGAAACATGTGCGTTCCCGTTGTAGGGCACATTACTATTTATATAGTGTGGAGCACTTTCAGAAAATGTACCGGAGGCAATGTTCCTGTGTGAAACACTCAACAAGATTCCCATTTTCTGATTCATAATGAGAGTTTTTCTGCTTTCTGCATCGAGGAAATATCCCAATGGTGCATTACAGCGCTGCATCCTGGGACACTTTAACAACTAACCAGTGACACTAATAAATATTCATACAGTGATTTCTGTTCCTTTCCCTGTGTGTCTGTGTTGATGGAAACAGTGCTGCATGCAGTGTAAAACTTCCTTTTCATGTACTGGTGCAGTTACCCACCTCGGCTACTGACTCTGAGGCTCGCCGAGCCGGTCGATCGCTCCGGTGGATACTGATGAGGATTCTGTCACTGCACCTCCACCAGCGCCATCTACAGGTATGCACACACAGTGACACAAACTGACTTCACAAGATACAAGTACATGGTCCAGTGTGCATAACTTTCACTTCATGGGTCTGGACTATGTACCACCATTATCCTGGGAAAATGACAGAGGTGCTTCAGAGAAAAAGTATACTGACTTTTAAATTGAGAGCTCTCACTCCACTGTAATTGAATGATAGTTAGGACATTGTCCCATTTCTATAATTTAATTCTCAGATCTGGTATTTAAATCCTAGGGTCAAACACTATTTATGGTCTTAGCTGTATGAGTAGTCTGGAAATGTGTCTAAATTAATCAGTTTTGCTTTTGGCTAGTTTCCCATTGTATTCCCTACTTCTGTTAGTCTTTCAGATCTGATGGAAGAAATTGCCATTGTGTACAATCATGGACTTCAATTAATTACTTCAGTATTTGACATACTACATGAAATGCTATACTATTCATATGGTTCTAGTCCAGTTCGATTTGGCCACTGATTCCAAGTTTTCGGCTACTAGTACTCTAGTTACTGGTCTAGACTGAATCGTTTCCCTGTTTTTTTTATTCATTTTATCACTGTTATTTACACTGGGTGTGTTTCTTACTGATAAATTGGACTGGTTAGATATTTTTATTTATTCCCTGTACATGCAAAATCTACATGTGGTGGGGCAAACTTTTTTTTACTATCTCTGTACCTATAAACACTCTCTTTAAATGGAAGATAGTTGGCTTGCCCCACACCTGAGTAATGATCTATTGGTCCAAAGCAACCAGGAGCTGTACCTTGTTCTACTTTTATTGGAGCACCTTTTTAACAACAATTACATTATATTGGTATTTTTTGTGCTACCTTTCCCTAAGGGGACTTTTTGATTTTGGCACTTCTTTCAGTACCGTGAGGTGGAACCCATCCTGCCTCAGTGCCTTGTTTACCTTCCACCCCTTCGGCCCCTTGAATACTCTGTCCCCTGTAATTTACAACATATTCAACTTCTGCCTGTTCTCCTTCCTTGGATTTGTTAAATTTAAATTTATTTGACTACCAGGTAAGTACACTGGACAAGAAGGTCCATTTGCAGGCATGATCCAGGCCCTTACAAGACTAAAAAAAATCCTTAGGATATTAAGACAGTACATTTTAATACACATACAAGAATAACATACGGAAGAACATTACATATGATTATAAGACATATCTGTAACTGGGTATACCCAGTTTAAACATATGAACCAAACATTTCTACAACTAATATCAATGGCCGTAATTCTCAAATGTGCGGATTGCCTACATGCTACATAATGGGCACGTAGGCAATCCTACATGAGGCTGCCATGCAGCAGACTACCCACAGCAATCAACTGGCATGCTAGCATACTGCACACTGGATCCCACAGCTGCCCTGGCAGTTCAGTGCCAGGGGTGGGCTAGGGGCATGCCAGGGGGTGCACCCCATGTGGCACCAATGCATGTCCACACTGCTTGCCATCCCAGCACAGCTACAGGTCCATGGGGGGAACCCAGAATACCACAATAAGCACCCCCAGACATCATTGGTGGGGTGTGGCAGCCATTGGAACCCACCGCACACAGCTGCCACATCTGTCTGGGCCACCTGGGGGGTGGTGAGGGCTGTTAAGGCAAACACCTGTTCCTGTGTCATGGGACGGAGTGCTGTCCCAGAACTACCCCCACCCACCCGGGGAGGTGGATCCACTCTAGGACCTGGGATGGGCATCCAATTGGTTGCCTGCCCAGGTCAGCAGCCCCACACCTGTCCACCCCTGCGTACCTGCCGGATAACCAGATAAGCTCACTGAGACCAGAGGTCCCTTTTTCAGGAGCGACCTGGGATTAGTTACAAGTGAGGTTACATACACTGGCAGGAATATATAGCAGATTCCATTTGTTGAATTAGGCATAAAGTACATTACAGAGTATGACAGTACAGACACAATGTGCTGGCGCAGTACACAAAACAATGTGGAAAATTAACATAAGAGTTTTGCGACCAATAACATTTACATACAGACATAGATGACAGATAACCTAACAACTTATTCCTAAAAGTTAATACTGACATGGCTTGCTGTATCTCCACTGGAAGATTGTTCCATTTTTTAATAGCATGGTAGGAAAAGGCTTTTTGTCCCATTACTGTTCTACATGGAGGTAGGGATCAAAAACAAAGATTGTTGAGCCAGGGCCAGATTAATAGGAGGGAAAATGGGACAATGTTCCGGGGGCCCTGAGCTCTAGGGGACCCCCCTCTCACTCCCTTAACAAACATTCCTTTTTTTATTTTTACATTTTTTTCCCCATTGTTCCCAGGTTGACTAGCCCCTTGGCTTCATGGCAGGATCCCCTTGCACACATGCACACATGGCCGACAGTTTAGAAAAAAGATTTTCTTCCTTTCTTAGCTTCCATCTATGATTATCCATTGCTAGGAGATGGTGGAGACCCAATTGCGACTGTGTGTAGGTGCAGGCTACTATTATTGGTGGCAAAATAGTGTGGGAGAGGTGAGATTGAGCCCTTGAAGGAATCTTGTGAAGTCACGATAGCACCAGTGAAAAGGGAATCAACTATACGAGTCACACCGACTGTCGTGGACATCACTGGACACTAATGAGAGAGAAGCCCACCATAGAAGAGTTCCTGCCTGACAGAGGCAGTCTCACAGCCAAGACCAGCTAAAGAAGTCAGCAGTGTCAGTGTCTGAGTAAGGAGGAGGGAGTGGTGGCTCGGCTGCTGGCTGAGCTGCAGACAGAGAGAGACCAGACTGGACTGGATACTCATGTCAGGGCCCCGGGTAGTGTGTCACTTGTGGCTGCTGGCCATGCAGTGTTGCAACAGAGGCAGAGCAGCATAGAGTGCTAAGACTGAGAGTGGGAGGTAGAAGCATAAAGTCATGCCAGTGCATGCAGGTGCCTGTATGACATTCAACAAGTCTGATCTGTCAGGCCAGCCTGACGTAACTGGAGTCTGACTGTAGGCATAAATAAATATCATATTCCTCCCAGTGTATTTACTGATGTTATCTGAGCACTAGCTACCACCTACTGAAAAACATGGGAGTGAGAAGGGTTTATAATTACAGATGTACATAATGTCATGTCACTTGTGAAGAAAAACATAAGAGATGTATGTAATGCTAATGAATTTAAAGAGCGTATAACAGACTCCTCTGTACTGTAGTTGGATGGCAAGGCAGCTTATCAAGGATGCACACCAACAGGATTCAGGTGCACAAGCACAGCCTGCTATAGACTGGAAGTGGGAATTCAAGCTCAGTGTTGCTGGTGGTAGTGTCTGTAATGGGAACAGGAACCAAACTGACTAGGAAGGGGAGGTTGGTGCCGTAGCAACAAGGACCAGAGAGCTTGCAGGGTAAGGAGGCAAAATTCCAGCTTCCATTACCTGCATTGTTTTACATATTGTTGGGGTGAGGGCTGTGCACTTTCCATGGTCTGTCAGATTATTAAATCATTAAGTGAAGGTTAGGTTGTACTGACAGAAAAACACATGCACTATATATCTTGGTATGCCAGGGATGCAGCACAGAGGAGTCAGTGAGTCACTGTAGACTATCAGAGAAGCTTTGAAAAGGGAAAGCCAGCTTGCTCCTATTTTTCATTTCTTTAACCCACTTTCTGTAAATGGAGGGATCTCATACCTTCAATTTTGGTGTGTGTGTGTGGGGGAGGGAGGGGGTTCAGCTTGAAAATGCACAGGGCCTTTTCAGTCTTAATCTGGCACTGTGTTGAGCACTCCAAAAGAGGGACCCTTTATCCACTGTGAATATGGAACTGAAGAATACATTCAGTAGGTTAGCCTTCTTTCATCCTCACTCTTCCACACTCAGGTTTGCACAAAAACCTAGTTAAAAGTGACATTACTTGCATGATAAGTGGTGCAAATAGTTTTTTCATATAAAACCAAAATGACTCCTCCTTTATGTGGCCTTTTTCTAACAACCAGGGTTTGCAAGTAATATCATACAAATCTGCAATCATCTTTTTTTCTTGTTTTACAATTTTTGGCCAGAAAAAACACACTAAGCCAAGGCTTGTTTCTAGGTGAATCCCGGGAGCACAGGGAAGTTAAGTAACTTGCTCACGGTCACACAGTATGCAAGTGGTGGCTGTGGGATTCAAACCCAGTTCTCCAGGTTTGCAGCTCATTGCTCTTAACCACTGTGCTATACTGCGTGCTATCTCAGCCCAGACTTGCTGCCCTGGAGATGAAATTTAAAATCTAACAAATTCAAACTCTGCACCATGGTCACACTCTGCTTAATGTTCTAACATCAGATGTGTTTCTCTGTTGAGGAGTACAGTCATGCCAGATTCCTGTTCCAGTTGCAGTGGCTGCATTTTGGCATAACCTTATTATAGTGTACGGAGAAAGAATCTCGGATTTAGAAGCGGGTAGCCATCTGGGAACAAGTGACCACCAAACAGTGTGGTTTACGATAAACACAGCCATAGAGTCAAGCCATACAAAAGCAAGAGTATTGGTCTTTAGGAGGGCTGACTTTGGGAAAATGAGAGTGCCTCAGAAAGCACTCAGCAAATAGGCAAGAAGAAGGGGTGGAGGAACAATGGGGAGTAATCAAAACAGCCATCACAGAGGCAACAAGCCTTTGTGTGAAGCAAATCAACAAAACACAACGAAGAAAAAAAAACGCTATGGTTCTCAAAAGAGGTGGCAGGGAAGGTTAAGAAGAAAAGGATAGCATTCAGGAAATATAAGGAAATACAGAAGAAGCAAGACAGAGAACTTTATCAGTTAAAGCAGAAAGAGGCAGGGAAGATACTCAAAATAGCAAAGGCCCAAACCGAGGAAAGGATAGCCAACTCTGTTAAGAAAGGGGATAAGACCTTTCATAGGTACAATAGGGAGCAAAGAAAAACCAAGGGAGGGATACTGAGGCTTAATAAAGGGGAGGGAATGTGGGCAGAGGGTGACAGTGAAAAAGCAGGGATACTGAATGAATATTTCTGCTCAGTATTCACAAAGGAAGAGGAGGGGGAGATACCTAAACCAAACAAGAGAAACATTCTGGAGGCAGGGATCGATACCAGTCCATTTACAGAAGAAAAGGTTCTGAAAGAACTAGTAAAATTGAAAGTGGACAAAGCAATGGGGCCTGATGGGATTCACCCAAGAATTCTAAAAGAACTAAGGGTAGATCTAGTGGCACCGCTGACTACTCTCTTTAACAAATCATGGAAGGACGGGGTGGTACCTGAGGACTGGAGGAGGGTGGATGTGATTCCTCTTCACAAAAGTGGGAGCAGGGCAAAGGAAGGAAACTACAGACCAGTTAGTTTGACCTCAGTAGTAGGCAAAATGATGGAATCACTTCTGAAGGAAAGAATTATTGAGTACCTAGAGGCCAGTGGGGCACAGGACCCAAGGCAGCATGGATTCACAGCAGGAAGGTCATGTCAGACTAATCTAATAGATTTCTTTGACTGGGCAACCAGAGTAGTAGACCATGGAGGGGCTGTGGACATGGCCTACCTAGATCTTAGCAAGGCATTTGATACAGTCCCACACAAAAGATTAATAAACAAGTTAGTCAGCCTTTGAGTGGGTCCCAAGGTGGTAGCCTGGATAAAAAATTGGCTGGACAACAGGACGCAAAGGGTAGTAGTAGTAAACAGAGTCCACAGTGAAGAAAGGAGGGTTACTAGTGGGGTACCACAGGGTTCAGTACTGGGAAAGGTCCTTTTTAATGTCTTTATAAGTGACATTGCAGAGGAACTGGAAGAAAAAGTATGTCTCTTTGTAGACGACACAAAGATCTGCAACAGGGTTGATACACAAGATGGAGTGGAAAGGATGAGAAGGGACTTGGCAAGGTTGGAGGGGGTCTATGACAATTCGCTCCCGTCAACTTGCTCCACGTTAATACGCTCCCGATGATTAGCTCCCTTGTCAACTTGGTCCTGTCACTCCTGCTCCCTGACATTTCACTCCTGGTACTGATACAGATTTAATTCCCAGAAGGTTGGAGTTGGTCCTTGGAAAGTGAGCAGAATGGTCGACTGAGGAGTTCCTTTAAGGTGTGGCACAATGTTTCCAATATTAAACCTCCTTCCCCCCTCTCCTTTACAAAAATGAGTTTTTAAAGTTTACCTTCAATAAAGATAATTACGATCTAAGAACAGACTTGGTAGCTGACAAGGAGACAATGAACTAATGTAGGACACTATTGGTTGCTGCAGATCAGACACTGAATTAAAGTATGTTACTGCACCCATAGTCTCTTTGCAGGCACTGTCCATTTCTGCTTTCAGTCACTGAATCACTAGTCACTGAATATCCCTGTCTGTTACTGTATACTGTGCATTTTTGCTTTCAGACTTCCTTCAGCTACTTTCTCCCAAATACCATTATTTGCAGGAGCTAACTGACGCTAGGCACTGAACATCCGTGTCTGTTACTGTATACTGTGCATTTTTACTTTCAGGCTTCTTTCAGCTACTTTCTCCCGAATACTGTTATTTGTAGGAGCTAACTGACGCTAGTCACTGAATATCCCTGTCTGTTGCTGTATACTGTGCATTTTTACTTTCAGGCTTCTTTCAGCTACTTTCTCCCGAATACCATTATTTGCAGGAGCTAACTGATGCTAGGCACTGAATATCCCTGTCTGTTACTGTATACTGTGCGTTTTTACTTTAAGGCTTCTTTCAGCTACATTCTCCTGAATACCGTTATTTGCAGGAGCTAACTGACACGGAGCGAGTTAGACGGGGAGCGCAATTGATGGGGGAGAATGGTCGGGAGCGAGGTTTCGGGGAATGAATTAATGGGAGCGAATTGATGTGCTCCAGGTTGGAGGAATGGTCAAATGTATGGCAGCTTAGATTCAACGCAAAGAAGTACAAGGTAATGCACCTGGGAAACAAAAACCCAGGGGAAGAGTACACAATGGGGGGTGAGATACTGACAACAATAACAATGGAAAGGGACCTGGGGTAATTATATCAGATGACCTTAAGCTGGGCAAGCAATGTGAGAAGGCAGTAAGGAAGGCTGGGGGGATACCGGGATGCATAGGGAGAGGCATCAACAGTAGAAAACAGGAAGTTGTTATCCCTCTGTACAGACAGTTGGTGAGACCCCATCTGGAGTACTGTGTGCAGTTCTGGAGACCCCATCTCCGCAAAGACATAGACAGAGTGGAGGCTGTCCAGAGGAGGGCAACCAAAATGGGCACAGTCTGCACCAGAAGACATAATGAAGAGAGACTAAAGGAGCTTAATATGTATACCCTTGAGGAAAGAAGGGAGAGGGGGACAAGATAGAAACTTTCAAGTACCTAAAGGAATCAACAAAGTCCAAGAGGGTAGTATCTTTCAGAAAAGAGATGTGTAAGAACAAGGGGACACAATTTGAAGGTAGAAGGGGGATGGCTCAGAGGTAATGTGAGGAAGTATTTTTTCATGGAGAGGGGTGTGGATGCATGAAACAGCCTTCCTGAGGAGGTCGTGGAGTCAAGAACAGTGGGGGAATGCAAGAATGCATGGGACAGACATAAGGTAGTCCTAGTGGGGGTAGGAGGAAGTAGGCTGTTTGTTAACTAGGATGTACAGCTTATTCGTTAGGTAGGAAAACGGGCAGACTAGGTAGGCCAAGCGGTCCTTATCTGCCATCAAATTCTATGTGTGGGAGCAAGCTATTATTCACTGAATTTGATGGATTCCTAATGTTGTTGTACCATCGATGTGATGTCAAGAGGGTGTTGTACCCACTTAAGTACGTCACAACGAGGGTACAACATGGAATGTCTGCTTGCATTGCTGCTTCTGTATCTGATTGTGGCTCCGGAGTTCTAAAATGGCACTTTAAAAAAAAAATGTCGAAGAAAAACACATCGTCTTTTGTTTTCTTTTACTCATGACAGGTGGTTGTGTACAGTGGAACCTGAGCTATCCACGGAGCAGGACTTCGGTTCCCTTGCTACAGTAAATGTGGATAATTGTGAGACAGATGGCCACAGTGCTGAACCTTAAATCCACTGAAACAGAAGTAAATTTTGAGGAAGTGGAATTCATGAGTATGTTGTGACTAACATCCTCCAAAATGATCTCGGTTCCAGTCCACACATCAACAAGAAAAGCCACTGGCAGAGTGCCGAGCACACGACATTCTGCTTTCCTAATGGATAAAAAAGCTGACAGCAGATATCAGTGGATGGGGGGGGGGGGGTTCAGAATACCTCTATGCACATCCTGATGATAAGCGGCTGGTGCAGACTGTAGCCTGCAAGAAAGCTAAGGTCCCTCTTACTTCACTTCCTCCTGAAAAGTATTCCAGAAAAATGGACTATATGGCTAGAAAAGCACACACCAACTCAACATTACTGTTGGACTGGCTGCATAACTAAGTAGGCACTGTGTAATGCATTCCTGCCAATTTCTGAGAGGTTACTAGATAAGTAACAGGCTGATATGGCACAGATTAGGAGGAATGGCTTGGAAACTGCCACATGCCAGTTTCAGATGGTCATAGACAATGACACAGTATCAATAACTTTACCAAATGCTGTGAATTCCAGAAGGCTTGTATGGCTGAGAAAAACCAAGGTTGTTTGCATTTCAGTTAATCTCTGTTTAAAATCCTCACTGAGGCATTTTAAGTCTTCATGCTGTGGGCAGAGGTAGCAGCTGAAGTTTGAAGATGTGGCGAGGTTCTGGAAAGCTAACTTTGTCATAAGTTTTTGTAAGTTGTTATTGTTTGTAGCTGGGAGTGTGTTGCCAGGGCTGATACACTCGCGTGAGAGTTGGGTGAAGGCCCAAATCCCTCCCTCCCCAGAGCTTGGCTCATTTATAGGGGAACACCTGCCCTGCAGTTGGAGGACAAGGCTTCAGGTACAGCTCATGTAGTTCTAGCCACTGGGGGTTGGGTTTAAAGGCTGGGAGAGAGGAGCTTAGGGAGTTGTACACTTCCCTTATAAGTTTACTGTGTAGAACTGCACCTAGTAACAGGAGCACCCATTTACTGTGGGACTGTAACTAGGATTAGTGGGAGACCTGATTAGTGGGGAGGGGTGTATCTTGGACTAGTGGGGAACCTGGTGGCTCACCCAAGGAAACCTACTTGGAGGGGGATGGGACCACACGACATAAGGGCCAGCATCTTTTGGAGGGTGGTGGGGTGCACAGGGTGTGGGGCGGCCATGATACTGGACTGGGCTTGGAAGTTCAGAGGTTGCCCAGTGTGCTACCAGCTGGCACAGCTTAGGGAGGAGTTTGAGGGTTGAGGCACCTGGGGGAGGGAGTATGGTTGGGGAATAGGGCAGGGTCTCTCCAACCGGGTTGCACCAACCACTAAGGGCGGAGGCATAGGAAAAGGAGTGCAGGAGAGTACTCTGGGGTCACATAGGGACCATGACAGAGGGGGCCCAAAAGGAAGACACTACCGAGGAAGCAGACAGGTATCCGGGGATCCTCACAGAGGTGGGCCAAAGGGAGGACATTCTCAGGGAAGTAGGCAGATGGCTGGGGCTGGACAGAAGGAAGCAAGGTGGGGAGGTGGATTGGACCTTAAGCTCAGTAACCACTTCAATTCTCTTCTTCTGCTTGAGGATGAGGGGGGCGATGTAGCTATGACAGGGGCAGTTAGAGATGGAAAGGGAGTGGGGGGCAGGAGCCAGGGGCCGGATAGCAGGAGGAACGGGAGGAACTTAGAATGCGGAAAACAGGGGGAGCAGGGGATCGGAGCAGGAGGAGGAGAAGGAGGGGGTAGAGGGAGGAAAGCGCAAGGAGAAGGACCAGTTGAGAGGAAAGGGCAAGGAGAAGGACCAGAAGTACAAGGAGGATATAGTAAAGGGAGCTGAGGGTTTAGGCCAAGGGAGCATGACAGGCATGGAGGGGCTGAATGGAGACAGGAAGAAAGGGAGGACAAGCCAGGCTAGTTTAGCAGATGGGGGGAAGGACCAGTCAGGAGCAGTGACTGGGGCTGTAGCAGGGTACAGAGGGATACTTGGGAGGAGGAGAGGCATAGGATCAGAGGGGAAGGGGAGGCCAGGGTAAGTAAGGAGGGGGTGGCAGGTAGCACCCAGATAGGGGGAGGAGCAAGGATCCGGCTGGGGGAAGGGCTGATAGAAAGGATGAGGGACATGGAAGGGAAGGAACTGGAGGAAAAGGAGTAGTCAGAGTGCTCCTGTTGGGTGACTCCATGATCGGGGTATCAAATGGGATTGGGAAGGGGAAGCCTACCCGGTTAGAACAAAATGCTTCCCTGGACTAATGGTGCACAGAGCCAAGCATGAGGTATATCAGCTGGCAAAGGATTGTGGAGGTTCCCTGGACATACTGGTCCACCTGGGGACCAATGAAATTGAGGGTAACAGCAAGCTAGAGATACAGGCAAGGTTCAGGGAGCTTGCCAGGGTCTGTCATGACACGGGATGCACAATTTCCTTCTCGGAAATCCTGCCGGTGCCAAGGGCTAATGGGGAACACAAAAGGAAGATTAGGGAGATAAACCAGTGGCTCAGGAAGTGGTGTGGGGTCAGAGGGTATGGGTTGATGGGGGATTGGAGGGAGACCTGGGAGGAAAGGGTCTGTATGCTAGAGATAGGCTCCATCTCAATTTGGAGGGGAAGGAAATCCTTAAGTTGAAAATAGAGGGGTTCGTTAGTGAAAGGTGGGGTTTAAACTTGTGAAGGGGGGAGGGATGGGAGAAAAGGCTGTCGAGGGGGGTCTGATAAAGGAGGGACTCTGTCTCCATCCCCCTGGGGAGCTGGAGAAATGTGGGAAAAGGCCGACTGGTAAGGTGCAGACTAGGGGAAGACAGAATCTCCACTGGAACACGAGCAGGGGAAATGGAAGTATAGGGAAAAGGTGGAAGGTAGTCCCGCTAAATGCCAGGAGCTTGGGCAATAAAATGCCTCAGCTCCAGGCAATGTTAACTGAGGGAGAGGTGGATGTGGCAGCAGTCACTGAGACCTGGACCACAGCAGGGCACGACTGGGACCTGAACCTGGAGGGTTACACTATGTTCAGGAAGGACAGAGGGAAGGGAAGGGGAGGAGGGGTAGCAATAATAGTCAAAAACTGCATTGCCATAGGAGGAGTGGAGGAGGCGGAGGGAACTGTGGAGGCGATTTGGGTCATCTTGATAATGGGGAGGGGGGCAAGAGAATTAAAATAGGAGTGGTGTATAGACCCCCTGCACTGGCAAGGGAGCTGGAGGAGAGTCTGGTGGCAGATGTTGGGAGACACTGCAGATTGGGCAGGGGAAGGTGGTGGTGTTTGGGGACTTAAACATGTCAGGAACAGACTGGGAGACTATGACATCCTCGGTGGCCAGGGAACAGAGGTTGTTGGATGTCTTTCAGGACGCATTCCTAACTCAGCAGGTGGGGGAACCGACCAAGGAGGCATGGATACTGGATGTGATCCTGGCAAACAGTGACCAGATTGGGGGCCTGGAGGTAAAGAACCCATTTGCGGGGAGTGACCATGCCACAGTCTGGTTCTGCCTGAACCTAAGAGGGGTACAAGGCTGCACAAAGATGGAGGTAACTGACTTCAGGGGGCGGATTTCAAGGAAATGGGAAGGATCCTTAAGGAGCACTTGGATAGGATTGGGCCAGACATGGACGCTGACCTTAGGTGGGAAATCATCAGGAGGGGGTGCAGGATGCTACCAACACCTGCGCAAGAGTAAGATGAAAATGTGGTAGGGCCCAAAAACCCTGCTGGTGGACCAGGGAGGTTTAGGAGGTGGTGAGGGGAAGGAAGGCGGCCTATAGGCAATTCAAGTGCTCAGGGAGTGAAAGGGATTGAGGGGAGTATGAGCTGATGGCCAGAAGGGCCACTAAGGTGGTGAGGGTGGTTAAGACAAGGAAGGAGCAGAACCTGGCCAGGGAAATGAGGAGAGGGAACAAGGGGTTCTTTAGATACACTGGGGAAAAACAAAGGGTGAAGGGGCAGATTAGCAGGATTAAAACAGAGGAGGGATGGGCACAGACCCAGGGGAACAGGCTGAGGTACTAAATGAGTACTTCACCTCAGTTTTCACCAAGAAAAATGGGGGGGGCTGCATCATACATGGGAGCAGACGGTGAAACTGAGGAGGGGAGGACCCTTACCAGTTGGCGGGTGTGGGAAGAGGGGGGGCATCACTGGCAGGTGGGGGGAAGGCAAAGCAGGGGGACGAGGTAGCAGAGGTGGAAATCATAGCAGAGAGAGTGAGGGAAGCCCTCAGGTCCCTTAAGATGGAGAAAGCACTGGGGCCGGATAAATTACATCCCAGAGTACCGAAGGAGCTGGCGGATGTCCTGGCAAAACCCCTGGCGGAGCTCTTCAGCATCTCTCTGAGGACAGGGTGGGTGCCCCAGGACTGGAAGATGGAGCATATAGTGCCTATCCACAAGGGGGATCAAGGGAGGTGGCAGGGAACTACAGGCCAGTCAGCCTGACATCAGTGGTGGGCAAGGTGATGGAGGGCATTGTCAAGGAGAGACTGGGGGGGACCTGGAAAAGTTGGGGTGCCTGGATGATAGACAGCATGGATTTGTCCCGGGGAAAGCGTGCCAGACAAACCTTGTGGAGTTCTACGACTGGGTGATGAGTGCCTTGGACCTGGGTAGACCAGTGGACATCCTCTTTCTTGACTTCAACAAGGCGTTTGACTCTGTTCCTCACGGGGGCATGTTGGATAAGCTGTGAGAAATGGGGGTGGGAAACAGATGATCAGATGGATAGAAAATTGGCTACAGGACCGGACCCAGAGGGTCATGGTTGGCGGGATAGTCTCATCCCCAAGGAGGGTCATTAGTGGGATCCCTCAGGGATCGGTCCTTGGGCCCCTCCTGTTCAACACCTACATCTCTGATATAAGGAAGGGTATCAGGAGTGAGATGAGTCTCTTTGTGGATGACTCAAAACTGGGGGCGATGGTGGATGGGGAGGAGGGAAGGGTGGCCCTACAGGGGATCTGGAGGCTCTGGAAAGGTGGTCTAGAAAGAGGAAGCTGAGGTTCAATGCAGGGAAATGCAAGGTACTGCACTTGGGAGCCAGAAACCCGGGCCAAGTGTACACCCTGTGGTGGGAAATGCTACAAGTCTCAATGGCTGAGAGGGACCTGGGAGTGGTGGTGGATGTCAAGATGAACAACTCGGAAACTTGTAGAAGGGCAGCGGCAAAGGCCAACAGGATGCTGGGATGCATCGCTAGGGGGGATCACCTCCAGAAGGAGGGAAATTATACTCCCACTGTATAACTGCTTGGTGAGGCTGCACCTCGAGTACTGCATGCAGTTTTGGAGACCACATTTAAAGAGGGACATTGAACTCCTGGAGAGGGTCCACAGAGGAGGGCAACCAAAATGATTTGGGGCTTGGAGAACAGGACCTATGGAGAGAGGCTTGAAGAGCTAAATATGTACACATTGAAAGAAAGAAGGGACCGGGGGGACATGATAGAGGTCTTCAGGTACATGAAGGGGGTAAATAGGGGAGGAGCAGTCAGGGTGCTCCAAAGGAAGGGGGGGGCAACTAGAGGGCATGGGTGGAAGCTAGAGGGTGGGAGATTCAGGGGAGGAAGGAGGAGGTGCCACTTCACTGAGAGGGTGGTGGAGCCATGGAATGTGCTGCCCAGGGGGCTGGTGGAGGCAGAGACGGTGGAGGGGTCCAAGAGGGGGTGGGATAGGTACAGGGGGAAGGGTTCTGGAAGCAAAATCCAATGCAGCGAGAATATCCGGGACTGGGAAGGGTAACAGGGAGACCTGGGAGGACACAGCTCCCGGTGCCTGCTACCAGTGTCTGGAAGTGCCTCTGGCACCCCTGCACCCCTCTACATCACAGTCCCACCACTGCCATCTGTGCATTGCCACCTGTGACAGCGTCAGCGGTGTGGGTCACTATGCTGCTCCTGTGTCTGTGGCGACATGCCTATACCAACTCACTGTCTCTGGGGATGCTGCTGAATATGGGCCTGCCCTTACACCTGTTGGGCATTGTGCAGCAGGTGGTGGGATGAGCACACACACCTGACAAAGGTAGGTGTCTTCCTTGGGGCAGGGGCACCATGGCAATGGGCAGCATTGTCCATGGCTAGGTGAGGCAGAATGTCATTTCGCTGGTGTCAGTGGCTGTGTTAGGGGACCTGCAGGACAGAGGAGGGTGCAGGGGTACCAGAGGCACTTCCAGGCACTGGTAGCAGGCACCGGGAGCTGTGCTGCTGTTGTCCTTTGCGGTGTTCCTGCTGTGTCCTCCCCATGCTTTGCATTGGAGTGTCCACGTCCCTCCTCTCATGTCTGTTGGGGCACCATGGGGTCTGGCAGCACACTGCAGGCTGATATCTCTCTGTATTATTGCCCGCGATGTATTTGCAATGCAATGTCTATGCCCACGATGTCCTGACCATGATATTGTGTCCCGCTTTATTTTGTGGGCAATGTTAACACCCGGAACCGAACAGCTTACTACCCTTGACCCTATGTGCACTGTGTGTACCTGACTCAAAGGGGTACTAGGACAGGCAGAGGTAGGTAAGAAGCAAGGCAGAGCCCTACCTCAGCTCCTCCAGTACAGGCAAAGCTCAACTACAGGAAATTCTGCATAGGCTGCAATGTCATTTTCAGTAGGAGGGTATCTGTCTCGCTATCTCCAAGGATGGGAAAATAATCATCACATACAAGTGAGTCCTGAAGGTAGTGGACATGGGTTTAGCCCCTTCAGTTTATTCAATTTACAAAACTGCCTTTAAAAACCAGAGTGTATTTGACTCTCAGTTTGGAGCAGAAAATCCTGCTGGACTTGGAGGTCACAAAACCTCTGCAGTTAACTGCAGTTGAAAAAGTCCCTGTCTCACAGTGGGGAAAGGGACTTCTTTCAAGTTATTTCTCATACTCAGGAGACATGGGGAATGGCAACCCATTTGAAATTTTACATACTTGAATAAACATCTAAATGTAGCCCCTCTTTGGCGCTGTCTAGAGAGGGCCACTACCCTTGCCTTGCTAGCCGTTACTAGGTTAAGGGGCTCTGGTTCCCATAAAGCTGTTATACGGGGGTCCTTTCTCAAAGTTACAAATACAATGGCAGTGCCTGCTCCACCCAGAGTATATTTAGCAGGTCTGACCTCTTCTAATACAACCCCCTGAGATGTCGTACCAACCCACCTCCCTGAACAGTTACCCCAGCCATGGACTTACCAAACTCAAACCTCCCCTCAGTTAAACAGTTGGCATCATTAACTTCAGGTAATAATATGCTCACCAAAATCAGGCTCTTGAGTCAGCTCTTTTTGAAACAGTAACATCATCATTTATTTTCATGAGTAGGGTTAAGATGGGGTAAGGTGGAACAGAGGTTATGCAAAACATTTGGATTGGCATTTAAAGATCAGCATTTTTCCAATAATTTCCCTTTTTATATTCAAACCCACATATTTTAATCAATGCAGCCACCATATTTCTACCTATTTATCTGACTGCTGCAAGTATTTGCAAAACTCAGTCCTACTGGTACCGGTTCCAGTATGATACCCAAATTGTGTCCCTGGGTATCCAGATGTTAGATGTAGGCCTAAGGTGCAGCTGGTCGGCTGGCATTGGCGCGCTTGCTGAATTAAAATAAACTTTTTACATGCTTACTGTTGATTACTTTAAATATTTCCTTTGCTTTACTACTTTTCATTTGCTTTACTTCCAGCCCTATGGGGGCATAATCTGTACCAAACTACTGTCTATACATTCCCCAGGATTTGCAGGGCAATTCCTGCTCTTACTCATGGTTCTGCAGAAACAGTCCTTTGGTGGCACAGATGACTGAAGTCCTGGGGATGATGGAACAAACAGCTGCAGAACCAGGCTCGATGCTTGAACTTGAAGGGGCAAGAAAACTGCAGCTTACATCTTCAGTTTGATTGAAGATCTTGCAGCTTGTCCCCTTCAGTCTATTGAAGCCTGTTGCAGAGCACATGTCAAGACCTGCCAGCCACAAAGGACCCAGACCTAGGAGTGGCCCCACAGCTCAGCTCCTTCACAGGTCAGAGTGCCCTAGCACACGGAAATAAACCTGTGATCCTCTGCAGCCAGCAAGCTCCACTTAATGGGGGTTAGCAAGTTCCCCACCTGGCCCTGGGTTTGGATGGAAACTTTAATGCCATCTCTCTTTTGCAGAATAACCAGCTATGATGTGTAGCCAACGCTGTCTCAGCTTCTTCCCTGTCTTCCAGACTCCAGGGGTTGGTGCAGAGTCTAAACTACAGGTTCATCACAACAGTCTCTTTTCTCAGCCATATTTCAGAAGCAGATAGCAGGTACCCATCCAGAAAGCACCTGCTTATCCTTCTGCTTTCATAGTCTCTCAACTTTAACATAGCGATCACTCTCACTCTGGCTCACACACAATTCCAGAACTCTTTCTCAGCAAAACATCAAGGAAAGTCTATTTTCTCACCATGCAGGTGCATAACAATTTCAGAAGAGGCTCTCTCTTCAGCTTCTCAGAATCTGGATTCCCATTCAATTTCCAGTAGCCATTCTTCCATGCTACAAACAGTCTTCAGACCTGTGTCTTCCCCTCATCTTCTTAGACACTTTCTCTATGCCAGGGTCAGACAGAACCGTTTGCCTCTTCCATTCTTTCACACAAGTTTTCATTCACTTCTCAGATCACTTGTGTCTCACTGTGGAGGTGCAGCCGAATACCAGGAGGCTCTCTCCTCCTCAGGATCAGTCAATTTTCCTAATCCCTTTTTCCTTTTTAAATATCCTTCTCTTTATACCTTCACCACTGTGGTTCAACTTCCTACCACAGCATCAGAATCCTGCAGCTCTCCTTCTCCACAGAGCTGCCTGCACATTCTCCTCCAACTCCCTTCAGATGGGGAAGGCAAACACCCAGCCCTGGGGGAGAGATTGCTTGCAGTTCCCAGGCAGGCCCTCTCCTAGCCTTGCAGACCCATTCTCTTCATAGAGGCTGGAGCCCCCCTCCCAGTGGAGAAGCTACCGCCGAACTGACTCAGAATCTCAAAGTTCTTGTCTTTTGGGAGCTTTCTGGCAGCTCCCCATTGGCTGGAGCCACTGTCCTTTCAGAAAATTAATATGTATGAGGCGCCCTCGATGCCTCATTGGTTACTCAAAACAGTGCCAGAATATTCCCTGGTATTTTTACCCAAGACTCTGTACTGAAGCCCCAGAATCCTCCTGGCAAATCCTGGCTTTGTGGTTGGTTGGCTGTCATCACATGGCTACAGACATGGCTGCTAGCAAACAGTCCCACTACAGTTTACACCAGTGTCCCAAGTTTAAGTCACTCCTGCTGCCAAACCATTTACTTTTATTTTACAGTAACCCCACCATTTTGTAACAGCAACTGTGCCCTATAAAGCAATTGCACTGTTTGGCGTTTCTCTTTAGTCCTCTCTCATTCGATGGAGCCATTTTCATAGACCCCTAGGCAGCCCCACATAGTCCCACTGTAAACCATTCAGGTTCCCACTTTATTTTCCCAATGCAGCCCACATGAACACATTTATTTAAACAAGGCCCCTCAGTTGTTTAGGAACCCCCTTGCCCTTGTACACTATTTCCCCATTTTAACATTTTATTTGTTTATTTGCTGCCACTAGCACTATTTTGTGCTCTGCTCCAGTGCTAGACAGGCTCTGGCTCATTAATATTCATGAGCCACCTCATTATTATGTGCGAGGCAAGTCTGAATCCCTGAGCACGATTGGCGCTTCTAAGAATGCTTTCCTGCTTCTGCCTTTGCTTCTCCAATACTGCCCACATCTCCAGGCCCTCTTTTGATTCGACCTGGGACCGGGACCACTGGAGAGGCAAAACAAAAGGCCACCAAAATGGCTGAATGAAAATGCACCTTTGTGCATGCGTGGAGCTCCAGTAAGCACCTGAAGATGCAAAAACAAACTGGAGGCTCCATGCTACTTCTCCCTGGGTACTGCTTCCCAAAACTTTTCAGGTGCTCGGGGAGGACTCCAGGGCACTACAAGGGATTGACGGGGAACAGCCAGGACCTTGACACAAACGGGTAAAATAGGAGCCTCTAAAGGCAGACAGGTGTTCTCGGGACAGGGGTTACATAAAGAAAGAAGAAAGTTCAGAATGATTACACTGCAAACAGTAATATCTTCACTGCAAAAGGGGGACTGACTGTGTACAGACAGTTGGTGGGACCCCATCCGGAATACTGCATGCAGTTCTGGAGACCCCTTCTCTGCAAGGTCATAGACAGGATGGAGGCAGTCTAGAGGAGGGTAAATAAAATGGTGCAGGGTCTGCAACAGAAGCCATATGAAGAGAAACTAAAAGAGCTTAATATGTATAGCCTTGAAGAAAAGAGAGGAAGGGGGACATGATAGAAAATTTCAAGTACCTCAAGGGAATAAACAAAGTCCAAGAGGAAAGCATATTTCAGAAAAAGAGATGTGCAAGAAAAAGGGGGCACTATTTGAAGCTAGAGTGGGGACGGCTCTGGGGCAATGTGAGGAAGTATTTTTTCACGGAGAGGGTGGTGGAAGCACGGAATCGCCTTCCTGAAGAGGTCATGGGGTCAAAAACAGTGGGAGAATTCAAAAATGCATGGGACAGACATAAGGCAATTGTAGTGGGGGGTAGGAGGAAGTAGGCTGTTAGTTAACTAGACTCTGCAGCTTATCCAATAGATAGGGATATGGGCAGATTAGGTGGGTCAAGCAGGCCTTATCTGCCATCAAAGTCTATGTTTCTACATTTCTATTACTAGGATCATTGGAATGAAAGGATGCTTACTTCCACAACCCCATAAGACCAAGTCACAGTAAATATCTCAAGTTCAGAGTGAGTTCATATTTGCTTTAAGAGCGTTCATAAAGTATTTAGCAGATTTGGCATTGCACTTGAGAAGGCATGGATTAGTAGTACTCCCTTACTTAGATGACTGGCTAGTAAGTGGGAACACAAGACAGGAGGCAGTATACTCCCTACAGAAAGTAAAATATACACTGCATGACCTGTGGTTCCAATTAAACTTATACAGATCCCTCGTAGATACCAGTCAAGTACTGGAATTCATAAAGCAGAGCTGAATATTGTGCAAGTGAGGGCATGCCTGTGTTTTCAAAAAGCAGATGCCCTCATTCATTGTGCAGACACATTTTGGGCAGGCCATGATAAGACAGACTAGGAATTTCTACAACCGCTAGGCCAAAAGGCCTCTACCACATCCGTAGTAGCATGGACAGTGCTTCAGATAAGGGATGTCCAGTACCATCTGATGAGATACTGGCATCAGCGAAGTGCTGCTGTAGAGCAGCCAGTGCCAGTTACCAAAATTCTAGTTCAATTACTGGATGGGTGAAAAGAGGTAAGCAACCTCTGGGAGGGTATTCCCTTCTTGCTGCCCTCACCAACAAGGGTACTAACAACAATGCCTCAATCCTGTAATGAGGAGGCCATCTGGAGGGGAAAGAAACAGTAAATAGTGTCTGAAACTCACAGGAAAGAAACACATAACCTCCTGGAACTCAGGGCAGTGTTCCTATCCATGCAGTCTTTCTCCTCCCTGCTTCAAGATCAGACAGTACTGATAAGTAAAGGCAATACAAATACATAAACAAACAGGGGTCACCCGCAATAGGGTGAAAACAAACTGTCTGTGGAAAAGTGGTGTGCAGGAAAACAGCCGAAAGCAAGGTGTACGATAGGCAATTGTGTCACGCACCTCGCTGATTGCACCACATGTTGGCACCATTGCTGGGGGACTTCGCACCCCCTCAAATAAACACCCCCCAACCTGTACACATGGTAGGGAGGACCACAGTTAGGGCCCCATGTTCCCTTCACCCACAGTCGTCACTGCGTTGAACTCCTGACCGCTTCCAGAACACATTCGCCCTTATCGCGCCACCCACATCCTGCAGCCATCATTTCCACATCAAATTGATGGGATGCCAACAAATAGGGAGGTACCAGATCCTCAAAACTCTGTTCAGAGGCAATGAGACTTTAGAACCTGGCATACTCACTGAACACAAAAATATATGCAGTACGTCTGGCAAGAAAAGTCAAGGTACTGGAAGATTCACTGAGCAGAATAAGTCAGGGAAATCACTGAATCAACAAGTGTTTTTTTTATTTATTTATTTATTTTAAGTATTTGTTTCTCCCCTGGATCCACTGGCTTTCTCTCAGACGTCCCCCTCCCGTCGCACCTGAGCATCAGACCCCTCCCTGATGCCCCCACGACTAACCCTTCATGGTAGGGGGTAGAGAGCGACTCAACCCACCAGCACGGATCCAGCTGAGGAAGGTGTCCTCGTGGGGCAGCACTGCTGAGGGGGACCATCATCATCCTGCGGTAGAAGCCAATTTTTTCCTGTTTTCTTGCAGAGTGTGGGCGTGCAGTACTGTTAATGATGCCCAGCGCGCGTGTCCGCACGTTGTATATCGGGCAGCTGCTCCCACTCCGCTCCCACATTGTGGGACCAGGCATGCCGGCCCCCAGCCACTGCTAGGGGTCAGGCAAGTGCCAGTCCATGTCCCAACCCTCCCCTGGGAAAGGAGAGCTGTCCTCCAGACGCTCAGTCCTCTCCCTCCCTGGCTGACCCCCGGCGACCCGCTCGCACCACGAACATGGGTCGCCGGTGTTGTAGGAGGTAAGGCAGTGATGCCTCAGCCCTCCACACCACCGGCCGGGCTACTGAATCAACAAGTGTTAAATGCAGTCTTCCACCAATGGGGAATCCCAGAAGTGGATCTTTTTGCTTCATAAGAGAAAAAGAACCTACCACACTTCTGTTGCAGGTCCCTGGCCAAAGTGACCATTCTTTGGAATACTGTCACACTTTCCTGGAAGGGAAAGTTCTTGTATGCTTTCCTTCCATTCCCTCCATTCCCACTGATCCAAAGATTTTGTCAAAAATGATGTTTTTTTTCAAAGATGTAAACCACATGTTGTCTCCAGTGGAAATCCTGTCCCTCCATGAGATCTGAACCTGGTATTGGCATATCTCATAGAATCACCATTTCAGCCCATGAATTTGGTATGCTCAAATATGTAACCTGGAAGACAGTATTGCTGATGGCTATAATGTCTGCCTGGATGAGATGAATGAGATGCAAGCTCTCTGTACAGATCCAGATTTCATGATCTGAGAACCCATGCAAAATTCCTTCCAAAACTGGTTTCTGGATTTCACTTGAATCAGTCTGTGACCTTACCTGTGTATTTCCCTATGCCACACACAGACACAGGTGAAAGAAAATTACAGACTAGATGTGAAAAAAGGCCCATAGTGTCTATATGGATAGAACTAAGGAGCTATGAACTGATGAGTGTCAGTTGTTTGTTTCTTATAGTGAGGTACATAAAGGAAAATCAGCAGCTAAAATGACAGTTTCACATAGAATAATCTCTTGGATTCATGTTTGCTATGAAAAGGCTGGAAAGGAGCACCGTATAGGATTACAGGCTCATTCCACAAAAGCTACAGTGACCAAAGTGACAGCACTGAGAGTGCGCCTCTCCAAGAGTTCTATAAAGCAGCTATTTCGTCCACAGTACACACCTTTACTTTCCATTATTGCCTGGACATCCAGTCTATGAGGAATGCCAGATCTGGATCTTCAGTTCTTCAGACTCTTTTTCCTAAATGGGTTCTAGACCCTGCCTTCCAAGGTAGGACTTGGAGGCTGTAAAACTGTATGATATTACTAGTAAACTCTCTTTGTTAGAAGAAAAGAATTACTCACCATAGTAATATTGTCTCTCCTAGAGGGTTTACTGGTGATTCATACTAGCCGTTTCCTACTTTCACTTCTAGAACCTGTTAAAATGAGTCCTTCAGAAGAAGTGATTACAAGTCATATTGCCTGAGCATTTTTTCTGTTTAACTTTGCAGTTATAACAATTTTAAGAGGTGGTGTTGGCATTATTTTACTATAGATAATAATATTTAGTTCAGACTAGGTTAGTGGTCAATGTTCTGTTCTGGTCTTCAGCTACATATCTATGTTGGAATACTAGGGGGTGGTGTGTGTGTGTGTGTGTGTGTGTGTGTGTGTGTGTGTGTGTGTTGGAGCTCTGTTCAGAGTCTCAGTGTGTTAGATTCCAAATTCCATATCTCGACCAAAACTCCAGGGCTGAGATGATTGGAGAAACTTATGACTCACTATTAAACCTTCTAGAAGAAACATCATTGCTACAGTACTTTTTCTTATTCCTAATATACCTGAAAAAAAAACATTATTATTCTCCTTTACTGGATCACTGTCCTGGGCTCTGCCTCATCTCTGGAATTTTTAACCACTGTCCCCACTGCCCTTAGTCTGTTCTGGTAAACTTTCATACTCTTACTGTCTGACCCCATTTGTAATTTTTGGAGGTTGCCCTCTTAGCCCTTTAAACAGCCTTCCTCGCCCCCTTGGAGAATTATTTATGTTTCCTATGCCTTCTTCCTTCCTCAACCCTTCCCTTGCAACATTTGAAACCCCCCAACACTGCACTCTGAATGGACTCCCATTTGCTGTGTGCAGTCCTTGCCTTGGTTATGTCCCAGTCTATGCCAGCCAGGTTTAGGTCTCCTGTCAGTACCACCTTCCCCAACTTGACAGCCTTTCTAATTTCCTCTTCCAACAACCTGTCTTCTGCCTCAGACAGGTTTGGAGGTATGTAGACAACTCCCAAACTGATCTTCTTCCCACCCTTCACCACCAGCTTCACTCAGAGCAATTCCAACTCCTCCTTGACTGATTTCTCCTCCATCACCCTTACACATCCCTTATGCACAATACAACTTGTCCCCTCACTATTTTCTCTTGTTCCAGCCAAGAGTCTAGCCTGAGATTAACAGATCCCAATCATGGCTGGGTATAGCCCATCATGTTTCCGTTATGGCTATGATGTCTACTTGGCCCTCTATAGCCAGCACCTTCAGGTATTCCATTTTATTCCGAAAGCTCCTGGCATTCAAGCTGATCATTTTCCATTCTTCCCTTTCTCTGTCTCTGTCATGTCCTCTCTACTTCCCCTTATCCATCCAATTTGTTAGCTCCATCTACCCATTTGTTTGCTTCTTACTAAATACGTATGTTAAGGTTAATCTTTAAACAGTGGTATTGTTGACCGGTGTTATGTAAATATAAAAAATAAGACAGCTGCTGCTGGTCTGACAGCACAGTGGTAGCACTACTGCTTGTGACACAGATGACCTGCATTTAGGAACAGGCTCATGTTGTCGGAGGGCCAGCCGGGGGAGGAGGCTTGAGCGTCCAAGGGACTGCTCATTTTCTCTGGGGAGTGGGGGATGCACTGACTAGGTGCATACCTGGCCTCTGGTGGTGGCCAGAGGAACAGCTTGCCTGAGTCTGACAGAGGGGGGAGGCATGACGGATGCCAGGTTGCACCTTGGCATCAGTGCACGTCACACCTCTGGGGGGGTGTACACAAAAAATGCTTGACCCCAGTGCAACACCAATGAGAGGGTGGATCCTAGCCCTCACCCACTGGCACCACAGCCCGAGAGGATGGACCCTGATGAGATTTAAGGTATGGCTACAGGGTGGGGAGTTGAAGGCCTGGCCCTTCCCACTCTGTCACCACCTGAGGAGGTAAACCAAGGCTCTGTGGGGGGTACTCCCGGAGTTTGTGGTGCTGGAGGGTCAGTCAGGTGATAGTGCCGGTGTTGAGGGGGCTTAGAAATAGAAATTGCAAAAAAAAAAAAATAAGATAGCCTGCAAAGCGTCACTTTAAAAAAACACAGACTGAATGTACTTTGTAAGACTGTGATAGCACCTACATTAGGTATATTAAAATAGTTTTTACAACTTCTGAAGTCATTTAACAATGTATTGATACCCAGTGAAAAGACTTTAGGGGTATCAGCAGCTGGTATACCTTAAAGATACAAACATTAGTCTATTAATTGTAACCTTGTTATCTACAGTACTGTAACAAATGCTGTTCAGTATGCCTTTTTCGTCTCTGGCACACAGCCTAGGCTACAGGTCAATAGGCTGACCATCAGAAATGTAAAATGACCAGAAACACCTGCACCCACAAGATCAGACTCTCTAAATCACAATATTACAGGGACTGCCTTACTAATTCCTGGGGACATGGAAGGAAATTCTGGGAAAACCTTAAAGACCTTACTGGTAAAAATAACAAGACATCTCCCTCTATGCTACTTGTAAATGGGGTAATCACCCAGGATCCCTGCACCATTGCAAACACCTTCAATGAGGCTTTCACTGACCTCAGCAGCATACTGCCGCCTGACCTCCCTGATACATTTGATGTAAATGCGCATAGGCCAATGATTCTACCCAACGAGCCCCCTTCACGCCCTCCACCCTTTTACCTTAAAGCAATCACCATCCCCAAAGCCAGAAAATATCTCATGCAGGTTCTAGGCAAACCCAGACATAGCAGTAACACACCGGACCTTACGAAACTTGCTCTGACCCTGGATGATGTGCTCCTGCCGCTAACATATCTCATGAACCTCTCTCTGGTTGGGTCAATTCCCCTAGATTTGGAAAGCTACAGTGGTCACCTCTATCTTTAAATGTGGGGACAGAGCACTTCACTCAAACTACCACTCAATATCAATACTGCCTCCCCTCTCTAAGACGTTAGAAAGAATAGTTTCTGACCAACTGGTTGAGTACCTGGAAAAGTATGGAATACAGTGCCCACAACAGCAAGGGTTCAGAAGGGGACACAGCACCTCCACTGCCCTCTTGGAGTACTCTGGTTTCCTGCATGGGGCCCTTGACAGTAGTCAGTTAGCTGGGATGATTTATATTGACCTAACTAAGGCCTATGACACTATCAATCATAAGACACTTCTCTCAGAACTCCGCTCCTTCGGACTCTCCATGGAAGTTGTTGGATGGTTTCAGAGCTACCTTTACAATTGGTCCCAACATGTAAAAATAGATTTATTCAGCCTTTTTATTAACAGATGACCTTCAATCTGCAAAGAGCAAATTCTTCTTTACGCAGATGATGCTGTCATCTTCTCCAAAAGCCCAGACCTGCTCCAACTTCAGTTGAACCTTCAGACTGACTTCACTGCAGCAGAAGCTTGGTTTTCTAAATACAAGCTTCTGATGAGCTACAAAAAAACTAAAGTTATGCTCTTTGCAAACCCTCGTAATAAGCATAACAGCTTTGAAATGACGATCCTGAATTACCTATGCACCCCCATTGTGCAAGTACAAACCTTCAAATATCTAGGCATCACTATGGACAACGCTCTATCCTTTGCTCAGCACACAGATCAAATTGTTCAGATTGCCAATCCTAGAATTGGTCTACTATACAGGCACCGTCATTGTCTGACCCAAGAAGCATTGTCACTCATCATAAAAAGCTCCATTCTGTCCATCATCGACTACTGGTTAGTAGTCTATGGGGCAGCCCCTGACACCACCCTCAAAAGGATTAGTACTGCATTAATAAATCTTGTAGGCTTCATCTTGGTTCCACTAGACTAACCCATACATGTGCCCTTTATGCGCAGTCCAATTGGCTTACTCTACAACGTAAAATATGATATCAAGTGTGTCTTCCAGGGGGAGAAAAAAAACACCTTGGCCTAACTCCACCTGTCATCCAGAATCTCCTCTCCACCACCCCACCCCTCACCGTACAAGAAGCACCACCAGACAATCTCTCAATGTCCCATTTTTCCGTACCGCACAAGCAAAAGATCTTTTGCTTATCGGGCCCCTCTATGGCTTAACGAACTCCCCCGAATATAATAAATGAACCCAAACTTGACCCATTTAAGAGACAACTCCACCAGCACCTCACCTGTCTTAGCATTTGTGATTGCCAGCCCCTGATTCCTGTCCTTGACCCTTCTCTGCCCATTATGCCCTCCGCACTTATCCCCCCACCCCATCCCTCAACCCCTTTTTCATGGAACCCGACAAAGAAGTACTTATCCAGCTTAACTCTTGAGCATGACAAAAAAACATTTATTTCTGTTTGAATAGCTCATTTGTTGTTACATTGTAATCTAATTGTATGTTATCCTTGTATTCTCTGTTTCAGACACTGGTGCCCTGTAACACTGCACTTTTACTGTTCCCAGTGTTCCAGTCTTGTAATGTACAACATGTTATGTGTCTTTTGTTCATCTGACATGGAATCTTTGTAAACAAGCTTCCAGCTCAAGGGTGTATTTCCAAGATCTCAATAAATAAATAGTTTTTCTTGCTAATATACCACTGCACCACAGCACTGCCCTAGCATTTCCTAACAGTAGCAATATCTTCCATTGTTTTTCCCACATACTATTGGATATTCTCTTGATACATTTTTTGGGGGAAGGAGATGACACATTAATTGCACAATGATACATAAGACTTCCACTTGTTTAAATGCTAACACACTGACATGGAGCTTTTCATAAACTCATCATCATCACTTCATTTATTTGAAAGAACGCTTTTTGGGCCAATAACACCAGAGCAGATTAAAATACAGAAAACACGTGTAACTAGCAATAAATATACATAAGACTTGTATTGTTATTTAAAACGTGGTTAACTAAAACACAGTAGCATGCAGGAATATCTAACATTATAAAATACATATCTCAGGTATGAAACATCTATAGTGATGATGCCTACCATGTTTACTTCAAAGGGAGCCACAAAGATTTAACTAGTGGGCAGTCCCATAAGGTATGAATAGCAGTATCATTAAGTGCCTTACATTTTTAACAGGTATCAGTCACACTAGTTTTATGCAATACTTGTTTAAAAAGTGTCCAACATAAATTATTCATTAAACATAGCTGAGTAAACCTATAGCTATCCAGCTTAGGACATATTTTCCTTGATGACCAAATCAGATCCTAGTTCAATGAGCTCATAAAACACTCAAATCTTGCAAGAATTAATCTTTTCTAACCCCAGGAATCCCTCACTTAGTGTTTACACTTTAAGCATTTATCTCCATGTAGAAAGTTGCCCCAGAGATAGAACCTCATTCAAATGATACAATCTTAGAATATAGGTTCAAACTCTGCATCAATACTCCATTAAGGCAGTTGTTCAGATTTGTTTCTCTGCCTGAAGAGAGCAGTTGCACCATAGTCAGCTTCTGTATCTCTGGTTCTCCAGATGGTTATTTGTTTTTTAATGTCATAAAAGTTGAATTAGTACTGTTACAGTTAGTGTCATGGGCAGGGGGAAGAGGGAGGAAAGCACAAGGAGAAGGACCAGTTGGGAGGAAAGTTAAAGGAGAAGGACTAGAAGTACAAGGAGGATTCAGTAAAGGGAGCTGAGGGTTTAGGCCAGGGGAGCACGACGAGCAAGGAGGAACTAAATGGAGACAGGAAGGAAGGGAGGATGAGCCAGGCTAGTTTAGCAGATGGGGGAGAAGGACCAGTTGCAAGCAGTGAGGGGGGAATTAGCAAGGTACAGAAGGATACTCAGGAGGAGAAGAGGCATAGGATTGGAGGGGAGGGGGTGGCCATGGTAAATAAGGAGGGGGTGGCATGTGGCACCCAGATAGGGGGAGGAACAAGGAGCCAGCTGGGTGGAGGGGCCGGTAGAAAGGATGAGGGACATGGAAGGAGGGGAATGGAGGAAAAGGAGTGGTCAGAGTGCTCCTGCTGGGGGATTCTATGATCAGGGGTATCAAATGGGATAGGGAGGGAGAAGCCTGGCCAGTTAGAACAAGATGCTTCCCTGGACTAACGGTGCACAGGGCTAAGCACGAGGCATATCAGCTGGCAAAGGACTGTGGGGTTTCCCCAGACATACTGGTCCACCTGGGTACAAATGACATTGAGGGAAATAGCGAGCTAGAGATACAGGCAAGATTCAGGAGGCTCGCCAGGGTCTGTCATGACATAGGATGCACAGTTTCCTTCTCAGAAATCCTGCCAGTGCCAAGGGCTAGTGGGGAACACAAAAGGAAAATTAGGGAGATAAACCAGTGGCTCAGGGAGTGGTGTGAGGCCAGAGGGTATGGGTTGATGGGGGATTGGGGGGAGACCTGGGAGGATAAGGAGCTGTATGCTAGAGATAGACTACATCTCAATTTGGAGGGGAGGGGAATCCTTAAGTTGAAAATAGAGGAGTTCATTGGTGAAAAGTGGGGTTTAAACTTGTGAAGGGGCTGGGATGGGAGAAAAGGCTGTCAAGGGGGTGCCGATAAAGGAGGGACTCTGTCTCCACCCCCCTGGGGACCAGGAGGATTGCAGGAAAAGGCCAACTGGCAAAGTGCAGACCAGGAGAAAACAGACTCCCCATGGGAACACGAGCAGGGGAAATGGAACTATAGGGAAAGGGTGGAAGGTGGTCCTGCTAAATGCCAGGAGCTTGGGCAATAAAATGCCTGAGCTCAGGCGATGAACTGAGGAGCAGTGGATGTGGCAGAGGTCACTGAGACTTGGGCCACTGCAAGACATGACTGGGACCTGAACCTGGAGGGTTACACTATGTTCAGGAAGGACAGGGGGGAGGGAAGGGGAGGAGGGGTAGCAATGATAGTCAAAAACTGCATTGGCATAGGGGGAGTAGAGGAGGCGGAGGGAACCGTGGAGGCAATTTGGGTCACCTTGATAACAAGGGGGGGCAAGAGAGTAAAAATAGGAGTGGTGTATAGACCCTCTGCCCTGGCGGAGGAGCTGCAGGACAGTCTGGTGGCAGATGTTAGGAGACACTGCAGACTGGGCAGAGGAACGGTGGTGGTGTTAGGGGACTTAAACATGCCAGGAACAGACTGGGAGACTATGACATCCTCTGTGACCAGGAACAGGAGTTGTTGGATGTCTTTCAAGCGCGTTCCTAACTCAGCAGGTGAGGGAACCGACCAGGGAGACACGGGTACTGGATGTGGTCCTGGCAGACAGTGACCAGATTGGGGGCCTGGAGGTAAGGGACCCATTGGCGGGGAGTGACCATGCCACGGTCTGGTTCTGCCTGGACCTAGGAGGGGTAGAAGGCTGCACAAAGACGGAAGTAACTGACTTCAGGGGGCGGATTTTAAGGAAATGGGAAGGATCCTTAAGGAGCATTTGGATGGGATTGGGTCAGACATGGACGCTGATAGTAGGTGGGAAATCATCAGGAGAGGGGTGCAGGATGCTACCAGCACCTGTGCAAGAGTAAGACGAAAATGCGGTAGGGCCCAAAAACCCTGTTGGTGGACCAGGGAGGTCCAGGAGGTGGTGCGGGGAAAGAAAGCAGCCTATAAGAAATTCAAGAGCTCAAGGAGAGAAAGGGATCGAGGGGAGTATGAGCTGATGGCTAGAAGGGCCACTAGAGTGGTGAGGGCGGCTAAGGCAAGAAAGGAGCAGAACCTGGCCAGGGAAATTAGGAGAGGGAAAAAGGGGTTCTTTAGATACATTGGGGAAAGACAAAGGGTGAAGGGGCAGATTAGCAGGATTAAATCAGGGGAGAGATGGGCACAAGACCCGGGGGAGCAGGCTGAGGTACTAAATGAGTACTTCACCTCAGTTTCACCAGGAAAATGGGGATGCTGCATCATACATGGGAGGAGACAGATAATGAGGAGGGGGACCTTACCGATCGGCAGGTCTGGGGAGAGGGGAGGCATCACTGGCAGGTGGGGGAGGGCTAAGCAGGGAGAAGAGGTACCAGAAGTGGAAATCACAGCAGAGAGAGTGAGGAAGCCCTCAGCTCCCTTAAGACGGAGAAAGCACTGGGGCGGATAAATTACATCCTAGAGTGCTGAAGGAACTTGCAGATGTCCTGGGAAACCCCTGGCAGAGCTTTTCACCATCTCTCTGAGGACAGGGTGGGTGCCCCAAGACTGGAAGGTGGCGCATGTAGTGCCTATCCACAAGGGGGGATCAAGGGAGGTGGCAGGGAACTACAGGCCTGTCAGCCTGACATCGGTGGTGGGAAAGATGATGGAGGGCATTGTCAAGGAGAGGCTAGGGGGACCTGGATAAGTCAGGGTGCCTGGACGATGAACAGCATGGATTCATCCTGGAAATCGTGTCAGACAAACCTGGTGGAGTTCTATGACTCGGTGACAAGTGCCTTGGACCTGGGTAGACCAGTGGATGTCCTCTTTCTAGACTTCAGCAAGGCATTTGACTCTGTTCCTCACGTGGGCCTGTTGGATAAGCTAGGAGAAATGGGGGTGGGAAACCAGATGATCAGATGGATAGGCAATTGGCTCCAGGACGGGACCCAGAGGGTCGTAGTTGGTGGGATAGTCTCATCCCCAAGGAGGGTCATTAGTGGGGTCCCACAGGGATCAGTCCTTGGGCCCCTTCTGTTCAACGCCTACCTATCTGACATAAGGACAGGAATCAGGAGTGAGATGAGTCTCTTTGCAGATGACTCGAAACTGGGGGCGGTGGTGGATGGGGAGGAGGGGAGGTGGCCCTGCAGGGGACCTGGAGGCTCTGGAAAGATGGTCTAGAAAGTGGAAGCTGAGGTTCAATGCAGGAAATGCAGGTTACTCACACCTGGGGCAGAAACCCAGGCAGAAATGTACACCCTGAGGGGGAAATACTACAGGTCGCAATGGCTGAGAGGGACCTGGGGTGGTGGTGGATGTCAAGATGAACAACTCTGAGACTTGTAGGGCAGCAGCCAAGGCCAACAGGATGCTGGGATGCATCGCTAGGGGATCACCTCAGAAGGAGGGAAGTGATACCCTCTGTATAACTGCTTGGTGAGGCTGCACGTGGAGTACTGCATGCAGTTTTGGAGGCCACACTTAAAGAGGGACATTAACCTCCTGGAGAGGATCCAGAGGAGGGCAACCAAAATGATTTGGGGCTTGGGGGACAGGACCTATGAGGAGAGGCTCAAGAGCTAAATATACACATTGGAAGAGAGAAGGGACGGGGGGACATGATAGAGGTCTTCAGGTACATGAAGAGGGTAAATGGGGAGGAACAGTCAGGGTGCTTGAAGGAAGGAGGAAGGGGCCACTAGAGGCATGGGTGGAAGCTGGAGGGGAAGATTCAGAGGAGAAAGGAGGAGGTGCTACTTCACTGAGAGGGTGGTGGAGCCATAGAATGCACTACCTAGGGGGCTGGTGGAGGCAGAGACAGTGGAGGGGTTCAAGAGGGGGTGGGACAGGTACAGGGGAAGGGTTCTGGAAGCAAAATCCAATGCAGCAAGAATATCCGGAACTGGGAATGGAGAAGCCAGAGAAGGTGAGGGGGACAGCAAGGTCAGCACCCAGGGTGGGGGCTGACCAAACGAGCAGACACGAAAGACCATTAGGCCTATTCTGCTGGCATTTTAGTATGTTAGTATGTTAGATACTCTGTGTTATAAGGGATGTATTTTTAGTAATCTGGTTTCTCCAGTTTCTGATCAAGTCCCAGGAACCCAAGAAAACCCTAACTGGCAACAAATTGTTTTTGAGGCTAAATTTTGACTTTAAACCACTAACCTACATTTTTTCTATAGTGGTTTTATCATTGTCGGCTTTTATGTTTACAGGAAGCATGTAGCTTTTACTTTCCACTCATGTCTACAGCCTTTGACCTTAATTAATTGGTTCCTGTTACAGGAACTACAATATGAACTTTGGCCAAGTTTGTTTAGCTCAGAGCCATTTTGGCTATTAGGCTCTTGCAAAAGAGATTTTTCTTTTAGTTGTCAATTCATTTCCCACAACGTCTCTCTAAACTGATATGTCTGAGAGACCTGAGGAACAAAATATAGAACTATTAGTCTCGAAAAATTATTAAAAAAGTGTTTTCAGCTCCTGGCAAGGGCAGACTGCCACAAAATCTTTTTTGTGTGTCTGAGTCGAGAACATAACTTTTCTACTTGTGAGTGTTATCTTAAATTTTGTCCAAAAACCTTAAAGAAAAGGGCTAAAAAAACAAAACAAAACAAACTATGGCTTCTCAGTCTGCCTTTGTGTCACAAAAAAAAAGGCTGTGAGGGAATTCCCAGTGATGGTGGAAAGCACACACCAGAAGGGCCTGTCTCCTCATGTACAGCTGTAGTCCTTGTAAAAGAGGATAGAAAATGATAAAGCTGCTCAGCCATTTGATAAGCATGGTATCGATGGATCATGCTCCAGGGTGTCCGAAATGGGGAACCCTGAATCCAGTGTTAGCAAAAATAAAAGCCTCCAAGCAGACACCGAAAATGGTGCCTGCAAGAAACAAACTTAAAGAGAAAAATGTCACCGTCACTCCAACTGAAAGGAGGAAGGAGCAGACAGATGACACAGAGAAAATGCCCTCATCTAAGGACGGCTCTCCAGGCCATGGGAAATTTTAATAATGTGAATGCCACCCCCTCTTCTCAGGCTCAGCTTCCAACCTATCTACATATGGTGTAGGAGGAAGAAATGTACTATGTACAAGAGGAAGAAGGTGACCCCATGGAATCAGAGGGTGCACCTCAGCAAGATTTTGACTCTCCTCCAAGGCATAATTGTTCTCAATTTATGCATACTGTTTGCTTTCTGCAGTTGGTCTGCAAATCTCCCAGGTCACGCCTAAACATAGGCATATGTATGCCTAGTGTATGTTGCCTGGTCTCAAAAACACCCAAAAAAATAAATACATAATGAGGACTATTCTTTTTCCTTAAGTGTCAGGCAAATAGTAGATACCCTAAGATCCTGCCTCAAGAAACAGAGAATGATGAGGAAGCTGAATTTATGGATATGATGGGGGTAGCACCAACAATACACAAATCATTTCACAAGGCCATCTCAAAAATCATGTCTGCACCTACTTCAGCTGCAGCCATGGATAGAAATATTGAAAGAAAATGTCAGGTGGGTAGATGGGGGAGGCAGAATTCCTGTATGCCCTCCCTGATCATCAAGGGATAGTCCAGACTGCTGCATGTGGGACTCCTAAAAACTGGATGTAATGGCCAGAAAGGTTTGTACATCAGCGTCCTAATAAAGCAGACAGTGAGCTGGTACAGGACTTAATTACCACATCATGATCAGCCCTAGATGTCATTAAATACCAATTCCACACTACTGTGGACACTAATGACACTATTGCTAGAGTTTTAGCCCATTCAGTGTCCTTAAGAAGATTTTCTTGGTTAAGGACAACTATCCTTTCGTAGGACACTCAGACCAAAGCCATGGATTTCTCCTTTGCTGGAAACTCACTTTTTGATGATAAAGCAGAGGCATACATGAAACAAGTGGATGAATACAAAACCGCTTACAATAGTAACAATAAGAAGGAAAAGGTCTCTACCTCCTACAGACCTTATGGAAGGGGAGGCAGAGGCAGAGGATACTTCCCCAAAACCTATAATCTATATGCCCCTTGTGAGTACCAATCACAAAGAAGCTACTATGGAGGCAGGGCAGAAGTGGTTCATAGCGTGCTGCTGCAGCACCAGCACCCAAGCCTCAGCCAAAGCAAAACACCTGAAAATTCTGCCCAGGTGGCCCAACCATTGCCAGAGGAAGGAAGACTGGCCCACTACTTCCAGGAATGGGTAAACATTACCCTAAGCAAGTGGGTTCTGGAGGTAGTGGGCCAGGGTTTGTCCCTGCAGTTCAAAAGATTTCCAAAACTGCAGAAACACAAAAGCTTTCCAGCTTTCTCTATCACAGATAGAATTCTGCTGGAACTACAAGTAAAATTGCTACAAGCACAATTTATGGAAAGGGACCCTGCATCTCAGTGGGGCAAGGGTCTTTTTTCAAGGTGCTTCTTGAGCCACAAGAAAAATGGGGAGTGGCAACCCATTTTAGATCTCAGATATCTGAACAAGTGTATAAAAAATAGAAATTCAAGACAGTCACTCTGAGAACAGTGATAGCATCCTTACAGTCAGGGCACTTGCTGAGATCACTGGATCTGAAAGATGCCTTATTTTGTATCTCAGTCAGGCCTTCCCACAGAAAATATCTCAGATTCAGGCTTGGGAACTGCCATTACCAGTTTGCAGCCCTTCCCTTTGGCCTCATCTTAGCCCCAAGGGTATTTACAAAGTGCTTAATAGTGGTGGCAGCACATCTGAGAAGGCACAATGTGTTGGTTTTTACCTACCTGGATGACTGGCTAGACTCAGTGAAAACAGAACAAGAGACAGGGTGCTCCATTCAGACTGTAAAAATATTTTTGGAGAACCTGGGGTTCTTAATAAATCTGCTGATGTCCCAAATAGAACCTGTTCAGGTGCTAGACTTCATAGAAGCAGAACTGAACACCCTGCAGGGGAAAGCCTTCATCCCGTGGGTCAGAGTGGCAACTCTGAATGAAAAAGCAGAATCTTTTACAGCAAGCTAGCCAAGACCAGCAAGGGATTTCTTGCAACTACTGGGAAACATGGTTGCATCTACACCAGTGGTTCCTTAGGCCAAGTTCCAGATGAAAAATATCCAGCATTATTTAGAAGATAATTGGTCTCAAAGATGGCACCTACTCATAAAACTAGTACCATTTACAAAAGCATTGGTAATGTCACTAGAGTGGTGGGTGGAAGGAAGAAAGCAACCTCAGAAAGGGCATTCCCTTCCTTCAGTGATCACCAACAAGCATCCTTACAACAGATGTTTCACTTCTGGGGTGGGGTGCCCACCTACCGGATCTTACACTAAGTGGCACCTAGAGCCCACAGGTGTTCCTGGAGCACATCAACCTCTTGGATCTCAGGGCAGTGTTACTAGCAATGCAATACTTCTCCTCTCAGCTGCAAGGTCAGTCTGTTAAAATCAGAACGGACAACACTACAACAATGTACTACATAAACAAGCAGGGTATAACAGGATCCTCAAAACTGTGTAGAGAAGCAATGAGGATCTGGGACTTGGCATATTCCTTAGAAGCAAACATCTGTGTGGTACATCTGCCAGGCAAAGGCAATGTCCTGGTTGACTCTTTAAGCAGAATCAGCCAGAGCAATCACAACTGGGCTCTGAACCAACACGTTTTGGCCACAATTTTCCAAAGGTGGGGTATTCCAAAAAAAAGATCTGTTTGCCTCCAGGGAGAACAATCAGCTTCCACACTTTTGTTGCAGACCACAAGCCAGATGGATAGTCCCAGAGGATGCCCTGGCTTTTCACTGGACAAGGAGGTTCCTGTATGCCTTCCCACTATTCCCAATTATATAGTTAGTACTCCTGAAGCTCAGGAGAGAACATGTAACAATGATTGTAATAGCCCCAGACTGGGTCAGGCAGCTTTGATACTCAGTGCTTATGGCCCTGTCCAGCAGGAATCCATTCAGCCTGCTCTGAGCCACAATCTGCTGACTCTGCTCCAGGGCAAGATAACATTCCCAGACCCCAGGGCATTATGCCTGAGGGCATGGTTCTTGAAGAGCTGAAATACTCTGGATCGAATCTCTCAGAGGATGTCCTGAAAGTGCATGAAATTCTAGGAAACCAGCAACCAGGAAAGCATAGTACTCTAAATGGAAGATATTCTCATACTGCTGTGCCTCCAGAATGATAAACCCAACAGAGGTAGGGTTGCCTACAGTCCTGGAGTACCTGGTACACTTGCAGTCCCACCATGGGATCTCAATGTCTGCCTTGTGCAGCTTATGATGGCTCCTTGTAAGCCTATGGACACTGCTGACCTAAAATATGTCACTTGGAAAACCATATTCCTCATTGCCATGACCTCTGCTAGGAGGGTAAGCAAGCTACAAGTGCTCTGCACAGAGCTGAATTACATAGTCTTCCATAAGAACAAGGTAGTCCTTAGAACCAACAGGAATTTCCTACCTAAGGCGGAATCAGAATTTTATCTGAACCAGTCAGTTACTCTTCCTGTACTCTATCCTAAGTTATCCAGTCCAGGTGAGTAGAAATTGCACAGCCTGGATCTTATGTGAGTACTAAGCATTTATCTGGACCAGACAAGGAATGTCAGGTCTTGGGCCACTCAGCTTTTTGCTACCTATAGTGAAGTTGGCAAAGGTAAACCAGGAGGTTCATCTCATGCTGGACAGTCCCTTGCATTCAGTTCTGTTAGGAAAAAGCTGGGGAAGTTTCACCCAGAAGCTTAAGAGCATACTCCACAAAGGGTACCCCTGCCACTGTGGCATCTATTAGATTCATCCCATTCTTAGACATTTGCAAAGCAGCTACCTTGAAAATACTGCACACCTTCACTAGAGGAATTGTTTCTTAAAGCAGCTACAGATACGGGCGAGGAAAGGCAATGTCCGGGTATTCAGCCAGAGGTAAACCGTGCAGCAGACATTAAGAGTGTATTCATTGATTTACAGAGAGTGATCATTTGTGGTAGAAGACATTACTGGGGCAGAATTTACACTTGAAGCATACCTCAGGGTTGAACGCTCACCAAGAGGACTGTGGGTCACAAACAAACCAGGTTATGGATGGGAGAGGGAACTTTTTATGAATGACTGGAAAACATCGCTTCAGCTGGGTACTGATTTACTAATCAAAACAGTAATAAAGGATTACCAAGCTCAGCAATCAGATGTCATGAGTGATATACAGGCTAATGAAAAGATAGTTAAATCTTATAAAGATCATCCAGAATTTAACAACTTTGAAAAAAAGCTAAAAGAGGCAGTACAAAAGGAAGAGAATGAGATAAAACATACCAAGCTTAAAAAGTTTGAACATGACAGACAGGACTATCTGCTAGATAGAGTATTTGATTAGAATAAGAACAAAAGGGGTAGAAGTAATAATAGTAACAGATACCAGCAGAATCAACAAGATCCACAGAAACTCCATTCCATATTCAAAATCTGTATCTACTCTCCCATTTATACCTCCAACAGTGAATCAGAAGGTGAGCCTTTTTCAGAAGAGGAACCAGAGGAACAACTCAACCACAGGAGAAATGAACAATGTATGGTCCAGTTTCAGGGTCAATTACAGGCACAGCCACAGCTGAGAGAAGTGAGATTGTTGCGAGGCCAGATTCAAGTGACTTCATCACCACAGTCCAGCACTACAAATGGACAAGGAGGGGCGGAAAGAAACACAGGAGGCAGATTTTGTGGCAAAAGGAGAAAAACCAGGTCCAGAGAATATAGTAATCAACATTTCTGGGGTGGATTTAACCGAAGATCAGCTTTTTGTGTTGAGAGAAGGACTTTCATTTGTACCAGCAGCTGATTTGAAACCATTTGATGTATATGTGGATCTCCACAGGTTCCCCAGAATCTAAATAAAGCATACTTTGAGAAAGTTAAGATGTATAGGGGAATAACTTCAGTGGTAAGCCAGGACAGTGGCACAACACCTCCTGTACAAGATGTAAGGTCTTTTAAACCATATAATGAAAGAGTGAAGGTGTTTGAAAGAGCCTGTGAATGTTGATTACTATATTCTCTGAACCTGGGTTTATCTCCTTTTGCCACGAAATCTGCCTCCTGTGTTTCTTTCCGCCCTCCTTGTCCATTTGTACTGCTGGACTGTGGTGATGGAGTCACTTGAATCTGGCCTCTCAACAATCCCACTTCTCTCAGCTATGGCTGTGACTGTAATTGACCCTGAAACTGGACCATACATTGTTCGTTTCTCCTAGCAAGAGACAGTATGCCCACCTTTGTCAATATAACTCGTGCTGAGTCTATAGCTTTGAAATCACTGGAAGAAAATAAGAACATAACAATTAAACCAGCAGACAAAGGGGGCTCTATTGTTATACTGTCTACCAAGCAATATGTAGAGGAAATTGACAGGCAACTGGAAGATACAACCTTTTTATAAGAGGCTTTTGAGAGATCCTATTATTCAGTTTAAGAAGGAAATACTGTAGATTTATTCCTGTTCAGTGTAGAATCAAATGGTGTTATAGACCATGATAAAATGTATCTTATTGCTGCCCAGCCTGTCAGAGCTAGCATAGATGTCTTGCCCCAAATCCACAAGAACATGCAGAATCCCCCAGGACGACCAATAGTGGCAGGTATCGGTTCCTTAGTAGAACTATTATCTAAATATGTGGATTCACACATTAAAGGTTATGTCACACTATTACGCTCATATATACGAGACACAATGCACATATTGGAAGTTCTGGAGGATATACAGTCTGAAAGTGATTGGCTCCTGGTGTCAATGGACATTTGTTCATTATATACCAACATCCCCATACTGAAGATTTAGAAGCATTGCGGTATTGGTTTGACTGTGATCCTACACTGGAAACAGTAAAGAAAGAATTTCTCCTTGAATGTTCAGAACATGTCCTTAGGAAAACTATTTTCTTTTTCAGAATGCATAGTACCCACAAATTAAAGGGACAGCCAGGGGGGCAATGTTTGCCCCAATTACACTAATCTCTACCTGGGCAAATTGGAGAAAGAATACATCTATGATGGCCAGGTCAATCCTTTTTTGGATAAGATTGACATTTGGCGTTGCTTTACAGATGACATATTTATGGTGTGGCATGGCAGCAGGGCGGAGTTGAGTCAATGTGTCTCCTACTTAGAAAAAAGTAACAATAACCTGAAATTTTCAGTGCAGTGTGATCCCGTGTCTGTCTTCTTCCTGGATCTAAAGGTAATCAAGAAAGAGGATGGTACCTATGGAACGGATTTATTCAGGAAGGAGAGAAACAGGAACTCATTGCTTTTTGCTACCAGCTGCCATATGCCACATCTGATTAGAAATATTCCTAAAGCCCAGATGTTGAGACTTTGTAGGAATTGTAGTGAAGAAGCAGGTTTTGTTGCTAATGCATTTGACTTATCTGAGAGGTTTATGGGAAGAGGTTACAATCCTGATACAGTATTCCAGGTGTATGGTGAGGCTTTGAAAAAGATGGGAAGGAGCTTCTTACAGTTAAGGAAAGAGCAAAAGATACCCCCAGGATGAATTTCATCACACAGTACACTAGACATGCAAAAACATTGAGAAAGTTATTATTGATAGCTGGAATATTTTGGAGTCAGAACCCCTACTTACAGAGGTTGTAAGAGAAAAAACACAAATGGTTTATAGGCATGGCTTGAACTTGAAAGACAGACTAGTTCATAGCTATCAGGAAACATTGGTTACCAGTACTGTTGATAGAAATTGGTTGCCACCACTGCCACAAGGTAACTTCATTTGTGGCAATCGCAAATTTTGAACATCCATACTTAAAACAGACACATTCACTACCTGTAATTGCAGTAGTGAATACAAAGTTAACAGCTTCTTTAATTGTAATACAGAAAACATAATGTATCTGACAGCTTGTGAATGTGTTGCATTTTACGTTGGAAAAATAACCAGACAGTGTAAATCATGGACAGGTGAACATTTGAGGTCCATCCTTGCTATCGACACTGGTAACACACTGGCTAACCACTGTAGAATTGTAGGCAGAAATTATCATTTGTTTAAGTTTTGTGGAATATAAAGGGCCACCTTAGGACCCGGGGGGTGGAGACCTTAATGAGAAACTGAAACAAAGAGAATCATTTTGGATTTTCACATTAGGAGCAATGATTACACCTCGCCTAAATGACAGAATTGAGCTCTTATCTTGCATAAAAAAATAGGTATCGCAGTTATCAATGTTTTCAGATTTATGAGCTATGGTATTAATTTAACATGTTGTTGCCTTTAGGCTATTAATGGTATATATTGTGTATTTCCATTCCAGATGGTCAATGAAGCAAGATTATTTTGCCTTACACCTGGATTTTTACATGTGGATGCAACATCAATGGACTTACCATTAAGTGATCCATTCTTTGATTCTGTAGTCAAATAATTTACTCTTTTGGAAATAAACAAAATAATTTATCTGGACCCCAGTATTTAATGATTTTTAAATAGTATATATGCATTTACACTTTAGTCTTATGTGTGCACATATGCATTCTATATATTTATATATTTAGCACTGAGCACTTTTTTCATTGATACACTGGTGATTGCACCATCCCTTTAAGGGATTACTATTTAAGACAATTTGTTTGTGTAAGAGACCATCCCCCTGATGACACACTAGCTGTGAAACTGGTTGGGGTCTTTGTGTTGTGACTTGTTTGTGGAACTACAAATGGTATGTTGCTGTTTTAATATGTTATTTAATAAAGCTGTATATTGCTAACAGTTTGGAGCTTTGCCAGTTTGCCTTTTTGATTGTACACCTTCACAAAGCACTACTGTCTGGGCATATAGTCCAGGAGGGATGCATGCTTTGGAACTGCTGTCTTGCAGACCTTTTTCCTTGGTAGGTTCTGGACACAACCTCCCAAGGTACCGCTGTATAGTCTGCTTAAAATGTAAACACTAAGTGAGGGATTCCTTGGTGTTAGAAGAAAAAAAGACTCACCGTAGTAATGTTGTTTATCCTCAGGGATCCCTCACTTGTTTACACTACCTCACCCTACATCCCCTTCTAGAACATGAAAATGGGTTCCCAAGAATCATTTGTTTTTATTGTGGTTGCTTGAACATTACTATTGCAGTTACTCTACAATTGTTAGATTTGTTTCCTAAATATTTCAATGATGTTTACATTTACGTGTCTGAGTCAATTTGATTGATGTTTTCAAAAATGTTTGCCTCAATATTTATATAGTTTTTGGTAGCCTTTTAGCTAGTTTTAGTAGTCACAGCTCCACCTCAGCTATTGAAATTAATCTAAGCAATCGCCAGAGTGGACCATGCATACAGAGTTTGAACCTACATTCTAGGATTCCATCATTTCAATAAGGTTCTATCTCTGGGCCATCTCTCCACATGGAGGTAAATGCTTAAAGCACAAACTCATTAAGGGATCCCTGTGAAGAAACAACATTACTACAGTCATAAATTTTTTTTCCATACTGTAGCCTCCCACTCATTTGTCTTTGGGCCAATGAAGACAGAAACACACAGGAACCAGAACTTATGGGACTGGTGGTGCTGGTGTTTAGCACTAATATATGATATATAGTAGTGAAAAAAGTTGGGGTATCCTGATTAGGGTCATACACAAATACTAAAATGTATGCTGTTTGTTCTAACCTACCATGGAGCAAAAGAAAACGTCCATCCGGATCCCAAATTTCCTATACAAGATAAAAGGGTTAGAGCGAGAAAATAAAATGGCCACTCTTCTTGGTACTGTTCCCCACCCCATAAGCCTGTCCGACCCATTCACACCTAAAAAGTGTGATCTGGTCCCTAGGGAGATGAGTCTCTTGGAGACAGGCAATTGTAGCCTACAATTTACGCGGATGCTTAAGGATCTTATACCACTTAGTCTGGCCCCCTCCCCCCGGGATATTCCACAAAATTACTCAAAGAACATTAGCCATAAATAATATGGAATAAGAGCAACAGCACTAAAAAAAAAATACATAAACTACACAGTACTGCTACCTTCTGATTTTGGTAATCCCCCATGACAAACAGTAAATACAAACAGGCTAATATAACTGGGAACAGAAAGCCCAAGAACAAAGCCATCAAACAAAACTCCAACAACTTTCATCATCCCCCTGGTCCAGCTGACCACTGCCTCTCCTCAGCAGCTCTTGACTGGCCAGTGAGGTCCACCATATCAACTCCACAGTTGTACAAACAAACAAAAATGCCTCCCTCATCCCTCCTCCTTCATTACCCCCAGCTAGGGCACTGGAAGGCATAAATCAGAAATCAAGTAAGTTATAAAAAACTACCTACAATAACAGCACTAGCCTATAGGATCAACCAGTTCAACAGGTAGCAAAGTATTTCAGATGCCCTATAAAAAACCAGAGAGGAAAAGAACCAAGCAACAATCTAGATCCCTGCAGCTGACACGCTTATACAAAAAGAAGAGTGGTGGCAGTAAGGTATAGTACCTGCAATTATAAAAAAACAGAGCCATCTACTATGAAGCCAGGCAAAGGAGAGACGGTCCCACCTCACTCCTCACATTACCAAACTAAACCTCTAGAGAAATTAAATATACCAAATAATCTGAAAGAAGATCATGCATGTAGGAGAAAAAACAAATATCACAGGATAATAAAAGAAAAGGAGGGAGAGGGGGAAACCAACAGCATACCTTTACGATAGAGTTATACAGCATATAAAAGAATATAGCTGCAGGGACAAATACAGAAATATTAAGGTAAACAACCCTGTCAGGCCTCCTATATTATACAAACATTTTAAAGTGTTAACATAGCAAGAGTAAAAAAAAAACCTGGTAAATTTGCCATCAAGAAGCAACCTTCATAACTATCAACTAACTTCCCCCCCCGCCCAGTCATTACTAGAACTGTCAGTAAAACATCAGCATCATCAGAACAGGCCTCCAAAACCATGAGACAGTCAAGTAATCCAGAATCAGAAATGATTTAAACATCCCATATGGAAAATTATACTACGTCCACAAAGTCTGAAGTAGTCCCAATATGAGTCTATGTAAGAAAAGGCCCATGTCTTCTTGTTAGGGAAATTATGAAACAGGTCCGGTAGTAGAGAACGCAGTTTGTTGATGGTCTGAGTTGTGGATTGAAATTGACAGCAACCCTTCGGAGTGTCCACAAGCAGCTGAGCAAGGTACAGGAACATAGAGGTTGATGGCAGAAAAGGACCACCAGGCCCATCCAGTCTGCCCACTTTTTCCCTCCCTAATATAAAGCTGCAGACCCTACATGGTCTCCAGCCTCTACCCACCTGCCCCTTCCCCTACTAATGTGGTCTCCCAACCCTTTCCGGGCTCCAGGTTACCTTTCTTACCAGTTTTTATGATAACCAAGTGTCTATCCCACGATTTCTTAAATTCTGTTAACATTTTAGCCCCTTCCACTTTCCACTGAGAGGCTGTCCCAGGGGTCCACTACCCTTTCCATGGAGACGTACTTTCTCCTGTTCCCTCTGATCCTTCCCGCCTCCAACTTTGTATTGTTACCTCTCGTTTTTGGACATCTTTTTCTTTGAAAGATGCTTCCGTCTTGTACCTTGTTTATTCCCTTTAGGTATTTGAATGTCTCAGTCATGTCTTCCCTCTCTCTCTCTCTCTCTCTCTCATGCTCTCCAGGGAGTACAGATCTAGATCCTGCAGCCTTTCCTCATAGGGATCATGATGAAGGCCCTATACCATTTTGGTCACCCTCCTTTGTACCCTCTCCATACTGTCTATATCCTTACATAGATGAGCCCTCTAGAACTGTACACCATACTCGAGTTGGGGTCTCACCAGTGATTTATATAGGGGCAGTATCACAACCCTCCACATACTGGTTATACTCTTCCCTATGCAGTCCAACATATGATTTGCCTTTCCCACTGCCTTATCGCACTATTTCACAACCTTTAGATCATCTGAAATGATAACCCCCAGATCCTTCTCCTGCTGTGTTACTGTGACTAATTCCCTCCCAGTTCATACATGGCCCATGGGTTTTTATGCCCTAAGAGCATTATTCTGCACCTCTTTGCATTGACTCTCAATTGCCATGTTCTTGACCAGTCCTCTAACTTTTCTAGGTCATCCTTCATCCTTTCCACACATACCCCAGGTGTGTCCACCCCATTGCAGATTTTTGTATCATCTGTGAATAGGCACATCTTCCCTTCCAGTCCTACAGGAGATGGAAATGAAACTGCGTGGCTGAAAGCTGTCTCAGCATATCTTGATATGCTGACTGTTGAGTGCGTACCTGGACTATGTAGTCCTGGAAAATACAGATTCTCTTGCCCTCCCAATATAGCTCCCTGATGTCTCTCACTTTGCTTAAAATATGGGCCATTTCAAGATAATGTAAGAGCTGGAATATCAAGGGTCTGGGGTAGTCACCTTCCTGGCGTTGTTGCCTTAATGAACAGTGGGCTCACTCTACAGTGTAAACTGGATTATGTAGTGAGGGTCCCACTAGTTTGTTTAAAAGTATTTGCAAAAATACGATAGGATCGGTCCCCTCCACCCACTCTGGCAAGCCCGCAAATATCAGATTGTTTCTGCAGCTTTGCCACGCTAAATCCTGTACCCGTGCTTTGACTTTTGCAAGCCGCTGGTGGAGGGTATTGATGCTGGGCTCAGGCCTCTTATAGCTGTCTTCCAAGGAGTTTACTTTCACCTCAGCATCCCCCATCCTTCAAGGAGCTCACTCTTACCTCAGCATCCTCCATCCTTCTAGAAAGGTCATCGAGCACCAGTCTCATAGAATGGACTTGGGTAGTTAGGTCCATTAACAGGGAGCGAAGGCTGTCCACTTCTTGTAAAAAGCAGTCCTTGGTTAAGAGATCTGTGGAGGTGGGCTCCGGTAGTCTTCATGTCATTAGTTTTATGTCATTTGGGTGCCTTCTGACCTGCTTCCAGTGTCCAGTCTCCCTGGGCTGCATCCACAGACTGTGATGCAGGAAGTTCGATTTCCACTTGGCAAACAATTAAGCACCAAAAAAAATTGCTCCACAAGAAGCACTTTCCAAAGTTAAAGAATGAGCCGAGCCCCCTAATAATATGCATGGATGGGAACAAAAAACAACTTTAAACAGAAGCAACCACAAACCTCCAAAGAGATACTGTCACTATGAACAGTGCATCACATGACTCTGTATGTTACTGGATTCTTGCTCCCATGTTGTCGATGAACATACTGAAAAGGACTTGACCCAGAATGGATCCTTGTGGCACCCCATTGGCGACTTCCCACTCTTCTGATTTGACTCTGTTAAGCACAACCCTCTGCTGTCTCCCTTCAAACCAGTTTCTCACCCATCTAACTGTGTCCTATGCTGCACTCTAATCCTCTAGCTTCTTCTCTGAGGCACTGAGTTTAAAGCCTTGCTGAAATCTAAGTAGAGTAAATCCATAGCATGGCCCTTATCTACTACCCTCATAACCCAGTCAAAAAATACTATCATGTTGGTCTGACAAGCCCTTCCAGCTACAGACCCATGCTGCGTACTGCCCTTGAGTCCCTTGCTCTAGAGGTAGTCCATGAGGTCCTCTTTGGCTAGTGTCTCCATCAGTTTGCCCACAATTAAGGAAGTATAGCGCAGTGGTTTAGGGCTCTGAGCTGCATATCTGGAAACCTGGGTTTGAATCCCACAGCCCCCACTTGCAAACTGTGTGACCCTGAGCAAGTCACTTAACTTCCCTGTGCTCCCAGGTCAAACCTGTAAACATGCTTTCAGCTTAGTGTGCCACTCCTGGTTAAACATTTAAAAAAAAGGTAAGACTGACAGGTCCATAGTTACCCGGTTGCTGCTTGTCCCCCACTTTATGGGGTGGGACTATGTCCGCTACTCTCCAGTCTTTTGGAACTACCTTTATCTAAACTGAGCTATTGAATATCCCTACCAGGGGATCAGTAAGTTCCATCGCCAATTCAATGACCACCCTCTGATGCATCACATCTGGCTTCAGGGCTTTATCTGTCTTTAGAGCTACTAGCCCTTTCTGAACCCTTTCACAGGTAAATGCTGCCTCATTTCAGGGATCCCTCTTACAGCCCCCTTAATGCCATTCTCTGGCAGAGGCCCTCTTCCCTTGTAAATACGGAGCAAAGGTAGTTGTTAAGAATGGCTGCTTTCTACCCGTCTTCCTCAATTACACTACCTCCCTCTGTTGGCCTAGAATTCCTCCTCATTCTTTCCTTTTTCCATAATGTATCTGAAGCACTGTTTTCACACTCCTTGACTGCCTCTGCAGTAAGCATCTCTGTGTCTGCACATACAAACAGAGGTCCTCATTTGGTACTCTCCCCGTTCTTCCTTCCCTTGTTTGTCCTTGTACGTTGTGAAGGCCTTCTTTTTGGTTCACGCAGCTTCCCTGACTTTTACAGAAAACCATATTGATCTTTTGTACCAGTTTCTTTTAATTATCATTCTCATGTGAGACTTTTGCATTGAGCATGCCCCACTTGATTGCACTCCATCTTTCTCCATATCCTTGATACTGTCCACTCCAAATAACTTGTCCCAGGCTAGCTCCCTCATCTGGCTGAAGTCTAAAATCTAGGACTTCAGTCTTTTATGGGGGCTTACTAGTCCCAAGGGCCAGGTTGAACCATATAGAATTATGGTCACTGGACCCTAGTGACTCCTCTACTCTCACTCCTCCTACCACTCCTGAGTTGGTGACCACCACATTGAGAATTACAGCCTGCCAAGGGGGTTCTTTAGCCAGCTGCACCAGCAGGCAGTCCTGCACTTTATCCAGAAGAGCCTGACCTGTAGAATACCTGACCACTGGAATGATCCAGTCGATATCTGGCAGGTTTAGATTTCCCACCATCACCATCTCCCCCTTTGCCACCTGCTTTTTAGTTCTGCCACTAGCTCCTTATTTCTTTCTTTCTCATCTCCTTGAGGTCTATAGATCATCCCCATCTTTGGTTTCTGGCTTGAGGATGCTGTGAGTGGAACACACAGCTATTTGATAATTATTCCCTGGGCTCCTGGCATTGATGCACACTGCTCTCCATTGCTGTTGTGTATTACCTCTTGTGACCTTGTTTTTAGCCCTCTGCCTTTTTTTCCCTACCACACTTGTTAGCTTCTTTTATTTCCATCCCACTGTGGCACCTGTTGCTGCCACAACTGTATTCTCTTCCCTGAGTTCTTATCTGTCCTAGTTCCCTCATCTCTTTTGATACATCCAGCTCCTTCACTGCTCCTGTTTTTGCACCACCCCCTCCCTTCCAGCTCCTGTACTCTTTTCCCAGACTCATGTCATTCACATTAGTCACCTTTCCCAGGAAGGGGTTGATGCCCCTCTTCTGCTCTCTTTTTCACCCAGTATACCCACCTCCACTCCTACTAGCTTACTTTCATTACCCTTCACACTGATAGGACTCTGAATGTTACTCCTTAAAGGGGAGTGCCTACTTGGCCCACCAGCTGGTATAAGAATAATACCCTGGTTACACCCAGCTGCATCCTCCCCTCTTCTCAGTTTAAATGGCCAGCAATGAAGGCATCAGACAACTGGGCCAGGGCCATGGTCCCCTCTGCTGTATGATGGAGGCTGTCTTGCTGGAATAACCCTTTCCCTCCAGAACTACCTCTTGCCAGTTCCCCACCATGTCAAGTCCCTTTTCCCTGCACTGCTCCTTCAACCACTGGTTCAACAGAAAGATCAGGAAAAGCCAAGCCTCTCCCATGACCCACACTGACAGTTCGTCAGAAAAACTAACATGTTGTAGTCAATTTGAGTTTCCTCCCCAACTCCCTAAATCTGTTTTTTTCCTCTCCCAAAGGGCTGCCAGCCAGATTGTTTGTACATTGGTGGAAATTACATCCAGCCACTCCCCTCCACCATCCCCCCAAAAGTCCTTTCAATTCTACATGTACTGTTCCCTGCCAATGCTCCCTGAAGGCACCTGACCACTCTTCTCTCCTGGTCCCCTGCATACATTACCCTCTCTGTTCCCCTTACAATGGAGTCCCCTACTATTAACAGTTTCCAAGTCATCTTCCTGCACGTGGTATCCAATGTCCCAGGTGCCACTCTGGGGGCTCTTTGGTTGATTGCAAGGTAACAGGTACTGTCTCCCTTTGGGGAGATACTGCATGAACTGACAGACAGACAGACACAGATGATATACAGATTAAAAAAAAAAAATAGCAAACAATAGAGCTGTTTTTGTGTTGCTCTGTCCATGTAGTTATGCTACCATGTGCCTTACCATAACAATGTGGTTTTTATCTGTCTCTTGATGTGGCTCATGGTGGACATGTTTCTAATATAATTGAGCATAACTGCTTCAGCTTTTAAGGACATACTGTACCACATACAGAAAATGCCCTGTCCCCGGGCAAATTCAGTCTGGTATTTGTACTATCAAGAAGCACTTTCCCACTGACCCGAAATAGAAAGGGGCATATGGCAGAGGATGTCAGAGAGGCAGAAGTCACCCACACCTTTCAAGGCTTAAAATGTTAACAACAATATGCTTACACAAAGATTTTCTTCTCCATCATTATAGTACTTTTCTAACTCTGATTTATACAATGCAATACTCTTTGTCATTTAAAGTATTTATTTTTGTCATGCTGCGTAATCACATTGATATGTGTTGCCGACAAAATAGTATTATACAGGAAATATTATGCCACTTATGCCACTCATACTTGGGGTTATCAACCCTAATGCTCACCCCCAGTGTCAACCCCGTCCCTAATGCTCACTCCTTCCCCTGAGCAAATAAAGTCAGACATGATCTCTTTCTTTCATGCAAGGCCTGCTACAACAGATTCTGTTGGCAACATGTGGAGAGCCATACTTCTCTACCTTTGAATAGTATATCACTGTGAGGCACTGGTATCGAGCTGTACCTTGTGCTTTGGGCAGGAGGCTATGGGATGGGAGGGAGGGGGGACATTAGGATTGACAATCCCAAGGAAGACTCCACCACTGATTCACCACTACTCTGGAGACCCAAAACCTTAATGTTTTTCATATTCCTACTTTGTGCACTTCGCGTTCTTTAACACTAATGTCTGCATTATTGTACTTTTTTGCAATTAATATACATAAATAAATTATAGTGGTGCAGTAGCACCAGTACAGTTAGGGTTGAGCAGGGGTTTCAATGTTAAACCTCAAACTTTGCACTTTAATAACTTGGCAACCATTCAATGGATTTGCACAAAAGTTTGCATGCACAGTATTGTGTGGTAGGTCTCTTGATGTGACAAGTTTCATTTTAGTCAAATTTGCAGATTCTGAGCTGCGCATAGTGCTAAAATGAGAAAAATTGCTGTTTTTTGCACTTTTGTTGTCATCTTGCTGTGCCCAAATGGTTTGGAATTTTGGTCTGACATTTTCAGGGTGGAAAGGGCTTGCCTCACGGAAATGCCCTTCACTGGGTTGGTAACAAATATTAATCCATTCGAAAGTTATTTAATTTTAAAGTTTTGAGTTCTGAACATGCTCAGTTCAGTCTTTTGGATAGCTTCCTGGAATGGCAAAAGAATTTGGTCTCACAAAAAAGGATTTTTTGTTGTGAAGGGCCAACCCACTTTTGTGAGAAAAAAAATCCTTTTCCATGAGGCACCATATTTGCCCTTTAATATCTTAGCAACCATTCAATGAATTTGTATGACATGTTGCATGCATGATCTCAGAAAGTAGATCTCTTGAGTTGCCAAATTTCCTTCGGCAGCATGTGCGGATTCTGAGATCTGGATAACAAAAAAAGTAAAAATATCACAATTCTTTACTGTTTTTTGTCATCATCTAGCACCCAGAGGGTTTGGAATTTGGTCTGAAATTTTAAGGGTAGAAAGGGCTTGGCCCACAAATGTGCCTTTCTCTGGTGTGGTGAAGAAATATTAATCCACTACCAAGTTATAAGGATCTGAAACTTTGGTACTGAGCATGCTCAGTAGGACCTTTTAGATGGACATTTGATACCTTACTGAGCATGCTCAGAACCAAGATTTCAAATGCTTATAACTTGGGAACAGATTCATATTTTTTTTCCAAACCAATGAAAGACACCATCCTGCTGCATCCCCGTTTGAACCTGAAAATTTCAGACCGAAATTCCAAACCATCTGGGCTGTACAAATACAAGCAAAATAAATACATTTTTCCTAAAAATGTACTATCCGGATCTTAGAATCCTTACATCTGACTGGGTCAAAACTTGGCAAATCAAGACACCTTGCCCCCCTGACTGTGCTCAAAACATTTAGTGCAATTCCTTTGAATAGGGGCCAAGCTATTAATTACAGTGGTGTGGTAATGCCACTATGGCTAGGGTTGAGCAGTGGTTTCTATGTTAAACCTCAAATGTTGTACTTTAATATCTTTGTTCAATAGATTTGTACAAACCTTTACATGCATAGACTCATGTAGTAGATCTCTTGATGTGCCAAGTTTTGTTCCGGTCGGATGTGTGGATTCCAAGATGTGGACAGCAAAATAATGTTAAAAACAAATTGCTGTCTTTTGCTGTTTTTTTGTCATCGTCTTGCACCCAGATGGTTTGGAATTTTGGGGCAAAATTCCAGAATGGGTTATGCATGTCACAAAGTGACTTGTGCCAAACCCAATGGTGCAAGTAGCACTCTGCACCATGCATTATGCCAACTGGTATTCCAGAAGGCAGCCTGGACATGGTGCAGGCTGCCTGCGCCAAAGCTGCGCTACACCACTGGATACACCATAAACCCCCTGCAACATGGTGCAAGGGCGTTTATGGCAGCAGTTATGCCTGATTCCAGGAGGGTGGCAGATGGAATAGCAAATGTGCTATTCCAAGATAGACCCTGGAAGACAGTTTTCTAAGTACAGTTAGACCAGCTATTAACTGACCTAACTGTACCGTATGTCCACCGGGTGTGCACCTCTGTGCCTGGTGCCCCAACAACCTCCCTCCCAAGGTCTCACATAAGCCCCCACCCATCCTCCTGTGGCAGGACAGCACTCTGAGGGCTGCTGGCACCTCCACACCCCCCATCCCCAGGTATTGCCCCATAGCGCAATTCATGTCACCGGTGCACTGACATGCTACTATTGGCATGCATGCCAAGCACTCCATGGTAGTCATGGGCCCCCCCCACTCCTACTCTGGCCCTGTGAGGCATTGTCATGGTGTCGGGAAGTGGGGCATTGGGGGCCCATGCCATGCATGTATACAGACCCCCATCTCAGGGGGAGGGAATGGACAAGGAAATGATAGAAGGCATCCTTAGAATGGCAGAAAAAGAGGAGATATTGTTGATGGGGGACCTGACTATGCCAGATTTTAACTGGAGCACCTTTGCTGCAGGCACATCCAAGAGCAGGGTCCTTCTTGATGCCCTACAAGGGGCATGCCTCTAACAGGTAGTATTGGAACCCACTCAGGAGGGAGCAATCTTAGGCCTGGTACTTTCAAACGGGGATGGAGAAAGAATCTCAGATTTAGAACTGGGTAGCCATCTGGGAACAAGTGACCACCAAACAGTGTGGTTCATGATAAACACAGCCATAGAGTCAAGCCATACAAAAGCAACTGTATTGGAATTTAGGAGGGCTGACTTTGGGAAAATGAGAGACTGCCTCAGAAAAGCACTAGCAAACAGGCAATGAGGGGTGGAGAAACAATGGGGAGTAATCAAAACAGCCATCACAGAGGCAACAAGCCTTTGTGTGAAGCAATCAACAAAACACAATGAAGGAAAAAAATGCTATGGTTTTCAAAAGAGGTGGCAAGGAAGGTTAAGGAGAAAAGGTTAGCATTCAGGAAATATAAGGAAACACAGAAGGAGCAGGACAGAGAACTTTATCAGTTAAAGCAGAAAGAGGTAGGGAAGGCAGTCAGAATAGCAAAGGCCCAAACTGAGGAAAGGATAGCCAACTCTGTTAAGAAGGGGGATAAGACCTTTTATAGGTACATTAGGGAGCGAAGAAAGACCAAGGGAGGGATACTGAGGTTAAATTAAGGGGAGGGAATGTGGGCAGAGTGTGACAGTGAAAAAGCATGGATACTGAATGGATATTTCTGCTCAGTATTCACAAAGGAAGAGGAGGGGGAGGCACTATACCTAAACCAAACAAGAGAAACACTCTGGATATAGGGGGTCAATACCAGTCCATTCACAGAAGAAAGGGTTCTGAAGGAACTAGTAAAATGACAGGTGGACAAAGCAATTGAGCCTGATGGGATTTACCAAAGAATTCTAAAAGAACTAAGGGTAGAACTAGTAACACCACTGACTACTCTCTTTAACAAATCATGGGAGGATGGGGTAGTACCTGAGGACTGGAGTAGGGCGGATGTGATTCCTCTTCACAAAAGTGGGAGTAGGGCAGAGGCAGGAAACTACAGACTGGCTGGTTTGACCTTAGTAGTAGGGAAAGGATCCGTACTAAATCCCGACATCCAAATGCCTGTCACTTACGTTCCCGACACTGAAATCCCGATTACATTGCATGCCCGAATACAAAAATCCTGTTCACTGAAAAGCCGACAAATCATTTTCCTGACTGCAGGGACTGCCACCTTGCGGAGGCCGGCAACAATGCAGCACAAGTTCACAGAAGTTAAAAGGTAGGGCTGGAGTGTGATGTGATGTCTCAGTGGTCCTGTTCTGCCGTACTGCTCCTAGCCGGCACTCCCCCCCCCAGGCTCTAACATGACTGACAGGGCTGGGCATCCATCCAAGGTGTCCAATGTGTCAGTGCAGTCAGCGAACATGAAGCGGTTATTACTTGTCAACATAAAATAAAGTTACTTAGAAACTGACGCATAGAGAAAAAAAATGAAGCTGCTTAACGGGAAGGGGAACAGGAACTTGAGTTCAAGGGGCTTATGTAGAACTCTAGCTGAAAACATGACAAATGCCATATCCTTGAGTACTGTCATCTCTGCACCTTACCATAAAAACATCCTAGAAACACTTGAACAGAAAAAGAAGAAAGTTGAAAAATGCTGACTGTGTAATAGCTGAGTATTCATGGTGGGTGTAGAACATGAAACGTTACAATATAGATCTGTGCCTATGCGTGTCTTTTCTGCTCAGTTGGCATCTTCCTGCTTCTGCTCACTCGGCAATCGCACAGCTGACAGATTTCAGGGTTTCAGGGTTTCCTAAATAATGCATGGGATTTTCTTTTAACATGTCAGTGTAAAAGTATTTCTTCTGCTCCCGTGTCCTTTGTGAGACTGATTTTCCCTGACAGCATTCTATTAAACCAGTGCATGTTGTCTTTTATTTTACTTGCTTGCTTGTTTGTCAGGATTCTGTCATTCGGTATTCTCTGTACGTCGGTATTTTGAATTACGGGAAAAAAAATGGGCACTTGATAGTCGGGATTTTAACGGTCAAGATTTAGACCCTAACCCGTAGGGGAAACGATGGAATCACTTCTGAAGAAAAGAATTGTTGAGTACCTAGAGGCCAGTTTGGCACAGGACCCAAGACAGCATGGATTCACAGCGGGAAGGTCATGTCAGATGAATCTAATAGAGTTCTTTGACTGGTTGACCAAAGTAGTAGACCAGAGAGGGGCTGTGGACATGGCCTACCTAGATTTTAGCAAAGCATCTGATACAGGTCCTCACAAAAGATTAATATACAACTTAGCCAGCCTTGGAGTGGGTCCCAAGGTGGTAGCCTGGATAAAAAATTGGCTGGACAACAGGACGCAAAGGGTAGTAGTAAACGGAGTCCACAGTGAAGAAGGAGTGTTACTAGTTGGGTACTGCAGGGTTCAGTACTGGGAGCGGTTCTTTTTAATGTCTTTATAAGTGACACTGCAGAGGAACTGGAAGGAAAAGTATGTCTCTTTGCAAACGACACAAAGATCTGCAACAGGGTTGATACACAAGATGGAGTGAAAGGATGAGAAGGGACTTGGCAAGGTTGGAGGAATGGTCAAATGCATGGCAGCTTAGATTCAATGCAAAGAAGTGCAAGGTAATGCACCTGGGAAACAAAAACCCAGGGGAAGAGTACACAATGGGGAGTGAGATACTGACAACAACAAAAATGCAAATAGACCTAGGGGTTATTATATCAGATGACCTAAAGGTGGGCAGGCAATGTGAGAAGGCAGTAAAGAAGGCTGGGGGGATACTGGGATGCATAGGGAGAGGCATCAACAGTAGAAAACAGGAAGTTGTTATCCCTCTGTACAGACAGTTGGTGAGACCCCATGTGGAGTACTGTGTGCAGTTCTGGAGACCCCATCTCCACAAAGACAGAGACAGAGTGGAGGCTGTCCAGAGGAGGGCAACCAAAATGGTGCACAGTCTGCACCAGAAGACATATGCAGAGAGACTAAAGGAGCTTAATATGTATACCCTTGAGGAAAGAAGGGAGAGGGGGGACATAATAGAAACTTTCAAGTACCTCAAGGGAATCAACAATGTCCAAGAGGGTAGTATCTTTCAGAAAAAGAGATGTGCAAGAACAAGGGGGCACAATTTGAAGATAGAGGGGGGACGGCTCAGAGGTAATGTGGCAAAGTACTTTTTCACAGAGAGAGTTGTGGATACGTGGAATAGCCTTCCTGAGGAGGTCGTGGAGTCAAGAACAGTGGGGGAATTCAAGAATGCATGGGACAGACATAAGGCTGTACTAGTGGGGGGTAGGAGGAAGTAGGCTGTTGGTTAACTAGGATCTGCAGCTTATCCATCAGGTAGGAAAATGGGTAGAGTAGGTGGGCCAAGCGGTCCTTATCTGTCATCAATTTCTATGTTTCTATGTGGTTCAATGTATTTTAGTGAGGTTTTCAACCTTAATTCATAACTTGGGCATTTTTGCATGTTTTGATACCAGATTTTCAACATGGCCTTTTTGGGACCCCACCTTATGAACAATGTCAGTGGAATTCCACAAATCTGAGCCGAAAGGCAATTTTGCAGTCACTTGGCAAAATCATCTTTCGGGCAGGATTTGAAAAATGTCACTGTCTAGTTCATGAGGTGGGTTCATAAGAAGGCTATGTTGAAAATGTGGAGTCAAAATATGTAAAAATGGCAAAGTTATGAGCATGCATTGAAGTTTTGTTATGTTTACTTGTAACTCTGGTAATTTTCAATATTTTGACACCAAATTATCAACATATACATATTTTTACACCGCCTCATGAATGTGACAGCTGTCATATTTCAAATCCTGACAAAACTGTCTTTTTGTATCCGTGGCATGGAATGACTTTGTGGTGGCACAGAATCACATTTTGGTGGGGATTTGGAAATTCTCAGTACCAGATTTATGAGGTGGGGTAATAAGAAGTCTATGGTGACAAGTCGGTTGTGGTTTTACTAAAACTGGAAGTGCATGGCCCAGAGAGCCCTGTGCTTCTACAGCACGGTACACCTATGCATCTATGGAGGGATGGGAGCACAGGGCTCAGAGGGCCCTGCATTCCCACAGGCAAATAAGGATATGATAACACTATCTCAAAAAGTATCAATGGATGGGAGCACAGGCCCCGGAGGGCACTGCGCTCCCACAGCCAAGTGAGGATACATTTATACTATCTCAGAAAGTAAGGAAATTCATTGCAAAAAAAAAAATCTTTATCAATGCACCAGTTAGGGTTAAAGCAACAAAAGTAGGGAAATGTAGCATTAGGTTTTCCAACCCTAACACCTCACCCCTACCCTACAGGCAACAAGTGTGGGGGGTGCCTTGGGGTTGTCAACCCTAATGCTCACACCATTCTCTTATACTATACCCATCTCAGCTTATTTACTCATGGGACAGGGTAAACATTAGGGTTGATAACCCCAAGGCACACCCCACATCAGTTGCTGCCTGTAGGGTAGGGGTGGAGTGTTAGAGTTGGAAACTGTAATGCCACATTTCCTACTTTTGTTGCTTTAACCCTAAGTGATGTATTAACAAGGTTTTTAGCAATGAATACATGTTTTATATATATATATATATATATATATATATATATATATATATGTATGTATGTGTGTGTGTGTATCTATATCTATCTCTCTCTTTCTCTCTCTCGCTCTCTCTCTCTCTCTCTCTCTCTCTATATATATATATATATATATATATACACACATATATACCACGGGGGTGGGAGCTCCAAGATGACAACTGTGTTATTTTCACTGCAGTGAAATAAATGCAGCTGTTGTCAGCAGAGTAAAAATAAATACTGTTAATACCTACTCTGCTGACGTCAACTTCCTCCCTGTTTATATACCCATTACTGCCACTAACTATGCCTCTCTTTTTACTGCCTGTAATAGAACAATATCCACAATTGCCATAGTACGTATCACAAATAGGAGTTGAAACAACGTATTCCAAACATAAAATGAAAGATCTGTCTCCAACTATATCTTAGAACCGTTCTGCCAGAACTCGCACAAGCGGTCTCCAAACTGTGCACAACAAATCTTGTCCGAATGAGAACCGAACAGCAACTGTTGGAAAGAACTCTCACAAACTAGAACACTATTAATGCTGTCCTTTACCTGTTATCACTGCAAGCAATGTTCTTTAGCTAACTTTTATCTTACTGTATCACTCGCCATTGCACACCAGGAACAGCAAAGTGAAACTTCTTACAGCAAATGTGCATCTGCGTGTAGCAACAACCATACATCACAGTGAAGCGGACTCTCTTAACATGAACACTGAAAGCGAAGTACACCACGTGAAAACTGCAGAAAAACAATTACAAAACACCAGAAAACACCAAAAAAGTCACTAAACAGATAAGAATTATACCTGACTAATGCAGCTCACAGTCCTGCTCTTCTCAAACCTAAAATACATTCCCACCCTCACAAACAAATGACCCAATCAGACAGCACACGACAAACAACAGCATCCAATCAGTAATCACACAAACAGTAAATGACCAATTACAGCTCTCAGAGACACACCATTCATACCTAGTCACTCACACAGACAGTACAAATGAACACACCAAAGATGTAAGAAAATGTAATAGAGGAGCTCCCACTTCCGTGGTATAAATAACACACATGATGTGCAGATCGCAGAATATGGAAAATATTTTCACTCCTGCATTATGAACTCTGGATATTTCACTCTGCAGGAGTGAAAATATTTTCCATATTCCACTCCTGCCCATCATGTATCCCCTATATATCTATATATGTATTTAGAAAATGAGTAGAGAGATTTCCCAGCCTACATTTATGTGCTGATAGAGACCAGGAAATATCAAGTTCCAGTGCCAATCGACTTCTTACCTAACCAAATCAAGCAGCAGTTGGCATTTTTTAAAAACAACAGCTGCCATGTTTTTTTTCCCACATAGTGAGCGAGAGCCCCCCCCAATATACACACAAAACAGAAATGCAGCCTCTATTTTAACCTGACACACACACAGCCAATTTTTGTACTACAAAAAAAAGTTCTCTTTTCACAGTACTATCATTTTGTGTGCTCCATTCTACTCGTACACAGCAGTTCCATCTTTCTTTCTGACTTGCCTTGGCTCCACCCTCCAAGGACCAAAACTTCCCCAATTGCACCTTACCCTGCCTGTCTTACAACAAGCATTTGTCAATGCCGAATGTTGCTTGCTTCTATGTGCTATTTAGGTATTTGGAAGTCATTGGAGTGCAAATATTGAAAATTTGTGAACTTACGAACGTGCGTAGGAACTGCGCAACGCACGCCAGAAAACAGCTATTGTTGTAGGGCCCTTTTTCATGAAATTTTCAACATAGCCATTTTAAGATCTCTGCTCATGAACAGTGTCACTGTGATTTTGCTAATAATGTCCCATACATTGAGTTTGCACACCGACTGCGCCATTGTGCACCACATGGGTGGGAAATACTTTGGGCAGGATGTGAAAAATGACAGCTGTACTGCTCATAAGGAGGTGGTAAAATGGCAATGTTGAAAATCTGGAGTGGAAATATTGAAAATTCGCAAACCCTACTGTAGCGCAGTGTGGAACTGTGCAACGCACACTCATAAAACAGTCATTTTAGGAATTCTTTCACCAAATTTTCAACATTGCCATTTTAAGATCTCTGCTCATGAACAGTGACACTGTGATTTTCTTAATGTGTCCCACTTACACTGAGTTCAGACACACTGACTGCGCCATTTGATGCGCTACATGGGTGGAAACATGTTTTGGGCAGGATGTGAAAATGACAGCTGTACTGCTCATGAGGAGGTGTGGTAAAATGGCAATGTTGAAAATCTGGAGTGAAAATATTGAAAATTTGTGAACTTACGAGCCCGCGAGGAACTGCACAATGTACGCCGTAAAACAGTCATTTTTAGAATTGCCACTCAAATTTTCAACATAGTCATTTTGAGACCCTCTGCTCATGAACAGTGTCACTGTGATTTTCTTAATTTGTCCCTGCACATTGATTTCAAGACACCGACCGCGCCATTCTGCGCTACATGGGCAGAAACACATTTTGGGTGAGATATGAAAATGACAGCTATACTACTCATAAGAAGGTGTGGTAAATGGCAAGGTTGAAAATCTGGAGTGAAAATATTGAAATGATCCTTACGAGCTCATGAGGAACTACGCAACGACGCCAGAAACAGTCATTTTTGAATTTCTGGATTATCAACATGGTTTGGACTTTCGACGATGTCACTGCTCGCGGCAGTATCAGGCCCGGCGGCTGATTTTGCAGTCATTGCACAATCACTGCGCGAAATCACCCTTCGGGCCCAAATAACGCCATGACAGTGACATCATTCATGAGAAGGGTCCTAAAACCCATGTTGAAAATTTGGCAAAAATTCCAAAAATGCCTGAGATATGCATTAGTGACTTCCATCTAGCCCATTATACAGCTTACCGGCATTTCCTCAGTTCGCGGTCGGCTTTGAAGAGTGCAGACGTGTTCCGGTCCACCAAGATCATCGCTACGGAGTCCGGAGGCATGGGGTGAGGGGGGTGGGAGGCTGGTGCGCAGTGGTGGTGCGGGTTGTGGAGGGGTCGAGATGCGCCAAGGACCGCTTTTGTTTTATAGGTTTAAAAAAAAGACGCATGGACGCCATACGCTGGGTGGGCTCCAGTGTGGCACAAGGACGGGGGCCGCTCAGCCGATGGGGATTGGCACCCGTCGCCAAAGGACTGATTGCCACGCTTGGGTGGGCCCCAGCTTGGCACCAACCACGGGGACGATGCAGCTCAGCCGACGGGATTGGGCACCCTGCCGGCTAGACGGTAGGTGCGGGGCGCGCACGCCTGGCGGTGTGGGGAGCTACGCTCAGTTATCGCTGCTCACCGGAAGCGTAGCTCCCTTTTCAATCAGTGTTACTGCATTTTGGAGCGTGTCACAGACAGCTCCAAAATGCATTGGCTTACAGGGGCCGCGCCTGCCAGCTCACTGACTGAATTGGAGGAGGAGGTGACACACCTCCGAAATCTCCAATGATGGCACTATATTTCTTGCAAATGCGTGCAAGCAACATAAAAATAGCTGAAGATTTAAAAAAAATCCACTCAGCCTGGTGAGGGAGGTAACAAGAGTTGCTTTCCACACTACTGATTCCAGAAGTGCCATCAGTCCTTGTGTCACAGAACTGCACAAGTAACTCTGTGGCAGTTCCTCACCAGCACCAATTCTAACCTCCCAGTCTGACCTTCGAATTTGGCTTGCTTTCATCTTTTGAACTTGGATCCAGATCAGCCCCACAGAACAGAACAGACAAGTCAACACTGAAGTCAGTCAGTGTCACCTTTCCGATCAGCGGTACAAACGGAGGAGATGGAGACATGCACATGGCTCACAATTTCATAGTGCTTAAAAACAGGTGCCCCCTACTGGAAAATGTTCCAGTTGAGGGACTACTTTACCATAAAATGTGAATGTATTCATTATTATTCATTGAAGTGATTATTTTTTAATTTATCAATATTTTGTTAAATTGCAAGTTTAATCCATTTTCTAAGTGGAATAATACCTTCCAGGGTGGGTGGTATGGGCTATACTGGACCTTCCAGGGGCTAGAAGGCCCTCTGCCTGCAGTTTTGGGCCTCATTACACCCCATGGGGCAGTCTGGTATAGCCCAATACCACCCACAGCCAGCCACAATGCAACATAGTAACTTGTAATGTCACATGTCACAAAATACTGCATAAAAAAAGGATTTAGTTACCACTGAATTACATTGTTTCCTACAGTATACTACTTCATATGTGATATACTGCTACATTGCTGTGCAGCATATTGACTAGCATCACTGTGTGTGTTATATACACACACATATATATATATAAATATATATATATATATATATATATATATATAACAAATCACATGCCACACAATGCAAAGTATCATGGGCTATATATGCAAATCACCACAGAATATTATGCTTGCTAACTTTAAGCAGAATTGCATGAAAGCAAATATTAAGACTATTATAAGATTGTATATGTATGTATGTATAAAATATATATATATATATATATATATATATATATATACACACACATAGTGCAATAAATCCTACATGCACAAATTAGGGTTTCATACTGAAGTGAGAAAAGTAAGGAAATGTGATGTCCACCCACCCCATCAAACATCTCCATGAACCTCAGTGTATTGAAAGCCACAGCCCAACTTAGGTTCCATACATATGTTTTATCATTATAAATAAATATCATAGTATGATTTGTACAGTAATTATTTTTTTATGTATTTGACTTTTGGAGACCAGGTTGGTAGACTAGACAATAAATTGTCTATTTTCAGGCATGCCATGAAAGGTTATAATATGGTAAAAAGAGTGGTCCAGTTACAGTATAAAGAACAGTTGAAAAAAAGCAAGTTGAAAAGTGGAGAAATGCCAAAATGCTAGCAAAGTTATCAACAAAAAAAAAACAATTACTTACTAATCTACACCCCATGACAGACACTGCACTTGTATGTTATGCAACCCATGCCTCGACCAAGGCCAGCATCTGGAAACCGGAACACTCCTAACTTGTACCACAGACAAGGCAACAGACCACAAGTTGGCAAAAACGATAGACATCACCCCTAGCTCTGGGGTGAATACCTGGCATAGCAGTCTAAAAGGGTCAGGGATTTAGAGTATAAAATAAAATTAATATTTACTCTAGGTTCTGGGAGAGAGGTGCCAGGGCTACACTAGGTCTAACTTCTGTGAGGGCCCCATAACAATTCACACTCAAGAAGCACAGATGTAATGTCCACTACTGAAAATGGGATTGTACAGTATGGCTTTACTCACACAAGTTGGCAACAAATGCAGAACAGGGTGGTCCCCCAGGTTTGGTATTGTCTACACAGGAGCAAGGCTTTTCTTTCCAGAACAACAACTGTTGGGGCACTTTAGAACAAACTTTTCCTCACACACATTTTGAACTGTCCATCCCTCTGTACTAGGAATCTCTGGACTTTACCTTTTCCAGAAAGTGTATACTGTGGTTGTTGCCACACACTTTAAACACATTTTAAAAAAATCTCCTGGCACGATGACATCCATTAACATGCCCAGTTTAACTTGGTGCCCATACGTGATCCAGTTAGCCCTGACTGAGGAATCAAACTGGGGTTATGTCACATCCTACCCAATGCGCAGTCTCTGCCAATCCTTCTGGGTTACATCAAAAAGGATCCTCCAATACACCTGGATTGCAAAGGAATCCCAAACTTGAACTTGAAACATTCAGTACATGTTTATAGTATATGGTTAGGGCTTATTATGAATAGAAAGCCGTGGCTTTCAAAATCTTGTTGTAGGACAGTTCAAAGGTCAAAATAACTGTTGTACTATCGGTCTGACATCACATCGATAGTACAACAATTTTTTCTGACATTTGAACCACCCCGTTCGTTGTTACTGTTCTGGAGTTGGTTTCTAAGGTGCGCCACTTTAGCCTTAGAACAGTAGCAAAACACTGATTTGGAATATTTTTTTTTCTTTTCTTATTAGCAGCGTGAGCCTGTCTCTATGGATTGGGCTGGCAGCAGTTTTTTAGTCGCAGTCGGGAGCTGATAACGGAAGTCACACCACACACGCTCTAAAAAAACACTTCATTTAATGTAAGAAATATTTTTTTTTTTTTAAATCTTCCACGATTGCAGTTCAGGACATGAGAGCGAAGAGAGGTAACGAGGGAGCAGGCGGTTGGGGGAAACAAGCGAGTAGGTGGTTAAATGAGCGAGCGGGTGGGGAGAGATAAGCTGGCAGCCCGTTTTCTCTAGCGAGCAGGCAGGTATGTGATCAAGCTGGTGGGGAAAGACAAGCTGGAAGCCCGTTGTGTCCTGTAGTTTTTCAACCATATACTATATAAAATAGTATAATGAGCAACCATACACAACCAAAGGCTGTGTTTCCATCTCGGGCTTGAGATGACATCAGGGACCTCTCAAGCTTTGCTCTCGAGGTCCCTGTGATGTCATCTCAAGCCCTTGATGGAAACATAGCCTTGTTGTCTATGGTTGCCCATATACTATTCTATATGTGGTGAAACAAGGGCCCTGACAAATGCACTCTAGCCTTATCTCTGGGTACATACATTTCAGACCAACCCCCAAGAACAGTCCCATGACTCTGTACTCATGGCTTTGTTTGTTCCTTTGATACAGATATGGAAACATGAAGGAAAACATCTTCTTCCCTTCACAGGTAGCTTGTCACACCTTCAACTGCACACACATTCTCTCTTGGCAGCTGATGCTCTTCAGGATCTTCAGGGGATTGCCCCTTGGACCCACTGAAACACAGTCCAAACCACTGTTCTGTGTAAAATGATCCACTAACGAACAGTCTCCACCACTTCTTCTGGTACTGTTGAGGGTCTCATACACTAGGGTGAGAAACTGCCAGGGGTCCTTCACCCAATCTCACAGGAGACTGGAAGGCACCTCCACACTAAGAGCACTGCTGCTGCTCAGAGCTCCACTTCATACTATTGCTGACTACAAACACTGACAGACTCCCTGAACATTCTAAACCTCACCCAGAGCAACTGATTCCAAAGTGGCTTATGTTGCTGCAAGAATTCTAAATGGCATAACCCATTCTCTGCTCAGCCTAGCTGAGGAGTAAACAATTATGTCATATGTAAAGAGCTCTTAATAAGCTCCTTACACAGCTGCCCACTGCCTTCCTAGGGCTAACCAGATGGAATTCTAGTAACCCCAGGGGACTGGGTGGTTACAGTCCTAAGACTCAAGCCCACAGGATACAGGCCTGGGGCAATATATATGTCACTTTGAAACAGCTGCATCATCACACACATTGCCCCAGACCTATAGCAGGAATCACACAAATTGCCCCACACCTGTAGCAGATTTTGTGAGCAGTCTGCAGTTGCATCATCACACACACATTGCGCAACACTTGCAGCAGACTTTGTGAGTTGTCTGCAGCTACATCATCACATACACATTGCACAACACCTATAGCATACTTTTTGAGCAGTCTGCAGCTGCCTCATCACACACACATTGCAAAACAACTGTAGCAGATTTTGTGAGTGGTCTGCAGCTGCATAATCTCACACACACATTGCGCCACACCTATAGCAGACTTTGTGAGCAGTCTGCAGCTGCATCATCACACACACACACTGCAAAACAACTGTAGCAGATTTTGTGAGCAGTTTGCAGCTGCATCATCTCACACACACATTGCGCCACACCTATAGTAGACTTTGTGAGCGGTCTGCAGCTGCATATTCACACACACATTGCAACACACCTATAGCAGACTTTGTGAGCAGTCTGCAGCTGCATCATCACACGCACATTGTAAAACAACTGTAGCAGATTTTGTAAGCAGTCTGCAGCTGCATCATCTCACCCACACACATTGCACAGCATCTGTAGCAGACTTTGTGAATGGTCTGCAGCTGCATCATCACACACACACATTGCACAGCACCTGTTGCAGATTTTGTGAGCAGTCTGCAGCTGCATAATTGCACACACATTGCGCTACACCTATAGCAGACTTTGTGAGTAGTCTGCGGCTGCATCATCACACACACACACACTGCGACACACCTATAGCAGACTTTGTGAGTGATCTGTAGCTGCATCATCACACACACACACACACACACACACATATGCACATTCCACAGCATCTGTAGCAGACTTTGTGAGTGGACTGCAGTTGCATCATCACACACACATTGCACTACACCTATAGCAGACATCGTGAGCGACTTACAGCTGCATCATTACACACACATTGCTCCACACTGGTAGCAGACTTTGTGAGCAGTCTGCAGCTGCATCATCATACACACACATTGCACAGCACCTGTAGCAGACCTTGTGAGTGATCTGCAACTACGTCATCTCACACATTGCACAGCACATGTAGCAGACTTTGTGAGCTGTCTGAAGCTGCATCTTCACACACACTTTGCACAACACCTATAGCAGACTTTGTGAGCGAGTCTACAACTGCATCATCCCACACACACACATTGCACAGCACCTGTGGCAGACTTAGTGAGTGGCCTGCAGCTATATCATCACACACACACATATTGCACCACACTGGTTGTAGACTTTGTGAGCGGTCTGCAGCTGCATCATCATCACACATTGCACCACACCTGTAGCAGACTTTGTGAGCGGTCTGCAGCTGCATCATCACACACCCATTGCACAACATCTGTAGCAGATTTTGTGAGTGGTCTGCAGCTGCACCATCACACAAAGATTGCATAGCACCTGTAGCAGACCTTGTGAGTGGTCTGCAGCTGCATCATCACACACACATATTGCACCGTGCCTATAGCAGATTTTGCAAGTGGTCTGCAGCTGCATCATCACACATTGTACAGCACCTGTAGCATATTTTGTGAGTGGTCTGCAGCTGCATCATGGCACATGCACTGCACAGCACCTACAGCAGACTTTGAGCAGTCTGCAGCTGCATAATCACACACACATTGTGCAACACCGGTACATACGCATTGCACCATGCCTATATCACACTTTGTCAGTGGTCTGCAGCTGCATCATCACACACAAATTGACCCAGACCTATAGCAGACTTTCTGAGTGATCTGCAGTTGCATCAATGCACATACATTGCACCAGACCTGTAGTAGATTTTGTGAGCGGCCTGCTGCTGTATCATCACATACACAATGCGCTACACTTGTAGCAGACTTTGTGAGTGGTCTGCAACTGCATCATCACACACACATTGTGCCACACCTATAGCAGACTTTGTGAGTGGTCTGCAGCTGCATCATCACACACACTTGTTCTGGGTCTTACAAGTGCTGTCTGGGCTGCAAAGCAGCTGAATCATCACACATATTGCCCCAGACCTGTAGCAAACCTCATGAGAGGCCTACAGCTTCATACACATTGGGACAGACATGTAGTAAACTTTTGCTACAATGTGACACACATTGCCCGGATCCGGTCAGTAACATCATGGAATAAAATAAAGTGGACAAAAATAAAGCGGCAAAAACAGTGTCACCATCACTATTGGCAGCACAAAATGTAGTGTGCCAGAACAATGCAGGCCACATAACACACAGGTAGCAAACAACGTCCACCACATGGAGATACTGCAGTGGAACACATAGAAGCAGGCACCAGTGTACAGGAACAGCACAGGGGTGCAGAGAGACGGAACAGCAACACACAGGACAGGGGAGATGGCATGCTGGCTTGTGCTCCTGGCCTCTTGCTTTATGCATGGCCATCCACATGATGGCCATGGTCCACTTGTCCTCCAGTGGTTACCCCGGTGCACTGTCTCTATCACTCAGCATTCTGGGTGGGGGTACCCCACCATGTGGGTGCCTGTGCCATTAGATTACCATGGTAGGTGTCCAGTGGCCTGCTTCCCACAGTGGTGGTTGCACCCTGCCCTGTTCCATCTCCCTGCACCCCTGTGCTGTTCCTGTGCACTGGTACATTTTGCTGTGTGTTCCAGTGCAGTGACTCCATGCAATGGATGTTGTTTGCTACCTGCGTGTCATGTGGCCTGCATTGTTCTGGCACCCTACATTTTGTGCTGCCAATATTGATGGTGACACTGTTTTTGCTGCTTTATTTTTGACCACTTTCTTTTGTTTCTGCGATGTTACTGGCCGGAACCCATTGCCCCTGGGCTGTATCCTGCAGCCTTGAGTCTCATGACATTGGAGTACAGTGATCATCGTAGGATGTAGCTGTATTCTTCATACTATGTTATTTATTTATGATGTTAAAACATATATATGAAACCTACTGTATTGTGCGCTGGCATTCAATTTTGTGTGGTTTACAGGCGTGGTGGATGATGTGGGTAGAGGTAGAGTGCAAACCCAACATTGCATTTCCTTACTTTTCTTGCTTTAACAAGAAGGTCTTATTTGTCTAATTACATCATTTTTTTGCAATTAATTTTCTATCTTTTTGAGACAGATAGCCAAAGTCGCTTGCTTTGTGTATGGCACAGAAAGCAGCCGCCCTGCTGAACACAACCTGGAACCGTAGCTTCCTTTGCAGAGGCATGTGCATCATCACAGACATTGCTCTAGACCAGTTGCAGACTTCGCGAGTGGCCCAAAGCGGCTGCATTCTGACAAACATGCATCAAGATCTGTAGATGGCCTGGACCTGTAGCTTGCTTTGCACATAAGGCTGCAAAGCACCTATATTTTCCAATTTAGAGTATGTGACAAAATCAGAAGTTACTGTATATCTCACAAAAATGGGTTTACAAGTTGCAGACGAGTTTTGTGAGTGACAAAAACAAGGCCTGTTTTCATGATACCCAACAACCTAATTTCAATACTATCTGAAAAAGTATTTTTTCAACAAAACAGCACTTGAATAAATACGCTTAAACCCTACTCAGTCAACCCCACAAGCTTCACACTTTAGGTCCAACTGTTACTTTTGTTTTTGATATGCAAAGTTGTTCCTCTTTTTCCCATGTTAATGTCTGCTAAGACTCAAAAAAACATGTTTATGAGTCATGAAAATAAGGTTTGTAAATGCTAAAACCAGATTCTGTTTTCATGAGACTCAAAAATAATGTTTTCGTTAACATCTTAAAAACAACTGTTTAAAAAAAAATCCTTACACCTTACTCTGTCAAGTCAAGTCAACTTTAATTAATTGAGTGCATTTCTCAATTGTGACTCAATGCGCTTTACAGAGTAACATATGTAAAATGACATTTCAAATTCAAACAGCATAAATTCACATGTACAGTACATAGCAATCCATTTATCAAAATATATTATTTAACACAACATAAAAGCTTGATTAAATAAAAATGTCTTCAGCTCCCTTTTGAAAATGTCTACAGTCTGACTCTCCTGCATATGATGCAGGAGGGAGTTCCAAAGGATAGGGGCAGCCGATGCAAAAGCATGAGCTCCAGATGTCTTAAGACAAGTTCTAGGAACTCCCAAAAGACCCTCATCAGTGGAGTGTAAGGAGTTGGTTGTCTGGTAGGGACGCAGGAGATTTTGCAGGTAACCAGGCCCCTGCTTGTGTTGGGCCTTGTTGGTCAATAAACTGACCTTGAAGGACATCCGCCACCAAACATGCAACCAGTGCAAAGAGTGCAGCACAAGTGTAATATGACACAATCTAGGAAGACCGATCAATAACCTGGCCACTGCATTCTGCACTAACTGCAGGCAGCGTAGATCTACCTCCACTAGCCCCAGGTAAAGGGCATTGCAGTAATCCAGGCACGACATCACAAAAGCGTGCACTAGTGTCAGCAGATCAGCTGGGGGTATCAAGTGTTTCACCCTGGCGATATTCCTCAGATGGAAAAATTAGATCTTGACCACGGCTGACACCTGTGTCTTCAGGGTCAAGCCGCAGTTAAAAATAACACCAAGGTTCCTTACATGATCAGAGGTAAGCAGCTGGGAGTCCCCAAGCCTAAGCCCTGAGACTTGACCAGACTGCACTCTCATCCCCTGGTGACCAGGTTCCAGTGCCAGTACCTCTGTCTTATCTGGATTCAACCTCAACCAGTTTGCCCTCATCCAGTCTTGGATCTCGTTAAGGCAGGTGTTTATAATTGAGACCATTCCCCACTGTTCAGGTGCAAAGGACATGTAGAGCTGAATATCATCTGCCTAGCAGTGAAAGCTCAGCCCATACTGCCTTATAATGTCCCCCAAAAGTAGCATGTACACCACAAACAACATGTCTTTTCCTAAATCCTGACTGGAGAGGCTCATAGGTGTCATGGCTATTAAGTCCAAGCTGTGCAGTCCAAGCACCTAACAACAGGATGCGTCTACAATCTCCCAAAGATGGCTCTCTAATCTCTAAAGGCTATCACCAGAACCACGACCAAAGAGGTCACCAAGGAGCTCCTCATTCTGGGGGACTTCAACCTAAATTGGGCCCAAGACCCCAACAATGACCTCATGTCCTTGACACAGGAGGCAGATCTGGTACAGATTATCTCAGAACCCACCAGGTTGAACCATAAGTCAGGGAACCACATCATCCTGGACTGGACTCTGGTGACTAACCCCACCAATATACAGAAAGAGGGGCTCATGGCCAACTCCCTGAGTGACCACTCCCCAATATTCTGCATCTGCAGGAACAATGTGCCCAAAGTCCAACCCAGAATATTGATTGCCAGAGATTACTCAAACTTCTCAGAGGCACAATACAATGACTACCTCAATAGCCTGGACTGGAGACCTATCAGGCTCCTCCCCTCCTTGGATGAGGCACTAGAATACTTCCAAAACACATTGACCAAAGCAGCCAACCTGTTTGCCACATCATGCTGCAATCCTATCTCTGTCTAGGTCCAACCACTGTAACTATAGCTGCACTCTTCATTGTATTTATTGTATATAGTTTCCAATTTGTATGTCCAACCACTGTACAATAGCTGCGCTCTTCTTTGTATTCAGTGTACCTAGTTTTCAATTTGTGTGGCCAACTGCTGAACAATAGCTGCACTTTAAATTGTATTTAATGTACATAGCTTCTAATTTGTATTTATCTGTACATAGTTTCCAAAATTCACATGTTTGTACATAGTTCCTACCTGTATATTGCTGTACTTTTTACCTTGTCCATCTTTCTTTTTGTCTCAGCATGATATTGTGTTATACTTGTTGTTGTATTTGTCACCCTCCTGTACCCTCTCCCTTCGGGTCATGCCTGGAAATGAGCTTCGGCTCATGGCGCTTTTCCCGGTTATCAGCTCTTAAATAAATAAATTCTCATATCCTAAATTTATGCTACATCTGTGAGCATAAAACATGGCATATAACAATGACATGTTGTGCCACTACGGACCTAGATTAAGAATATTGCAAAAAAAAAAGAAAAATAGACCCAAAAAGATTAAACCCACCCCACCACTATACATTATTAAATCTTCCCCCACCAACCTCCCCAACTTGTAATTTAACCCCCACCCCTACTACCCTCTGGATATATATTCCATCCCTCCAACTTCATCCCAGAGAAGTCCAGCTATAACAGGCAGCATGAGACAAGTAAACTAGGCCAAGGGGCACACATCCCCATTTCCTTTTATACCCCACCTTTTCCCATCCACTCAGCACTCACCAACCCAACACTCACCAGTCCCACTTACCCCTGAAAATAATCAATTTATTGTCCTATGATGGGCAGCAGGGCAACAACAGCTTTCACCTGCCATCCTTCCACTGCATCTATCCCCTTCAATTGGAAAGTGCAGTAAAATGCTAAGTCAGTGTACTCTGAAAACATCATATGGGGGGTATAAAAGAAAAAGTGGCTAAGTGCTTTATGGCTTAGTTAATCTAGCTCAGGCTGCCTCCAATAATTTGATGTCATTGGGATTGGAGAGGGGTGGAATGTCTCTCCAAAGGGAGGTAGGGGTGGTGGGTACAGCTGGGGTGGCTTTCCACCGCCAACTACAGAAAGGAGCATGCAGGTGCCAAGGTGGAGCAATGCTAGGCAATCGAATTAATTCATTCTCTTTAATCTAAATCCCAATTTGTAGTACTAATAGTAATAGCAACAATAAAACTGCTATCTTATGACCAACTTCAAAGATAGTACTACTGTCTCACATGTGAGAGGCCACATATCTTTTGCTTTGTAGTTTCCATCTGCTGACCCATTGAACACAGGGGCATAGCTCACATTTAGTACTACTTCCTTTCTTAGCTTTTACCATTTCTATCACCAAACTACAAACTGCCTTCCTGTAACATTTATTTTTAAAACAGAATATGAAATGGGCAACCGAAAGAACAATGCCAAAGGTCAAAAGCTTTATTTGAAGCCATAATTAAAGCTGAAATCGCACTTTTTTTTAATTTAGTTGTTTAACCAGGTATAGCACACTAAGCTGAAAGCTTTTTTACAGGAGCGACCTGGGAGCACAAGAAGGTTAAGTGACTTGCTCAGGGTCACACAGTATGCAAGTGGAAGCTGTGGGATTCAAACCCAAGTCTGGTCTGCTGGATATCACCAAATTTGCAGCTCAGAGCCTTAGACCACTGCGCTATACTGCCTCCTATACTCCTATACTTATACCATTTACTGCCAGTACAAACCCCAAAATAAAACTTGCCCAGCACAAAGACTTTAGTCTGTTGTACAAATCAAATATGACATGGGTGAGAGTGAGATAGTAAAAATATCTTTGCTCGCTATACTTGACCTCTTCAGATTATCGGTATTACTTCTTCTAATTTCATACTCTCTTTTCTCCTTTTAATTGTTCTGATATTATATACTGTAATTGAATATTTTCTTTCATATGTCACTGCATCTTTCATAGTTTAAAGCATTGTGTGATATATTTGGGATACATCTGTGTAACACCCCGCTCTTGACCCCTTGCCTGCATTACCATGCCTTGAAAGGAGGGCCTAGCCCAGGGGTGACTTCTGTGTCTAGGGGTATACATAGAATTTTACAGCAGATTAGGACCCTTTGGCCCACCCAATCTGCCTATTTTTCTCTGTCTATAGTCTCACTGTAGACCCTACTTTATCTCCAGCTCTCCCATCCCTCTCTTGCTTTCCACTAAGATTCCCTTGTGGCTATCCAATGCATTTCTGAATCCTACACTGTTTTTTCCCCCACAACCTTGACTTAAAGACTGTTCCAGGCATCCACCACTCTTTTCATGAAGAAGTACTTCCTCACATCACTCCTGAATTTACCCCCTCCAGATTCATTGCATTCCCCTTAGTTGTCATGCATCTTTTTTCTGAAAAAATACTCCCTTTCTGTACCTTACTGAGCCCTGTAAGGTAATTATTGTTGGTTTCTATCATATCCCCCTTTCTCTCTTTTCTTCCAGGGTGTAAATATTAAGTTTTATTTGTCTCTCCTCTTAGGACTTCTGATGCAGGCCCTGCACTATTTTAGTTGCTCTCTTCTGGACAACCTTCATTCTATGTCTTTTCAGAGATGTGGTCTCCAGAACTGAACACAGTACTCCAGGTGGGGTCTTACCAGTTATATATATATATATATATATATATATATAGTGGCACTACCGCCTCCCTCCTTCTGCTGGTGATACCCTCCCTATGAACCCCAACACTCAACTGGCCCTACCAACTGCCTTGTCACACTGCCTTTCCACCTTTAGGTCATCAGATATGATTACTCCCAGGTCTCTTTACTGTTTGGTGACTGTCAATACCTCTTCTCCCATTTTGTACTCTGCCTCTGCATTTCTGTGCTCTAAGTGCATGATTTTAAACTTTTTAGTATTGAACCCCAGCTGCCATGTCCTTGATCACTCCTCAAGTTTTCTCAGGTATTGGGATCATAACATCTTACCAGAAGTGACCCTTTGTGAATAGTTCCATATCTGGTTGCCTGCTTCTCCTATTCCATGACCACAAGGGAACTGCTTATAACTGTCTAGCACCACCATGGCAGAACTGCTTCATCCACACTGCATTGTGCCCCCATGATGAGATCACCCTTTGTCCTTCTCCTCAGCTTGAGCTCTACCATGTTGCATGCTCCACCTGCAGGGGGTGTCCCTCAGCTGCAACCTCCATCTCTTCAAGAATGCTGGGGCACACCAGTGATATGGCTCCTCAGAGCCACCCCTTGGTTGGTCAGAACAATTAATTTAAAGAACATATGCTGTTTACAAAGCCCAGCAAGATAACACAGGACTATATGAATTTGCACTTAGCAGCAAACTTAGTTTAGACATACTTCAATTTTATTTAACTTTGCACAGGCAGAGATGGACATGGCAGAGGCTGGTCAGTAAGTGATTTTGTGTCTGGAAGCAGGCATATGTGCTCCTTTTTACAAAAATAAACACAATCTAAATCTACAACTACTCAGTGTATTGGGGTTGGGTAAGGCCACTAAGGCTGTTGGGGAATGTAGTCCACTATGGGTACCTATAGAATACAGATCACAGAACCAATTGGACAGCTGCACTTGTAAGTGCGAATTTAACATGTTTAATGTGCTTTGGGGCTGGGCAGGAGTCAGGAAAGCTCATTAAGTGAACTTTTTGATCAATGGGAGTGCTTTACTGAATTTGAGTGATCAGAGCTCTTGCAACCCTGGGAACAGGGTAGGTAGACTTTGCATGATTTGGATTCGCTGGTCATTTACTGGTAGGATCCCCTGATGCACAGTTAACATTAAGGGGCTAACTAGTCTAAAGTCCTGAATTTCATCTGAGTCAATTTCTAAAGTTTTAAATCAATCAATTTTATATAAGCAGGCAGCAGTTTCATGAAGCATAACCCTAATCAACCTTGTAGAACAGGTAATGGAGGGACAAACAATGTTAACAGACTGCATAAGGTGCCAAATGTTTAAAAGGGTAAATGAGGGAGAATCTGCAAACAGTTTAATTTGTGATGAGTGTATTTATATAATGGCCTTAGAGGAGGAGATCAGCAGTCTAAGGAATCATACTGGTGGTAATGAAAGTATTGCCAACCTAGAAAGCTTTGTGGACAGTTTCTACAATGCCCTAATTAGGCAGAATGGAGTTAGGGAAACACAGGAGGGGACAAAATTGAGCAACGGGGAAGAGTCAATAATACTAGTGGATTTTGAATGTAAGCAGGAGGGAACTGGAAACAGCTGAGGTGCTGGAGAAAAAAGAAAACAGGACAACAGAAGTAATAACAACGAGGACAGTTTTGAAGATGTACCTTCATGGACACGGGTTAAACAAATGAAAAAGGCTAAGAGAGGAAGGGTGACAGAGACTTTTAAGGTTCCCCTTGCAAAGGCATGTCAAGCTTTAGAACAACATGAGGAAGAAAGTACAAATCAAAATAGGGAGGAGCTAAATCCTAAGGCAATAGATGAAGGTAAGAATGAGACTGAGGACAGCAGCAGCCAGGTAATAAATCAAATCCACGAGGGAGGTGAGCATCAGATGAAGATATGAGATTTGGAGAAAACAATAGTGGTGATAGGCAATTATATAATAAGAAACATACACTCTGCTTTGCATAGAGGAGGGAGAAAATGGTAACAGTAAGCTGTCAACCATGTGCCGAAAATTAGAGACATAAGAAAGAACACAGAGAGTTTGCTGAAAGGGGAAGGGGAGAGTCCTTCTGTATTGCTCCATATAGGAACAAATGACATAAGTCAAACTACAGAGGAAAACATAAAAGCAGATTTTGAGGTAGTAGGTGGGTACCTGAAGGGCAGACAATTCAAAATGAAAACTGAGATAAGAGAGATTCTTTTGGTTTTATTCAAAACTGGAAAGTCTTTGTCAAGCAAGACGATTTGTACCAGAGGGATGGTTTGCACCTAAACAAATTAGGGGCAAGGTGGTTGGCAGATAGACTGCTCAAGTATGCAGATAAGCATTTAAACTAACAGCGAAGGGACATTGGAGAGGGGAAACAACGCTCAAGGACATTACTGAGCATAATGCAGTAGAAAAGAAAACACTAGTTATGAATGGTCTAGGTAATAAATGGAAATGCATTCTAATTAATGCATGTAGCCTCAATAATAAAATAGGGGAACTAGAAATACTAGCTATCTCAGAAGATTTTGAAATAACTGGTGTAACTAAAACATGGTGGACCAAAGATGATGACTGGAACAAAGAACTAGAGGGGTATAGGCCCTTTAGGAGGGACAGAATAGGGAAAAGAGGGGGAGGAGTGGCACTTTTTGTTAAAAATTCCTTGCCGACATAAGAGGTAATAAAGAAAGATGATGCTAATGACAAAAAGATTATCTGGATAAGGGCAGGATTCAGTAACCAGGACTACATTATACTGGGAATATGATACAGACCACCAGGACAATTAGAATCTATGGATGAAACTCTTATAAGCGATCTGGAACATTTCGTGGATAAAGAAAACATTATACAATTTGGGGATTTAAACTTACTAGGAATAAACTGGGAAAATGGTGATGGAGGTAGCCCACAAGATAATCAGTGAGCTGTAAATATTTTAAATCTTAACTTAGAGAAGCACATTAGAGAACCAACTAGGGGTAACAACATTCTTGATGTTGTATTAAGTGACCTTGTGGCCTTTCCTTCACATTTCTTCTAATACCGAATTGTGCTCCCCGCCCTCCTGTCCTGTGTCCTCTCCGAGGCTTTATCTGTCCCTCGTCTATCCCCTACCACCCTGCCTGTACCCTATCTCGCCTCGCCTACCACCCCCTTTCTACCCTGTTACACTGTTTGCTTTTTTTTTTTTAACTCACTGTCTGTCTTGTTACTTATGGCATTGTATGTAATATACCATTACCTAACAATTGTCCTAGTTAGTACTTCCAGCTACTGTTACTAGACTCATTATACACCACGAAGGAATTGAACCACTGTTTCCAAACTGTTCTCCACTTATGACTACATTTAACAATTGTATTTCTGTATTGTATAATATTACTGAGGTGTTATGTTGTGACTGTTCACATATTGTATATCCTGTGTTCCTGTGCTAACCAGGTCCACCTTGTTAATGAGCTATGCTCAATGGTGTTCATCTGGATAAATAAAGATTTGATTGATTGATTGACTTGGGCAATGATATTAAACACTGTAGAACATGGCAACTGTTAGATGACAGTGACAACCAGTCAGTAACTTTTACAACAGAGAATTATAAGATGAAGGATGAATTAAATATAGCAGTTTCAAAAGGACATACTTTAAATCAATGAACATGGATTTGGGTAACTGGGGATGGAAACAGAAAATGATTAACAAAAAGGCCAGTGATATATGGAAGATACTACAGAGTAAAATAAAGGATTTGGAAAGCAAACTTGTACTATGAATGAACAAATATAACAAGAATGGTAAGATACCATTATGGTTAAACAGGAAAGTCATGAAAAGAAAACAGGCAAAAAAGGAGGTTGTTCAAATGAGCAAAAGATACAGGGAATAGAGATTTATGAGCATGGTACTTATAAGTAGACATGGAGTGTAAAATTTTAATTAGGAAAGCAGAAAAGGAGAAAGAGGAGGATATTGCCAGAAATGCTAAAAGTAATCCAAAGCTGTTTTGAGCATATATTAATGAAAAGAAGAGGGTGTAAGATAATGGAACCTTTAATTGAAGAAAGTAACAGGACAGATAACAACAAAGAAGCAACATGCATACTAAATATGTGTTTTGGGGTTGTGTAGCAATCATCTGAGTTAAATACAGTGGAAATTGAGAATCAGGACATTGCACCATTGATTAAACAAGAAGTAGTATATACTGTAAGGCTTTGAATAATTTAGATACAAACTAATCTCAGAGGCTAGATGGGATACACCCAAGATCATAAAAGGAGTTAGCCCATACTTTGAAGGGACCAGTTAATTGGCTTTTTAATAAATCAATGGAAACAGGTGAAATACCTGAGGCACAGAGATCAGCTATTGTCATCCCCATCCTTAAGAAAAGGAGCAGGGCTGATAAAGGAAATTGCAGGCCACTGAGCCTTACATTTGTCTTGGGGAAAACTATGGAGACTATTATAAGAGGTATAATGGAGGAACAACTGACTAGTAATGACCTACGGGACAAAACTCAACATAATTTCAGGAAAGGAAGGTCTTGCCTAACAAATTTAATTAGCTTTTTTGAGAAGGTGAGTCTAGCACTGGATGAAGGAAAATCAGTGGATGTGGCCTTATCTGGATTTCAAAAAGGCCTTTGATGATATGCTGCACACCAAACTAATTCAATGTCTGGGAAAAATAGAAATAAATAGAAAGATTATAGCATGGATAAGGTCTTGGCTGTATAACAGACCACAGAGTGTGAGAGTGAAAGGGCAAGATTCTGGGAAAAATAGAGGTGACTAATGGGGTCCCATAGAGGTCAGTCCATCAGTCCTGGGACCAACTCTGTTCAACATTTATGTATTCAGTATGAAAATAGCCAATGGGGTTGGCTATCCAGATTTGCTGATGACACAAAGTTAGGCCATATAGTGGATATGGTGGAGCAGATGGGTCATTGCAAGCTAAACTGGATGAACTACATGAATGTTCAATTAAGAATAAAATTAGTTTTAGGCTAGAAAGTGTGTGGTAATGCACTTAGGCCATAAACTTATTAATGCAGAATACAGACTAGGACATACAGTCCTAAAAGTCACTGAAAGTGAAAGGGTTCTGGGAATAACTACAACAGACAATCTAAAATTTATTAAACATTGTAATGAGGCAGTCACAAAATGTAACAAGATAAGAGATGCATTAGGAAGAATACAGAGAGTAGGAGTCGAGATGTGGTGTTGCCTATGTATTGGGCACTGGTGAGGCTACATTTAGAATACTATGGTCAGTTCTGGTCACCACAAAATGTGGGGGGACATCAATGAGCTAGAAAGGGTCCAGAGGAAAGCAAAAAAAAATAATTAAGGCCTTGGATATTCGTCATACTGTATGAACGGAAATTAAATAGCCCAAGATTGTATTCATTAGAAAAAAGATTATGGAGGGGATTCCTATCACAGTGTATAAAGCATTAAAATGTGAGGATATTAGAAATAGTATTTGAACTAAGGACTTTCAGTAGGGAAACAAGAATGCATAAATCCCAGCTGCAAGCCAAACACTTTAAAATGGTAAAGCAAAGATGCTGGTTCATTTAAAGGGTGGTCCATTTTTGGAACAGTTTACCTGGAGTAGTAGTTACTTGTGAAAATCTAAATATATTTAAATACAGGTTGGACCATAGGGTTTGGTGATCTTTATTGTTGAGAAATCACCAGACAGGGTAGATGGGCATAAGGCTCCATCCTGTCTGTATTGTCTATGTTCCTATGTTCCTTTTTTTACATATATACATCATCAACAGGGCCCCACACTTGAGGCCAAACTTTACTTGAAAAACACCAGCATTGATTTGCATGGCACAATACACAACACTAGTTAAAAAGACAGGGAATTACACTGCTAGAGTCCTGACCGCAACCTCATCATGAGCCTGTACAAATCAGTATTTACAGGTCTCAAGTCCATAAGCAACAGGAAACACATTTGTTGTAGTAACATTTTCACCTTATTCTACACACATTTACTGTCTGAGAATGTTCCCTTGCAGCTGCAAGGGAACCAGGGTTACCATGGTATGGGCAGCAAAGGCTTGGAATAGACTCCCACAGCATGTAGTCGATGCAACTACCTTCAACATGTTTAAATCCAAGCTGGATAAACATCCTCGATGGACCACCAGGGATATCTAATATACCCACCAGGGCATGGGAGACATTTCAGATGGGCACAAGTCTACTTATGTCTAATTCCACTGAATAAACTAAGTAAACCCATAAAGCACAACTATTCTCTGAATTTAAACCAGGACAGCAACAGGATGCGGGGTGTACCTTCTTAAATAGTACAGGCAGCACCCAAGCATAGGCGCCATGATGAGATACTGTAAAACAAATGACTTGCTGCATCTAACCCCCTCATTAGGTCTTGATGTTCAGCACTGAAACAGTTACTGATACAAGGCTTAACATAGCTCATCACATCTTTCCTCTTCTACAGGTTTCGATGTCATAGCGCCACCTCTTCTAATCTTCCTAAGTTCACAGGTTTTGGTTCTGTTTGGATTCTGCTCCCCTTCTTGAGAGTCATAATACCAAGAAACTGCACATTACCTTCTGATACAGGAGACATATGTTGTGACAGCCATCAGGCAGCCCTCTCTGAGGGTTGATTGCCAGCAGGCCCTCACTGTCCCAACCTCTGAGCCTCTGAAAACCTGACTGGAGGAAGCCAGTGCCATGCCAGACTGGGAACCTGCCGCCATACAGAGCCTGTGGGCCTCCTCTGGCCAGTCACAGCTGGAGTGTGGCATGTCACAGATGCCTGAGCCCTCAGGGCTCCAAGACTCTTGGGACACCTCAAACCTGAAACTAGTGAGTGCACCCTTTGGTGGGACTGGAGCCACATTTATAAGTTCCAAGAGGGCATGCAGAGAAAAGGAAAAGTGCTGAACCAATGAGTACAGAGTATATGCAGCACAAGGAGAATGCCCTGTTGTTGGGGCAGAAAATTGCAACAGAAAACAACATTTTCATTTCAAGACAAGCTAAACAATTAATCCTTAAGTGCAAATGACTACAGAATCAAGGCACACTTAGTAATCATTATTTTATAATAGGCAAATACAAAATAAAATATCAGCGTATCATAGTGTAAGGTATGTAACTGAAATTGGAAGTTTCCAGACCAAGGTGAAGTGGAGTATTAGTCATTGTTAGATGAACATACCATTTTATGGAAATCGATGCATTTCCAATATTAAGCAGTTCAAATACTCTGATGAAAATAGACAGCCAAAATGATGAGAATAGACAGCCAAAATGATTATACAGTTGTTACCATGCAACAGAAAGACATAACTTTTCAAACAATTTTTTTTAATCTTTACGGAGTTTGTGATGGCATATAGAAAAAAAGATGTTTCTGTATTAGTTCATACTGTCAGTGAAAAGTGATCAACTGTGCTGTGACATCCTTGTATGACATTAGTAAGGTACATTGATTCAGCCACTTCATGTGTTGTTTCTGCTTCAGGCAGAGCTATCAAAAATCAGCACAGCTGTGACTTGGTGTCTTGTACTCACAGGACTTGGATATATATAATGTCAGAAGGTTAATTAAGGATTCACCTTTACACAATATGATTCCTCTTATTCAGTTCGCTGTCTCTTTTCTGCACGTAACCCATATAGACTTTCTGCAAGCTACAGCAGGAAGCTCAGCAGCTCAAGTTGTCCTTCTTAAGGGAACGCAATCTTTTAATGCCAGGATAGTAATATTAGGAATAGAAATATCCGCGCTAGTAATCTGTTACTAAAACTGACATTTTGTTTCTAACCGGGAAGTGGTATATTTGTGTTTTAGCACTCTAGCTGGGTCCACTCCATTTGAACTGATAAATACCATTACAGGCTCTGCTACCACACTGGCAGAGGTTGTAACACACATTCTGGTATGTTGCATGTGATCGCATTGCTCCTGTGGTGTCACATGCATTAGTGGCTGTCAGCTCCTGCTCTAGCACCAGACCAAGTGCCACATCACAGCCATGGCTGTGGGATGAAATCTCTGCACCTATGGAACTCTGCATTTTCAGCTGGCACACCTGCGGGGGAGTTATACCTGGTCCCACCAGGCATAATATTTTTACTCAGCTGCCCTGAAAAAAATGGCTGCAAGCTGCCGTAAATCATTGGGCCAGCCATAAATCAGCTCCATCTTTGAAAATACCATGGCTGCAGGAAAAGCTGTGGCTCTGCAAGTGGTGACCCATTTGTGATAGTTTTTATATGGCAGGACAGACAGGGCTTCTGAAAATCTAGCCTCAGAACTGCAGACTGAGTGTTCCGTATTATGATCTCCGTAGCTTGCTCATTTCATTTTTTGCACAAGCACAGTCAAGCTGTGCTCATTAACATATGGCATGCTACAAACAGTTAGCTGCAACATTGAGTGGCAGGTCAAATGCAAGCATAGTGTACTCGTACGCAATAATACCCAACAGAGTGGGCGGTATTGGGCAATACCGGACCGCCCAGGGGTGTAATGAGGCCCGTCGCCGCAGGCGGAGGGCCTTATAGCCCCTGGAAGGTCCGGTATTGCCCATACTGCCCACCCTGGAGGGTATTATTGAGCTTAGAAAATGGGCACTGTAAAAGAAAAAGCATTTAATAAACTAATGTACATAAAAAGTAGTTTAAAATACATTTTTGTAATAAAATAGTTCCTCCACCTGCATCAGAATTTTTTTTCTGTGAGGTAGGGTCTTTCCTTGTACTAGTGCCCCTGTATTTCTGACTTTTGATCTGGGTGCCATGGCCCCCTTCCTTACACTCGCACAGTTGAAAAGGGCTTCTAGTTTTTTCAGATGAAGAATAAGTTTTATGTTTCCCTAGCACTACAGTCGAGCCCTTTCTTATACTGTGTTTGATTGCCACACAGGGAAGGAGCTTGAGCTGACAAGAAAAGGCTATCGGGACCAGCGGGATTGAGGTATTGTGCAGTTTAATTTTAATTTTATTTCTGGATCAGTTTCACTTCAGAGGGAGAAAGAGGCGCTGGCAAGAGGGTGAGCAAGAGAGAGAGCGAATGGTACAGAGTATGACAGTTTTCACTTACAGTTGCGGTTCTGGAGCTAGCGCTCTCTCTCTCTCTCTCTCTCTCTCTCTCTCTTACTCACTCGCGCTTGTCAGTTTGTAGTGAAACTGCTTTCTCCTTGTTTTCTTTGTCTGCTAGGAATTAAAAATGACAAGGGAAAAGGACGTTACCCCTTCGGGCACTCATTCATCTGTCTCAAATAATTGCCTACCTTACAATGGAGATTATGTGTATGGCAGTCGAAGTTGGTAGGGAGATGGACATCTGAAGCGATGCCGGGAAAATTAGAGCAGGTTGAAAAACAAATCGGTAGCAGAACAGATCAGGAGAGGTAATGCCGATGGGACAGGAATCCCACTTTTGTTTATTTGAAAGTGATGGAAGTTGTGAAAAACTGGAAACTGGGGGGGGGGGCGGAGCTGGAGGACAGTTACAACAGAACGGGTACCTTCCAACAGAACATTTCCAGCTATCAGTCCACGTCCGCTTTCCCCCCCCCAACTCACCAGTTGTGTGCTTCTGAGAATGCGGACGGCACAGTGAGAGAATGACCTGGCAAGGAGAGAGATGAAGTACCTGTTTATTTTTTAATTTAAACAAATAAAGCCAGTATGTTTTTCCCCCTTTCGTTTTGTTTGCGAGTGGGACAGGAATGAGAGAAAGGTGGTAATCGTGTTAGGCAAGTGGCATCGGGGTGGTAATAGTGAGCGAAGCGGTTGTACACTGAGGAGCAGCTTGGAGAAGATGGGCAGAGATGTGCTGTTGAGATCGATTGATCCATGACAGTGTTTTTGTTTTTTTCTGTATGGTGATTAGCAAAACAGGCAGCCCAAGAAGAAACATTAGACTGTGATTTTTGTACTGACTGCTGAGGGGGCTGGCCACTCGCTAAGCAAGTGAAAAGAAATGGCGGCATATTCTGTTTGATTTGAGCACTTTCAGCCAATGACTAAGCAGGCTGGGCAGAGGGATACTTGGGTGGACTATCAGGAAGGTTTTGGGCTGGGGCTTTTTATTTGGTGGGCATCTATTGTCTGGTAGATGCCCAGCTAAATTTGTGTCTCAGCCAATCAGAATAGAGAAATTTCTTTGTCCATTTTCTAAAATAGCATAGAGTATAGTGCTTGCTGCAACAGGCACATGAAATGGCAGCTCACACTAGAGGAATGAAAACTAAAGTAAATAAACATGACACCTAATAGAATCATATTAAGAATAGCAAAAAAGGAAACCAGACTGTGCGAGAAAAACAATACCTGCAAAGGCTGATTCTGACAGTATTTATGTAAGGATGCAGCTCCACAGGTAATTCCTCTCTAGCAGCAATGTGGGAAATTAACAGAAATATAAATTATGGGAAGTCTAAATTGAATGTTCTTTTGTAACCAGCATGCAGGCTGCTGGTTGTGAGAGCTCCATTGTAAGAGTACCAAGGACCCCCAATCATGATAAATAACACATTGTTGAAAGAAATATTTGAAATTATCAGAATCATTCTAATGTCTTTTGAGCAAAACCAAAGGAAGTTGTGGTAGTGATACAGTAGGTTCCTTTCACTTCTGCACCAGTTTAGATGCGTTCATGAAATTTGTTGATTAGTCGTGAATATAAAAAGTCAGATAAGTTGACTGAAGCATATTCAAGAACACAATTATTTGCCCAGCTGAGGTGTTGCAAAACTTTACATCATGGCTTAGGCAATTCTGCCCCCATGCTTTTTGATACTTTCCCCCACCATGGTTTTTCCTTTTTTGTCTGGTGGGTTAGCCAATGCAGTACTACTCTCCACAGTTCAAGCAGCAGACCTGGCAAGGCTGGTTAAAATTTTGAGGACAGTAGGAAAACTACTTTTAATCTTTTTGTACTCAATATGCAAAAAGAATCCAGGAAACAGAAAATATATTTTGGAAAAAAACATGATATTACATTTTGTTTTACTATTTACTGGGTTGCATTGTATAACTATTTAGGCTTCTTTGCATCTCATAAAATTCTAGTAGTTGTACAATCTGACCCTATTCTGTTCGGCCAATCATGAGTACATTTCTGTGAACAAACCATGAAATATTCATGAACTTTGTGGATTATTCATGAATATAAAACATCAGAAAGGTTCACTGAAGGATATTCAAGAACACAATTATTTTTCCAGCTTAAGTGCTGCAAAGCTTTGCTTCATAGTTCTAAATGTTAGATCTCCTCAAGAATCCCCAGTTAAATTGACATATTTTGGCTGCGGTATAATAGATTATATGACAATGTGCTTAGCAGATTTACTTTATTGTGAAAACTTCAATGGCCTTATGAGAAAAGAAAGCGAGTGTGCCCTGATATCAATATCAACTTCATTTTTCACGTCAAAGAGTAGAAATAGCAAGGACGCCATTATTAATCTTCCTTCAGTGATACTGGCTAAAAGAGGGCCTTAAATTCCAAGTCATGTAGAAGAAAATATTGATATTATTCTTTCTTCCTCAAGTATCTAGGAGATGTTTGATAAAGTAAAGTCAATTTTTCTTGACATTCTTCCCATTATTTATACTCCAAGGAAAGAAAATCAGGGCCTAAACTCATAGTTTAATGCGAAGTATAAGGAACTTAAGATTCTAAATAAAATAGGCCTGGTGGCACTGAGGGTTGAGGTGCTGGATGCCACACCTCATGCTATGCAGGCGACCCAGGTTCAGAAACAGACCAGGGCTGTCGAGGATCAGCTGGGGGGGGGGGCAGGAGCTGGTCTGAGCCACCGTATGACAGCTCTCCTCTCCTCTCCTCACCTCTCCTCTCCTGCAGGGTGTGGGGATTATGCAACCAACACATGTGGACCCCTGGTGGAGACTGTGGGTTCTGCTGTGACCAGTACCTGGATTCTTCTGGGGGACATGCCAGACACTGATGCCTTGCATCACTGCATGCCACCCCCCCCCATTCACAACAGTACTGAAGATACAGCTGCTACATCTATGAGGCCCCACTCTCCTGGCTCCAGTCACACCACCATGGCATTCTAGGCTGTTGACCCATTACAGCCTCTGATAAAGCCAGTAGGCTCCATGCCCCACTCTGAGGGGTAAGCCAGGGAGGCAATACCAGTAGCCTCCCCTACCAGAATCCTTCCTCTGTTTCATATGGGTTCATGGCAAGTACAGAGGCCCTGCCCTGGGGGGCAATCCAGGGGGTATCATCTGCCCAAGAGGTAAGTCCTGAGGGTGTGCTGGGGTCCGGGATGGGCTGGGGCTGAACCTTGGTAGTAGCTGGGAAAAAAAATCATACTAAATATTAAAAGAAATCTAAATAAAATAAATATACTAAAAACAATCCAACTAGGGAAAATCTTACTCATCTGAATAGAGAATGAAAAAATATAAGACCATGTTAGAGGAAAAAAATGCTTATTTTATGATAAATTTTGGAGAGAGATTTGGAACAGAATTAATCAGGTATATTAAAGACATCTGGACAGTAACGACATTAGGAAAAAATAATTATGAAACTTCATCGTCAACTCTCATTTCAGAAGAGAGTTAGATGACATGTTTTGAAGATATTTTCCATGACCCTTTGTGCTCTCATGAAAAAATATTGAATAGTACAGGGTATTTCTTATCATTAACTATTACATTTAATGATACTGAATGTGCCATTTTGAGTTTTAAATCTAGAAAGGTGTCTGACTTGGATGGCATCACAAGTGAAGAAAGGTACACCACATCAGAGTGGAAACATAATTTGATTATCCCAGTTTATAAGAAAGGCTCACAAAAAGAACCCCAAAATTAGACCATGTTTTAATGCAATTTCAAAAAAATCTAAGCAAAAATATTACTTCAAATATTGCAATCTTGGTTAGACGGTAACATAATCTTATCCCCACTACAAGCTGGTTTCAGGAATGGATGTTCCACTATGGAAATATGGATGCACATATAACTGAAAATATTACTTAGGACATAAACTTTATCTTGCCGTTATTGATTTACAGCAGTTTTTGACTGTCTTGACTGACTGATAAATATTATGGCAAAAACCATTAGCACTCCATACTGACTTCAATTTACTGTACCCCCTTTTTTCAACTATACACAAATAATGTTACATGTATTAGGTTTGACCTTAAGGGTAATACAATCAAAACATTTGTTCTCTAATAAAGGAATAAAATACGGATACCTATTGGTCCTACTCTTTTTAATTGTATATTCAATAGAATTCCTCAAAACATAAATTTTTATTTTATTTATTTGAAAATTGGTAACTGGGAAAGGCATACTGAGCCAAGGCTAAATTCCAGGTGCGACCTGGGGAAAGGGAAAAGGGTTGCAATCAATCAAATGCAGAAGTATAGAAGCATTACACCAAAATAAAATGCAAACTGAGACAGTGCAGTATGGTAAAGTATAAGTGCAAATAACATTACTAGGTGGCAGAGGTGGGAGCTGTGAGCAGCACCACAACCCTATGCAAAGAAGGTAACAGGTGACTGAACACTTACGTGCAGCAATATTTGGAATGATAAACTGAACCAAGAAGGGGGAACCCAAAGGACCCAAAATTGGTGAATAGACAGGACCAGCAGCAGGTCAAGTAGAAGTCTGACAGGGGCAGAAGTGGGATGACAGGAGTTTAAGCTGGTGCCTATGGTAAGAGAGTGATGGTGAGAGGCAGAGGAAGAGGTGATCACGTTTCAGAGACAAGGAAGCTGATAAGAGAACACTGACTGTCAAGCAGAGGAGTGGGGGTGGGAGAGGGAGAAGGTGCAAGGATCCCTGGAGTGGAGTGAGTATTAACCAGATGGAATGGGAGTGAGGAGGGCAGATATGTGAGATGGGAGTGACCCAAACCAAGATTTGGAGATGAAGAATGCACAGTGGGACTGGCAACAGGAGGGAAGGGGGACGATGGAGAGGGAGGAGTAGAGGGAGCAATGAGGTGTGCAAAGGGCAGAGTTTATTTATCTATTTATTTATTGGGATCTCAGATTTACACCTTTGAGCCAAAAAAGCTTGTTTACAAAGTTTTCACATTGAAAAGGCAATGGACAGGATACATAAACTTTACATTACAGATTGGGGAAAACATGTCAAGCAAGTACAGTTTAACATAACAGGTAGGAGTGAACAACATTTTTGTGACAGTACATAGAGCTAACCAAATGTGGACAAGCAATTTATAGAGGTAACTGAATCTTAAAGCATAGAGGTTGAGTTAGGAGGGGCAGAAGAAGGGGTGGCCAGAGGTGGGGGGCTGAATAAATGAGAGACGGGGAGGTTGTGAAGCAGAAATGGGAGGGTGACAAATAAGAGGGTAAAGTGGGCAGGGGGTGGGATGGGCTATGAATCCATCCAAAGGGTTTTGTAAGTAAGGAATAAGGGTGGAGCTGGTAGGGTGGGAGGAGAGGAGGAGATACAAACAGGTTTTAATGTAGGGAAAGTGAGGTGCGGAGGACCCAATAAGGAGAGGGGGTAAATAAGAGGAGGGGTAATATTTGTGATGAAAGGTGGGAAAGACGGGGGGGTAAGTGCTCTGTGGGGCAAAACAAGGTGGAATTAGGCACTAGTACCGCAGTCACAGTTACTGAGAGTAGCCAGATACTGTAGCAGTTTGGCTTTAAATGGGCCTAGTTTTGTTTCCACAATCTGCTCAGAGCTGAGGGTATTTAGCCAGAGGGTAAAAAAGAGTTGGCTGCAAAATGATAGAAGACATTACAGAGGGTGTCCAGTATGGCAAGGGAAGAGGAGGGGCGGTGCCATAGACCACTTTCACATAGCTGAAGACTGGGAGCACCATTTTGGTAACCAGCTCCCTGTGGACTTGCAGAGACAGTCAGTCTTTGCCACAATACAGGACACCAAGTTTGGGACAGAGCTTGGAAAGGATGGCACTGATATAGGCAGAGAAGTCAAGCTAACTGTCAAGCCACACACTGAGATACTGGAAGGAGGGAACACTTCAAAGGGGGAACAATCCATGGTGGAGAAGGTCAGGAGAGGGGCAAGCCTGGCCAACTTCTGTCTGGTGCCAGAGGTCATGGGCACTTTTCTAGCGTTGACCTGGAGTTGGTTAGACTAGAACCTGCATAGGACATTGTGAAAGTTTTACTCGAGTGAGACCTCCATACCCATAGTCAAGGAGCCTGAGGAGTAGAGAAATGTGTCATCTGCATACATACAACTATGCGAGCTGGCACAGGCAGAGGTCAGGTCATTGAGAAAAATGGAAAAGAGGACTGGAACCAGGATGGAGTCTTGTGGGATCCCAACCTGGATAGGATGTGGAAGGCACAGGATGCCACCTACCTGAACCAACTGTTGAAGGCCTGAGAGGCAGGAACAGAACCAGTGAATAGCAGAGGCTGAGAGGCTGGCAGGACTCAGCTTGTCCAGGAGGAGAGGATGGGCCACTGAATCAAAGGTTTTTGCCAGACTGATGAAAATGGCTGCTGTGATACGCCCCTGATCCATCCCAGAGATGATGGAGTCAGTGACTTGCAGGAGGGAGGAGATAGCGGAGTGGTGTTTCCAAAAAACAGACTGGAGGGGGAGGAACTTGGAAGAGTTATGGAAGTCAGCAAGCCTCCAGAAGACCAGTTTCTCTTGCTGCTTAGCAAGATGGGGAGAAGGAGGAGATAGGACAGAAGTTTCCAGGGGTGAAGGGATATCCCCCTTTGTGGAGGGAGAGAACTCTAGCAAACCTCCAAGACTGGGGGACAGCAAAGAGGGTGAAGGAGAAGTTGAGGAGGTGAGTGTGGGGGGAAGTGATGGATGGAGCTAAGATGTGGAGAAATTTGGGATCCAGACCATTAGGGCTAGATTTGGGCAGGTTGAGTGAGGAAAGGACAACTAGGGTTTCTTGGGTAGAGACATAAAGGAAATGAAACCCCAGGGAGGAGGTGGAGATGGAGGGAGAGGAGAGGAGCCAGGAGTTGGTGGAGAGGGGTGAGAACATGTAGTGAAAAACTCATTGACGTGAGTGGCAACAGCAGCAGGGTCAGAGACAGGCAAACCATTTAGTATGAGGACTGCAGGAGCTGACTGGGCTGGGAAATCAAAAACAAAGTTAATCACCTTCCAGAATTTAGCAGGGGAGTTAAAACTGTTCCAGAGATTGACACTGAAACAGAGGGATTTGTCAGTATGGACAGCCTTTGTGCAAGTGCCCTGTATGATCGGACGTCACACAGGGAGTAGGATAATTTGCACTGGGCCCAGGCTTGATCACGGGTCTTGTACAAATCAGTAAGATCATAGGTGATTCAGTGATGGTGGGAAGACTTAACCCTAGACTTCCTGATGGGGGTGTGGTTGTCCCAGACAGAAGTAAATAGTGAGTGGAAGAGGGAGAGGACCACATCTATGTCTAGGGTGGAAAGAAAAGGGGACCAATCCATTGCATTCAGGTCACTCAACAGATCATCTTTGTTCAGTGACTGGAGTGACCTGGACCAGATATAGTTGGGGGAGGAGGGAGGGCGCCATACCTTTCTGACACAAAATCAAATAAATAAATAAATGCAGTGGTTGCTAAAAGCATCTGGCAAAATACTGCATGCAATGATGTGGTGGAAGTGTGAGAAGAGAGCCCAGTCCAAAAGGGTGTGGTCTGAGGAGAGTGGATTGAGCTGGGTGACTTCAATAATGTGTGGTGAGAGATTTAGGGACTCAATCCTGAGGAAACTTGGCATGAAGACAAGGGAGAGCCAATTAATATTAAAGTCCCCAAGGAGGATGTGTTCACTAGGAGAGGAGTGAGAGGTGATAATAGTGAGACAGTTGGCCAGAGAAGAGGGTGACAATTTTGGAAAGGCATAGAAAACCCCAATGAAGAGGGGCACAGTGACAAGGAAAGACAGCCTGGCAAGGAGATACTCGTGGGAGGAGGGTACAGCCTACCTGAGAGTGACAGTGCAAGAAAGGCTCTGGTGGGCATAGAAGGCAACACCAACACTACCACACTTGCCCCGTCCTGTCTGAAAAGGTGATGGTCAGGAAGAGCCAGGCTAGCGTCCAGAATTCTGGGGAAGAGCAAGTATTCAGTAATACAGAGGCTATCAGGAGGATGGGAGATCCATACAGTATGGAGATCCAGTTTAGGGAGGAGGCTAGATTGAGGTGGAAGATATCCAAGGCACTGGGAATTGAGGGGGAGAGGAGTGAGAGGGTTCAGGGTTGGTTTCCACTTCATCAACAAGGAGGAGAAGCAGGGTGAGGAGGAGAAAGATGAGGTAGGACATAGATGCCCTAGTCCAGAGGGATGTGTGCGGAAGGACAGGGTAGGAACAGGGTAGCTCAATAGAGGAACTCCAGGTTTAGGGAGAAAGAGGGAAGGAGACCATAGAGGGATAGGGAGGGAGGGGAGAAAAAGGGAAGGAAGGGGGTGGGGGAGAAAGACAGAAGAGTTTAATGGAGGGTAGAGAGGGAGGGGAGATGTAGGTGGGGTGGGAAAGAGGAGGAGACAAAGGGGAGGAGCACAATTGAAAGGTACAAGCTATAAAACCTGACTGATCAAAACTTTTACTAAACTTGACAAAAAGGGAATACCCAAGTAGATAACTAACTGTCTAATGGTTATGCAACAGGCAAAAAAACATGATGTGAGCAGAGTTCAAACCAAGACGCAAAAGTCACAGACATGGTTACGCAGATGACATCACTTTGTTATCACTGTCCCCTACTAGGTTCCAGTGAAAATTTAATCTTTTTATAACCTTGTGTGATAAGCATAAATGAAAACTAATTTTAGATAAAACTAAAATAGTTACTGTATTTTTGGTGGTAATAAATAATGTAACTTTTATGTGGGAAATAATAGGGTGGGAATTCTTAAGATTGCATTTATTTAGGAGAAACTTTCACAAGTAATGGAGAATGGACAAGACATCACATTATAATCAAAAACTCCGACAAAATTCAACAGCATTATTAAAGTTTAATTACAGACATGGAGGGAAAACAGTTGTTCCAGCTTTAAAGGCCACTGAGGTCAAACTTCAGCCTATGGCCGTGTATGGCATTAAAATATACAATTATTACATGCCTAAGTTAATTTAACATCCATTCTCTGCGTTTTACTGGGTCTTACTGAGAGTTCCAAAATGTTTACCTAGGCACCTTGTGAGAATGGGAGGCAGTATAGTGCAGTGGTTATGAGCACTGAGCTGCAAACCTGGAGACCTGGACTTGAATCCCACAGCCACCACTGGCATACTGTGTGACCATGATCAGGTCACTTAACATCCATGTGTTCCCAGAACGTATCTGGATACGAGCCTTGACTCAATGGCCCAGATATTCAAAAGGGTTGCGCATGGCACAACAGTGTCGTGCCATGCACAACCCACTGATGCACCCCGGTGTGATATTTAAAAGGGAAAAGTGCACCGTACAAATCCCGATGTGCCAGAGCGCATCAGTACTGTATGCAGGTGCAGGTGGGGGGGGGGCGTGCTCATGCATAACCTGCACAGCCCGATATTTAGCCCGGGCTGTGCAGTGTCATTCATGCACAACCCCTACCTATGCCTGCACAAAGTTATGCCTCCAAAAAAAGGAACAAGTGATAGCCACCCACAGGTGAGCTGCCTCATTGCAGGGTGCAACACAGCAGCTGCCACTTGCCGCACCTGGTGATGCCCTCCCATGCCCCGATTGTGGGCATCTATAATGGCCCCCCCAAGTCCAATATCCCTGGTGGTCGGTGGACCACTGAGCCAATCACAGGCATCATTAATCACCCCAATCCAATATCCTTGGTGATCTAGTGTACCCCCACCCGCCCACTAAGCCCCCACCCGCTTTCCCCGTCAGCCAGTGTGCAGCAGCACCCACCGCGCCTGCCGCCCTGCCACCCGCCGACTGACAGCAGGTAGGGGCTGCATCCGATGAGTTCTGGCACGGCCAGTGGGCATGCGTATACCATACTCATACTACTCAGTCAGATATGTGAATGAATTCATTCACATATCTGGACCTAATGTACAATATGAGCTGCATGCCCATTGGCTCATTGATGGGGAAAGCGGGTGGTGGGGCTTAGTGGTGTCGCTGGGGTGGGGCACTAGATCACCAAGGGATATTGATTGGGGGTGATTAATGATGCCTGTGATTGGGCTCAGTGCGTCCACTGGACCACCAGGGATATTGGACTTTTATCTTACGACTTCCTCCGATTGGGTTGCAGGGGGCATCGGTCCCTGACGTGCTGCTGCTCGGCAGGGCCAGGAGCAAGTCATCGATCGGCGCAATCTGCATGCTAATGGCATGCAATGGGCCCGTAATGAGATGCAAATGGCCCCTGTGCACCATGCATAACTTATGGCCCCATTTGCATGTCCCGCTTGAATATCGTGAGGTGCGCGTGCATGGCACAATGGTACTTGCGCCCACTGCAGATTCCATGCTTCACTCTGGCCACTTAAGCAGGGGGAGGCCATACTGTGCCATGCACAGTGGTGGGTTATAGGTGCGATATTCAAAGCTGTTGCACCATAGCGCAGCTCCATTGAATATTGCCCAGGCCACACCCATGTGCAACAAAGTTGAGCTGAGCCCAGGCTTGCGCCACAGCCTGGTGCAGTTTGAATATTTCGGGGCCAATGTGTCATTCTTGGCCACAAATTGTAAAATAAAAATAAGACGAAAAATAAATATTGGAAATAAGCCAGGCTCCAATAATAACATACATTAATACAAGAGTTACTGCTAACTGGCTAAAGATTCAAAATCTTCCAAATCATGGGCTGCACAATGTCTTTGGGGAAAAAATATGATATATAAAAGAGCAGCTTTTTCTTCATCCTCTGTATTGTCCTTGTGGAGTAGCGATTTAATTACTCTCCTGCAAGCTATAGATGTGCTACATGTGTGGACTGATGCCATTAAAGGTATATTAATTTCAGAGAATAATAGAGCAAGAATAAAAAAGCCCTATGGATAAAATATACCAGTGACAATTTGTTGCATACCTCTAAATCCAAGCTATGACCATTGTATACTTGTAATAAAATACAGATTGGATGTGAGAACTACCTGATCCTACAAGTACCCCCAGAGGACAGAAGCCTGCTAACATGTATAAGGGTTGAAATCTTCCCATCCAAGAGACTAGAACTTAGATATACAGAAGAAAAGGCCACAGGAGAAAAGCTCTATTGTCATTGTAACCAGGGTCATACTGAAAATATGGTGTAGGCAACCTAGCTCAGGAAATTTATCTTGTGGTTGAGTAGATTAAGAAAGCCCTGTGAATCAGGTGTGTGATTGGTGGGAGGAGCTGCCAGAAGCTTAGTGGGGACAGGAAATTGGGGGACACCAGGCAGTAGGAAGGGGACATAAAAGGAGTACCACCTAGCATGTCCCATTACACTTGAGTCCCCATGCTTTATTCAGTTCCACACAAAAGGTTGCTTATAAAGATGGAAGACCTGTGTGCGGCTAAAACCATAGTGAACTGGGTGTGTAGTTGGCTAGAAGGGAGACAGCACAGGCTGGTGGTCAAAGGGGTTAAATCAGAGGAAAAGGAGGTTACGAGCAGAGTTCCACAGGGATCTGTCCTGGGTCTTCTTCGACATGCTCATTAGTGACATTGGTGAGGGAATCCAGGGCAGAGTATGTCTCTTTGAAGATGACACAAAACTATGTGGAAGGGTAGATAGTGATGTGGGAATAAGGGCTATGCAGAGGGACCTACTAAAACTAGAGGGGCGGTCAAAGGTCTGGCAGTTAAAATTCAATGCCAAAAAGTGCAAGGTAATGCATCTAGGGAAAAGGAACCCTCAACCACAAGACGGAGTACTGGATGTGTGGGGTGAGGCCAAACACTACAGAAGAGGAATGGGATCTAGGAGTTATCATCAGTAACTCCCTTAAATGAACCAGTGCAACAAGGCCTATAGCAAGGCTAACAGGATGCTGGGATGTATCTGGAGGGGTATTGATAGCAGAAGAAAAGAGGTAATACTTCCCCAATACAGATCCCTGGTGAGGGCTCACCTGGAATACAGCATCTAGTTCTGGAGCCTTCACATCAGAAAGGACAGAGATAGGCTGGAAATAGTGCAACGCAGAGTAATAAAAATTATTCATGACCAGCAGGGCAGATCCTATGAGGAGCTCCTCAAGGCACTAAATATGTACTCACTGGAAACCAGAACAGAGAGGCAAGATGTGATGCAGACCTTCAAGTTTCTTAAAGGAATTAACAAGGTAAACTGTGGGGAATTGTTTACCTTGAATACCAACTCAAGGTCACGTGGTCACAAGAGAAAATTAACAGGAGGGAGGTTCTGGAGGGGAAGTGAGGAAGTACTTTTTTGTAGAACGGGTTGTAGAACCTTGGAACAGTCTCAGTCAAGGTGGTGGGTGCAAAGACAGTCAGAGGATTCAAGCAGGCAGGGGACAAAATGAAGGGAATAGTGACTACCCGGGGTGACAAGACCAGGGAGGAGAATGGGGATAGGATGGGGAGGGTTAGTAACCTGGACGAACAATAGGTTTTAGCAAATGTTCCAGGGATTATAGGGAATATGGGTACACTGGATGGACCTCTGGTCTTTTTCTGCCATCATGGTCTATGTTTCTATGTGAGTGATACACAGTAGGGAGTGGAGAATCTGCCTTAGGAGTGTCTGCTGAACATCTGCAGATACTATGCAGTCCCCAAGAGACTGCAGGGCAGACACCAGGCCAAGGTAAGGAGGTAACATATTGCAGGTTACTGTATACAACAGCTTGTGGGAAGGTAACTGTAGGTTGTATTCCTTAATACAAGTGGGAAAGACATAGTACACACCCAGTGTACAGTAGGTACAGGCAGGAGAGTTAAAAAAGAGGGAAAACAAGAGACACACTATCTAAGGTCAGGTAACAAGTTAATGTCAGGAAACCAAAAGGGTAGGAGTACAAATGGAGTAGAAAGGAGGAAGAAAGGTGCAAAGAAATTTAATTAGATACTAGGCAAGGGAAAGGAAAGGTGATGGGAGTGGCACAATGCAAAAGGTGTGGGGCCACAGTCTTCCAGGATACCTTCTGGAGACTGAGGTGCTGCCCCAATTTTACTCACCTCTCTGGGTTGTGGGCAAAGGTTGCTGGACTCTGAACTAAACTGGCAAGGGTACAGAGGACCTTCTGCCCCAGCCAGGGGCCTTAAAGTCTGCCACTGCTCCCCAAAGGATACTGAGGTAGAGACAGGGTGGATGGACCTTGGTGGGCTCTGAGAGGGTCAGGTGGTGAAAAGGTTGTATGATCCTCAGCCTATACCATTGCAAAATTCTTTGGCCATTCTGGAGGGAGAACACAGATGACAGCAGGCACCTCTCACAGTTTGAGGGCAGGAAGTGGGGGAGAAGACACCAAGGAGGGAAGAAGAGGCTGTCAGCTGAGGAGGAAGCAGCTACTGATGGGAGACTCTTCTGTTAGAGGGAGAGACTTGGGAGCAGGGTGAGAAAAGGAAATGGAGGTGAGTGGCTCCCTGGTGCTTCAGCTTAGAGAGATGGAAAGCATATCCAGAGGATCACTAAGGCAGCAGGATGTGGGAGGGAGCTAGACATCATTGTCCACCAGGGGACAAGTGACAAATAACCTGGCAAAGGACAGGGAGGAGTAGTGCAGGGTATCTTCAAGGAGTTTGGGAGGAGCCTTAAGCAGGTAGCTTGCATGGTGGCTTTTTCTGAGGTGTTAACTGTGTATGGCCTGGGAGATTCAAGACTACTCTGCAACAAGGCATTAAATGACTGTTTGCAGGCATGACGCATAGAGGAGGGCTTCAGCTACAGTGGGAACTGGGGGCCAGCCTGGTAGAATATGGGCCTCAATCAAGGTGAAAGCCTACATCCTTGTGAGAAGGGGGCCATAATCTTTGGTGGGAGGTTTGAAGACTACTCGGATGAGCATTTAAACTAGCTGGGGAGAGACAGTAAAACAAAAGGAGGAAACGATTACCCCCCCCTCCAGATAATGGAACAGCAAGGAGGATGGGCCTGGGGGGGGGTGAAAAATCCCCTAGAGCAGGGGTGCAGAAAAGCAGGAATGGAGGGACAAGGTAGAAGAAAAGGAAGGAACAAATGTGATGGATGGGACACATGCAAGGGTTCAAAAGACTATATGGAAGAGCTATAGTAGCTGCTTCACTGACAGCCTTTTTTAACAGCTCACTGGAAACAGGCATGGTTCTGGAGGAGTGGAGAAGTGTTGATGTGGTTCCTCTACATAAGAGTAGCAACAGGGAGGATGCTAGCAACAATAGACCAGTCAGTCTTACTTCAGTGGTGGGAAATTAATGGAAAGCATGTTAAAAGAAATACTAGTATAGTATCTTGAATCAAAGGGTTGCAAGACCACAGGGAGCATGGTTTCATAGGGGGAGGTCATGCCAAACAAATCTGATGGATGTCTTTGACTGAGTGACCAAGGAAATAGATGAGGGGATGACAGAGGACATTGCCTATCTGTATTTCAGTAAGGCCTCGACACTGTGCCACACAAGTAGTTGATAAAGAAATTGAGCAGACTGGGGTGGTATCCAAAGTGTAAATAGGGTTAGAAACTGCTTAGAAGTTGGCAACAGAGGGTAGTGGTTAATGACACTCACTTGAATGATGGAGGAGTGACCAGTGGGATGCTGCAGGGTTCCGTACTGGAACCGGTCCTCTTCAATGTCTCAGTAAGTGACACTGCTAAGGAACTGGAAGGAAACATATTCCTTTTTGCAGATGATACCAAAATCTGTGATTGGTTGGACGCTCAGGAGGGGTGAGGAGAATGAGCAGGGATCTGGGGAAACTGGAGGGGTGGTAGAAAGCATGGCAGTTGGGGTTCAATACCAAAAAGTGTGAAATCATGTGCATAGGGCATAGGAACCCAGGTGCTGAGAATAAGATGGAGGAGGTACTGACACTCATTGAACAGGAAAGGGACCTTGGAATTATCCTATCTGATGACCTTAAGGTGGTGTGGCACTGTGACAAAGTAGTGGGTAGGGCTAGTGGGATGCTGTGGTGCTTGAAGCTTGGTATATCCAGCAGTTGGAGGGAGGTGGTGTTGCCACTGTATTGCTCACTGTTGAGACCCACTTAGTGTACTGTGTCCAGTTTTGGAGTCTGTACCTCAGAATGGACATGACAGGGTAGAGGCAGTCTAGAGGAAGTCAGTTAAAATGGTGCTGGGTTTGCACAAGAAGTCCTGTGAGGAAAGCCTGAGGAAACTCAATATTTAAACCCTGGAAAACAGGAGCATAAGCGGTGACATGATGAAGACCTACAAGTACCTCAACGGGGAGAACAGGGTGCAGGAGGGAAATAGTTTTCAAATGAGAAGGAGCACCAGCACCAGGAGGCATGCAATGGGGGGGGGGTTTAAGAAAGATGTGTGGAAATATTTCTTCACTGAAAGGGTGGTAGTCACCTGGAACAGATTCCAGCAGAAGTGGTGGAGGTGAAAACAGTGGGTATTTCAAGCATCCATGGGATAGACATAGGGGTATATTAGAAAAAAAGGAAAGGAGGAGGGAGAAGGAGGGAGGAGGGAGGAGGGAGGGTTGCCAGAGACCTTTTATGGTCTGCAGAGAAAAATTAGGCAGTTAACATCTGGGGCAGACTGGGTGGGACAAGCAGTCCTTTTCTGCCAACAAATTCTATGTGTATGTGTTCGACTGTTACTATGCAGTATTTAACTGCCTACTTTATGAAAAATGGAGAAATAAGTTTGTAGTCAGAGCAGTAGGCAGCAGTAGGGGAATTGCCAACAGTTCATGTTAGAGTTTATATAAGCTCTGATCTTTTGTTTGCTGGTCCTGCTGTCCTCCCTGGGCTAAGTACAGTCATGGAGAACTGTACTTAGCTCCTGGAAAAAAGTAGACCTGGAAAACATCTGATAGGAGATCATAAATGCTCTAACATGCGCTGCAGGCTACTGAATCTCCTACTGCTGCCTACTGATTTGATGTCAGCTGCAGGGGATTCTAGAATTTGTAGCAACAGCATATGTCAGCCTAGAACTAAGCAAAACAAGTGTAATACAATCTACTGTACTACAGTAAACAGTGAGTAAACCAAAATGCATTTGCTCACAAAATGCATGCTGGGATAAGTCCCACACTTGTGTTGACTCTTCCCTTTTAAAGTAAAATTGTTGTTTAAACTTAGCTGCTGACACTGGAGCAGGACTTGGGTGTCTGATCTCTTCAGCAGAGAAATAAATCTGCTGTTAGAATGCTAGAGGGAGCATAACCCAGAGCAGAGTTTGAACTTTAACATTCTAAAATTCTGTTTCTGTGGCAACAACTCATGACTGAGATGATGTCATTTGTGTGACATCACTAATAAATTCTCACTGGTAGAACCCCAAACTTTTGTCCCAGAGGTGAGACTGCTACAAAGTATGTTAGTGGCACTTGAAATATAAAAAACTGAACATACAGGAAAACATATGTGGTGAAGAGTGGTCATCTATCTTTCTAATCCCTACACCCAAAGTGCAATATGAAAGAAGAAATGGGGCCTCAGAAAATTATGTGTTTAAAGAATCCCCGTGAGAAACTTTGAAAAAAACACAATTCATGCACACATTAATTTCTACACTTTTTCCATACATAGCTCCCCATGCTCAAAAAACTAGTGTACATAGTTTTATGAAAACAGTATCACTGTCCCACAGACTTTATCTGCTATGACTGCCTGCTTACACTGCACTTTAAAATCCTCTGTTGATGACATCATAATCATTGCTAGAGCAGCACACCATTATGTCACAAGCCAGGGATTGTGATGTCAGGGGAAAAGCAAACTGAGCAGACAAATTGCAGGTGACAGTGATCCTGATTCCATGTAAATGCAGTTTTAATGAAAAAGAAGAAAGACATATAGGAACATTGCATTTACTGTAAAATGGGTCTAAAAGGTTTTTTTCAGTGTTACTCCAGAGAAGTCAGTGCCTCTTTAAAATTAGAACATTTTTCCTCCCTTTTCCGCTTATACACTGGCACCAGACAGGGATGTCCTCTCTCGCCTCTACTATTTAATCTATACCTAGAACCCCTTCTTATCAGACTTAAATCCTCTCCACTTGTTAGAGGCTGCATGTTACGGCAGCAGGAATTGGTACTTTCAGCTTACGCAGATGACATACTCCTGCATCTGGAACGTCCGTCTGAATCTCTAAAAGCGGCGATTGATGTTATTAAACAGTTTGGAGCCCTTTCTCAATACAGATTGAATATTTCCAAGTCTGAAATCTTTCCACTAAATGTGCATACGTATAAACAGGAGTTTATTTCTTTTGGTATGAAATGGGCTCACAAATCGATCAAATATTTGGGGATTCATTTTGCGACAGAACCCTCTCTTTTGAAGAAGCTCAATCTGGATAATATTAAAAATCTTGTCCACCAAGATTTGCTGCGGTGGTCTACCCTTCCCATCTCTCTCTGGGGCCGGATCAATATTATTAAGATGAACATCCTTCCTGGGTCTTTTACCTTAATTTGTTAAATCTTTGGTTGCCCATCGCCTATTTTCAGCAGTTCCATACAATGTTTTCCAATTTTATCTGGCGAGGAAAGGGTGTTAGGCAGCTCGTGATCTAAGTTATCTCTCCCCAAAGACAAAGGGTCTCCGGCTTCCAATCTTTACTCTATCACTGGGCAGCTCATCTTTCTAAACTAGGGAATGGATTTCTGTGGACCCTAACCTTCCATGTCCGACTTGGCTTCAAATTGAGCAGTCACTTCTTTCGGGGCCAAATTGGATACCTATGCTGTATTCTTTATTCCTCCATCAGTAGTTTTGCACTGGTTGACTGATAATATGATTTTGACATCCTTAAGTCACTTGCTCAATGTTTACTGTCCCTTAACATCTCGTTGGCTCGGATTTGGGCCAGCGGTGGTCCTTAATCCCAATATCAAGTTGGGTAACTCAAGGCTTACTCCTGATTGGCTCCCACAATTTAAAGAAGCTAGACTGGAGCATTTTATGGTCAAGGATCTCTCCTTTCTTCTGCCGATATACTTGATAAGTTTGACATTCCTAAGGGAGAGATTTTCAAAGTTTACCAATTAAGGCATCTTATCGCTGGGAAGTTTGGTATCTCCTTTAGTGAGTTGGTGGCCTACCCCTTTCTCTCTCAAATAATAAATCTAACTTCTCAACCGCACTCTACTTAGTTAATTTATTCCTTTCTCTAAAATATAAATTTCCCGATATAGCTGGGGTTCTAATATCTGGTCATCTTTGTTACCTGAATCTCCCTGAATTGGTCCTGTATATGGAAGGATCTTCATAGATATCATACCCAGGATAGACTAAGGCTAACTCAATATTATATTGTGAATAATTTGTATTACACCCTGCTAAACTTTTAAGCTTAAAAACTCCCCACCTACTTGTTCTAGGTGCATGCAGGAGGAGGAACCCCTTCATGTTTTTGGTCCTGCAGCAAGGTTGCTCCCCATGGTCTCTTATCCAGGACAATTTGGACCCCCTTCTGGGTCTGTGAGCTTTACCTCTGAGGTCTGTATTCTGGTGAGTACTCTCGCATAGACAGTGTGTGTACGGTATCATATGGCTTTGGTGTCCATAGCGGTCAAGAGTTGGTCCTGAGGCACTGGACTAATCAATTCGGCCTGACTTACGCTGACTGACTGACTGGAGCTTTACCGCATACCTTAACTCGGAGAATCTTAATTGCCAGTCTGCACTGTCGTGATGGACCTGTTTCAGAAGAGATGGGGTAGATTACAGTCGCTATGTTTGCATTAATGAGTTCATGGCCTATCCCTGCAGCCCGCATAGACAACTTATATTATGCTATGTATTGTTTTTAGCAAGTTTATTGTCAAGGAGATTTCATTTATAAATGATCGGTATTAGACTTATCCAGATTATAGGAAATATTGAGAAGGCACACTTGTGTAGGGGGTGGGGGTGAGGGGTGGGTAAATTTGTTTTGGGTCTGGTAGAAGTTTCTATTTTCTCTGCATATGCAATTTTGGAAGGGTGGGATTTTCAATTGCAGGGGGTTTAAGGGATTTTGGTTTTACCATGTATTTTCATGTTTTACTTACCTGGCATGTTTGTTATGTGTTGTGTGTTTTATACTTGAAAATTTAATAGACTTAAATTTCAAAAAAAAAAATTAAAATTAGAACATATATGCCACACAAATCTACGGTTATGTGTGCTGAGCTGGAGAACAAGATTAACTTTTTAATTTGATACCCTCTGTTGTGGTCTGCACCTAACAGAGAGAACATTTCTGTAATGAACACTGGATGCTGTTTACATATGGCAGCAGCCCCATGTAAAGCTGCATATCAGTGCACTGGAGAGCACAAAACAGGAGTCTATTTGTTCAGGAAAAGCTTTGTGAGAAGTCCTCTCATCTTCTCAAGTGTCTTGGGTACAGGAAGAGTCAGCAGGTCTCTGGGCTCCTAAGCAAGACTGTTTCATTCTGCTTAATCTCTGAGGTGACTATTACCCAATTTCTGTTTCCATTGTTTGATTTGGTTCCAACTTCATATGCTGTTATAACTGAAACAAATGTCAGTAGGGGGACATCTTAAAAGAGATTTGAAAAGAAGAACTTGCATTTCTGTCTAGTCCTGCTGTGTTAGCATAAGTAACATTAAACCTACCCTGACCTTATCAAATGTTTATTTCTGATGTTAATGTGACCACGGAGTCTCTCAAAGAAGAATTCATGTTTAAAATAAACTTGTCACTCTGCCAGTTAATATTAAAAAAAAGTCTACTGGAATAAGTTGACATATTTAAATACTTGGTTATTGTGCTACATAAGAACCTGAGTCTAGGCACACATATTGAATCAATACAAGAACACATAATTACAAGGGCAGACAAAAAAGTGTACAGCAAAAGCAGTCCACATTATACACACTCTGTACTATGACTCCCATTTATTAGCCAGTACTCCAGCAGTCACCATTTCTGTCTATGACTCTTTTTTTAACAGCATTTGTTGACTTGCTTTTAGGATCTACTCTTGCAAATTCTCTCACCAAATGCAAGAATGTTGTATACAAATTACATGTTGACTTACAAACTACACTCTGGAAAGCAACCACACATTTTGTTTGATAAATCTGAGGCCATTCAAGGGGGGCCCAACAGATGTTGTGGGATACTGTGCAAAAAAAGTATTGAAAAAAAATTCTAGATTAAAAATGGCCAAATGTTCACTTTCTTTCTGTGCCACAAAACTGATGAATGAGCTGCCCTAAATATTTTTCAACTGGTAGCATCTTTATTATTAAACAATGATATTAAACCACTTAAGTAATGTGGCAAACTGTAGTTGTAATTGAATCATTTTCTGTTTTATACTTTGAGTGTTAGAATTTCTGTAATTTTTCCTTTTACTTAACATGTATAGATATTATTATTTTGTAACCCATCTTCCTAGTAGTTCATTCTGTAAACTGCCTGGAAAAAGGGAGCTACCCGATTTACAGAAGAACATTAAAAAGCAACTCTCTAGTATAATAAAATGCTTAAAAAACTAGATTTGCACCAATTATGTTTTAACTTTATTGATTTCTAGTTATTTGCTATTAGTTTTACTTTCCCTTACTGCTGGTCTACAAAATATTGTAGATAATGCAGCAGTTATTTCACTGAGTCTTTCAAAATGTATCTGACTGTCCCCTGCTAACCACACAATTGCTGTTTGTGACATCACAGTCTGCTGTCATGATGAGCACTATGATCTCATAAGTGAAGGCACTGTGAGGTTAACGGGAGAGACAAATGTTTAAAAAAATGTTATACAGATTTTTGAGATGGACTACAAAGAAGTGCTGTAAATATTGGAAAGGTATACTGAAAATAAAAAGAAAATGCATTCTCCAGTGTATTGCAACAGCTGAAGCATGTTACATTTGAAGGCACATGCCAAAGTGCAAAGTTGCTCTTTAAACATTATGAATGATTATATAAATTAACTTCTCCTCACAGGTTCTCTAAACAAATATGAAGACCAGATCAGGGCATGTGGATTCTTAGATATTGAAGAGAACAGATTCTCATCCCTGAAGAAGCCCATGTGGGCGAAACGTTGGGCTCTTACATGGTGATCTCTCGTTGAATAAATTGATTAATAAATTACATATACAAGAACATGGATTGCAGTGTGGCTAGTTTCTAGACTTTTCATGTTGGACATTTCACATTTCCAGCCCCCAAACTACACTGATATTAAGAGTACTACAAGAAGGGAGCCCGCCTGGGACTACTCTGCTATTTTATAGCAAAAGAAGTCCATATGATACCCACCCTGTACTATGACTCCCATGTATTAGCCAGTACTCCAGCAGTAACAATTTCTATGTATGACTCTTGTTTTAACAGAATTTGTTGACTTGCTTTTAGGATCTACTCTTGCAAATTACTGTACATACTGACATTGAGCTTCTCTCACCAAATGAAAGAATTCTGCACACAAATTACATGTTGACTTACAAACTACACTCTGGAAAACAACCACAAGTTTTGTTTGATAAATCTGAGGTCATTCAATGCCCACCAGATGTTGTGGGATATGATGCAACAAAAAATATTGGGGAAAAAAATCCAGATAAAAAATGAGCAAATGTTCACTCCCCTTCTATTCAGCAAACCTGATGAATGAGCTGCCCTAAATATTTCTCAACTGATAGCATCTTTATTATTAAACAATAATGTAAACCACTGAAGTAATGTAGCAAACTGTAGCTGAAACTGAATAATTTTCTGTTTTGTACTTTGAGTGTTAGAATTTCTGTGAGTTTTCCTTTAATTTATTTATTTTTTATTTAGTTTTTGTTGACCGGGTAAGTGCACTAGACAAATTCTTCCTATTTTCAGGCACAGCCCTAGGGGGAGGGGGGTACAGATGAATGCCAACTGACCTTTAACCAGATTAAGCTGTTGATATTTTTAGTGAATGAGGATTAATTTGGCCAGGGCACCAGGGATATTCCCCTACTCTTTTTGAGAAGTGCAATGGGATCTTTAACATCCACCTGAACTACCACCAGAACAGGCAGATGGGACCTCGGTTTAACGTCTCATCTGAAAGACGGCACCTCAGGAGTGCAGCACCCCTCTCATGCTGCACTACAGTTTCAGTATTGGGATATTAACCCAAGTGCCTGGTGTGGGGATAGAACCCACAGCCTTCTGATCTCCCGGCCTCAGAGGTGAGTGTGCTACCTGCTAAGCCACTGACACTGCAACTTAACTTTACTTAACATGTATAGATATTATTATTTTGTAACCCATCTTACCTGTTCCCAAAACCGACAGAAAAAGTGTCTGTACTAAGTCACCCCACCTTTCTGGGTAAAAAATAAAATATTCATGATATGTCCAGTAAATATGTTGGAAATTTGTTTTACTGTGTAGTCAAACTATGAATGGCTTGAGCTAAGTGTACATAGAATATACTTCAGATAAAGATTTCAAAAAAAGAGACTTTAATTTCTTAACTTCAGAATTTAAGACAGCCCACCTAACTTCCAAATATGACAGCTTACTTGAAAGCATTCTTTGTCCAATTTTCAAAGATTGGAGTTAGCACCATTTAATGTTCTTCTTGCTACAACTGTTGTTCATGAGGCACAAAAGGTGGTATAATTGTACAAGCACAGAGTACACTATGAGAGCATAACACATGTATTAATATAACCCTAGAGCACCATGCAAGGAAAGGCACTAACAGGTTTGCTCAGTCACAAAAAACAATACCTTGATAGACAGTGAAGGGAATAACACTGTATAGAGAACAAGCAGCCCAAGTGCGACACATCAGCATGTCCCAAACATGTTAGCACTCCTGCATAAAATAGAGAATAATGGATGGGGTGCTGTAGATTATGAGTTTTTTAAACACCTGGGGCCTGATTCTAGAAGGGTGGCGCAAGTTGCCACCGATCGCAACTTGTGCCACCCGCACCTGCGACATTGACCCTGTGCACTATTCTAGTAGGGGCAGGGTCTTCACAGCTAAGTCCTGCGACTTGCAACATGCAGCCAGATACACCGAACTGCTGGCGTATCTGGTGAGCATGTCGCAAGCCGCAACAGCGGGGCGGCATGGGCAACCCCCCCACCCATGCTCTGGCCCCTAGTTGCCAACCGCAAATGCGGCAGATACCCAGGCAGCCCTGGTAGTCTAGCACCCACAACTGTTAAATATTAAATACACAGTCCCGTATTCCTGGTAGTCTAGTAGCCCCCCAACTGTTAAATATTAAATATATTCCTGTAACCCTGGTAAGTCTAGTGGGCCCCTGCACTGTATACTAAAATAGATCCTCTATTTCCTGGTAGTTTGTGGTTTCACTTTGGCTTAGCTTGCTCCAGCATCCCATCTCATTGCAGTGACTGGCACAGCTCATCACTTGGCCATCACTGAGTACAGATATGCTACTGCACAGAGACTACCAGCTGTCTGAGACTGCCTGTGCAGAAAAGCATTACTGCACTCAGTTGATGGCTGGGCCATGAGGTGAGAGGTGGGCTGTGCCAGTCACCAGCTGGGGATGAGTGGGGGTGCTGGGTGGGCTGGCACAGCTGGGTGGGGGGGGGGGGCTCACTAGACTACCAGGGAAATGGGATTCTCTATTTTTATTTATGTACAGTTCTGGGGCATTCTAGACAGCCATGGTAACGGGATTCATATTTTATTTATGTACAGTTCAGGGGGTTGGGGGCCACTAGCCTACCAGAGCTGGATTATTGCCGCATATGTGGTGGGCGACTCACAGTTCGGGGCATGGGTGGGGGCATGGCAGCACTGCCCTGCGGGACTTCTGCCAATGGCTGTTTCGGTGAGCTGGGGGTATGGGTAGCCCTGTGGGACCTGACTGGGGTGTGCTGGGCATGGGAGGGAGGGAAACTGTGCACTGTCTGCTGGACAGCTGATGGGTCTACAGGACCCCCGGGGGCATCTGTAAGTTATACCAGCTAAATGCTGGTATAACTTATGTTGCTGGATCTCCTCCAGGGGTTCTTGTAGAATCCCAATGTAGACACTTTTAGAAGGCAGTATAGCGCAGTGGTCTAAGGCTCTGAGCTGCAAATTTGGTGACATCCAGCAGACCAGACCTGGGTTTGAATCCCACAGCTTCCACTTACATACTGTGTGACCCTGAGCAAGTCACTTAACCTCCTTGTGCTCCCACGTTGCTCCTGTAAAAAAGCTTTCAGCTTAGTGTGCTATACCTGGTTAAACAACTAAAAAAAAAAAATTAAAATTAACTTTATGACTGCCCTTCTAGAATGGGGTGCAACTGCTGCCGTAAACCCCCTAGCGCCATGTCGCAGGGGGTTTATGTGACGTAACTGCTGTTTGGCGCAAGTGACCTGCGCCATGTCGCAGGCCACTATGTAGAATCGCGCATGTCGCAACTGCTGGTGTATGTTGCTACATGCACCATTCTACTTGGCGCAACTGCAGTTACGTCAGGCGCAACCCTTCTAGAATCGGGCCCCTGAGGTGTGTAATACCACATAAACCACAAGTGTGAAGCACAGGTGGTTTGTGATGAGATTACACACCAAGGCTGTGTAGAATTAGAGTAAGGTAACATCCTGTCTGTATTTTATATAATTGCTAATTGGTTTAGTGTTGTGTGTTAAAAAAACAGCTATCTTCTTTTTCTGCGACACTTTGTTTCCATGAGCACGAGATGGTGGTGGATTCCACTTTTAGTTTGACTGGCTGACACCCATGCTATAATAACTGGGTTCCAGTCTATAATAACTGGATGGTTACTATGGTATTAGAAAGTGGTGTCAGTCCTGTCCATAAATGGACTCACCAGCAATTAATGTGCTGTATTGGAACACCACCATGCAAATTAGCTTATTCCCCATTCAAGATGCTAAGGATTAATAACCAGCTCATTATGCAGTCATTTCAATCTTGTTAACAGGACTGTGCTTCTTAGTTTGCAGGAAGGCTGTTCCAGAGCCCAATGTTAACAGACAGCTATTGGAGCTGCAGTACAACACATTACCAAGCAGCACTGTATCACAGGTAATTCTGCACTATAATTAGATTGCAGTTCAATACCTTTGAATCATTTTTTTTTAATTCTGTATTTATCCACTCATCACCACAGTTGCCCTCATCTGCACTGTCCTAGCTCCCATCCCCATCCCCTCCATCTATGTCTCTTTCCCTGTCCCTCACCTACCTGTGGACTTTCTCCTCTAAGGCGAGGCAATGGGGAGTTGCCAACATTCCTCACTGGCTGCTCATTTCTGGGGGGTAGATAGCTTAAACTCTATGATGCTGATGGCTGTTTTTGTTTTCTGTCCCCATCCACTGGGAGACACAAATGCAGACAGTGCAGGTGTTTGCACGCACAGCATGCCCCCTGCTAGCCATTCAGCACCCCCCAATACGGTACATCTGCGTGCACCAGAACCTGAGAACACCCAGATGGTGATGGCATGGCAGCAGCCTGATCCCTTCTTCCCCAGAGGACAGCATCCTTTGGGATACTCCATCCTCTTCCCCTGGCTGGCTCCCAACAACCTGAGATTGCTCCCAGTCCTGGGTCACCAGCATCATGAGTGGTAATGCTACCACTGTGCCAATGGGCCAGCTCTTGAGTTAATTATGTTTATCAGTTAATTAAGCAATAAGGTATGACAGGATGTGTGTTATCGTGTAATAACATCACTCCTGGGGTGGGCTGAAGCACGAGGCAAAGCTGAGCACTTCCTCCACCCCAGGAGAGACGTTATTACATGGTAACACACATCCCTGGAGCACCTTATTGCTATTATATAATGGCTCGTTGTTATACAAAATGAAAAAAAATAAAAATAAAAAAATTATTTTAAGGAATCCAAATGGTCAGGATCCATAGCCAGAAGCTCATGATCCATAGGATCCAAAAGCAATACAGTGATATTATTGTGTAATAACATCACTGTCTCAGGCACACATTGACCAATCAAAGTCCATGAAATTTTCTTGCCATTGTATAATGTAGTTTAACTGGGGTTTGTGGTACCATATTCCATGACACGTGCACATCAGAAGATGCAAAATAATATACCCAGCCTCCAGTGACACAAATGTCTAACTGCAGTAACGACTTTCCCATACCCACTTGTGACTGTGCTTCTCTTCTCCATGAAGTCTAAGCCTCAGAAGTTATATCTGGACTGCTTGAATGTGTCTTCCACACTGTGCACTAAGTTAAAATATGCCTTTTAAACACAGTAATTTGTGTGATGCAAAACTACCCTTTGTGCCATCAGAATACTTGGAATATAGCTTAGCACACTGTATAGGCCCCCCACTGATTTGCATGTTCAAAATGCCCAATTTTGTGCCACAGTGCAACTGAATTTGTGCCTCACAAACTGATGTTTTAAATATAGGAAGCCCTGCACTCAGCCAAGACTCAGTGCGTAAACATTAGATTAAGTGTCGCAAGTTGTTTTGCGCAACAGTAAAACTCGGAATATTTGGCCCCATGTGTTTTGCAGAATAATGCTAGATTACCTGTCTGGCAGCACCGAGCAATTTTAAATTAGAAAAATACATGTACTGTATGGGGGTGGGAGGTAGGAAGGCATTTTTACCCCTTTAAAGAAGGTCCCCAGTTTCACCACATTGCTATGGTTACCTGCCATGGTTCTTGGCTTTTCCAGAGGGTACCCCAGACAATACCCAGATCCCCACTTCTATGACCTTTTTTCTTCCCCACAAGGCTTTCCCCTGCCACTCCCCTGATGTTCTAGATAGGTGAGTAGGGAAGCAGCTACTTGCTACTAGGTTGACATAAAGGCTGCTTCATGAATTAGTAAGTAAGTGGGTGCTGTAGACTGTGTTATACTTAGTCACCACTGGCCTGAGGCCCAGAAACCCAGTCCACTCTAAAGCAAAAGTTCTCAAATGGCAGCAGACTGAGATGCATCCTCACAATCAAGCCCAAGCTGACAATTGTTTCATTGTATGTTTTTGCTCTTTGGTTACCCTGATGGACAATGAGAAACATGGAATGACTAGGAGGTTTTGTTTCTATCTTCAAAGATTTAAATGCAAGTAGATTTTGCACTGCACAGAGATCTTAATCCTCCTGGATGACCTGGCATAACACCAATGCAACTTGTGTTGTCAGCAGAAGACTAAGGTGACTGGGTTTTCTAGGTTGAATGCATTATAGATCTGACATACATGATCCATTCTGGTGATGGTGAAGGGGGGAGCACCTGTTAACTTTGTGACCTACCAAATGTCTGGTTAAGGAAGATAATTGGTATCAGCTGCAAATACGGGCACTTATATGGAAAGTGAGTGTGTACAGCTGATCTAATTTCTGCTGGAATACAGTCCAACCTGCTTAGAATGGACACATCTGGCTTAACTTTGAAGGCAGACTCAGGTACCAGACCTGTCACCTTGCTAGGAAACTCTCCCTAAATACCCCCCCCATGTCTCCACCACCTTGTTTAGCCCTCCACCCTGCCACAGTCTGCAAGGAGCTCCTTGCTAGCCCCCTCCCGTACCCCACTGTAGGACGTCTCCAGGCCAATGCTCCTTTTACTACAGGGCCCCCTCACTGGTTGAATGAAATGTAGTAGTAGTGAAATTGTATCTATACAGCGATAACACTATTAGGGCCATATATGTTCTTTTCTCAAGGTGCACCTGTTCGTAAATTACAATAAATAAGTATACGCAAGTGTAATAAACATTACAAATCACTTCACAAACATTATAGATTACATATAACAAAAATACTTTCAGCAGTGTCAGTTGTTAGTCATTATCTAAAACTATCCATTGCATGCACAGCAGTACTTCACTTCCTTCTGTATAGCTGTCTTAAATATGTTTGGATTCACATCTAGGTTCCTAAGGCATAGAGGAAGTTGATTCCAGCAAATAGCTACTTTATATTGAAATGTCGTAGTAGTAAATTTATTTTTGCTTTTTGGTAATGCTAATTCTCTGGCCCCTTTTTTCAAGTTGAGACCATGTTTGGATTTTTCCAACCTCCCTATTAAATAATACAAAATATTATTCTTTATAATCCCCCATACTTGTGTTGTCCAAATGCCACTGGCCATCACCCTGGAACAGTGACTAGGCCCGTTTAAAACCCTACTCCATGCTGAAATCCTCTCCCACTCCAACTGTGACTGTGCTTAGTCCTTCTCCCCCTTGCCTGTGACTATAACCTTTTTGATTTCTGTATATTGTTTTTGTACATGCTGGACTTATAATGATTTGAAACGGATTGGTCCATTCCAGCATTGAACTGTAACTTATCTTCATTATATGCCTCTTACTGTATATACTGTTTCTAAACTTGCAATGTATGTATTCTGGTGTGTTCTCTGTATATTTAATATTGTATATCTTGTTGTTTCTTGTAATGTACGTATATCTGACGTGGAGCCTTTGCAAAGGAGTCCATGACTCAAAGGCTGTAATTCTGATTCCTACAATAAATAAACAAATAAACATCAGTGTGAATGGCTTTTGTCCATTACAAGGATTGTTTGTTGTATCAAAAAGCCTAATTTTAGATTAATTTAATTGTAAAATCGATTCCTATATACTGTCCTTACATTCTAAATAGGTCCAGTACCTATTAAACCTATAGAGTCCCTGCCAGAACTAATGCAAGTCCTCAGTCTCTGAGATTTAAAGGAGTAGTCCGCCCTGAATTTGTAAAAACATATGTTGTGAAGAGTGTTTTGATTTGTGTGTGAATTCCTAGTGTGTCTTTCCCTCTGTTTACTATCAGGAGTTTTTCCTAAATTAGCCCGCTAGCTTTATGGTAGTTTTATGACCCCCGGAGATCTCCATAACAAACAAGTTTATTGCTTTTCTTGTACCTACAATGCATCCTGTCTCATGTGACAGTGATGTAGCCGAGCCCATAGATTAAGCAACAAGCACTGCTTTACAATACAACAATTGAGATGGTTATATTTTAAAACTATACAGAGTTCAGTTTGGTGACTACCCTCATTCTAAAGGTCTTTTTGTTGGGAGTAATTTTGACACTGGTTGTGTATGTGTAACTTGAATGGTTTTCAAGATATTTACATTTGTTTGGCATGTCTACTTGAGCGTTCACTCAGAGAGAAAAAAAGGATCTGCTGCTTGTAAGAGCATCTGCACACATGCCAAACAAATCTAAATATCATGGAAAACTATACAAGTTACACAAAAACAACAAGCAGCAAAGTTGTTCAGGACAAGAAGATTGTTACAATGAGCATAGTCACTAAGCTGCACTCCTTACAGTTTTTTAAAATGTTCACCATCAAAAGTGGGAAATTTGGTAAACAAAAACATGGAATGTTGATTAAATAGATGGCTATATTTTAAAAACTATACAGAGCTCAGCTTAGTGGCAACACTCATTGTAACAATCTTTTTGTCTTGAACAACTTTGCTGATTGTTGTTTTAGTGTAGCTTGTATAGTTTTTATGATATTTAGATTTGTCCAGCATGTATGCAGATGTGCTTACAAACAGCAGATGCTTTTTTATCTCTCTGAGTGAACACTCAAGTAGACACACCAAACAAATGTAAATATTTTGAAAACCATACCCGCTAAACATATACAATATAGAAACTTAGAAACATACAAGTTGTCGACAAATGGGGACTGTATGATTCATCAAGTCTGCCTTGGCTTCCTACCCCCCTACTTAGCTGCCTGCTTGCATATCCCACAGTGTCTGTCCCATGCTCGCCTGAAATCCCCCCACTGTCTTGGCTCCCACCACTCCCACCGGCAGGCTATTCCATGGTTCCACAACACACTCTGTGAAGAAGAATTTCCTCATATTGCTTCTGAACTTTCCTCCCTTAAGTCAAAGGTTATGCCCTCTAGTCCTGCTGTAGTCCTTTACCTGAAAAAGGTTCTGCACGTGCACCCTGTTGTTGCCTTTAAGGTATTTGAATGTTTCTATCATGTCCCCACGATTCCTGCATTGTTCTAGGGAGTATAATTTGAGGTCATCCAGTCTTGCCTTGTACGGTTTCTGATGCAAGCCCTGCACCATCTTTGTTGCTCTTCTCTGTACTGTCTCCAGCCTATGTCCTTCCTGAGGTGTGGCCTCCAGAATTGGACACAGTACTCCAGGTGAGGCCTGACCAGGGACCAATACAGGGACATGATTACTTCATGCCTTCTGCTCATGATGCCCCTCCCTATGCATCCCAGGATACCACTAGCTTTTAGTGCTGCCTTTTCACGTTGTCTACTGACCTTGAGGTCATCTGATATGATCACTCCTACTGTAGGTCTCGCCCCTGCCTGGCAGCCACCAGCTTCTCCCCTTCCATTGAGTACAGTTTCCTTGGGTTATGCTTTCCCAGGTGCATGACCTTACATTTTTTTGGCACTGAAATTCAATTGCCAGGTCTTGGACCACACCTCCAGTTTTTGGAGATCAGCTTCCATGCTTTGCTGTCCCTCTGTTGTGTCTGCCCTGTTGTTGATTTTGGTGTCATCTAAAAGCAGGCATACCTTTCCCTCCAGTTCATCCGCAATGTTGCTGATGAATACGTTGAAGAGGATCTGTCCCAGAACTGAGCCCTGCGGGCCCCCTCTAGTCACCCTCCCCTCCACAGAGTGCCATTTACTAAACTCTCTGAGTTCTCCCATGTAACCAGTTCTGACATAGTTTGTAACCTCACACCCAATTCCCTTGTTCTCCAGTTTTCTGACTAGGCTCCTGTGCAGAACGGAGTCAAAAGCTTTGAGGAAGTCCAGATAAACCACATCCACTGCCCCACCTTGATCACTGTTTTGGTGACCCAATTAAAAAAAATCAACTAGATTTGTCTGGCAGGACCTCCCTGACATGAAACTGTGTTGATTTTTGTCGAGCTTATCAGTTTGCTCCAAAAAAGCTATGATTCTATCCTTCAGCAGGGACTCCATCAATTGTCCCATGACTGACGTTAGACTAACTGGATGGTAGTTACCTGGCTGTTCCTTACTTCCACTCTCGTGGAGTGGTACTACTGTTGCACTCTTCCAATCCTCCAGCACCTCCCTGCTCCTTAATGATTTGTTGAAGAGTACTGCTAAGGGGGCTGCCAGTCCCCCCCCCCAGTTCTTTCAGTATTCTTGGGTATATCCCATTTGGCCCCATAGCTTTAACTTGTCTATTTCCTCCAGGACCCTTTCCTCTGTGAAGAGACCCATGTCTATTTATTCAATCAGATACTTCTTTATGCCTATTGTTGATTCATTACCATCTGCTTCCTAAGTGAAGACTGAGCAGAAGTGCTCATTGAGTGCCTCTGCCTTCTCCCCATCTTGCTCTGTGGTTTGTCTGCCTTTTTTTGTGATTCTAACAATGTCCCCTTTGGTCTTCCTTTTTTCACGTATGTACCTGTAGAAGGTTTTGTTACTCTTTTTTACTTCCTGAGCTAACCTCTGTTTTGCCTTTGCATTTCTTAGCACTTTCTCTGCCTCTTTCAGTTTCTGTTTATAGTCTGTTTTGTCCGCCTCATTACCCGACCACTTGTACTTTCTGAAGGCTATGCACTTTTCTCTCACCATGGTTGCCACCTCCTTGGAAAACAATAGTGGGTTTTAACTCCTTTTGTTCTTACTAACCTGACAGGCACACTGTGATGTGACCATGGTTATTGCATCCTTCAACCTTGTCCAATATTCCTCAATGGTCCCTTCTGTTGAGTTATTAAGGTTGTCTCTTAGGCAGGCCTTCATGTTTGTGAAGTCTGCCCTCCTGAAGTCAAGGACCTTCAGTGTGGAGTGTGTGGAGTCTACAGTCCTTTTTATCCTGAACCATACTGTGTTATGATTACTGTTCCCCAGGTGGTTCCCTACTTCAACACCTGTAACCCTATCACTATTTGTGAATATTAGATCTAGAACTGTGTTACCCCTTGTGGGTGATGTCAGTAGTGGACTTAGGCCTGGTTCCTGTAGTGTGACTAGGAATTCCCTGCTCTTCTGTGATGCCATTGTTTGGGTATTCCAATCTATGTCCAGCAGACTAAAATCCCCCACCAGCACCATGTCCCCTTTGCCTGACATCTGAAGGATGGTTTCCAGGATTTACTTATCCCTGACTTCCTCCTGATTTGGGGGTCTGTAGATTATTCCTACCCAAATGGATTTCCAATTTCTGGCCCCTATTGTTATCTATAGATCCTCTGTTTCCCCAGTGCCTGCTGCATTTCTGTAGCATTCATGGTATCGTTAACATAAATAGCTACCCCCTCCCTTTTCCTAGTATTATCTCTCCTAAACAAGTTGTACCCTGGGATAGTCACCTCCCAATCATGATTATCTGTGTACCATGTTACGGTCATGGCCACCTAGTCTAGTGCTGCCTCAGGTATTGTGGCAGTGAGGTCAGTCATCTTGTTAGCCAGGCTGCGTGCATTAAGCATAGCACTAACCACTCTTGTTGTGTCACTTTGTTTGTCATGCCTCCCTTAATCTTATTGTTTATCCCTTTGTAGTTTTCCCTGTTTATGTTTCCTCCCTTTCCATTGTGATGGTCAACACTAGAGTCAGAAAGGGTTTTATGTTCCTGGTGGTCTGCTTTTGCTAATCCTGGAGTGTGTAGATTTGGTGCTAGCTGGAGGGGGAGAGACAGCAGGCTCTATATGTGCTTCTTCTAGAGCTACTGTCATCTCCCCTCCCACTAGTTTAAATGTCCTACGTGGACATCAGATTTCTGGCCCAGTGCTCTGACTCCCTCTTTAGTCAGGTGGAGGCTGTCAAATTTGAAGAACTCCCTTTCCCAGAAGTTGTCCCAGTTTGTGATGAAGTGGTGCCCCATTGTGTGGCACCAGTCCTTGAGCCATGTGTTGAGCTCACTTATCTGTTTTTCTCTCTGATTTTCTGCCTGTTCTTCCCCTTTTCCCAAACAGGCAGAATCTCAAAGAATGCAATGCTGGCTGAAAATAAGACCAATTTCTCACTGAGCTGCACAATGTGCTCCTTAACCTCCTTGACCGACCAGTTGGCAAGGTCATTGGTCCCTAGGTGGTCCAAGATGTTTGAACACTCTTCTTCCTTTTTAACTATATTGACTATTTGGTCAGTGTCCCTCCAAGTGGGTGCTCCTGGGAGACATCTGACCAGCACATATGCACGTTTGTTTTGTCTCAGGTGGGGGGCCACACCGCTAATCATGGAGTCCCCTAAGATTATGATTTTTTTTTTCCTGCTGAGGTTTTGTTTATAATGTTGTTTTGCTATCCTGTTGCATTTGGCATTCCTTTGGACTGAGACATCCTCTGTCATTATCGATGGTATGGATGCAAGAGGTGTGTACCTGTTTGCTGTGTTTAGAGTGCTTTGTTGGTTTGGGAGAGTTGCCTGAGTTGTGCCCCCTTTTCCTGCAACCAGTTGCCATCCCTCAGGCCTGGTCATCTCTGGGGGAGAGGTGTGCTGGTTTGGTGTCAGTGATGTGGAGGTCCACTCCTGAAAGAAATGTTACCCTGTAGGTGGTTATGCAGGATGCTGATCTCACCCCATGCTTCCTGCAGTTGAGCCCTGAGGTAACATATCTCCGAGCATATGGGACCGTGGCCCTGCCTTTGAGTGATGTGACCATTGAAGAGTTTCCTGCAGTGTTGGCAGCCAGCGATATCCATGTGCATGTCAGTGGATGGAAAAAAGTGTACATAATTATTCAAATTTAGAGGAAGGCGATCTGTTCCAGGCAGACAAACGAGAAACAGTTTTTTGGGGGGTTTTTTTTGCCTTCTAATCAGGTCAGGCAGGAAGTGGGCAGTGACATGCAGAACCTATAAAGGAAGAGGACCTGAGGGTGGGTGGGATTAGGGGGGTATGGTGGGAGGGCAGAACCTTTGTTACTGCTTCCTGCAGGAAAAAACAATTGGTTTGTTAAGGTCTGCCCATTAGTAGCACAACTAGAGACTGGAGGAGAGAAGATCTCTTTCCCAGCCTGTGAAGATCAGTGAAGCTCAGCAGATGGTAAGGCTAGGGGCTGGACCGCATTTAGCATATGTCTCCTATGGTTGTTCTTTGTGTCTGAGCTGTTGCTTCTGGTTGTTTCTGTTTGAGAGCTTTACATTAGCCAACCACTATTTCAGTGGTGGGTACAGCAAACAGTAAGGCTAGGGGCTGGACCAATCTTGGGGCATGCCTCCTAGGAGTGCCCTTTGTGTCTGAGCTGTTGCTTCCAGCTGAGAGCTTTCTATTAGTTGACCACTATTTCAGTAGTGGTACAGCAGTACAAATGCTGATATACATACAGCAGCTAGGAATTCTGGGTAAGTGTTTCAACTGCTTCTTATGCTGAGAGAGCAGCCGCTGGCTGGTCTGAGCAGAGCGATCGAGGAGTGAAGTCACCTCAGCAGAGATAGGAGCCTGGACTGTGCACTCCAAGGGGGATTCAGCCAAGTAGAACTGCTGTCAAGGAATCCCTGCTTCTGCACCTGTCAGAGTCTGCCTTCCCTCCGTGATTGGTCTCTCTCCCCCCCAGTTGGTGAAGATCAGTGAAGTTCAGCAGAAAAAAGCAGCTGCTGGCTGGGACTGAGCAGAGCGACTGAGGAGAAAAATCACCTCAGTGGAGATAGGAGCCCGGACTGTGCACTCCAAGGGGGGATTCAGCCAGGTAGAACTGCTGTCAAGGAATTCCTGCTTCTGCACCTGTCGGAGTCTGCCTTCCCTCTATGATTCATCTCTCGCCCAGTCAGTGAAGATCAGTGAAGCTCAGCAGAAGACAGCAGCCACTGGCTGGGTCTGAGCAGAGTGATCCAGGAGAGAAATCGCCTCAGCGGAGATAGGAGCCCAGACTGTGCACTCCAAGGGGAGATTCAACCAGGTATAAATGCTGTCAAGGAATCCCTGCTTCTGCACCTGTCAGAGTCTGCCTTCCCTCTGTGATTGGTCTCTCTCCCAGCTGGTGAAGATCAGTGAAGCTCAGCAGACAGTAAGGCTAGGGGCTCTACTACACTTGGCATATGCCTCCTATGGTTGTCCTTCGTGTCTGAGCTGTTGACCAGTGTCAAAATTGTTCACAACAAAAATAACTTAACAGTGAGGGTAGTCACCAAGCTGAACTCTGTATAGTTTTTAAAATATAGCTGTCTCTGCTGTTTTATTGTAAAGCAGTGCATGTTGCTGAATCTATAGGCTTGGCTACATCACTGTCACATTAGACAGGATATATCATAGATACAAGAAAAGCAATAAGCTTAGCTGAGATGGAGATCCCCAAGGGTTGTAAAACTACCATGAAACTAACAGGCTAATTTAGGAAAAACTCCTGATAGCAGACAGAGGAAAGGATACACTAGGACTTCACACACAAATCAAAACACTCTGCACAACATATGTTTTTACAAACTCTGGGTGTACTACTCCTTTAAAGTTGACAGAAAACATATCTAAAACACTCAAACATACTCATGTATTTTCCATACAGTTATACCCACTGTTCTCTGGGTCACTTAACAGACTGAGTTTGTTAGAGTGCCTGTGCATAATTGTGAACTATTGTATTTGATTATAATCTATGTACTATATCATGGCTAAGACTTTCACCCTAACAAAATAGTGCCAGCAACATCCTTTCTTTTCTATTTTCAGGGCCACACCCACCACCAACATGTGATACTCTGTGTAATCCTGGTGCAGAGATGCTCAACAGTGGGTGGTCACCCACAACACTAAGAGCTCCTACACAATGCAACCACCAGCAGCTGCTAAACAGGGAGAGCTATGCAGTCCACCCTCCGGCAGGTAAGCATCCAAAGGGAGTTCTAAATCCTTCCCTGCCAGCCTCCACTCCTGATGCCCTGGGCTTGGGCACAAACCTGGGTAGCCAGCAGTACAGCATAGGCATCCTTTTACAATGCCTATGGCGGGGAGGAGGAGAACGAGTTGTCTACTGCCCCATCATCCACAATAAAGATTTTCTGACAGGTTTCAAATGTTCTTTAATTCAGAAATTATTTTTACTATTTTTCAGGTATGCCAAATATTCATGCTCTTTACTAGTTAGAATATTTTGTTCCAGTGTTTTCAGGACATTTTTATGTTGATTGCACGCAGCGCAAGAAACATATTGGGACAGCTTGCTCAGAAGCAGGCTGTGGAGGCACGGCACTCTTGTGGCCAATGCCCCCACGGCCTGCAAAGGCTTGTCCTGCTTCCCCCAATGCCATTGCAAGCTGCTGGTGACAGCAGTTTGGAACGTTACCACCAAGTTGTGAGAATTTCGCCGCTGCAATCAGGGGCCACCTCATCATTGCAGCGTCAGCCATCCGCTGCAATGAGGGAGTGACCCATCATTGCAGGGCGGGATATAGAAGCCTTGATATTGTTTGTGAACATGGCTGTGGCTTGCCACCGTGTTCAAAAACAACATCACCCCCCCCCACCGTGTTTATTTTCTGACAGGGGCCCCAATCCCCATTGGTTTCGGAGCACTGTCGTCGGCAATCTGTAACCAACCCTCCTGCTTTTATTCCTGCCGACGGGGTGCCCAATCCTCGTCGGCAAAATAATACCCCCTTTGTGTGCTGACAGGGGTGCCCAATCCCCATCAACTACTGCTACCCCTCAAAAGCCTCTGGTGGCATGCTGGGAGCCCACCCCAGCGTGCCACATGCCCCTGTAAATACAAAATGGTCACGCAATGTCTTTTTATTTTTTTTTCTCCTGCAAAAAAGGAAATGGTCCATCATAGTCTCCCAGCCCCCCACCTACAACCCACACCTACCCACTGTGCACACTGCCTCCCCACACCCCCCTCACCCCATACTTACCTCCAGAGCTTGGCGTGACGATCTTCACTGGACCGGGAACACATCTGCACTCTTCAAAGCCGACCGCGAACTGAGGAAATGCTGGTAGACTGTATAATGTAATAAATAGGGTTTTTTTCAACTTTAGTGCATATCTCAGGTATTTTGGAGAATTGTTTTACCAAATTTTCAACATGGGGTTTTTGGGACCCCTCCTCATGAATTCTTGAACTGTCATGGCGTTAATCGGCCCCGAAAGGTGGTTTTGTGGTCACTGCACGGAATCACCTTTCGGGGCCGATAAATGAAATGACAGTGCCAGTGTTCATGAGGTGGGCTCTCAAAAGCCTATGTTGCAAATTTGGTGGAATAAATCCAAAAAATGACTGTTTTACGAGCGTGCGCTGCGCAGTTGCTACGCACGCTCATAACTTCGTGAATTTGCAATATTTTCAAGCCAGATTTTCAATATTGCCATTTTGTCATACCTCCTTGTGAACAGTACAGCTGTCATTGTTCACATCCTGGCAGAAATGTGTTTTCGCACTTCCAGCGCAGAATAGCGCAGTTGCTGTGGGAAATCATTGTTCGTGACAGATTAAGAAAATGACAGTGACACTGTTCATGAGTAGAGGTCCTGAAATGGCTATGTTGAAAATTTGGTAACAATACTTCATAAAATGACTGTGTTACGAGCGTGCGTTATGAATTTGCACGCATACTCTGTAACTTCACCACGAATTTATAATATTTTCACTCCAGATTTCCAGCATTGCCATTTTCCCACACCTACTTATCAACAGTATAGCTGTCATTTTTCCCATTCTGGCCAAAATGTGTTTTTGCACTTCTGGCGCAGAATAGAGCGGTCGCTGTGGGAAATCACTGTCTGGGACAGATTAAGAAAATGACAGTGACACTGTTCATGGGCAGAGGTCCTAAAATGCCTATGTTGAAAATTTGGTGATGAAACTCCATAACATGACTCTGTTACAAGCGTGCATTGAACTGTTTCCACGCACCCTTGTAACTTCGCAATTTTGTAATATTTTTACACCACATTTTCGATGGTGGCATGTTTCCACATCTCCTTATGAACAGTACAGCAGCCATTTTTCACATCCTGGCTAAATTATGTTTTTGCACTCCTGCCACAGAATAGCACGATCACTGTGGGAAATCACTGTTTGGGACACATTAAGTTCCAATGAGTGAGGGGGGGAGTGACCGAGCTCAATTGAGCTCTGTCGGGACTGCTGTGGATTTGTTTGCGGGCAGAGAAAGGGCCCAACGCAAGAGCCGAGTACAAAAGGGCAGCCTGCAGTACTGGGAGAAACAGAACAAGAGAGCGAGTGACGGAGGGGGAGTGCGCAAACTCACCGGAGCGCTGTCAGGACTGCAGCAGATTTCTTTGTGGGCAGAAAAAGACATCATGCAGGCAGGGGCCCAGTACAAAAGGCCAGCCTGCAGCGGTGGGAGAAACATTACGAGCGAGTGAGACAGAGGGACTGAGTGAGCTCAACGGAGCTCTATCAGGACTGCTGCGGATTTCTTTGTGGGCAGAAAAAGACTCCAATGTAGGCAGGAGTCCTGTACAAAAGGCCGCTTGCAGTACCAGGACAAACAGAATGAGCACGTGAGAGAGGGAGACTGAGCAACCTCAACGGAGCTCTGTCAGGACAGCTGCAGATTTGTTTGTGGACAGACAAAGGTGCCAATGCAGCCAGGAGCCCCGTACACTAGTGCAGCCTGCAGCGCCAAGAGAAACAGAACTCATGAGTGACACAGAGGTAGTGAGCGAGCTCAGCGGAGCTCTATTGTGACTGTTGTGGATTTCTTTGTGGGCAGAAAATGCGGCAACGTAGGCAGGAGACCAGTACAACAGGCCAGCTTGCAGCACGAGTCAAAACGGAATGAGTGAGTGAGAGAGCTCAATGGAGCTGTTTCAGGGCTGCTTCAGATTTCTTTCTGGCCAGAATAAGCCACCAATGCAGGCAGGAGCCCAGTACAAAAGGACAGCCTGCAGAGGCAGGAGGCACAGACCGAACGAGTGAGGGAGGGGGAGTGAGTGAGGTCAATGGAGCTCTGTTGGGACTGCTGCAGATTTGTTTGTGGGCAGAGAAAGGCAACAATGCAAGCAGGGGCCCAGTACAAAAGAGCAGCCTGCAGCGCCGGCAGAAACGGACTGAGCGAGTGACAGAAGAGGAGTAAGCAAGCTCAACGGAGCTTTGTCAGGATTGCTGCAGATTTCTTTGTGGGCAGAAAAAGGCACCAACAGAGGCAGGAGCCCAGTACAAAAGGGCAGCCTGCAGCGCCACGAGAAACAGAATGAGTGAGTGACACAGGAGGAGTGAGCAACCTCAGCGGAGCTCTGTCAGGACAGCTACAGATTTCTTTGTGGGCAGAAAAAGGTGCAAATGCAGGCAGGAGCCCAGTACAAGAGGGCAGCCTGCAATGCCAGGAGAAACACAATGAGTGAGTAAAAGAGGGGAAGTGAGCAAGCTCAATGGAGCTCTATCGTAACTACTGTGGATTTCTTTGTTGGCAGAAAAAGGCGGCAACGCAGGCAGTAGCCCAGTACAAAAGGCCAGCCTGCAGCGCCGGCAGAAACAGAATGAGTGAGTGGGAGTCAGCTGCTCCACAGACCTGTGTTAGGACTGTTGCAGATTTCTTTGTGGGCAGAAAAAGCCACCAACAGAGGCAGGAACCCAGTAGAAAAGGGCAGCCTGCAGTGCCAGAAGAAACGAGTGAGTGAGAGAGGTGGAGTGAGCCACCGCAACGGAGCTCTGTCGGACCAGCTGCGGATTTCTTAGTGGACAGAACAAGGTGCCAATGCAGGCAGGAGCCCAGTACAAAACAGCAGCCTGCAGCACTGGGAGAAACAGACGAGCATGTGACACAGGGCCAGTGAGCGAGCTCAACGGACCAACGCAATCAACATTCGGCACTGACAAATGTTTGTTTATGCTTGTTCTTCCCATTCCACACAGATCGGTTAAAATGAAAAAACAGCATAAACTGATGGCGTGGAATTCTAAAGAATCCTAACAATGAAATATACAGTGAAGATGCCAACTACAGAACTCACTTTGTAACAGTAAATAAAGTAATGTATCCACCCCTACCAATGAGGTACATGATGCAACTGGGTATTTGGAAGGGTGTGACTGAGTCTTAAGGCCTTCAGGTGAATGACGCCTAGGTTCCTGCTGTTATTAGTATTTAACTGTCTTATCCTACAGTGTTGTCTATTGTGGAAGTGAAGAATATACAAAGTTGTATTTTCAAGAAAACCTGTGTGGTAACAATCTAGACTTCAGTTTAGTTTAATCTTTTTGTCTCTGTCTGAAATTCTATAATGTAAAACACTTTTGTTTATATTTTCTTTAGTGCGTACAGTATTTCCACACTTGTTGCTTGTATATCTTGTCCATTTCGTAGATATAAAATATTTGATACTTATCTGTGGCTATGCAGTGTTTTAATAAGGTACAGGCAGGGGTGTAGCCAGGATTTAGTGGAGGGGGGGTTCCCAAACGCTTCTAGGGGGGGTCTGGGGGCATGCCCCCCCATAAAATTTTGAAAATTTACGAGTTAAATGGTGCAGTTTTGTACATTTTAGGCAACAACTGTTGAGTCACAAAATGCATCAAAATTCCACCACCATCATTTTTTATTTGATAGCTCCTTATGTTTTTTGTCTCACTTGTGACCAGATAAGTCACTTCATTGCATTGTGTCCATTTAGCAAGCTGTATTTGAGCCAGCAATACTTTCATTCCCCCCAGCCCCTCATGTCATCACAGACTCTTTCAGTGTGAGATGTGAGCAGAAGATTCACCTTAAAAATTAGCCAAAAGTTGGGAACCCCCCATGGTCATTTTTCCATCCTCCACTCATATCATAATTTTTATTTAGCCCCCCCTTTATGTTATTCATGTGACTAGATAAGTCACCTCATTTGAGCTAGCCACATTTTCATTTTCTATTCCCCCTGGTCACATCAGCCCCCATTCAGTGATCACATTACCAGGATGTCCTTTTGCTTTTTGTTATAAGAGCAGTATTACACTACTACCACTATTCTTGTCTTGCAATTGGGATATCGCAATTTCATGTACAGCAAAAATAAATAAATAAAACAAATGTCTCCATTGGTCATCTTTAGGATAATAGGGCTGATGTTCAGCAGACTTATACTGTATGTTATGTCACACAATATAAATTCACAATATTTTGCAAAACATGGCTCAGGAGTTCTATTCTGACAAATACAGGAGTGCAACAACACTTTCCATTCAGAATTTTTAAACTGATTTAATCAGCACAGAATTCGACAGAAATCCCCATTTTCAGGCCACTTAGTTTGTCAAAATTCCAGGACCCCCCCCCCACGGTAATTTTTCCTTAATACCCCACCCTTTCATTTTTAAATCATGTTTGCCCCATTACTATTCCTTGCCAGAGTGCAGCAGCGCTACCTTGTAAAACTCTGATCGCTGTGCACACTCGAGTCTGCCTTCTCTCAGTCTGACTAGACACTCAGGCCTCTCAGATTTGCCACCTGCTCCTCACTAGTCAGCCTCTTCCTGGGCTGATCTGATTAATGCTACAGCCTGCCCGAGACTACTGAGTCCCCTGCCTCCCTTAACATGCTGTCACGCCAAAGCCCGCATGATCCACCTGATTCAGATGCACACCACTCTAGGCTGCCTAGCCAAGACACTAGCTGCTGCTGCCTCAACGCGGGAATCTTTCTTTCTCTGCCAGTGTGCAGTGCACTTCAGCGGCTATGCATCATGTGACTGCTCCAATCTGCAATCATGTGATGCAGAGTCGACGTCTCTTCGTGTCTTAGCCGAGCTCCGGAGGAGGCAGGGCACATATTCATCAGCCGACTCCCGGCGCCCCGCCCCGCATGCCATCCTTAGCAGACAGTGGGTTTTAAAGTTTAAATGGACTGCGTCGCTGGTGGAAAAGAATGGCAATGGGTGGCACACGGTGGAAGTCTTGGAATCTGGCACTGCATCTGTCTGTGAGTAAATCCAGGAGGGATCGCATCACTCCACTTGACTGTGGCTGAATTTAAAATGTTTTTTTTTTTTTGGCACTTCACACGCAAGCGGCATCGGGCGGATAGTCGGAGGGCGGGGGGGTTCTGAGCACCCAGGAAACCCCTTGCTACGCCTGACAGGCAATTCATTTTACTGGCAACACTGTGTTCTATAGCCAAAAAAATATACAAAATTAAGTGGTTAAAGCAGCCTAGTACTAAGTAAGTGCATGCATTTGGATAAAAAGGAACAGCGCATTAGCAAATTTGCAACAGACTAATCCATATTGGTGAAACATAGTAAGCCAGTTTTCAGCAAGTAGCTCTATGACAATGTCAATGTGCCCAATTCTCAAAGCCCCGAGAGTGATGCAATGTGCCTGCACCAAACATAAATGGTGCAAGTGACATCTTGCATCAAGTATCACCCCAGAGCTATTCTCAAAGGCAGCCTGCATCAACCACAGGCTGCCTGCCCCAAACAGGGCTTGCACCACCTGTGCTCCCACAAGAGGGCATGTGGCAGATGCAAGCAGCCACAGCCCCATAAATGAGATTCTCATAACTCTTCCAGAGGGAGAAATTCTAAGTCTCCTTAGACCAGCCAGGGCTAGTCTAAGGGTACTTAGAAACTTCTCCCCTGGGAGAGCTGACCTATTTGTGGCATTGTGATAATGCCCTGGGATCTTAGCTGCCCCTCCCAATGTCACCAGAATAGTTATGCAAATGCCAACCCCTGACCTGGTGGTCTGTAGTGGTCCCACCCTCAATTCGATATGCACATTAGTATTTCATTTATCCAGGTGGTCTAGCAGTCCATCCCCCCCCCTGAAATTCCCCATTATTATTTGATTTAACCTGGTGGTCTAGCAGTCTTGCCCACCCTGGCAAGAAGTGCCCACCACCCTGCACCCTCTAACTCATACCCCAAGCTGGGACCAGCACAGGTGGCCCTGACTGAACTGTCACTGATTGCATAATACAATACAGTATGTGCTCGCTGATAATCCGTGAGTGCCTACTGTATTGTATTATGCGATCAATGGCAGTTTAGTTGGGGCCAGCTGAGGTGGTATGAGGAAAGCTGTGCCAGTCCCGGCTTGGGGTACGATTTGGGGGGTGCAGGGTGGTGGGCACTCCTGCCAAGGTGGGGGTGGGACCGCGAGACCAGCAGGTTAATTCATAATAATGGGCACATTGGGGTGGGGGAGGGACTACTAGACCACCAGGTTAAATCAAATAATATTGGGCATATCAGGGTGGGGGGAGGGACCACTAGACCACCAGGTTAATTCAAATAAAATTGGGCATATCAGGGCAGGGGAGGGACTGCTAGACCACCAGGATAAATGGAATAAAAATGGGCATATCGGGGTGGGGGAGGGACAGCTAGACCATCAGGTTAAATCAAATACTATTGGGCATATCAGGGTGTGGGGAGGGACCACTAAGATAAAAGAACTACTAATGGCTATATCAGGGCAGGGGGAAGGACAGCTAGACCACCAGGATGACATCAATTATTCGAATGGGCATATCAGGGTGGGGGGGTACAAGCCACCAAGGGCACTGCGTACAGCCACCTTACAGCTTGCGGCAAGCCCACCTGCTGCGTTGTGTGTTTCGCACCCAGTCTGGCTTTCTGCAAGCCTAGGGACTTAGCCGATTGGACCCTGTCTGTTAAAGAATCGGGCACAGAGTCCCTGGCACACCAGACTTCGGCGCAACCTGCTGTTTGCCACAACTTGCACCAGTCCAAACCTGCTTTGAGAATTGGGCCCAATGTGTTTAAAACACTCACAGAACTGTCAATGTGTACAAAGCACACCGATGTCTCCATAGAACCCAAAAGGGCCCAAACATACCAACTTGTTCAGATCCAACCTATCATTTAAAACAAAATAATTTAGTCTCCCTAACAGTTTCAAGATCAGCCTTTTCACAGAAAGTATCCTAAGGAAGGGTTAACTTTGACATTGTTATGAATAGGAACTTAATTTGTTTTATGTGAAAGCTTGGAGGTGGTACAACTAGAAGCTAAATGGAGAAAGTACAGAAATGATGCAATGTTTCAATTTATATGTAACTCAAAAATCACACCCAGTGGCGGAGGATTGTACCAAAAAGTGGGGAGTCAGAATAACATAGAACACCTTTGTCCAGTGTGCTGGGAAAACAGTTGCCTTCTTAAATATACTTTAGTCAACCTACCTTCTTTAATCCACACATTTTAATAAATATTCAATTATTTATTAACAGAAATGCATGAGTTATTCGTGATAATATGAAAGAACAGGGCCCAGATTTGTAGCTTTTGAAGAGGTTTGAGAGGAGAAAGGAAGTCAAAAATAACTATACAGTTGCAATGCAACTTTTGCAACAGAAAAAGCTAAATATTCCATACAGATTTCCCAAAACATATAATTTGGCTGCCTGGATTTTCAATGTATGTTGATTACCAAAAGGTTTAAAAGCAGCCTAGCTGCTGTCATTGGAGAAGTCCCACTAGCCTCATTTTAATGCTGCTCCACTGATTGAAATTTGTATGTGTGTGTGTGTGGGGGGGGGGGGTCAAAATGAATTGTCTGAGCCTTTAGCTACAAAAGTGAGGGGTCTGCTGACCCCACTGACCTCCCTGGCTCTGCCACCTATGATCAGACCCAACAGGGGATAGAACTGCATTTTTTTTAATGAAAGAGTATTTTTTATTACATTTAGAAACAAAATACATGATTTTTAAAATGAAACCCTACCTCAATACTTGAAGGTGAAGCTTGAATGTCTGTGAGATTCAGTTAGGTAGTTTGTGCTGAGAGGCTTATACTGCAAGTGTAAAGCTATGCATGCTCTGGTTGTAGTTAATATGTTTTATTAATTACACTTGAGGCATCTCTCTTTTTGTTACTAGGACTGAAACATACTGCATTGTATGCAGCTGTAATTGTTCAGTATGTATCATACCAAAATTAACTGTAGCTATACAAAATTTTATTTCCACCAAGTCAATGCAGATATCATGTCACCCATGCTCTCAAGAGCAATACTACTTTTAAACTGCTTGCCTGCCAACCTAAAATTACTGCACAGCAAGACAAGGATTTTCTACTTCTGGCAGTTTGCTGGATAACAGCATAGCATTTATCAAGTAGCTTTTTAACTGCACAATTTTCTGAATGCTGAAGAACGGAAAAATATATTTTATAAATGCAGTGCATGCATTTAAGTGTGCTTTGACAAAAGGCACTAGGAAATGCAAAGGGGCTCTGCAATGAAAAAAAGCGTGTGTGTGTGTGTGTGTGTGATGAATAACACATGCTGTACAAGGAAGTCTGGTTGTGCTGAGATATTTGGAAACCTTATATGTGTTGCTAGGGATGAGGTGAAATTAAGTGTGTTCAGCCACCAGAGGTTTCCAGATATCCAGCACTCGCATACCCTAAAAACTGTTGTTCTACTTATGAAACAGTCTCAGTAGATTAAACTTTAATGAAAAATCAGCCACATGATCTGCGCTATCCAGTTATGCAGAGATTACTGTGACTTCTTTGCCAGTCCAACAAACACATGTTGCAGGGTGCTGCACAGGAAAAAGGCAAGTTTGCAGGCCAGTGAAGACACAATAAGGTACACAGGAGCTTGTATGTCACAGAATTTGTAAGTCAGTAAGCCTAGGGGTCAGTAAGATAATGATTTTTTCCATGTCAGCAGACTTGTTTTAAAGAATTGTTTACTTTGAAAAGGCCTATTAATTTTAAAAGCTCCAGGATAGGAATGAACATTTATGGGCTTTTAACAGATTAATACAGAAATGTAACTATGAACTACCCTGCTTTAAATTACCTATTATTCTTGGGAGGGTAATTTCTAGAAAGAGTACAGACTTCATTAAGAGAGTAACAAAACAGAACCTGTGCTAACATCTTGTGTATGTACACAGCATGCTAACTTTACATTTTGGGCAAGACTGTAGTAATGTCTATTGAATAATGGATTAATAGACTAAGGAAGCCTAACATTTTTGTTTTAAGTATTTAATGATTTCTGTATGGATGGTTATGGACTTTATTTAAACCGTGGCTGGAGAAATGTCCTAACTTCCAAGTGGAAATGTTTACTTTTCTAACTGGAGTAGAGCAGATTAAATGCTGTTCATAACTACTGCTGCAGGCTGTTAAATGCATTACAGTACCTCTGATATCTTCATGTAGTAAACTGCTCAGTAAGATTAACTGGAAACATGTAATTAGAATTGGAGAAAATGAGCTAAAATGTACAAATACTGGCATGTCGGGAACTCACTACCACAAGACTGTTCATGAGTACTTTGCGAAAACTCGGATTCTGCTAAACCAAAGCAGAATGTTTAAAACTGGGCTTCCAATTAACTGAAAACTGTTTCCAGGTGTCTATATTGAAAAGAGATTGCCATTTACTAATGTGCTTATGTATGCAGTACTTAGAAAATTAAGTGTTTCTCCACTCTGAATAATACTGTATAGATTATAGATTTCCAGAACGTTTGCCAAGTTTTGTTTACTATCTGGCTTTGAGAATCCTTTTGTTACTCTTTGTTGAGAAACCAGGAGATCTACTGAGAATTGCAAGCATCTAGCATACTATCAAAAGTTTAAAAAAGTTACCTGAGACTGTAAAGAAAGTGTTTGGACATTAAAAAAGGATTACATTAAATCTGACTAAGAAGTCAAGTTTTCAGAAGTTTTACAAACCTATGAGAAAAACTGACTAACTCTGTCGTTGAAATGTTTGAGTGAGTGACTTTTTATTATATTTGATCTCTACCTGAATTGTGGATAAAGCAACACTGGCTGAAAAGTAAATTGGTATGCTCAACTCGAGATTACGAACAAAGGGAGTCTGCAAGTGGGATTTAAATCAGCTGAACACTGAATCTGCATACCAAACATAGGAATATAGGTAATTTTAATACTTGTTTCCCACTCAGTTAGTAATTATTACTTCAAAAATGGCAGAAAACGAGTTGAAAATGTTGAAAATAAAGCAGAAAGGAGTATTTCACAAATGCTACCCTCCACAAATGAATGAACTAAAAAAAAAAACACCTTCCTTTTGCTTAGTCAAAGCAAAAGGAAGGAAACTAAAGATCGGGGTCAGCAACCACCCAAAATAAGTAACTTTTATCCTTGAATCAAACCCAGTCCTCCTCTGACAATCTACATGTTGAAATATTAAATCATCAACCAAATGTAAGGTATACTGAGCACAGAGAGGCTAACCAAAGCAGGAAATATTGTTGTCCCTTCCACTTCCAGATCACAGCAATTTTTACAAGTCCCCACTAAAATGCAATTGCTGAATGATAAAGACGAAACATAGAAACATAGAAATTGTTGGCAGATGGGACTGCTAGGCCCATTCAGTCTGCCCGTAGGCCCCACACATGTATGCGTCCACTTACCATAAGTGGTCAATGGCTTTTCATCACTCCCTTCCCCCAAGGGTCCCTTGTGCTTGTCCTAGGCATGTTTAAAACCCTCCATTATGCTTGCCCCTACCACCTGTTGTAGCAGACTATTCCAAGCATTCATCACCCTCTCTGTGTAGAAAAACCTCCTCATGTTACCTCTTAATCTACCCCCCTCCAATTTCATATCTTGCCCCCTCATTCTTGTATCTTTTCTACATTGAAAAAGATCTCCCACCTGCACCTTTTTATGCCCTTGAGGTACTTAAATGTTTCAATCATGTCCCCCCTTTCTCTCCTCTCCTCCAGTGAGTTCATATTGAGGTCTCTTAGTCTCTCCTCATATGTTTTGCAGTGCAAACCATGCATTATCCTTGTCACCTTTCTCTGGATAGCTTCCACCTTGTTTATGTCCTTATGCAGAAGACTTACAACAGGATGTTTAGCAAATAACACAATTACCTAAGCTGTTGAGTCCAGTTTTGTTCTCCCCATTGCAGGAAAACAGTTGGGGAACATTGAACAACAGGGACTTGCTGTTTTAAGATAAAAGAATATTCACAGGAACAATTGATTAAGGAAACATGAATAGACAATTCTACAGAGATTGAAAATTCAAGGAAGCCGACTGTGCCTGCCCTACATTCTTTAGCTGCTAACCAAGAAAATCAGGGTGAGGATTTACCTTGTGTTATACCTACAGCCCAAATATCCATGGAAACAAAACTACAACAAGCAGCTACTTCAGCAGATTTTATTTTGTGAGAAGGGTGAGCAGAAAAATGAACCTGACTTGATAAATGAGATACACCACACTTAGATGGAACAGAAGAGGACCAATTCAGAAATGTTGCAGGAATCTGAGATCTTACAACAATAATACAAGAAGAAAGAACCAAAAGAAAGAAAGATGGATAACCAGATAGTACAGATGCAAAGTAATGATACAGACTGCCCCCTCATTAGAGTACCAAAAGGGGAAAGTTAAGTAAAAATATGTCAAGTTACAACCATCAAGTTCTGATAATTGAGATAGCTCAGGATTAGAGTCAGAAGACTCCTATGTAGACTCAGGGGATGATATATATCCTCTATTTTCATGGGCCTGAAAGCTTTTGCAAGATGTTACAGTAGTTCTAGTAAGGAAAACATTGTAAAACTGAACAAGTAGTTGGTGAAATTGAAAGTGTTAAAAAAAGTTGAAGAGACAACAAGGAAAGCTGAGGAAAATATGAATCAGATACAAGGAGCAGAGACCGAACAGAAAAAATGAAGGAAGAGAACTTGTCACTTGCGTGTTCATTGAAGTACCAAAAAAAATCTCTAATGATTTATAAAATAAAATCAAGGACTTTGAAATGATGTCCAGAAGGAAGACTATTCAAATTTGAGGTGTACCAGAACAGTGGGAACAAACACCCACATTAAGAGATATAGCTGCAAACATTTTTGCTGTCCTGGCGGGTAACTCAGACTCCACAAACACATGCACAATTCATCACATCCACACAGCCTTACATGAAAAAGGGTCAGACAATAATCCTCCTAGAGCTATTATATTAATGTTTGCAAAGTCAATGGATAAAGATTATAAAATGCAAGCTGACTATAAGAAAAAAAACCTTTTGCAAACTTGTGGGGCAAACATATAAATTTACTAGGATTTACCCTTTGAAGTTTTGGAGGAAATAACTTGTGATTGATTAAGGAAAAAAACTTTGTGACACAGGGTACGAAACAATAATGTTAATACTAGCCAAAATGAAGGTTTTGATAAATGGACAAGTATGTGTGTATGGAAACAAAGAAGAAGCTGAGTACGACATATGCATTCACTGTCTGCAATTATTTTTCTGAAATTATGATGACAAGGGCCCAGCAATTTAAAAAATACGTAATTGTATAATGTTTCTCCCTGTTGGAGAAGTAATGTGGGTCTTCTAGAAAGGAAAGCTGTAGACCATGTTTTCTGTTTTTTCCTTTCTCGTTATGCCTTTAAAGCTGGAAAGGATTGTGGAACACCTGGAATCCATAGTGGCACAGGATCTGAAGCAAAACGGGTTCACAGCAGGAAGGTCCTGTCAAATGAACCTGATCTAGTTTTTTGACTGGGTGACAAAGGTGGTAGGTCAAGGGGGAGCAGTAGATGTCAGCTACCAAGATTTCAGCAAAGCCTTTGATACTGTTCTACATAGAAGGCTGGTCAACAAGATGGGTAGTTTGGGGTTGGGTGACAAAGTGGTGAACTGGGTTAGTAACTGGCTGAGGAACAGAAGGCAAAGGGCAGTAGTAAATGGAGCCCAGTCAGAGGACATGGAGGTGACCAGTGGGGTACCTCAGGGATCAGTTCTGGGGCCAGTCCTCTTCAATGTCTTCATCAATGACATTGCAAAGTGGCTGGAGGGGAAGGTTTGCCTGTTTGCAGATGACACCAAGATCTGCAACAGAGAAGATACTCCAGAGGGAGTGATGAGGTTGAGAATTGACCTAGAAAGGTTGGAAAAATGGTCAGAGACATGACAGCTGAGGTTTAATTGAAAGAAGTGCAAGATAATGCTCGTGGTGAGTAGGAACCCTGAGAGAGAGCTACAGGATGGGGAGGGGGCTGCTGGCAGTCACCAAGGAGGAAAGAAATATGGGGGTCATTATCACAGATGACCTCAAGGCCACCAAGCAGGCAGCAAAGGCAGTGGGGAAGGCCAGTGGGGGTGTTGGGTTATATAGGAAGGGGTATCACAAGCCAAAGAAGGGAGATACTGGTCCCACTGTACGAAACACTGGTTAGGCCTCATCTGGAATATGCTGTGCAGTTCTGCAGGCTGCATTTATGTAAGGACATCGACAGGGTGGAGAGGAGAGGACAGCAACTAAGATGGTGCAGGGTTTACAGCAAAACTCATATGAAGAAAGGCTGAAGGACCTCAATATGTATACACTGGAGGAGAGGAGGGAATGGGTGGACAAGATTGAGACATTCAAGTCCTTCAATGGCATAAATAAGGTGACAGGAGAAAACATCTTCCAGTACAAAAAGAGCACTAGAACAAGGGGACATGACATGAGATTGAAAGGGAGATGTATAAGGGGAAATATGAGAAAGTTCTATTTCACTGAGATGGTGGTGGATGCATGGAATGGACTGCCCCAGGAAGTGGTGGGAGCATGCACTGTGGCAAGATTAAAACATGCATGGGATAGGAATAAGGGAACCATAAGGATGGGAAGGAATAGCTAAGAGAAGGAACAGCTAAGCCAATGACCAACTAGGGTCATAGGCCACTAGTACAACTAAGGCAAATGGGCAGACTGGATGGGCCTGATGGGCCATTTCTGCCGACAACTTTTATAATTCTGTGTTTCTAATGCAGTGCCTGTATATGCCTCTCCAAGAAATAACAAGCACAACTAAACTAAGTCTGGAACAACTAAATAGTGCATCTTATTGTCTCTATTGTTTTTATTTTTATTAAATTTTATTATTATTATTATTATGTAGTAGTTTTTAATAATGAATTCAATGAACAGAGATAAAAGACTCAGTTGAGCATAGCTCATTTCCAATGAGGTCCCTTAACATTCATGCATTGCTTCACAGGAATTATTTAAGGATTCTAAAATATCATCTGGTTCCATAGCACATACAGAAGAGATGAAGATTATACCTACATTAATAAATAAACTGAGATCAATCAGTTACACACGTAACAGGACTATAGGAAATTGGTAGAGCTTTGGTTCCAAATAGAGGGGCAACACTTTGGAATTCTATCCCCATAGATCTACAGAAGCAAAATCCCTTGATTAAACCAAACCACCTAAAAAGATGGATGGTAGAGTGTGTGACTGCTGTATTACCTTGCTGGTCAGGAGTGGTCACATGATCAGGGAGGTTGTTGTTGGGGCAGCCATCTGTTGTTGTGACTAGCTGATTATTGTCATAATTACTCAAACATATATTTGATATGGGTGAGATCTTGGTAGTGTGAAATCTGCAATTTATGATTTGTAATTTGTTCTATTAGTTTAGTTATGCACTGTGGCCACTATGCATGAAGGCTGAGCAACTTGCGTAGTGCACAGGCATAGCCAGCAGGGGTATATACTCGCATGCAAGCCAGGCACGGCATGCATGATGTGTGCGGAAGGAGCCACGCAGCAGGGCACCATGGAACTACACAGCCCACACACATGCCGGCTACGCAGGGGAGGAGCCACTTACCAGGCATGCAGTGGAGTGTGTAGCCCATGCACAGACGTGCAGAAGATGAGCATATGCACACCACATGGTGCACAGAACAACACAAGGGCAGGGGAAGACGTAAACAGGCTTGCGCACAGCACAGGCAGCAGAAGCCCAAACAGTGGCAAATGACCACATGAGGAGCATGTAGCAGGGAGCAGAGGCATGACCCAGTGGGAGGCAAGCCACCGTGGATGGCCAACCACCCACAGGCCATGCCATGAGCACCCAACACAGATGGCCAGGCGTGCCAGCACGGCACCATAGTGCACATGGATGGGTAACCACAGGAGCCCCCACAGGCTGCGGGTAACAGTGCCCATGTGGCACACAACAGTGGCATGGACAACACGCATGGCGTAGGATGCCTCTGCAATGGACAGGCACCCACACACCCACGGAAAGGCTGGGCAGTGACAGTGTGCCAAGAATGCAAGTGTAGCCAACCCCACCCACCAGGGCTCCATACCCATGGTGACCAGTGGGGCAATGCACAGCACAGGGAAGCAGGGCAGAACAACCAACAGCAAGGCCACGAGAGGCATGACCCCTGCAGTGGGCCCCACAGGCCAGCACAGTACCCAACACACAGCATACCCAGGCGCCCAGCAGGTGGGACCAGCTCGAGACCCACAAAGTGCCAGTGGCAGAACAGTACCAAAGCCCCCCCCCGGCACCAGCAACAGAGTGGGCAGATACCAATGGCCCCATGGCTAACCTAGGCAGCAAGCCCTCTCCCCCCCCAAACATGCACACACACATGTGAGGCAGAGAAGAGGCATGGAATAGTGGTCAAATGTTTATTACAAACACAGGAATGAATGAACAGTACTGTCCCCAACAACCCATTAACACCCAAAAAGCAGTCTACAGTTCCATGTCGTAGCACAACCAGATGGCCACACCATGGCCCATGCAATCCCCTACAAAGCACGCTGCACTATCCAAGCCTGTGCTGTAACTGCCGGGTGATCCCCCTCCTCACTGCTTCCGCTGCCCTCCTCCGCAGGCACAGGCCACACAACCCGCTGCAGCACAAGGCACCTGATGGGTCCCCTGTAGCACTGCGGAAAGAAACAGACAGTAAATACTGTGTGCTACAGGCAATACACCCACCCACCCTGTGATGACTGCCTCTCCCCCGGGGCCAATGCAGACAAACCACCTGGCCCGACACGGTGCATCCCACAAAATGGCCAGGCCCCCAGCCCTCACAGAGCAGTCACGGAGGTGCACAGTAACAGACTGATGGAGGCTGCCCACCCAAACCCTGCAACAACTCCCGAGTGCCAGGGATGCCCCTGCTGATGCCCACTGATGCGACACAGTCTCACCCCAAACCGTGGACCCATGGCAAGCCACACGGTGCAGGATGCACACAGCAGTGGCACACAACAGAGGCACAGACCTAACCTCCCTAGCAACTGCAGGCAACACCAGGCCCTGCTCACAGCCAGCCACCTGAGTGGTGGAGGTGTAACCCTGCAGTGGGCCCCATGTCCCTGACCATGTAAGCCCAGTCCCCAATGTCTGAGGCAGGGGTGTGAGATCTGCACCAACCTGTGATGGAACAATGACTTGCCACAGGGTCCAAGGCTCTGCTTCACCTTGCTCACCCTCGTAGTGTGGCGCACCACCCACAGCAGTCAGTCTGAGGTAGCGTGGCATTCAGCACACCCACCGCATGTGGTAGTGTGCCTTAGGTGTCTCCACCACAATGGCTGCCCCATCTGGCTGCACCTGCTGCTGCTGCAGCTCAATCCTCCTCAGTATGGCCATGGAACCCTGCATGGGGGAAGGGGTACAGCAAAGAGGAGAGAAGGTCAGAACACAAGCACGTCCCAGGGCAGCCCACCACCACCATCCACCAGCAACCACATGGCACCTGTGTGACACACCTACCTGCAGAGAGGCCTGAGCAGCCCAGAATGTCCCGTATCCTCCGCTATTGGAGTACTCATGCTCTGCAACACACCAGAGGTTTTGAGGGTACCACTCCATGTTGACAGCATGCCATGCAGAAACAAGGGCATGCCCCTATGTAGCATGCCAGTGCCGGTTGTGCATGTGTATGGTGTGGCTGGGAACACGTGCACCCCTATGGCCTGCCCATACACACCACATAGTCTGCATGCCAGCCAACCCATGGCACCATGCAGTGGCACACATGTGCCTGGCTGCATGCACAGGGCAGCATGTGCCATGCAGAAGAGGCCAGGGCCATAACCATTGGCACATGGGTGGGCATGACAGCCCACACCAGGTGCACGGCACATGCGTGCCACAGCCACGCAGCTGTGATGACCCATACACTACAATTGCCATGTGATGCATGTACTGGGCACTGTGTCTAGTACAGGCCAGAACCTATATGATGATGGACTGTGCCCAGGACTGCTCATGAATATGTATCTGCACAACCCGAAGCATGTGAGGGGTTGGGGACAGCACCCAGAGGAGCATGTATTCCGTCTATGTATGGATGGGCAGCTGCTACGTGTCTCTCAATGCATCAACCATTTACCGCTGCCATGGCTGATGGTTGAACACTTGTGTGACCATGTCTGTGGCAGTGTGGGCCCATGGACACACCACTTCAGGGCCATGTCAGTCGAGACCAAGGTCATGTGTGCACTGTCCTACTATACGATGGGGTCCTTCTAGCACATTGTGGGTGATGGGATCGGCGTTAGCCAGTTGTCCATGTCCAGGGCACTGGTACAGGTCACCGACGCTTTGTTGCTTCATGTGTGGGCCCATGTATGCCTCCTGCAGATTGACGCTGAGGTCCACGCCATGATGCAGGCATTCTATGCACTGCACAGCATGCCGACTGTGCTAGGTGCCGTAAGATGGCACACACCTCGCTATCCTGCTGTCCATGGTTGAGAAGGAGGCATACCGCAATTGCAAAGGCTTCTACAGCATAATTTGACAGATCATGTGCGATGCAGCGAACCTGTTCACCGATGTGTGCTCATTTTCCTGGGTCATGTCATGATGCCTACATCCTGGATGTAGCGGGTCTTGGTGCCTGTCTCCATGTGGGTTGCATGGATGGGTGGATGTTGGGTAGGTGTCCAGTACCCCTGTATGTCTGTCACCACATGCTAGTGCCATGTCTAACACCTCCCCTTTCCTACAGGTGACAATGGATATCCATTGTGCCCATACCTGCTGTCGCCCTACCTTGCACCCGTGGATGCTGCAGAGGTGGCCTACAACACAGTGCACTGTCGGACAAGGGCCATTGTGGAGAGGAGCATCGGACTATCGAAGATGCATTTCAGATGCCTGGATAACACTGGGGGAACCATGATGCTGAATCTGTGGCACGCCTGACATGTGTTCATGGTCTGCGTGATGCTGAACATCCTGGCCGTGTGTCGGGGAATATGGATACCAGACTATCAGCCCCCCAACATGCCACCAGACTGCCATGTTGATGGGACGGTGTGCGGTCAGGAGACAGCTACAGGCCGTGCTGCACATGCAGCAGTTGTCAATGGCACATTCAGACACTAGCCATGGCACCCCATGCACCCATGTGGCCATGACAGCCCAGGGGGCTGGTGTGATGGGACATGTGTGTGCAGCACAGAGTGTCTTCGCTGTGACCGATGCATGGCCAATGATGTGGCACAACTGAGTGTGCACATCTTCCCCATCGTGGCTGTGGTGCATACACACGGTGCCGGGTAGCGTGGCTGGTGTTTTGTGAAAGGGCCCCGGGGCCACTGCATTAAGCCCCTGTACCACGGCAAGGTAGCCAGTTGGACAGGGGTCCCCCTGACCACGTTCACATGACCGCATTCATGCAGTGTATGGTGCCATCTCCATCATGTCCCACTCTGTGCTCGGCTACCATGCCACTGTGTGTGCATCACCATGTGTGTGTGTGTGTGTATGTGTGTGTGTGTGTGTGCATGTGCACCACTGTGTGGCCACATGTGCGCCACTGCCAGGCCTCGTATATGCCCATGCCAGGGCCCCCATGGGTGCATCGTCTCATAGTCATGGTGTGCCATATGGGGTGGCCTGCTCCCAGGCCCTTGCCCATGTCTCCCACCTGTGTGTGTGCCCAAGTGCCCTGTCACCATGGCCCCATCATTGTGGTGCATTCTGTGTGTCGGAGGCGGACACGGTGTCCTGCTCAGTGGTGCACTCCATGTTGGGCACATCACCCTGACCATTGCCTGGCTGGCTGCCCCCCATGTTCATGTCCAATGGGGTGGTGCCAGGTTTCTCTGTGGTTCTGGCAGTGTCAGTGCTCATACCATGCACCGCCACATCCTGCCGTGTACACCCCTGTGTCCATACCCCTGTCCACCTGTGCACACCCCACATTGTCCATGGCCCTGTGGTCAGACCCATCGTGCACTGGGCATGGTCCTCTGTTGGGCCACCATGGCAGTGTTCCCCAGCCCATAATGATGTTCTCCATCTGCTCCTGTGACCCTGCTATTTGCGCTGTGTCATGCCCCATGGTGATGACAGCGCTGGTGAGCACCACCAGTGCCTCTGTGTGCTGCTTTGTGCCTCCAGCCAGTCCTACTCCAGCTGCTACAGTTCCTGGTATTGTTGCTCACCGATCACAGCAGATCATGCCACCCTGCTGCACCCTGATGGTCAGGGGGATATGCCCTCATCTCCGCTGTCGGGGTCCACACTGGCCATGGTGTGCACCCCCATGCCACGGCACATTGCTCCCCACTGCTGTGCACACCACTGGTTGGTGGTCCATGGCTCTTTGGTGTCCACTGCTGTGCAGCTGCTCTGCAGCCCACCCAGTTTCCCCTTTGCCTCTGTCATCCACAGTCATGTCCATGGGTGTCTCCGTCCCCTCACTGTCGGGTCCGGCAGTGGTGTCATCTGCCATGTCCGGCAGCACTGGCTCTGCTGTCTGTCTTCACCCTGTGGGATGTGGATGATAGGTCAGGTTACCTGCACTGCTCGCACTGTGTGGACTACATCCCTGACTGTACCCGACCCTAGCTTTCCTGTGGTGCTGTCCTCCATTGGCTGGGCATGCCTTGTGTCCATGCTGTGTGGAGGACACACTGGCAGCACACCTTCATGTCCACCATCCCTGGCTAGCTCTTTTGGCACATGGGGGGCTCATTAGGCATCGTCGGGTCTGGCTGTCCCATGCATGGGTGTGCTGTGCATGTGTACAGTATCTACCTGCTAGTGTGTCCACACCCTCATCTACCCCATGGATACTCACTGCCATGATTTTGTCTGCTACCATCTGTTCAATTGGCGTGAGCTCTGTGTCCGCTGCGGGTGATCCACCTCCCCTGCCTTGCTGGTCACACACTCCAGATGCCAGTCACTTCTTCATGGCAGTTTGCAGGTCACACCACTTGTGCTTGATTGCCATTAGCATCCTGGCATCTGGCCCAGTGGTGTTCATGATGGACTGTACTCTCAGCCACAGGCACCCCTTCATGTCCACAGGGGTGGACAGGATGATTGCTCCATAAAGCCTGGCATAGTTGGCACTGCTTTCACTGACCATTGCAGTCACCTGTGCCCTGGTGAAGTTCGAGGATTGGGACCAACCTGTCCCACTGCCGTGGGTGCCTCCATGTGCCAGGCTCACTGTGTGCCTCTCCTGCTCTCCCTCCCTGTCAGTGTGCGTGGCCTGATCTGCACCCTCCCTTGGATCTGCATCATTATGTCACTTCCTCAGTGTTTGGCATTCATGTTCCCATGTGCACACTGGGCAGCGCGGATGTCCTTTTATGGCGGGGTCAGGGGGGAGGGTCACTTAGCTTGGCCTGTCCTCTGTTGCCTGTGCATTCTGTTCCATGCCTTTCATGATGCTGCCCACTGCCTCTGCATGGGCCTCGTATCTCTTCATGTATGCCACGTGTTCCTGTGGTCCTGCACAGTGCACATCTGCACACCATGTATCCATCACTTTCCACGCTTTTCCCAAACCTTTGTGCATAGCGGCCTATGTGTTTAATTGTCTATAATTTTGGATACAATATTCTAAACCTGTGTGGATCTCAGCCCTTGTTTGGAATCTCTTATCTTCAGGCCCAAGATGAAACTTGGGAATTAATTGCTTTACAGTAATTATTGTTATAAAATACAAAGTAGCTTTAGAAATTCTATATTAAAATTGGTATTGCCTTATGAAGAGGCAATTCATGTAGAAGTGCTAATAGAAAATGGAACTGGGAAATGATGATACATTACATAAAAGTGTAATGTAAAGGGTTACACCAGGAGGAAGTTATGGTAAGAAATTACAATGGGGAACGATTGTATGGTTTCTTTAAAAGGACTTGGGGTTCTGATAGATTGTCTTAACAACTAATATTGTTTTTGCAATGAATGCCTAATCTAATTTAAATGTAACATTACTTTCCTGGAATATTAATAAGGCAAACTCATACTGTATAAGAAGAAGAGGAAAATAATATGGAAAGCAAAGTTTAGGGGCTCAGCTACCATACCTCTCAACCTTTTGTCCCCCAAATGTGGAACATTGCCTCTCAAAATGTGGAACAAATGAGCAAAATGTGGAACAGTTAATCAAATCTTTACATAGGAGGCTCAGAACACTGTTAAAATGTTTGCATTTATGTTCAGAAAGTCTGTTATTAATTGAATAATATATTTTTTGCATCATTTACAATAGATTTTTGCTTTAAAATGTTAATATCGAATGTGGAACAAGTCCTCACAATGTGGAACAGGGAGCTTTTGTGAAGTAAAATGAGGAACGTTCCTCATAATGAGGTACAGTTGAGAGGTATGTCAGTTACTAATGCTTCAGGAATCACAGTTGGTGTAATCTGATATACTTCAAAAGATCTGGCAAGGACAAATGTATTATTCTAATAGAACCAACATGAGTGATGTCTGTATATGTATTACAAATTATTAAATGAATTTTTTTCACAAATGTGAAAAGATTTAGAAGGCAGAGTTATATTGATAGAAGGCTCTTTATTAGATAAAGATATGATTTTGTGATCTCTGCATGCTTCCTTAAGTGTACAGTATACACTTTATGACAACATGATATAGGGGATTTATGAAGTGGGGGTGGAATGCTTCTTTTAGGAGGTGATCTTAACTCTTTGACATATCCTTATGCAGATAAGTCAACAAGACCTTCAAAAGAAGATATTAGAATCTCAGCCTCATGTGAGGATTTCACTATATCTAATATAATGAGATAGGGAACTGGGAATTATTAAAGATCCTTATAACAACTGAAGATTTGTACTGTTTACAGAGGGTGGAAAATATTCTATGTACTGTAACTAAAATTACAAAGAAAAAGTTACCATTGTTATTTCTATTAAGTCCATGGTGTCTTGAGTTCTCTCAGTATAGTAAACTACAATATGGGTAATTGCATATAAAAACTGTATCTAGAACTGTGACTGTTATAAGTGGATACCCAGTGCCTTTATTGTTTACTGGCACGCCACTGGAACTGAATTTTTATTAAAAGATCTAATGATGTAGATGCTATTAAGAATCAGTAAACGTGAACTGCACTTTTATTGTTGAGAAGCAGGCATCTTTTCCTTTTTATAAGAGATTACTGAATATACAATGTCTAGGACCATGTAGGTAACCAGACCCAACCACAAAATGTCCAGTTTACGTCCAGAATAAAGGATTAGTTAAGTGTGCTACACTTTTCAGCATTTTATATTGACCTAAGATCTCCTATCATTTTGCCCTCAACTGCCCTTCTCACACCCACTGCTGTTCCCTCAACCAGATTCTTTCCCTTTCCTCTTTTAAGTATCAGTGCCTCTCTCACTAAACCTCCTTTCTTGCTGAATACTGGCTTGCTTCCTGACCCAACTATGTCTCTTCCCTCCAACCCCCTTCCCTCCTCTTACTCCCTTCCTCCTCTTGTCCCCTCCATTCATCCATCCATCACTAGTTAGTTCTCTATCCGTCACTGCAAAATCACAACTCTACAATCCGCCTTTTCTTCTTCACCTCTCCACCTCTGGAACAACCTTCACTCCCCTTTCACTATTCATCCTCCTCCTTCACTTCCCCATTTTCTTTAAAGCCTTTCTCAAGGCACATGTCACCCCCTCCTGGACCTGCAACAGGCCATGTTGTCAACTCCCTCTTCCCCTTTTCTCCATTCAACATGCCTTGCTGTTTTTCCATCTCCCCCACCCTGTTTCTTTACTGCTATCCCAGCCTCACTTGTGCATTCTTTGCATCCCAATTTTCTTTACAGCTCAGGGGTTCTATGTTGTATTTTATATCCATAGTACTGTATTAATTTTTCCTTTGTACTTTATTTTATTTGTGTTGTGTAACTCTCGAAATGTGGTCATTCCAATTTGCTGCTGTAATGTTTCTTTAACTCTGCACTGATTTATAATTTGTACTGCTTTAGATCTGTATCTTTACTGTTAATGCTACTTCCTTGTAATCCCCCCCCCCCCACACACACACATCTGTGTTGCACCAATAAATGAGTTTTGGCTCAGTGGACCTATCCTAGACAACAAATATTCATTTATCATAATAAATAATTATCCCTTGTAGTTCACAGGAAGGCAATACACTTTTTTGTTGTAATTCACAGTTATGATCTCAGAAATCCCATAATTCACTGTAGTGATGTCAGAAATATGAATGATGGTACCAGCCCACTAGTACAATGGCAAGCATCAGGGTTTGAATGTGATCCCCAGGACCATACACTGGGCTGGCTTTGAGCCAGTTGTGTCAAGGAGGTGAGGTGTTTGGCTCCAGGGGCTGGACTGCATGGATCATCCAATATTCTTGCAGCCTCTTCTGGACAACCAAGGAGAGGCATTGACTTTGAAGGCAGCTGCTTGCTTGCCCAATGAGAGGAAGGGCGCAGCCACATCAACACCAATAATCAGAGTGGGAAATGGAGGAAAGGGGAAACAATGGAGGTAAACAGTAGAGGAAAAACCATGATTAAAAAAAACTGTGAATTGTGATCTTTTTAAAATATTTGTGTATCCATCACCAATCCACTCAAGTGGTTTAACTTAAGGCAGCCCAACTGTTTTTCACAGATTAAGCAGCTATGTGCCTGGTTTCTCCAGTTCCTAAGAACTGGAGGTGGAGGAGGGGCAGATTGTACAGAGAGAGAGTAAGTTGTGTCTGATATGGGATCAACATTGCTGCAGCTGCTGCCTAACTGGCTCCTCATCCCCATGGACAATGCCATGGGGGATCAGGTAGGACAGAGAGGTTCCCATTGTCTCTTGAGCACACGGAAGTACACAAAACAATGTCTGTGGTCATCAGCAGGGCAAATAACTCATGGATGCCACCATCTTGTTGACACCTGACTTGTGTGTAGCCAGCACATGGTCAGGGACCACTCAGAAAAAGCTTGCATTGGTAAATGGTATAGAGCAATCAAGGGGCCTCTTTCAGTGCACTGCCCAATTCCACCAGAACTGAGTCCGTCAGAGGAATATGCCCTGCAGAGTTGGGGGGGGGGGGTGGAGCTGAGGGACATGAAAGCTTGTACAGTAAATGGAAAGTGAATCAGAAGAGTGCCTTAGCCTGAAAACCTGCTCAATGAGGGCTCTGGAATGGAATGATGGACAGTATTGGCTGTAAGATTGCAGGAGCTGTAGACACAGCATTTTCCCAGAGCAGTCTGAGGAGGAGAAACAGAAGGGGCTCCCTTTTGGAATTCACTTGTGAGAGTGAGAGTGAGAGTGACACCACCAGAGGCAGCCAGTAAAGATTATTAAAAATAAAGCAAGAAATGCACAAAGGTAGCATTTAAATGAGTCTACTGATGAAGCCATCAAGGTGAAACTTCGGGAGGTATGCTAAATAAAAATTAAAAACATTTGATTGCTTGGAGTGCTTTTTGCAAAAAAGGCAGGAGAGCGCCACTCAGACAGTTTTTGAAATATGCCCAGGCCATCTCCCAATACAGAAAAGGACTTTATAGTGATTACCTGCTGCACCTCCTGTTTGATATTTAAATTGTGGTACAAAACTAAACATCTTCTTTCTGGGTCCCAACTGACTCCACGGCTACAGCTACAGCTGCTCCTAGACTGGGGTTAAAGAGCTTACCTGGTACATCAGTTTGGTGGGGGCTATATACAGCTATTTTCCTGTTACTATCAGGTTGTTCTCAGTGGCAGAACTGGAGGGGGGCTGGGGGGGCAGTCGCCCCTCCTGTCTGCCACATATAGCACAGTAGATGGGAGACCATCCACAACAAGGCTGTATTTCCATCGAGGGGTTGATGACATCATAGAGACCTCGAGAGCGAAACTGGAGAGGTCGTTGATGTCATCAACTTCCGAGATGGAAATACAGCTTTTGTTGTGGATGGTCTCCCATCCGCTGTTTTATGTAGTATATGGTTTTTTACTTCTTTCAGATCCTTTACCTTGCTGTTTGCTACTGCTCCCACTCCCTGTGGTGCCACTCACACACTCTCCAACTTCGCTCATCTGTGACTGCAACGTTTATTTTTAAATTTTGGGAAAAATCAAATTGCCACATGGAGATGTGTGTGGCAACTGAAGTCCCGACTTCCGAAAAAAAATCAGTGGTGCTGCTGCTGCTCGCTCGCTTGCTCCGGAGAGTCCATTGGTAGGCTCTCGCTAAATCCTATCGCCATATTTACGCTGCTTTTCTGGGACGTCCCACTGTGTCAGCCGATCTGGTGGCAGGTAAAGGTTAAAAAGCTGTTGTACTATCAATGCGACATCAGAACGATAGTACAACAGCTTTTTTGACCTTTGAACTGCCCTACAACAACTTTCTGAGAGACTCTGATTTCTGTGCACAATAAGAGGCAACCATATACTATAATGTGAGTAGTGGTGCCCAACTATGATCTTTATTCACTGTTTAGTGCTCATTGTGGAGCCCACAATTGACTGAATGCCCCCCTTCCCCAGCTCCCAAATGCTCCCAAACTGGGCTCTGCCACTGGTTGTTCCGTTTCTCCTTGTTTCCTTTTCCCCCTAATAAAAACTGCACCACTAGAGCTTGCTTCAGTGGGTTTTGTTCTTTAAAGAGCAGCTGATGCCTTTGTGAAAATGTTGGAAAACATAATATTTAGACACAGTTAGCTGGAATTTCATATATCTTCTGTAGATTTCTCCTCTTTATTATTTATTACAGAAAAAAATCCCACAAAAGATACTCTTTATCCCTTAGAGTTCATCTGCTTCTATAGCTGATTCCCTACGTGAAATTATAATTCTCTGTTGAGACATCACAATCTGTTGCCATGGGAATAACTGTGATGTCACAAGCAGAGTACTGTGACATCAGGTTGGAAGAAGCAATAGGAGCTCATGAATCGTCTAGTAAACAACTGTACTGTCTGCATTCATATGACCTCAGTAATAAATAATGGAGATAACAAATACAAAGCTAATGAAAAATATAAGCAGCTTTTTGTCCAAATAATACGTTTTTCAAAGTTGTTCTTGGGCGTCGGTGGTTCTTTAACCTTCTGAGTGAAATATGTTATTCAGTGTCATGTACTGTAGTTGTTGCTATACCAAAGTATGTTTTTTCTTCCCTGTGGGCAGTGTAATTGTGCCCATTAAGCAAGAGGAACTTCCCTGGTTGGCGGCACTACTAGAAATGTTCTAAAATGTTATTTTACCTGCAAATTGTCAATGTACCAAACTTCATGCTATGCTTAGCTTTATGAAAACTGGCATTTTGCCAGTTTTCCATTTCACTAGTAAATCTCCGTTTAAAACACATACACACGTAAAATACTCACCCTCCTTGCACCATGTTCCACCTTCCTCTCTCTAGCCCAGCTACCACAAAATACTGATAATCCCCTTCTTCAGTCCATTTAGCACCTTGTCCAACCTTCCTTCCCTCCAGCCACAACAGAAATTAAAAAAGAAAGTTAAATATGTTAACCCCATTCCCCAAGCACCCATTGAACTCCATCACAAACACCCCTCCCTCCCCAGCCTGCCCTCAATAGATGAGTACCCCCTTTTTCCCTGGCCGATGTAGCACTCCATTCCAGCCAGTTCCCATGGCACCCACTTTTATAACAAAAAAAAAGATGTGTATTGGCTCCAATCCTCTGCACACCAACATGGCTGGCTGCCATCTGAATGAATAAAAAGCAGGCTGAAATATTACATGCGTTCTGTCATTCATTTAGATGGTGGCTGGCAGAGGTGGTGTTTTATCAAACTTTGTGTTATGGAGAAGGCAGGGCCATCATTCCCATTGACTCTGAAGGCACACGCCCCCACATCCTCATTCAAATAGTGCTTTTTGGGTTGAGGAAGGCTATAGAAGTGTAATTTGGTATTTTCCCAAGAGAAATTTTCAATTGCATGCCCCCAAAAATTCATTTGCCAAGACATTCCTGGAGGAAGGGGTGAAATGAGGTGCTACAGGGGCAGAGAGGAAAGGGGATACTTATTTATTGTGGGCTGGGTGTGGGAGGAGGGAGAGTTGGGGTGTTATGAGGGCAGAAAAGAGGTTAATATATTAAAAATGTTTATATTATATTCTACTGTGGCTTTCAGTCTTAGTAGGGTTTAGCTGGGGTAGAAAAATGGGATTAACATATTGAAAATGTTTTTATTTTCCTCATGGCTGTGGATGGGAGAAGAATGTGATAGGGTGCTTAGTGCGATACAGATAAGGGGGTTAACAGTATTTTAGGTGCCATAAAGGAGGAGCATTGGATAGGGTACAACAGGCATGGGAAAGAGTGACTCTTTTTTAACTGTACTAAATGGCACTTTGTTAGTGATGGACCATTCTGGAGAGTTTTTTTTTTTTTCATAATGAAGTAAGCACTTGGCAGGGGAAAAATGCAGGAAGGTGCCACTTCATCCAAAATTATAACTAAAGGAGTGTCATGGGGAATTAAATACTCACTAAAGAAATGAATGTAATTGTTCAAAACTTAAAGAAATGTTTTAGTTTTCAGGAAAATGTCACAGTCGGTATCAGCAAATGTCTGAGTACTGCTAATGACAGGTGCATATTTTTGCATGAAAGTGGAAGTTGCTTAAGAAGCAGTTGTAGTGCTTGAGTAGTAACTATGCAGTAGTCACTAACTGCAAGAGTCCCCTCACAAAATAAATGTGCCTCATGCTACAGAGAAGACAAGTGTGAGAGGAAAGCTTTACTCATGGGGAAAAAAACACTAGTCCAGCTGCAAATGTCAAGACTTGTAATTCCACTTCAGGTTCCAGTGACATTTACAAACAGCTCAAGTTTACAGTAGTTTTATCAGTGTCACTAACTCAGCAGGTTGCACACTTGCTTTTGAGACTGGAAAATAGGAAGGCTGTGTGTTCTAGACCCACACCAGGAAGCTAGGGGTAAGTGCTGTCTTTTGGATGTGATGTTAAACCAAGGTCCTGGCTACCTGTTCTGGTGGTTGTTCGGGTGGCTATAGATCCCATGGCACATTTCAAAAACAGTTGGGGAATCTCTCCGGTGTCTTGGCCAAATTTCCACATTTACTAAAATACCACCAACTGCTTTACTTAATTCAGTATGTTAGTATGCCATTGTATCCCATCTCCTTTTGGGATCAGACTGAAAATAAGCAGAATTGCCCAGTCCTACTTCCCTGTTTGACAAAAACTAACTAAAGAAATAAACACAATTTTATGATGTCACCAGAAGCCCTTAATGGAATTACAGCCCTGGAATTTGCTGTACCCTATCAGTTAGACCACATTTACTAACTCAGTAGTCCACATTACAGGTATGAAAGCACAAACTTCTTTATTGCTTAGAGCTTATATGATTTAGCCATTCTCATCCCCCACAATTTGAGAGATAGGGCCCACATCTGGGTGATGAGAGATTGAGGAATCTGACCTTGCAACTAGAACCCTTGTGCTTCCTCAACCACAGAAGGATGTCCTGTTCTGTGATACCAAAGGTCTTCTCAAGGTCACTGCCATTCTGATGCACCTGTTGCCTTATATAAGTAAGCAGTTTATGAAGTAAACATTAGTGCATTGCCTCTGAAAGTTTATTTTAATTACAGTACTGCTATACAGTATTAGGTATTCTGGTCCAATATGCAGCACTTTCTTTATTTGGAATTTATCCCACAATATGATTAGCATTGGTTTCTGTTCAAAATTTGTGAAAGAAGGGGAACTTGTACATTAAATTCCCAAATAATATTACAGTAAGGGGTTATTGTCTCAAGGATAACATAATATTGAATGGATATGATAGTCTTAACATATTTAAGTAGTTCAGTCAGTTTCTTCCAATTAAGAAGCAGACCTGTTACTTTTGAATATATACAAGCCTACTGTAGATCTCTATCCCTGGGGGCATAGAAGGGGAACAGTTGCTGTACTTGCCTTCTGGATTTGGTGTCACATCAGCCGGGAAGGATCAGGTATCTACAGCATATTTATAGTTCCACAAATTTCTGAAACTGCACACAAGTACAAGAGTCCCAATACTTGTACAGTGCGTGTTTCTAACATCAACACTCAAGCATTTTCAGTCGCTGCTGGCTTTTAAGATGAAATCCAGTCAAAATAACTACTAAGCTCATTAATAACAAATACAAATGGAATAAACGTGTAATACTCTCACGTCTACAACATGTGTGGGTCATTTTATGTTGTTCGCACCCCCGTCCCTACGAAAAATATTGCAGATAACAAATAACATTTCTCTTCAATACAGCATTTTAAACATTCGTTGCATTCCGTTTCCTTAATATTTTTTTTTCTTTTCTTTTTCTAGTGTGTGCGTTTTTACCACTACTTGGATAAAACTGTTAAAGTAGATAATGTAACAATTCAGCAGTTCACCGCCCTGTAGTTAGTATACCTGACATCTGCAGATAATATCGGACTCGGTGGCCAGCATGTCCACCACCTTGCCCTTGCCTTCGTCTCCCCACTGGGCTCCCAGGACGACGGTGACTCGGTTCCCCACCGACTCATTCCTGGACCTCTTGACCCCGGTGCTGGTCACACTGGTGTAACTGGTGTGGTCGTTCGCTGCCCGTCTTCCCGACATATTATCACTACTTTGTTCTTCAGTAATCTGGCAGCGATCAGTGAAAGTCAGCGGTAGGAGATGACACCGACAGCCTTTGCTTGTCCCAGCTCCAACAACCTAAATACCTCCCACGTCAGCGGGACAACAGATAGGCTGCCGTCCGACGCCCGTCTCATAGCTGGGACACAAGATTTACATCACGCGCCCTACAGACCTTCTTTTCTTGTCATTCAATAGGTCTTTGAAAGCAAAAGCTTGTGCCAGATTCTGCTCGGTCATCACCTCCTTTGCAACCCAATACTGTCCTTCTCATCTGTACGCTACGAGGGAACACGGGTCATGACCGGGTTGGATTCCGACAACCTCGCCTGCATAGTACTGCGTGACCCCGATCAAATCAGATAACACCCGGCTGTGGTCCCGGGCATACCTCTCAACCGTTTGTCCCCCAAATGTGGAACATTGCCTCTCAAAATGTGGAACAAATGAGCAAAATGTGGAACACTTAAACCATTACCTAGGAGGCTCAGAGCACTGTTAAAATGTTTGCATTTATGTTCAGAAAGTCTGTTATTAATTGAATAATATAGTTTTTGCATCATTTACTATAGATTTTTGCTTTAAAATGATAATACTGAATGTGGAACAGGGAGCTTTTGTGAAGTAAAATGAGGAAGGTTCCTCACAATGTGGTATGGTTGAAAGGTATGTTCCAGGAACTCACTTGGAAAGGAACTTCAGGTCACTATACCTATTCCCGACCAAAACTATTAAGCACCGGGAGGTTAACAGACTTTCTCAGGGCCACCCAGTATACAGCTGGTGAATGTGGAATTCAAACCTCTGAGCTGCTGGGTCTTCAGGTTCACAGCTGCAGTCACTAAGCAATGTGTAACACAGAAGATAGAATTTATGTAAGCATTAATCACAGACAGAGGAGGGCTTTACTGGTGGATTAATGCCCGGCTTGGGGGGTGCACGAGGCTGAAGGCCGAGTGCTTCCACCACCCAGCGGGCATTAATCCCCGGTAGAGCCCGACGCTGGAGGTGATTAATGCACTTGTAACATGGCAAGTGCAGGGAGTATTTTGTTGAGATCACAGTGTTTGTCAGAACAACAGAGACACTGACACGATCATTATTTCTGTTGCACAAGTCATGCTACGAGGTCGTGCTGTGCAGTCGACGAACATCTGTCGCAGTGCGCGTGCACAGTCACCGCACCACATACATTTCCCCAGTGTGCAGCAGTTCTGAAGAAATGGGGACATAACAGTCCCGTGTGACACTGACAGAACATGAGTCCTTTTTTTGGTTCGCAGTGACACTTTTATTGTTTTGCACTGTCTTGTTGCACCGCCAACAAAGATTACCGTGCAGCCTTCTGGGAGACATGTATGTTTTTTGGACTGCTGCCGATATCAGTTACAAATACTCATCTACGCCTATGTGTTCCAGTGGTTCTATCGTGCACCCTTTACTTTACTTACTTATACTCAGTGTTATCGCCCAGCGCTACAACCCATGTCTTCCTCCTGCAGCTATTCGTATCACTCCTCTGGGCAGTCAACCCACTTGTGTCCTGGCAACAGCAAGCTATTAGCATGCTCCACACCATGCTGAGAATTCCTGTGTTACTCTTCTAACAGGGACGCCATCTACAGGTACGAATACATTGCATGCCATGCTGTCTCTTACACTGGTTTCAAACATGCTTCCGCTATTGCACGTACTTCGATGTCTACCGTGTTGACTCCCATCCCAGTGCTGCACCATGTGGATGCTTGTGGAAGGGTGCCAGCGGGCTCTAATATAGCACTGTTCAATCTGTACCCTGTTCGTTGTCACCCAGTGCTGCACCGTGTGGCTGCTTGTGGAAGGGCGCCAGCGGGCTCTACTGGTGGGTTAATCACTGCTCGTTTTGCATCACATGATGCATTTCAACCAGTCTCTGCTCTCCATTTCTGTATCCTTTTCTATGCCATGTTACAAGAGAATTTAACACACTCCCGAGTTATTGGATAGCACATTAACGCCCGAGGGGTTTATTAGCTATCCAACAACGGAGTGAGTGAAATTCAAGTAAAACACACTGCACCCCATATTTTGTTATTTATAACTGAAGGGTGACTTTTTTTCTTGTAGAGGTTTGGTTTAAAAGTTTAATCTCGGTTCCCCGTCAGCAGCACTGAAGAGCCACATTGCGCCCCTATGGCTGTCGGACGTCTAAGGCCCACAGGCTGTCCCTTTCATTGCCAGTTTCCCTTTTACTCCCTCCCTCCCACCGCGAGAATACTGCCCACCTCCCGACCCGCTGAAGAAGCAGCCTGAGTTTTTCTGGTCACTAGTTTGTGAAGAGAAATGGACCTGTTTTAAGCTCGAGCTGTGTTTGTGTAGTGTCTTGAGTGCATTTGTAGGGGAAGAGAGTGTGAATGCCGGTTTTTAATACATGGATTTTTACATTGAGAAAAACAGAACCCATTAATTATGACCATTTGTAACATGGCATAGAAAAGGATACCAAAATGGAGAGCAGAGACTGGTTGAAATGCATCATGTGATGCAAAACGAACGGTGATTAACCCACCAGTAGAGCCCGCTGGCGCGCTTCCACAAGCAGCCACACGGTGCAGCACTGGGATGGGAATCAACACGGTAGACATCGAAGTACGTGCAGTAGCGGGAGCATGCTTGAAACCAGTGTAAGAGACAGCATGGCATGCGATGTATTCGTACCTGTAGATGGCGCCCCTGTTAGAAGAGTAACACAGGAATTCTCAGCATGGTGTGGAGCATGCTAATAGCTTGCTGTTGCTGGGACACAAGTGGGTTGACTGCCCGGAGGAGTGATATGAATAGCTGCAGGAGGAAGATGTGGGTTGTAGCGCAGGGCAATATCACTGAGTATAAGTAAGTAAAGTAAAGGGTAAATGATAGAACCACTGGAACACATAGGCGTAGATGAGTATTTGTAACTGATATCGGCAGCAGTCCAAAAAACATACGTCTCCCAGAAGGCTGCACGGTAATCTTTGTCGGAGGTGCAACAAGACAGTGCAAAACAGTACAAGTGTCGCTGCGAACCAAAAAAAGGACTCACGTTCTGTCAGTGTCACATGGGACTGTTATGTCCCCATTTCTTCAGAACTGCTACACACTAGGGAAATGTATGTGAGAGCGGTGACTGTGCACGCACACTGTGACAGATGTTCATTGACTGCACAGCATGACCCCATAGCATGACTTGTGCAGCAGGAATAATGATCGAGTCAGTGTCTCTGTTGTTCCGATGAACACTGTGATCTCAACAAAATGCTCCCTCCACTTGTCATGTTACAAGTGCATTAATCACCTCCAGCGTCGGGCTGTACGGGGATTATCGCGCTGGTGTAGTAGCACTCGCCTTTGGCCTCGGCACCAACCCCCCCCCCCGCCGGGCATTAATCTACTGGTAGAGCCCTCCTCTGTCGGTGATTAATGCTTACATAATAACTGGTTATAGTATTTTCCCATAAGGAAACTGGGTTATAATGCCAGCGTTATAACCAGCTGGTTATACCAACATTCACGCATCCGGTTTCCCTACTTCTGTGTATGCTCCTACCGCATACTTCCCCTTTTCTTCGCCATCTGTCATAATGCCTTAGTGCTGCAGTGTTCCCCGACAGAAGTCATCAGTGGTAAGTTTTTTCTTTTAAAGAAAAAACATCTCTCGGCACAGCAAACCTTCATCATGGCAGTTAAAATAAAAAAAATTGCTTCCATTTAGGGACAGCTACCTACCGCGCTGAAATCAGGGCTTTCCAACAGTCGGTGGCTCAACTCCATAGATACATACATTTATTTTGTGCAATTGTTATGGCAAAAAAATGATCCCCAGTAATTACACAAAATAAAAGATGGGTAGCTAGTTAAAACTTGGATTTTACACACACCCTTGGTGGGGCCTTCATAAACCCCGAGCTTTGCTCTTGGGGTTTATGTGGCATCCCACCCCTCAGGGGTGTAAAAAATCCTTGTTATAACTAGCTACCCATCCATTATTCTCTATTTAAAACATGGGTGAGAGAACACATCAGGTCCATAGAAAAACAGGACCCCCACTTATGCCACAGCATTACAGGTGATGGAGGCCAGTGCTGCAAACGAGCATGTTTTTACTTTTAAGGGCCAGAAAAAGTGTGTCCAAACCCCTGGGGAGGGAATTTCAACAGTTAAGTGCTGAAAATAGAAACATACTGGATCCTAAGACTTCAAACCATTAAAAAAAAAATTGGGTTGAATGTGGGGTTTGAATTAAGACCATATTTAGAAGACAGATGATTTACTGAACTATGTTAAAACTGTTCTTTTGATATTGTGTACATATGCAGGAAATTAGTGTATTTTTAGTATTTCATGTTTAATGTATGTACTGTAGGTTTTTTTAAGGGAATTTCTGGTCACAAATCTATCAATCTGAATTTCTAATTGTGACATCACTGTGACGTCACTTTGTCAGGTACTTATAAAGAGTGTGCGGTGTATAAGTCTGGTGTGGTGATAAAGGACTTAGTCCAAAACACGTCAGACGTGGCCAGTGTTTTTTTGTATTTTTTTATCATCTGTACAGTGTAATAAACAGATACAGTATAGTGACTTCCAGCTCCCTGGTATTTTTTATGGGTTGTTGAGTGCCCAGTTTTGCAAATGCTGCTGGAGTATCACCATAGACCCTACTTGATCTCTGGTTCTTTATCCCTTCCCCAATGTCTTTCCACTAAGATTCCCTTATGCCTATCCCATGCATTCTTGAACTCCACCACTGTTTTTGCCCCCACCACCTTGGCTGGTAGGCTGTTTCAGGAATCCACAACTCTTTCTGTGAAGAAATATTTCCTCACCTCTCTCCTGAATCTACCCCCCATCCAACTTCATAGCAGGTCCTGTTGTTCTTGTGCACCTACTTTTCTGAAAAATTATTTCCTCCTGTACCTTATTTAACCCCTTCCTCATGAAGTATTTATAGGCCTCTATCATATCCCCCCCCCCACATACTGAGTTCCTTTAGCTTCTCTTCACAGGGATTTTGATGCAGACTCTGCAGCATTTTAGTTGCCCTCCTACAGACTGTCTCTGCTCTGTCTATGCCTTTCTGGAGATGTGGCCTCCAGAACTGTATACAGTATTCTAAGTGAGGTCTTACCAGTGATCTACACAGAGCCAGCACATACCTCCCTCCTTCTGCTGCTGATACCTCTCCCTATACACCCCAGCATCCCACTAGTCTTTCAAACTGTCTTATCGCACTGCCTGGTCACCCTTAGGTCATTAGAGATCATTACCCCCAGGTGTCATTCATGCTTGGTGGTCATCAATAACACTTCCCCAACTTTGTACTCTGCCCCTAGGTGTCTGTGCCCCAAGTGCATTATTTTGCATTGAAACCCAGCTACCATACCCTTAACCACTCCTTGTGTTTTCTCAGGTCTCTGCTCATCCTTTCAACAGCACCAGAGAATCCACCTCATTGCAGATTTTGGTGTCATCCACAGAGGCAGACCTTCCTTCCAGCTCCTCTGCAATGTCACCTAAATAGACATTAAACAGGACTGGTCCCAGCACTGACCTCTCAGGCACCCCACTAGTCACACTCCCCTCCTCTGAGTGAACTTCGTTTAATTACCACCACTCTCTGTCACCTATCCCCTAACCAGTTTCTTACTTAGATTACCACCTTTTGACTCACTCCTAAGCTACCCAGCTTTTTTAATAGTCTCCTATGTGGAACAGTGTTAGATGCCTTACAGAAAGCTAGGTAGGCCATATCCACCCCTCCACCTTGATCTAATTCCTTGTTCACCCAATCAAAGAAATCTATAAGATTCATTTGACATGACCTCCCACCCATGAATCCATGCTCTCTCAGGTCTTGTAACCCATTAGATTCAAGATTTTCTATTATACAACGGGTAAATTAAATGGCCCAAATCCTGCATCCTGATTGGTTGACTGGCACCTTTTCACTGTGGTAAATCCTCCAGTGTACCCACTGGAAAAGGTGCCAGCCAACCTTAGCCCCTGCCATCATTAACATATCACTGCTACCCTCGCACATCAAAGGAGCTGCTGACATTTTCCATCACCGTTTATGAAATGGAGCTGCAGTAAATTTAAAAACCTTGAGTACGTACTTTCAATTATTTCACATGTATGACCTTGACATTGTATTTAATTTGGAAAACAAACCTTCCTATGCTAAAACTGTACCTCTAAATACTGAAGAACATCCTCCAGCGTCACCAGACAATCTGAGTCCTGAAGACAATAGGGCTGCAGACAACACCAGTGCCGAAAGTTCAATCCACCCACAAACTGAGCACCAACCTGCGGCCGCTCCCCAAGCACAATCGCAAGCTTCCATACACATTATCAATCTGACAAAAACCAAGAAGGAAATACAGCCCCACATGCAAGATCAAAAAAAAAATCTTAAAGACATAGTGCTGCAATAGTAAATAGGACATGGAGGTATTAAAAAAGTAAATTGACACAGAGTGGGGGAGACATCACTCTACCTAGCAACAAAGAACTTTTTTTTTTAGCGGAGCAATAAAATAAAACAAAAGAATCATTAAAAAAATCAAAAACAATTTCTATATTTTTTCTTACCACAAAAAAAGGGTCCATTGTATAATAGCAATACACCCCTCCTGGGAGTGGGTATATGGGTGAATTTCCCACTTCTGGTTTGGTTAAGTCATTTGGCTATGCCTCATGACCGAACCATACCTGTCAGGGTAAATCCACCAATATACCCCATCCCTGTCATGGTATATTGCTTTACTATCCTCTCCTTCAGCAGTGATTCCACTTTCTCACCACCAATGTCAGGCTGGCTGGTCCATAATTGCCAGCCTTCTCTCTGCTACCACGTTTTTGATGTAGGACTACATTTGCTCTCCTTCAGTCCTCTGGAACCATTCTTGTTTCAAGTCAGCTGTTAAGAAGGACTGTCAGAGGTGCAGCCAATACCTCCCTCAGCACCCTAGGATGTAGCCCTCCTGATCCCATTGCTTTTTCCACTTTCAGATTAACAAGCCCCTTTGAGACTCCCACTTCTCAAAAAGGATTGTAGAACAATACATAATTCTACCCAAAAGAAAGAAACTTAATTTCCCCAAGTAATCTATTGAAGCTGATACCAAACATCACTGCTGATTGGTAGAGTAAGAGGGGTTTCTGAGAAATTGAAAAAATATGGCAATGGCTTTAGGTGGTGAGTCAAGAGCACAGGATTGCTGGCATCAGCTCTGTCCTGCAAGTAGCTGCTATCAGAGAGTTGCAGTTTGGCTTTCCTTTTGTTATATTTTGGCTGGTAACTTATTTCGTGCATCTGCCACTGCCAAGGAAGGAATAGAGAAGAGGCAAGCTGCCTGAAAGTGTGCATGCTGCAGGCCAGCCAGAAACAGGACGAAGGAGAACTGTTGTTGGTTCTGCATGGCAAAGTTGTTTGAAAAAAATACTGTAATATTATGTTTAGGCATGAGAGCGTTGGATAAGAAGGAACAGGTGCAAACTCAGACTGAAAGAAAGTGAGTAAGCAGGTGAGCGAGTAAAGTACCATGCAGTTTGTATTTAAAGAGATAGAAAAAAAGAGAAACTGTGTTATTTTGCCCAGGATTAACTAGTTTGTATAGTTTAGAGGCAAGTGAGCTGGATGTTGTAGGTGTAAAAAAAAAAAGCTGTAACCAAGTGGGAGTTTCTGTGGTAGTGTCACTCCTGTGAGTTACTATAGCTAACCCTTTCAGAGCCCACCATAGCCCAGCCGTTCTTCCTCCCTGGCATCCTCTGAAATAATGGTGGTAGACTTGGTGGCCACTGGATGAGGAAAGAGGTCCAACAAATTCTAGCCAACTCAGCCTGGAGTCTAGCGATCTCCTCCCTCAACCCAGAGAGATGCGTGCAGATGGGGCAGCACCACAGTCTCCAGAAGGTCCCTCGAAATCTGTTACCCCACAGCCACTGCACTACACCACTCCCAGCATTATCCACTTTTAGTCTCATAGAAACATAGACTTTGGTGACAGATAAGGACCACTTGGCCCACCCAGTCTGCCCATTTCCCTACCTATTGGATAAGCTGTAGATCCTATTTAACCAACAGCATACTTCTTCCTACCCCCCCACCAGAATTGCCTTTTGTCTGTCCCATGCATTCTTGAACTCCCCCATTGTTTTTGACCCAATGACCTCCTCAGGAAGGCTGTTCCATGCATCCAACACCCTTTCTGTGAAAAAATACTTCCTCACATTGTCCTTGAGCCGTCCCCCCCCCTCTATCTTCAAATTGTGCCACTTTGTTCTTGCGCATCTCTTTTTCTGAAGGATGCTACCCTTCTGGACTTTGTTGATTCCCCTTGAGGTACTTAAAAGTTTCTATCATGTCTCCCCTTTCCCTCCTTTCCTTGAGGGTATACATATTAAGCTCCTTTAGTCACTTTTCACGTGGCTTCTGGTGCAGACCCTGCACCATTTTAGTTGCCCTCCTCTGGACTGCCTCCATCCTGTCTATGTACTTGCGGAGTTGAGGTCTCCAGAACTGCATACAGTTGTTATCCAGAAATACTTTTGTACCCTTAGCCCTAATAGGGTATTTCTAGTTGTTCCCTTTTTTGTCTGTTTCTATTTGTGTTCCCCCTTGCCTTATTTGAATCTCTTTATACTCCTGCCCTAGATAGCGTGTTGCTCCTATTCACAGTTTTGGCCTACTTTTTACCATCTGCCCTTTCCAGCAGTGACTGTTGAACAGTAGTGAGCAGGTGCCTTACCTTAGTCAACTGGCAGAGTCCCCTACTTCCTTGCTTCCTTCTGCTGATGCCCAACACCTAAGATGCCAGGTATCTGTTCCACTCTTTTGTTGTTCCACTCATTTGCTGGGACACAAACATGCTGGATATGTTAGAGTAAAAGTGCTTTTATAGTGCTCTTGTAAGAAGGTGCTGAGCCCTTGTTAGCTCCACCTGCCAAATAAAAACCTGATTCATAGGGCTTTCTGAATCTACACAGCCCCAAAATTAATCTCCTGAGCTAGTTCCCCCATGCCACCTGTTACAATTTTGAAGACAAATTTCGAAGTGCCCCAAACACTGCCTACACATCTCTTTTTCATCACTTACCCTACTACTTTCAGTATGAAGAAAAATATAAATAAGTATACCTTTAAGATAAAGCTAGGTGATTTGAGAGGAATAAAAATGCTTTGTAAACATGCACAAATTAATAGGGATTAACCTACCAGCTCTAAGGAAGATATAGGCTGTTGGTTAACTAGGATCTGCGGCCTATCCTGTAGGTAGGGAAATGGGCAGACTAGATGGGCCTAGCGGTCCTTATCTGCCGTCAAAGTCTATGTTTCTATGTTTCTATGTAAGGAGGGTACCCAATGATCCCATCACCTGTTCTGGCTTACCTTGAAGGCCTGTGCTGTCTTCATGTCAACTGTCTCAATTGGTAGCTTGTTCCATTGGTCCACCACCCTCTGGGAGAAGTACCTCCTGACATTATCCCTGAATTTACTGGCTTTCAGCTTCAGGGTGTGTCACCATGCCCTGCCATAAGATACCAAATCAAACATCTCTGTTCATTCTCATCAATAACCTTAAGTATGCAGAAAACTGAAACCATATCCAATTTTTCCTCTTAAACTAGCTGAAAACTCAGTGTACTCTGTAGTCTGAATTTTATGCCACCATGATTATGGTACAAATATCTTACCATACACTGGGGACATGCTCCCTAAGTTCTCACCCTTTCTACTCCCCATAACCAATGTGCTTTATACACTGTCTTCATTTTTTCTTTTCCTGGAATTTATTACTTGTACACTGCATTTATTGTTCTTGTACATACACCCTTTGTTGTCAATTTATTTGTTTTTGCTGTTTTTGCTATTTCACTCCCTCCTCTATCCCTTCACACCTAGAAACAAACTCTGGCTCAGTGTGCTTATACTGGTCACCACATTTTAAATAAATACAAATAAAATTTAAAAATTCCCTCATCACCTTTCCTCCAGAGATTACATGTTAAGGGCCACCAGTCCCACCTCATAGCTCTTGTCCTCCAAATCGCTGATCATTTTGATGACCACATCAATGCTGTTTTTGTATTAAGGAGCCCAGAACTGCCCACAGTAGTCCAGTGGATTTTGACCAGAGATATATAAAGCAGCGAGATTACTCTCAATGCCCTTTCAGTCACCCTTTAAATGCACCTCAGCATTCTGCAGGCTCTCTTGACAGCAGCTGCAAATTGCTTGTCATGTTTCAGCGTGTTGTCTATTATTACTCCCAGGTTCTTTTCCTCCTACACTGCTACAAGGAGAGCCCCACACAGTGTGTTGGTCCTACATCTGGTTTTCCTCCTCAAGTGTAGCATGTTGCATTTGTCTATATCAGAGACTAGGGGTCTGACTAATTTTCCAACTTGTTTAGATCCTCCAGAGGTTTGTCCCTGTCTTCAGGGGAGTCTACCACCCTGGCTAATTGAGAGTACAGAAAACATTTAGTGGGAAAGTAAATCAGGGGGGTAGAGGGAGAAGGGGGGAGGATGGAGGTGCACAGGAAAGCAGGTTACAGGTTGGGAGACTAATGAGGGGGGATAGAGAGCAGTAAAGGAAAGAGGAGGCATACATTTCACAAAAGCAGTAAGGGTTTTAAATAATAACAAAACAAGTTCAATATATTGTGAAGCATGAATTGGAAGCATGCAAGCAACAATACACAACTGAGGGTGGTGGCATTGAACTGAGGAGCAGCTACAGGGGCTACTGCCTCGTGATAGCAAAAAAAACAAGGTGCTGCATCACTGTGTGGTCTGAAAACAAAACAAAATGGTAATATTAAGTGGACACTGAAAATAGAAAATAGAGTTAGAATCAAGGTTTCAACCACTCATCTTCTTCAGGAATTATCTAGGACAGAATAAAAACTCTCTTTTAGATAATTCCTGAAGAAGACCTATGGTGGAAACATTGAGTCCATTTTCTATTATCAGCACACATTTAATATTACTGTTTTGTTTTGTTTTCATGATAACAAATATGCTTTCATAATAAGTGAAATATGGAGTCAGAAAAATTTGGACAAAAATGTTTTTTACACTTTATGGATAAGTTGGCAAAACAATGTGAAACCTGGGAAAGACTCATGAAATGTAAAAAAAGGTGTTCACTAGGAAATTGTAATAGCTGAATTGAGCATGTGTATGGGAGAAACTGGGCAACTCTTCCTTACCTGGTAAATCCAAGAAAAAATAATCAAAAACATTAATTCTGGGCTATGTTCATCTACAAGAATTCAGTTCTTCACCAGCCTGGCTAATAGCATAGGCTGTAACACCTTTTCCCCTCATGGATGCAGCAGTACTGAATGCCATACCTTCTCAATTGTGGACCCTCAATGATAAGCCTCCCCCCATACTGAGCTAAAGCACTACAAGAACCAAAGTCCTTGACATTAGAAGGGAAGACTTTGATAGGTATTTTGTTAACCAATCATTTCAGGCATGACCAAACTGCTCTAATATATTTTCCATGCCTGATATATAACATCGTGTACATACTATAACTGTAAAAACATGTTTCCTTGCAACTATCTTTATTATTTTGGCTATTGTAGTAATTTTGCTGGATTTGGATTTATTTAGTATATTTCTATGATTCTGTATGTTACCTAAATATGCTTTGGAACTCTTTGAAAATGTGGTTTGCAAAATGTGAGTCGGCAGTATTGCCTAGAGATTAGAGTAACAAGGTGTGAGTGAGTTTGGTACATCCAACAGACCTAGGTTTGAATCCAGTAACCTCCACTTGCATACGGTGTGAATCTAGAAAAATCACTTAATCTCCCCAGTGCTCGCAGGCCAACCAAGAAACCAGGCACTTGTGCCTAGTGGACCATACCCAGTTACTGAAGAATTTTAAAAAAATGTGGTTTGCTTAGCTGACATTGTTTAGTGCCTTGAGATGCTCCTCACAGGATCTGCCCTGCTAGCCCCGAATCATTTCTGTTACTCTTTGCTGCATTGTTTCCAACTTATTCCTGTCCTTTCTGAGGTGAGGGCTCCAGAACTGGATGCAGTACTTCAGGTGAGGCCTCACCAGGGATCTGTATAGGGGAAGTATTACCTCTTTTTTCTGTTATCAATACCCCTCCCGATGTATTCCACCATCCTGTTAATCTTGCAATAGGCCTTGTTACACTGGCTCATTTGTTTTAGGGAGTTACTGATGATAATTCCTAGATCCTGTTCCTCTTCTGTAGTGCTAAGTCTCACCTCCCCCCCATCCAGTACTCCGTCTTGGGGTACCTTTTCCCTAGGTGCATTACCTTGCACTTTTTGACATTGAATTTTAACTGCCAGACCTTTGATCACCCCTCTAGTTTTTGCAGGTCCCTCTGCATGTCCCTTATTCCCTCATCACTGTTCACCCTTCCACATAGTTTTGCATAATCTTCAAAGACACACAGCCCACCATGGATTCCCTCACCAATGTCACTAATGAACATGTTGAAGAGGACCAGACCCATAACAGATCCCCGTGGAACCCCACTCGTAACCTCCCTTTCCTCTAATTTAACCCCGTTGACCACCACCCTCTGCTGCCTTCCTTCTAGCCAACTACCCACTCAGTTCACTACAGTTTTAGCTGCACCCACATCTTACATCTTTTTGAGCAACCTTTTGTGTGGTATTGAATGAAAAACCTTGCTGAAGTCAAAGTAAAGCAGATTCACAACATAGCCTTTGTCTACTTCCTTGGTCACCTAATCAAAGGAAAAAAATCAGGTTAGTCTGACAAAGCCTTCCCGCTACAAAACTGTGTTGTTTACTATCCTGGAGCCCCATTGCTCTCTAGGTAGTAAACATCGTCCTCTTTGATTAGTGATTCCATCAGCTTCCCCACAATGGAGGTGAGCCTTGCCAGGCCCATAGTTCCTTGATTGATCCCTATTTCCCCCACCCTTATGAAGTACTACAGCATCTGCTATTCTCCAGTCCCTTGGAACTTCCTCAGCCCAGCCAGTGGTTCAGCAAGTTCTGCTGCTAATTCTGTAAGTATCCTCAGATGCAACCCATCTTGTCCTGGGGCCTTATCTGTTTTAAGGGCTGCCTGCCCTTTCAGGGCCCTCTCACCAGTAAGTATTGGCTGCCTCATTTCTGGGGCTCCCTTAGCGGCTGCTTTGATGCCACTTTCTTTCATAGACTCGCAGTCCTCCATAGTGAGTACTGAGAAAAAGTAGTCATTCAGGACAAAAGCCTTATGCTCGTCCTCCTCTATCATCCTACCCCTCTTAACTAGCCATGCCATGCCCCCTTTTACTTTTTTCATTGATATATCTAAAAAACTGTTTTTCTCCATTCTTGACCCCTTCTGCAATACACAGCTCCTTGTCTGCTTTTGCCTCCCTGATGGCTTTCTTTGTCTCCCTATTTTTCTGTAGATAATCCTCCCATTCTGCCTTCCTCTGCTTCTCCTTGTAGTTATAGAAGGCCGTCTTTTTGGCCCTAACCACTTCACTGATCCTTGCTGAGAACCATAGTGGTCTCTTTAACCTGTTTTGTTTAGATACTGTTCTTATGCTTCCCTTTGATACCTCAAGGATGGCTCCCTTTATTGCTCCCCATCTCTCCTCCACCCCCCCTTATGTCCTTCACCCATACTAACTTATCCATGACCAGTTGCCTCAACCTATCAAAGTCTTCCCTTCTAATGTCAAGGACTTTGGTTCCTGATTGTGGGTTGCCAGCCCCAAGGGCCAATTCAAACCACACAAAGCTGTGGTCATTGTTCCCTAGTGACTCCCCTACTCCCAGGGCACCCATCATCTCTGAGTTAGGGAGTACCACATCAAGGATTGCATTCTGCCTGGTAGGTTCCTTAACAAGCTGCACAAGTAGATAGTTTTGGAAGGCATCCAGTAATGTCTGACTCCTGACATTCTTGGCCACTGAGACCTCCCTAATGACATCAGGTAGGTTTAGGTCACCCAACACCACTACTTCCCCCATTGCTGCCCCTCTTTTAAGTTAATTCTTGAGTTCTCTATTCTTTTCCTCCCCTTGCCATGGAGAGCTATAGATAACCACTAAGTGTACTTTCCTGCCTGAGGCTGCTGTAAGTTACACCCATACTGACTCGGCCTCCCCACTGCCACCCTTAATACTTTCATCTTCTGCCTCTTCAATGCAAACCTTGACCAAATGTGCAACTCTTTTCCCATCAGTTCTTCTATTCCTCCTGAACAGTGAATACCCAGGGACCATCATCTCCCACTCATTTTTATCTGTGACCCACGTTTCCATAATGATCACCAGGTCCACTTCAGTGTCTGCCATCAGTGCCTGGAACTCACTGAGTTTGTTGCCTAGGCTCCTGGTATTAAGGCATATCCCCCACCATTAGACCCCTGCTCTAACTCTGCTACTATCATTTTGCTTTTTGCATTTTCTTCCCTCCTTGTTTGTGCTTACACCTTTTACTTTCCTCCTCACTGGTATTTCTCCCGTTGGCTCCTGTAAACCCTACTGCATTCATTGTACCCTTTTTGCAGTTACTTTCCCCTGGATGTGGGGGAGTTCTGTTTAGGATCTTCTTCTGCTCACTATCCACCATGACCCAGACCCAGACTCTCCCACAGTCAGTTTAAACATCTGATTTAAATGTCAAACTTCTCCCCTAGTGTACTAGCCTCTTTTCTTGTCAGGTGAAGTCCATCACCCTTGAAGAGTCTCTGTCCCAGAAATCCCCCCAATCCTCAACAAAGAGGCCCTCGACATCCCAACACCACCCCTTAAGCCAACTGTTAAACTCAGTTACTTCATTACTCCTAATTCTGTCCTGCCTCCCCTTCCCTCCCTGCCCCACATAGGGAGGACCTCTGAAAGGGCCAGGGAGGCTGAGTGCGCCACCAATCTGTGCCCCAGTCTCTGGAAGCTCTGCTTCACTGTCTCTTCCAACTGGTTGGCCAGATCATTGATACCCAGGTGTACCAGCATCCACATCACCACCGTCCTTCCTATCCTGTCTAAATCCCAGTTGGCTGATGCTCCAGGAAGGCATCAGACCAACCCCCTCCCATTGGACCCCTCCCCTATCTATCACCCGATCACTGAGTCCACGACCACTGGGACCTTTCTGTTAGTCTTGCTCCCCTTAGGTGACAATGTTATTTCCTGCCTTTTCCCCTTGCCTGACCTGGATTCCCCCTGGTGGAGTCAGGAGCCTGAACCTCCTCTAGGAGTGCAAAGTGATTCGCTGTCTAGATGGTACTGGGCCGGACAACATCCTTATGGCTGCCCCTCTCACCCTCCTGTGCTCTACCACCCTACACACTTCTGGACTAGTGGGCCCCTGGGGGAGTATTTCCAGACAATAAATATGTTCAACTAGTACTATTAGGGGGCAGGATGTAGAGGGTGTTCATTAATTTGGTGCACTCATAGCCTAGGGAAATGGCACACAGGGTACTACTGGGATCAGTATTAGGACCAGTGCTCTTCAGTATGTTCATTTGAATAAGGTGTGTCTTTTGCTGATGACACTAAGATCTGTGGCACAGTTGACAATGAGGAAAGAGTTAAATAAAGGGAGACATAAAAAAGGGAAATGTGGCACAGATTATAGCAACTAAAGAAGTTAAAAATTAAAAAAAGTGAAAAGTTACATTCATTGGTAGAAGGGACATTAAAATGGACTTTTCGATGGGGGGGTAATGGTGGTACAGACAACTGAAGAGAGACCTGGGGGTCGTTATTAGTGACAGCCTCAACTCCATTGCTAAGTACAACAAAGCATATGAGAAGGTAAACATGATGGTGGGATTTATAGGAAGGGAATTTGATAGTAGGAGGAAGGAGGTGAGTCTGCCGCTGTAGAGGACCCTGGTAAGGCAAACCTGGAGTATCATGCACAGTTCTGGAGTCCACTCCTCAGAAAAGACTGGGAACATATAGTGGTCATGCAAAGGACAGCCACAAAGCTGATTCAGGGCAGCAGAGTAGGTCATATGAGGAAAGACTGGCAGACCTTAAAATGTATTTACTGGAGGTCAGAAGGAAAGGGGGAACATGATTGAGACATACAAATTCTTGCAAAGATTTAAAAGAGTGGATTGTAAATACATGTTCAGAAGGAATGAGGGCACAGTGACTAGAGGATATGAGTGGAGACTGGTGTGGGGAGATTTAGGAGGGACATAAGGAAGTTCTTCACAGGGTGGATTGTGAAAGAATAGAATAGACAGCCCAGAAAGGTTGTTGAAGCCAAGACTGTGACAGGGGATTAAACTTGGGTAGGAAAGATATGAGGGAATAGTGGGACCCACAGGTGAAGAGGGGAAAGGATACCTAAAGAGGGATGTGCCAATCAGACAGTAGAGCCATCAGATCTCCAAATGCAGCATGGGATCAGGCTGATCATGAAACTAAGCAGGGAAATATGCACACTGGATGGACCTCTGGGTCCTTTTCTGCTGACACTCCATATAGAATAGTGGATGGGCAACCATCCACAACAAGGCTGTGTTTCCATTGAGGGTGCTGATGACATCATAGAGACCTCAAGAGTGAAGCTCGAGAGGTCTCCATGATGTCATCATCTCCAGAGATGGGAACACAGCCTTAGTTTTGAAAGGTCACCCATCCATTATTTTGTATAGTATATGGTTCCCCTATATTGTGGAGACATTCATTTAACAAGGTTTAATACCTTGTGTTCACGGTCCTGGTTGCTTCTGGTTCTCGCTGCAAACATGCAGTGCTCCTGACTCTAAAGATCCCAGTACTCACTGCCGTTTCTGTGTTCTAAACACCAAACAAAAACAGTGGCATTTATTTAAAAAGAAACATGGAGCCGACTGTGGCAATCCGTGATCAAACTTTCTTTCAACCACCCATCTGACCACTCGCTATGCGGTGCTGCCATTTTTTACTTTTTTTTTTTGAGGAGTCACAGTTTCCACCAATCAGGTGGCAGTTCTAGGCTAAAAAATTGTACTATCAATGTGATGTCGGAACAATAGTACAACATCTTTTTTGACCTTTGAACTGTCCTACAACAAGATTTGGAAAACCATCAATTTCCATACACAATAAACCCTAACCATATACTATATATGTTTCTATGTTGTAATAGTATATAATCATGTGGATAACCATTCTTTAATGAATAACTACTCTGTCTGAGCAGGCACATCAAAACGTTTCTGAGGCTTTTCTCTTGTAGCCTTTTTATATTCCCCTAGGGTTTGCAGAATTAATGGGGTGGAATTCCAGGCAAAAATGGACGTGAGCTTCCACACCTTGGGCCTGATTCTAAAATGCTTTATGCATGGTGCAAGGTGATTTACACCAAACCCTATGGCGTAAAGTGTACCCATGCATTCCACAAGTCGCAATTCTTGGAGGTGGCTTGTACCATGCTGTATGCGGGTTGCGCCAAAGGTGGGCTCCGCCACCCTCTGCACCCACAACCCACTGCGGCATGGTGCAAGGGTAGGTTACAGCAGCACCTGTGCCCTATTCCAAAAGGTTGGCTGCCATAACCCATTTCCGCCATTCCAGGTCCCGCAATGGCACAGTGGGTTAGACCAGCATGGAGGTAGTCTAAGGGGTATCCGTCCTGGCAAAATGATGGATGCCCCCCACAGTGCCACAGAAGACACATTGTCATGTCCCATGCACCCCCACAACACAGTGCTGCCCCACCCACTATTTTTCAGGGTGTCCCGGGTCCATTTTAGCATGTGCCCCCCATGCACCTGTGCCACCCGGCCAGGCCCCCCATGGCCCCCAGGGGATTGTGGGGGTGTTATGGGGTGGGGGAGCTCCAGGGGGCAGTTAACTGTGGGCTGTGACTTGCAGCACCAAGATCCATTGCTCCATTCCCTTGGCACAAGCCTGCGACTGCCGCAAGTCACGGATCATAGGTGCCGGGAACCCTGCCTGCCTTGGAATAGGGCACAGGGTCCTCAGCGTAGTGCTGCATGGCGCAACTTGCATACACCCACGAGTTGCACCATGTGACTTGGAATCGGGCCCCCTGTGTCTTGCCTTGTTGTGTTAGTGATATACATTACTGTACATTATTTATCAAGCTTATGTTCTCTGCTGCCATCATCTAGTCAGGAAGAAAAGAACACATGAAAAGCATTTCAAATATATACTTAACCTCACTTATAGTTACTCCATGTCTGCAGTGCTATGAAGAGTAAAATACCAAAATCCTACTGATAGGCCAAAGGAATAAATCCCCTAGCATAACTAGTACAAGTTTGACCAAGCAAATCCAAGATCAATATTTTAAAATAACTTATTATTCTGAGAAACAGTTGTAGTATCACTAGGTATTCCTGCTCTCTTGGAAGATGAAACTCACCTGGGGGTTCATTCCACTTTCACCAGTCATGCTAGAACTTGGTGTAATGCCATGCTCGATGTCAGTGTTGGAGTACGGGACTGACAAACTGTACTGTAGTGGATCTTTGTTTTTTGCTAGAATGTTTTTGTTCTTCCAAGGTACAGATTTTGGGCAGAGGAGAACAAGTTTCTTATATTTCTTAAAACAGAAGTTATCAAGCCATATTTGATATTTCTGGTCCCACTCTCATCCACAAAGAGGTAGAACATCCAACTGTAGTACAATACATTTTATATTTATTTCTATTCCATTTATTTCTTTACCGGGTAAGTGTACTAGGCCAAGACTCTTTTCAGACACCACCTTGGTCACAGGGCAGAGCAACATAAAATGACAGATGACAAAAATAAACACTGTGGATACCTACTTAAGAATTACAAACATATGCATTAACAAGAAAAAAATAAAGCAGTCAAGGGAATCATTCTAAGCTAGCAGTTACAGTAATGGGGGAGATGTAACAGACCGCAGATATCTGAGAAGGCAGCTGCATGAAACAGGAGCAGCAGATGAGATGGCTTTTTTTCCTATGTTCATGCTTATAACAGGATCATACAAAAGATTCTGGTTTGAGTACTTCAGGGTTCGATGACAACTCTTAGGTAGTGGAGACTGCAAAGAAGAGAGGAGTCAGATTTTTTTAGGCCTTGTCAGTTTGGCAACAGAAAAGGAATTTACTCCTGACTTCAGAAGAAAAAATTACCAAGACTAGAGTAATGTTTACAATTATGGGTATTCAATGGTGCATATTATGCAAACCAACAGATACTGTTATAAAGTGTGATGAGTCAAATCGTTAGCATCAGCCTTTGAGTAAATAGAAGACCCAGGTTCAAGTAATGGGAGGAGATAGCTTTTAGCAATCATTAAAGATGAGTCAGGGGTAAATAGTTGCTTGTATACACTGCAATCAAAAAAGCAAGTGGTCGCTCTAGTCCCAAAAAAAGATTCTTGATACCGATTGTAGTCTTAATGATAAATGTTCTTTATTTTTCTTTCAGAATTAATTATCCCAATGTTTCACTGGATTGGCTTCATCTGGGGGACTACTGGATGAAATTAAATATAGAAACATAGAGGTTGATGGCAGATAAGGACCACAAGGCCCATCCAGTCTGCCCATTTCTTTTTCTACCTTATAAATGTGCCTTCAGCCTTTGCTCTGTCAGTGGTCTAACTATTCATACTCATCTGTATTGCTCCCTTATGCCTATCCCATGCCTGTTTGAAGCCCTGTACTGTATTCATAGCCACCACTTCCTGAGGTAGGCCGTTCAATGCATCCACCACTCTTTCTGTGAAAAAGAATTTCCTCACATTCCCCCTTAATCAGCCTCCCTCTAATTTCATGCTGTGTCCTCTTGTCCTGCTATTTTTCTTATATTTAAACATGTTAGACTCTTTCACCTTGTTAATGCCCTTAAGGTGTTTGAATGTTTCGATCATATCACCTCTCTCTCTCCTTTGCTCAAGGGCATACATATTGAGCTCCGTTAATCTGTCCTCATATGTCTTCTGATGCAGTCCCTGCACCATTTTGGTTGCCCTTCTCTGGACTACCTCAATTTGGTTAATGTCCTTGTGAAGGTGTGGCCTCCAGTACTGCACACAGTACTCCAGATGGGGCCTAACCAGTGTCTTGTAAAGAGAGATTATTACCTCCCTCTTACGACTTGTGATACCCCTACTAATACACCCTAACATCCCCCTAGCCTTACCTACTGCTTTAGAGGTCTACTTGGATGATTTCAGGTCATCGGTGATAATGATGCCCAAGTCTCTTTCTTCCTTTGTGACTGCCAGCAACTCCCCTCCCAGATTATAGGTGGCTTCAAGGTTTCTCTTCCCTATGTGCATGATCTTGCACCTCTTTGTATTAAATCCCAGTTGCCATTCTTCTGACCATTTTGCTAGTTTATCCAGATCTCTTCTCATTCTGCCCACCCCATCTGGATCATCTACTCTGTTACAGATCTTGGTGTCATCTGCAAACAGACAAGCCTTACCCTCTAGTCCATCTGCAATGTCATTAATGAAGCTATTGAAGAGGGCTGGTCCCAGAACTGATCCCTGAGGTACCCCACTTGTGACTTGCATCTCTTCTGACTGTATACCATTTACCACCACTCTCTGTTTTCTGCCCGTTAACCAGTTTGCCACCCAGTTGACCAACTTCTAACCCACCCAGAGACTACCCAGCTTATTTATCAATCTTCTATGTGGAACAGTGTCGAAAGCTTTGTTGAAGTCAAGGTAGGTGACATCAACTGCTCCCCCTTGGTCCACCAGTCTGGTTACCTAGTCAAAGAAATCTGTGAGATTAGTTTGACAGGACCTTCCTTTTGTAAACCCATGCTGTCTTGGATCCTGTGCCCCTATGGATTCCAGGTGTTGCACTATCCTTTCCTTAAGGAGTGCCTCCATAATCTTGCCCACTACTGAGGTAAGACTGACTGGTCTGTAGTTCCCTGCCTCCTTCCTGCTACCACTCTTGTGGAGCGGGATCACATGAGCCCTTCTCCAGTCTTCTGGGACCTCTCCTGTGCTCAGAGACTCACTAAATAGTTCTGCTAATGGCTCTGCTAGTTCCACCCTTAGCTCCTAAGTACCCTGGGATGTGTGCCATCAGGTCCTATTGCCTTGTCCACCCGAGCTGAGCTCTTGTAGACTCTTTCTTTTGTGAAGGGAGTAGTGCTCACCTCCCTCCCGCTGTGTCCATGGTGCTGAGCTGTGGGCCCTGCCCTACCTTCTCTTCAGTAAATACTGAACAAAAGTATCTATTTAGGATAGATGCTTTTACAGGGTCCTCTTCCTCACATGCCCCTTCTCCTTTGAGCTTAGCAATACCCCCTCTGGACTTTCTCCTTTCACTAATGTATCTATAGAAAGTCTTGTCACCTTCTTTTACTGTTCGTGCTAGTGTTTCCTCAGTTTGGGACTTTGCCTGCCTTACTGCCTTCCCTGCTTCCCTTAGGGCAGTTTGGTTTGCTTCCCTATCTTCATCCTGCTGTGTTCCCTTATATTTCCTGAAGGCCAGCCTTTTGGCTCTGACCTTTTCTGCCACTGTATTTGAGAACCAAAGTGGTTTTCTTCTTCTTTTGCACTTCCTTTTCTGTCTAACACAATGGGATGTTGCTTCAAATATTGCATCCTTAATGCTTGCCCACTTTTGCCTGTACCCCTTCACATGTGTTTCTTTTTGCCAGGGCTAGCTTAACTCTGTTGGCCATCTTATCAAAGTCAGCTCCTCTGAAGTCCCATATTTTTGCCTTGGAATGGGATGATTTAGATGTAGTGGCCAAATTGAACCATACCATGTGATGGTCACTGGCCCCCAAGTGACCTTCTACCTGGAGATCTATTGATCCCTTCCCTGTTAGTCAGTCCTAGATCTAGGATAGCCCTGTCTCTTGTGGGTTGTTGTACCAGTATGTTTTATTATACATTCATTAGCACTTTTTAATAAATTTTATATAAAAAATAAAAGTTCTTTACTGCTAGCGTAATTCCATTTTGTGTACTATGCGGATGCACATTTTTTTATTTGAAATACTCCATTCCATCTCATTGCTAGAATAGTTCTAAATATTTACACATGTCTACCACATATATCAGTCAGCTTACTTTTCTTATTCAGTACAAAGTACTGCCTTCTCTTTTTAACTGCTTATTCATGCTTTCTGATATGGTCTTTTCCCACAATTCTGTATATTTTCTTTTATGACATATATATATATATATATATATATATATATATATATATATATCAAAGTCTTACTGTTATTAATTGTTCTTTATTAATTTAAATATACAGCCAGCCCAGTGGCGCTGAGGGCTGAGGCACTGGTTGCCTTGCCTCACGCAATGACGGCGACCTGTGTTTGGGAATGAGCACAGACTTCTGAGGTTCGGCAGGGTTGGGGAAGGATAGAGTGTCCGATGGACTGCTCTCCTTCTCCGGGGAGGTTCTTTTGGCTTTCAGCACCTTGTTGCCCCCTAGGGGAGGCTGGGGGACACAGCTGCCATGCTGTAGACAAGGGAGGAGTCGGGGCAGATGCTTGCAGGGGAGCTGACGCATGCACGCTCCACTTCACAGGTGTCATTGCACACCCTGACCTCTAGGGGAAGGAAACAGAAAACCACTTGCCGCAGCAGTGTGATGGAGGGTGCCTTGCAGGCTTTGCTCCTGGCCAGCCACGGCACTGGCTCCTTGAATCTGATCTCTGGTGGGGGTTGGGGATCCCCGCCATGGGGGTAAGCCCTGGGGCCGGGTCAGTGCCGCATGGTGGACATTGGGGTATGGGGCTGGGGGCACCCTCTGGATGTAAGCCGGCAGACAAAGAGTAATAGCTAAAAAAAAAAAAAAAATTAAATACACTTTCTGTATTTTTAAGATATTTTATTTGTTAGTATATGCATTTTTGTGCCTTATGAGCCATGATTCTATCACTCATAGCTTCATCTGCTATGCAGGAAAAGATGCTTATTTGCCCTTGCTTCCTGTAATATAAATGATTGTACTGCTTCATAATCATGTTGCCATATTTCAACATTTGATGAAAAATATTGCAAACCTAGCACACTATTGTGTGCTGTACCTTTAATTCCACTTTCTCCCTCGTGCTTTTTCACCTGTGGCTTTTGTACCTTTATTTTCTTTCTGAAAAGTGTTTTTTAGAACAGTGTTTTACTTTCTACATTTGGTTTTGCCTCAACATTTCATTGCTTCATTTCAAGTTCAGCTTTATATCTTTAGCATTACCAGTGATTCGGTTTCCATCGTGCTTAAAAACACAAAGTCAGTCAGGTTAGCTGACGGCATGCCTTGCAATCTAAAACAACCCTCATTTTCAGCCATTAGCAATTTTTACACAGAGCATTATGCGCACATTTCTTCTTCTTCTTTTCATCTTATAGTTTCTGCAATGATGTTACAGTTGTATCTGTATCATGATATCTGAGGGCATTTAAAATGCATTTGTTGTACTCACTCATGTGGCAAGTGCTGTGCTCTCAGTGGAGTGTTGTTCAGATTGTAGGCAGGGCAGCAGTGAGCACAAGTTGGAACCACCCTCTTGTACCCAAATGAAGCCACCTGGCCACACCTGGGTGCTGCCAGAATGTTAACTAGGCAGTGCGTTGCCTAGACAATCATGGCCTTCATACGGGTACACAGCTGCTGAAGTGTAATACCCTGTAGTGAGGAATTGCCGATTTTCCTTGTTATTTATTTTCTTATCTTTATCATTTATAAAGGTTTCAATCATTCAACAGACATTTATTGTCGCATTTCATTGTAATTTCTATGAGCACCCCACACAACAATATATTAGTTGCCTAATAGCCTTGGGTTCTATTATTCATTGGAGGTCATTATTTGACCTTTCATTGTGTGCATGTCATTATTGTTCATAACTTGTCCTTTATATGACCATCTGTATTTACATTTATTTATTTATTTATTTTTTTGTTTGTTTGTTTATTTGCTTTTGTTAACCGGGTAAGTACATTAGGCAAGAGGCCTGCCTACTTTCAAGTATGACCCAGGAGAGTACAGTACATAATCCAGAGACTTAACACAAAACAGTTATAGATCATTGTCAATAACAGGCGTCAAACAGAAATAGACATAAATTTGAATAACTTATAACAAGCAAGCACAAGTAGCAGTTACATAATAGAGCTGTCCATCACAGAGAAAATCAAGGTATAACAACAAGCAGTAGCCATCCTCGCAGGGGTGGATAGGACCAATGACTAAGTCAGGCAATTCAGTACAGTGACACCTAGGTAGAGCAGAATAAGGATAAGTAGGAGGAGAACTGGGATGCTTAGGTACAGTGGCAGGAGTCGAGTGCATGAAGGTGGGAAAAAAGTGCAGATTTAAAGACAGACAGAGAGAGAGAGAGAGATAAGGAGCCCTTTAAGTTGGCTGGTAAGGAGTTCCAGAATTTAGGGGCAAAATGGGAGAAGGCTTGCTCCCCCATCTTGGTCTAGCTGAGAGGGATGGAGAACAGAGGTTGTTTAGATGACCTTAGTGTGCGTGGATGAGTCACAGGGGTGAGCATGGCACCTATGCAGTCTGGGTGGGGGGGGTCCTGTTCATGGAGTTAATAAAACAACCCAGTGAGAAGGAGTGCTGGGATAAGGGGGACAGCCAATGCAAAGTGAAGTAAAGGCGGCAGTAGTGTGTTGGTCGAGGGACAGAGAGGGCAAACCTACAGATGTTATTGTAGGAAATGTCCTACTTGCGAAAGATTCCTGCATTAGCATGGGTGAGAGAGTGGAGAGAGCAATCAGGAGCCCAGGAAGTAGTACCCCACGTGCCACAGAGATTCTGGCAGCAGGGGTTAGGGAGTGGCACACTCGGTAAGCTGCTCCTAGTTTGGCATTAACAGATTTACATACCTCATTGATATGTACAGAGAAATCAAGAACAGGATCAAGGGTTACTCCCAGGTATTTGAAGGAGTTGGTAGACATCACTTTTGTCTCATCACAGCTAAGCACGTGAAACTTCATAGACTAGACAGAGACTTTCCTAGCAGACCTAAACAGCATGGCCTGGGTCTTAGGTAGGGTAAGAATTTGTGTGTTGGAGGAGAGCCAGCGCTGGATCTGTTCAAATGTGGAGGACAGGTGGGCACTGATGTCCAAGAAAGAATGAGAGGTGGCATAGAGAACCAGATCATCAGCATACATGATGGAGCAACATTGGGGAAGTGAGGAGGGAGTATCGTTAATGAAAATAGAAAAGAGTAGTGGTCCCAGGATGGAGCCTTGTGGGACACCACAGGAGATGGGAGCTGGGGATGAGAGAGCTTAGCCAAAAGAGGTTGATTGGGTTCGATTGGTTAGATTGCTGCTGAACCATGATAGGGTGGGTCCAGAGGCACTGAGGGGATGCAGTTTGTTAAGGAGGAGACGATGGTTACTCAGATCGAATGCCTTGGTGAGGTCTAAGAACACGGCCCCTGTGAGTAGACCATTGTCCATGCTGGACTTAATGTCACTGGTTAGTAGAGTGAGGGTGGTGGTGGTGCTGTGTCCTGCCCTAAAAGCATGTTGAGCAGGAGACGGAAGATTAAAGTTCAGCAGGTGAGCAGCGAGCTGCAGGTGAATGAGTTTCTCTAAAATCTTACTGAGGGTTGGTAGCAAGGCTATAGGGCGATAATTAGATAGGACTTTGGGGTCACCTTTCTTGAAAACAGGGATAATCCTGGCAGTTTTCCAAGCTAAAGGCACAGTAGAGGTGCAGATAGACAGATTAAACAGCCTAGTGATGGGGGTAACAAGGAGGTGGGCGTCCAGTCTAAGTATCCGTGGTTCAATACCGTCAGGCCCAGGGCTTTCCTGCAGGGGGATAGACTGAAGTAACCTGAGAATATCCAACTGGGTGCTATTAGGAAGGACAAGCATCGGTGTAGCAGGCGAGGGGGGTGATAGGGCCACTGGATGCCTTAGGGAAGAGTTTGGGAGCCTCAGTAAAGAGGGAGTTGAAAGCATTAGTTATCGTATGGGGGTTGTTGCCCAGAGTATCATCAATTAGTATATCCTTGGGAGCAAGTGACTTGGAGTTCCCCAGAATCTCATTTATCTGACTCCAGCACTTCTTAGGGTTGGAGGCTGCAGACCAGAGGAGGCTCCAGTAATAGTTGCTCTTGGCTGCTCGGACTTCTTTCTTACAGGAGTTTCATAGCATCCGATAGGCAACAAAGTCAGTAAGAGCCGAGGAGGATTTCCATTTAGACCAAAGCTTGTCTCGCTCTTTGAGTAGTTGAAGAAGAGGCCACTTCAGCCACTTAGTCACCCTCCCACTGACCCGCTGCGTTGAAACTGGGATATGTTTAGACTGTAAGGCTAGCAGAGTGGCATTGAAATAGTCAGTAGCCAGGTTTACGTCATTTGTATGGAATAAAGTGGACCAGTCAGCTTGTTTCAAATCACTTAGGAATGCTGTGCTGTCCAGAGCAGAAAAGTTAGCAAAGGACAGAACTTTGGGAGGAGTAGTGACAGCCGAGGCACCCCCTAACACTGTGGACAGGGGAGTGGTCACTAATGGTGTCAGGCAGAACCCCGGTAGAGGAATAGCAGTCCTTGCAATTGGTAAGGATCCAATCAATCATCGAACAACAGAGGCTGTTGTGGGTTACCCGAGTGTGGGAAGAGATGAGTTAGTCAAGGCTGGCTTTACTGACAGTGGAAGCAAGTGAGGCGGAGTTGGGACCCAGCCAGTCAAGATTAAAATCTCCCAGACAGATCATCTCATTGTTCTTATGGCAGAAATCAGACCAGTAGTTTCCTCTAGTCCAAGTTTGCTGTTTCTGGGGGGTGAGTACACCCCAAGTATGTGCACCTTCTTGGCACCACCAAGGAGCAGGAGAGAGTGCAGTACTTCACTGTTGATCAGGCTGGGTGTAGGCAAAAGTGTGACATTCAGGTGGGACTCGTAGTATAGTGCCAGACCACCCCCTTTTTTGGAGGGTACCACGTCTGCACGATACATGTTATAGCCAGGTAGCATACAACTGTTGTCCAGGACAGTTTGTTTTAACAATGTTTCAGATAGAACAATAATGTCTGGGTTGTTTACTCGAACCCAAGCTTCCAGTTCAGAGAGATTAGCAAGTAGACTGCGGATGTTTAGGTGAGCAAAGGATAGGCCAGGAGCTTGGGGATACAGGTGGGTGGCGATGGGGTGGGATTGGTTAAGGTAGTTTGAGGGCCCAGGGTTGGTCTCAATATCCCCGGCTAGTGCGATAGTTAAGGTAGTGACCCATAGAAAGGCAAGGGCTGTGGCACAGGAGAGGATAGTAAGATAGGTAATCCTCCTATGCACCAAGTGCCTTATAAGGGAGCCGAGGAGTTTGTAGCTAAGGTAAGCTAGAGGTGGAGGTGCGGAGGAACTTTTGGCTATCAGGTTGGAATAAATGCAATTGCAAGTTGACTCCTCAACGAGGGGGTGGTGGGCCTGCAGCAAGGGATAAGGAGCTGATGGCCAGTAGAGCAAAGAGCAAGGGCCCAAGGAGATACAAAGCTGGCCTAGACAACATTGTGGAGATGGAGTGCAGGGGGTACTGACTGCCAAGTGGGGGCAACCAAAGCGGGGAACTTAAGAGAGAAAAAAATTGGGTCAGGTAAGTGAGCAGAGGAAAACAACAGGGAGGACTATTGAAACAAGGCAGGGTAAACCACAATAGACTGAAGCTAAAATGAGAAAGAAATGTAAGCATAGGCTGTTTCAGGATAGGGAGGCCCCTAGTGGAGACTAGTGAAAACCTGCAGATGAGATTTCTCACAGATAGAGCACAGAACTTCTGGAGAATCTCATGATATAGAAGGCAAATATAAGTAAACACAGCTAAGGATGGGAGGGTATTGGTGGTAGGTGGAGGATTTCGAGTGCCCTGAGCAGAGTGTAAGCAGTCCGAAGCTAAGGATCCAGCTGAGTGCTGATTCCAAGTTACGGAGACAATTACAGTCTGCATCCCGCATCCCACTGGACTCTCCCTCTCGCTCCTGATTGCAGGTAGGAGAGAATGTAGGTCAGTGGCTCTTAGGTGCCAAAAAAAATTTGAAATTGATCTGAATTAAGCTGAAGCAGGGCAAATACATTTCAGCAGGGCTGAGAGCAGGAAAATTCGATTAAGCAGGTACTTTAGAGTCTACAGGGTGAAAAGCAGGTATTTCATTTAGGCAGGTACAGTTTTAAAAAATAAGGATCCCTCATGTACTCAGACAAGCACGCTAGTAGGGATTCAGTAAACAACTGCAGAATAAAACCAAGGAGAAAAATGGCGTCAAACTTGAAATCAGGGTGACTGCTGTCCTTTCGCAGTACCTGGTGGATTACATGGTAGGGGTCCCACTGCAGCTCCGTGGGCAAGAATGCCCCTGAGAAATTGGGAGAGCTGTGGAGGGAAATACATAGGCAGGTGAGTGGGAGGTTACGGGGAGGAATTAGGCAGAGGAAGATCAGAATTCAGTGAGAGCGGCAGGGGGAGAAAGCACAGGAGGGATTCTTAGGAGAAGTAGATGGAAGAGAAAGGGTCAAATGGAAGGAGGGGGAGGGGGAGGCAGGTAAGAAACCTTATAGAACAAAACTCAAAGCAAAGGAGTTGCACAGTGGTATTAGGTCCCAACTAATCACAGTAAATTAATTAAACAGCAGGTCGACTGTAAACTGGTCTCAGCTAAATTCAATAAAAATGCATTAAATTAGCAAGACAAACTGTATGTTGTGCAGAAGTAGCCTGCATATTAAGCAATATGCATTCAGATTAAAACCTCAGGAGAGCTAAGGTATTACAGGGCACAGACAATAATTGGGCATAAGAACCCCAAGTAAGTTCAGGACTCACAATACTGCAAGTTCTATGTGAGCCCAGGGACCAGCCCATGTGAAAATAGGCTTTGTTTGGACCCAGACTATGTGGTGCTCCCAGAGTAAACTAATAACATGCAAACCCAGGCCAAATAGAATCCCCCTGCACAGATTTCAAGTGCCCTGAGCAGAGTGTAAGCAGCCCGTAGCTAAGGATCCAGCTGAGCGCTGATTCCGAGTTACGGAGACTAGTACAGTCTGTAGCCCACTGGACTCTCCCTCTCGCTCCCGATTGCAGGTAGGAGAGAACGTAGGTCAGTGGCTCTTAGGTGCCAAAAGTAATTTGAAATTGATCCAAATTAAGCTGAAGCAGGGCAAATATGTTTCGGCAGGGCTGACAGCAGGAACATTCGATTAAGTAGGTACTTTAGAGTCTACAGGGTGAAAAGCAGGTATTTCGTTAGGCAGGTACAGTTTTAAAAAATAAGGGTCCCTCATTTACTCAGACAAGCACGCTAGTAGGGATTCAGTGAACAAGTGCAGAACAAAGCCGAGGATAAAAATGGCGCCAAACTTGAAATCAGGGCAGCTGCTGTCCTTTCGCATTAACTGGTGGATTACACGGTGGGGGTTCCACTGCAGCTCCGTGGGCAAGAATGCCCCTGAGAAATTGGGAGAGCTGGTGGATTGCATGGCAGGGGTCCCACTGCAGCTCTGTGGGCAAGAATGCCCCTGAGATATTTTGGGAGCTGGTGTATTACACAGTGGGGGTCCCACTCCAACTCCGTGGGCAAGAATGCCCCTGAGAAATTGAGAGAGCTGGTGTATTACACAGTGGGGGTCCCACTCCAACTCCGTGGGCAAGAATGCCCCTGAGAAATTGAGAGAGCTGGTGGATTACATGGCAATGGTCCAACTGCAGCTCTGTGTCTATTGTCCTTATCCCCTCTATTTCATAATGTGTTTAACACAGTGTTTGTTACCTAATTCTCCCTTCATTTTATTCCCTTCTGTGTCATTATTATATGCGTATCTGTGTTTTAGAAATTGACTTTTTTTATTTGTTGTTCATTTGAGGCATTTGAGTGGTGTGGGTTCTAATTAGTTTTAGTGTTCCGTGTTATTTTATCCTGATATTGCATGAAATAACACACCACACTAAAACTAATTAGAAAGGAGAAGTCAGGATATACACTGCCAGAAAAGCTAGAGACATCGCCTAAGGTCAACACAATGACCTCCCACCAATGTCTAGAATCAGAACTCATAGATGGTTGTACTCCCACACCACTCAAATGAACAACAGATAAAAAAAGTCAATCTCTAAAACACAGGCACATATATAACTATGACACAGAAGGGAATAAAATAAAGGAATAATTATTTATTGTAGGTTCAGAAATACCTTTGAGTCAGAGACTCCTTTACAAAGGTTCCACGTCACATAGTTACATACAGAGACATTCAGGATACACAGCAGTACATCAGTACATAGTCAGGTTGTTACAGGAGCAATTGTGAGGCTAACAGTGAAAAAACTAAGAAAAAATCAGTGCACATACCATACATATAGGACACAGGCGAAGGGCTAGGTAACACACACTAAGGTAACACACACTATGTTAAACACATTAAGAAATAGAGGGGATAAGGACAGTAGAACAAGCCCATTAGGATACAGGTAGACATAAATACAAACGGTCAAATAAAGGACAAGCTATGACCAATAATGACATGCACCCAATGAACGGTCAAATAATGACCTCCGATGAAGAATAGAACACAAGACTATTAGGCAACTAATATATTGTAGTGTGAGGTGCTCATAGAAATGACAATGAAATGTGACAATAAAGGTCTGTTGGATGATTGAAACCTTTATAAATGATAAAGATAAAAAAAATAACAAGGAAAATGGGTTATTCCTCATTACAGGGTATTACACTTCAGCAGCTATGTACTCGTATGAAGGCTTCAGTTGCCTAGGCAAAGAGTTGCCTAGGTAACGCTCTGGTAGGACCCAGGTGTGGCCACATGGCTTCATACAGGTACAAGTAGGTGGCTCAAACTTGTGCTCAGTGCTGCCCTGCCTGCAATCTGAACAACACTCCACTGAAACCACAACACTTATCCACATGAATGAGTACAGCAAATGCATTTTAAATATCCTCAGATATCATGATACAGATTCAGCTGTAACATCGTTGCAGAAACTACAAGACGTAGAAAAAAAGAATAAATGTGTATGTGTGTAATGCTCTGTACAAAGATTGCTAACGGCTGAAAATGAGGGTTTATTTAGATTGTAAGGCAGGCCATCGGCTAACCTGATTGGCTTTGTTTTTTTAAGCACAATGTGAACCGAATCACCAGTAATGCTAAAGATATAAAGTTGAACTTGAAAAGAAGCAGTGAAATGTTGAGGCAAAACCAAATGTAGAAAATAAAATGCTTTTCTAAAAAAAAATTTTCAGAAAGAAAATAAAGGTAGAAAAGCCACAGGTGAAAAAACACAAGGAAGAAAATGGAATTAACGGTACAGCACACAATGGTGCTCTAGGTTTGCAATATTTTTCAGCAAATGTTGAAACATGGCAACATGATTATGAAACAGTGCAATCATTTATATTACAGGACGCAAGGGCAAATAAGCATCTTTTCCTGCATAGCAGACAAAGCTATGAGTGATAGAATCATGGCTCATAAGGTATAAAAATGCATACAAATAAAATATCTTAAAAATATGAAAAGTATATTTGAATGTATAAAGAATAAAAAATAACAGTAAGACTTTGTTTATATACATGCTCTCATAAAAGAAAATATACAGAATTGTGGGAAAAGACCATATCTGAACATATCCGCCAGTATATGACACCCAATATTCCCTTCACCATCCTTGTACTCATTATATGAGTGACTGTCATGGCCCTCATTGTGATATATATGTATTGTACATATTGTAGATGTTAGTTTAACTTTCTCTTGCCAAGCTTTAACATGTGAATTCTCTGTATATTATTGTGTTATAAATAACATTTTCTTGTTTCTGTATGTATAACTGTCTCATAAGTATGTGATGTAATTGCTGTGCACCAACTCGAACCTTGACCTTATCAGGTCCATCTTGTAAATGAGCCTTGCTCAATGATGATCGCCTGAATAAATAAAGATTTGATTGATTGATTGATTGATTGATTGAACGCATGAATGAACAGTTGAAAAGGGAAGGCAGTACTTTGTACCAAATAAAAAAGTAAGCTGACTGATATGTGGTAGACTTGTGTAAATGTTTAAAACTATTCTAGCAATGACATGAAATGGAATGTTTAAAATTAAAAACATGCATCTGCATAGTACACAACATGGAATTACAATAGCAGTAAAGAACGTATATTTTTTATATAAAATTTACTAAGAAGTGCTAATCAATGTATACTAAAATATATTTAATTTCATCCAATAGTCTCCCAGATGAAGCCAATCCGGTGAAACATGGGGAATAATTAATTCTGAAAGAAAAATAAAGAACATTTATCATTAAGACTACAACTGGTGTCAAGTACCTTTTTTGGGACTAGAGCGGACACTTGCCTTTTGATTGTGAATTTCTGAATACAGGCAAGCTCCACCAGAACTACCGAAAAAAAAAGTGATTACCCTTGGGACCCCCTGTCCCTTGTATACACTGCACCCAAGTTCTGATTAACCTTTTTACATGCAATTGCAATATAATCTGAAAAAGTAATAGATGGATCAAGGAGAAAACCTAGGCACTTCATATGGTAATTGTGCTTCACAGGAGCACCAACAGAGTTACATTTATTTATTTATTTATTTAGTGATTCGGAAAAGACCTTTGAGCGCAAGCTCTTTTACAAAGGTTCCACGTCATAGATTGCAAAACAAAGTACAATAGGAGAAAGCAAAGATACATTACAATGAATGATACAGCTTGGATTCAGAACTTACAGAATAACTCAAAACATAGGTACAAGTTAAAATAACAAGAAAAACACTTTATGAGGGTGGGTGGGGGATAAGCAGCCACAAAGTGCCTTGTCAATCGTTCAGAGGGATGGGGATAGCTGGCAGTGGGGTTAAGAAAGGCGGCATGAGAGAGAAGTATGTACTGCAGTGGAGGTGAAGGGTGGGGAAAGAAGGGCGATAAGGTATAGAGAGAAATGGTGGGGTGAGGGGAGGCTGAGCAGAGAAGACATGCTAGAGTAAATGGGGTTTGAGGTGGCATGGTCAGGCAGCCTGCATTAGTAGTGACTGTAAGGGAAACTCATGGGACTGTGAGTTGGGGAGGGAGGGAGGAGGGTGGGGTGGCGGGTGCTGAAGGAGCATGATGCAAACTGAATGCTGAGGCAAGTCATGAGAAGGGACAGAGGGAGGGGGTACCTGAGGCTAGCCTAGTGCTCGCCTGGAGGCAGAGAGAGCAGGTGTGGCTGGATTCAGGGGCAGGTGCACTTAGAGGGTGTTATTAGGTGCTGTTTGAGGTCAGTTTTGAATTGTGCTAGACAACTGGTGGCCAAGAGGTGCTCAGGGAGTTCATTCATCCACATGGGGGCCTGGTTGGCAAATGCACATTGCCCAAGCGAGGTGCGATGGAAGGAGATAGCCAAGACCCCTCTAGTCCTCTCTCTGGTGACCTGTAACAAGTTGTCTGCCTTGATCAAATTGCCTACACAAGGTGGTATTTTACCCAATAGAGCCTTCTTCCCTGGGATGCAAGTCTGGAATTTGACCCTGTTTCTTAATGACAGCTAATTTGCATTTTCGTACAGAGTACAGGCGTGAGTGCCACACTCAGCATCCAGGGTGAGTCTGCAGGCTTTGTTGAGCGCAGTTTGAACCCTCTTGAGCACTGTATCCATTGTTGCCCCATAGACCACTAGTCCATAGTAGATATAATTGAACTGTGAACTGAGAGGTGGAGGGCACCCAGAGAGAGTCAATATGGTGTGCCAACATGAGGGTATCATCTATTATGACCCCCAGATACTTGAACAAGTGAATTTGTTCCAGCGGCTCACTGCATGAGTTGGAGATGATGAGGGGGTGGTGCTTATTTTTTTTTTTGTGGGGGCTGGATATAAGCATGGCCTTGGTCTTCTTGTAGTTTAGTAGCAGCTTATGACTACAGAACCAGTCCTCGAGTTTGGAGAAGGAGTTCTGCAGCTCAGATTCTAGGTCAGCCTGAGACGTACTGCTGCTCAGGAGCACAGCATCATCTGTATATAGTACACACTACATGAGAGAAGCCAGAGTGGGATGAGTAGTTTAAAATTACAGTTGACCTGGAAGTAAATAACATTGTCTTTGTTTTCTTGGAATTAAGAACTAACTGGTTACAAGATAACCATTTAGGTACAGATAACAATAATTATCCTTCAGGGCTTCTTAGATAGCCATAAAGGAGTTGGCACTGGAATAGATTATCAAGTCCTCAGCATAAAGTAACTGGCTACTAAATTGACATGAGATGAGGAAAACATTGAAAATAAACAATATCAAAGAACTTAATAGGTAGCTTTGTGAGATATCCTTTGAGATGGATAAAACCTTAGAATTTCAGCTACCAATGACAACATACTCAGACCAATCTGTTAGATAGCTGTTGAATCATGTGCTGGTGTGAGAACTGATTCCATAGGAGGTAAATTTGGCAAGTAAGAAGTGATGGTCTACACAGTCAAAAGCATTAGGTCCACAAACAGCACCTCCGTAAGACAGCTCTTGTCAATGGACCAGAGGACATTGTTAATGAATCCAGTCAATGCAGTGCCCGTACCCTGGCTCTTTTGAAAATCATGCTGCAGAGGGGAGAACGTTTCATTACTTACCAGTAACACTAGATCTTTGAGAGATTCTCCTCCATTGAGCCACACCTTTGGAACCATAAGCTGTTGGCAACAAGACCAAAAGAACATAAGAAAAGCGTCGACAGATGGGGACCGTGTGATCCATCTAGTCTGCCCTAGAAACTACCTCCCTCCCTATGCAACCTTCATCCTAACTTGTTCTTTATGTCTGTCCCATGAGAGTTTAAACTCCCTGATTGTCTTTGATGCTACCACCTCCTGGGGCAGGCTGTTCCATGGGTCTATCACTTTCTCTGTGAAGAAGTACTTCCTGAGGTTGCTTTTGAACCTTCCTCTTACCAGTCTTATATCATGCCCTCTTGTGCATGCTGCCATGTTCTGTTGAAATAGATTGCCTGTCTGAGCTGTGTTAAATCCCCTCACGTACTTAAATGTTTCAGTCATGTCCCTTCTGTTTCTTCTCTGCTCAGGGAAGTATAGGTTCAGCTCCCCAAGTCTTGCTTCATATGATCTGTGATGCAGTCCATGCACCATCTTAGCAGCCCTTCTCTGCACTGTTTCCAAATGATTAATGTCCTTCTTGAGGTGAGATCTCCAGAACTGAATGCAGTACTCCAAGTGTGACCTCACCAAGGACCTATAGAGGGGCATGATAACCTCCCTCTTTCTACCAGAAATACCTTTACTTATACATCTGAGGATGCCACCAGCTTTTTGTGCTACTTTCACATGTTGTTTTCCTACCTTTAGTTTGTCAGAGATGATTGTGCTGCAATCATGCTCCGGTTGTGTCTCCTCAAGTTGATGTCCTGCCAGTGTGTTCTTTTTTCCAGAGTTCCTCTTTCCCAAGTGCATTACCTTACACTTTTTGGCATTAAATTATAACTTCCAGTCCCTGGACCAATCCTCTAGCCTTCTAAGGTCAGCTTCCATGTTGTCTGCTCCTTCCCTTGTGTCCACTCTGTTGCAGAGTTTTGTATCATCTGCAAACAGGCAAACCTTCCCTGTTAGTCCATTCGCTATGTCTGCTATAAATATGTTAAATAGGATCAGTCCCAGTATCGATCCCTGCGGGACACCACTGGTCACCCTACCCTTCCTTGACAATGATCCTTTGACTAGCACTTGCTGGGTCATATCATTCAGCCAGTTACTGATCCAGCTGACAATCTTCTGGACAACTCCAGTATGTTCCAGCTTGTTGGTTAGCCTTCTATGAGGGACAGTGTCAAAGGCCTTGCTGAAATCTAGGTATACAATGTCCACCACCTCTCCCTGATCCAATGTTCTGGTGACCCAGTCAAAGAAGTCGATCAAGTTGGTTTGACAAGAGAGTCCTACTGTGAAGCCATGTTGCTTTGGGTCCATTTATCCAGTATCTGATAGGTACGCCACTATCCTCCCTTTTAGTAGTGATGCCATCATTTTCCCCACAACAGAGGTCAAACTGACAGGGCAGTAATTTCCTGCCTCTTCCTTGTGTCCGCTCTTGTGTAAGAGCACAATGGTTGCCTGTTTCCAGCCCTGAAGTATTTTCCTGCTGTCTAGTGACTTGCTGAAGAGCTCAGCCAGCACTGTGGCCAGTTCCTCTTAGAGTTCCTTCAATATCTTTGGGTGTATACCATCCGGTCCCATGACTTTTTGCACTTTCAGTTTATTAAGTTCTTTTAGGACCCTCTCCCTTGATAAGGGGCTAGTACCTGCTCCCTGGGTATCTTCCTTTGTCCAGCTCAGTGTGGGACCTTTGTCACTGTCTTCTATGGCGAAGACAGAGCAAAAGAACTCATTTAGCACTTCTGCCTTGTCCTCATCACTCTCTGCCATCTTACCTTCCTTGGCTGCTAGTCAGACTATTCCTCCCTTTGTTTTTCTTTTTTGTCTTATGTGTCTATAGACGGTTTTGTCTCCCTCCTTTAACACCATGTGCTATTTTCTCTTCCATCTGTGCTTTTGCCCTTCTAACAGCGTTCCCTACCACCTTTAATGTGTTCTTGTATTCTTCCGTGTCTGCTTCATGTTTTGTTTGCTTGAATTGTGTAAAAGCCTTTTTTTTCTCTTTGATTTTGGATGCTACTTTGTGAGAGAACTAGAGAGGTCTTTTCCTTCTTTTGAACTTGCTGATCTGCTTAGTGCATTCAGTTGTTACTGCATGCAGAGCAGCCTTCAGAGTATTCCAGCAGTCCTCTACATCTCCTATGATTCCTCCCTCTAATATGGATGCGATCATAGTTCTCATTTTGGGGAAGTTAGCTTTTCTGAAATCTAGTACCTTGATTCTGGTGTGACTGTTTTCCTCCATATTGTTCACAGTAAACCACATTGAACTGTGATCACTGGTCCCTAGATTAGCTCCCACCTCTGCTTCTGGGATCCTTGTGCTGTTTGTCAGCACTAGATCCAATATTGCTCTGTCTCTGGTGGGTGAGTCCACTAGTTGATGCAAACTTGCTCACTTTATTGTAAAAAGGAACTCTTTTCTCCTGTCTGTGGATGCTGTGTATGAGGACCAATCCACATCCAGTAGATTGAAGTCTCCCACCAGCAACAACTCTCCCCTGTCTGCCATCATCAAGATGGTTTCCAAGAGCTCCTTGTCTACGTTGGCCTCCTGGGATGGGGGTCTGTATATGACTCCTACCTGGATAGGGGCTTTGTCCCCAGCTCCTAGTGTAACCCAAAGGGCCTCTGCTTTACTGTGTTTTCCCTGGATTTCTGTTGCGCATAAGTCATATCTGACAGACAGTACAATGCCACCATCCCTCCTTTCTTTCCCTTGCAATCTTTCCAGAATAATGCATACCCTGGGATGGTGACATCCCAGGAGTGGTTCCCAGTGAACCATGTTTGCATAACAGCAACCCAGTCTAATTGTGCATCTGCCATTACAGCTGTGAGATCAGGTATTTTGTTTGGCAGACTATGAGTACTGACACACATTGCCTTCCATTCCCTTCTGTTTTTGCCATTTGCATTTTTAATATATTTCAGTTGTGTAATTTTATTGAAATGCTTGGTCTAAGTATGTTTGGTGCGATGTTTGGTCCGAGTATGACTGGCGCATCCTTGTGCTGAACTAGTTGGTGATGGGGGAGGGGCATTTGGCAACCCTTTTTGTGCTAGGGGTGCCTGTGCGACCCCCCCATACACTAGTTTAACTGACCGATGTGAATGTTGAATTTTTGCGCTAGCGCTCGGGTCTCCTCCTTTGAGAGATGTAGGCCATCGAATTTAAAGAACTCCTGGTCCCAGAAGTCCTGCTATTTTCCAATAAAGTGATGACCTTTTTCCTGCACCAGTCCTTTAGCCAGGTGTTTAGCTTGGAGATGTCCCCTTCCCTGATCTTCTGCCTGCTGTCTCCTTTTTTCCAAACTGGCAAAATTTCAGAAAAGGTGATAGTGGATGAAAGGGAAGCAAGGTTGTTGCCCAGCCTAGTGAAGTTTTGTTTCATTTCCTCTACTGACTTACTGGCTAGGTCATTCATACTATGTGGAAAATGACAAGTGTGTCTCAATCAACGCCTCAAATGATTTCCTCTGTGCAATTGGTGTCCCTCCATGCCGATGTTCTGGGGAGGCAACTTACCATAGTTGAAGCATGGTCCTGCTGGAGGTGAGTCTTTACACCCCTAGTCATTGAGTCACCAATTATTAGTACCAAGACCAAGCAGAAACATTTGTCTAGCTGAAGCTGAGGTTGCCCACAGTGATGTATATGGGCACCTTTTATACCATTTGGGTGGCTCCATACTTCCTCAATTTCCCAACAAAGACAAGCTCCAAGTTGTTTCATACTAACAGAAATGGGAGACCAGAAGCTCATCCAGGCCAACAAGACAGGCAGTGGCAATGGTGAAAAAAAAACATTTGGAAGTGTGCAGAAAAGGAGAAGACCAAGTATGAAGTAACAGGAATGTCTTACAGAGCATGCCACCTGAACTACAGAAGGTGGTAGGGTGAACTGTGGCTCTGTGGAGGAGATTCTCTTGAAGATCTATTGTTACTGGTAAGTAACTAGACCATCTTCTTTGAGGACAACTCCTTCCATAGAATCATTCCATTGGAATGATACTTAAAGGGTTGCTCAGTATTTACCTTTGTTCCCTGTTATAAGACGCTTTCTCATAGAGAATCTCATTTAAACATTATTGTACTAATTTCAGACACTTCGATCTTTTTACTGTTTGTGGTGCTCAGTTTTGTTTTTTACAGTGCTGGTACCTGCTGTCATCCAAGTAATGCCAAAGCTGTGGTCGGCTGTTTTCGGAAAAAGCCAAATGTTACCTGTATCAGTAGGGTAAGTCATGCTCTGATCTGTCAAGTCCCAGTACTTAATCACATTTCTGTCACCTCACCTCCAGTTTCTTAATGACAGAGATCAGTGTTTGCAGGATCAGCATTGAGGGAAACTTTTGTGTCTAGAGCTTCCCATATCGAACTTGTAACTACATCTGTAGCTGTAGTACTGAGAGTGACTTCAGCAGCTGAATTCATATACAAATTAGGCATTTGCTCAGTTAATTCTGTTCTGTTCCTTCGTGGCTATATCAGGGTTAATCTCCTTTTGCTGATTCCACAAGTATTATTCACTTAGCCTTTATCATTTTGGGGCTTTTGATCTTAAAAAGGTAGGGGTCAATGCTGCAGTTCAGAAGTTTGTGCTTCGGTAGTCATACTATATGAAACCCAAATGTCTGAAATGCCGATTTCTTTTCTGCATATAAGCCTGTATTATGTGTTTACGATAATCTGTGCTGAAATCATTTTTTTGTTTGTTTTTTTCCTAATCTTGAATTTGTTGTTTTGTAGTCTGACAGAACTCTCCTTATGTTTGTTTTTTGAGAAAAGTGACTTGTGGTTAGTTTTGATGCATTTTTAATTCATGTTATTGCGTTTGCTGACTATTTGTAAATGGGAGGCTGTCATTTAAATGCGTTAAGTCTGGGGTTGTCAGATGTGACTTTCATTCATTATTTTAGACACAGCAGTGAATTAGTTTTAAAATACTTGTCTGATTAGGTTGTTTTATGTTGTGGGAAATTTTTTGCAGGTGATTGTTTAGTGCCAATCACTTAAGGCTAATCAGTTTTGTAAATTGAAACCTAAGAAGCATATGAATCACAGGCTGAGAAGGGACTACCATTGTTAATGCTGTCTCATATTTATTTATTTTATTTAAAGGCAGATTGCTATCAGATGATTTAGCCACATCACCAGGTCATGTAGTGATTAAATAATCTACAGATTTAATAGTGATTCGTGATGTGGCCATATCTTAATGTTCAATAAGGTTGTTTTTTTTTCTTTTTTTGTTAGTTCTCACTGGCACTTATCAGTTTCACTTCTTTTCCTGTCTGCATTCAGAGACATAAATATAAGTTGTTTATGACAGTAAAATACAATCTGGAACTTGAGCCCTTTGCAGTTCTTGAACTCCTCCTCAATCCTGTGTTATGCATTTTGAACTGTGTGCTTGTATCTTCCAAATTCAGTTGAAATAATAAAAAAAACACATACTGAAACCATTTTCTCCTGCTGAATCAACCATAACATATGATACCTGGGGGAAGAAGTGGCAACAATGTCTGAGAAAAGACATGACATCGGCTGTTGTAAATATCTCTCACTCTCTTTCAAATGAAGCAGTGTTTATGCTGTTATAAAAAGAGCAAAGTGAAATGTAAAGTAGTATTTTGTTTGCTTGCGTTGAAATATAACTAAACATGTGATGTCAATGTATATCTGTAATTACATATTTTTATCTCTTTATGTTTACTCCCAAGATTTTGTGTATATATGCTATGTGTGTGTGTGTGTGGGGGCAAGTGATGAAGGAGCTCCAAAAACTGTACTGTATCACAATAAATTCTCTAATGTATGGTGATGTGAGTGACTATGCTTATAAGTTTTTACACTTCATTTAATGGTGCAGCTGAATTGTGTCTTCCCTGTGTGTAAAATCACCAACTTACAGAGGCAGCACACATCTGCATCTCTTTTTACTGGTGCCCTGGATGTGTGCATCTACATGCATTTAAACTCTAAAGTTATACCAATGCAGTCCCTAATGCTTAACTTATATTACACCTCATACTTAGATCATGAGTTGTGATGCAGTTCAGTTTCAGGACCTTTGTTAGTACCCCCACCACCACCACCACCACCACCCCACACTCAGGAATACAATAAAATGAAAAAAAAAATGTAATTACAGATACACATTGATATTATCACATATTTTGTTAGACTTCATTCCAGGCAAACAGAATATTAATTTACCTTTCAGTTTGAGCTTTGCTTGCTCATTTTACAACATGACAAACACTGTTCCATTTTAGAGAGAGATTTACAACAACGCTGTCACATCTTTCTCGGACATCGTTGCCACTTCTTTCTCGAGAATCCTATGTTATGTGGATTAATGAACTACCAGAATCCCTTGTTAACTTCCCTTAAAATTAAATAATTCAAGGTTGGACTGACAAATACCCTGGCACCCCCATCCCCCCTGTGGGTGCTGCTGACCTTCACCACCAAACCTTGGCCACCTCCCTAACAACAGACAATGCTCAATGAGTTGCTACCTGCTCTGCTGTATCCCTCTCTCTACCCTGTTTCTCTTATACTCTGACAATGCCGCATGATGTGCTGCTTGACCTACTTCTATCTGCCTCATGTGCACTCTGCTGTATGTACTTGTTTGTTGTAACTTTATTGGACTCTCATGTTTGATGAGGAGCCTTTGTAAATGAGCTCCTTGGGCTCCAAAGTATTGTACCCAACTTGCATAAATAAATAAATAAATAAATAAATAAATAATGTCTGCCTCAGTATGAGACAATGATTTCAGCACAATACTTGCAGTTCTTGAATTCCTCCTCACTCCTGTGCAATGCATTTTGAACTGTGTGCTTGTGTCTCCCAAATTCAATTGAAATAAAACAAGCATTTCTCAATGCCGAAAGTTCGCTGTTGGTATTGCTGTTGTACATGCCTCCAATATTTTTCTGTTTATATTCCTTTGCCTTGCATTTTAAAACATCACTCTCAACACAAATTTCATATGTTCTTCCAGCGCTGGTTCACTTCATTAGAAAAACAAGTATTTGCCAATGCCGAATGTTTGCTTGCTGGTATTGGCATTGGTAGTGCAGGAGTTACAGAGATGCATAATAGTACTGGCAGTGAAGTATTGAAGTAATGCAAACCCCCACCCCCACCCTGCAGAGACTGACAGGCGTTGGGTGTGTGCCTTTGGGTCACCGGCCATAAAACGCATGTCATTCCACCTCACCCCACCTTTCAGACACTGACTGGTATTGCAGTATGCCTTGAGGTCTTTGGCCCTTATTCTCACCCCATTCCATAAGGAAATAAGCTGAGATGGGTGCAGTATAGGAGAATGGAGTGAACGTTAGTGCCAAAGACCCCATGGCATATCTTGATGCCTGTCAGTGGCTGCAAAGTGAGGAGTGGAAATGATAGGTGAGCATTGCGCCAATGACCCCAAGTCACACCCCCAACGCCTGTCAGTCTGTCCAGGGTAGGCGTTATGGTTGGAAACCCTAACACCCCAGAATTTGTTGGTATTTTTGCTCCATATTTTCAACATGGGCTTTTTGGGACCCCACCTCATGAACAGTGGCAGTATGATTTTGTTACTCAGTTCCAGAAGGTGATTTTGCACAGCGAGTGTGCCATTCGGTGCCACAGGTCCAAAAAAACATTTTGGGCAGGATGTGAAAAATGACAGCTGTACTGTTCATAAGGAGGTGTGAAGAAATGGCAATGTTGAAAATCTGGAGTGAAAATATGAAAAAGTGGTGAAGTTACGAGCGTGCATAGAAACTGTACAATGCACACTCTTAACGCAGTCATTTTTTGGAATGTTTTCACCAAGTTTTCAACATGGCCTTTTTGGGACCTCCCCTCATGAACAGTGGCATTGGGATTTCGTTAATCTGTCCCGAAAGTTGATTTGGCACAGCGACCTTGCCATTCTGTGCCACAGGTGCAAAAACACATTTTGGGAAGGATACAAAAAATTACAGCTGTACTGTTCATAAGGGGGTATGGAAAAATGGCAATGCTGGACATTTGGAGTGAAAATATTAAAAACTGATAAAGTTATGAGTGTGCATAGAAACTGTGCAACAAACGCTCGTAATGCAGTCATTTTGGGGAGTTTTTTCACCAAATTTACAACAAAGGCTTTTTGAGACCCCACCTCATGAACAGTGGCACTGTCATTTTATTAATTGGTCCCGGAAGGTGATTCCACACAGTGACTGCGAGATCACCTTTCAGGACCGAGAAACGAAATGACAGTGATAGTGTTCATGAGGTGGAGTCCCAAGAACCCCATGTTGAAAATTTGGGACCAAAACTCCAAAAAAAGTGACTAAGATATCAACCTAAGTTGAAACCCCCCCATTGATTGCAATTATAAGGTTTACCATGATTTCCTTCAGTGTGCGGTCAGCTTTTGACAAGCACAGACGTATTCCCAGTCCACAGAAGATCACTGCTCCTGATCTCTGGAGGTAAGTATGGGTGAGGGGGGTGCACCGAGGGAGGGTATGGGTTGGGGTGGGGGGACTGTGGGAATGACAAGGGACTGTTTTCTTCTTTTTTCAGGTTTAAAAAAAAAAAAAAGACCGCCTGGGACAGTTTTCCTTTTTACAGGTAAAATATTTAATAACATGGATTTCAACACACTGGGATGGGCTACCAGTGTGCCATAGTACTGGGGGGGATCTATGCTGACCCAGGGATTAGACACCCCGAGGTCAGCTGAGAATATAGGGGCATGGGAGGGGCGGCGCATCCGACATCAGGAGTGGGCATCCCAGTGTCAGAAACATCAGAGGTAGTTTTTTGGCACACTGGGGTGGGCTTCCAGTGTGCCACATTAAAGGGAGAGGGGGGATACATGCTGACATGGGAATTGAGCACCCCGATGTTGGCAGGTGGGGGGGTTTTGCTAGCGTGATCATGCTTAATGTGAAAGTACCTTGGGGCACAGTATACTCCAAGCCCATACGGAGCTTAGGCTGTAGCCTACTCTGCACGGGTGGGAGAAGGGCAAAAGGAGTCAGTGGGAAGTGGAGGAGGCAGGGGAGGAAAGTGCCTCCTCCCACCTTCCAGGAAGGGACCAGTGGGGTGATGGGGGGGTGGAGACATCAGCCAAGCTGATCGGGACGCAAACAGCTGTTTGCTGCGTGGTGACCTGCAGATGAAAGGAAAAAGTCACCACATGATTGGTGCGGCTTTTTCTTTTCAAGGGCAGACCACTTCAGGCAAAACAGCATCATGATCAGCCTGGCTGATGATTGGTGTGATACTGTTGAGCCCCTTGCAGAGCACTCTGCATTGGACAGACAGTGTCACATCCCTCAAAAGTCACTATCCAAGAAAGTTCACCGTGCATTGACGAACTTAAAAATGACTTTCCTCAAAATTATCATATTATGTTGAGGGGGGGGTGGCCTGACCAGGCAGAAGATGGCAGCATAATTCAGAATCTCTGCAGGAATGACTGCAATCTAACCTCATTCAGTGTTCACCAGACCTTTCTTCGGTACCAACTCCTGTGACCATCCTGTAATCTTACTGCCTGACACAGTCTGTAAGTCATTTTTGACCCATCATCTACTTGTATTCAATTATTCTATACTGTACTGCAGCATACTAAGCCTCATTCTTCAGCACCATGGCAGATCTCCAAGCACAGCAAAGCTCACTTGCTAGAGTGGAAGTAATGTTTTCTAAACTGATGGCTGAGATTAATGATCTAAAAACCTCCACCCAACAGAATGTGACCACTCTTGAAACTTTTGGCCAGAAAATTGCGTTTAATGAGAAAGCAATGGTCTGTAACACCACTACTATTCATGACCTCCAGGCTACTGTCCGTAATCAAGACTGAACTATTAAATCCCTACAAACCAAAACTGGCAATACTGAAAATCATAATCATCGCAATAATTTAAGATTTTTTTGGCTTCCCTGAAGGTGTAGAATTAGGAGACACTACTGCGCTTTTATTACATGTGCTGCGTGCAATGCTTAAACTGCCTCCTGACCTAACGTCAATCATTCAGCGGTCTCACCACACTCTGGGTCCCAGGCACGCATCAGACCAGCAACTGAGGCCCATCGTTGCTCGCTTCTTGAACTATTCCCATACAGAATTAATATTGAAACGAGCCAGAGAAATGGAGAAATTTCAGAGACTTTTCAAAAGATTTAATCATTAGAAGGAAGGCTTACAGTCCACTTAAACAAATCCTCCACCAAAGAAGCATTACATTTGCTCTACGTTACCCCGCAACACTACACCTTTTCTCAGGCTCTTCCTTCAAGGATTTTGAAACCCCTGACACCTTAGCCAACTATCTGGAGGTCTCTCTCTCTAATCTTACCCTGGGAGGTTCAGCAGCAATTGGCAACCTGAACACAGCTCTGGTATCCACATGGAGGGAGGACAATGAGGTACGGGAGCATGGGGAAGGTGTTGCAGACCTCACAGCCCCAAGCAGCAATGCCGCAACTGATTTTACCCCAAGGCAATCAACACAGCTGCAAGACAAACTTCTGTTAGGGCATTATTCTTAAAGACTTTCATTCTAGTCTAGTGAGGTCTCACCCCAAACACCCCAAACTGCAGCCTCTAACCTTCAAATCGACCCCTCTATTCCCTTGAGCAATAAGTTTGCTCTCTTGAAGGACGACATGCACTCCTCACAGGAGGATCCTTCTCAGCAAATTTCAGATGAACATCCCTCTAATTTGGGCCCGGTGCCTCAGGGATGTATTTCTGCTGATACTTCATGGGCAGAAGTTGTTGCAAGTTCCCCCCTCAAATCTTTAGAGCCACCCAAAAAGAAACGTAAGGCAAAGGCCAAAAGAAAGAACATCAATAGTCACAATCCTGCTAATAAATCTAAGGTGTCATGAACTTATATGGTCAGTAATATGGTCACAATTGCTATATCTTGTTAGGTTTTGCTTCCAGAATACTTAAAGGGAGTGCCAGTACACTTTTTCTACTTAGCCGTCTGCTCTACAGTCTATGCCACCTGGTTGCTTTCGCTCCCAGCGGGTGCAGAAAGCAAAGGCTGTACATCGCAGCGCTATCAATTTATTTTTTGTTGTAATGTTTAAATGAGCAGCTTAAAGGTCTTCAAGGGAACTTTGGTATATCAGCAATGCTTTTCCAACCCATTATTTTCGTGTTAGATCTTATACATTACCTCACTAGACAGGCTTTCTATATCTAGCCTTTTACTCTCCAGTTTAGCAGTACATCAGGTTTATAGTCTTTGGGCTGTTCAGCTGCATATCTTCAATCAGTATGCCTCCTGATTATTGCCTTTTCTTTTTTTATATGTGAATTATTATATATTACAAGGTAATTTACCCCTTCCCTCTCCTGATGACAGGTTCTTAAGTATTATTGCCAACTATATTTAATCTAGCTCCTTCCCTATGCTCCATTAGTCTTACTACTGCCTGTTTACAATATGGAACTATCATTAGCACTCAAAGAGGTGGGCTATGTTTGGTGTACTGTTGTAAAGAATTGTCGATCTACATCTTCTTTATGCTCCTAATTTTACTTGAACCCTATAGATATTATAGAGATCCACTGTTGTGTGGTCCCTCCTGTTTTGGGGTTCACTGGGCCTAGTCTTTTAGACCTAGTCGCCCCATATAACACCTGTTTAGGTGATTTTCGAGTAATTGGAGCTGATCTTTACTAAGACTATCTCCTCTGTCCACAGTTATCACCAAAGCCTATACCTCCCCATATAATCCCAATTTGCATTTGGCTCAGGGTGTAAGGGCTTAAATTGGCCTCCCCTTTCTTTCCCCCCCTCAATATTGTATTTATTATGTACTTATTCTGTTGCACTGCGAAGTATACTCAGAGTTGCTCTAATATGGTAATGATCTACTTTTCCTTTTATATTTGTTCATTTGCATTCTACCTGGCTCCCTGAATTCCTTGCTCTATGTCTAGGCTGTACTGGCATCTTGTATATGGTTCTTTACTGTTATTTTGAGTTGGTGTATCTTGTACTATTACTACTAATGTTTATAAATAAGTTCTGGTGTTTAGCTTTATCTGTATACCTTATCCTGTTAGCTTAGAATTAAGCTGAGGTTATTACAGTCCACTGCCTTTCTTGATATTATTCCCTTTCAGTTTAGCTTATCAGGAATACTTACTCTATTATATTACTGGGATCAGACTTCAGTTTGGGCTGATGTTTATAACTGGTTCTCCCTAGTCTCCTCCCTACATCAACACCCCAGAGTGTGGTGAGGAGTTTCTTAGCCAGTTGTCTGACTTATATCTCCTCACACCCATAAAAACTTTTCTTTGTTATTTAGCTTACTAGTATTGTTGTTATTAATGATTTTTCTCCTTCCCCTTCTCTATTCTAACTTTAATAAGATATCTATGCCACTCATGTATCATATATTTCACTTTTTTGGGCTTGAATGTTCCTGCCACTCTGCATATACGTAAGCTCTCTATATTGTATTCTGATCATCCTCTGCCTCATTTATTTGTCCCTTCACATTCCAGCAATTATTCCCTTTCTTTAACACCGACAATATGAGTGACACACTTTTATATACATGGAATGTGAAGGGACTTAATTCTCCTTGTATGCGAAAGCAAATTCTTTCACATCTCAAAAAACATAAAAAACAAATTGCTTTCCTTCAAGAAACAAAATTATTAGCAGAGGATGTTCATAGACTTAAGAAAGATTGGGTTGGTCAGATCTATGAATCATCCTATACTTCAAAAAAAGAGGAGTTGCTATTCTCATTCATAAGAGTCTCAAATGGTGCCTTGTAAACTCCCTTTCTGACACTGATGGCAGATGGGTGTTGGTTAAATTGAATACCAACTCTGGTCCTCTTCTGCTTGTTAATGTCTATGCAACCAATTCCGATTCCCAGGAGTTTTTTCACAATTTAGCTCAATGGATTCTATCCTTTGACACTGATAATACACCCGTTATTCTCGGAGGGGATCTTAACTTAGCTTTAGAAGCCAGCATTGACAGAAGTAGCCCCACTACAGATGCCCAGCCTAGAAGTATTAAAGGCCTCTCATTACTAATGCAAGATGTTGGATTAGCTGATGTATGGTGCCTCCTTTACCTCCTCGATCGAGAATTGACTTTTTACTCCTCTCTACATAAGACATACAGTAGAATCGACTACTGGTTAGCCTCGCCTGTTATAATGGAAAAAACTATGGATTCGTCCATCTCTCCCATCATAATCTCAGACCATTGCCCTGTCAAATTGCAACTTTTGTGGAGCCCATTAGCACCTAAATCTTCTTACTGGTGGCTGCATCCTCTACTTCTCAAGGATCCCGATTTCTTACCCATGATCAAAGCACAAATTCAGGATTTCCTCTTTCACAATACCCCAACTGAATCTTCTATGTCCTCTGTATGGGAAGCTCTTAAAGCTATGATTGGAGGGCAAATTATCAGTTATGCTGCACATAGGAAATGAGTAAGGGAACAACAACTGGCTGATTTGGAGAAATCTCTTAAGGCTAAAGAGAATTTATACTTTTCCTCTAATAATCACTGTCCTGATTCTCAACTTCATCTTGAAATTCTTCAACTTAGAGTCAAAATAAACAAATTAATTTCTTGTAAAACCGAACTGGCCTTGTTTAAACTTAAATATAAGTTTTGGGAACACAGCGATAAAAACCGGAAACTCCTCACTTACCAGCTCAAAGCACAACAAATGGAATGACATATCCTAAGCCTAAAAGATGAACAGGGTACAATTCACTCTGACAACCTCTCTATAAACTGTATCATGAAAACCTTTTATCAAAAACGATACTCTTAACACAAACCCTCCATCTACTTTACAAATTCAACAGTTCCTTAAATTGTTACATCTTCCTCATCTTTCTACTCTTGAAACAAATTCTTTAGATGAACCCTTTTTGCTTCAGGAAATCCAGAAAGTGTTGTCTTCCTTGAAATCTGGCAAATCCCCTGGAGGTGATGGATTCCCTGTCGATTTCTGTAAAATGTTTTCTGATACCTTATGTCCCCTTCTTCTTAATGTTTATCAAGAAGCTTCCAATACTGGCAAATGTCCCCCATCTTGCACCGAAGCAATCATAACCCTAATCCCTAAGAAAGAAAAAAGACCCCACTTACCCCGTAAGTTACAGGCCCATCTCTTTATTAAACATGGATGTGAAGATATTTGCTAAACTACTAACTTCTTGACTTGGATCCTTGATTCCCAAGCTAGCTCATTGTTCACAAGCCAGTTTTATTAAACATAGATCTGGTTCTGATCACCTACGTTCCTTATTTAACCTAATTCACAAAGCCAGATCCCTCAAGACACCAGCTGCAGCCATAGCTATTGATTTTGAGAAGGCCTTTGATTCCTTAAACTGGGACTACCTTCATCAAGTTTTATCTCATTTCGGTCTTTATCATACCTTTTGCTCCTGGATCAAGCTATCATATAATTCCCCTGTTGCTAAAGTACTTACTAATTCCACCCTTTCCTCTTACTTTCATCTAGCAAGGGGAACTAGACAAGGCTGTCCCCTATCACTTCCCTGTTTATTTTGGCCATGGAGCCCCTGACTGCTTGTTTACGTCAATCTTTCTGGCATTATGGTCATACCTGTGGGCAATTCAAGATATGTCTTTCTCTCCTACATGGATGACCTCTTAATCTTACTCAACAACCTGAATGAGGCTGGGGCCCTGTTGGTTGTTTGTTTAATATTTTAATAACATTTCTGGCCTTGCTTTGAATTATGGTAAATCACAAACTCTGCCCCTTAATAACCACTGTAAAGCCTTTATGAACATGCCTCTTGGATTCCGTTGGTCACCACAGGGTATAACATATCTAGGAATCAAAATTACTAGCAACTTAGGGAAGATATGGAACATTAACTTTAACCCCTTATTAGATAACATCAAAACAATTCTGGACAGATGGAAGCTTCTTAATCTCTCCTTCATGGGGAAAATCGCAGCCATCAAGATGTCCATATCTCCCAAGATTCTTTACCTCCTTGCCAATATTCCTTTAGTCTTACCATCCTCCTTTTTGGCTAAAATTGATAAATGAATAGGCAACTTTATCCGAGATGGGAAACCACCAAGATTTAACTGCAACAAACTTCGATCACATTGGAAAAAAGGGGGATTCGGACTCCCCTGGTTGAAAGGCTACCTCTAGGCTTTTCAAATGGCCCAAACCATTAAATGGTTTCAGAAACCCTCCCCTCACTCACCACTATGGGTTGCAATGGAATTCGCATTGTGCCCAGGAGGAGTTCCTACTTCCTTCATTTTAATCCCATTTCCTCTAAACTAAAATCTCACCCGACTATATCATCCTCTGTTCTTTATTGGAAACTAACCCAGAAATTCCTGAAATCCAGTCCAACACCCTGGTTTTATACACCCCTATGGGGCAATCCACTGCTCACTCTAGAAGATCACCCAATTTTCTGTTGTGCGTGGTGGAACAAAGGTATTTTATTTCTCGGAGATATCTTGGACCAGAATTCACTCACTCTTAGATCATTCTCGGACTTGCAGGCCACTTGGGAAACTTCCTAAACAGGACTTCTGGAAGTTTTAACAAATTCGGGCAGCTTATAACTCTCTCTCTCTCTCTCTCTCTCTCTCTTTCTCTCTCTCTCTAGTTTAATGTATAAGCATACTCTTCCAAACCCATACATCTCGCACTGAACTAATTTATCAGTAAAACTGAATAGCTCCATTTACAAATACATTATTGATAATCTACGTGATCAGTCTATACAGGCCAGAAATAAATGGAGTACTCTTCTTAACTACAATATTTCAGATGCACAATGGAGTAACTGTTGACGTCTTGCACATCATACCTTTAAAGATGCCCATAGTTCTTTAATACAAACTAAAATCCTAAATCTTTGGTATAGAACACTCGCGCTGTGCATCAACAAATGGGCCTATTAAATAATAATAACTGCTGGCACTGTAATTTGGCCAACAGGGATCTATTTCATATCTTGTGGTCTTGTGCTCCCATTAATAAGCTCTGGCGTAAAGTCTATTTACTTGCCCCCACAGTAACAGGACAAAAACTACCTTTTGACCCCAAGCTATTCCTTCTAGGCATCCTTATCCCCAATAGCTCTCTCCTCTCACATGCACATTTCAGATGGCTAAACATACTTTCTCTTTTGGTCAAAAGTCTGATTCTTATGAAATGGAAATAAACTATGGTGTCTTCTCTTTCAGATGTTCTTCAAAGCCTCTCTCAGTATGCCTCCCTAGACTGATTATCTCATGTTACTCATAACTGACTCACTGTATATGACAGATGTTGGCAGGACTACTTCAAGTACATCAAACCTAGTTTTTCTAGACCCGGATTCTTAGGGATATTTAGCCCATTTTCTTATTTTGCTCTCAGAATAGGCTTTCTCGAAACTTTTGTGCACAGATAACTCCTATTTTTTCCCCTCCTTCTCTATTTTCTCCCTCTCTCCTTCCCTTCTTCCTTGCCTTTTTTCTTCTTTCTTTCCTTGCACACTTTTCTCTTACCTTCACTTCTCCATTACTGAACACTGTTCATATTACCACATTTATCACTTTTTGCAATTTACTGAATGCATGCCATAGCTTGCCCTAGCATTTGTTTCATACATGGTTGCCATTTCTGACTATAATACCCTATTGATTATAATCCTTCTGCTCTCCTCTTATAACCTGTTTAGGTTTGTGTTTTATTATCAATACATGTTTATAAGGCTACTGTGTTTGTTAAGTAATATTTTATACCTTATATGGAGAATATTATTCTATTGTATAAGATGTGTCCTTTCCTATATACTCAAATTTCAATAAAAAGATAGAGTGAAAATAAATTATCATATTATAAATGCATCCCATCTCCCATTGAATGAGTATCAATCCTGTGACACTAGTCAAAGAAACAGACAGAATAACATTTATTGTACATATAATTATTTATTAAAAAAAGAAATGACGGGATGTAAATTAATAAATAATCCTGGAAACACATTTTTTGAGATCCCAGCACCTTTTTTGCTGCCTGGAACCCAAGCAAAGGCAGTCAGGAGGATCAGTCATGGGCTGATCTGATAGCTAGGTACTGTGCTACTTTATTAGGACCCTGTATTGCTTTGCATGAGACATGGGGAATGGGTCATCCCTGACTCTAGTTCATCAGTGAATTAAAAGACTGAAATTATTTTACTGGACTGAATGGAGGTTAACCCAGATGCTTAAGTACTGAAATGCACATATGAAGGGAAATTATAGACTGAATTTATATGTATTTGCTCTGATCCCATGCAGCACCAAGAAAGGGAGGTTTAGATCCAAATACAGCTACAGAGGTACAGTTCATAGGTTCAGTGGAAGGCTATAACCTCTGGATATCACGGTTGATGCTCCTTATAAACTTGTACTTTAATGTTCTCCAAGTTGTACCTGTGAAGTATTATACATTGTAATGCTGCATGCACTTCATTTGTGTATCTTGAAATGCATTGTATTTTGTTTCAATTGTTCCCCACTTCCATTACCCCCAGGTCACACATGGAAATGATCCATGGCTCAGTGTGCATTTCCTGGTTACCAGTTTTCAAATAAATATACAAATAAATAATAAGTTAGCTAGTGGTCAGAAAGTGGCGTGGAAGCTGAACTCAGGTGGATGTTTGCTTGGAGGGTCTTTCCATGGACTGCCTCCACATTCAATGCCAGCACCCCATCAGACATTTAGGGGAAGGGCTTTTAGGAAGGTGGTACTGGCCCCATGTGACTCCCCACCCTGGTCATCAGAAGGCCGTCATATAGACTCTTGTGCATCACTAGGAACTATGCTAAAGCTATGCAGGCCCAGCTAGGATCCTGGGGTGGGGATAGGAACTCAGAATCCTTGCTTGTTAAAGTAAATTTTTCAGTTCTGAGAAAACTTTTAAAAATACTACATTTAGACCCAGGTCAACTTAAACTGTAGTTGATAAATATTCTGCATTTCTCTTCTGTTAGTCTGCCATTACCAGGTTACTCTGTATGAAAATTGAAACCTTGTTCTCTAAAGTTAATTTTTGGGACCACTACATGGGAAGGGAAAGGGAAAGGTTGCCGCTGATATGCTTGCAAGCACATCATGCACATGTGCATCAGTCCTGCGGCAGTGTCCTCTTTGAGGGGAGCAACAGAAAGGTGATAAGCCCCACCCATACCAGAGGACAGACTCTGAGCCACCTGCAGGCTCTGCTCACGCTGACCCAGTTACAGTCTCTCCTATTGGCTGGAGGGTGTTGTTTCCAGAGGGGCTCGAGGAACCTGATTGATGGCCTCGCCACAGCGGTCAAGTATCTGTGTCTGATGGGGAACATAAGAACATAAGAAGTAGCTGGCAGATGGGTACCACGTGATCCATCTAGTCTGCCCAAAGATTTCCACTCCCCTTCCTGTTTTATTACTCCTTCAGGTGCCCGCATTGCCTGTCCCATGCTAGTCTGAATTCCCATACTGTCTTCAATGCTACCACCTGTGAGGGCAGGCTGTTCCATGGTTCTATCACCCTCTCTGTGAAAAAGTATTCCCTTATATTGGTTCTAAATCTGTCTCCCACTAGGCACAGATTGTGCACCCTTGTACAAGTTGTTTTGTTTTCCTGGAATAGGTTTCCTGTCTGGGCTGTGTTGATTTCCTTAATGTATTTGAATGTTTCTATCATGTCCCCCCTATTTCTTCTTTGCTCTAGAGAGTATAAGTTTAATTCACTGAGTCTCATTTCATACTGCTCTTGATGCAGACCCTGCACCATCTTAGTGGCCATTCTCTTAGCCCTTTCTAAACAGTCAATGTCCTTTTTTAGGTGGGGCCTCCAGAACTGCAAACAGTACTCCAGGTGCAGCCTGACTAAGGACCTGTACAGTGGGATGATTACCTCACACTTACTGCTCGTAATCCCTCTACCTATGCAGCCAAGGATTCTGCTGGCCTTCTGTGTTGTATTTTTTACATTGTTTCCCCACTTTTAGATCATTGGTAACAATTACTCCAAAGTCCCATTCCATCTTTGATTCTAATAATTGATGGTCATTCAGTGTGTACATCTTTCTTGGGTTACGTCTACCCATCTACATCCCTTATACTTCTTGACGTTTAATTTTAACTGCCATATTCTTGACCACTCTTTTAATTTCTTGAGATCAGCTTCCATCTCAGGGGCACCTTCATCTGTGTCTACCCTGTTGCAACATTTTGTATGATCTGCGAACAGGCAGACTTTACCCTCAAGTCCATCAGCAATGTCGCTGATGAATATATTGAAGAGGATTGGGCCAAATACTGACCCCTGTGGAACACCACTGGTTATTTTGCCCTCCTCTGATAATGCCCTGTTGACCAGGACTCTCTGTGACCTATCCTGAAGCCAGTTCTTAATCTAGCTGACTATTTTATGGTCTATGCATGTGTGCTCTAGTTTGTTGGCTGATCTCCTGTGGGGAACAGTGTCAAAACTTTGCTAAAATGTAAATAAATCATGTCCACTGGGCCACCTTGGTCCACTGTTCTGGTTACATAATGGAAGAAGTCCGCCATATTCATTAGACATGAGTGGCCAGCCATGAACCCATGCTGCTTTGAGGTGAGTTTTCTGTTTCCCTTAGGTAGCCTTCTGTCCCTTCCTTAAGCAATGCTTCCATACTTTTGCCCACCACTGAGGTTAGGCTGACAAGGCAATAGTTCCTTGGTTCTTCACTGCTTCTACTCTTCTGCAAGGGCACCACTGTTGCCCTTTTCCAGTTGTCTGGTACTATACCACTTTCTAGTGACTTATTGAACAGTTCAGCCAGTGGTGTGGCAATCTCTTCCCTGATTTCTTTCAGGACCCTTCAGGTGGATATTATCTGGACCCATTGCCTTGCCCACTTTTAGCTTACCCTGCTCCTCTAGGACTCTTTCTTTATTTTTTTATCATTCAAATTTTATTGCAGTTTATGTTAACACACATACAAACACAAACATAGAAATCATAGAGGCAATAGATGTATCATACATAGATTCACAAATAACAAAACCCTAACCTAAACATATACCTTCCCACCTCCCCTCATTTCCAACTACCCCCTCTAGTCACACTGTCATCCCCCTGAGTGCCAATCCAGAATAGAGTGAAAATAAATAACGACATAATTTATATGCAATAAAGACAGCTGTTAATTTAAGTTACATATAATGTTATTTTACAGGGAATACAAAACTTGTAGGGATTCCCATCTCTTCTTGTACATAGGGAACCTATTGTTTTTTCTGGCTATCATTTTCTCCACCCGAAGATTAAAAAGCAATTCTTGTAGCAATTCCAAATAACTGGGTTGAAGTGAGTCATTCCAATGTTTTAATACAATTTTTTAAACTGATATGGCAATCATCATTATCTGGTAATTCCTGACCATGGGCGGGTGGCCCAAAAAATTCCCCAACAGGCACACTTCGGTAGTAAAATATTCTTGTAGGCCCAATAAAGGGTCTGCTTTTAACTTAATAAGCTCCCAGAGCGGTGTTATTTTAGGGCAATCCCAGAATATGTGATATAAGGTACCTGTGCTCTGTTGACATCTGCTACACAAGGCATTATCCACTTTGCCCATTTTATGGAGTTTGTAAGGCGTTAGATACATATCATTCAGGATTTGTAGCTGCATAAGGCACAATCTATCCTGGGTAATATATTTATGACAAGAATTCCATAATTTAGGCCACTTCGGCATCAAATCAGGAAATATTGAGTTCCAATATTTGGAGGCTCCATCATATAATGGAAATACTAAGGGGAACAACATACTGCAGAGGGATGACACAGCATGTGGAGCCAAAGCCAGAATTCTACTTTCGCCTATCCAACCCAATGGGTCATTTAAGGTGGGACTTACGAGGAAGTGCGTGATAAGCAAGTATCATAGTTGGTAGCATTTGAAAGACCAGGAATTTACCAGCCAAATTTGGTAAGTATTTATTCGGTAGAAAGCCATGAATTATTTAGACTGCAAAAATCCTGTGCTTCACATTCCTGCTGGAGTGGGATCCAATGGAAGGGAATTGTTTGACCACCTATCTTAAAATTGAGATTTAGAAAAATAGGCTGGTGGAGGTCCTGTGTATTATAATATTTCAGTGCAGCACAAATTTGCAAGTAGGTCCTAATTGAGGTATCTATTGGGGATTGGCCTAGAGTGGGAGGCAGTTTATTAAACTTGAGGTGTGGTAGGGCCTTTGGATTGATGCCTGAGGCCCCAATCAAGTCTCTTTCTGTGAGAAGCCATGTGGGCATATATTCCAGCGTGGAATGAGATACCCATCTGAGGTATTTGCTAAGGTGACTTGCCAATGATATAAATTGAAATTGGGGAGTTTAAGCCCTCCTAAGGATTTAGGGGCAGCAAGCTTGTTGCATCCCCTACACAGTGGTTTATCTTTCCAGAGAAATTTCAAAATGGAACTATGGATGCACTTGAACCAAGATTTTGGGAGCCAAATATTAAGAAGGTTTAAGGGATAAAATAGATGTGGTAACAGATTCATCTTTATTATGCTTATTTAGCCCCATAAAGTCAAAGGAAGTGAGTGCCATCTTTTAAGATCCAGGGTTAAGTTCCTATTGAGATCATCCAAGTTTAGTTTCTGCATTTGAGACGGATTTATTGCAAGATGAATCCCTAAGTATTTGATGGATTTTGGGGTCCAGTCCAGACCTAGTGCCAATACTTCTTGCTTGTTAACTCTGGAGTTGAGGGGGAAAATGGAGGATTTATCCTTGTTTAACTTATAATTGGAGAAAAAGCTGTATTCTTTTATTTTGTTGAGCAGCACTTGAATGGAGGAACTAATGTGGGTTAAATGGAGCAGAATGTCATCTGCATAAACTGCCAGTTTACATTCAGAGGAGCATATTTGGATCCCATGTATTTCCGGTGATTGTTTTATTGAGGCGACTAAGGGTTCTAGATATAAATTAAAAAAGAAGAAGAGAAAGGGGGAAGCCCTGTCTCATTCCAGCTTCCAAGGGAAAAGCAGGGGAAAGAAAGCCATTGCAGTAGACTCGAGCTGTAGGCATTGAGTATGGTGTCTGAATCCAGGAGATACATTTCTGTGGAAAGATGAATCTATGCAGAGTTCTGTATAGAAATTGCCAGTTGACTCTGTTGAAAGCCTTTTCTGCATCCAGGGAAACCAAGGCCATCGGTTGCAAGGAGTCCCTGGACACAGAAAAGATATGTGACAGACATTGGAGGTGGTCCACAGAGGACCTGCCCTTCATGAACCCTACCTCATCTGGACTAATAAGAGATGAAAGCGTTGGCTCGAGTCTCCAAACCAGAAGCTTGGCCAATATTTTAAGATCCATATTTAGGAGGGATATGGGACGACAATTAGCTATCTTAGTGGGGTCTTTACATTCCTTCAAGAGGATGACAATCGTGGTTTCTAGTGTTCTAGGGTCAATATCTGCATTATTGAGCATTCTAGAGTAGACTGTCAATAACAGGGGGGCTACTTGGGGAGCAAATTTTTTGTAAAAGTTAGATGTGAAGCCATCTTGGCCCAGAGCCTTATCAGAAGGGAAGTCCTTGATAATTTGTATAATGTCTGCTACCTTAAATGGGAGGGTTAATGCTTCTCCTTGAGCAGAAGATAAAGATGGGAGTAGTAAACTCTCCTAAATATTGGTCATCTAGAAGTTCAGGAAGAAGAAGAGGCATGCATTTGTAAAGAGCTAAGTAGTAAGTTTCAAATTCTTTATTAATATCAGCCGTCTTAGTCAGGGAAGGCTTGCCTGGTTTAGTGTGGATTACTGCAATACACTTGGCTGCTTCTATTTTTTTGAGGCGGAGAGCTAGCAACCGACCCGCTTTTTCCCCCTGTGCAGTGTAGGTGGCTTTAGTTCTCAGAAGTACCCAGTCTGCTTTTTCATGCAGCAATTCCATATATTTGTTTGGCAATTTGACTAGAGATTCTCTTTCAGAATCTAAGGTGTTCTGAGTCACGGATCTTTCTTTTCTCCTAATTTGTTCCAACAATTTATTAGCTTCCAGTGAATCTTTCTTCTTTTTAATAGAAGCCCACTTAATAAAGTCCCCTCTTAAAAAGCACTTGAGGGCTCCTCACTTTATTGAGGGAGAGGTGGTAGAACCCCAGTTAAATAACAAATAGTGATTAATTGCTGTCAGAATATTGTCCACAACCTTTTTATCCTTTAACAATTGGCTATTCAAATGCCATTGAGTATGCTTTCCCCAGTTTACAGACAAGGAGAATCGGCAGGTCAAAATTGCATGGTAAGATCCTATACCCAGTTCCACTTTACTATCCATTAAACCTTGAAGGAGCAATTTACTAATTAAGAAGTAATTGAGGTGCGAGACAGAGCCATGCACCTTCGAGTGAAAAGTGAATTCGTTAAGTGTGGGATTTAGGGTTCTCCAGGGATCAAGAAGCCCCAAGTGATCAATTAGATCTCTAAGGACCCTCTGCCCCTCATTTTATGACTGGGGAATTTATCCATGAGTGGATCAAATGGAAGGTTTCAGTCTCCCCTAATATCATTGGAAGGTGTAAGAATAGGGTCAATTTGGCAAGTAACTCCATGAAGAATGAGGGTGAGTCGGTGTTAGGCCCATAAACTGTACCCAAAAGAATTGTAGTGGAGTGGATCTTACCAACGACAAAGACATAGCGGCCCTCCTTGTCTCTGTAGCGTTGCTCTTGCACAAAAGTGAAGGATCTCATCAATAGTACAGGTACTTCTTTGCTATTCTTCAAATCCCCTGCTGTGAAAATTTATCCCACCTGTTGCTCTCTAAGGAGTGTCTCCTCAGCCTGCAAGAGATGAGTCTCTTGGAGGAAGATTACCTCCCCGTGGATCATGTTAAGGTGTTTTAGAAGACGCATCCATTTTGATGGATGTCTTGCCCCTTTAACATTCCATGTGTTAAATTGAAAAATGCTCACCATTCTTGCATCTGAAATCAGAAATACAGCTGTAATTCTGTAAATTAACTTTCACTAGCAAACAGTGGCAGAACGTTGAATCAGCTTGTTGGCACTCCTTCCCCCCACACTAATTCCCCGTAGATGAATTGAGTAAATGACAAACCCATTTCCCATTTTCCCCCTCGTACTACCTCCCCACAGTATCCCAGTCCCCCCGTAATCCCTACTATTTCCTTAAGAGAACTTGTGTTATACTTAGTCCCCAGGGTAGTTAGTGAAATAGACAACGATTGTGTGGACTAAAGAACTACTACCCTCCCACTACATTGGTCATGGTGCTCAGCAATCTAAGAGCTGCCCTCCACCCCGCCCACCCAAACCCAATTCTTAAACTGAGTTAATCAAAACTTAAGGCAGCGCATGGGCTTTATTCCCACCCTGCTTCAATAAGAATTATCCTGCCAAAACAACTATTATCACCAATAAAGGATACAACTCTTTATCCCCTTATAACCAGGTAACAAGGACTAATTGACTGGAGGGCCCTGGACTATGCTTGTGGTCCAAGCCCTGCATTACATGTTTGTGCTGGTAAATACTTTAGAGTTCCTGAATTAAAGAAAATGCTTTTGAGTCACTAGGGTTAGCACAAGTCCTCAAAATAACTGCAACAAGGCCCATTACTCCCCACCACATTGGTGGCATTCCAACGCCCAAACCAAGAAAGTCCCAATAGTAAATAAAAGTCTCTCCAGGGAGGATTGGAATAATAGTCCAAACAGCAAAATGAACAGGCATGGCAGTCAGAAAGCTAGTCTAGGGAGACGATCGCAGCAGGAAAGATCCTTCTCGGTTCTGACTCACAGATAATAAACTTGTGATTATTTAAATTAAGCTAAAAAAAAAACAGATCATTGCCAGAAGCCCCCTCCTCCAAATTTGCTGTGGGCAATCGCAAACGCAAGTTGCCATTTATGCACAGGCCCATGTTGTTATGTGGCAGTTTCATCGAGGACCACTTAAGGGCTAGACGAGAATGTCAAAGGAAAAAAAGCCAATACCTGTATCTCCCACGTGGAGGTAGTTAAATTAAGTCCAGAACAGTTCCCTTAATTTCCATAGATGGCTCCTGCCTGCAAAACTTTACCCATCCTGAGCATTCATGAAATCTCCTCAGCAGTCATTAAATAAGGCAGGGTGTTTTTGTTTCAGGAAAGATAGAGCTGGCTCCAACTCTTCAAAAGAAGCCCATGAGTCATCCAAAAGAACCTTGAATTTGGCTGGATAGAGCATTTTAAACTTGATGCCAGCTCCTATGCATTTCAAGACGACTGGATGGAAAAGGCCTCTCCATTGGCGGACTGAAGCTGGCAGATATTGTGTTATTCTAAGTTTTGCCCCTTCCCACTGTATCTCCTGTACCTCTTTCATTTTCAGAAGGATATGCTGTTTCTCTTGATAATTCAGGAGCTGGCAAATGAGAGGCCTGGGTTGAGCTAGTGGAGGGGGCATGGGACAAAGTGCCCAGTGTGCACATTCCAAAATGTAGTTGGAGCCGAATGGAAAAGGTCCAGCAATTTTGTTGAGAAGCTTCTGTGTGAACTTCAATGAGTCCAATCCCTCCTTTTTCTCCGATATCCCTATGATCACTAAATTGTTCCTTCGGCTTCATCCCTCTAGATCCTCTATTTTGCTTTCTAGTTTCTTGAGGTTCTGGTGATTTGAAATTACAGAGGCTTCCGACTTCTCTAACCACTTCTCTAAGGAGAAAATGTGGGCTTCATTGTCGGTCACTCTCTGCATGGTATCGTCTAAAGTTTCTGAAATAGATTTCACTTCAGATACCAGGGATCTCACTTCCTCATGAAATGACTGAAATTTGAGGAGGAATCTTTCCAGGCTAAGAGGAGTAGCCTCTGGGGGACTTGTGGATGGATCTGATGCAGGCGGAGTCCACGTAGAGCCTCCAGGATTCATCCTGGATTTTCTGGCCTGCTTCTCTGGGGATACCGGTGGGGTGTGTCTAGGCGCCGCTAGATGCATTTCAGTTTCCATAATCCTCTAAGCTATCGATGCAGGTGAGTTCTTGAAGTAGAATTATTTGCTCCACAAAGTATAGTTTAGCAACTATGCTGCCATAGTTGTTTTTTAATGAATAGCCGTCTCGGGCGAGTGGAGCTACAGCGGAGCACGTCTTACTCAGACGACTGCATCTCGTGACTCCTAGGACTCTTTCTTTTGTGAAGGGGCTTGTGTTGGACACATTATCATTTTGCCCATTGCCACTTACCATAGATCCTTTGACGCTGTCTCCCATAGTGAAAATTTGGCAGAAGAAATCATTCAGTACCTCTGGCTTATCTCTATCCATCTTCACCAGCTGACCCTCCTTTGATGCTAGATGAACTATTCCTCCCTTATTCTTCCTCTTCTCTCTTATGTATTGATAGAAAGTCTTATCACCCTCCTTTACCACCTGTGCTATTCTCTCCTCTGTCTGCACTTTGGTAATACTAATTTCCTTCCCCATCTCTTTCAGTTTATTTCTGCTAGCAGAAAGGTAAGCTCTGGGAGAAGGTGGGTTAACAGGGCTGAGACAGGGATCGAAGTAGTTGAAGAGAATGATTCCAGCTGAGTAGGCAAGTGGAACTAGGAGTGAAAAACTGAGTTAAAAAAAGAATGAGTTAAGCAGCAGGAACAGATCAATTTAATGGGATAAAGATCATATTTCCCAGTAAATGAATCTAGTAGTGATGTACAAACAGGATAGAATGCAGATAATCTATAAACATTAAGCCAAATGGAGCTTAATAATATATTTTTCAAAGTTTTCCCATTACTGACAACCCCTCTTTGAGGGAACACATTGTACCTGTGAGCTGTCAGATCAATCTCTGGTTTTCCTTTCTGCTCCATCTCTTTGCCTTTACTGATGGGTGAGTGGAGTTACACATAGCGCAATTGGTGATTTGGGATACAGAAAGTAGAATAATTGTGTATATCCTGGCTACTTGGATAGGTGCAATTATTTTTTATTGGTGTAAAATGTGCAGAGAAATGCTAGTCAACTACCTTATGTATCACCATTGCTATGTGGCTTCTTTGGTTGGGGGGCAGAATTAAGCATCAGCACAGTGAGGAAATACCCCAGTCAGTCAGTATAAATGTGCAAATGCAAACTAAATCACAGTGTTCAAAAAAGTTCTCATGTGCTTCCAAATTAATATGTAGTGACCACATGTATCTACAGTAACACACCACCAAGGGCCTCCTTGAAATACCCAGTACCTTGCTGAAAATTAACTTTCTCAATAGAGCCTTTTTCTGGTGAAATAAACAAAACAAAATGAAATAAATGAAATGTAAAAACAAACTGTAATATTATATAAACCTAGTACTGGATGTTATCAGTCCCTCCAGCATGGCAGTTGCAAATTCTGTACTTATTATGACTGGAACTGTTAACATATGCTGTTTGCTCAATGCACAAAACCATCGGAGTAATCCACAAAAAATGAGCTATTTTGACAAAATCCTGTAACTATTAAATATTAATCTTTCCCACTGAATGGAATATATTCCAAAAGGATTATTGCCAAAGAACCAATGGTGGAGTAAGGGTTACATATTTTGGATCTACGACAGGTCATTGACAAAAATTTTGTCGAATGACTGGACAGCAAAACCATCATGTTGACTGCTTTTTGCAGTCGGCATATGGTTTCCAACTCACTCACATGTTTTCTTTGGGGGGCTTTGCCCCTGAACCCCCCACTTGGGGGGCTGTGCCCCTCCACTAAAGATAATCAACTCAGAGTCAGAGCTGATTAGGGGAAGGGGGTGCAAGACCCCCCAAATACAGTGCCGGGGTCCAGCACTGACACTACAGTGACCTGGCTCTGTAGTCACTGTAATATCGGTCAATGTCAAAGTTTTGATGTCAGAGGTGTATACCACATATTTTTAGTTTTTTAAGGGATGGGGGTCACGTAAACATATCCCATTTTAACTAACTTTACTGCAGTGATCCTTCAAGACAGATACTTATGAGAAAGCCTCAAGGTCCAAACACAACCTTATCAATATGAAAACAAAAAATATATTGTTGGTGTTTACTAATATAACTAGGCTGTGACTAAGGCTATCTAGGTAACAACAACAAAAAACATTAACAGATACATCAGAAAATGCATACCACACAGGTAATAGGACTTGAACGCACTAGTGGAATAAAAACACAGTGCACTGAACTGCATTAGTGTGTGTGAAGCCTTCTAAGCATAAATATGTCTTTAAAAAGACATGTGAAAACAACACATTTATATAATTAAGTGTTTCTAATTTCACATGGTAGAGAAGTGAGTTAATATTATTTTTATTTATTTTTATTAATTTATTAGATTTCAGATTAACACCTTTGTGCCAGCGGCTCTTTTAGAAAGGTTCCACATCACATTACATAGATAGGTAGGACAAACTTGATAAAATTAGCAAGGCAAGGAATTCAGCAATACATTCACAGTAAAAAGTGACATAATAAATTCAATAGATACTATGGTGAAGCATAGAATACATATACAATAAGTGGATCACACAGACATAATTAATACAAATTATAATGCAGCCAGTAAAGCCTTGTCAACAAAAACAAAAGAAACAATTGCCTAATAGCATAGATTGATTATACTGTAGCTAGGCTAGGCCTGAGAGGGAGGAGGAAGCGAAGGTGAAAGGGAAGGTCAGCAAGAGGTGGGAGAGGAGGCAACCAACCGGTGGCAAGGAATGATGGGGGAAAGTTAAGGAGAGGAAAAGAAGCGTAGGAGAGGGAGGAAAGTACCAAGAAGGGAAATAGGAGGTGGTATCAGGATAGAAAAGGGGGGGAAGGTGACATACTCTGGAGACTCTGAGGAACATGGAGTGAGTAGACAGGGTGGTGGAGAAGGAGGTGACAGTGGGTATGAAAGAGTGGGTAGGGACAGAGCAAGGAAGGGAAGGGAAGGGGAAGGTAAAAATGGGTGGGGGAAGAGAGAGGGGGTGTATGCGGAGGGGAGATCATAGAAAAGATGTAAAGAATGGGAGTGGCCGTCATGGGAATTGAAGAGAAACAGTCACATGTGGCCCAAGTCACAAGGGTCTGATGAAGTTTTGTTTGAACAGGTCAAGAGTGGCTAAATTGGTGATTTCACAGCCCAGAGAGTTAAACAACTTAGGGGCTCTGCCAGCTAATGACTGTTGGCCTTGTGAGGAGCGGCAGCGGGGGACTAATAATGTGGAGTTATCTGAGCTTCTAGTGTGGTGAATGCTGCTGACTGGGATGAGGAGATTCTGAACCCCAGGGAGCATAAGATCAAGAGATGCCTTTTTTAATACTAGGCAGGTTTGGTATGAGATTCTTCCCTGCAGTTGTAGCCAGTTTGCCTGCTCACAGAGATCACAGGTGTGCGTGTGGTGGGCAGCTCCAGTAAGTAGTCAGCAAGCCTTGTTCAGAGCAGTAGAGATATGCCGTAAGGCTGTGTCAGTGGCCGGTCCATAGATAAAAAGCCTGTAGTCTATGATGGAGACAATTGAGCTATGAATTGCTAGATTAAGGGCTTCAAGAGTCAGGCAGTGCTTATGTTTGTAAAGAAGGCCGATGCGAATATTCACAGATTTGGCAACCATGTCAAGATGAACAACTCTGAGACTTGTAGGAGGGCAGCAGCCAAGGCCAACAGGATGCCGGGATGCATCGCTAGGGGGATCACCTCCAGAAGGAGGGAAGTGATACTCCCCCTGTATAACTGCTTGGTGAGGCCACACCTGGAGTACTGTGTGCAGTTTTGGAGGCCACACTTAAAGAGGGACATTAACCTCCTGGAGAGGATCCAGAGGAGGGCAACCAAAATGATTTGGGGCTTGGGGGACAGGACCTATGAGGAGAGGCTCGAAGAGCTAAATATGTACACTTTGGAAGAGAGAAGGGACCGGGGGGACATGATAGAGGTCTTCAGGTACATGAAGAGGGTAAATAGGGGAGGAACAGTGAGGGTGCTTCGAAGGAAGGAGGAAGGGGCCACTAGAGGGCATGGGTGGAAGCTGGAGGGGGGAAGATTCAGGGGAGAAAGGAGGAGGTGCTACTTCACTGAGAGGGTGGTAGAGCCATGGAATGCACTACCTAGGGGGCTGGTGGAGGCAGAGACAGTGGAGGGGTTCAAGAGGGGGTGGGACAGGTACAGGGGAAGGGTTCAGGAAGCAAAATCCAATGCAGCAAGAATATCCGGAACTGGGAAGGGAGAAGCCAGAGAAGGCGAGGGGGACAGCAAGGTCAGCACCCAGGGTGGGGGCTGACCAAACGAGCAGACACGAAAGACCATTAGGCCTATTCTACTGGCATTTTAGTATGTTAGTATGTTCGTATGTTAGTATGTCAATATAACTGGAGAAGGACAGAGTACTGTCCAAGGTCACACCAAGATAGTTGAAGGTTTGCATCTGGTCAAGAGCTACACCCAAGCAGTTTCTTACTGTCAACTGTTTGTTTTAATGTTTGTCATGTGTGTCATGAAATAACATAATCTTAGTTTTTTTGTAACTCAGCACTAACTTCTGTGAGACGAACCAGGCCTCCAGTTCCATGAAACATTTCTGCAACTGGTACTCCAAGAGAGATGGATCAGAATTCTTTGACAAAATTACCACATCATCTTCGTACACGAGGATGTGTTCATGGCAGGAGGCAGGGAGTTTGTTCAGGAAAATGCTGAAAAGTAGGGGCCCCAAAATTGACTCTGGGGGACACCTGACCAGACAGGTTGTTTGGTAGAGAGGGTGTCACCAATCTTAACCTGTTGTGAGTGGTCTGAGAGATAATTATTAAACCACCTTAGGGTATCATATGACAGCCCTAGTTCTCTAAGCTGTTCAATTTGTAACGGATGGTTGACCATATCAAAAGCTTTTGACAGGTCGATGAAGGTGGTGCCAACGAGTTGTCCTTGGTCAAGTGCTTGATGAATGTGACCCGTAAATTCAAGAAGAGCAGTGGTCGTACTATGGCCTTTATGGAAGCCATGTTGCTGTGGGCATTGCAGGTTGTATTTCTCCATGTACTCCACCAGTTGGTCTGCAACAATTTTTTCAAGCACTTTGGATAATGGAGGGAGGATGGAGATAGGCCTATAATTTCTGTGTTGTGCCCTGTCCCTGTTCTTGTGTATTGGGGTCACCAGGGCAGACTTCCACTTGAGAGGGAACTGGGAGAGCATAAGGGAGTGGTTGATAATCTTGGTTAGCGGGGCAGGACAGCATCAAGGGTGAGGGCGATAAGCTTCAAGCCAAGTATGTCCCCACTTATTCTGATTCTTCTGAGTACCTTGAGAAGGTATTTTTTGACATCACTTTCAGTTACTGCCTTGAAATAGAATTGCAGATGTCCCAGCTCCTTATCAGGTTTAACATGAGAAGCTGTGGTGGAGTTGGTTCCATGTAATAATAGCGATTGCTATTACAGTGAGTGTATATCGTCGAAAAGCAATTTGGTAATATACACTCCCAGGTGACCCGACATCTGGAAAAGGAAATGTGTTTGTGGGGGAGTTGCACCCCCCCGAATATAGATTCTCAACTCCAGGGGGCTGCATATTGGGAAGGGGGCAAAATCCCTACATCAGAAAAAAACTAAGTGCCACAGCTGCAGGCAGCAGCAAAATTTCCATGCACCTGTTCCTAAACCCTGTATCTCCTGCACCTGAGCTAGCCACCCACACCACCACACCACATGGCTAGCTCAGTGGCAGCAGGCACACCAGTCCCCCCAAACCCCTTCCCTGTCCCTCACTATCCTTCCCTTCCTGTCGCCCTTTACTACCCTCGTGTTTGCATAGGGTCACTACCTTTGCAGGGTAGCCCAGGAGGAAAGCGCTGAATATGAGTCGCTGTTTTTGATGGTCACTCATATTCAGTTGCCATCCTCACTGGATACCGGTAGCGTTAGGGTCAAAGAATTTAGCAGGAAGCACATGACTAAGGTCGGTGAATGCCAAATTGAAGGTATTGGCAATAGTGGAGGGATCCAGGGTGATGGTGCCATCTACCTTTAGCATGGTCTGTGCCAATTTGGACTCTTTCCCTGTGACTTCCAATAGGTTGCTCCAAAATTTCCTTCCATCCTTCCAGGAATTGGATAAGGCACTACTATACTACCTGGCTTTTTCTGAGCAGATAGCTCTGGTACAGGCATTCCTGGCTGTCTTGTAAGCCTGAATATCCACTTGACTGCCAGTAGCTCTTGCCCGAGTCCATAGGTGGTACCGTGACTTCATTTATTCCAGGAGATTACACATAATCCAGGGATTGTCAAAGACCTTAATTTTATGCTTCTTGTAAGGGGCATGGATATCACATGCTGCATTGAACCAGGAGAGGAAGTATTCTAAAGCAGTGTCTACATTAGTGGCAGTATCGATTAAGGACCAATCTTGTTGTTGTAGAAGTGACCTAAGCTGCTCGAGGTGTCTCCGGGTAAGCATCCTATTGTTGACAGTTTTTACTGGGGGTTTAGTGAATTTATTAGACCATAAGCACTGGACTGTGGAATTATCACTTATAGAGTCAGGAAGGACCTCTGTGTGGGTGATATGATTGGGGCGGTTTGAAAGCACCCAGTCCAATAAGGTGCTGGTCCTGGTTATGGAGAGGTAGGATCCTACAGTTGGTGGAGTGCCTGGGTCGGGCCTCCTGGTGGAGAAGGAAGAGAGGAGAGGGGTATTAATTGACAGCAGAATTGGTGGGCGGGGGCAGACAGACAAGGCGACAGAGTCACAGCAGGGGGCAAACAGCAGGGGCAGGGGTGAGATTAATCAAGGAAAGACAGAGTGGAGGGTTTGGGATAGAATAAAAGTGCAGTCAATTAAATAAGTGGAAATAGTGGAGTGTTTAGTGTGGAAGCAGTGAAAAGAATTTGCAGGACAAAGGAGGGTGGAGGGTTTAGAGAAAAAGAGCACAGGCAGAGAGATTGAGATGTAAAAACTTAACTTAAACTCTAATGCAGAGGTCTTAACAATCAATCAATATCTTTGTTTTGCCAGGCGGAACACCATTGAGACAAGCTCATTTACAAGATGGACCTGGGAACAATACAGTAGCCAGATGGGCCATAACCTAAACAGATAGTAATCATATATAATGACAGTATAATCATACAAGGCATACACAGGGCAAGGAAGTACATGCAATATGCAACAGGCTAAGAGTCATTAGCAAGCTATTTACATAAGCACTTAGGAAGGTCAATAATTCAATACATGTAGCCACAATTTTAAGCGCATTAAGTAAAGAGTACATGTACTGTAAATTTGCATAACTGTAGAATGACAGGGTCTATATGACCTATGAGCAGCATGCTGGAGAGTACAGACTACCCATGAGTGAGTTGACGTGGTAATGACAAGACAGCGTAGAAGAGGAAAAAGGAAAAAAGGGAGAAGGGTAGATGAGGGCAGGTAAGGACAGTACAGAGGTAAGAAGAGGGAGGGATGTAAGGAATGTAATAGGGGATGGAGGTTGTCAGTAGGTGGAAAACTATTCAGAAACAGTGTCTCCTGGGTTGGTATCCTAGTAGACAAGCCTGATGAACTATAAGCAATAAAAAGGTGGATTAGCCATTAGTATACTACTTCCCTATTTGAAACATTGGCAGCCCTCAGAGAAGGTCTTTAAGAGCATGGCTTTGAATTGGGATAGTGTTACAGGATAAGCTAGCCTTAGGGATCTTTGTATCTTGTTCCAGAGCACTGGAAGGGCATAGGTTAAGGAGGCTCTACCAAAGCACGTTCCAACTTTGGGAATAGTAAGGGATATATAGGTGAGATTTCTAAGTGGATAAATACTGGAGGGGCAGATGGGCAGACAGACTATGAGGTACTGAGGAAGCTTGTGAGTTATGGCCTTGTAGGTCCAGAGTACAGCATTTTTTTGTCTCCTCAAGCTAAGTGAGCTCCAACCTATGGAAGCATAAAGGGCGCAGTGGTGAGTGAAATAAGGTGCATCAGAGATAAACCTGAGGGCTCTGTGGTAAAAGGTGTCAAGCTTGGAGGGAGCCGAGCTGGTACTGTGGCTATACAAGAAGTCCGCATAGTCCAGAAGTGGCATGAAAGTAGCCTGGACAAGTAGTTTTCTAGCCTCTGGAGTCAGTGAGTATTTGATACCGAAGAAGATACCGAGTCTTTGTCTCAATTTCTTAGTGAACTCATCTAAGTGGTCTAGAAAGCACAGCTTAGAGTCAATCCAGACCCCCAAGTATTTAAATTTCTTCACAAACTCCAGTTTTTCACCCAGGAAGGTGCTGATTTGGAGGTTCGTGTCAGCTAGATTGTTTTTTGTAGAAAGGACTAGGGGAGAGAAAAGCATGACTTTTTTTGCATTTAGTAGGAGTTTCAGGTCAAGCAGATTTTTCTGAAGGATTTCAAATTCGCTTTGGAGGTCCACACAGGCGAGCTCCGGAGTTAGACTGTCAATGTAGAGCACTGTGTCATCAGCGAAGAGGTGTATGTTTGCTGACTGAAGACCGCTGTCTATTTGGTTTATGTAGATAGCAAAGAGCAGTGGGCCAAGTATTGATCCTTGAGGCATTCCTCTTAGGAGTGTTTTTTTTTTTAGATACAACACCTTCGACCTTTACCTGCTGATCTCTGTCTGTAAGGTAGTTGGCAAACCAATTTAGTGCCAGGTTATCCACCCCGACTTTCTTTAAGGTCATTAGGAGCAAATCATGATCCACCATATCGAAGGCCGTACTAAGGTCCAGAAACAGGGTGCAGATGTAACGTTTGTTGTCAAGAGCAATTTATGACCTTGGCAAGTGCAGTTGTACTGTGAAGCGGATGGAAATCAGACTGGATTGGGTTTAACTGGTTGGAATTTTGTAGGTGCATTCTGAGCTGCTCATTAACTACTTTCTCCAGTAGTTTGGACAGAGCTGGGAGCAAGGAAATATGACGGTAATTATTAAGGTTACAGGGATACCCTGATTTAAATAAAGAAATAACATGCGCTGTCTTCCAAATCTTAGGAAGGGTACCTTGGTTGAGGGAAAGGTTAAAAAAGAGTATAAAGTAGGCTAGCTTTAGAAAGAACAGCTCAATCAGATATGCACCTGCACTTTTCTTCGTATCAAGATTAAGGAGAATATTCTCGACTTGTTTAACGGTGACTGGTTGGAATGAGAAAGCAGTGCATGGCACCTGAGAAGCTGAATTTAGGCATTCAGAGCTCAGACTTTGCAGCTTGGATCTGATGACATTTGCTGGAGATGTGTCAAAGGCCATTCCTGCCATAGCAAAATGGTTATTGAGGAGGTCGAGGATCGCATACTTGTCAGTGGTGTGAGTACCATTAGAAGAGATTTTTGAGGGAAGTGTGCTGTAAGAACAATGGCCTTCGATCTCCCTTAGGGTTCTTCGGAACCTAGTGGCGGAGTTGGTGGATGCATTGAGTTCTGCATGGAAATAATTGGATTTAGCAACTCTAACGAGCTTTGTACAGCTATTTCTTATTCAGAAGGCAGATCAATCAGTGGGCAACTTAAACTTCCTAGCCCTTTTCCATAGGGCGTCCCTATTCCATATGGCAGCTTTTAGGATTCCAGTAAACCAAGGGCAGGATTTCCTTTCTGTTCTACTCCTGACCACAGAGGCACGCAAATCTAGTACATTAGTCAGTACAGATTGGAGGACCTCTGTCACCTCCTCCACGGAAGGTGCAAGGTAAGACTTATGCCAGTTAGCGTATTGGAGGTTGCAGAGAAATGCAGTGGCATCAAAGTTTCTTTTGCATCTCTTGAAGATGTACTTTGAATTGGATGAGGCAGGGTTTTTGTACAGATCTTACACATGCAATAACACAGTGATCACTCAGGTCATTGAAAAATACACCTGAGTGGGAGAATAGATGGGGCTTACTTACTAGAATTAAGTCAAGTAGTGTGCTACGCTCAGGGTGTTTGGTATTGGGGTGGGTTGCTTCGTTTATCAATTGAATTAGTCCATGTACGTCACATAATTCTTTTAGTGGTGTTGAAACTGGGGAAAGCCAGTTTAGATTCAGGTCACATAAAATGATTACTTCTGTATTCATGGTGCCTATTAGGTCGCTTAGGTGCCTTAACAATGAGAGGTCAGCTGAGGGGGGCCCTATAGCACCCAATGATACATAGGGAGGTGGATTTGGAGAGATTGATCTTTAAGGTAAGGCACTCAAATTCTTTTGAGGCTGAAGCTGAGTCAATGACAGAAGTGATAATATTATTGTGGAGATACAGATAGCTACCCCCAACCCTGGATAACCTATCTGCTCTAAACAGTTTGTATGAAGGAATGTTGACCTCATAGTCCAGGGTATGAGATCTTAGCCATGTTTCAGTAATAACAAGCACATCTGGGATACAGTGGGAGGACCAGGTTTTTATTTCATCAGGCTTTTTTAGGAGGCTGCAATCATTTATGTGCAAGAAGGTCGGCCCCTTTAAGTTAGAAAGGTCAGCAGGGGCATTAATATGGAGCAGAGGTCCAGGATTTAACTCTACATTGCCTGCGCAAATGAGGAGCAGCAAGAGCAGTTTTTTTAATGCAATCAGAAGCAGTCGGAAGGGCCGTGGCTTACCCCTTGTGCGTGCATAGTTGCACAACTTGTGTGCAGGAGCCATATGACTGGGCAAGGGGTGCAGAAAGGCAAGCAAAAGGCTGCTAGTGGAGGGAACATAGGGATGGGATAGCTACAGTGGGAACATAGAAGGATAGCTGGGTGGTGTAGATGTGAAGCGGCCGGATTGGTTATAAGTTGCAGGAAAGGAGACATTTTCTAGATTGAAAGAGGTATATGCATTGTCTAGGGATGATCCTGTGTAATGCTGATAAGCAGCAGTAAAAGATCCATGAGATGCATCACAAGTGCTGAGGAAGAAAAAGCCTAGAGTAATTGATAAGAGCAACATTTTTAGATGTAGCTGAGGCAGGCATGCACCTCCTGGGAGAGGAGACATGGGGGATTACAAAGGATTCTATTTGCTGGCTACAAGAATAAGGGGTGTGAGATCAGGAAGGGGTGGGGGGAAGATGCATTTAATTAGTCGTGGGGGTGGGGGAAGGGGAAGGTGAAAATATCCCCCTGAGGTTCGACGAGAGCCCATTGCCAATTCCCTGGACCTGCTAAGCAATGTACATAAGCCACAGAGTCCCTTAGCTTGGAGAGATAAAGCCGAGCCAATTAGAACAAAAGCTGCAGGAGCTCCAGCCAATGGGGGCAGCCTGATCTAGTCTTCAGCCAATCACAGCTCCTTATCTATCCCCGGAGGCATCAGAGGGCTTACCCATGCAAGGAGAGCTTTGGGGCGGGCAGAGAAAAGGCATGGTGCTGGCAGCCTAGTTCTGCTGCGGCCGCCGGTCAAGTTGAAGGTTTGCCCGGTCAGGGGCCATCAGCTCCTGGGGAAATAGAGAAGGGAGACAGTTAAATATGGAGTGTGAACAAAAGAATTAACAAAGTTAAATATATGGGCGTGGAGCGCAGACAAAGGAGATAAAGACTGCAATAGCTTACAGGGGGAGGGGGGAGGCAGCAGCCAGACTAAAGCGTTAATTTCAATGTGGCACCAGTGAAGATAGGTTTAGAAGAATACAAGGGAGTTTTAGGAGTGGGGGGGTGAGGAGTAGAGGGGCACAAGTATCAGAAAAATGCCGTCTTTTAACTAAGATTCTCGTTCGTAGCTAAAATAATACAGGCATCAGAAGGAGATAGGTTTAGTTTAGAGCATACTTTTAGAGATGAGGGGGAAAAAGGAGGTAGCAAGGCAACAGATTAAAGAAAATGCTCGTATCTCACTGTACTTTTCCCAGAGCTGTAATCATTTGACTGGCATAGATACAAAGACTAACACTAAATTTGATATTAAACACAAGCATAAAGCACAATATACAGGGCTAGTGATAGTAAAAAAAGCAGCCAGAAAACTGCACCAATCAGCGGGATACTGTCCAAAAGGCCAGCCAATCAGGAGCTTTGAGGAGCACGGCACTGGCTTTCAAGCAGCAGCCATGGAGCAGGCATACCTGATGCTTTGAATCCGAACAAGGAGCATCAGGGTCTGGCCTTCTGCTGATACTTTTAACCCAAAGAAGGAGCACGGGTGGTGGCTTGGTCAGAGAAGCCACTCTGCTATGGAGGAGTAGGCTCCTGTGGTTGGTGGAGCGCCCAGGTCAGGCCTCCTGCTGATGCTTTGACTCCAAAGAAGGAGCACAGGCAGTGGCTTAGTTAGGCCAGCTGCTCTGCTATGGAGGAGTAAGATCCTGCAGTTGGTGGAGCACCCGTGTCAGGCCTCCTGCTGATGCTTTGACTCCGAAGAAGGAGTGAGGGCAGCGGCTTAGTTAGGCCAGCTGCCCCACTACGGAGGAGTAGGAGTCTGCAGTCAGTGGAGCACCTGGGTTGGGCCTCCTGCTGATGCTTTGAATCTGATTAAGGTGCACGGGCGGCAGCTTGGTCAGGCCAGTCACTCCGCTATAGAGGAGTAGGATCCTGCTGTTGGCGGAGCACCTGGATTATAATGTAGTGTATATAAAATTGATATGTGGTGATAAAAAAAACCTCACAGGTTAAAAAGTATGAGATTTAGCACAAGAGGCAAAGGGAAACAAGAAAAAAAATACATTATTTTTTTTTTTAACATTTAGAAATCCAGGAAATGATAGAGGAAAGAGAACATAGCTGCCTAGAGGACAGGAATGAAACTGAGGAATCACTGATTGCAGAAAGGAGGCGTTGAGGGGAGAAAGATAATAAAGGGAGTAATAAATATTGCGGGGCTGAATAGACAGATTACAGTAAAGAAAAACAATAACATATCCATCAAGGAAATAATCAATTAAGGTCCTTAGTTTGAGTGGACCAAGCGAGAAAAAAAATAGTAGTGCCCCATTTCACAGTAAAACACAGAAAAATACAGCAACTGTTGCATTTAAATCATCATGGGATTCTGGCTGGGGCAGTATTCAAAACCCATGTTATAAATAGTGTTTAAAGTCTGTTTACTCACTAAGGCCATCTGGTATAAGGGCTTCTAATGGAAAGATCCATCTTGTCTCTGTAAAAGTTCTCTCTGCTTGTCACCTTCTCTGACTATTGGGCGATGGCCTGGGCATAAATGCTCTAGGATCAACATAAATCAGTTGCGAGTATAAAGTTTGTGTATGCCAATGCCACAGCAACATTACGATAGTGAAGTACATTACAGCAGCAAGTCACTATTACAGCTGTAATGTACCCGTGGGACCCTAGTTTTGCTTTCTCTGGGGTTTGCCCCCCTCCCTGAATCAACTCCAACCTGGAGTTGATAATTCTTAGTTACAGAGGATGTGGGGGGCAGAGCCTCCCACATGGAGAGTTCCGGGGACAAAGTCCCCCAGAAAAAAACAGACAGTTTCCCAACAGATTTATACTGACCACAACTTGCCATCGACATAAATCCATCACTGTAGTGTTGCACAGGAAAAACGTTGTCGTTATTGTGTCATGGATCCTACACTTTGCCATCAACTGGATGCTAGAAAAAAAATGTCCAGCATCCAGTTAATGACAAAGTGTATACTCCCTACTATTATATAAATTGTCAAACCCCATTTTGTGTGTCTTTGCTGGTGCATATATGAACTGATACAAGTTATTGTAAGCCAAAAACAGTATGGATCTACTGTAAAAGATGAGCAACAACTGAAACCATGGTATGTCTGTGTATACTGGGGTACACTCACATGCTGCCCCATCCCTGTAGATCTAAGAGCCACGTGACAGTAACCATCATGACTGTCAAACATCACTGACAGCAGATTGTGACTGGTAATGTTTTCAAAAACTGATCAGAGAGAACAAGCAAGAAACAGAAAACTTTTCATTACTGTTTCAAGTTTCAAGTTTATTGAATTACAAAATGTGTATCACAAAAATGCATTATACATGAACAATCTTCAAAGCATATACACTATACAATCATCCTTATACATCAATTCCTATCTTTAGCAATCTATGAGCTGCAATAGTAAATTGTGCCACACTGTATAAAACCATAATTTCATCTGTATTTTAAAGAACTCTTAGCTTCTCTATATTTGTTTTGTTACTGATTTTAGACAGGTGCTCTCTGAACCATTTATCTCTTAGCTTACTCAAGTTTGCACATTCCAACAGACTATGTTCTGTATTCCATTTCCCTTGGCAATCACCCTTACAGTCAATACCTATACTGTAATTATTCTATCCCATAAAGCCAGATGAGATACTTACATTTATATTAAATAGAAGGTTAGCCAGGGTTTTATAATGGAGGTTTTCTTTGCTTTTGTCGATATATGCCTCCCTCATGTATATATTTTTAGGTTTTTATAAGTTTGAAAATTTGTAGTTAGATTCTTCCTATATCATTTTGTTTGGCAATGTTACACTTGGTTCCCTCACCCTTATTGGCAAACCACTGTGCACCGCTGACAATATCTATTATTATGTTATGCTAATCAGTACTAACATTTAGGGCATTGGTACTTACCGTATAAGAGTAAGTTACCAGGTATATTATTACTGTGATCATTGTTAGTAATGCACAAGTAACGTGCCAAGAATACAATTCTGTGTTCTCTGTCTATTCTCCTGAGAAGTCATTGTATAGCCTACACTGCCATCATGCAGATTTATGTAACACCAAACTTATCTCCTATATTTTGTATGAGTTCTTTGTTGGGTAAGTTCATGAAAAGGGGTTACCAAAGTGTGACATTAGGGTAAATTTTTCAAATCCACAATAGATCAATTTTAATAAGCTTGTCAAGATACTGTGAATGAAGAGTCAAAAAGGAACCAGTTTATGAGATAACTCCCTAGCAGGGATTGGAGAAAAATCACCTTCAGTGTTGCGCATGCCACAGCAACACCAAATGTTGCATGTGCAACAGTGAACACAACAGGTGTTTCACTTGAAAAAAAAATTACTTTTCTTTTTCTTTTATTTTACTAAGCATTTCAAGACACTATGACCCAGGTGTGAAAAAAGGACTATGTTGTGTGATAACTCCATATCTGATCTGAGAGAAAATCGCCTTCAGTGTTGCACATGCAATGGGAACACTAAATGGTGCACATGCAAGAGTGGACACAACAGGTGTTTAACTTGAAAAAAAAAATACTTTTCTTTTTACTTTATTTTACTAAGCATTTCAAGACACTATGATCCAAGAGTGAAAAGGGGACTATGTTGTGCGATAACTCCATATCAGATGTGAGTGAAAAGCACCTTCAGTGTTGCGCATGCAATGGGGACACCAAATGTTGCATGTGCAACAGTGGACACCACACAACTGTTTAACTTAAAAAAGCATTGACTGCACCCCTCTCTCACCAATGTCCTGCAGTACTTTTAAAACCCCATCCCAAAAGAAAATCACCCACTCAAAAAAAGCTGGATGTTTTTGCTTAAAATTTGGGAACATGTAAAATTTGCAGTTTGCTTGGACACTACAGTTGCATGTGCCACGCAAAACTTTGAGTGAACTAGAAATGCTATATGCAGTGAAAATGTTTTTATTAACAAAAGACAACACCCGAGGCAGTTTTCAACATAAATTTACTGAAGTGCAACTAAAATAAAGTCTTCATAGAAGCAATGGAATGTACTATGGTTTTGTATGTCACATTTTGCTAGGGAAAATCTGTGACATTTTGGAGCTAGACATGGAATAAAATTAAAATGGGTGCAGCTAGGTTTCTCAAACTATGAAATGTATCTGAACTTGAGGCTACCTTTTAAATTTACTTATCATGACTGTAGTGGCTGTTGTTAATTTGCTTTACTTAGCATACAAAGTATTGGGCATATTGGTACCCCCATTTCATGAACTTACCCTGTTCTCATTTTAGCTAATTTTACACCTTCTGTGTATCTCTAGATACACTGTGGAGCCACCTAACTTTTGGCCAGTAGGGGTTGTCTTATGTAGCCAATGTACCTATGAAAGTAATAGTTACTATGGGGATTATCCTAGTATATAACTTACTAACATACGAAATTGCCAGCAGAAACAGGCCTCATGATCTATCAAGTCTGCTCGATGAGACAGGGTGACCCCTGTCATTGGTGAGGTGCCCTGGTAGAGAGATAAGGGTCTTTCCTTGCCCCCCCCATTAACCTGCCTAAATGCCTATGTTATATAAAGTGCATAGGAGGAATAGATGAAAGCACTTGCATGCTTAAAAGCAATTGACAATTGAAAGTGCTAATAAATAAAGTGCAAGGGTATGTTAAATGCTATGGTTAAAGTGCTAGCATAGTGCTTTCTGTACAAAGAAAGAGAGTAAGAAATATAAAGTGCATCTGTGCCTTTAATTTCAGTAATTAAAAATATAAAAAGGGAAAGTAAAGTGCAATGGTGCATTTTAAATGTTTATAGGCCCAGATATTCAAACTGCACCAGGCTGTGGTGCAAGCCCGGGCGCAGCTCAATTTGGCTGTGCAGGGGCGTGGACTGGGCGATATTCAACAGAGCTGTGCCATGGCTCAGCATCATTGAATATCGCACCCTGGCCACCTGCAGTGTGCATGGCACAGTGGCACTGTGCCAGCGCCAGTGGCCAGAGTGGAGCATGGGGATGCACTAGCGCAAGTTCCATTGCGCTAGGCACAACAACCGTGATATTCAAAAGTCGACATGCAAATGGAGCCATAATATATGCAAGGCGCAAATGGGGTCATTTGCATGTCATTATGGCCCCATTTGCATGCAGGTGCGCCAATCCCCGGCGACTTGCACCCGGTGCTCTGCCAGGCAGCAGCCGTCGGGGACCGACGCCCCCTGCAGCATGGTAATGTGCCCCACAGCCCAATCACGGGCTGAAGTAAAATATAGAACAATCTAACATCCCTGGTGGTCCAGTGGACCGCTGTCATCCCAATCGCGGGATTGAGTAAAATATAGTACACTCCAATATCCCTGGTGGTCCAGTGGACCACTGTCAGCCCGATCGTGTGCTTCAGTTAAATAAAATCCTATCCAATATCCCTGGTGGTCAGTGGACCCCCTCCCCACCCCACCACTGGAGCCCACTGCCCCTCCCCCGGTCGGTGGCCGGGTGGCAACACCACCCGCTTGCTGCTCCGCCGCCCGCCGACTGACACCGTCGGTGGGCTGTACACCCGTTGGTCCACAGCATGAGCTAATGGGCGTGCAGCCCATACCGCATTACACATTCCAGATATGGAATGGATCCATCCAGGCGGGTGGGCTGCTGCCGGCCCACCACTGACCGGGGAGCAGGCGGTGGGGCTCAGTGGGTGGGTGGGTGGGGCCACTGGACCACCAGGGATATTGATAGGATTTATTTAACTGAATCCCACGATCGGGCTGACAGTGGTCCACTGGACCGAAAGGGATATTGGATAGGCTTTTAGTTTACTGAAGCCCGCGATCGGGCTGACAGCGGTCCACTGGACCACCAGGGATATTGGATAGGCTTTTAGTTTACTGAAGCCCGCGATTGGGATGACAGCAGTCCACTGGACCACCGGGGATATTGGAGTGTACTATATTTTACTCAATCCTGCGATCGGGATGACAGCTGTCCACTGGACCACCAGGGAGTTAGGAGGGTCATATCTGTTGGTATGCCCACGATCGGGCATGGGGGGTGCCGCCGGGTGCAGCTGGAGCTGGGGTGGCCACCCACAGGTGGCAGCTGCCATGTTGAGCCCTGCAATATGGCAGCTCACTTGTGGGTGGCCAGCCGTTGATCCTTTTTTTTTTTTGGGATCAACTTTGTTCAGCGCAAGTAGGGATTATGCATGCATGGCTCAGCACATCCCGGGCTGAATATCAGGCTGTGCAGAGTATGCATGGGCCCGCCCCCCTACCTGCACCTGCATACATTACTGATGCACTCCGCGCAGCGGGATTTGTGCCAGGCGCAATTCCCGTTTGAATATCGCACCAGGGCACATCAGTGGGTTGCGCATGGTGCAACACTGTTGCGCCATGCACAACCCTTTTGAATATCTGGGCCCTAGTATGCAATCTATAGTGCTGCAGTGCTAATAAGAAATTATGTTATAAAATGCAGCATAATGAATGTAAGGGATTTAAAAACAATCTGCTGTACTGCCCCAGGAAATGTCCAAATTAAGTTAGAGCAGAGTGACATATCAGTTTCCTTTGCCTGCCACTCTGACAACGTATAATTAATCTGCTTACAAACAGGAATGTCCATAGCTAAGTGGCATTTCCTCTCTAAGTGCTGCTAATCAGAACCCCCATCCCCCGTCCCCTCATTGTGTTACAAATATCCTGGCTGCTGGCTGTGTGGTTTAGCAAAATAGCCAGCTAGCTGTAGGAAAAGTCAAGACATGCGCAGCCAACTCCAGCTGAGTTAGACTCCCATAGGGTTACCACCTGTCCTGATTTTCACAAGGCAGTCCTGATTTGGGCAACTGTGTCCTGCAAAAAAATCATGAAAAATACTACCTGTCCTGACATTATAGTAGAAAAAAATATTTTCTGACTTTCCTCTAAATGTTGCAAAAAAACTATAATACCTTAACTAAAATACCATAAAATGATAAGAAACACTAGAAACAACTAAACAACTACAACACCAAGTCTTAATTCTGATTATTTAGAGAAAACAAGTATGTTGCGTTGGTCGAGGTTACAAATTGGCCTGCGAAATACCATGTTTTAGTAAGAAATTTCCCACTTTGGACTGCTTAAAAGGTGATAACCCTAAACTCCAGAGTTAAAAAAAAAATGACATTTGGGCACGGAGCAGCATTCAAGTTAGTTGTTACATTTCTCTGCTCCTTGCCCTCCGTGGAGTTCCTTGACATGGAGAAAGTAAGAAAAGAACCATGCAAGTCTGGAGAGAGAGAGAGACCTTTAAATAAGGTAGGAGCATGTCTGCTTCACCCCGCTTGCTCTCTCTCAGTAAGCTGCTGTGAAGCAGTTCCAATACAGGGCAGCAGTAATTTTCACTTTCAGCCACCCCGCTTCAAAGATATCACTCAACACTCTGAAAAGCAAGCACTTCACAGAATAAAGGAATGCAGCCGCAAATAAATGAATACCTTCAGAAAAGGAAAAGGTTGAACACAATATGTGGTAAATGGTCTGGGGGGAAGTAATGTTACAAAAGGTCAAAATGAAATGTGAGCTGATGGCTGAAATATCAGCCTTCAAGAAAACTAAAAAGGGCATGCTTAGATTAAGGGCTCCTTGTTTTTATTTTGTCTCTAAGAAAACTATTTAAAGAAAAGAAAAAGAGTTGTACTTTAAAGCCAGAAAGCCAGGGCTTTACAAAAAAAAAGTTAATATAGCTTGGGTTAGATAGAAATGTTCACCCAAAGCAAACAAAAGGGAAGTAAACAGAGCAGGCAGCTTGCATGTAAAGGGACAGAAGCATCCCTGTACAATAATGTATAATGTGACAGCCCTAAAGGTGAATAGAGGGCTGCAAGGTAAATAAAATGAACCTGTTGCTGTTGTCCCCACATAAAACAATTGAAACAAAATGAAAGAATGAAAATAAATACATAACAGACTGTGGTTAAAATAAAGTGATTGAGACAGTGTGTGTCTCGAAGGTGTCTTTCCCCTTCCAGTAAAGCCCTCTGAGGAAATAATGAAATACAGGGCTGTTCATTAGAAAACAAAATTGGTAATCATTTTAGTAAACAGTGTACTATAGACTGACCTGTTCCCAGGTAGGCTCCTACAGACTGAAGGAAGGCTGTAGGAAAGCAGCGGCCTCTAGTGGCCTATATTTATACAACATTGGTTCAAATTAATTACCAGAGGGAGGAGCCTACAGTAATGCAAGCAAATTAAGTATGTAAAAGTATTTTACTGACCAGAAGTATGTAATAGCATGTTACTATGAGAATAAAGTGCTTATTATAAGAAACTTGGCTTAGAAGCAACCTTTTGTGTTTGTATAGGTACAGGTTGTGAGCCTAGGAACTTATAAAGATATTAATTATAAACTAAATGGATGTCACATGACAGTGATGTCATCAGTGTGTTATATATAAAAGCTTCCACTAGAGACAAAAATTTAGAGAGGGAGTCAGTCTAGCACTGACTGTGAGAGAGGAGGGTCAGCCTCGAACTAACTAACTGACTGAAAGAAAGAGTGCCATTGCTGGGCATCATATTGGCCTTTCCAAGGTAATTGAATTTGATTAACCTACTGAAAAAGAGTATGAACTAATACCTGACTTTTCATTTCTGTACAAGTCATTATCTTGAAGAAAAATAAAATGGTAAGTGTCACGAAGGCGCTTTTTATGCACGAAAACTGGTTACCTGGTGATTGTATCCTGTTATCCGAGCCCCGTTCACACTCGAGTGTGCAGCTAGCACCTCATCTCACAGCTTCCCCTCCTGCCCCCCTCTTCCCAGTATCCCTTCCCCTTACCCTGTCCCAACCCCTCTTGAAACTGCCCACTGTCTTACAGGACACTATCTCATCTGGTAAGGTGTTCCATTTGTCCACCACTCTTTCAGTGAAAAAATGTCTCCTCATCACCCTCCTGAATCTTCCTCCCTCTAATCTCAGGCCATGCCCTCTTGCATCCCTCCCCCTTCTCATCTGGAAAATCCCTTCTGTGTTGGTCTTGTTTATCCCCTTCAGGTACTTAGAGGTCTTGATTATCTCCCCCCATCCCTCCTCTCCTCCAGCGAATACATATTCAGCTCTCCCAGCCTGTCCTCGTGGGGCTTGCTCTCTAATCCCTGGATCCTCTTTGTGGCTCTTCACTGGACCCCCTCCAACAATCTGATGTCCTTCTTCAGGAATGGGCACCACTACTGCATGCAGTACTCCAAGTGGGGCCTGACCAATGATCTATACAGCGGCAGGATAACCTCTCTCCTTCTGGAGGAGAACCCTCTTGCAATACACCCAGCATTTTGTTGGTTTTTGCTACCGCCTTCCTGCACTGAGCAGAGTTGTTCATGCTCCCCATAATGATCACTTCCAGGTCCTTCTCCTCAGTGGAGCTCCCCAACTGTAACTCATTCAAGTGATAATCCCTCCCCTGGTTTCTGGCTCTGGAGTGCAGAACCTTGCACTTCTTGGCATTGAACCTCAACTGCCATGTTTCTGCCCACTCCTGCAGCTTAGTTAGGTTCTCCTGCAACCCCTTCCACCCATCCGCATCATCAACCACAGCTCCCATCTTGGTATCATCTGCAAACAGACTGATCCTGCTAAGGATCCCGTGTGAGATATCTGCAATAAAAATCCAAAACAGTGCCGGTCCCAGTACCAATTCCTGTGGTTCCCACTCATCACTGCTCTCAATGATGAGAGGTCCCCCACTACCACCACCACCCTTTGCTGCCTTCCCTTTAGCCAGTTTGTGATCCATTTAACCATTTTTGGTCCCGCCCCAACATATTCCAGTCTCCCCCCAACCTCCCATGCATCACTGAATCAAAGGCCTTGCTGAAGTCTAAATACAGGACATCCACTGCATGGCCCTTGTCCAGTTCCCACATCACCCAGTCATAGTACTCTACAAGGTTTGTCTGGCAGGATCTGTTCACTACAAACCCATGCTGTTGACCATCCTGGAGACCGTTTTCCTCCAAGAAGCTCATTAGCCTCTCTTTTAGGATGGTCTCCATGAGTTTTCCCATGATTGATGAGAGGCTCACTGACCTATAGTTTTCTGGTTCATCCTTTGGGCCAGTTTTATGGATGGGCACCACATGGACCATTCTCCAGTCCTGTGGTACACATCCCGTGTCCAGGGAGGTATTGAACAGGTCAGCCAGCAGCCCTGCCAGGACCTTTAACAACTCCCTTAGTACCCCAGGGTGAATGCCATCAGGTCCAGATGCTCTGTCCCTGTAATCCTTACATCTGTTGTCTCCCCCACCCACCCCTTGCCTGGGGTAACTGCCCCCCTTCTTCTGCATGAAAACAGAGCAGAAGTATTCATTCAGTGCCTCTGCCTTCTCTGCTCCTTTCTCCACCCACTCCCCATCTTTCTTAATCCTCACCAGCTGATCCTTGCTTCTTCTCTCTCTGATGTAGTGGAAGAAGTCTTTTTCTCCACTTTTGATTCCCTGCACCAGTCTGTGCTCCCTGGATGCCATGACTGCCCTGACTAGTCTGGTAACCTCTCAGGACTTCTTCATGTATGTATCCTTATCTTCACCCCTCCCCAGTTTCCTGTACTTTTGAAATGCTGCCCTCTTGGCCCTCACGCCTTCCATAACCTCCTGTGTCAGTCAGCTGGGTTTCTTTGCCCTTCCCGTCTTGTTTTTCTTCCTAGTGCAAGACTCCATAGCCTCTGCCAGCCCTTCCTTTATGATGTCCCATTTCGGGTCTGCATCCATGTGCGGTTGCATACCTGCCAGTTGCCTGCCCTAAATTTCCCCCATATTCTTGAAGTCCACCCCTGAACTCAATCACCCTTGTACCCATGCCCTCTGTCTCCTCCCCATGTTGAGCATGAACCACACCAAATAGTGGTCACTCCCAGCTAGTGGTTCTTCCACTTCCATATTCCTTCCCCATTATCCAGTACAAGGTCCAGAGTCCTTTCTAACCAAGTCAGCCCCTGGACCAGCTGTGTCAGGAAGCTGTCTTGAAACTTGCTGTATTACATTTTCCCACCAAGACCATCTTCATACCCTGTGATATTGGGAAACTCTGGCTCCCAGTGTCTTTTTGGTAAGACCTGTTTTAGGGCATCTGAAAGATCTCCTTACTCCCTACTGCCCCTCTCACTCACTCCGATCCACCGACGAGGGATTGCTAGAGATTCCCAGGGTTTGTTTGAAAACATCAGGAGCTCGTGCATTTTCATATGCAGCTCTGGCCCTGTGGAATTCTCTACCTCATTGGATACGAAGCTGCCTGACCATAGAGAGTTTTAAAGTAGAGTTGAAAACCTTTTTATTTTCTAAAGCTTATGGCTTATGATTTTATATTATTAGTATTGTATTGTTGTTTACTGTTTTGTAAAGCACTTTGATCATTGGAAAAGCATTTTGAAATAAACTTTACTTACTTACTTACTATAAGTCTGCTTTTGTGTAATAAACAAGTTTATTACCACATACGCCACTTGTCTGTCGTATCTTCTGCTAGTTTATTACCACCAAAAATCTGACAAGGGCTTGACATCCTGACATTATTGGTGATTGTGTGCAGGAGGTGTAAACTAGCAAAGATTTACTGTTTGCTGGCTTTTCCCTTGCAGGTAGTAAGTAGATGTACACACTCGTACCACCTCACCCGTGTTTTTCACTCCATTGCATCATGTAAAGTCTGGCTGCTTAGTGGGCAAGGTTGATGCCATCTCACCTTGTCCAATGGCAATTTTGAGTTGCAGGATTGCATGAGTGCAGACGCCTGATCGTCTGTTTGGTTCAACCACTGTGGATCAATACACAGCAGGGTAACCACTGACAGGTCCATTTGGGTTTCCTAATGTTTTCTATCATGTCCAATATCTGTACAGATATGAGACTCAGTGTCTCTAACCTTCTTGCTTCCCATGGAGGCTGGTGCAACTTCATGCTGGACGTGAAACACTCTGATAACCCCGTACTGGGGATCTCAACCCAGTACTCAGAGGTGAGACAAACAGCCAAAAAGTGTGATTCTAAAGGGCAGCTGGTTGCAGCTCTCTGTGCTGCTATAGAAGCTTCTGAGGTGAGGTTTCAATCCCTTGAACTGCAACATTCAACTTTTAAGAAAGAGATGGGCTTGCAGGTATCTGAATTTCTTAGGAAAGAGCAAAGACTGGAAGAAGAACTTCAGTCCCTGTGTAGTAAGAACGAGACTCTTTTGCACTGTACTGTACAGAAAAATGTTCGAGAGTTACGCATGTTGCAAGAGGATTGTTTTGCAAATGAATGATTTGTTGAGTGAGATGAATGAGCCTTTGTGTGAGGAGACTGAGGAGCTACGAGACAATCTGAAATGGGTAAGTGATGAGTTGGATAGAGAGCTTAGGGACAACTGCAATTGAGTGCTGTGTATAGAGTGTTACAGAAAGACACTGCACAAGGTGTTGGGCAGAACAATGCAAAGGTTATTCATACAAGTCATACAATGCAGAGCTAAGATGGTGGAGCTGCATCATCAGCGAGAGGTACTGGCTGGTCACGTCAAAGTGATGGGCAGGTTTCATTACACACCCATTGACCTTACGTCATCTGGAGATGATGATTCTGGTGATGACAGCAGCCAAGATGGCACCCAGCCACACCCTCAATATGGCGCTTCCCCACCCACCACTCACAAGATGGCAGTTCCCTATGCTGTAACAGTGCAACCCTACATCATGAGAAATATGGCAACTCTCATGTGCAATGCCAAGATGGTGACCCCCATGATGGGGGGGAGGTTGAGGCCTAGCCCCTCTGATTGCTGTCCTGAAAAAGGAAGACAAAACAGAGATCAATTAGATGATTGAGACAGCCCTCACTAGGACACAGATGACTGAGTAGCAAAGACAGGTCTTCCGGGAACACATGGAAAGCATGTTGAAGGAAGCCGCTACTCAGCAGTTGCTTGTCTGCTCTGTGGTTGATGCCACCCTTCATGGCGTACAATCCCACAACCCTTTCCCTGATCTGCATCCTGCGGGCCAGAACAATCCCCTTCATGTAGCTCACTCTGTACAGCAGATTGCTGACAGTATAGGCCGCATGACCATGACCCCCAATGACAATCTCAGCTGCCATTTGGAAAAAGTTTGTTCCAAATGCAAGATGCTCAGCCTACCAGTGGGATACCAAGTACAGATCCTCCAGCAGACTGTAGACCCTAGCCTCTGGGCAAAATTCTTAGAGGAAGACTGCCAAGACATGGATGTGACTTTTGATGACATTGCCACAGAGCTCATTCCTGCACACTCCCCAGACATGGTTGGTGTTATGTTGGCCCATCCTGTCAAACAGTATGCCAAGGAAAGTCTAATGTCATACCATCAGAGGTAATGGTTGGCCTACCATACTGTCAAAGTGCTCTCACAAGAGATAGCGGACAGAGACCAAATTGAGTACAAGACCTAATTCATTAGGAACATGATTCCGGCCATGCGTGACAAGGTCGAGTCTACAGTTTTCCACAGAACTGACAAATTTTCTGACATTCTCAGAAGGACAGAGCGTGTCTACCAGCTCTACCACCAAGATCTAACTTCTGGCTCAAAAGCCAAGGTGGCTATGGTACAATCAACCAGTGAGCCCACAACCCACAACACAGTGGAGGGCAAGGCCCACGACAACAAGGCCGCACCCTCTGATGATAAACAGACCTATAAGACAAGGGGAAACTGCAACCGAAATAAAAACAGACAAAGAATTTGGAATAACCCTAATTCCAATCAGAATGACAATTGGGGCAATCAAAATTATTGACAAGTCCCTTCCTACCATGATGTAGTATAGGAGAATAACAACCTCCACACACTCCTTGGGAAAATCCAATCAGTGGCTGAGGCTATCCCAAGGCAGACCGTTGCAGCATTAGCTCTGGTAACTGAGTCCCTACTAGGCCAAGGAGATGCAGGAACCTCGTCTGACCAGGCTGCAGCAGGCCCAAATCCTGAGGCCTTGTCTGTTGCAGCTACTACTAGTACCCAGACTTCCCTGTATTCTATGCAGGAACTGGAAGATGCCAGATGAGATCCTGCTGGCCTGCATTTTCAGGAACCACCTGAAGACACCAGTCATAGATTAGATTGACAGTTTCAGGCCCCAGTCCATATTTTGAGCAATATTACTATTGACGCAAATGGGAGGCCTTGTACCAAGGCCACAGTTGAGGACCACCAAATTGTTGTGTTATTAGATACAGGTTCGGCTGTGTCTGTACTACATGATGAGGACCCAGCTAATTCCTCTTGGTCCACTGGATGGAGGACCAATGCTCAAAGAGTGGATGGCACTAAATTGTCTACCTACTGCTTCATTGTACTGTCTTTGGTGTTGGGTACCCTCAACATGAATCACACTTTTAACCTCATGGTATTACGTCATCAACCCAGCATTCTAGGAACTGATTTCCTAGCACTACACAGCTGTGTAGTGGGTTTGGTCAATTGACTCTTGATCCAAATCAAAGGACAATACCATATGGACATGATTACTGATTCCCACTTGGTTACCACCATTGCAGTCAATGACAAGGAATATGACATCATAGCTCTATTCCAGACACACGAGTTCTTCAAAGTACTGTTACCCATTCTGCCATAGCACCTTGATGTTGTTGCAACACACAAACATGACTGTGGGAGAATGCAAACCATCACTGAAGTTCCAGGCCCAGAGCATGACAGGCAATATCCTTTTCCTACAGAAGCCTTACCATCACTCAGAGAAACCATTCAGTCACTTCTTCAGCAAGGTGTAATCAGGCCTTGTGTCTCAACCTTCAACTCACCCATCTGGCCAGTGAAAAAGCCCAATGGATCTTGGAGCCTTACTATTGACTTCGGGAGACTTAATCAAGTCACTCCTAGCTGCCTCAGCACCAGATGTCCTCAAATTGCTAACACCAGATCATAAGTCGTTTAGCACCCTTGACAGCTCCAATGGGTTTTGGTCACTACCACTTGCTCAGGAAAGCTAGTACAAGTTTGCTTTCACTTTTGAGGGTTGTCAGTACACATGGGCCTGTTTCCCGCAGGGCTTTCACAACAGCCCCTCCCTTTTCCATCTACACATGATGGACACCTTGCAGGGGTTCTATGCCCCCACAGTGTCTTCTGCAGTATGTGGATGACTTACTCTTGGCAACTGCCACTAAGAAGCAACATTTTGACCTCCTTGATGAGTTACTGACTATTACAGAGTGCAGGCCTCAAGTGCAACCCTTCAAAAACACAGTTGTGCCAGACAGAGGTTATCTTCCTTGGTCTGTGTATCACAGAACAAGGTAGAAGTCCAGCCTGGAAGATGATCCAAGGCCTACAAGATTTGCCACTTCCTACCAGTGTGGCAACACTCAGACATTTCCTGGGAATGGTCAACTATTCCAGGGATTTCATTTGTGATTTTGCACAAAAGGCTGCCCCTTTTGTATGAGCTCCTGAAAAAGAATGTCCCCTGGACTTGGGGTCCCATTCACACTAATGCTGTGACCCTTCTGAAACAGGCTTTGGGCCTCTGCTTCAGCACTGGTTAACCCCAATTGAGCCTTGCCCTTCCACTTGGAATCTGTTACTTCAGACATTACCATGTCTGCAGTACTTGCTCAGAAGCTTAATGGCATTCTGAGGCCTATTGCCTATACTTCCCAGATGCTATCCTCAGTGAAACAGAAGTACAGTCTTTGTGAAAGACACCTTCTGGCTACCTACTGGGCTGTTAAGCACTTTCTGTACATCATTGGGTATTCACTCATCATTTTGCACACCAATCACACCCCTACAAACTTTATGCTGTCAGACAGAGTGAAGGATGGCTCTGTATCTAATACCAGACTGACTCACTGGTCTCTTCTTCTCCAGGGCCGTGACATACAGGTACATGCTGCCAAAATGGCCTCAATTTTAGCCCATGGTCTTCTGTGCCAAGAAGCCCCACATGAATGTGCTCTCCAGCCCCCTGATTTGCCTGATCCAGGACCTTTTGTTCCCGCTACACCAAAACTTCTTGCTGACACTTCTCTGTGTCATGTGTTTACTGATGGCTCTGCCTTATATTACCAAGGAGAACAGATAGCTGGATTTGAAGTGCTCATCATGTACCCTAGTGGTAACACTGTCCATGCATCCAAACGTTGTAGTGTTGCATCTTCTCAGTATGCAGAACTGGCAGCTGTGGCCTGTGCTGTTGAACTAATACACCATGGTACCACAGATACCATCATCTTTACAGACTCTAACTAGATCTGTTGCTCCCTGACTAACTTTTTACCATTCTGGGAGAAGAACTCTTTCACATCCTCTGATGGCACCCCTGTGGAATACAAAGCACTCTTTGTGTACATTCACAATTTGACTCAACAGTTTAAGCACAAGCTGTTCATTCACAATGTGAAAGTTCATTCAAAGTCTGATCTGTACCATGTTTTCAATGACTAAGCAGGCACTCTTGCAAAAGAGGATGCTCGACACATGGGATATGGCTCACCCTGTGGCTCTGGCAGCCATACATATAGCTGTCATGAGAAAGAAGAAAACTGAATCTTTTGTGCCATTAGACTTGTCCACAGCACAAAAATCTCATCCTCTGCTGAAAGAAGTGTTCAGATTTCTAGATAAAGGAACTGAACAAGAACTGCTGACCGACAACCTTTACAAAAGACATGCAGACAAACTGCATCTTCACAGGACAGCAAGCTGATATCGTTGTGATCTGAGTTCATTCATCAGGTCCATGACACCCTGACTAGTGGACACCAGGGGGTGGAAAACACAGACCAGAGACTGAAATCTGTGGGTTGGGAGCCTAGCGTCACTATGGGATTAACTTGGATTAACTTGGAGAAATCAGACAAAGTAGGCAAGAATGCCCATTTAATTGTCTCCCACTACATAGTGGGGTTATCTCAACTTCCTGATACTCAGGAGGTAATCATCCAGCCTTATTTTAAACTGGTCAAATGTAGATGCTTCAACAATATTTGGGAGGCAGTATAGCGCAGTGGTCTAAGGCTCTGAGCTGCAAATCTGGTGACATCTAGCAGACCAGACCTGGGTTTGAATCCCACAGCTTCCACTTGCATACTGTGTGACCCTGAGCAAGTCACTTAACCTCCTTGTGCTCCCAGGTCGCTCCTGTAAAAAAGCTTTCAGCTTAGTGTGCTATACCTGGTTAAACAACCAAATAATAAAAAAAAAAAAATTATGGTAAGGTAATGAATTCCATAACCTGGTAGTACGCATATTATAAAAATTCAGCCGTTTAACTGTAAGTTAAACATTACATCCAAAACTATTTAGTTTGTGTGCAGAACAATCCTGTCCCAACAAAAAAGAATGCTAAGTTACTTACCCAGAGATAATCTGGTCCCTAGCATGCAATTCAAATTGATTTCATTGGTCCTCTGACCACCACCAGCAGGAATAAGTACGCCCCCTTGTGGTTACTGACCTATTCTCCAAATGGGTCAAGGCTTTTCTCACTCGACAATGCACAGCAAAGGCAATTGCAAGAGTCCTGGTAGAACAATTGTTTTCCAGGTGGGGCCTACCTCTTAAGGTAGACTCTGATCAAGGAACTAGCTTTACAGGTGAGTTGATGCAAGAAACATTCAAACTTCTTGATGTACACCAGAAGTTTCACATTCCCTATCACCCACAATCTTCAGGTCAGGTAGAAAGAGCCAACAGATGGATAAAGCAAATGCTATCCAAAATCATCAAGGACAATCCTAAAGACTGGGATTCCCTTTGACTTTACTCCTTATGGCAATTAGGGGTACTCCTTCAGCCATTACCCAGTGCACACCTTTTGAGGTGATGACTGGTAGAACCATGAGATTACCTGAGCATCTGCTGATTGATCTGAACACACTCACCCAGACAGAGTGTCCATGGACACATATGTCGCAAAACTGAGAGACGACATCATCAAGACCCACTTGTACTCTGCATACCATATGGGCAAGGCCCAACAGCAATATAAGATTCACTTTGACAAACACACAAGAGGTGGACTGGCAAGTTGGAGACCATGTAATGGTACTCAGATTTGCACACCCTACTCATCCCTTCTCCAATAAGTGGGAAGGACCCTACCCCATAATTAACAAGCTCAGTCCCACGGTCTACCAAATTAGACTCATTCATCAGAAGAAACCTACTGATAAATGGCTACATGCTAATCAGCTCAAATTGTACAAAAGAGAATAATTACTTTTCCTAACCCCATTGGGTGGAATTGTACCTACTGACTTTTTCTTTCTTCCTTACAGGTATCTGCGCAAAATGGCTATCTTGCATCTGATCCTCCTTCTGGGAGCACTCCCCATTGTCCATGGCAAGGATATGAAAATTATATCTGACTACAACACATGTTTAAGGCGACTCCTTCCACATCTCGACCATCATGAGGGAAGATACATGACCCCACAAAACAAACCCACTACCATCCCTGAAGGAGTCGGCATAGATGTTCCCAACAAATTAGTCACTGTTCAGGAAGGCACAGAAGCCTACCTGACCACCATGGTTGTAGCACCTGACAAATCGTCCCTCCAAACTGAATGACAAACTGGCAGACATGGACAGACACTTCCTGTTGCTCATCTTTACAAAGGTACTTTCCAAGGCTGGCCCAATACCAGAATCACCCCCAAATGGTACCCTGTCTATTTGCCAAGCCAATTACAGACATTCTGGTCTATACAACCTTACTGCTTTGATTAATCCTACCTTTTGTGATAAATACCCAGAAGACTCTGCAAGAGACTTTTGTGTTCGCAATTACATGGCTACAGTAGCTATGTTTCTATCTGTAGTATCCCCTACTGAAGTAGAACTTACTGACTGTCCCTCACAGGAACCTGGACCGCCTAGTGGTCTCACTGCCATCTCACTTTCAGGCACACTTGTGAATAATGTGCAATTTATGCACATTCCTGTTATTTTCAATCTCACCCATTGGAATAGAAACATAGAAACAAAGAAGTTGACAGCAGATAAGGACTGCAAGGCCCATCCAGTCTGCTCATTTCTTTTTCTACCTTATGAATGTGCCATTGGTCTTTGCTCTGTCAATGGCCTATCTATTCATACTCATCTGTACTGCTCCCTTATGCCTATCCCATGCCTGTTTGAAGCCCTGCACTGTATTGATATCCACCACTTCCTGAGGAAGGTCATTCCATGCATCCACCACCCTTTCTGTGAAAAAGAACTTCCTCACAATATCCCTTAATTGGCCTCCCTCTAATCCCATGCTGTGTCCTCTTGTCCTACAATTTTCAGCTGACTTTGGTATGTGCTCTAAAACTAACACTTCTAGGTTTTTCATCACTATAGAAACATAGAATTTGATGGCGGAAGAAGACCACCAGGTCCACGTAGCCTGCCCATTGTCCTTTAGCCTAGCCTTCTAACTGCTCTTGGGTTTGAGGGTTCCCTTGTATCTGTCCCAAGGATTCATGAAACCTACCACTGTGATTGCCCCCACTACCTCTGCAGGCAGGCTGTTCCAGGCATCCACCACTCTTTCTGTGAAGAAAAACTTCCTGGTGGTGGAGAACTGCCTTCCTTGCAGCCTTAGATCATGTCCTTGGGTTCTGCTGCCTTTCTTAAACTGAAAGAGATCATCTATCTGCACCTGGTTTATGCCTTTTATGTACTTAAATGTTTCAATCATTTCACCCCATCTCTTCTCTGTTCCAGGGAATACATGTTCTGTTCTTTCAGTCTATCCTCATAGGACATCTCTTGCAGTCCCTGAATAATTTTTGTTGCCCTTCTCTGCACCGTCTCCACTCGGTCACTGTCCTTTTCGAGGTGGGCCTCCAGAATTGGATGTTGTACTCCATGTGAGGCCTAACCAGTGATCTGTACAGCGGCAGGATCACTTTCCTCTTCCTGCTTGTGATTCCCCTCCCAATGCATCCCAGCATAGCGCTGGCCTTTAATGCTGCCTTCTCACACTGTTTACTTACCTTCAAGTTGTCTGAGATAATGATTCCCAAATTGCACTCTTGGGTGGAGGCAGCTAGTCTTTCCCCTCAAAGGTAATATGCCTTATTTGGATTTCTTTTTCCTACGTGCATGACTTTGCACTTTTTGGCATTGAATTTCAACTGCCATGCTCCAGACCATTATTTCAGTTTCTTGAGGTCAGCTTCCATCATGTCCACTCCCTGCTGGGTGTCAACCCTGTTGCATTTTTTGGTGTCATCTGCAAACAGATGCACCTTTCCCTGTAGTCTGTTAGCTATGTCCGATATGAAAATATTGAAGAGCAGGGGCCCCAGTACTGAACCCTGGGGCACACCACTGTTTACCCTACCTTCTGATGACAGTGCTCTGTTTACCTGCACTTTCTGGGTTCTGCCCTGTAACCAGTTTTTAACCCATCTAACTACTTCTGATCCAACTCCTGTGTGGTCTAGTTTCTTTACCAGCCTTCTGTGTGGAACTGAGTCGAAGGCCTTGCTAAAGTCTAAGTAGACCACATCTACCACCCCACCATCATCTATAACCTTTGTAACACAGTCAAAAAACTCAGTCAGGTTTGTCTGGCATGACCTAACCGCTGTGAAACCGTGCTGCTTGGGGTCCTGATGGCTGCTAGCCTCCAGGAATGCCACGATCCTCTGTTTGAGCAGTGTCTCCATTAACTTCCCTACTATGGATGTGAGGCTTACTGTCCTGTAATTTACAGAGTCCTCCCTGTTGCCAATTTGTGGAGTAGGACCATGACTGCCCTTTTCCAATCTTCGGGTACCTCCCCACTCTTTAGGGATTTGATGTATAGTTTAGCCAGTGGGGCAGTCAACTCTAATCTCAGTTCTTTTAAGATCCTGGGGTGCATTTTGTCTTGCCCCATGGCCTTGTCAACTTGCAGTTTATTTAGTGCCTCCAGTACTTCAGTCTCTGTGAAGGGGCTAGTATCAACCCCTTTTCAGGGGTGTTGTATTTTGCCATTTCTGGACCATCGCCTGGGTCCTCCTCAGTAAATACCGAGCAGAAGTACTTGTTCAGGATTTCTGCTTTTTCTGGGTTGTCTTCTGTTGTTTTCCCTTCCTGAGTTGTAATCTTGACTATACCCCTTTTTGCCTTCCTTCTTTCCTGAATTTATCTGAAGAAGGATTTGTCTCCTCTCTTCTATACTTGCTTCTGTCTGTGCTTTTGCCTGCTTTATTTTTTTGCTAGCTTCTTTCATGTTATCCTTGTACGACACCCAGTCTTCTTCCTTGTTTGTTCCCTGGTATAGCTTGAACGTCTTCTGTTTTTCTTTCACTATTTTAGCCACTTCCTTTGAAAACCATAAGGGGTTTCATTTTCTTTTCACTTTGGTAACCCTCCTGGCACTTTGGTCAGTTACTGTCTGGATTGCTTTCTTAAGTTATTAGATAATCTTGCAGAATACCACACAAACACATACACAAGATCCTGTGGCTGGTCCACATACTACTGAACACTTTTTTTATTCAGGTCTAGACCTAACCCTGATAACAAGAAAATGTCCTCATCACACACTGCCAACCGTTGTACCATCCATGACACAATGTTCATCACCTTCACTGTTTCTTTGCCATGTTTTGATCCAGAGACTGCCATCTTTGACAGATTGGCCTCCATCCATTTCATTGGGCATCTTGGTGAGTACATCTACTGACAGAGAGAATCGATCTTCCACCTCTTCTAGTCTTTCATCCCACCCTGGAAGCTTGGGTGGTGCTTCATACAGACTGCTGTGCCAAAAAGGAATACCACTACTTATATCGCTGTTACGTATTTGATGTCATCAAGCCGGTTTGTGGATACTCACTGGACAGCATCGATTGGTCTTTTGCTTTGGACTTGGACATTTCTTCAAATGAAACTGGTACACGTAGGGTAACAGCATCATCAACTACATCAACACCAATGGGCAGCACTGGATGTCTTTATCAGAACTACGCTTCACTGCAAGACTCATGAATCAATCTTTCACCTGCCCAATTCAACTGTATAAATGGAGGCTCCCTACAGTGGAAGTGTCATATAATTCTGATGGTCAGTACTGTGTGGTCACTAATCATAAATCATTTTCCTATGGGTCTAAAACCTGTAACATACAGATTCCTAATTTTTGTTTTATTCCTCATCAAACTACTGTGATTGTTCATACAGTGATTACTCCTGTTCCCATCCCAGAACCTGACGTTATTGATACTGACCCTGAATATTTGCTTGCTCTATCTCAGCATTTATCCATTTTTAATATCCATATTGATTCCTTGACCTTGTCACTTAAGACACTTTTAGATAGAAAGGATACTCATCTCATCTACATCAGCAATAACATCTCCAAAGATGGAGAAGCCCTTAACACCCTTATTCATGATGGTGATTTAAGCACCACACTTTCCAATACATGGTTAGAGTCTTTAAAGGTTTTGTTATTGTACAACTGTTTTTGATTATCTTTTTGATACAAACTCTTTGCCATCTATGGCACACTCTAAAACAACACCGTAGACAACTTAAATTCCTTTACAAGGCTTGTGCATCAGGTCTGTAAATGATGGATATTGTGCCCACACCTTACCACTAGTGTTGTTGCCTTTTCTGTAAGGCAACAAGGGGGAAATGTTACACTTGGTTCCCTCACCCTTACAGGCAACCCTCTGTGCACCTCTGACAATATCTATTATTATGTTATGCATAATTAGTATTAACATTTAGGGCGTTGGTACTTACCGTATAAGAGTAAGTTACCGGAGATATTATTACTGTGATCATTGCTAGTAACGCATAAGTAATGTGCCGAGAATACAATTCTGTGCTCTCTGTCTATTCTTCTGAGAAGTCATTGTATAGCCTACACTGCCATCATGTGGATTTGTGTAACACTGCACTTATCTCCTGTATTTTGTATGAATTCTTCACTCTCATTTTAGTTGCTTTTACACTTTTTGTATCTCTCTAGATACACTGTGGAGCCATGTGACTTTTAGCCAATAGGGCTTGTTTTATGTATCCAACTTACCTATGAAAGTAATAGTTGCTATAGGTATTATCATAGTACATAACTTGCTGTATTACATTTTCCCACCAAGACTGTCTTTATACCCTGGGGTATTGGGAAACTCTGGCTCCCAGTGTCTGTTTGGTAAGACCTGTTTTAGGGTATAAGTCTGCTTTTGTGTAATAAACAAGTTTATTACTGCATCTGTCACTTGTCTGTTGTTTCTTCTGCTGTTTTTTTTACCACCAAGAACCTGAGAAAGGCTTGACACCCTGACAGCAATATTTTGTATTCTACCTACCACTGTGTTATGTAGCTCCTCTTGGTTACCAGTAGAGTCTACATTTGCAGTAGTGGCCAGGCCCATTTTCTTAAGTGTAATATCTAGTTCTTTTAGTCAGGACCAACTTTTCAATGATGTATTATTTCTTATATCATAGGTTAGACTATCTGCCCAACAATCATATAGGACAGAATCCTCATTTTTATTATTACATATTTTAAGGAAATAGTGAAACTGTCTTATTTTTGACTGAGCAACCAAACATGAACTACCCATTTCTGCCCTTAAAAATTTAGCTGGTGTAAACTGTGGCAAGTTAAGTGTGAGCCTAATATAAATATTCTGCATAGGTTCTAGGGTTTCAACATTTTTGCACTTTCCCCAGACCTCTGACCCATATAAAATAGTTCAGTCTAGCTTCATATTATAGGTTTTTAATAGTGCAGTAGCTGAGTTTTTAATATATTGTTTGGAAAATGTATTTATTGCTAAAACCAATTGCCTTCTCTTTTTTTCCTTTCTTCTATGTGGTTTCCAAACATTTTTATTTTGCAGTGTAACACCTAAATAAGGATAATTGTTAACTAATTCAACCTTTTTTCCATCTATTTTCCAACAATAGTTTTAATTATTCGGTTTATTAATAGCCATAATTTAGGTATTTTCAATATTAATAGATAGATGTAGTTCCTTTAATACAATTAAGCACAATTTGCAAACCATTTGCACTACCAAGTACTAAGTAATCTATATTCATTCCTTAACAGTACCAGTCCCTTGCCATAAGTAAAATCCATGTTTTTTTCTGTGCAACTGAATAATTTTATTACAAATCTTTTTATATTTGCCACATCGTGCATCATACCAAGGTGCACTATTAAGGGTCTGTATCATTTTTTTACCACATGCATTATATTGTAACCCATCTTTCATATATGAGATCAAATCATTAAAATAACTGATAATATCTGTACCAGTAGCAGTTAATAATAAATCTTTCCTTCTTGATGCCTCTTAACTTTGTTATATATTATCTATTTTTTGTTGTCATCAAAGGATCCCATTTAATATGCTCATTCAAAATTTTTGTATATTTGATCTGCCTCATTTTCCATGTCTTTATTGATCATTATGTTAAGGTCATATTCCAAGTCGATTGTCATAGCTATTGGAAAATGGTCAGACATATTTTCATGCAGAATTCTAAAAAATGTTATTTTAGTAAAGAAGGCAGCATCTACTACGACTAAGTCCAGTAGGGTGCCACTTGTTTTGGTTGGAAATGTATATTCACCCAATATGTCCTTCTTACTATGGCCATTTACTATATATAAATTGTATTTAATTATGAAATTTAATAATGAACTACCTTTTTTATCCTTCTTTTTATCCTTTCAATTCCTTATTGGGATATATAGGTAATACCCATGTTCTTTGTTATTAGGGAACAGATCTAATTCATTCATACTACCAACATGAGCATTCCAGTCTCCCATTATTGTAACGTGTCTTATGTACTGGCTGATAACACAACTCATCCAACAATTGTGATAGTTCATTAAGTTGTTTCCCAAATTCCATAATTTTCAAATCCAATGGAAAATATACATTAATCAGAAATATACACTTTCCTTTTTCTGTAATCAGATCTAGAGCCTTCCAGTTTGCAAATGTTGATAGATATGTCTTCTTTATAGACCATTTATTTTTTTGTATTAAGCAGAACCATCAAGCCACCCTTATATCAACCTTTTATACTAGACTTTTTCCCAGCTAAAGCAAACTGACAACAACCTTGGAAGTTAATTTGGCAATTAGAATCTAGTCATGTTTCTTGTACTAAGATTATATCAAATGTTTTTAGCAGGGAATACCAGGAACCATCATTTGTTTTCCCATTTACCCCTGCAATATTCCAGGACAATATTTCTAAGCTCCGAACCTTTCCTAAGAGTGGCTTGATGGTTTTCCCTGTATTTCAATCTGACAGTTCCAAAATAGAATTATCAGATTCTGAGCCTAATGACATTCATGATAATAATTCAAATTTATTATGCAATGATACATTTGTCACACATTTACAATTTCACTGTTTATTTCTCTCATATTGTTCTAATTCCTCAGAATCTTCCAACACTATACTACTACAGTATTAATTCTTTCACCTCATTGTTTTCTTCCTCTAATTATTTTTTCAAACTCTGGAGAACCTTTCATTTCATATTCAATAACCTCTGGTTTTTGCAGATATCTGACAATAGTTTGCTGTTGTTCATTCCCCATTTTCTGCCCCTGTTGATATTGCTGTTGTTGTTTATTTACTTCAAGATGGCTACTGAAGTTCCTGATTGTTGTATCTAGGTAAATTTCCATTTATGCAACTTATTTTTTTGTTTTCAATATTTTCTGCCTGATCCCCTGATTCCTAACAACCAGGCACAACTAGCCTTTATCAGGCAGAGCTCTGTATCTATATGCTGAAACCAGATCCTCTCAGGATACTCTAGATTTTAACTGACTTTTAATGATATTTTGAACCACTATTTTAAGCGGGAATGGTGTCTCCCTTTGTGCCTTTGGTATACCCTTAAAATATACAGTATACAGTTTTTCTTCCTGATTATATCTTTGTCCATCTTTTTTCTCTTCCATTCCTACCTTATTATACCTTTGGTTTTTCAAGCACTCCACTCTTACATCTACCACCTTTTTCTGCAGCTCTTCTTTATATGGCATTGTCTGAATTCCCTTATCCTTAAATCTGTCCAAAGAACCTTTATTTTTATTCCTTCCAACTTTTACTTGCTTTTTCTTACTCTTATTTTCCATTTCAAGGAGCAACATTTCTTTATATTCCTTATTTGCTATCTCTGTTGTAATTTCTTTTATACTTTTCACACTTTCTTTTTTATCATTACATTATTTACAACTTGCTTGAGTTCCTCCAATTGTTTCTTTTGGTCTTCTAGTTCTTTCATTATCACCCCATAGATAAATTCTTACAGACAAGAACTGTTTTAATTTCAGATAATTGTTTACTGATTAGTATATTTGCCTGTACATTATAATCTTCCAAAAGTGTTGAATTTCGGTTAGTCTGAACTTCTGGTGTATTTTCCACATTAGTTTTAGTACTTATAGGGTCATTACTTTGAATACTTTGATTATTTTCACTATGGGTTTCCCTCTATTCATAAAAGGTGCAATGAACTTATCAAAATCAGTAAGATAATCTCCATTTTGATTTGTTTTGTCAGTCTCTTCCCCGTCCTTAGGTCCCTCCAGCTGTTCCATAACCCCTTCTTTCAAATCAGGTAGAATTTCCTTTAGGGACTGGTTTTGTGTTTCTTAAGCCTTGATTGTTTTAAAAATATAATTACCAGTTGGGCTATTATTGTCCTCATCTAAAGAAGTATAGGTAGGTTGCCTAGGGGAGAATGTCCTAGGTGACATCATTGTTTTATTAATTACACCCATGTAATTAGTGATTGCTTTTATTTCTCCCTTCCTTTTTTGTCTTATAGTCCACTTTTACAAATTTTTCATTTTGTAATTTCATAGCTTCACTTGGTAAGTTTTTTCCAGTTCTAGAGAAACACAATTTTATGCCATTATAATTTGTACAATAGATGCTGCACACACAAAAATACAATATACTTTGAGAAGAAAAAGTAGAGAAGCATAGTATTAAATCAGAAATATCTTTTAAGTAGGGCTACTTCCTGCAGAGGTTTAATGTCCTGACCCAATCAGGTCAAATAGTTATATCAAATTTAGTATCCTGGGTTTCCCTCCTAAGTTTTATATTCCTTCCAAGTGGTAAACCTCCAGACAGACATCAAGGTTTTTCCACAATTTCTTTCCTCTAGGGTTTGTTCAGAATCCTATATTGGTATGCCATGGTACACACACAAAAAGCTAGAAAACATAGACAAAATAATTATTTTAAAAAGGTACTATGACTTTTATGATTAATTTAATAAAAAAGGCCCATCTCAAAATGAGCCCCTGTTTTCAACAATATGCTAAATATAAGGTCCAGTAATCAATAAAAATTAACAACCTCAAAAAATAAAAGCTTACACCAACAGGCCCATAGACTAGGGCTCATACTGGGGACTGTAATAAAAGTCAGCCAGGACCTAGAACTCTTCCATAAATCAGTAGCTGGAAAATGCAATAGCAGCTATTAGGAGCTTCCAATTAGTTCTGGTCTTCACTTGTCAAACAAACAAAAACACTTGCTGCCCTAAGTATACAGGGTATGGATTTGATGGGCTAAAAACAAATTAGGACAAGAAAAAGCTTTCGCAAAAAGTAAAATATAACTCATCAATTGCAGCAGTAAAAAAAAAACTTACAAAAACAAAGTTGTATTGTGCTGTACTGTGCTGGTGTCTGGTGTGTCTGGCGTTAGTGGATTGCAAAATGGCTACCACTATCTCAGAATGCCGACACATGCATTATAAGCCATATCAAGCAAGTCACATGATGTGTATAGCGTGAATTTCAAAATCACAATATTAACAATTTATATAAAACATTAAAAAAATATAAATAAGAATAAAAAAACATTGATTTAAAATCACAGGGAGCGAGAGAAGAATAAATAATATGCAGAAAAGTGACACTCGTTTAACATTAATCATAACACTGTATAACACCAGCAATCATGTATAGAAGTTCAGTTCAGGAATGCAAAATGCAAAATGTGAAATTTGAGAGGTCCTTAGTCCTTAGGCTTGCTCTTTACTCTAGTTAATGCTGAGTTCTTTCTTTTTTTCTATTCATTCCTCACTCACTCACGCCTTACTCCTCCAGCCTCCACTTCTGCTTCTACTTGTATTTCATACTTACATCATGCACTTCTCTCAACTCCCAACTCTTAACTTCCAAATTCTGTTCCTTTAGATCCTCTTCTGTTGTAGTCTCATTCCTTCATCTCCTTCTTCCTCTACCTTGCTTCTCAACTCAGTTCAACTCAGCTCCACTCTCCTGTCTTCCACTCCTGGCGGCTCCAAAAACAGCAGGCTTCAGTCCCCCACAGGACTCCCTCACTTCTCCTCCCCAAGGGGTGGGCTCCTCCACCACAATACTCCTGCAACCTGCAGGAAGACAAATGAGAACCAGCAGATGGATGCCAAAGAGCAAGCAGCACAAGATGTACTGGAAAGAATCTGGAACCTCTTACAAAGAATATATTGCAATACACTTTATCCAAAATTCAGGCAATGGTGGTTTACCTTCACTAGGTAAGAGTATTACTTTTCCAAAATCCTGCTGTGCTCCTGTAGCAACAGCATGCAGCCGTTCTGCTCTGTCTCTCACTCTACCAACTCTTGAAGGAGCTTAGCATGGCCATCTGCGAAAATGTCCAGATTGCCCCAATTTCATTACTGTATTTCATCCACAATAAAGCTAACATTATCTTCAATGTAATAACAAACACCTGCTTGACATCAGCTGCACATGCCAACAACAAGCACTTTTTCCCCCAAACTGGTTTACATGTTTAGAGCTAGTCATTATAAACTGTCACTGCTCAGCAATCGTAAAATAAAAAAAAATTGCGACTTGATGTACAAGACCCTAAATAGTGTTCACTGTGTATAATTTGCATAGATTCACATATATTTACCTCACCTCATATTTCCCACCACAGATCTCGGCAACTCAAGGGGTGAATGTAATGCATACATAATGTGTGATATTTAAATTACCATCACATGTCAAGAAGACTTGCACACCAAGTAAGCTGGTCACAGAATGTACATCACAAAATATACATCACAAGTTATGTGAAAAAATGCAAGAATTATTTTATTAACACTTACACATAGCAATAATGAAAAACCAGACATGTAAAACTGTCCTATAGCCTAGGTTTTTACACTGTATGTCTTTACATATGCTGGTTTATGTTTTTTGGCCCACGCATCCATATTTACCTAGGCGACACTTTTTGCTGTACATTGATATTTAAATTACCCATATCTACCTCCCTTCTGGTTTTATAGCTGAAACTGTTTTTTCACAGAGACTACAGAAATATGGTGCTCCACCAATATATCCATTTTGGAGGTTGTTCTGAACAAAATGCATCGCTATGTATTGTCCATCTCTAAGTGTGTCCCTGCATAAATTTTAAGAGCGGAATTTGTTACATGAAATATGTACCAAACCATTTTATGAGATCAAAAGCCAAATTAAGAACAGGGTTTGGGATGTTACAATTGGACTTGACTTCTTTCATATTTCTTCTCTGAAATTTTACAGATGGTACAAACAGTTTAAACGTTCTCATCAGCTTTAGTATTACTTGACACAATTATCTAATACCCTTGACCATAAAGTAATCACGAGATTTAGAATGGAACTGTATAAAGCTAATTATATATTCTTTAAACAAAACCAACTGGGGATAATGACTAGATACTGCAAATGTGGAAATCTAGTCAAAGATGATCTAAAACATGTAACTCTTCTGTGCCCTTAGTATAATGTTAAAGAGGGCTTACTGGTTGGGACCTATCCTGTCCCATTGTCGCACCACTCCATCTAATAATGTCTTTCTTATATAACACTCACAGTTCTGCAATTTTGAATAGATTGGTTGGTTATTTAAAATCTCTGAAACTATGAAACAGTGTTACTTCGTATGACCTTAGTGACACTGTACTCTGTATTTGGGAGTATGAGAGGTATTTTTCTTTTTTTTTTGCCACTCGTGACTTCTTTTCCAAAATTTTTTGGAATTTATTTGAGATTATGGAAGACAATACTTTCCTGGGGCTGTAGGTAACCAGAATCAAACCTGATTAAGTTCCATTTAATCCTGTTTGCAGGACAGCTAAAGGATAAATCCTCTCAGATTCTCTTACTTAAAACATGATAGAATTAGTCTTTTTAAAACGTTCATTGCTTCTGCTCAGAATTATTATGTTAAAAGTAGGAGTGTAATTTAGACATATTCATACAAGTATTTCAAGAACTCATGATCAATAATTTTGTAGATATCAATACTGGGATTATTGACTTTTTCATTCTTTTTATATCACATCTAATGGTAACAACTGCTGGTAGTTTTTGCATCTTGAAAAAGTTGGTCTACTTTGCCTTTGTCATTTAATATGTGATATTAATAAATCCAATGTACCAGGGATCCATATGTTCAATAGAAACTCTATACTCATGAAGGATCTTAAAAAATATGGAAATGTAATTTTATCCTTGTATATCGTGTATTGTGGATATGTGACTATATTCCCACTGTTTTTATGTAATGACATTTGTCAGTCAATAAACTTGAAACTTAAACTACTAACACCAATACTAAATTGGCAGTCTTTGGAGAGGCTTCACAAAATGATAGAAAATATAAAACAACACACAAGTAAATTAAATAAAGACAGAACACACACAAACATTATATGACAGACTTTTATTATCAAAACAGGCAGTATTAAATAAATACTAGCTCTTTAAGCATTACAAAACTGCAGAGTAGGAAGAAGGGCAGACAGCAGGGACTCAGAAGACCCTCATGATAGCATGCCTTCAAGGATGGCAAGGCAAAGCCATCCAATTAATGGATCATCTTCAAAAAAGCAATCTACTGGATAGCTATTAGTCAGGATTCCATGAATAACATGGCGCGGTGGTCTCCATGATGGGAGGGTCTTGGATGACATCAACAAAGCTATGGACTCAGGCCAGATAACTGACTCTGTCATTGTTGACCTCTCCAAGGCCTTCGATATGGTTGACCATCAAATCTTAATTATTTAGGTTAGTGGAAGTAGGGGCTAATAGAGAAACTCTGAAATGGTTTTGCTCATACCTCAAACATAGGAGCAAAAAACTGTTATAAATGATGTTGTGTCTTCACTACTACCAGTAGTTAGAGGCATACCACAGGAATCAGTCCTTGGACCCTGTTTTTGATCTATCTAAAAGGATTTGGAGATAGTGTCTCAGATGTGATATACCATTTATATGCAGATGTCATAATTTTACATACCTCTGCTGCTTCTCTGATGGAAGTACAAAGTAAGCTGCAGAATAGCTTTGATGGATTGCAGGATTATTTTAGGAACTCTAAACTCAAATTGAACACAGGAAAGACAAAGTGTATGTCGTTTGGAACCACAATGAAGATTAAGGCTTGTGGGGTGGGAGGGTCTGTCTATAACTGACGCTGAAGGGGTCCAATTGGAGCAGGCTGACTCCTACAAATATTTAGGGTTCTGGTTAGGCTCATCGGGTACAGGCAAGGGACATGTGGATGAACAGATTTCACAGATTGGTAAGAGGGTGGGGCTTCTGTATCGCAATCAAAACTGTTTCGATTGTTGCACTTTACAAAGAATAGTTCAAGTACAGGTTTTCCTAATATTTAACTATTGAGATGACCTTTATGACTACTCTACTAAAGATAGATTACAAAAATCAGACACCTTGTACAATCGGCTAGCTAGGTTAATTTTGAGATGCCCCAAAGAGACACATCACTGTGTCCTGCACAGATGGTTAGGTTGGGTTTCCCTTGCAGATAAACAACACCTGCATACATGTGTTTTAGCACATAAAAATGTTTTGGGCATGATCTCTGATTATTTTAAAGTTAAACTACATGAGAGGAAGATAAATCCATCTTTAAGAAATTCTGTTTTTCAGGAACTAACAGTACCCATAACAAAAACACAAAGGTCAATGTACTTTTACAGTCAAATGGTCCCTTTTTACTCAAATCAATTGCCACACAAATTTTGACTTCTTGACTCTAAACCTTTATCAACAAAGGCAGTAAAACAGTGGTTTTTGGATTCTAACTTAGCACAACAAAATGATGTTGTGGTTACTCATATAATTGACTATTTGGTTTTCCTTTGTATTTATGATTGTATTTATTATGTAATTGCAAATATTTTTGTCTAATTGTTTGCATGTTGTGCATGAAGGGTCACCATTTCAAGAAAGCTTTGCTCAATGATTACAGCTCTAATAAAATTAAATGAAACCTATGAAACATTAGATCCAGACTCTAGCGTTCAGTGAAAGTATGGACAGAAAGCCATTGTAGTGGCAGAACTCATGTGAACTGCCAAAACTGAATGAAAACAAGTCACAGATATGTCGATGCCATGGGTGGCATACCCATGGACAGGACCAGAAAGTTTGTTACCGTGCTTATGACTAGTGCAAAGATGGCACAGAAGGTTACCTGAAGAAGTGACCTATGGGTCCCCATAAGCTTGTATACAATACCATCTTTGTGTTAGACATATGACAGTCCAATAAAAGGTATCAAACTATCCAATGACTATGACTCCTGTAGTCCAAATAGAAGCATGAGGCTCTATGGCACTCAAGAGAATACAGGATAACTTCTCCAGAATTCTGAGGGAAGGAACAAATACAGGAAATGTGGATAATTTAGTTCAATGTGAACTCAGATGCCATCCTAGAAAGGTTATGTGGTAAAACCTGATCCTAGTGAGACACAGGGTAGAGAGCATCCATAGCCAAATCTTTCAGCTGGAAAATACTTAAAGCCAAAGTCTTTGCCACTAAAAGCAGCATTTTCAAGGAAAGGGAATTCATATCATGGCAGCTGGGGTTCAATGCCAAGAAGTGCAAGGTAATGCACTTCGGAGCAAAGAACCAGGGGAGGAATGATCAGCTGGGAGGGGTACAGTTGGGGAGTATGAAAAACTCTGTTCAGTGTAGGAAGGTGGCAGCAAAGGCCAACAAGATGCTGGGATGCATAGTGAGAGGAATCTCCTCCAGAAGTAGGGAGGTAGTCCTCCCCTGTACAAGTTACTGGTTAGGCCACACCTGGAGTACTGTATGCGGTTCTGGCACCTGTACCTGAGGAAGGAGGTCAGATTGTTGGTGGGGGTGCAGTGTAGAGTGACAAGATGATCCAGGGATTGGAGGGCAAGCCCTATGAGGAAAGGCTGAGCGAGCAAGATATGTATTCATTGGAGGAGAGGAGGGATAGAGGGACATGCTTGAGACCTTTAAGTACTTGAAAGGGATGAACAAGACTCAAACAGAGAAGATCTTCCAATTAAGATGAGGAAGAGACATGAGAGGGCACAGTCTCGGACTGGAGGGGGGAAGATTCAGAAGGCAGGTAAGGAGACAGTTCTTCACGGAAAGGGTGGCGGGCAAGTGGAACATTCTACCACAGAAGGTGGTGGCCTTTAAGATGGTGGGCAGTTTCAAGAGGGGATGGGACAGGGTGAGGGTGAGGGTAAATCTAAGGAGGGGAGGAGTGGGAGGGGCAGCTGCAAGATGAGGGGCTAGCTGCACAATCAAGCAAACTCGACAGATCGTAAGGCCTATTTCTGCTGGCATTTTCATATGTTTACATGTTTGTATATCACAAGTGGCAGCTAATTTGAAATGAGCTTATAGAGACTCCAGAAACAATTTAGGGCACCACACCAGCATTGGCCTATTGACAGGGAGATGCAAATTCAGAAGAACTTTGAGGAACCTGTGAGACACCTCCAGCTGGGCTACAGTCTTGCTTCCTGAAAGGACATGAAAGGCAGCAATGGCTAAAAGATGTGCAGATGGACTAGAGGGTAAGGTTTGTCTGTTTGCAGATGACACCAAGATATGCAACAGAGTAGATGATCCAGATGGGGTGGGCAGAATGGGAAGAGATCTGGATAATCTGGCAAAATGGTCGGAAGAGTGGCAACTGGGGTTTAATGCAAAGAAGTGCAAGATCATGCACATAGGGAAGAGAAACCCTGAAGCCACCTATAGGTTGGGAGGGGAGTTGCTGGCAATCACAAGGGAAGAAAGAGACTTGAGCATCATCATCACAGATAAATCATCCAAGCAGACCACTAAAGCAGTAGGTAAGGCTAGAGGGATGTTGGGGTGTATTAGTAAGGGTATCGCAAGTCATAAGAGAGAGGTAATAATCCCTCATTACAAAACACTGGTTAGGCCCCATCTGGAGTACAGCATGCAGTACTGGAGGCTGTACCTGCACAAGGACATTAACAAAATGGAGGCAGTCCAGAGAAGAGCAACCAAAATGGTGCAGGGACTGCATCAGAAAACATGTGCAAACAGATTAATGGAGCGCAATATGTATACCCTAGAGCAAAGGAGGGAGAGAGGTGATATGATTGAAACATTCAAACATCTTAAGGGCATTAACAAGGTGAAAGAGTCTAACATGTTTCAATATAAGAAAAATAGCAGGACAAGAGGACACAGCATGAGATTAGAGGGAGACCAATTAATGGGTAATGTGAGGAAGTTCTTTTTCACAGAAAGAGTAGTGGATGCATGGAACAGCCTACCTCTGGATGTGGTGGATATAAATACAGTGCAGGGCTTCAAACAGGCATGGGATAGGCATAAGGGAGCAATACAGATGAGTATGAATAGATAGGCCATTGACAGAGTACTGGCCTATGGCACATTCATACAGTAGAAAAAATGGGCAGACTGGATGGGCCTTGTGGTCCTTATCTGCCATCAACTTCTATGTTTTTATGTTTCTATGTCTGAGGTGCAGCAAAAGACATGGTCAGATATTTCTAGATATCCCTAAAGAGATTCCCTCTGGTGGTGCTAATGAGATATTGTAGGCAGGTAATTTCTCTATAGATATCACAGAAATTTCAGGAAATATCTGTCCATATCAGTTGCTGCAACTATACCTTCACTAACGAGCGTTAAAGGCCATAGTCCAACAGAGACAGGAGGTAGTCTAAGACACTCTACACCAGGCATGAGAAAGAAAGTTAACAGCACAAAGAAGCCCAGCATCCCATCAGTATGCCCACTGTACCCAACTGCCCTATGTAGGCTCTAGTGGCCATCCATCTCCCTTACCCATTTCCTCTAATCTCTTAGTATGGCCAGAAAAGGTCCAGGGAGTGAGTGCCACGCGCCAAATGCTGAAATTGTTCCACTTCAGGAAATGTGTGCATGTAGAAGATTTACAAGCTGTATGTAAAATGTCTGAAACCACCCGTGAAATCTGAAAACAGAACAATTTGACATCCTCAGGAACCAGCATGAAGTTGCAGGGACAGAAGGTTTAAATGCAATAGACAGTACTGGTCTTGCGTCAGGAGCACTGCTTTTAGATGGAATAGAGTAGGTTCTTCTGCAAACTGCCAGGCTGGGGAAACCAAATATGTGTGGGTCAGAATGGGGTTACAGTATCCAGCAGGTCTCTTCCTCCCAAAGCTTGCCCAATGCATGCTGAATCAGGGAGACTGGAGGAAAATCATACAGAAACTGCCCATCCAGGAGTGCAACAACACATGATGCCGAAAAACTCCTCTTAAGTAAGCAAGTAGAAATGCTTGAGTTATGTGTTGTGTAGTGATGCAAAACGTCCAATTCTGGATGACCCCAGTGGGATAAGAAATCTGTGACCATGTCATCCAGGAGTTCCCTTTTGTGGGACTGAGCAACCAACCTCCTGAGAAAGTTCACTGAGATATTTGGAGACCCAGACAGAAACATCATGATGATGTACACATTGTGTGCAAGGGCCTAGTTCCACACTCTCATGACTTCTCTGCAGGGGGTTAGGAGTGGATATTCCATTGTTTTCTGAGGTAGTGCATGACACAAAGATTTTCTGTCTGTTCCATCAGAGGATGACCCTGAACGTGAAGGGTGAAGGCTAATAGACCAAGAAGAACAGCCCTCATCTTGAGCATGTTGATGTGAACTGAGTGGTCTGTGATGGGACACTACTCTGGGTTCTTAGGGAACCAAGATGGCCACCACCCTGTGCTAGCAGCATTGGTGGTAAGGACCTCCAGAGGGACAGTGAGAGGAATAGAGATCACCAAAGCAGATGTCACTAGCACAGGACTTTGTGTAATGGTTTTGTGACCAGGATAAGGTGGTCAGTGGATTGGGTAGCTTGGGACCCAGTGGGTACAAGGCATCTGTTGGGAAATGCTCATGTGGATATGGACCATTGGAACAGTCATGATGGTCACAGCCATGAGACCCAGGAGACAGTGTATGGACCTTGCAGAGACATGGGCTCGGTAGGTGATTATTGTAGCTTAAGCAATTAGAGTGCCCATTTGGAATTCTGGAAGGAATGCTTGAAGCTAAGTTGTGTCCAGGACAGCATCTATAAACTGAAAGCACCAGTAGGAGGTCAGGACTGATTTGGATTAATTGACCAGGATAATCGGTTGAACAACTGACAAATCTGTATTGCCGCAACCCTGAAAGACACCTAAGTAAGCAAATCAATCATGTAAGGGAAAATACACAAGGCTTTCTGGTATCAAGGCAAAGCCACAAATGTGAAGCAGTTGGTGAAGACTGTGGCACCAGGGATATAATTAGTAGTGCTCGCCCTCTAACAGGAAGTGAAGATGCTGTGAATGACTCACTGGATCTTGATGCAAGGATATGCATCCTCATGACCAGGGTGCAGAGCCAGTCCCCTTGTGAGAGCACAGAAAGGAGCAACTAAAGCAAGATCATGTAAAACTTTCTGCACGTGATGTATTTATTCAGATCTCCAAAGTCTAAGACAGAGTGTGGATTACAGTACCTGTCTTCTTTGTGACAAGTACTGGCTTTTGAAACCCCCCCATTCAGTCAGGGGAACAGGCTGAGTATACTTTTGTCCAAGACAGTGTGCACTTCAGTCAGTAGGACAGACAAGTGGTCTGAGCAGTAATAACATGGGCTGGGAGGAGAGGGCATAGGAGGAAGTGCAAGTAGTTCCAGTGCATGGACTTCCTGGATAATATCTAGGACCCACCCATCTGATGTGATTTCCTGACATTTCATCAGAAACAGGAAGATCCTGCCCTCCACCTGAACACCTGATAGAAGAGTGGGGGGGGGTGGAAGAGAGTCAGAATGTGGGGGGGGTGGAAGCTCCACCAGTACCTGACACTTGGGGCCTTAACTGGACTGTTGCTTGGGAGTGGTCATCCCTGAGGCAGACCAGCTCGAAGCCTGTCAATGAGAGGAATGAGAGCCTCTGAAAAAAGACCCAGCACCATGCCCATGAGAAGGGTGGGGTGTAAGGAACTTCAAGGAACAAAACATATTTTTTAAAATTCTTTAACTCCTTCAGAGTGAGCTCCACTTCATGGCCAGATAGTCTCTGGCCAGAAAAAGGCAAAGTTAAGGACCAGTTGTTAAACACCAGTAGCAAATCCAGCAACACACATCCATTAATATTTGTGAAGGGAGAAGGCAGATGCAGGTTTATGAGTACAAGCATCAGGGGCATCATATGTAGAATGCAATAAATGCTTTCTGGGTTCCAGCCTACTGTATGTACAACACACTGCTGGATTTCAATTTTAGCACTGCTGCTACGTAATTTATCTACCATGGTAAAGAATTCCAGAAGATATTCTAATATGTAATCATGCAGGTAAGCCTGGTAAATGGCAATACAGAGGCACAGTGAGTTTGAGGCATTAGTCTGCTTTCTCATAAAGTCCAATTTTCTAGATTCTTTGTCAGAAGGTGAAAAGCTTATATGATGTGAGCCCTAGACCTGTAATAAATGGCCTTAACAATGACCAAATCAGTTTCATGATAGGTAGTAAACAAAGCCTTGGTAGAAGAGTCTGAATAATATTTTTCTACCTTACAAAGGACAGCTAGTAAGTACTGAACAAATGTGAGGCAGCCGTGGTACTGTAGCATCCACCACAAAAGGATAAATAGGAAGAATGATTATGGAAGGAGTTGGGGAGACTTCCAGAAATTCATATAGTTACCTCTTAAAGGAGTCCTCTTCCTCTGCATCAAAGCCTAGATTGTTCTGAATGAGGCATAGCAAAACCTGAAATGAGGAACCTGTGGAGGTGACCTGGGTGTATAAACAACAGTACTTTTACTACAGGAGGAGACAGGACAACTAGCCTCAAACCCATAAACCAATTTCTCCACCTCACCACCAGAAGGTTTGTATTGTACTCTTCTTCCTTCTCAGGCTAAGGATGGGAGAGGGATTATATGGACAACAGGCTGCTGATGCAATGAAGGGGTTGGCAGAATGGCAGGGACTGCAGACCAAAAGGCACCCAAAGCCTATGGCAATTGGAGTAATAATAATGGCTGTGCTATCAACAGAGTAATTGTCAATGGAAGGGAAGGCAATAGCCTCTGAAATAGATCGGAGACAGTAGTCAGAACAATAGCACGAGCACCAATGATGATGGCCAGCAGTGTCAACAAAGAAAGTTATGATGGGACAGTTCCAATCAGCAATGTATTGGTAATGAACTGCATGTCCCTGACATCAGGTAAGCTAGAACTGTGCTCAGCCTCGGTGTTCAAATAATGGACAAGATGATGACTGAGAGCAACAAGCTCTAACTTTGATATTGGCACCTCCTCCTGCAGGATGGTTATGCACTCAAGAGAGTGGTGACAGGGCCTTGGAAGGGTCACTGGTGGTTGTGACACCAGCTCCAGGTTGTACCTGTGCTGGAAAATGTCCAGGACACATCAGTGGTTACTGTCTGTGACTGGGACAGAATCAAAGAGATATTTCTCCCTCCCAAGTCCCTGATGGAGGATCTGGAGGATAAGGTAAAAGCAGAAGGAGTAGGTTGGTTCCCCACATCCTTGGGGGCTTTGTAGGGGGACCACATGAACTGCTGCTGCTGCTGCTATTGGGGAGCATAATCTCTTCTCTGGCCATGGAGGGTAGCAGCAAGTGTTCTTGTAAAAGGTGCATCTGCCATAGCCACACTGACAGTAATTAAGCATTAGAGACCAAATAGTCCTCATAGACTTCTTGGAGGTCTCAAGTTACATAAGAATGGTTTCCACTTCTAAACCAAAGAGCTTGTTGCCCTTGAAAGGGACATTACGGACTGACTGTAGCACAACATGCACAAATCCTGCAATATGGAATCAGGAGTAGCATCTTAAGCAAATATTAGAGGTGGCTGCAGCATCTGAAGCATCATAGATGAATCTCAGAAGATGTTTACTGTTTTCAGAATCCTGGGACACAAAGTTGAGAGCTTCTGCTTTGTGATGCCCATCAGGCATACTACCAGCAATACAGCTAATTTCTCTCCACATGTGGTTCTGATGCTTGCTGAGGTACACCTTGTAGTTGACAATATGCTAGCCAATGTAAGTTGAGGCAAAGGTGCAATTACCCATAACATCCACTTTTCTGAACTCCTTATCTGGAGGTCTAGAATTCACCATCTAGGGGCCCAAGATCTGTAATGTACAGCCTTGATTACAACTAAATCAGTTTCCAACTTGATAAAATAATCATTTTTATCTTTAGGTGTTAGAAACTTGTTGTCTGCCTTCCAAAGGATGGCCAGCAAAATACTGGGCCTGTGCCTGGCAGTATGATTAGCATCTTCCAGAGCAATACAAACAGTAGGTATGACCTCTGAAAAGCACTTTCCAGATCCAAGAAATCACATTGCTGAAGAATTGTCTTCCTCCAAGAAAAAGTCCTATGTCACCTGGATTGGGCTCATTAATGCCTGCAAATTCTGGTCCATAGAGGAAAAAACTGTAAGACTGTATGTTCACTCCCTGAAGATATAGTTGAACTAGCCAAGTCTTCCTGCCTTAGAGGGTGGAAAAGATCAGGGGCCTTATCTTCCTAAGCCTTCTCTTCATCCAGGGGGTCAGGATTGTACTCCTTGAAGTTGAGCAGTCACAGACCTTGTTGGAAGGGCCACAGAAAGTACATCAGGACCAGTCAGCAACATTGGAGATGGTGACTTAGGAGTGACCTGCATCTCAGCCTGGCAGGCTAGGCAGAAATCTCTTCTCAGGTCAGAGAATTCCACCAAAACTGCATCTGGAATAGTGATGATGGCCGAAGCTGTCAATGATGATGAGACCATGGAGACACAACTTGGTGATGTATTTCAAGAGGTGCTAGATGGAGGCTGGAGTACCTTAGATATCAGACCCAAACCTTCTGCTTTGAGGTTCGTGCAGAGGTTGAATATGTCTGTTTTGCCAGCATACTGGATGAATGTTTTAACTTACAGTACCCATTACAGAGCCAGGAACTGGATTGCTAATGGGCGGGGGAATGATGTCTCCACGCTCGACTCCTATCAACACCACAATTCTTAGTGACAGAAAAGACTCTGACTGGGTGACAAGTCTCATTGGAAACCACATCATCAATTTATGTGGTGACTTCAATGTACCTCCTTTTTTTCAACAAGAACAATTTCTGTTTTGACAGTGTCAGTGGCAGATTCAGCACTGGAACAGGCACTTTAGCACTCTTGTCCACTTTTTACAAGCAAAATTCTCCAAACATTTATCCTGCATCTCAGTGTGGTTGGACTGCAAACATTGGCGCTTTTGTACAGTGGAACAGGCCCTTGGTCACATAGCTCATGGATGTCCTAATGATAAAATGAGTTTCTGCAGTGAAAATGGTGAAAATGTACTTTACTTCACAATATCCACTGGTTATCAACAATTTCTGAAGAAGGAGCTACCAGAGAAATACAAATTTCAATGACAAAACTATTATGATGGAAAAACATATTTCCCTAATTTAATGTTCACTCTTTTAGTGGGAGAAAAAATTTTGCTTGGGCCCCGCCCACATTATAAGTGATGCTATGTGCTGCCAGTGTGCATGTAGGCACATTGATGTGGGTGGCACTGCTTTGCAAAAGCATCCTGGAAAGCCATGATACCAACGGCTTACAGTTCAAGCTGTATGGAGATAGCCTCAAAGAAGATCAGGAAAATATTTCCTAGCCTTCCTTTCCACTTCAACAAAGAAACACAAGCTTTTTCCAATGTATGTGAGTACCCTCAGTGCCTTTCAGACACTCAAGGACACTGTTTTGCTTGGCCTTAATGGCACAGTTTATTACCTTGATGATATTACTGTTCATGATAGGGACCAGTAAGACAATGGTTTCAGATTTCAGTAGATGTTCAAGCAACTTAACAAGTATAATCTGACCCTGAATACAATAAAATGCATTTCAATGCAAGGGAAGATGAATTCATAAGGTACAAAGTTTCAGAGGCAGGAATCCAACCTGTAGACAATGTGGCTGCTGTTCAACAAATAGCTCCATCACAGTCTTTGATCGGCAAGCCTTCTGGGGCATTACTGTTCCTTACTTTGTACCAGATTATGCTACAAAGTTTATTTCACTCTGAAAGCTCCTGCATAAAGATTCTGCATGGAACTGGACTACAACTGAGTTGACTGCCTATACTCGCTAAAAGAAGCTTTGGCTCACCCATCAATCTAGCCTATATTTACATGTTAACCATCCTACCTTCTTAACACATGGTGGTTCAGTAGTAGGACCTGGTGGCATGTTATCAAAGCAGTGGAGGAAACTGAACATATTGGGCCAGATATTCAAAGCCATGTGCCGGGTGAAAGTCTGTTGCACTGGAATAGTGTGGAAGTTGTGCCCAGCTGCAATATTCAAAAGGACATTTAGCGCTGGCACTATGTTATAACACTGATGCTAAGAGCTAATGTATGCAGGGGTGGGAGTGAGGGGAGGGACTGTGAATGCCATCTCACCAGCATATTCAAATGTTCAGCACCGCACCACAGGAGTTTGCGGAACCCATAGTGTGGTGCACAATACTGCCTGCAAAAAGCAGGTGGTAATGCAGGACAAGCAGGGGGAGGCAAAAGCCCTGGTCCCCAAGGCGTATCCCCCCTTCCCAGACAACAGCAACAGTCAAAATAAGGATCCAATGATCCAGTAGTGGTCCCAGCCCCCTGGCCGATCGCCAGCCCATTATGTGGAATGATACCCCCCAATCAAGAGTCACCCCATCCCCCATTCATAACGTGCATGTTAATGTGCCCCAAATGTCCCTGATGTCTAGTGGGCCCACTTCCCAGCCGATCGCTGGCCAAGTGTGAAGAAGGAACCCCCCCGTACTGAGATTCACAACCATCCTGTGATGTCCTTCCAAACATGCACACCTGAGATGTACAATAAATCACATAATTTCCCCTGGTGTCTGATGGACTCCCCACCAATCAGTAAAGACCCCACCCTGCTCCCCCATCCACGACCACATTGGGCCACCAGCCCAGCCCTCCACTCACCTCCATGTCCGGTGGCTTGACTAAGTGCTTGCACTGAATGAGTGTGTGTTTGGGTACAAGAACATGCTCATTCATTGCAAGCGCTCATTCAGGCTGCCAGCCATGGAGTTGAGTGGAGGGCTGTGCCAGTGGCCCTATGGGGTCATGGATGGAGAGGAGCTGGGTGGGGGTCATTACTGGACTGGTTGGCGGTGCAGGGTCCACTAGATGTCAGGGAAATTGTGTGATTTATTGTACATTTCATGTGTGCATGTTTGGAAGGACAACTGGGACAGTTGTGAATCTTGGTGGGGGAGGTCCTTCTTCACACTGGGCCGGCAAAAGGCCGGGGTTGGACTAATAGCCACCAGGGACATTTGGGGGACATTAAGATGCACTTCATGAATGAGGGACAGTGGTGAATCTAGGCAGGGGGAGCACTAGACTACGGATTGTAGACTGCGGGGGATTGGGGGATCAGTGCTGGGGGGGCACTGGACAACCTGGGCAACTGTATATATTTATTTTATTTATGTATTTGAATTTTGGTAACTGGATAAGTCCACTGAGACCATGCAGTCCCTTTTTCAGGGGTGACCCGGAGGAGGGTACAGAGGATAAGGAATACATATATAAGCAAAGCCATGTACATACAATAAATAAGCACTGATATAAAAGGAATAGAAAATAAAGAGGATTTACATACAATAAAAGCACTGACATAAGAGGAATACAAAAAAATATATATATAAATTGCATACATATATATATATAATACTGGTGCAGTCATGCCAGTATAGTTAGGGTTGACTTGGCAGTTTAATGTTAAACCCAAATTTTGCACCTTAATAACTTTGCAACTGTCCAATGAATTTGCACAAAATTTGGAAAGCACAGTCTCGCATGGTAGATCTCTTGCTTTGTCAAGTTGTGTTTCAATCAGACTTGCGGTTTCTGTACAGCAAAGCACCAAAAACACATTTTTTGCTTTTTTGGGGGGAGCACTTTTTGCCGATTTTTGCCCATCACACTGTGGCCACACCATCTGGTATGCTGGTTTGAAACTTTCAGGGTAAAAAGAAGTTTGGTCAAAGAACAATCCAGCATTGGTTTGGTGAAAAAATATGAATTAGTTCCAAAGTTATTTAATTTAGAATTTTCAGGTTCTGAATATGCTCAGTTCAGTCTAAGATTTATATGTATGTTTTGTGAAAAAGGACTGGGCTTGCAATCAAGGATTTTGTCACCTCGCAAAAGGGGATTTATAAAATCCGTGTTCATGAGGAAAAATTCCCCTTTTGCAAGTCGCCATCTTGTTTTCATTTTTTCTTCCAAACAAAATGTTGTAGCTTGCCCCACGGCTGACTTCTTTTGCAAATGAAGTACGGATTTTGTTCAGGGTGACACTCTCTACAAACCCATGCCTTTGGTTTCCTTTGTTTTGGCCAAAGAATGGGTGTTTTAAACTTTTACATTTTTCATTCATGACTCTTTTCCAATCCTCTTTCACAAGCTGACAAACTCCCCTTTTGCAAGGTAGCAAAATCCTTGATCACAACTAGGCACCAGATGGTCCTATCTGGTGAACAAGGATTTAACTTTCATAAAAGCGGATTTTGTCGAAAGCTTTCATAAAGTTAGTTTCATGAATCCCTTTCGCAAGCTGACAAAATCCCTTTTGGCGAACGATCCCCTTTGGCGAGCCAATCCCTTTTAGCAGCTGACAAAATCCTTGATCGTCTTTTCCTGACAGATGGCCCTTCTCATGAACAAAGACTGACTCGCGAAAGGGATTTTGACACCTCATGAAATGGGATTGACTTGCAAAAGGAGATTTGACAGCTCATGAAAGGAGATTGTTTAACTCCTCGTTCGTGAGCTGACAAAATCCCCTTTCATGAGCCAATCCCCTTTCTTGAGCTGACAAAATCCTTGATCATAACTTCCAGACCAGATGACCAAAATCTGACGATTAAGGATTTCTAATCCTATGGCAATTTTGATAGCTTGCGAATGGGGACTGACCACGCAAAATGAGATTTTGACAGCTCACGAAAGGAGATTGTTTGTTTAATTCCTCGTTCGTGAGCTGACAAAATCCTTGATCACAACTTCCAGACCAGATGACCAAAATCTGATGATCAAGGATTTCTCATGAATGACGATTTTGACAGCTCGCAAACGGGGATTGACCTCACAAATGGGGATTTTGACACCTGACAAACTAGGAATTTTAAAAACTTTTCCAGTGCACTGTAAATAAATGGTTTGGTCTTTTGGTTTGAAAATTGCAGGGTATAAAGGGAGTGTCCCAGAGATGTGAATTATGCTATTTAGGTGTAAAATAGTTAATTGGTTCCATAGATGTGCAATCATGAAGTTGAGATTTTTCCCATAGGATAACATTGCCTACAGTGACTTTTGTTGCTCATATCTCGAAAATGATGCAAGATATAGATTTTTTTGCTACCCACAGCTAAGCATGTGTAGAGGTTTCAAAGTCATGATTACAACTGCAGTGAAATTTTTCTCATAGCTTCTATGGTTACAGAGATATTGGCAAATTAGTGTTACAAGGATTCCTTTTCAGCCCTATAGGGCTACTGTTTGGTTCCATTGTTATGTGTAAGTGGGAACGTAGGGCCCAGATGGCCCACGTTCCCACAGATGCATATTGTTATGCACAAATTGGCAGCTTGGTGGAAGTGCAGTGCCCAGAGGGCCCGCACTCCCACCAACACGTACCACTTACCAGTTACATACACTTTCTCAAAAAGTAAGGAAATTCATTGCAAAAACTGTTAATGTATCAGTTAAGTTGAAGCAACAAAAGTAGAAGAAATGAGATGTTAGGGTTGAGTTTCACTTCACCCCTCTCCACACATCAATAGGATTATGCTATCGGGGTTGTTAGCCCAACTCTCACCCCATTCTCCCATGCTGTACCATGTCAGCCTCTTTAAACATGAAATGGGGTTGGAGGTGCGGCTTAACTTCCTATGGCACACCCCCTATGCCTGTTGGTGTGGTGGAGGATGTGGGTGGCAGGGTTGGGGCTTAACCCTAACATCTCATTTCCTTACTTTTGTCATTTCAACCCTAACTGATGCATTAACAAAGTTTTTTTATATATATATATATATATATATATATATATATATATTTATATGTGTACATACATACATACACACACACATTGTATATATTATATATATAAATATCACACACACACATATATATATATATAGATATATGTAATAGATAAACCACTGTAATGTGTGCGGTAGCATCTGATATATGCATGCTTTTGTAAAAGGCTTAACTACATGCAAAAGTGGAGAATACACTACACAACTGCACATCCTACAGTGGCTATCTATCTTATAAAATGGCTAAAAAGGTTTTGGAAGAGGTGAGAGTGCAGGTATGTGGTTGCGCTCTGATATACGCATGGTCATATGGTGTGTTTCAGCCAACCAGCATACAAGATTTTCCCTACCCGTTTTATAAATATATATATATATATATATATATATATACTGTATGTACCCACACACACTGCCCTATGGTCCCTCATTACAGGGACATCTCACATTATATCCCACATACTGTACCTGCCCTGCAACTGCCTTATGGTTCCTCATTATGGGGATGTTCCACATTATACCCCATGTACATGCCTTGCATATGTCCCTCATGGGGACAGTGGTGCACACACAGTGGATGTCCTGTGCGTGCAGACGTCCCAGTGGACAATGCCATGGTCCATGGTGCTACATATACTGTAGCATCTTTACATTCAGTGTTCCTGGCTTCCACTGGGCTGTGGGTATGTTTCTCCATGATTGCAACTGTGTCTCTCATTCCAGGAATCAGTGTCCCTCATTGTCCCCCCCAAGTCCAAGTGACTGGTTCCCACTTGTCAGTGTTGCCTGGTGAGGGGTATGCTTGCTGACACCTATTGCCTGCAGCTTCCTACCTGTACTCCCAGGCTGACATACAGGAGGAGCTGTGTGCAGACCCAGCTTGCTCTTGTAATCCCAGGCTGACATTCAGGTGGAGCAGTGAGCAGACCCTGCCTGCTCCTGTACTCCCAGGCTGACATACAGGTGGAGCTGTGAGCACCATGGAATAGCACTGGGAAAACTTCATGGAAATGTATACTAAGCAGCCCATAATGAGATGCAAATGTGGTTAGTTGCACACAGATTGCCTAAGTAGGCTCATTTACATATGAGCTTTGAATATTACAAACTTTCGCCCCAGGCTAATGTGCTTGCCCAGGGCAAAGTGTTAGTGCCGGGCTACTGTGTTTGCTCTGGGCTAACCTGTCACTTGTGCAGCACAGTTCTGCTGTGTGTGGCCTGCATTGACTGTTGCTGTTGTTGTGCAATAATCCATTACTATCACTCACATTAGCATGCTACTGCGGCTCTACTTCCCTCCACCCCTGTGTCCACTGACTTGCTGTTGCATTTTGGCCTTCCCTGTTGCTGTGTTCAGAGCTGCCTTATTTCCTGGCTATTTTTGCACTGCACTCCCAGCCCTGTTTTCACTGCTTCTTTTGCATGCTATATTCAGCAGGTTTAGCCCCAGGGCTATTCCTTTGAATATAGCGCACTAATGGTTCATGGCTAATTTAGCACACCATCCAGTGCTAACTTTGTCCCGGGGCTAAGTTTTGAATATCTGGCCCATAGTTGCATTTGCCTCTAAGGTCTTATCCCCTTATGGACAGCATTAATCTGTTGGAGAAAGGGAAGCCTTAGCATATGTCTGAGCTATGAAAAAGTAACGTCTTATTTACAGCCTCCAAGGGCATTATCTGGCTTCCATAATAATGCTCTTTGCATTGAGAGTATGGGTCAGATGAATGGGAATATCTAGATGGTCTGATTGTTAAGACCAGCACAGCCATCAGATGGAATTTTACACTAGGACATTAACAAAGTTACATACACACATTGCTCCTGCTTATTGTAGTGGGAATATTTATTTATTTTATTTAGTTTTTGTTTACCGGGTAGGTGCACTAGCCATAAAATGGCTATTTTCAGGCACAACCTGGGAGAGTACAACAGTATGCCTTCCTATTCATATTTCAGTGGTGCAATAGATGAGCTGTACGTTCAGCAACTTTTCCTAGAGAACCTGCAAGCAGCAAATACACCAGAGGAGCTAGCTACAGAAACACAGCATAATCCAATTCTGAGTGACATTTGGCACTTAAAGGCTAATAGATGGAAAGCATCACCAAAAGATCATTAATGGATTTCAGTGTATTTGCACTAAGGACTACTTTCAGATCTTACCTGCCTAAATAGAAGAGTTACTCAAGGCTCTGTTTTGTGACTTTATCTGGTTATCTGTAGACATAGTATCATGATATACCTTGATCCAACATGATTTGAGCATTTTTGCACTTGAACAACACCTTGGTAACTCCCAATTAACTGCAGGGTTTTCCTTCTGATGGCATCATTAAGGCCTGTTGGCTTATTCTTACTAGTGACTAGTTAATTTTTTCACATTTTACTTACAAACCTGTGGAAGAGAGTAGGGACTACCATGGCTCCCTCCTATGACAATTTTTCTTTTCTGGCTTGGAGAGGGAGCCATGGTATTTAACCCAGTTAGAAATCAGTTTCTGCCCTAGGTTTTCTTTTGTGGCAGATGTATTGATGATATTTAGATTGTGCAGTGTGGTGGTGTCACCACAGCAACTGAGTTTGTTGATCGCCTGAATAAGAGTGATGTTGTTTTGTAATTCACTCAAGTTTGTGAGCCATTAACATTTATTTTCTGGCTCTCAGGTTTACTATAATGGGATTTAAATATACAGACTGAGATGTACCATAAACCCTCATCAAGAAACACACTTTTATAGGCAGGAAATGCCAAGCTGGGTCACATAAAGATGGGTATTCCCTAGAACAATTTGCATAGAAATTGTTCAACTCTTGCACTTTATAATGTTCAAGCTACAGATCGAAATTAACCTTTTTTGGTATCGGATTGCAATGAATCATTGATTGATAATGTTCATGGAAGAGCCAGACATGACAAATAACATTCAAAGACACAGATGGTAGCATTTGTCACTGAGCTCAATTGCCTTGCCCCTCAAATGACTGAAATCGTCAGTTAATTCTGACATGTTCTGTGGGGGAGGGGGTCCATCATTGGCTAGATTTGTTGTGGTTTGATTAAATTACTATCAGTTGTGGTCAGAACTTGGGGATCTGTTAATCCACAGTTTTTACACTAAACCAGAAATAATGGGATACCTGTCTTGGTTACCATCCAAACCAACAGGGAGTTTTTGTTGTGGCAATTGTAGTACAGTTCATTTTGACAACAAGGCAAACAAGATGTGCATCCTTCTGGGCATAAAACAGTTGACACGAGACAGCTTAGTAACTGCCAAACATCATTTGACATACAGCAATAGATTAGTTGCCATATTGGTCCTTGTAAGAACAGATCCAGAAGATACCTTTTATTGGACCAACATACAGCAGATGTTACAGAAGGAAAACAATGTCCAAGCTTTCAGACCAACCAAGTCCTTCCTCGGAGACTTAAGTTAGAAAAAACTAACAAGTTAGAAAAAACGTAAAGATTGTTTTATTTTTGTAACATCTATGTTGGTCCAATTAAAGGTATCAAACCATTTGCTTCTGGATCTGTTCTTACAAGGACCAATACAGCAACTAATCTATTTCTGTATGTCATCATGGAAGATACTAGAATTTGCCACAGAATATGGCAGGTTAAGTCTCCGAGGAAGGACTTGGTTGATCTGAAAGCTAAGACATTGTTTTCTTTTTATAACATCTATGTTGATCCACTAAAAAGTACCAAATCATTTGCTTCTGGATCTGAAACATCATTTGAGGTATATGTCATCATTTGCTCCTACCCCATGATATTTGTAGGACCAATAATTTACCCATTGAAAACCATACAAGAGCATTATGCTCTGTGGTTCAAACCATATCAACCACACCATTAGGTCTACATTTCTCAACAAATCAGCACATCCTCAAGGGGTGAAAGTAATGGTTCAACATTAGGTCAAAAGGATAAACAGTATAAGATAATGGAACTACACTCCAATTGGCTTAATGAAAGTACTGACTTTATTCCATTTTTTGTAAACCAACTGTGGTTCAATAATTGCCATTTTTTTGTCTTTCAGAGTTCCACTGAGTATTTTGGAATAGATTACCTTTATCATAATTTCTAATTGTTGCATCTGTTTACATCCAACCAAGAGTCTAGTACAAATCTGCATGCCTTACAGTACATTGTGCTTTACTTTATGCAATTAGCCACCTACCTTAGTGCATTCTTGCTTCTGTTTATCTACAAACATAAGAATTTGCCAGCAGAAATAGGCCACCTGGTCTATCAAGTTTGATCGAGTGTGCAGCTAGCACCCTCACCTTGCAGCTGTCCTGCAGCCCTCCACTTACCAATTACCCCCTCATCTTGTTCCATTCCATTTTGAAACTACTCACTGTCTTACAGGCTACCACCTCCTCCAGCAGAGCATTCCATTCTGCCATGACCCTCTACATGCAAAAGTGTCTCCTCATTTCTGTCCAAAATTTCCCCCCTTCAATCTAAGGTCATACCCTCTTGTGTTCCTCTCTCTCCTCAGCCTGAGTATCCATCCAGTGCCTGCCTTGTTTATACCCTTTATGTACTTAAAGAACTCAATCATATCCCCCCAGTCCCTTCTCTCCTCCAAGGAGTACATGTTCAACTCTCTCAAGTCTCTCCTCTTATGGCCTGTCCTCCAATCCCTGGATCATCCTTATTACCTGGTGTTGTACCCCTTCCAGTAATTTCACATCCTTCTTTAGATATGGGTGTCAGAATTGCACACAACACTCCAGGTATTACCTGACCAGTGCCCTGTAGAGATGCAGAATCACCTCCCTGCTCCTGGAGGAGCTCCATCTCGTAATACAACCCAGTATCCTGTTGGCTTTTGCTGCCACCCTCCTACACTGCTCTGCATTGTTCATCTTCCCCATTACAACTACCTCTAGATCCTTCTCCTCCTCCTCAGTGGAACCTAGCTGCACCCCACCCAGCTGGTAACCCCTCCCTGGATTCTTTGCTCCAAAGTGCAGGACTTTGCACTTTTTCCCATTGAACCCCAACTGCCATGCTTCCAACCACTCCACCAGTTGGGTCAGGTTATCCTGCAGCCCCTTCCAACCTGCTATACTGTCCACCACCACCCCCAATTTGGTATTGTCAGTGAATAGACTGATCTTATTCCTGACGCCATATGATATGTCCACTATGAATATTCCAAACAGCACTGGCCCCAGTACTGATCCCTGCGGTACCCCACTTGTAACAACCCTTGGAGATGAGAGTCCCCCCACCACTACCCTTTGCTGTCTCCCCTGCAGCCCATTCTCAATCCATTTAAACATCTTAGTCCCCACCCCCATGTATCATAACTTTCCTCCCAACCTCCCATGTGGCACCAAATCGAAGGCCTTACTGAAGTCCAAGTATATGACATCCACCACATGACCCATGTCCAATTCCCTCATGACCCAGTCATAATACTTTACTAGGTTCATCTGGCAGGATTTTCTGGAGACAAACCCATGCTGGTGACTGTCCTGGAGCCCATTGTCTTCCATAAAGGTCACCAGCCTTTCCTTAAGTATTGTCTCCATAAGCTTCCCTATGATGGAAGTTAAGCTTACCAGCCTGTAATTACCTGGCTCATCCTTTGGTCCACTTTTATGGATGGGTACCATGTGGGCCATCCCCCAGTCATGCAGTATGCACCCTGTGTCCAGGGAAGTATTGAATAGTTCCACCAGCAGTCCAGCCGGATCTCGGCCATTTCCTTCAACACCCGGGGGTGTATGCTATCCAGTCCTGGTACCTTGTCCACCCTCAGAGCCCTTAACCCCTCCAGTACCCTACCCTCAGTGATCACCCCATCCGTTAGCCCTCTACCCTACTGCCCACCCCCTATGATAGCTGCCCTCCTTTCTCCCTCATGAATATAGAACAGAAGTACTTATTCAATGCTTCTGCCTGATCCACCCCTTTCTCTGCCCAACTGCCCCCCCGTCCTTCCTGATCCTCACTATCTGGTCCTTGCAGCTCTTTCTCTCCGGTACGTATCTGAAGAAGTCCCTTTCCCCATCCCTGATGCCCTGTACTAGCCTCAATTTCCTGGAGGACTTAGCTGCTCTGATTCCCCTGGTAACTTCCTTGGACCTCTTCACATACTCTTCCCTATCCTCCCCCTTTCCAGATTTCTTGTATTTCTTGAACACTGCTTTTTTAGCCCTCACCATTTCTAAGACTCTTCTACTTAACCAGCTCATTTTTTTAGTCCTTCCCTTTCTGCTCTGCAATCTAGTACATCTCAGTAACCTCCAATATCCCCAGTTTGATTTTTTCCCATTTCTGATTCACATCTCAGTGTGGCTGTATTCCTTCAGGATGCCCCCTTAAGATTTCACCCATCCTACCAAAGTCAGCCTGCCTGAAGTCCACCGCCCTTGTCCCTGTACCCACTGCTTCTCTGCTTATATTAAGTGTGAACAACACTGAGTGGTGGTCACTCCCAGCCAGCGGGTCCTCCACCCCATCTCCCTTATAGCCTCCCCATTTGCCAGAACTAGATCCAGTGTACTCCCCAACCTAGTTGGCTCAGTGACCATCTGTGCCAGGAAGCAGTCCTGGAAGGATTCCAGGAGTATTTGCTCTCTAGCACACAAGGTGGCTGGGGAACCCCAATCCACTTCTGGTAGATTGAAGTCCCCCATGATCACTGTGTTACCATTCCAACACACCTTCCTAATTTGCTCTGCCAGCTCCCTGTCCAGGTCTTCCCCTGAGTGGGTGGCCTGTTTACCACCCCCATCCTGAGAATCCTATTCCTCATGTCCTGGAATTACATCCACAAGACCTCTGTCATACCCTCCTCCCCTCTTCCCTTGCACACTTTATCCCTTCCCTTATGTATATTGCTACCCCTCCCCCTTTGCCCCTATCCTTCCTGTAAATCCTATACCCTGAGATCTTCAGGTCCCAGTCCTGGTATTGGTTGGCCCATGTTTCTGTGATGGCATCTATATCCACCATCCCCTCTGCTAACAGAGCTTGTAGTTCTGCAGTTTTGTTCCCAGACTCCTTGCATTTAAGAAGACAACCCTCCAAGATGTTCCCTTATACTTCTTACCCAATGTCCCATGCTTATCAGTTCCAACCTTCAATTCCTCCCTGCTTCCAACACAGGAAGTCTCTGGTGTCTTGTATTCAGATTTCTCACCTTTTTTTTGCTCTGTTTCCCTCTTCCCTTTTTTCATTCTGTTTCCCTTTCAGACCCATTGCCATATTCATCAGTTAGGTGCTGTTTTTCATAGTCTCTTACTATGAACTTTTCCTGCTTGCTTTTTACAATTAATTTCTTATCAGCAATCGCTTCTTGGTGTTTTATATTAAAATTATTTTTTTTCTGTTTTGGGGATACTAATTTTGTTTGGTTTTGATTATTGTCTAACATAGGAAGTCTGTTGTTTACTGACAGGTGCTGTAGTGATGTGCTTAGCTGTGTATCTGCCTTTGTATTTTTCTTACACTTTGCCTTTAAACATCTTGTATAAAAGAAGGCAGTTACAGCTATAACTCCATTCCTGATGAAGGATCTTGCCATAGACTTAAAGCAATGGGGTTTTCTTTTGCACTTTCTACTCACAGTGCCAATTAAGGCTTTACATAGATACATAGACAGTGTCGGCAGATAAGGGCCTATGGCCCACCCAGTCTGCCCATTTGAGCCTGTAAGTTCAGTTTATGTTTTCCTAGAAGTCTGCTGCCCCTTACCCCGACCTCCAGAATTCCTTTATGTCTATCCCATGCATTCTTAAATCCCATGATTGTTTCAGCCCCCACCACTTCCTCTGGCATGGCGTTCCACTTGTCCACCACCCATTCTGTGAAGAAACTCTTCCTCACATTTCCTCTGAATCGTCCTCCCTCCAACTTCATCCCATGCCCTCTAGTCCTGGAACATCTTTTTCACTTAAAAATAGTGTATTCCTGCACCCTGTTCCTCCCTGTAAGATACTTGTATGTCTCTATCATACCCCCTTTCTCCCTCCTCTCCTCCAGGGAGTACATGTTCAGTTCCTTCAACCTGTCCTCATAGGACTTGTGATGCAATCCATGCACCATCTTTGTTGCGCTCCTCTAAACTTTCTCTACCCTGTCTATGTCCTTACATAGGTAAGGTCTCCAGAACTGTACACTGTACTCCAGGTGGGGCCTCACTAGTGTCTTGTATAGTGGAATTATGACCTCCCTTTTCCTGCTGGTAAGCAGGCTTTAAGCATATATACTATAACATTCTCTGCAAAAAAAAAAATTGTTATGGCATCAGATAGGGGTCAGGTTAACATAGCAAAAGTAGGAAAATGTGGTGTTAGGGTTTCCAACCCTAACTCCCCACCGCCACCCCTCCATGCAGCAGAAGGAAAAAAAATAGGGGTTTGGTCTCCAGAGTCTTGGTAAATCAGTGGTAGGGTCTTCCTAGGGGTTATCAACCCTAATGCTTATCCCTCCCTCAGCCTGTAGCCTTCTGTCTGAAGCACAAGGTACAGCTGGAAGTCAGTGCCTCATAGTGATACACTTTTCAAAGGTAGAGGAGCAGGATATACCCTAGGTGGAGAGGAAATCAAAGTAACAGAACAAGAAAAGGATCTGGGGATCATAGTCTCCTCAAACCATAAGGTTGGAATCCAATGTAGCAGTGTGGCAGAAAAGGCCAATGGAATGTTGGCATGCATAGGCAGGGGCATTACTAGCAAAAAGGAGGGAGATTATAATGGTCCTTTACAAAGCCATGGTGAGACTGCACCTGAAGTATGAGGTTCAGTTCTGAAGGCCACACCTCTGCAAAGATATAGTTGCTTTGGAGAGGGTTCAGAGAAGGGCAACCAAGATGGTGCAGGGCACGCAGGGAAAGTCATACGAGCAGAGGTGTAAGGAGCTGGATCTGTACACGCTGGAGACAAAGAGGGAAATGGAAGACATGATTGAAACTTTTAAATATGTAAAGGGGCTCAATGAGGTGGGAGAAGAGGGTTTACTTCAGAGGAAGGAGGGGGACAGAACTAGAGGGAACAGCCTCGGACTGCAAGAAAAAGATGCAGGGGCAATGTGAGAGGGGCATTTCTTCATGGAGATGGTGGTGGAGCACTGGAACAGACTACCAGATGGAGTGGTGGGGGCTAAATTGGTGGAAGAATTAAAGAGGACATGGGACAAGCATATGGGGTGGAGTATCGGGGGAGGACCGGGGCTGGCAGGGAGGGGGAGGTGTAGGGGAAAAAAGGGTAGACTAGATGGGCTGGTGTGATCCTTTTCTGCCATCAAGCTTCTATGATTTCATGATATGTCTCACCACATGTTGCCAGCACAATCTCTTACAGCTGTTGGCCCTGCATGAAGAAAGAAGATCATGGCTGATGTTATTTGTTCAGGGAATGGGTTGAGCATTAGGGTTGACAGTCCCAAGAAAGACCCCATAAACTCATTTGCAAAAACTCCGGAGACCCAAAACCCAAATTTATTTCTTTTGCTGCTTGGGGGTAGGGACAGGGGTAGGGAGTTAGGGTGGGAACCCATAATGACACATTTGCCTACTTTTGCGGCATTAACTTGAACCCTAACTGGTGCATTAACAAAGCATTTTGCAAAGAATTTCCTTTCCTGTTGAGATAGTAGAGAATCATATTCTCATTCATGTAGCTCCCTTTGGGAACTGTGTGAATAGACGTAGACATGCAGGGCCCTTTGAGCTCTGCACCAAGGAAAGACTCCATCCACCTATAGAAGTGCAGGGCTCTTGTGAACCCTGTACTTCTGTGCAGTGACAGATATGAAGAATTCATGGGGCTGCCTGGTGGGCTGTGGAAATCAGGACCCTCTGGACCCTGCACTTCCATGTGGCTACAGATAGAGACACACAGAGCAAAGAGTCCATCTGTCAGCCAATGCACAGGGTCTTCTGCCACCCATGGCTGCAGAGATGCATGGCTGTATGCCAAGATGACAGCTGTCTTCACTATATGGTACTCAGGCCTATGTGGACAACCCTGCAGATTTAATTCCCTGGCTGGGGGGGTGCTGTGTATCTCATAACAGCACATCCTCACCCTCACCTCATCCAGCTATGTCACAGAACTCACCCTCAATGAGCCCATACTGCACTGTAGTACAGTGCTCAATAACAGTTCAGTCAGCGCCGGCTGAGGTGGTGTGAGGAGGGGTATGCCAGCACCAGTTTGGGGTATGAGTTGGGGGGAGCTGGTGGTGGGCACTAAATGCCAGGGTGGGGGTGGGACCACTGGACCACCAGGGTAAATTAATATCTAAATGCAGAATACAGGCCACAACAGAGTGGGGGAAGGACTGCTAGACCACCAGGGTTAAATTTATATTTAAACATAATAATGGGCATATTGGGGCAGGAGGAGGGACTGCTGGACCACCAGAGATGGGACTAGGATGCTTGCTGTGTCCACAGGAGCTTGCAGCACACTCTTTCCATGCACTAGGCATTTGTTGCATGGGACAGGTTGCTGCAAGTGTGGGGACTAAGGTGCCCGGACCCCATCTATACCTGAATCTGCTGCAGGGTCCCTGGCACACCAGGCTTCAGTGCAAGCTGCTGTTTGCCACAGTTTGTGCCAATCTAAGCCCCTTTTGTGAATCGAGTCTAATGTGTGACTTAGTTGTACCTGTAATATTGTGATATAAAAGTCCCACATTTACGCTGCAATAGCAGAAAAATAAAAAGAAACCCATAAAGATTAAAATATGTCTAATTTTTACTGGTGTGCTGTTTTTATTTATTTTTACAATATAGTTAGCCAGGCTAGCTCAACTAACATGCAGTGTCTCATTTTCAAATGGATCCCAATTGTACCCATTGTTACAATGTATTTTTACAATAGTGACGAGCTGAGATGCACTATCTTGTTTTCAGAGGAATCCTGCTTTTGATGAATGCAGGTAGTTATTTACATAATGTGTCATTTCAGTAGAAGATGGGAATTTATGATGTCAACATGGGAATACAGAACTGGTGCTGACATCATAGAGAGCATCCCAATGTTATTTACAATTTATTTACCCAGGACAGCTCAAATGAGCTGCAGCATCTCATTTTCATATGAAAACACCATCAGAAACAGGCTATAATGGTCTATCGAGTGTGTAGCTCAGTCTATTTTACTGGAGCTGCCCCCTCCTCTTTCTCCCCAGAGTTTCCTCTCCCACTCTCTTTCCTCCCTCTCCATCCTCCATCCAGTTATGACTCACCTTTTTACCCTGTCACACCCCCTTTTGAAACTACCCGCCATTTTCAATGAGACTACCTCCTCCAACAGGTCTTTCCACTGTGACACCACCCTTTCTGTGAAAAAGTGCCTCCTCGTTTCCTTTTTAAATCTACTCCCCACTAGTTTCAGGCCGTGCCCCCTTGTGATCCCCTCCCTTTTTAAATTGAAAATGCCCTCTAATTCAACCTTGTTTATACCTTTTATTTGTTTATTTATTTGATTCTCTGATTAACACATTTGAGCTTGCAAGTTCATTTGCAAAGGTTCCATGTCAGAGGAAATTAAAAACAAAGAACAAAGAACAGACAATATACATATAATATTATACATAACTGGTAGGGTAGATCATATACAATCATGTTGCAAGTGTTACAAGCAGATACAGATGAACTCGGATTGCTGACATTGTCAAAAAACTATAACAGTTGTGTACATATGTAGTACCAGATACATCAAACAGAGGCATGAGGCTTAAAGACCTAGTGGGTATGATATAGAAGGACTGGAAAAGGGTGAAACCTGGGGGAAAGGGAGAGGGAGAGTAGGTAATTAAGAGCATGGCTGGGTAGAGACAGAAGGGCAGATAAAGGGTCATGGGTAGTGGTTGGGATAGAGGGGGATCCACCCATAGGTTTTGTTGGTGTAGGATAGGGGAGGTGGTATTGGGTGGGGGGGAGCCAGTGGCTGGTTACAGTGTAAGGTTATTTAGGCAAGAAGGATACAGTGGGGGAGGAACAGTGGGGGTGTATCAGTGGAATGGTGGAAATTTACTGTATAGGGTGGGGAAGGCAGAGGAGGAGGAGGGGGGAGAAAAAGTGCTTCAATAGGCATCAACCAAGAACAGCAATTAGGCATTTGCAGCACAGTCGCACATACTGAGTGAGGCCAGATGCATGTGCAACTTGGATTTAAAGGGACCAAGTTTAGGTTCCGTAACTAGCTCAGAGCTGAGAGAGTTTAGCCAAAAGGAGGCCCTATGGTATATCTGAATGATCATTGCCCAAGTGAGGTACGGTGAAACAGAATATGGAAGACCGCTTTACTGGATCCCCTTGTAAGTCTGGAGTTAGTGAAGTAGCTAAGTAGTTGCTACACTCCTGGGGTGCAAGACGAAGTGAGTTTTTCTTAGCTAGCAGACAGACCTGGTACAGTGCGGTTCACAATAAACACAGCCATAGAGTCAAGCCATACAAAAGTGAGGATACTGGCCTTTATGAGGGCTGACTTTGTCAAAATGGGAGAGAGTCTCAGAAAAGCACTAGCAAATGGGCAAGAAGGAGGGGTGGAGGAACAATGGGGAAACATCAAAGCTGCCATCACAGAGGCAACAAGCATTTGTGTGAAGCAAATAAACAAATCAAAATGAAGGAAAAAACACTATGTTTCTCAAAAGTGGTGGTGGGGAAGGTTAGGGAGAAAAAGATAGCATTCAGGAAGTATAAGGAAGCACAGAAGAAGCAGGACAGAGAACTGTACCAGTAAAAGTAGAAGGAAGTGGGGAAGGCAGTCAGAATAGCAAAGGCCCAAACCAAGGAAAACATAGCTAACTCAGTTAAGAAGGGGGATGAAATCTTTTATAGGTACATTAGGGAGTGAAGAAAGACCAACGGAGGGATAGTGAGGCTTAATAAAGGGGAAGGTGGGTGGGCAGAGGGTGACAGTAAAAAAGTAGAGATACTGAACAAGTACTTCTGCTCAGTATTCACAAAAGAAGAGGATGTGGAGGTACCTAATCCAATCAATTGAAGCACTCTGGATACAGTGGGTCGATACCAGTCCATTCACAGAAGAAAGGGTTCTGAAAGAACTCCTAAAACTGAAGGTGGATAAAGCAATGGGCCCTGATGGGACTCACCCCAGAATTCTAAAAGAATTAAGGGGAGAATTAGTGACACCACTGACAACCCTTTTTAAAAAATCATGGGAGGATGGTGTGGTATCTAAGGACTGGAGGAGGGCAGATGTGATTCCCCTTCACAAAAGTGGGAGCAAAGCAGAGGCAGGAAACTACAGACCTGTAAGTTTGACCTCAGTGGTAGGGAAAATGATGGAATCACTTCTGAAAGAAAGAAATGTTGGGTACCTAGAGGCCAGCAGGGCACAGGACCCAAGGCAGCATGGATTCACAGTGGGAAGGTCATGTCAGATGAATCTAATAGATTTCTTTGATTGGGCGACCAAAGTAGTAGACCAGGGAGGGGTTGTGGACATGGCCTACCTAGACTTCAGCAAGGCATTTGACACAGTCCTAAAAAAAAGACTGATAAACAAATTAACCAGCCTGGGAGTGGGTCTCAGGGTGGTGGCCTGCGTAAAAAATTGTCTGGACAACAGGACACAGAAGGTAATAGAGTCCACTCTGAAGAAAGGGGGTTACTAGCAGGGTACCGCAGGGTTCAGTACTGGGACCAGTCCTTTTTAATGTCTTTGTAAGTGACATTGCAGAGGGACTGGAAGGAAAAGTATGCCTCTTTGCAGACGACGAAAAAATCTGCAACAGGGTTGATACACAAGGGGGAGTGGAAAGGATGAGAAGGGACTTGGCAAGGTTGAAGGAATGGTCAGATGTATGGCAGCTTAGATTCAATGCAAAGATGTGCAAAGTAATGCACCTAAGAAACAAAAACCCAGGAGAAGAGTACACAATGGGGGGAAGGGGTATGAACAACAACAAAAATGGAAATGGACCTGGGGGTAGTCATATCAGATGACCTAAGTTTAGCAAGCAATGTGAGAAGGCAGTAAGGAGGTTTGGGGGGATACTGGGATGTATAGGAAGAGGCATCACCAGTAGAAAACTGGAAGTTGTTATCCCTCTGTATGGACAGTTGGTGAGACCCCATCTGGAGTACTGCATGCAGTTCTGGAGACCCCATCTCTACAAGGACATAGACAGGATGGAGGCAGTCCAGAGGAGGGCAACAAAAATGTTGCAGGGTCTGCACCAGAAGCCATACAAAGAGAGACTAAAGGAGCTGTATACCCTCGAGGAAAGGGGAGTGGACATGATAGAAACTTTCAAGTACCTCAAGGGAATCAACAAAGTCCAGGAGGGTAGCATCTTTCAGAAAAAGAGATGCGCAAGAGCAAGGGGGCATAATTTAAAGATAGAGGGGGGATGGCTCAAGGGCAAAGTGAGGAAGTATTTTTTCATGGAGAGGTTGGTGGAATCATGGAACATCCTTCCTCAGAAGGTCGTAGGGTCAAAAACAGTAGGGGAATTCAAGAATGCATGGGACAGACATAAGGCAGTTCTGGTGGGGGGGTAGGAAGAAGAAGTAGGCTGTTGGTTAACTAGGATCTGTAGCTTATCCAATAGGTAAGGAAATGAACAGATTGGGTTGGTCAAGCGGTTCTTACCTGCCATGAAAGTCTATGTTTCTGGTCTGAGTACTGAGGCCTGTGTGATTTGTTTCAGTGGAAGCCTGCTTGTATCTGCAGTGTAAAGTACAATAGCCCCTGTTATAGAACTGTGGAGCAGTCAGCAACACTTTTGGTTTAACACCAACAAATTGATGACAAATACTTTACAATCACATTGCAAAAATAAGTCAATTATTGCAAAAAAGTCAAGCTTCTGTTTATGATTTTGGTTGCATTGACATAGTACTTTTGCACCAGTCCTCAAATTCTTCAGTTAGTGGCCGGTTTGGTCAATTGGCCATTTAATTCGGATGCACTTGCTAATAAGCCCCATTTCCCTTTTTTTTTTTTACATTATCTATTTTCTCTCCTGCCATGCTCTGGCAACCCCCACTCCTTCGGGCTCTGCAAGTCCTCCCGCAACACCTACCGGTCCTATCTGAGCTTCCCCGGCCCTCACATTGCAGCCAGTCCCCGGGATATCCCAAACGTAACCCTTCGCCAGGTGGGTCCCACTCCTCCTAGGGGGAAGGCATGGGGTTGGGTGGCCCAGCATGCTCATGATAGGGCCCTGGGATGCTGCTGAGGGGATGGGGGGCTCACTGAAGGCACCTGAGGTACCTGGGGGACAGACAGCCATCATCCAGCGGCCATCTGAGCAGTATTTCCACTTTTTTTCTGGTTCTCCTTTTTGCAATACTTGTATAGTGCCGCCAGCCTCCACTGGGTGCCACTACTGAGCAAGGCCTTCCCCAAACCCACCCAGGCTAGGAGAGCAGTCCATCGGACACTCAATCCTATCCTCCCCTGATGACCCCTGGCGTCCTGAGTCCGTTCCTGAACCCGGGTCACTGGCATGGTTCGAAGTGTGGCGTCCAGTGCCTCAACCCTCTGTGCCATCGGGTCGGCTGCCCATTCCCCTTTTTAGTGTATTGCCATCTTAATTTCTCTGATGTCCTCCAGTGTTTGGCTCATGTTACATGGATATTCTGTCACTGGCAGACGCTGACATGGATTTCAATGCTCAAATTGTTGATATCCTGCTGTGAGTGGAATGCACAACAAATTCAGAAAGGTATCTTCATTGTAGCATTATTTATGTGTAAACACAGATGAACACTGTTATTAAGTCAGATGCAAAACAAGCATCGGAATCTGGACCTATGTTTTTTAATGTTAGCGGTATTGTTAAGTCAATGCACATATAGTCTAGTGCTGTAGTTATATAGAACAGGAAGGAGCCACCTGCAGGGAATGGGTTCTCAGTGACACAGGAAACCTCAAGTACACAGTTAGTCACAGAAACACCAACCAAAAAAGAATTGTCCACATGAAGCAGTGCAGTTGCAACCAAGTTTTACTTGCAAATTGGAGAAATAACAAAGTGCAGCAGTACAAAAAATTGAAACCAAGATTTCCATTTCTGCACTGCTGCACTTTATTCTCAATTTACGAAAACTGAAGCAACTGCACACACCATCTCATGTGGACAATACTTTTGAATGAGAGTGTTTCGTGACTGACTATGTACTTGCTGTAGTTATACCTTTTTTATGGAACTAGTCAACACTTTTTTGTACAAGCCTGCAGACACCTGGTCCTGAAGTGAGAGATTTAGAGGTACTGCAGATACCTGCAAGATCACTGATATCCATTTTGTTTTCTGACAACATATTCCACGGAGTACAGACATGGTGAAATATGTAATTCTTTCAAGCAATGCAGATGCAAAGTGATACATGACTGTTTGCACATTAGCCTCATATAATCTGCTGGTCCTTGTGCTGCAAATTAATTTTAATTATTTGCTATTAAGTGTTGCTATAGTAAAAAAAAATGAATAAACAAAGGCATGTATTGTGGTAACCCCACCCAACTCTCTCTCTGTCTGGCACATGATCTATGTTTTTCTGACATAATTATAAACATTCTGTTTTTAATGTGCATTACTGCGTTGAACAAAAGGTTGTGTGTGTGCTTGTTTGTTTTAGGGTAGGGGAGCAGATCCAACCATACCTCTCATTTGTCCCTGATTTTCAGGCACATCCCTGATTTTGCCTCAAATGTTTACTCTGTCTCTCCTAAAATTTGTGTTTCTGTGACCAAACAATCGGGATTGTAAGCATGGAATAATGTCAAACATTAACCCTTGCAGGACCACAGACTGATATATCAGTCCAGAATTCCCATATGTTCTAATTCTGTTGGCAGTCTAAGGGTTAAAATTACACACTTGTTCTTGTTTACAAAATACATTTTACATGAAGACCCTTATTTTACCAGCTTCCAGAGTGGATATCATTAATTTTGAAGATGTGCCCCTGATTTTGGTCCTTTTATTTATTAGTTCTCAGATTACAGTACCTTTGAGCCAGTGGCTTGTTTACAGAGGTTCCACATCAGAAAAGATATACAAACAACATTTATTGCAGTAAATGAATACAATAAGTGAAAAGAAACATAGTAAATTGGAGATGACACAACTAGTTTACATAAACAATGTGGGTAATAGCGCAAACATGTTCAAAAAAATGAAATAGTTCTTGTTATAAGTGCATTAGCAGATAAAAACACAGTTATTTACAGATGTGCAATGGCAGATATTTGAGTCTGTAACCCAAGCCCATGATAGAGTGGTTGAGGGGGAAGAGATGCAGCAGGGGGATGAGCATGGCGGTAGAAGAGGAAGGGGGGCTGTAAATATTGTAAGGGCGATTGAACATGGTATGGACAATGGAGAAAAGGGGTGAAATCAGAGTTTGGGGTGATTTTGTTTTTTGGGGAGGAAGGAGAAAAAAGGGGGTGAGGATGGGCAGAGGAGGGTGCAGGGGTGTGGTTGACACAAAGAGATGCAAGTACTAGAGGTGGGGGGAGAATTAGGATGGGGAGGGGTAGAAGGGGGCCTTAGATAGAAGATAGGAGAGAAAGAGGAGTGGGGGGGGCAGAAGAGAAAACTGCTCATGAGTTAAAGTTGTTAGCAGTGTGATAGGCGAGATTAGAGTCCACAGTCACACTTACTGTTTAGAGCCAGTGAAGCCCGGGGTTTGGATTTAAAAGGGCCACGTTTTAATTCATTTGGCAGATCATCATTGAGCGAGTTAAGCCACAGGGGGGCTCGGCACTCATAGGACCATTGGCCTTGTGAGATCCGATGGAACAGGATTTTTAGAAGTTGACTGTTGGACCTCCTAGTGCACCTAGCATTGTTGGTTGTGGAGTTAGGCCAAGTGTGGATTTTCTAGCAAGGAGGCAGGTTTGGAACTGTATTCTGCAGTCCAAGTTGAGCCCGCCTGATACAGCATACAGCTCACACCAATGTGTAAGGGAATGTGCTTCAAGTACCGATCTACAGGTCTTATTGAGTATAGTTTTAATGCTTTTTAGGGCTGAGTCATTTGCTGCACTGTAGATCACTAGTCCATAATCAATTACAGACAACACTGAGCTGGTCACCACAATTTGTAATGCCTCGTTTGTAAGACACTGTTTATTTCTATACAGTTGCCCCAGTTTGGCATTTGCAGATTTAGCCACATGGTCTATATGTTGTACATATGAAAGGGAGCTATCTAACATTACCTCTAGATATTTGAAATTCTTAACCATCTCTAGGGGCAATCAGGGTGGCTTGAGTATAGTACCACATCATCTGCGTATAGAAGGATCTTGTCTTGTGTTGCTAGTGGGAGGCCACTGAGGAATAAACTGAAGAGTGGTGGACCCAGTATGGAGCCTTGTGGTACCCTGTAGTTATATACAGATTTTCAGAAACATCCAGGATGTTCACCTTTTGGGCTCTCCCAGTGAGGTAGCTCCTAGGGAGAGTCCCGTGACAAAGAGCTGGTACAGAAGTAGCTTGTGGTTTACTGTATTGAAGGCCTTGGTGATGTCAATATATGTAGCCCCCACCAAGAGCCCTCTGTTGAGTGCAGCATGGATATACCCAGTAAATTCTACTAGGGCTGTAGTGGTACTATGCTGCTTATGCAATCAATGTTGTTGTGTGGGCACTGCAGTTGATACTTGTCAAGGTAGTCAGTTAACTGATCTGATCTGATATGATGCATTCCAATGCTTTTGATAATGGGTAAAATTAAGATTGGACAATAGTTTGAGTGATTTATTCTGTCCCCACTTATGAAAATTGGGGTTACAACCCCAGATTTCCAGAGCCGGGGGAATTTGCCAGATGTAAGTGATAGATTAAAGATTCTGGTGAGGTAGTGGATGATTATATCAAGGGTGAGAGCAATGAATTTGAGGCCTACTGTTTCACTACTATATCTGGATTTTGTGAGGACTTGTGTCAGATGCTTTTTGGCCTCAGCCTGGGTGACTACTTTGAGGTGGGGGGAGGGACTTGGTTGGGTGACAGAGTTGTGAATAAGATTAAGATTGCTTGAGGGTTGGAGAAAACCTGGTGGCAGTAAACCGCTGAAGTCTGTGAAGGACTTGTTGAATGTATTGGCAATTACATTAGGGTCTTGTGTAAGAATTCCATCTAAATTTAGCATGGTGGGGGGTGCCTTATTCTGTTTGTCAGACAGAGACTTAATATTATCCCGGCACCTCTGGCTAAGGTGATCCGGTGGGCTAGGCCTACCAAGTCATCTGGGGGGGATGTCTTGGGAATGACAGGGTTCAGACAGGGACTGAGAGGCATAGCCCCATGTGTATCTCCGAAGGATGCCCAGGCAGCAGGAGTGAGAAAAAGAGTTGAAAAAAAAATAAATGACTAGGCACACAAAGAAAGGTAGGAGAGCAATGGAAATTTCATTTCCAACACAAAATAAATTTGCACCTCTGATGCAATTTATAGACAGAACTGAGAAAGAAACAAATGAACTAATAGCAACAGACAATGATATAGGGTCAGAAAAAGAAAAGTATCATGGACAAATGCTACAAGGAACAAAGTGAACTGAGTGCAAATGTAAATATGGTAGAACTTGCATGTGATGGCAGAGAAGAAGATATGGATACACATAATCAAGAAGGAAATAATAGGAAAATGTACATCTTGGGTGATTCAGTCATCAGATACATGGGTCATATTACCATTAAAATTAACAAAGAAATGGTTATCAGTAGTTGCTTTCCAGGAGCAGGAGTGAGGGATATGCTGACAATTGTGATGGATTTAACAGCTACAATTTCAGAAAACTCAATAGTACTAATACATATGGGGCAAATGCTATAAAATATAATACTATTGAAGACATCTTCAGAGATTTAAAGGAAATACACAAGTTAATGTTCAAAGCAAAATGTGAGATAATAATCTCGGAAATACTATCAATACCTAGGATGAACCAGGATGTCAACAAAACAATTAAGAAATTAAACAACTGGTTGATGCAATGGAGTCTGGTACAAAATATTAGATGTGTCAAAACCTGGGAAATGTTTGAGGGGAGCAGCTCTCTGTTTAGCCATGATGAGTTAATTTGAGTAGAAAGAGAAGTGACATGTTAGCCATAGAATTTACAAAAAATATTAAGGAGTCTTTAAACTGATTGATCTGGGGATAAGGGAGCCCTCTAGTTGGAATGAAAGAAAAGTGGGAAAATGTATAAAACAGGCTAGAACAAAAATAAATAGACATAAGAAGAAAAAAGAAAAAAAGTAACTTTTATTAACTAATGCCAGAAGTCTACAAAGTAAGATGGACGAGTTACAATATAGGTTAGCAGAGGGAAATGCATCAATATGTGCCATCACTGAAATGTGATTTAAAGAAGACGGCTGGTACACTGAAATCCCAGGATATACTGCATTCAGAAAGGATTGCTTAGAGAAACGTGGGGGAGGATTAGCAGTATATATCAAAGACACATTAAAAGCATATGAGATAAAACCAGAAGGGGATATACAAAGGAATATGGAAGTATTATGGGTCAAAATACAACTACCAAAACAACAGCTAACACTAGGTTTAGGTTACCAAGCATCTAATCTTAACATGGAATAAAATATGTGTTTTATTGAAACTCTGCAAAGTACGGATGTTGATGGTGACTACATACTGCAAGGGTAAAAGAAAACACATGAGGAGACAATATACTAGATCTAATACTGTGTAATTTTGAAGAAATAATAGAAAGCATAACTGTGGAAAACCCTCTTGGAGACAGTGACCATAATACAATTAAGTTGGAAGTAAACATGGCATATCAAACTGTTACAGGCAGAACCACTTTGAAATGTTACAATAAAGCAGATTATTCAAAAATTAAAACTTATTTGGGAACGTAGAATTGGGAAACTGAATTGGAGGGATTAGGATTGGAAGCAATATGGGAGAAATTAAAAAAACAAATTGACTATTGTGTCAAAACTTGGGTACCAGAGGTACCTAAACACATTCATAAGGGAAGAATCCCAGCGTGATGGAACAAGATTATTAAAAAGAGTATAAAAAAGGAGAGACTGTATACCAAATATAAACATGATTCAACAAATACAAATTGGGATAACCATAAAAAAAAAAAAAGCAAGAATATTATTAGAAAATCAAAACAAGGAGCGGAAATCAAAATGGTAACATCAGTAAAGGATAACAAAAAAAGCTCCATAGCTATGTAGGATCACTAAGGGGAAACCAGAAAGGAATAGGACCACTTGAGATAGGAACAGAAATGATACATAAGGAACAGGATATTTATTTATTTAAAAGTTTTACCAGGAAGGCATATTGAGCAGAGTACTGCTCAATTCCAGATGCGTCCTGGTGGAGGGGGGAATGGAGCAATACAATATAATAGATACAATGCTGAGAGCACAGTGGGTACAATGGATAAGAATAAAAAGCAGGGAGGGGGGAATGGATGATATGCGATATAACTTGGAATATACAAATAAAATAGTTACAATGCTGAGAACACAGTGGGTACAGTGGAGGAGAGAAACAGCAGAGGAAATTAGCATGAGCCAGCGTGGGGTTTATGCATTATGTTGTGCAGTAGAATATAAACATAGTAAACACCTGCGATTGCATGGTGAGAACACAATAGATATAGATAGCAGAGGGCAATCATAAACACAGTCGAAGGCTACGACAGAGGTCTGTGTACGCTTATCTAGGAACCGGAGTACTACACAGCGAGGTACTAGTAATGGAGAGTTGGGGCACCTGGCCCCTCATGGTGCTAGAAGCATGTGCATGAGGAGGAGAAATGCGTCTTGAGGAGGCGGTTGAGATGCTGAGTGGAGGCAAAGTACTGAATGTCTGCCAGCAAAGCGTTCCATAGTTTAGGCATGCAGTATTTGAAGGTGTCTTGGCCTTTTGATGAGGTCCTGTGTGAGACGAAGAGAAGCCGGGAGTCTAAGTTCCTGAGCAAGTACGCAGACTGGGGTTAGATTGAGAGGGCAGATTCGAGGTATGGGGAAGGGACTGGGCCCAGAATTTTGCAGTGGTCCTGGCACAGTGGGCCTGTCTTCTGTCCTGGAGTGATGGTAGGTCTAGAGACCTGCAGAGGTCACAGTGATGAGTTGCGGGAGGGCAGTCCAGGGCAAAACAGCAGAAAGAATGGAAGAGAGGATCAAGTCTGGCTAGGGCGGACTTTGGAACAGCACTGTAAACAGCATCCCCATAGTCAAATATAGGGAGGCTCATCTTCTGAACAATTGCCTTGCAGGTTGACAGAGGGATGCAGCCCCAGATGCGATATAAGGCATCCAGTTTGGGATGCAGTTTCTTATGAATTGAGTCGATATGAGCAGTAAAGTCGAGGTGCTGGTAGAGCCAGACCCCTAGGTACCTGAAGGAGGTGCAAGCCTCCAAGGGAGTCCCATCTATGGTGTGGAAAGTGGGAGTGGAGGGGAGTTGGGAGAGTCTTTGTCTCATGCCAAAGGTTAGGGAGACAGTTTTCTTAGGGTTCAGAAAAAGCTGGTTTGAGTGAAACCAGTGCTGAATAACATTGAATTCCAACTGGAGCCTAGAGGCAACTTCAGTGGGGGAGGGGCCTGAAGCATACTGCACAGTGTCGTCAGCATAGAGGTGAATGGAGGTGTGAGGGCAGGCCGAGGGAAGGTCATTCAGGAAAATGGAGAAGAGAATCAGGCTGAGGACCGAGCCTTGGGGGACCCCTGTAGTGACCTGGAGGGAGGCTGAAGTGTGAGAGCCGATTCTTACTGAATGAGACTTGCCTGCCAGGTAGGAGTGGAACCAGCTGGTGGCATCTCCTGAGAGTCCGGCTTGGGAGAGTTTGGATAGAGGAAGGGAGTGGGAGACAGTGTCAAAAGCCTTTGCTAGGTCGAAAAAAATAGCTGAGGTGGTGTGCCCATTATCCATGCCAGAGAGGATGTCATTGGTGAACCTTAGAAGGGAGGTGGTGGTGGAGTTCGACTTCCTAAATCCAGACTGGTAGGGTGAGAAGAAAGAGAAGGAGTTGAGAAAGGAGGAGAGTTAGGAAAGAACAAGGTGCTCCAGTAATTTGGCCAGTATGGGGAGAAGGGAGATAGGGCGGTAGTTGCCCAGCAAAGAGGGGTCACCTCCTTTGGGGAGGGGGATGACTGTGGCACATTTCCAGTCAGATGGGATTGTGACAAGTGAAAAAGAGAGACTGACGAGTGCGGCCAGTGGGGAGGCGATGGCTGGGGCAGATAGGTGAAGCATTATGGAGTCTGGACCTGCAGAGCATTTGCCCTTGGAGGGATTGAGTGCCTGCAGGGCTTAATACACTTCTGCAGGTGTAACCGGACAAAATGAGAAGCAAGAGGCTAGGTAGGTGTGTGGAGTGGGAGGTGGTGGACTCATGGGGGTGTGCGAGAGAGAGGACAGGAGTGAGAATGCACAGCTAGTGAAGAAGGTGTTAAAAACTGAGGCCACTTCACCAGGATCAGTGATGATGAAGTCTGTTATATTTAGTCCGGGGGTGGGTGGCTGGGTGGGGTGGGGGAGAATAGTGATCCTGGTGCAGGAATTATGAAGTGTGCGGTAGAGTTGGAGTGCCGCCTGTGTGTCAGTTGCCTTGTATGATTTCCAAGCCTGGTCCCTGGCATGGAATTGATCTATGATATTAGTGGTGACCCAGGGTAGGTGGGCACCCCTTACTAGAGCCCTTCTGAGTGACGCATGGTAGTCCCAGACTGCAAGGAAACTGGACTTGAAAAGTCCTAGGGCAGAGTTGATGGAGGATGCCCATGGGATGAAGGACCAGTCAACAGTTGTCAGGTCATTTAAGAGTGTGGCAAGGTTAAGGGTTTTATATGACCTAGTGAGCAGCGTACGTGGGAAGGTGCTTTGGTCCTGAATATTTTCCTTACCACATAGATCATGTGGTAATCACTTAGAAAGTCTGGAGGTAGTCCCGCTTCGAGTATCTGATGGGGGCGAGAATTAAGAGCCCAGTCCAAGAGGGAATGGTTCTGGGAGTTGTGATTTAGGCATATTGGTTCAGATATTTGTTGGATAAGGTTTAGTGCATTCACTAGGCTACGTAGCTTAGAGCTCACAGTAGAGAGCCAGTTAAAATTGAAATCCTCGAGGATATGAAGCACACCCCCCGAAGCGATCGAATTTAAGGTGCCCAGGTGGTCCAGCACAATGGGTAGAGGGGTGCAGTAGGACCCTGCTACATATACTGGGATAGACTGTGGGAGTGAGAGTTTGATTAGTAAGGAGTCAATGGACAGTGTGGGCAAGGAAAGCTGGACAGGGTGAACTGGAGCTTAGAGGAGATGAACATGGCAATGCCTCCACCCCGATTTTTCCCTGGGCAATCGTGCTGGATGAGGGAGTAGCCAGGGATAGATAGTTCAGTCTCCAGGTTGTTGGGCTTCAGCCAGGTCTTGGAGACAATCAGAATATCAGGACATAGCAACAGAACAGTTGGTTGCAATGCTGTGAGTTTGTTCAGGATGCTACAAATGTTGAGTGCATAATTTTAAAACCTTTCGGTAATGTAAGAGGTGGGGAGGGGGAGAAGGGGTTGACCTGGGTTTAGCTCTACATCCCCTGCGAGGAGCAGCAGTAGCATTAGCAGCTGTTTTGGTTTTAGCATTGCCCACTGCGGCTTACATAGGGCAGAAGGTTGCTGGGAGGTTTGTGGAAAACTGCTTATTGAGGTAATGTTTAATACTGTTAGCCATGAGTGAAAGGAGGATGGAAGGATGGAAGGATGGAAGCCCCGAGATCCCAGTTGCTCTGAGGACACTGGTGCAGCTGTCCATGGGCGGAGGTTGCGTGATGGGGAGGGGGTGCTTTTCCAGTACATATTGTAATGGGGTTTGGTTGTGATTGGGGGTAGGAGGAAGGTGGTAGGGAAGCTAGGGGTGTAAGCAGGAACATAATGAAGAGATATAGAGGCAGCATGTTGTTTGCTGGGTTAGGCAGTAGGAATAGGTCACAGCGGCCACTAGTAGTGAAGACAGATAAACTGCTAATGGGAAAGTGGGCTGACTGGGTATTTGCTCACATGATGCAGCCTATATAATATTTAGCTCACCTAAGGTGGTGGTGGGAGTGGTGGGGAAGCCGGCGCCTGGCGCTGGTGGGGCCTCCTACACGTGGTGGAATAGCTGGCATTCTGAGCTGCACAGAGGCATAACTGAAGTATCTCCAGGGACAACAGGGGTCTGGTTTGGGGGAGGCAGGCTGCTCGATAGCCCTCATGACCACTGAGGAGAAAAGAAAATGGAGTTCGTTATATAGCGTAGTAGTAGTAGGCAGGAGGAAGAGCACACAGAAATCAGTTTTTTACAGTTCAAGAACAGCCTGTTGATTCGAATTAGAATATATGTATATATTTTTCTTTGGTTTAAGGAGCAGTGCGGGAGCTAGAATCATAGTACAGGTACTTCTGCAGCTCACCTTTACATATATTTCTGATGAAATTAGGCTCACACTTCACCGAGTTCAGTAGTATATAATTAATTAAAAGCACATATTGGTGAGAAAGCTTAAAGAGCCCCTGAATTAACTGGCTAGAAGCTCTCACCGAGTACAGAATTAATCAAAGCTCACTTGGTGAAATCAAGTTTAACACAGGTTTAGAGAACCACAGCTAACTTCATACATGCAGAATCTGGCTAGATAACATCTGTGTTTGAGCCCCAGTCAGCAGACCATTCTAAAGCACCCTGAAATATTGATTTAACTGGTCTAGCACTAGGAATCAGGAATTAGGTCCCTGCAACTTGCACAAATGCTATATAATTCTTAGAAGGCATGAGCAAATATAAACTAGCTGCATTGCTCTGCCGACTGTTTGTGAAGGGACCCCCTTTAAAATTGGCACCAAGAATCACAGTCCATTGTCTTCCTACATGTGGTGGAATAGCTGGCATTCTGAGCTGCACAGAGGCGTACCTGAAGTATCTCCAGGGACAGCGGGGTCTGGCTTGGGGGAGGGCAGGCCACTTGATGGACCTCAAGACCACTGAAGTACCTCCGGGGACAGCGGGGGTCTGGCTTGGGGGAGGGCAGGCTGCTCGATGGCCTTCAAGACCACTGAAGTATCTCTGGGGACAGCAGGGGTCTGGCTTGGGGGAGGGCAGGTCACTCGATGGCCCTTACAACTACTGAAGTATCTCCGGGGACAGCGGGGGTCTGGCTTGGGGGAAGGCAGGCCGCTTGATGGCCCTCACGACCACTGAAGTATTTCCGGGAACAGCGGGGTCTGGCTTGGGGGAGGGCAGGCTGCTCAATGGCCCTCATGACCACTGAAGTATCTCCGGGGACAGCAGGGGTCTGGCTTGGGGGAGGGCAGGCCGCTCGATGGCCCTTATGACCACTGAAGTATCTTCGGGGACAGCGGGGGTTTGGCTTGGAGGGGCAGGCTGCTTGATGGCCCTTACAACCACTGAAGTATCTCCGGGGACAGCAGGGGTCTGGCTTGGGGGAGGGCAGGCCGCTCGATGGCCCTTATGACCACTGAAGTATCTTCGGGGACAGCAGGGGTCTGGCTTTGGGGGGCAGGCTGCTTGATGGCCCTTACAACCACTGAAGTATCTCCGGGGACAGCAGGGGTCTGGCTTGGGGGAGGGCAGGCCACTCGATGGCCCTTAAGACCACTGAAGTATCTCCGGGGACAGCAGGGGTCTGGCTTGGGGGAGGACAGGCTGCTTGATGGCCCTTACAACCACTGAAGTATCTCTGGGGACAGTGGGGGTCTGGCTTGGGAGGAGGGCAGGCCACTCGATGGCCCTTATGACCACTGAAGTATCTACGGGGACAGCGGGGTCTGGCTTGGTGGAGGGCAGGCTGCTCGATGGCACTCACAACCACTCTGCTAATGAATTAAATATTTTTTAACAACATTTTAACCCAAAGAAGCAAATAATGCCATTGAAATAAGGAAGAACATAGAGATAATTGTATTCTCACAGAGAGATATCCTAGACAAACTTAAAGGCGTACGTTCAGGAAAATCAGCTAGACCAGATGGTCTGAATCCAAGATTCTTAATTGAACTTTTGGAAGAATTAGTTAGACCAGTGACCAAACTAATGCATCAATAAGTGAATGGAAAACCTTGGGAGAATGGAGAGAGGCAAATATCACGTCGATATACAAAAAAGGCGACAGGAAGAACACTTGCAACTATAGACCAATTAGCGTTACTTCAGTCCTTGGAAAAGTGATGGAGGGGCTTATTTATGAGCTCATCATGGAACACGTAAGCATCAGTGGGATAGTAGATATAACACAACACGGGTTCACCCCTGGCAGGTCATGCCTGTCAAACCTGTTAAACTTCTTTAAGCCTGTACCTGCAGCCTTAGACGGGACTACCAGTAGATATAATTTTTTTGGTTTACTCCAAGGCATTCGATTCTGTCTCACATAAGGTACTAACAGACCAGCTAGAAACTATTCAACTACATCAGAAGATAGTTAAATGTGTCAACTCATGGTTGGACACTAGGCACCAAAGAGTGGGGATCAGAGGTTTTTACTCTGACTGGGGAGAGGTGACTAGTGGAGTGCCACAGGGCTCGGTCCTGGGCCTGACACTCTTCAATGTACTGGTATCTTCAATGCAGACCTCGGACAGCATATGACTTTGCAAATACATGGATGATAGCAAAATGGGAGCAATAATTAATAATGAATCTGCAGCTAAAACATTACAAGAAGAAATATCTAAATTGGAACAATGGGCTAAGAAAAACAAATTTAATTTAATGAGGAAAAGTGCAAGGTTATGCACCTAGGTCATAACAATTTACATTTCACATATGGCTTAAATAATACTATCTTGCAGGTATCAGAAAGTGAATGGGATTTAGGGTTAACCATTAGTAATAATCCATCCTTTGAGTACACACCGGGGCAATGATTAAGAAATGTCATAAAATCTTAGGGTGCAAGCCGGCCCGGTGGCACTGAGGGTTGAGGCTCTGGACACCACACCTCATGCCACGCTGGTGACCTGGGTTCAGAAATGAGCCTGGGCTGCTGGGGGTCAGCGTGGGGGTGGGGGGAGAGGATTGAGAGTCCAGAGGACTGCTCTCCTCTCTCCTGGGAAGGGGACTATTCGTCCCGCCCGCTGACTGCCCTCTATCAGTGGCTGGAGGGCAGTACGGGTCAGGAGGCTCAGAGGCTGACATGCTTACATCAGAGAGGAGGGAGTGAGAAAATGGAAAAAGGCTGGGGCTCCACAGACCCGTGATGGCCCAATTGGTCCGGCGAAGTTGGCCCCCCACCACCAGATATGCCATACCGGGTGGCGGGGGATGGCTGACACACCTCCACCTGGCCCTGCTGCAGATGAGGAATCCATGGGGGAACCTCAGGGTGTAGACAAGCTGGGGGTCAGGCCAGAGGATGTACCCTTTCTGAGGGGGTCATAGCCCCATAGACCCCGAAGAAGGAAGTTAAAATAGTAACAAAAAAAAAATCTTAGGGTGTATATTTAAACATAAAGAGTAGAGAATCGGCAGTAATATTACCATTATGCTCATCACTGGTAGACCATACTTAGAGTACTGCTCCCCATTTTGTGCTCCACAGACCATATATTGTAAAGATTTAACTGAAAGGGTCCAGAGAAAGGCCACAAAAAATAAAAGATGTGCAACATATTAATTATGGAGATAGGCTGCATCAACTTGGTCTGCATTCCTTAGAATACAGAAGATTAAGAGCAGATTTGTGTCTAGTGTTTAGCGCAACTAAGAACAAAGACACATGGGAAGCCATTGGCCTTCTCAAACAACCAAATAATAGAAACACTAGGTCACACCATCTCGCATTAGGAGAAGAAGTCAGCAGGACAACCAAGAGGCAAAATTGGTTTAGTCAGAGTGTTGTCAATATTTGGAACTCTTTGCCAGAGGATTATGAATAGTGCTACCATAGAACAATCTAAAACATCACTAGATAGACACATGGGCAAAAAAAAGTGTAGATTTTACCACAGAGAAGTGGTGAGTTGTATATACTGTAGGTCTACGACCTCCTATACTCGTATTACTTATGAACCTATGTGCAACCCAGACTTGCAGTGAGTCAAATTTCGCTAATAGACTGCATATATTGATTGAGGCTATGGTTAGTCTTTTGACCATGATTTGTTTTAAAGAGCAACCCTCTATTATAATAAACAGCTTACAACATTAGATTTAAACCAGTTATGTTTTCACTTTTATTGTTTTCTAGGTGTTTGTCATTTCTTTTGCTATTCCCCCTTCTGTTGGTATACTAAATGTTGTAGATAAAGCAGCAACTGTTTCACTAAGTCTTTCAAAATGTATCTGACTGTCCCCTGCTAACCACACAATTGCTGTTTGTGATAACACAGTCTGTTGTCATGATGAGTATTATGATGTCATAAATAAAGGCACTGTGGGGTTAACAGGGGAGAGGCAACTGTTTTCTATACAGACCTTTTAGATGAACTACCAAGATCTTGGAAAGGAATATTGAAAATGCAAACAAATGTATTCTCTGGTAAATTCTAACAGCTGAAACATTTTGTTTATGAAAGAACATGTGACGTGCAGAGTTGCTCTTTAAACCACGTCCCTGATTTATGAGGCAGGGGATCAGGAGGTTGAGAGGTATGGATCCAACTATGAGCATGAAGTGCTAGCAAACTCTGACAGAGATGCAGTGATGTTGTTTAGTCCCGGCTATGCTCTGAGCAATAAGTAAAAAGGGGGAGGTAACCAAACTCTATCATCCTGACATCATATTACAATTACTGGTACTTTCTATCCAATTTAGCTGATGATACAGCATGTCTGGCAAACATAGAGGATAATGTATGTGTCCTGATCGGTAACCTACTTGTTAACTGTTGAGAGGTTGCCATGGCAATCGTGTAAACCTCGAGAGTGAAGCTCGAGAGGTTTATGTCGCCATGGCAGCCTCGAGACCGTTAACAAGTAGGTCACAGATCGGGACCCCATACTTTATATTTTACAGTATAGTGTATGGCTGCCATAAAGAAAGAAGAAAAGAAGCAGGTACCTTAACTAAAAGTGATTTATACCACTGCAGGTCAAGTTCTCACCTCCGCGGCCGTTTCAGGGAGCCACTCGCTTCCTCTATCAAGCATGCGCAGATCGATCATGGTTGTTATACCAGCGATGTGACATACCTTCGATGGGTTAACAACAAAGTGACGTCACATCGATGACATAACAACCATGGGAAAAGATAGATTTTGGTAGATAACAACGTTCTACCATACGTTATATGATTTTTAGAATATCATCATGTAAGAAAAGTAATTTGCAGAGTGAGAACAGAGATCACGAGCATGATTCCAATATGTACTTCTATATATTGTTCCTCTAATGTATTAGTTTTTTAGATGCTAGGAAACTGAGGAAAGAGAGTATGTTTGAGGTGGGGGAGAGAGAGAGAGAGAGAGAATGTTTGGGATCATGTGGACAGCTGACCTAATAGCCAGCGTCTCTAAGCCTGAAACTTACATAAAAGAGAGAGAGAGAGTGAGAAGGTGCTTTGTCAATGTTATTTTCACAGAGAAGCACTTTGTCAGAGTTATTTGCACTGCTTTTTTATAAGATCCCTATGCAGCCCTATAATATTACCCAGGAGCACATTGTCAGACTTGTTTTTCCACAGAAGCACTTTATAAGAGTAATGATAACATTTAAACATCCCTTTGCAGTCTGTATTATTACTCAGGGAGAGTTCTCGCTAAAGTGACATCAGCACATCGTGGCCATTTTAGGAACATACAGAGCAATAGTTTTGAATTCGGTGCTGGGGTTTGTTTACATTGTCGGAACCTTTCCAGAATGTAAAAATTGGTGAAAATCCGATTCTAGAGGCAAACAACTTATATTACAGGTGAGCTTCTAATCTAGCTGCTGTGTTTCTGCTTTTGTTTAGTCAATACCCCCTGTTTATGTTCCCTTTACAACTTATATGCATTTAACCACTTAACAAGTGTGATTGGCAGTGTTAATGTCTGTGGAGCCCTCATCTTGGAGGAAAAAGTGTGAACACAATCTAACTTTAGTGTGCATGCAAGCAAATTTTTCATCAGTAAAGACATAGGATTGGGCTTGGGACACACTATTTTTACGTAGATAAGCAGAATGTACCTAAATATGAAGTGTACACAAGTAGAATGCATTGTATCTTCTCTTTTCATGTCTACATTGGACTTATGCCAAGAGAACAACTATGTAAGTAATAACACGCAACAGGGTGGGCAGTATTGGGCTATACTGGACCTCTATGGGGCATAATGAGGCCTGACGCCACAAACAGAGGGCATTATAGCCCCTGGAAGGTCCGGTATGGCCCATACCACCCACCCGGTGGGCATTAGTGCATTTAGAAAATGGGCTACATGTAATAATTTTATGTATTACAGATAAAATAAAAAAATAAATTAATAAGAAATCTATAAGAAATTATTGAAATAAATAGAAATTTGTTTTAGTGATAAAGACGTCCCTCTACTGGTATACTTGCCAGTAGAGGGTATTGTAGTCTTCCATAGTTGTTTTACTGTGAATTGTACTCTAGTGCTGTGTTTCTTATACTGTCTCATCATCTGCTTTTATTTTTTGTTTTGTTTTGTTTACTGGCCTCTCCTGTAGCTCACTGCTGATCCTCACCAGTAATCACTTCAGTTTTTTTTTTGGGAGGGGAGGAGTTGCATCATTGTGAGATCACACTTTGTAGGGAGACACATTAAGACACTGGAACAGACTGCAGTGGGTATGGTGGGACACAGATGGAGCACAAACAAATGAAACTGATTTTCTGTAAAAAAAAAAAATACTCTGTTCATGGTGTTTCTCTGTTTTGGGCAAGCAGGAGTGCAGTCAGCAGGAGCAGCTCACAGTAACACTGAGCACAGGATGTGCTAGCACTAGTGATTGATTGTAAAACCCTTTTTTTTTTCTTTTAAGGGGAAAAAGTCCTTCACTGTGTGGGAAATTAATGTTATCAGTGATGTGTACAGGCTGAGCTGATTAATGTTGTGAAGTACAAGGGAGTGCAGCGGGGTGGGGGAGCGGTTTGATGGGAAATGTATGATGCACTGCTGGAAGCGCACAGTTTTAAAAAAAAAATGTGTGGCTTGGTAAAGTGTCAAAAACGACAGCAGAAAGTATTTTGTGGATGTTTTTGCTGTTGGTAGAGGGCGGAGGAAGTGATTGGTGTTCTGCTTTGGGTTGGTAGGGTGGGTCACTTGCTGAGCGACACGTAAACTATCAGTTGTTAAATTGGGAATTTAAAGTGGCACAGTGATACCATGCTGGTACTGAGGCTAGCTGGCCTGGCACCTTTTTTACCTGGGCTCTCTTGTCTGATAGATGCCTACCTTACCAAGGGGCTCAGTCTATCAAAGCTCAGGTAAACTGAAGCTCTTTTTATAATACAGTATAAAGAAAAGACCACCACCAGCTGGATAACCTTGGTTGTAAACAACCATAATCTGGAGCTCCTACATAAAATTAAGGACCTCCATCCTATATTCAGTGAGGATGACACCTTGAAATGTATCTTCCATGAACTACCTTTATTGTCTTTCAAACAGCCACCAACTATATCGTACCTGCTTATCAGGAGCAAACTTATACCTGACCAGAACACTGGGTGGCATTAAATCCTGCAATACTCTTTGCACCTTACACGAGTTTGCTCCAGTACAGCTTCGCTGTCTGCACTCTCCAAATGTATATTTTATGTATCTAACCTGTCTGTCATCCCTGTCCTAACCCCACTCTATTTGTCGTCTCCCCCACCTTTCTTGACGAGGTACCTTTGTAAACGAGTCTTTGACTCAAAGGTTGTAAAACTGATCTTTACAATAAATAAATAAATAAAAAAAAATGTAGGACATGTGAGCACATTTCCATTTCAGACTTTACCACCATTCCCCAAAACAAACAATTCAAGATACAGCGGAATTATACATGTGCATCTCTGAATGCTGTTTACTACATCCAGTGCAGGAAATGCTCACATACAGGTTACGTGGGGGAACCAGACAATCCCTTCGAACCTAGATGAACTCACAGAGACACAACGTTAAAATGAAAAACACTGAAACCAGTGGGGCAACATTTTTCTCAATCTGTCCACTCCATTTCTGTCCTGGTTCTTAATGGGCACTTCAGGAACACACAAGAAAGATGGGCATATGATGTCAGACTTATTCTTCTTCTCAACACATGCAAAGATGCAATGAATGGGGACCTTTTGTTTCATGACCAGTTACAGAACTGCAATTGCATTTTTCTTGCCCCAAGTATAGCACATCACCATGCTTATTTTTGTTACATATAGTGCTATTGTGCCTTTATATATTAACATTGTTCTATTATATATATATATATATATATAAATTATATCTATTTATAGGTTTGATTATAATTGGTGGTTGCTGGTTTCATGCATTTGCATTCATACAGAAATGGTGCTGGTCAGTGCAGAATGCACATGTGCACACACACGTACACAACCAAAATTTATAGGACCTCTGCTGTAACATTAAATTTCATTCTTGGGGGGATTGATTTATAGCACAACTAGGTTTAAAAGACTGCTCTTTTATCTATGTTTCCTGTCTGAACTCTCACAATTCTGCTCCATGTACTTTAAAGTGATTTTGTTGTGTGACTGCCATTTTCTGATGAAGGATTCTGTGTAACCTGAAAGCTTAAGAACATACTGCGAATCTTTTGTAGGTCCAATAAAATGTATCAAATCAACTGTTTTGTGCATCTTTTTTGTACAAGGACCAACATGGTAATGGATTTTTCTTTACATTGGGCTATGTAATATTTTCTATTGTACAGCTTCAAAATCTGTATTGTATCTCAACTTGATCCCTCATATCATAGTGTCTTACACATTACTGCATAACGAATGCACCTGTAATACATGCCACAATTTGTTAGTCTTCTGTATAGTGGTTATGTGTTTCATCAAACGTAACTGATACTGTATGTTCATTATCATAAAACATTGTGTGGTAAAGTCCCTGAATGTCTTGTGGGCTTCATCTCTATCATTTCCCTTGGTGATAGACTTTGCTTTGCAGAGTACATTTCTGTAAAAATCCCAAAAGTCAAATTAAAATTTGGCTCCTTCACTTTCATGCTTCTACATATTCTTGGTTTAAGCTTCGGTGCACTCTGTAATTGAAAATCTTAATTGCTCTCACTACACATAAATCCATCACATTTTGCTTATCTTCATTCCTCTAGTGAAGGCTTTCTTATGTACCTTGATAAAGGGTTCGAAACAGAGAAAAATAGGCAATGACAGCATAAAGACACCTAAAGTCCATCCAGTCTGCCCAAGTTCCCTATTTAGCCCTGAGGCTTACTGTTCTTCCAGGATCCTAGCTCTCCCCAACCCACATCCATTCTGCTCCTGATTACGACACCTTGAGCAACCACTATACCCTTCATTCTGTCCCAGCCATGCTTACAATCACTAACGTTTTGCACCCACCACCTCAGCTGGCAGCCTGTTCCATGGCCCCACCACCTTTTCTGTAAAATAGTAATACCTTGTGTCCCTCTTGAACCTTCCTCTTGTGAGCTTCCACTTATGACCAAGTGACTGCGAGCAGGTATTCAAGTTAAATACTCCCCTGCAGTTCACCCTGTTAATTCCTTTTAGGAATCTGAAGGTCTTTATCATATCTCCCCTCTCCCTTCTGGTCTCCAGTGAGTACATGTTCAGTACATTGAGACGCCCTCATAGGACATGCCCTGCTAACCCTGCCTAAATCATTTTTGTTACCTTGCGCTGCATCATTTCAAGCTTATCCCTATCCTTGATAAGGTGAGGATACCAGAACTGGGTGCAGTAGTCTAGGTGTATCCTCACCAAGGATCTACACAGGGGAAGTATTTTTTTTCTGCTATCGATACCCCTTCTGATGCATCCAAGCATCCTATTTGCCTTGCTGCACTGACTCAACTGCTTTAGGGAGCTGCTGATGATAACTCAACAGTCTCATTTTTCAGCTGTGGTACTGAGTCTCACCCCCCCACCACCCCCATCCAGTACTCTGTCCTGGGGTTCTTGTTCCCTAGGTGCATCACCTTGCACTTTTGGCATTGAATTTCAACTGCCAAACCCTTGACCACCCTTTCATTTTTTGTAAGTCTCCCTTCCACAGAATTTAATGTCATCTGTGAAGACAGCCAGCCCTGGAGCCCTTCTCCAATGTCACTGATGAACATATTGAAGAGGACTGGACCCAGGATAGATCCCTATGGAAGCCCGCTCATGACCTCCCTCTCTTCTGATTTACCCTATTAAGCCCTACCCTCTGTTGCCTTCCATTTAGCCTGTTACCTACCTAGTTTACTATGAACTTAGCCACACCAAGCTCCTCCATCTTCTTCAGCAAGCATCTGTGGGGCACTGAGTTAAAAGCCTTGCACAAACTGAAGTAGAGCAAATCCACAGTGTGGCCCCTATCCAATTCCCTCATCACTCAGTCAAGGAAAACTATCAGGTTAGTCTGACAAGACCTCCCTGCCATGAATCTGTGCTGCTTACTACTTTGGAAACCATTGCTCTCCAAGTAGTCCACAAGAGCATCTTTGACCAGTGACTCCATCAGTTTTCCTGCAATAGAGGTAAGACTGACAGGTATGTAGTTCCCTTGTTATTCCTTGTCTCTCCCCTTAAGGAATGAAAATATGTCCATCACCCTCCAATCCTTTGAAACTACCCCTGTCCTTTGATAGCTATTGAATGGACCAACCAGAGGATCAATCAGTTCCACTGCCAATTCCCTGATTAACCTGGAATGCAACCCATCTGGTCCTTGGCCTTAACAATCTGCTGGCTGCCTCATCTATGGCCCCCTTCCCTTAATGGCTGCTTTGATGCCATTCTCTGGCAAGGGGCCACCATCCTCCCTAGTGAAAACTGAGCAAAAGTAGTCATTAAGGATGTCACCTTTTGCCCATCCACCTCAATCACCCTATCTCCCCTGTTAGCCTCACAATTCCCCTTTTATCACTAATATACTGGAAGAACTGCTGTAGCTGAGAGAGACAGAGAGTAGCCACCAGCTTCCTTAAAGCAAGGAGGTGATTTAATAGAGTACATTGAATTCTTAATTTTGGGGCATGTGTAAGTAAGTAGAAGTCAGTGTTTTGGTTCACTGCTTTTGGGGTTAATTTTTCTTAGTGTAACTTTGATTTGCAAGGGAGAAAATCTAGCTGGGAGAATATTTGCAGTCATATGTGACTAGACCTGTTACTTAAACTCTGTGAAATAGGTGTGTGAAAGGAAGGAAGGCACTCACTGAGGTGGTTGAACAGAGTTGTAGTTAATTGTTTTTGGAGGGCACAGGCTTAGTCCCACCCACCCCCAATGCACCATTTTCTTTATATCAGGGGTTTTGACATCACTTCCCCAAAAGTGCAAAGGCCATACACCTGTTCATATCCTTATAGGCACAGCACACTGAATAGAGGGTAAAGACACTCACACGCTTGCACACACTAAAAAAAAGAAAAAAAATCTTAAACAGGAAGGGAGACAGACATGTGGGGAGTGGTGCAATGCACTGGCTGTGGAGCGGCAGTCTTCCATGAGACATTCTGGAGGCTGCGTTGCAGCCCTATTTGCAGGCACCTCTCTGGTCAGAGGGAGGAGGTTGCCCGTCTCCACGCTGACGTGGCAAGGATTCCATAAACCTTCTTCCCTACCCAGGGACCACCCAGTCCACCTCCACTGCCTCAAAGGTTGCCAAGAAAGAGGAGCAGCTGGACCACAGTGGGCTCAGGGAGGGTGAGGGTGGTGGAACAGAGGTGCATCCCTCCAGTTGTGCCTCTCCACATTTCATTCACCATTCTGGTGGAGCATGGTTCCTCTATGGAGGCACCCACAGTGTAGACCAAGGAGGATGCTGGGAACCTCCACAAAGGAGACCCACAGGAGGATGGCATGGGACCCCACAGGGGAAGGAAACAACTCCTGGTGGGGGACTCAATCATAGGTGTGGGGTAGAACTGGGGAGGAGGGAGAGGGAGGAAGGTGCCTGCCAGGTGCCATGGCTTAGAGGGACAGGAGGTGAATCCTCAGGACTTTGGGAGCAGCTGCACAGGGAGGGAGCTAGATGTCCTTGTCCACCTCAGAAGAGGTACCTGTCTATAGCGTGGGTGAGGCTAGGTATGCCACACCATGGGATTCAATGACTGGTTGAAAAACTGGTATGGAGCTCAGGAGTTGGCATCATTGGGGACTGGGGGTCCACCTGGAGGGATACAGGCCTATATAGGCATGATGGTCTGCAGCTGTCTGGGAGGGGAACCAGGATCTTAGATGATAGGTTTAAATGCTTCATTGGCAAGCATTTAAACTGGCCAAGGGGGAAGGCAGTGAAGGGAAGCAGGGAAATCCCAGCTCCCCCATAAAGCAGGGTAGTTAGTGAAGTAGACACAAAGATAGAGAAGTCAATAGGGAGCAGGACAAGGGTAAATCCATAAAAAGACAAAGGCAGTAAGGACAGGGATGGGCCTAAAAGGGGTAAGGCCATCAAAAAATGGAGGGCAATGAGTACCAATGACTATAGCCTGGGAAAGAAGCTCCCTGAACTAATGGCCTTGATGGAAGAGGGATGCCTGGATAGCATGGCAGTCGCAGAAACATGGTACACAGAGAACCATGACAGGGATGTCAACATACCAGGGTACACAATCTACAGGAGGGACAGGAAGGGTAAAAGAGGAGGAGGAGTAGCTCTCTACACAAGGGAAGGAATCAAAGCAACAGAACTAAAGGGTAAATGGGGAGGGGAGGAGGCACTGTGGGTCACCCTGGAGACAGGAAATGGCACCACAATCTGCATATCGGTTGTTTACAGACCTCCATCTCAGGGGGAGGCAATGGACAAGGAAATAATAGAAGGAATCCTTAGAATGGCAGAAAAAGGGGATATATTATTGATGGGGGACCTGAATATGCTAGATGTTAACTGGAGCACCTTTACTGCAGCCACATCCAAGAGCAGGGTCATTCTCGATGCCCTACTGGGGCATACCTTAGACCACTAGTGTTAGAACCCACTCGGGAGAGAGCAATCATGACTTGGTACTCTCAAATGGGGATGGAGAGAGGATCTCAGATTTAGAAGTGGGTAGCCATCTGGGAACAAGTGACCACCAAACAGTGTGGTTCACAATAAACACAACTGTAGAGCCAAGCCATACAAAAGCAAGGGTGTTGGACTTTAGGAGGGCTGACTTTGGCAAAATGGGAAGGTGCCTCAGAAAAGCACTGACAAACAGGCAAGAAGGAGGGGTGGAGGAACAATGGAGAAAAATCAAAACTGCCTTCACAGAGACAACAAGCCTTTGTGTAAAGCAAATCAACAAAACAAAATAAAGCAAAAGGCCATTATGGTTCTCAAAAGAGGTGGCAGGGAAGGTTAAGGAGAAAAGAATAGCATACAGGAAATATAAGGAAACACAGAAGAAGCAGAAAAGAGAACTATATCAGTTAAAGCAGAAGGAGGCAGGGAAGGCAGTCAGAATAGTGAAAGCCCAAACTGAGGAAAAGACAGCCAACTCTGTTAAGAATGGGGATAAAACCTTTTAGAGATACATTAGAGAGTGAAGAAAGGCCAAGGGAGAGATACCGAGGCTTAATAAAGGGGAGAAAATGTGGGCAGAGGGTTACAGTGAAAAAGCAGAGATACTGAATGAATACTTCTGCTCAGTATTCACAAAGGAAGAGGAGGGAGGAGTACCTTAACCAAACAATAGAAACACTCTGGATATGGGGGTCGATACCAGTCCATTTACAGAAGAAAGGGTTCTGAAAGAACTCTTAAAACTGAAGGTGGATAAAGCAATGGGGCCTGACAGGATTCACTTCAGAATTCTAAAAGAACTAAGGGTAGAACTTGTGACACCACTGACTACCCTCTTTAACAAATCATGGGAGGGTGGGATGGTACCTGAGGACTGGAGTAGGGCGGATGCCATTCCACTTCACAAAAGTGGGAGCAGGGCTGAGGCAGGAAACTACAGTCCTGTTAGTTTGACCTCAGTGGTAGGGAAAATAATGGAATCACTTCTGAAGGAAAGAAATGTTGAATACCTAGAGGCCAGTGGAGCACAGGACCCAAGGCAGCATGGATCCACAGTGGGAAAGTCATGTCAGATGAATCTAATAGATTTCTTTGATTGGGTGACCAAAGTAGTAGACCAGGGAGGGGGCTGTGGACATGGCCTACCTAGACTCTAGCAAGGCATTTGACACAGTCCCACACACAAGATTAATATACAAGTAAGCCAGACTTGGAGTGGGTCCCAAGGTGATAGCCTGGGTACAAAATTGGCTGGACAACAGGACGCAGTAATAGTAAATGGAGTCCACTCTGAAGAAAGGGGGGGGTTACTAGTGGGGTATCACATGGTTCAGTATTGGGACTGGTCCTCTTTAATGTCTTCATAAGTGATACTGCAGAGGGACTGGAAGGAAAAGTATGTCTCTTTGCAGATGACACAAAGATCTACAACAGGGTTGATACACAAGGTGGGGAGGAAAGGATGAGAAGGGAGTTGGCAGGGCTGGAGAAATGGTCAAATGTATGGCAGCTTAGATTCAATGCAAAGAAGTGCAAAGTAATGCACATGGGAAACAAAAACCCAGGGGAAGAGTACACAATGGGAGGTGAGATACTAACAACAACAAAAATGGAAAGGGACCTGGGGGTAGTCATATCAGATGACCTAAATGTGGGCAAGCAATGTGAGAAGGCAGTAAGGAGGGCTGGGAGGGATACTGGGATGTACAGGGAGATGCATCACCAGTAGAAAACAGGAAGTTGTTATTTATTTTATTTGGAAAATGTTTCACCAGGAAAGACAATGAGCTGTAAACAGCTTGTTTACAGAAGCGTCCTTTGGGGGTGGACAAGAGTTGGGAGAACAAGCAAACACATAGCAATACAATATACTCTGTACAGACAGTTGGTGAGATGCCATCTGGAGTACTGTGCGCAGTTCTGGAGACCCCACCTCTATAAGGACATAGGATGGTGGCTGTCCAACGGAAGGCAGCTAAAATGGTGCAGGGTCTGCACCAGAATGCATACAAAAAGAGACTAAAGGAGCTTCATAAGTATACCCTCGAGGAAAGGAGGGAGAAGGGGCATGACATAAACTTTCAAGTACCTCAATGGAATCAAAAAAGTCCAAGAGGGTAGCATCTTTCAGAAAAAGAGAGGTGCAAGAACAAGGGGACACAATTTGAAGATAGAGGGGGCCAACTCAGAGGTAATGTGAGGAAGTATTTTTTCATGGACAGGGTTGTGAATGCATGGAACAACCTTCTTGAGGAGGTTGTGGAGTCAAATACAGTGAGGGAATTCAAGAATGCATGGGCAGACATAAGGCTATTCTAGTGGGGGTGGGAGGAAGTAGGCTGTTGGTTAACTAGGATCAGCAGCTTATCCATTAGGTATGGAAATGGGCAGTCTAGGTGGGCCAAGTGGTCCTTATCTGCCATCAGATTCTATGTTTCTATGTAACTGTTTATTTCTTCACTCTTGACCCCCTCTGCAATACACAGATTTGTGTCTGCTTTTGCCTCCCTAACTGGGCTCTTTGCCTCCCTATTTTTCTGCAAATATTTTTCCCCATTTTCCTCCTACCACTTTTCTTTAAATTTGAAGCAGGCCTTTTTCTTGACCCTCACCACTTCCCTGACCCTTGCCAAGAACCATAGTGGTCTCTTGAACCTGATCTTTTTTGTTACCATTCTCATGAATACCTTAGCTGCCCTGAGAATGGCCCCCTTAATTGCCTCCATCTCTCTGCCATCCCCTACTAACTTATCCCTGACCAGCTATTTTAGCCCACTGAAGTCTGCTCTTCTAGTATCAGACTTCAGCTCATGACTGCAGTTTACCAGACCTAAGGATCAATTCCAACCAGAGTTATGGTCACTGTTACCTAATGTTTCCCCTACTCCCACAGCCCCTACCACCTCTGAGTTGGTGAACACCACATAGAGAATTGCAGTCTGCCTGGTGGGCTCCTTAACTATACCAGCAGACAGCCCTGGAACGCTTCCAGCAAGACCTGACGTCTAGTGCTCCTGGCCACTGGACTATTCCAATCAGTGTCTGGCAGGTTCAGATCACCCACCACAACTTCCCTCTTAGTTGTCCCTCTTTCCAGTTCTTCCCTGAGCTCTGTCTATCTTCTCCCCAAGACCTGGTGGTTTATAGATCATACTCAAGTGCAATTTCTTGCTTGTGGCTGCTATGAACTGCACCCACAGTAACTCAGTGTCCCCTTTACTATGCCTGATGTACTCATCTTCCATCGCTTCTATGCCCTCATTGACATAAAGGCTACTCCTCCCCCTCTACCTGCTCCTCTATCCCTCCTGAACATGTATGTAATGCATACTCTGATTTGTTTTTCTTTAAAGGTTTTTATGCCCCCTTTCACTGCACACCACCCTTGACATTTTGTTGTCTCTTAGCCCTGTCACCAGCCTTCTCTTGAACTTACCTGACTTGGTGTTACTCTTTTACAGATTGCCCCTTCTTGGCAAGGCCAAGGGAGAACTGTCCCCTCAGTTGTGCATCCAGATTTCCTGGGAAAGGGCCAGGTTAATGGTGCAGGCCTGTGGAGACAGCATGACTTCTTTCTGTCTTGTAGGGTTTTTCCTTGTTTTCTCCATTCCCACCTCCCCAGATATCATGTATAGCCCCTGCAGGAATCATCATACTTGGTGTTTCCTGTGAAGGAATAGATTCCCTGCCCAACTGCTGGGGGCTGTGTAAGTGGCAAAATGTGATGCTATCCCTCTCCAGACTAGATGTGCTGCCATGCAGTAGCACCATCACTGAGCCCTGGGCTGCCCAGTCATCTTCCTAAGCTCATTATCAATCTTGGGTCACTGACATTGGGGGGGAGCTACTGTACCAATGGGCCAGTGGACGGCAATATTGAAATGTCTTAATTTTACTTTTAGGATACAATTGTTATTAAATGTCTTCCAATTTATCATTTAATTTTGAAATATGTGGCACTGCAGCACTATTGAGCTATTCATGAGGAACGATTTTGATGAAATGGAACTTGAATTTGGAAGAAAGGTTGTGCTGTTACTTATTCTGTTTTTCAACCTCATGTTCTTAGTTGAACCCATGAGCGACACCCTGAGATACAGAAGGTGAACCAGCAATTACATGCTAAAGTTTGGTGGTCCACTGGCCTACAATGGATGACAGTAGAGCATAACCCACATGTCGCTGGTGTGTTATGCTTATACTATATAATAGGATCATCAAGAAAAGTACAACAGAAGAGTGTGTGGGTAATTCCTGAAAATGTTTATTTAGTACCCACTGCAAGGAAAAAAATAGAGTCCCTTTGAACTTCTGTTCCTTTGAATAGCTGTTTGAAAGAAACAAAATTTTTCATTTTTTAGAACCTCAGTTCTGAACCTCCATTTTTCTGAATCTATGCACAAAAACAAAACTTACTTTGAATGTGTTATATCTATACGCTTAATAATAGCACATCTGTTCTGCTAAACAGCTGTTTAAAAGAAAAATGTCTGTTAAAAGAAAAACATCTGTTCTACTGAAACACCATTCTTCTGAATGTGTGTGACACATAACAATGTTGTTTGAATGTTTTAGACTAGTATGCTTTATAAAAGCATTATAAATTGGTTGTCAGGATGTAGGGTGTCATAAATGTTTTTTTTTTTTAGTTGTTTAACCAGGAGTAGCACACTAAGCTGAAAGCTTTTTTACAGGTGTGACCTGAGGGTGCCATAAATGTGCCAAAGATGTTATTATAAGAAATGCTAGAAGACAGTTAAAGGCAAGAAAATCAGCAGATGCAAAACATATGGAAGCCAGCCTGGAGCATGCCCATCTTCAGACGTGCCAACCACACTACTTGACCAACCTGGACCTTATAAAAGTTATCCATACTGAGGAGAACCAGACACCAAAGATGACTTCATCTTACCTCGGAGACTCTGAGACTAAAACATTGTTTTCCTTTAATGAAGGGAGAAGATGAAGGACATGGCTGTTTTCACTGTTGGTGCTAGAGTTGTGTGTGTGTGTGTGTGTGTGTGTGTGTGTGTTTCACTGCACTTCCTGTAAAATACTTTTTTTTTCCAAGAATGGGAAAAAGCCTTTTCAGTCTGCATTGCTCAAAGATTTGCACACCCATTATGCCTTGCACTGGGATTTAGGCTTTAGAGTGTACAGTACGTGAGTGGTTTGAAGAGCTGCAGAAAAATGAGAGAGAGAGAATAAATGCGTGTGAGTTGATTTAAACTACCAGATCCTTATCTTAGCTTTTTGTAGAATACTTGTGACATTTGCAAGCAGATAAACCAAAACCTAGGAACTCTTTACCATTTCAAGAATTGCCTGACAGGATCAAAATTGGCAACAGTAAAAGGAGCTTTATTTGTAATATTCTATTACAATTATTTCATATCTTTCAGTGCACCATTAAGAGTTAAATTGATAAATGTTACTTATAACAACAACTGTCATTATGTGTTTGCAGTTAATCATAGGACAATCTTTATGGACATACTAGATAGATCCTTGGTCTTTGTCTGACAGCAATGTCTATGTTTCTACAATATGTTTATTCTTCACTGGTATGGTTCCCTCCAGCTGCATGTTGTGTCTATGGTTTATGCTGTGTTATTGACTAATATTTATGATACGCTTCCACCTCTCAGACTGCCAATATGCTGGTCCCTAAAGCATCATTACACTGTCTTTGATCAAATGATTTGCAACGTCTAACTAAATTGCAGGTTTCTACTGTGACGGGACAGAGATCATTTTTGTTCTTTGCTCCAAAGCAGTCAAATGACCTGCCTCGTGCATTGCAGTATGGGTCTAGTCATGCTTTGTTTAATGAAAGTCTTACTGTAAAAATACGTTATTGACATGTCAACTGTTTTCACTTCTACTGATGTTTCTATCTGTGCCCAGCAAGTTTTGTACCTGCATAATTGCATGTTATTTTCTGTAACATCATTATTGCCTTTTGACAGTGGGTCACTCCTGAAAATGAGCTGTTGACTTACTGTGTTTAAACTAGTTACTTGTTTAAACTAGTTAACAAAAGAATAAATAAATAAAAATAAAGGTAAAATGCCTGTTTCTTAGCATTACTTTGCTAATACCTGTAACAGTTCACTTTTACATTTCTACATTGCTCCTGAGCAGTGCTTTCATCTGATGGTGATTTTAAAAATTGAAACAAGACTCAGAGGAATATAAAATATGTTGCAACAGTCCTCACATTCTGCAGGATGCTTCCCGTTTTTAATTTTATTGTACATTTATGGCTTAATAAGTCAGATTGCCATACCATCAGGGCAACAGATGCAGTGAGTCAGTACAATACAGCCAACATTTAACTTTAAAAGCAACTTCATTGCTATCAAGTTGATAATATAGTTTCTAAATAACAAAGGGTTTGAAGCATACATTCTAGCAATGTTCCAAGTCTGCTGACAATGAATTGTTAGTTTCTTTTTAACAAATCCTTCTCTATAATGCTTAAAAGATCATAGGGAACACACTGCTGTTTCACTCAAACTTCAGAAATCAATAAAACAAATACTTTTACTAGTTGGGTGTTGTCATTTTATTGTAGCATAGATCAATATAGTGCTTTTTATTGCATTCTGTTTTGTTGCTCTGTTCAGTTGTGCTGGCCCTGATCTGCACAAACGCTGAGACAAGCAGTACTAAGGATGTCCATATTGTCATGACATCATTTGGTGTGCAAGCAGGACTGTGGCAGGATATTGACAACAATGCTGAGAGCGTGGCATTCACTTTCTTTCCTTATGAACCAAAGCCACTGCAAAAATGATCCATGTAGTCCTGTGTCAGCCCCATCCCTCACTTCATCCCACTTCAAAACGACAAACTCGCCTAAAAAATTAAAAAGACAACTCTGTAGTCCTGATTCTCTTCGCTGAATGCCTCAGTGCACTCCCATTCTACAGAGGACATGTTCACTACACAAAATTGCCCCCACTGAAAACAGAAAGCTGCTTGGCACATATATTTTTGGACCTCTGTTAGCTAAATATCAGGTGGTATAGCAGATGTTATCCTTAATCTGGTGAAGTGAGTCTTCATTGAAAATGAGTACTAGAAACCTTTAAACCACCATTCGTAAAAGTGAAGCTGTGATGCGGCGCATACGCAACAGCACCGATGCTCTTGCCTGCGTATGCACTGAGTCACAGCTCCACTTTTACAAATGCTGATATAGAGGTTTCTAATGATCATTTTCAATGAAAATTCACTTTACCAAATTAAGGCTAATGTCTGCTATACCACCCAATATTCAGTTAAAGGTCAAAAAATACATATGCCGACCAGCTTTCAGTTTTTGGCAGATCAGGGAGGGGCTATGTTGTGTAGTGAGCATGTCCTCTGTAAAGCAGGAGCATGCTGAGGCATTCAGCAGAGAGAACCTGGGCTACTGATTTGTCATTTTTTTTCTATATATAGCTTTTTTACCATCGGGGCTCCGGGGTAGGCAAGCTGCAGTCCTCCCATGGAGGATCTCAATCTGCGCTTTCAGGGCTTCATTGAGCCAGACCCAGTGCCCCATTTTCTGTTCTCTCCCCCTCATTATCCTGGGACCCCAGAAAATGGTCATGCATGCACTCTGTGGCTCTGGTGATGGTCCCTTCCTCCCACCCGGCCTAATGCCTGGCTCCCTTATCTGCTTGGTGCTGCCACCTTGCCTCTACCAGGTGGCAGCCAAGAGCCGGGGAAGCCCACATCCCTCCCCAGGAGAGAAGAGCTGCCTTACAGCATCTCAATCCAACTCCTCGCTCTCCCCCCACCAGCTGATCCCTGGCAACCCGGGCTCATTCTTGCTCACGAGTCGCCAGCATGGGAGGAGGTTAGGCATCCAGTGCCTCAATCCTCCATGCTACTGAGCTGGCCTCCTTATTTGTCTTTTCTGAGTGAGTTTGCAATTTTGAAGTGCAGGATGAAGCTGGCACTGGACTTCAGGGATTGTTTTGCAGTGGCTTCAGTTATTAAGGAAAGAAAAGTGAATGCAACACAGTCACCAATGATGTCAATACCCAACCACAGTCCCATCTGCACACCCAATTATGTTAACATGTTAGACGTCTTATGCACTTTACAGTGGGAAATGTGAAACCAAGTCAGAATATAAGCTGCAGTAGGTGTCAGGAAAACAATATGACTTTTCTGATAGTAAGAGCAACAAAGACCAGAAAATAACACCGAAGACTCATAAGTATCATGTGACAGAATCATAAAATGTAGCAGATCTAAATATAGGTAGACATTTTGCACATAAACTTTAAATACGGTATACATTCTGACATTTTTATATGCATATCTGTTTAAATATACTAATATTCAGACCTGTTAATAATATGCAAATCTACCATTAAAAACATAAAATAAAAACAAAGAACTCCCACACACCAACTCATTAAACAATGAGTTATTCATAGGGAAGGGTAGGGATGTTATTTTTCTTCAAGAAATCTTTGAGCAGAATTTATCCTTCATACAATGTGAACTCCACATGGAAAACTAGGTGGACCTGACCCTTTGTAAAGGGCCAACTCCACTTTGGTGATCTGTACATTAAGATTGGAAGTGGCAGGGACCTGAAATAAAATAAAAAGTCACCTTTTTTCCCCACCCTCTTAGCACCTGAGACTAGAGGTGGGCAAGCCACAGCAGGCTCGAACTTAGTGTCTGGCTCGACTCTACCTCTATAATCAGCTGAAAGCCAAGATCAGACCAAGCCACTTATGGTAAAACTAAGCATTTTGTCAGCCTAAGCAGTTAATATAGTGACCAAAATGTTCGACTCCTATGTAGAGAACAGCCTGCAATAACCAGGGCTCAGCTTGTGTTTTGGCTCAGAGAGTCAAGCCCTGGCTCAGTTCTCGCTTGGCTCTAGGTGAAAAATTCCTGGCTTGCCCACCTTTACCTGAGACTCATTCTCTCCTCTACATTGTCATGAAAGAAAATAACACCCTTCCCCCAACCACTAGTACCTGATTCCACTTCCTCCTCCACAGGCCCAACAGTATAAAATTCCCTTCCCTCAACACTCTTAGTGTTCTAACACTTCTCCTCCTTCCCGCTCACTCCTAATAATATTAGAAATGATTCTTACCTCAATCCAACTACCATCAAGCTGCCCCCTTCCCCCAGTTTGGTGCACTGCAAATACAGACGTTTCACTCTTATTTAGTCAGATTGTGCGTCTGGCCAAGATGGTGTGAGGAGGGTTGTGCCATTCACCATCTCCTTCACCACCTTTCCTTTTTACAGGTCATCTGAGGGGGACGAAGTGTGGCAGTTGAGTGCTGAGTGAATTAGAGGAAAAAGGCTCATGTTTAGTACTATTTAGGCAGTGGGGAAGGAGGGGGAGTTGGTTGCTGAATGGGCAAGTGGAAGTTTTTTTTAAACTATTGGGCCTGTGTGATGAGAGAGGGGATATTTGGGCACAAGCAGGTTGGGCTTAGGGTTTTTTTATCTAAAAGAATCTAGCACACTTGCCCAATACCATACGTAGCTTCCCTCCATGTGGACTGTATTAATTCATGCTCCTTACGGGCCCCTGACCCTTCCCTTTCAAAATTTTCAGGTGCCTCCTCCATAACAATCAACTCACCCACTTCTGTCTTCTCTCTCCCCAGGCTGCTTGTATTCGGAGGTCGCTACCAGAGGTCACGAGGGACTACAGGAGTAGCCCTCCCCCACCCCACAATCTAATTCAGGTAGAAGCATCGCAAGCAATGGCTCCCAATAGAAGGACTCGCTGTTTTTCCCTGCTGATGCACAGCGTCGGCTCCACACCACCCCCACACTTGGTGGGCTCAGACATATATAGTGCTCCAGATCCTGCCCATCTCGGGTTTTTCGCCTATCAGGTAGCTTTCCCATCTGCAGCTTATACTTGCCCACCACTAGATGTCCCTCGCCTCTCTAGGCTCACGTACCCAACGGCTAAATCTATAAGAATCCGCTCAAATACCACAGCAATAGTAATCTCCCATACCTGCTATGCTCCTGCTCACCCAACTTACTCTCTCTTTGCTGCTTTCCCTAGCGTCCCACCACCCCTCCCACATAAATGGAAACCGGAACATGCCTACCACACACGGTGCCCAGGCAGACTGGCACTCTCCACCTTGCTCCCTCTCCAGCCTGCATCTGAACAATGAGGACATGCTAGAGCAGTACTGCTGCCCCTTACATACCCCCCCACAATAGTGCAGAAAACTTAAAAGCACACCTCCTCAACCTCACCCCCTCTCTCAATTATCATCCCCTTAGACACATGACTAGCTGTTGCCCCTCCTTCCCTGCCAACCACCTGCAGATCCCTCCACCACCCTTTCCCCTACTGTCAGCCCCCTCCCTGAGGCTCCCAATACCCACTCTGGGGACCCTGCAATGCAAATGCCATCGACTAAATGCTCTAACCTATAATAATCGACTCAGGTCCCTAGCCCTTCTTCTTCTCCTGACAGGCAATATCTACCCCAACCCTGGCCTCCTAAGTGCTCCCCTGTCCCACCTTTCATCAGCCAGTGGGTTGCGCATTGCCTCCATCAACATCTGCAGCCTACAAAAAAAAATGGGACTCTTTCCAGGGGTGGGTACTCCAACACCACCTGGACATCATAGCCTTGAGCGAAACCTGGCTCTCCCCCACTGTACCAGACTCAGCTGTTAACTTCCATGGTTATCTCCTCTTTTGTTCCGACAGGGTGGGTAAACAAGGGGGAGGGTATGCTCTCTATCTCAAGAACTCACTCTCAGGAATACTTCTCCCCCTGCCTGAACTTGCTTCTAAGGCTCAGGTGCTCACTCTAAAAATAACTCTAGGCAAGGCCACTTCCCCACTCCTCCTCACTACTGTCTACTTACCTCCCAGGGACCAGAAGCAAGCCTTCCAAACCCTTCTTACCTATCTTTCCTCTCTAACTCCTCAGCATGAAAAAACTGTAATGGGGGATTTCAACATAAATTGGCTCGCCAAGACAGCTGCTCCATACCATGATGATGCGGTTGCCCTAGACCTCACGCAGGTAGTCTCTACCCCCACCTGGGCAAACACACGCTCAGGGACATCCTCCCTCCTAGACCTAGTCTTCACCAACCATCCCCACAAAATCACCAACACCTTGGTACTCCCTGATGCTCTCAGTGACCATTCTCCTGTCCTCTTCACCTGGTCCCTCAATACCCCCAAGCCCCCCACCAATTACCACACAACATAAGTTGGGGCCTGGTAAACCCGCTCAACTCAAGACCCACCTCAGATACTGGGACTGGTTGTCCCTCACCAACACCCTCAACCCGGATCATGCGCTTGACTTATTTATTGCCTCCTTTAATGCTGCCTGTGATAAGTTCACACCTCTTGCCAAGAGGATGACCAGTGGTAGCTATGCCCCTTGCTCCACTGATCTTCCTCCTGGGCATACTGCAACACCATGATGCCCTATGGTACCATGCAAATGAGTCCCAATGGCCTACAGACAGGCAAAGGTATAGGGAGGCCCATAACAAGTGCACTCGGACCATACACTCCACCAAAGCAGAGTATTACAAAGCTTCCTTAAATTCCACCTGGGGCACAGTGCGTAAATTTTGGAACAACATAAAGGAACTCTGCAGCAAAGTCCCTAATCAACCCCCAAACCAAATGGAAATTGACGGTAACCTCTCCTCTGATCCTCTCAGTATAGCCACAGCCCTCAACTCTGCCTTCACTGTTCTCAGTCATGTCCTTCCCCCTAATTTCTTTCACCCCCTGCCTACCCAGACCCCCCTTCCGCATGCTCCCCCTTCTATCTAGCATCCTCTCCCCGGAGGCAGTCAAACCGTACCTAGCCAAAGCCCTAAGCCACTCCCACTACAGTAGCAACTCCCTTGACTGAAGACTTCTCTGCCTCACCCTCCTAGAAGTCCTAATCCTGCTCACCCATATTCTCAATTGCTCCCTCTGTCAAGGGAAATTCCCCACCCACTGGAAATCGGCTTCCATCACCCCCATACATAAGGGTAGGGATCGCACCTCCACCAACAATTACTGCCCTTTCTCCATTCTTCCCCCCACCCAAAGCATTAGAATGTATTGTCACTGATCAACACACCAACCACCTTTCGAAATATAACCTTCTATGCAGCCAACAACATGGCTTCCATAAGGGACATAGTACCACCACCACACTCCTTGACTTCACCTAACATGGATCAAGGTTTCATCACTGGAGCCATCTTCATTGACCTCTCCAAGGCATTTGATACTGTAAACCATGACCTCCTGCAGAACACGCTTGCCGATAGTGGCTTTTCCACTGATGCCTTAGGCTGGTTCGCCAACTACCTCTCTGATAGAACCCAGCAGGTCAAGGTAGGCACTGCCATGTTCCCCAGCCTGCCAGTCCGCTCCGGGGTCCCTCAAGGCTCCATACTAGGCCCACTGCTTTTCAGTTTATTTCTAAACTCTCTCCCGTCAGCCTGCCCTGGCAACCTGCTCCTGTACGTGGATGACGCCGTCTTGTTCGCCTCTGCTCCTGACCCCCTAAATTTCTACCATACACTTCAACACGCCTTCCGAGCTGCTGAACACAGGCTCACCACGCCATGTCTTATAACCAACTACAGTAAGACAAAAGTAATGACCTTCTCCCACCCACAGAGCCCCCTCAAGAGCTGCTGCCCCCAATTTCTCACTGCCAATCTAACTCCCCTTGAACAAGTGAACCACTTAAAATACCTAGGGATCACACTAGACACAGCCCTCAACTTTACTCAACACATACTGGAACTATCCACTGCCCTTAACTCGAGATTAGGCATACTTTATCGTTACAAACACTGCCTCACCCCAGAGGCTCTACGTCTTACCGTGAATTCCTCTGTCCTCTCCCTGCTGGACTACAGTATCCTCATCTATAGTGATGCACCCTCCACCACCCTCAACAGTCCCCGACTCGTACTTAACAAAGTTTGCTGGCTTATCCTCGGATGTAATCGTCTCATTCAAACCTGCACCCTCTACAGTACCACTAACTGGCTAAACCTTGACAACAGAATTAGGTATCACACCTGCCTAATGGCCAAAAAGATAGTCCTAGGCCTCACCCCCCCCACCCTAGACACAATTATACATCCATCTCCAGTTAGAGTCACCAGCAACTCAGACAAACCTTTGCTTTGGGTACCCCGATGCCGAACCTCCCAATTCCAATGATCCTTCAGCTACAAAGCCCCTTACTGGACAAACTCCCTACCAAGCCAAATAACTAACGAAATAAGACTTGGCCCTTTTAAAACAAGACTAAGGGGAATTCCTCCAGGCCTCTAACCTATGGGACTGCCCCTGATCCCTCCCCCTCCCTTTTTTTATTTTGGCTGATTTCTCCGTTACACCATCAATCTTGGGTCTCCATACCTAAAACTACCCTTTATTACTTCATGACAATCAGCCTCTCTGCTACATTATTGGCTGTGCTAAAGTGTTGAAGCTACTGCAATCCTTGACTAATAGCCATTTACAGAACAATCTATATTAACCACTGACGGCTATGTAATGTAATGTACTGTACTGTGCAAAAAATGTTTGTCCCTGTATCTCCTGTGTATGATGTAGAACCTTAGTAAATGAGTCCTTGACTCAAAGGTCTTTCTGAATACCTCAATAAATCAATAAAAAATAAAATAATTAAGGGAGGTGGACCTGGGTGCTACAAAAAAAGGGGTAGAATACATTTTTCTTTTCATTTCAGGGATCAACATGCAGGGCCTACTGTGTTTGGCAATAAGCCCCGTGGGTGAACCAAGGTGACAAACTGGCAAAGGGCACTTAGTACCTCATGTAGGCTTTTGGACATGGTACCACATTTGCTGGTACTTCACCTGCCCTTCGCAAAGGGCAAAGTCTGCCATTTTGCCACATCTCCACATCTTTGCCTCTCTAGCTATCAACTTATTGCAATCAAAATTGAATTCTAAGTAAATAAAGCTGGCTGTACTATATTGTCAAGGTGCCTCAATGGGTGCAGTTAAACAAATATAGAATAAAGTATGGGGTGGTGTGTGTAATGAGACGTTTACACACACCTGAGGGGTTAGATGCTACATAAACCCCAACAGCGAAGAGGTTCCCAGTTCCCAGGATTATTACACACAGTGGCAATGAGAGCTTTCGGTAAATCACCTTGCCTCTAATTTTACAAAGAAGTTTCTATTTTCTTAAAAAATGTTTACAACATTCCATAAATATTAAGCAAATTCAAAATGTTATGTGACTTTGATTTTAAACTTAATTACAAATAAAAAAGTTGTCATGCCAGCATTTATGGCAATCAGAATTACAAAAACAAATGTTCTGTAAACTTTATCAGATATAATTGTAATAATGTTGTTTTAAGACTGTTTATTTCTGATTTCAGATACCGTGTCCACAATTAATTATAAATATTTTCAGCTACATGCAAGAATAAATAGTTATGTTAGAGGCTTTCTCGTGTTTCATAAAAATATTCCAAAGCAATGAGCATAGTTGCAATTTTCTTTAAATAGATTTCCCTCTATTAGTATATTTTTTTTATCTTGCTCATAGAATGGTGAAAAATGTTTCACTTTCACTGCTCAGCCTGCAAAATATCTTTTGAATTTCAACTTCCAAAAATGATTTACATAAAGAAATAAATATAACTGGGCTTGGAGTTCAAAGTTTTAATGTACAGCATCACAAAAAAAAACATGTTACATTAAAGCCGGGGTGACTCTTCATGGTTGACACATAAGTACATTTAGATGGCTTTTGTTAGTAATTGAAATAAAGTAAGATGCAACTGAAAACAGAACATAGCAGGATTTGTAGATAATATATACAGTATATATATTTACATATTAACTCAAGACAAATTGCTAACCCATGCAGGGAACCCATTGGAAGGCAGCATATTCTAACAGTTTGCGTACTGAACTGTGGCAGTGAAGCTCACAGGTTTGAATTGTATCACAGCCACAAGCTTACAGTGTCAGTTTGAGCAAATCACATGACCTTTTGTGTTTGTTCTTTCCAGTTGTAAAACTGAAGAAACAGAACTCCGCTGAAAATGAGAGGTTATAGAGTATTTCTGTTAAACTATGAGGGGGAGCCGGGCCGGTGGCGCTGAGGGTTGAGGTGCTAGACGCCACACCTTGCACCACGCCGGCGATCCGGGTTCAGGAACGGACTGCGATTGGCGACGGTCGGGAAAGGAGGATCGGCGTCCCCACGGATGCTCTCCTCCTTCGGGGAGGGATACCAGGGGTGTTCAATACACCCAATGCCCGGGAGAGCCGGTGGAAGCACTGACTCTCGGGGCAATGGCGGCTTCCATTGGGGGGGAGCTGGGGAGGGAGGCGCCATCTGGCGCAGCAGGCGTCGCATGTACGTTCCGCTCAAGCCGGCGTCCTCAGTGGGATGGAGGGGAGGAACAGAAAACCGGAAAACAACCATCGGCACTCCGGATGACGGCCACTCCAGCCACCCAGTCTGCAATCACGGGCAGACCCCGCTGTGCAAGGTGCTCCATGGGAGGAAGGAGGCAAGTAGGAGTCACCAGAGAGGCACTCTAGGGGCAGACTCAGTGGGGACTGGAGGGCATTGAGCTAGCCCAAAGGAGAGGAGTGGCGAGGGCAACCAGGAGGGGATAAAAAGAGATTAAAAAAAAAAAAAAAAAACTATGAGGGGGAATTAAATTACAAAAACCTATCTATTTTAGGCCAGATGTGTACAGCAAAGCATCTCAAAAAGAAACTGGGCAGTCAAGTGAGACTGATTTATTGGCACATTTCTATCAGAAGCCTTCATAAAGTATGTATGCTTCTGGTTAACCTTGTTCCATGTTCCTATTTATTTCTACATGCTGAGATCCTTTAGATGGTAACGTAAACAAGGGTAACAAAACATATACTGGATAATGATGTTGCATATTAACAATCAAAATAGTTTCCTTTGGCATAATATTAAATATTAAAATAATACCATGGCTTACACATGCATTTATGATGATCCCAACTACTTAACTACAATTTTTTTGGTTTGTAAATAAATGTACTGCAGCTTGACATTTTGAGCATTATTATAGCATTAGTCCCATATGCAATATAAAGGGAAAAATACATGCAACACTTTTTTGTGCCTTGGCATTTCTGTAAAGGGTTGTGAACACTAATATGTGAATGTTTACTGTCATTGTTACAATCTCAACAAGCCAAAGGACAAAACATAGGAGTGTTTGTCTCTCTCTTTCTTATATCTAATACTATCATAAAACCATTTTCTGGAAAGGCACCATAGTATGCATTCAAGACAACTAAAAGAGATAAAAATATATTCCTGCATTTTTCTTTTTTGCAATGAATCATCCAAATGAGATTCATTTTAACTTAAAGTGCTTCATCCATTCCAACTTCTCCTGGATACTAGAATCCCTGTGGACACATTTTAGAATACACAGTGGGACATATTTATCATGTTCTTAGCAACTGGATATGCATTTCTCTGAAGTTTAATAAACCTTCATGAAAGGGATTTCACATAATACTAGACCTCAACTTTTTAAATTATATTATAGTTGGGAGGTCAAAAACTTGAGATTCATTTCTTTTGATGGGTTTGTCTTGATATCCTCTCATTCTTCTTTGCAGCAGTGCCTGTGATGAATACAGAAAACTAAATCAATAAAAATACAAACGGAAATATCATCAGCCTGCATCATTAAAGTCTGTATATACTGAATGATTTCAGGAATAAAAGCACACAGCAGAAATGATGTGTCATGCTTACTCACAAAGACAAATCCCAAAGGAGTCTGGTCCCTAAGAATCAAGTTTAATGAAATGGTGTATTAGACTAAAAATGCCTTAGGTAGAGAAAGTTAGTCCTCATCTACCGAGGGAGGACTTGAGGAGGGACTGTGCTTGATCACTCAATTTGGTTTAAAACAATAAAAACAAGGATTCAGAAATGACTTTGGATTTGTCTTTGAGCAATGAATAACAAGAAAAAGTCATAGCATAAAGAACAAACGTATCCTCACTACAGTTTCAAACAGAGGATTCTGATTTCTTTTAATCATCACTCAGATCATGAAAAGTGTTCCCTTTTGGTGGCCTTCCAGCTAGAATATGTGTCTAGTTTCTTGCTGATCAAAACAGTGGATTGCTACTGTATCTTATTAAATAGGCTTTAATACCAGTTTTAAGCACTAAACATGGCTGCCCAATACTGCAGTATAAAGTGACATGTACATACCTAAAACTAAATGTGGCACTAAAATCTGGAACACAAGTCCCCTGCCGTTGAGGACAATGGGTCTGATTCTCAAAAAGTTATATCTGGTGTAACTTGACTTGCACCAATGAAAAAGGTGAAAGCAGCAAATTATGCCAGCAGTTCCAACATACAGTATTCTGCAAAGCAGCCTGCGACATGCCACAGGCTGCTTGCGCCAAAATGGACTTATGCCACCAGTTATGCTGTAAACCCCCTGTGACATGGTGCTAGGGGGATTACAGCAGCAGTTGTGCCCTATTCTGAAAGGGCAGCAGCAAAGTCCCCCAGGGTGCTATTCTCCAACACCCCCAGGGGAAAATTGTCAACGTAAGTTACACCAGCATATAGCTGACTTAACAGTACTTACACCCCCGAAGGTTGCCTGCATGTGCAACCCGCCCATCCCAATGGTATACCACTCTCCCCCCAACCCTGCCCCGACCCCAAAATCACAAAAGCCCTGCAGGTTTAATTCTGTCTCCCCCATGCCCCAACCCAGAAACAACACAGTAATGCCTCCCCAATACCAAAATGTCTCACAGGACTGCTGCATGCCCCCAACCCCTAGCACTTGAAAAATAGCCCCATGGGGCTACTCACAGCCCCCCAAGCCCTGATCCCCAAATGCATTATTAAAAGCTCCGCAGGGCTAGACACAGCCCCCCCCCACACAAAGCCCTGATGCCAGCCACCCACAAATGACACTCTCCTGTAAAAACAGTAGAAGAGAGACAAACCCTAACCTGTAATCCCTGGTAGCCTAATAGCCCCCCACTTGGCACTGCCAGACCACCACACCCCCCCACCCAGCCAGCGACTGGCATAGCCCACATCTCACCACAGCTCCAGCCACCAACTGAGCTCTGTCTGAGCACGTACTGTAGATACACACTTAATGTAGGAATGACAGCTCATTCATTGAGCGCGTATATACAGTACGTGCTCAGATGGAGCTCAGTCAGTGGCTGGCCACGGTAGAGAGTTAGGCTATGCCAGTTGCCAGCTGCAGAGGGGATGCGGTGTGACTGGCAATGCCGGTGGGAAGGGGGGTGGCGGACCACTAGACTACAAGGATCTGTTGCATTGTAGACACTGCAGGGATTGGGTCTGTCGGGGGTCACAAGTTGCAGGGGTTTTGGGTGCAGGCAAGCCCTGCAGGGCATAATTTGCAGGACTGCAGTCAGGGGCACATTCCAGCCCTGCAGGATATAATTTGCAGGAAGGGGTCAGGGGCACATTCCAGTCCTGCAGGGCATAATTTTCAGAAATGGGGTCAGGGGCTTATTCCAGCCCTCTGGGGCATAATTTGCAGGAATGAGGGCCAGGGGCACATTCCAGCCCTGTGGGGCATAATTTTCAGGAATGGGGTCAGGGCTATTGTGTTGGAACTGGGGGTCGGGGGCATTATCAAGTCCTTTAGGACTATCGGGATCGTGGCATGGAGGGCCACTTGCACTCTACATATCCAGGGCTGCGGCTTGCGAAATACCCTGCAAGTGTGCCTTTTGTTGGGCATACCAGTGGGAATGTCGCAGTTGCAGAACTTAGCTGTGGGGACCCTGCCCCTTACAGAATTGGGTGCAGGATCCTTGCTGTAATGGGGTTTGGCGCAAGTTGCCTTTGGCGGCGACTTGTGCCACCCTTCTAGAATTAGGCCCAATGTCTTTATATGCCACTTGTAAGATTATGCTAAACAAACATCTGTTGGTTGAATCTCAATGCACTTGTTTCAGTTAATAATGCCAAAAATGTAGTTTAGTGTAATTGTTTATAATTCTTGATCTAATTACTGTACTTTATGTATCTACTTGTATAGTATTTCTTGATTACATTTTCTAAGGTTGACCCTGAAAAACTGAGTTTTCTTTTTTACTACAGTGAACTTAACAGATAAATAAAAACTAATAATTACATAAGCAGTACAAACTGTTTGACTGAACTGTGTTGGTAATTCGTAGATTATCTCCATCAGTCAAACTAAGACATATACTCTCATAACAGAAGAGTGTTAAAACAGAAGGCAATTTTCAAAGATATAACAATACCATTGAAAACAGTCTCCAAGTTTGGTACACACACACACCTCTCCCTCTCTCCATATATGTGTGTGTGTGTATATATATATATATATATATATATATATATATATATATTCACACATATATGGCAGAAAGCTAGGTTAGTGCTCATTTAAGTTGCTACTGCACAAAACTGAACCCCCACAAAGGTTAAAGAATAAACTATTAGAGTTGTAAAGATAATACTCACAAAATCTGTACATGTGTTATTAGAGTGGTGATGCCTAACTCTTACCCAACCTACTTCATCCCCTACTCTCATGGCCCAAGGACAAATCTACAGGTGCAGGGCCTTGCATTAATGGTATGATACCTTATATAGGATCAGCACTTATACTTCACCCCCACAAATAGTAATAAGAAGATGAATCAGTATTTATATAGCGCTTTTCATACACACTGTGTCCCAAAGTGCTTTACGTGCAATGCTAGACTGGTGGTGAAGTGACTGAATGTGTTGTGGCAGCCATATCACACATCAACACTCACACACAGCCTGGACAATTGCATGAACCGGTTTTATGGGAGGGGGAATGCTGACCAGGACACCGGGAATGTCCCCTACTCTTTGTGAAGAATGCCCTGGGTTCTTTTACTTCCACCTGGACGCCCACCAGAACAGCACCAGGATAGGTAGAAGGGACCTTGGTTTAACATCTCATCCAAAGGATGGCACACCCCAGCAGTACAGCATCCCCCTAATACTGCACTCAGGTGCCAACGTTTTAGGCATGAGTCCAATCCTGGTGTGGGACGAGAACCTACAACCTTCTGGTCCTGAGGCAGATGTGCTACCAACTAAGCCACGCTGACATCAGTAAAATATCATCCTTAATATTTACATATTTAAAAAGTTATATTACATTAAATGTTTGGTGATGAGTAATTGAGAACCTTAGAAAAGTTCGTAGGTTTTCTAATTGAATTGTTCTCGCAGCACCTAAATGTTCAAAACCATCAAGCAGCACATCGTCAGAATCTTCCTGCAGCATGTAGTTTTTCAAAACCTTTGTGCAGCAAGTAGATTTTCAAGACCGTGATAAAGAATTTGTGTGTGACTATCAGAAACCCCTGTGCAGCACGAAGATTTGAAAACAGCTGAGCAGCATGCTGGTTTTCAAAATGGTCTTCAGCTCAAAAGTTTTAATAAATACTTTATAACCTCACAAAGATTTTGAAAATTATCACAAAAAAATTGTTGCATATCATGAATATTTTAATGAATACTTTATACTTCATGAAGATTTAAAAAATCATCATAAATCACCAGGACTGTCATGCAGCATGAATACTTTAACAAATACTTTATAATCTTATGAATATTTTGAACATTGGCATACTGGACAAAAATTGTTGTGTAGCATGAATATTTTAACCTATTTAAAATTTTTATGTTACATGTAGTTTTTACAGAAGAAATTATGAAGGATTTCTAAACAAAGATTTAAATTTTGAATCAAAGGTAACTAATTACTGTTAATTATTAAAAAAAATATATTTTGTGATTCATACTAATACTCCCTCACAAACACTAAACTGTCACCCTTAACTTTTACCAATTTAAGAAGTTATCATACTTCGAAGTTTTTGTTTGTGTAGCACTTTAACATAGAAAAAAAGTCTATAGATTTTTCAACACACATGTGGGACCAATTTATTGCAATGAACTTATAAATAGTTTTTTAACAGAAACCCCAGAAGGACTTATTCCCAATAGATATTTACAAAACCTGTAAGTTTCGCACCTCAACTGGTTTTCATTTTTTAGCTATTGGAGTACAAAAACTAAGGTAGTTAATCATTCAAAAACATGTAAATTCGGAACTTAATTACTAAAAAAAAACTGCAACACTTATCGTTTTTAAAATTGGATGGTTAAGAGACCATAAAACTGAGAAGGTGCTTGCAGTTGCATGCCAAATTTGGCAGTCCTAGGGTCTAGGATGGATGAGATATAAGCCTCTGAAAATGGTCTCTTTAAAAGGAACCCCAATGCAACTCCAATATAGAGGTCCTACAACACCTCTGTAATTTTATAGGGGAGGTGTCGTGCCACTATAGTTAGGGGTGTACTGGCAGATCTATGTTAAACCCCAATTTCTGCACTTTAACAACTTTGCAACCATTTAACAGATTTGCTTGAAATTTTGCAAGCACAGTCTTCTGGGGTAGATCCCTGGATGTGCCAAGTTTCGTTCCAGTCAGATGTGTAGTGTCCGAATTCTGGATAGTGCAAAAATAAAATGTTTGTGTTTTCCTGTTGGTTATAATGTTTTTTTGTTTGTCTGCTGTACAGCCCAGATGGTTTGGAATTTTGGTCTAAAATGTTCAGGGCTGAATGGGGCTGACCCACAGATGTGCCGTTTGGTGAAAAAATATTAATCTGTTCCAAAGTTATTTCATTTTACAAATTTTCATAAATTGGTTCTGAGCATGCTTAGTAAGCACCTCAAGATAGCTGTTCGAAATGAAAAAAACAATTATTTTTTGTATTGACGTCATCCTTTTTCATTTGGCTACCATCTTGTGTTCCCTTTCTGCCTACAACTTCATATTATAGAACCCACGAAAATGACATTGTGGGGAGGGACCAACACATGTACATTGTTTACTGAGAGCCCCTTAGCCGCATTCTACATTTTAGTGTTTGAAAAATGCCTTCAAAATTGTTTTTTATTTCACATTATAGATATTTTTTTTATATCACGTGATATGAAAAAAGATCCTTTTTCATATAACAAGAAATAAAAAAAATCCTCTTTTATATCACGAAATACGAAAAGAGCCTTTTTCTGGGGGAAAAAGTGTTTTTTTTTGTGGAATCCTGCTGTGTAGTGGCACCCCACACCTTCCTGTGACTCTGAACAAGTCACTTAACTTCCTTGTGGTCTCAGGTTGGACCTGGAAACAAGCTTTGGCTTATGTGCCTTTCCTGGTTAAACATTTTCTCCCTTCCCTCTTTTTCTGGTGCCTCCTCACACCCCCAGCCTCCCATCACCATCAGTGTTCTTTCCCTGGTGTCTAGTGGCACCCCCACCCTCCAATACCATTCCCCATTATTCCCTGGTATTTACCGGCACCCCCACCCTCTGGTCCCATTCCTCGTTGTTCCCTGGTGTCTAGTGGTACTCCCACCCACCGATCGCTGGCCCCATGTGAGTTTGAAACCCACAACCTTGAGTAGCATATTGTGTGTCCCTGAACAAGTCATCTGTTTCCCTGGTGTATAGAGGCATCTTCCACCCTCCAATCGCCATCCCCATTTCAAGAGATATTATCCCTGGTGTCTAGTGACACCCCCCACCCTCGGATCGACATCCCCATTTCATATTATCCCTGGTGTCTAGTGGCACCCCCACCCTCTGATTGCTGTCCCCATTTTATTTTATATTATCCCTGGTGTCTAGTGGCACCCCCAGCCTCCAATATTGCTGGCAACCTGAAATAAAAAAAACTGTCCCTCAATATTTGTTTTTCCTTTAAACAAGAAAATGGTTTCTCGCCAATCTGACCCCCCAACCCCCACTTCCCACTGAGCACCCCCCCCACATCCTCACTTACTTGAACAGCTGCCAGGCTGAAGATGCAGGCTCCTATGGAAGACACGTCTTGCTGCTAGAACCGCTGACTGCAATATGAGATACTAAGGTAAGTGCAGTTCAAATGTATTTCAATGGGCTTTTTGAACTCTGCTGCATAACTTTACCATTTTTGGCATGTTTTCACCCAAAATTTTCAACATGACCTTTCTGGTACCTTACAGCATGAACAATTTGACTGACATTATGCAAAGCAGGCCAGAAAGGCGATTTCACAGTTGGTTGGTGAAATCTACTTTCAGGTGGGATTTGAAAATTTTTCCAGATCTTATTTATTAGATGGGTCATAAGAAGGATATGTTGAAATTTTGGAATCAGACTATATAAAAAAATCCAAAGTTATGTGGATACATTGAAATTTTGCTATGCAGGCTCATAACTTTTGCAATTTTAAATATTTTGAATCCACATTTTCAACTAGGTTTACTAGGTGTTTGTGGGGTATAAGTAGGCATAAGCCTATCGAGAATACCCCCCCCCACAAATTTTGTGGAACATTAAATAATTAATTAGTGATTATCCATGCATCCAGACCCTTTTTGAATGTATCAAATGTTTTGCTGTTGACTAATCCTTGTGGGAGTTTGTTCCACAGTCTTGGGGCCCTTGTCAAAAAATAGTTTAGTCTTTTGTTGGATTTTGCTTTTTCTACCTCGAGCTGTTTTGAGTGTAGTCTTGGTACTATTTTTCTGTCTGAATAATGTATGCCACATTGGTGCATTAAGGATGGTGTTTGTAGAGTTTTAAAGAAAAGGTCTCCTCTATGACGCCTTAAGTCCAGAGAGCGCAGGCCCAATTTTTGAAGTCTGTAGTGACAGTCCAACTGTGATAAGTGGGGAACCATTTTGGTTGCTCTTCTGTGTATTTGTTCCACCCTCTCTATGTCTTTTTTCAAGTATGGGTTCCAGAATGGTGACCCGCAATCTGAATATGGCCTAATATAGGTGCTATAAAGCGGGATTATGCACTCTTCTGTTTTTGTGATAAATGCATGGTCAATTCTTCTGAGAAGTGCATTTGAGTTTTTTGCTAACTTATTACAGTGATCAGTAGGGGTAAATTTGTTATTGACTGTAATCCTGAGGTCTTTTTCACTGTTTGCAACCCTTAGTGGGATACTGTTAAGTTGATAAACCTGCACTGGGTTGCTTTTCCCGAGATAAAGTACAGTGCACTTCTCAATGATAAAGTCCATCTAATTTGTGTTGGACCAATTCTCGATATTAGAGAGGTCATTTACTAGTTGATTTGGGTGGTTTACCAAATCTACCCTCCCACTCAGTTTTGTATCATTGGCAAACTTAGATAATTTGTTATTAGAGTTCATTTGCATGTCAGATATAAATAAATTAAACCGTGCTGGCCCCAGGACACAGCCCTGGGGAACTCTTCTTGTCACATCCCCACTCTCTGATAATACTCCACTGATTCTTACCCACAGGGTTCTACCCATCAACCAATGGTCAAGCCAGGTAACTAAGCTGGTGGGAAATATGAGATACAGAAGTTTGTTGATTAGTTTGGTATGTGATACTCAGCTGAAGGTCTTACTTTAGTCTGAAAGTATAACATCCATCAGAATATTGGAGTCTAACCCATGGTTTATGCGATTGTAAAACAGTGTGAGATTAGAGGTACATGAATGGCCCTGTTTAAAGCTATGTTGTGTAGAGTCATTGATGTTTAATAACTGAAGCTCAGATTCTAATATGGTTTTGATCATTTTCTCCAGTAGTTTACAGGGAACTGAGGTCAGGCTGATGGGATGGTAGTTTACTGGGTTAGATCGACATCCTTTTTTAAAAATAGGTGTTACATTGGTTGTTAGCCAGTCAAGGGGAATGGTGGATTCTGCAAGACATTTGTTAAATATTATAGTTAAGGGAAGACTGATAGCTTTGGCGGTTTCAATTAGAAATCTGGGGCTAATACCATCTGGTCCTGGACTACTTTTTTTATTAAATGTTTTTAGTATTTCTCCTGTGTGTTTTTACACCACCTCATGAATGACATGGTGTCAGTGTTCAAACCCTGGACAAATTGCATTTTCACACCTTGTGGTGCATAATGGCATTGCAGTGGCACAGAATCATGTTTTGGTGGGGATTTACAATTTTTCATTACTGGGTTTACGATATGGTGTAATAAGAAGGCTATGCTGACTATTTTCTTCCTGTTTTAATAAAAATGGAAGCGCTTCCAAAGCAACATACATGTACACATCTAAGGAGGGATGGGAGCGGAGGGCGTAGAAGGCCCTGGGTTCCCACAGACAAATAAGAATACCATTATATTATCTTAAAAAACTAAGGAAATTCTTTAAAAAAAATTTAGTTAATGCACTAGTTGGGATTGAAGCCACAAAAGTATGGAAATGTGGCATTAGGGTTTCCAACCCTAACATCCCAACCCCATCCTGCACATACCAACAGGCGTTGGGGGGGTGCCTTGTCACTGTCAGCCTAACACTTACCCCATTCCCTATGTACCCACCTGACATCAACATGGAATGAGGTGGCCTTTAGTGTAACAATGCCAAAACACACCCGACACCTGCTGGTGTGTGCAGGGTGGAGTGTTAGGGATTAGAAACACTAACACCACATTTCCTACTTTTATGGCTTCAACCCTAACTAGTACATTAACGTTTTTTTTTTGCAAAGAAGATATATATATATATATATATACACACACACACACACACACACACACAGACATATGGTTAAGGCCAGCTGCATGTTGTATTCTGTCAGGCTCTGTGATTCTGTACATCACAGCACACTGCAGCATGGCACAACTGACAGAGCAAAAGGATATTTCATTTTCCATTGGTTCTGTTACTTGATTGCCACATCACCTGTGTCATGATCTGCCATTCCTTCCCGAAGCAAAATATAAAAAAAAAACCTTCTTTCTGACCTTTATATCCACAAAAATCAAGCACTCACCACCTGCAATGAAGTCAGAAAGCGTCTCTCAGTTTTCAAAAGACAGTGCCCAGTTTATTGTGGTGCTAGTGAAATTAGAAACATGATTTGATGCATTGTGGATACATCCTTTCTCATACCTTTTGAGAAAGAATTTATCCAAAATGCATCAAGGCATGTTTCTAATTTCACTGGCACCTCGATAAACTCGGTACTTTCTTCTGGAAACTGAGAGCCATGTTCTGACTTAATTACAGGTGGTGAGTATTTGATGTTTGTGGATATACTGTTTTGTGAAGTATCTTACCACCTCAACCTAGTGTGCACCCTTTTCCAGTATACCCTTTTTTCTGGCCTTATTTGTGCATACAGACAGATGGGCTGATAGGTAGGAAAAATGACTTGACCAGGAATATACAGTTTATTCATACAGTGAGTAGGTGGCACCATAGTCCCTCCCCACACAGATAGAATAACCTGTAAATTCTTAGTCAGGACATTGCATGCTTCATTTAAATAACACTTCTGAATGTATAACTTTTTAAATGAACTCTTTGTGTAAAGATTTAACTGATCAATTTTTAGCTCGCTGCTTTAGTCAGAATGTAGCTAGGGTCTCTGTCATGCCATCAAGCATTCAGTTGTAACAGATCTACTAAATAGTTTGTTGATATCAAATGTACTGTATGTATGAACCAGTCTCACTGTAGATGCACCATCAGCTAAAATACATTTATTTTAATCATAATTTATTTACAATGACAATTGGAGAGCTGTAGCATCAATGAATCACTCCAATTTGTTTTCTGATGGATACAATACTGAGAAAGCCACATCCTGGGTCATACATGATGTTGTTCTGGTGAGAGCCTGAGGGAGACTATTCAATTAAATTCTGTACTGCACTCAATACTATCAATCACTGTGTGCTCTTACTAGCATGGTTCTGATAGTTGGTTTCCAGGTTGGAACAGCTGGTAGTGACTGATAGTTTCCAGTCCTAGCAATATGTTTGCAAGTGCAGGTACCACAGGGCTTTAATTTTTCCTCAGTGCTATTTTCAGTGTGCTTGCTGTCCCTAGCAGAAACCACTTTGATGTACAGGGTTGGGTTTCCATGATATGCTGATGACCCCAGCTGTACCTCTAATTTGCCCCAAACCTGGCTTACTAAGGTCTTTCAGGAAGAAGAAGGATATAATGACCATCAAGCCTTCCCCTTGCAACTCAGCAATACTCTCAAGTTTATGTTGCCTGCACACATGTAGATGTCTGGATGCTTGTTAAAATCAACCTTTGTCTTACAGTTCATGAGCTGATAATCCATTCCACATGTCTACAACCATTTGGATGAAGAAAACCTAATTTTATCACAGTTAATTCAGCATCGAGAGCCACCTGACTATTTAATAGGTACTGCACTGTACTCTCATGCTGGTGACCCAAGTGCAGGAACAGACTAGGCAGTTGGCAGGGCAGCTCGGGTGGGGGCAGCTGTGGCAGTACTGCTTGCAGTACTCCTAACCGGGGCCTGGAGATGGAGGGCAATCCCCCCCAAAGAAGCATACGTCCTGAATTTGCTCAAGACTAGAGTGGCAGGGTGGGTCACAGAGACACAGGCAAGCCTTCACAAAGCCCGGTCTCCATTTTTCCACTTTTTCAGGTTCCTCCCCCATGCTGTGATGCCAGGGCATGCACATGGAGATGCCCATGTCTAGTTCTACTACAGTCCCTCCCTTCGAGTTCTATTTACCTTTAAGCTGACCAATTATTTCAAGACATAATGTCTGGGTTTTCCCTGGTTAAGTCTGCAGGTAACCATGAATTTGTAGACATTGAGAGTTTCAAAACTGTCTTAAAAACCTATTTGTTCCACCCAGCATTTCCAGATTCTAATGATAATTAACTTGCTGTCATTTTTTATTTATGACTATTTTTATAACTTTTGAATTTGATTGTCTTTTATGACTGTTTATATAGTTTTTTGCAGACAGCAAGGAGAACCAGAGATAAATGACAACCAAGGGAGGGGCTGGAGTAGAACAGTGAAACAGTCTAGGGAGGTCAAATCATGGAAAGCCATGTGCACAAATGCCAGGAGCCTTAGCAACAAGATGGAAGATCTGGAGGCTGTCATGGTACAGTCAGACCTGGACATTGTGGCCATCACTGAAACCTGGTGTAATGATAACCACGACTGGGAGATGGCCATACCTGGCTACAACATATTCAGAAGAGACAGAGCAGGCAGGAAGGGGGAGGAGGAGTGGCACTGTATGTGAAAAATGACATAAGGGCCACAGAGATCCAGGAGGAACAAAATGGGGGAGAGATACTGTGGGTTAAGCTGGAAAGGAAAATGGGGACAGCCATCCGCACAGGTGTGTCTATAGACCACCAGCCCAGGAGGAAGAAACAGATAGAGGCTGATGCTAGCCATTCAAAGGATGGCAGACAAGGGTGAGAGTAGTATTGGTTGGAGACTTCAATATTCCAGACGTGGACTGGAGCATCCCAGCAGCAGCATCAACTAGGAGCAGATTTATCCTGGACTCTCTTCAGGGTGCCTTCCTCAAGCAACTGGTCATGGAACCAACTCGGCAGAAGGCAATACTGGACCTTGTGCTCACAAACAGGGACAGTGTGATGGGGGTAACAGTGGGGGAGCACCTGGGAAACAGTGACCACCAGTCATTGTGGGTTGAAATCACAGAAAGAGCAGAACCAAATGACACAAAAACACGTATCCTGGATTTTAGGGGGGCAGACTTTGGGAAAATGGGGAGATACTTGAAAGAGGCATTAAGGGGAATGGGACAGGAATCAGGGGTTGAGGAACAGTGGGCAGTATTTAAAATGGGGATTACAAGAACAGCAGAAATATGCATTAAGCAGGTTAGCAAGAGGAAAAGGAAGAGGAGACCATTATGGTTTCCAAAGAGGTAGCAAAGAAGTGAAAGCCAAAAGATTGCATTCAGGTAATACAAAAAGACACAGGCAGAAGGGGATAGGGAGAAGTACCAAGAGAAGCAAAGGGAGGCAGGAAGGTCAGTAAGGGAAGCCAAAGCTCAGACAGAAGAACACACTGCAAAATCAGTGGGTAGAGAGACAAAACCTTTTACAGGTACATAAGTGAAAAAGAAAGACAAGGGAGGATAGTGAGACTGAAGGAGAAGGATGGGGCCACGTGGAGGATGACAACAGTAAAGCTGACATATTGAACAGGTATTTCTGCTCAGTCTTTACTGAGGAAGAGGAGGTAATGGGTCTGAAGGGAGTACAAGGGGTGAGAATGGTGCAGAAATGGACACAAGTCCTTTACAGAAAGGGTCCTGAAGGAACTGGAAGTAATAAGAGTTGATAAAGCAATGGGGTCAGATGGGAGATTCCCAGGGTCCTTAAAGAACTAAGAGAGGTGGTGGCTGAACCTCTGGCTATCCTGTTTAGCCGATCACTGGAAACAGGAGGTACCCAAAGACTGGAGGACAGCAGATGCAGTCCCCTTATACAAAAGTGGGAACAAAGAGGAAGCAGGGAACTATAGACCAGTCAGCCTCACCTCGGTAGTGGGAAGATCATGGAAGCACTACTGAAGGAGAGATTGGTGGAACATCTGGTTGTCAATGGACTACAGGACCCAAGACAGCATGGTTTCACCAGGGGAGGTCATGTCAGACCAACCTCGTTGAATTTTTTTGACTGGGTGACTAGGGAGGTGGATCAGGGAGGACACTGGGCGTGGCCTATCTGGACTTCAGCAAGGCCTTTGACACTGTGCCACATAGAAGACTATTACACAAACTGGGAATATGGGTGTGGGCAGGACAGTAGTGTGGTGGGTAGGTAACTAGCTGGGTGGCAGGACACAGAGGGTGGTGGTAAATGGCTGTCACTCCACAGAGGAAGAGTGACCAGTGGGGTACCACAGGGATCAGTGCTGGGACTGGTCCTATTCAACATCTTCATTAGTGACATTGTGCAGGACCTAGAAGGCAGAATTTCACTGTTCGCTGATGACACAAAGCTCTGTAACAGAGTAGACACACCAGAGGTGTAGACAGAATGAGAAGCGACCTGCAGAAACTTGAAGAATGGTCAGGGGTTTGGCAGTTGAAATTCAATGCAAAGAGTGCAAGATAATGCATATGGGGCACAAAAACCCTGGCACAATATATCAGTTGGGGGTGAGGATATAGCATGCACCAAGCAGGAAAGGGATCTTGGGGTTGTCATCTCTAATGACCTCAAGGTAGGGAAACAGTATGACAAGGCAGCAGGTAAAGCAAATAGGATGCTGGGATGTACAGGCAGGGGCATCACCAGCAGGAAAAGGGAGGTCATAATTCCGCTATACAAGACACTAGTGAGGCCCCACCTGGAGTATAGTGTACAGTTCTGGAGACCATACCTACGTAAGGACATAGACAGGGTAGAGAAGGTTCAGAGGAGGGCAACAAAGATGGTGCATGGATTGCATCACAAGTCCTATGAAGACAGGTTGAAGGAACTGAACATGTACTTCCTGGAGGAGAGGAGGGAGAGAGGGGATATGATAGAGACATACAAGTATCTTACAGGGAGGAACAGGGTGCAGGAAAACACTATTTTTAAGCAAAAAAGATGTTCCAGGACTAGAGAGCATGGGATAAAGTTGGAGGGAGGACGATTCAGAGGAAACATGAGAAAGAATTTCTTCACAGAACGGGTGGTGGACAAGTGGAACACCCTGCCAGAGGAAGTGGTGGGGGCTGAAACAATCACGGGATTTAAGAATGCATGGGATAGACATAAAGAAATTCTGGAGGTCAGGGGTAAGGGGCAACAGACTTCTAGGAAAACAAACTGAACTTACAAGCTCAAATGGGCAGACTGGGTGGGCCATAGGCCCTTATCTGCCGACACTGTCTATGTATCTATGTATTTTATCCTTATTGTACAGCGCTTTGATCTTTTTGGAACAGTGCTCAGAAATAAAGTTGATATGATATGTGATATTATATACTATTCCAGTCCTCTGGAGTATTCTACCTACTATAATTCATTTGGTTCCTCTTTTAAATGTGTCCAAGACAGTTAAGAACATTTCAGTTCACCCAGTGCTGTACTAGTGGTGAAACTTTAATAATGTAATGGTTGACTGTTTTTTTAAGTATGGGTAAGGAGCAATATTTATATTAAATATAATATATACATAGTCAGTGGCTTAGTAGGTTGCACATTTGCCTCTGGGGCCAGAATATAAGAAGGTCCTGGGTTCTAGCCCCATAGCAGGTACTTGAGGTAATACCCATAACTGACACTGTAGTGTAGTATTGGGGGGTGGTGGGTACTGCACTGTTGGGTTCCATCCTCTGGAAGAGGTGTTAAACCAAGGTCTCTTCTGCCCATCTCTCATAACTGTCCAGGTGGAAGTAAAAGATCCCATGGCACTTATCAATGAAGAGTATGGGAGTTTTGTTAGATAAAATAAATCAAATGCTATTAACAATGAGAGGAATCAAACCAGGAAGAGTGCATCAATCAGAAAGAGAATAAACAGCAGCAGGTCCAGACACAAAAGAAATTATAAGGACATAGGTATAAAATTCCAAATGGCTCTATAAAGTATGTAGAGGGCCAGGTGCCAGTCAACCTACATTATGTCAAGTCTGTCAGTTCCTTAATTTACAGAGGTTATCCCTTTCCAGTAAAGATCAAAGGATCATTGTTCATCTCAAACCTAAATTCATGCAAAATACCTTTTTTATTTTCTGCATTACTTTAAACTAAAGGGAGTCAAAAGTATTGTTTGTATGCTACAATAGAAAATAGCATCAGTTAGTCCAAATACACCATTTGAAACAAAGAGTATAAACAAAGCGCTTGGAGGCAATTTCTTCCCCCCCAAAGTGACCTTTGACTAATTTCTCGTACAAGAGGGATCAGGAAATCTGCTCCCTCAACACACAGCCACCAAATCCTACAAAACAGCAATATATGAACAGCTAAATTGTAAGTGCTCCATCATTTCAAATTGCTGTCTGCATGCCTCCCTAAAGTAATATCTGTCCTGTATGGATTTGTGCTTATTAGCATTCCTAAAACATTGAGCTTGTCATGGCAACAAAGCCATAATGCGGCCCACATTTTTCTTGGAACCCTTTATGAAAAAGCTGGTTAACAACATTTTTCTCTTGGTCCTGAGGAGATGTGACAAACACAGGAGAAGCATGACTTTCTAAGACATACAAATAATAACTTTTCTTAGAAAACTGTGCCATCTGTGATATAGTACCTCCAACTGCCAGGCCTTAATCTTTTGATGGACCCCTGTTAGGTACAGGTGTAACTTCAAGCAGCCCAATTTGGTGCTTTTTTTGTTTCACAGTTCTGTAAAAATCCCGTTAACTGACATGCATAAGAGGGACCCATAGCTGGTGAAGAGTATGGGATATTTTTATTAAAAGAAAGTATCAAACAAAGTAAAACCCCAAACATCTTACAAACCATATTTGTATAATAGACAATCACCATCATCAAAAATGTATTCTAACTCCCCTAGTATCTAAAGAAAATAAGTGATTCAGACTGCAATAAACACCCTGGTGCCAGGAACCAAGAAAAAGGTAGTGCTCATAAGAAAGAAGAACCCAAACTCCTTGGTCACAGAAAGCCTCCACACTCCATAATCCTTAAATCAACCAACGAATATTACCCAATATACTGGTGCGAGTAAAGTGTTATATATACTGCCATCGTGACTGCCGTAGCCACCAAGTAATACCAACCCAACTGTGACTGGGTCTAGCATGGCAGGTTTCACATTAAAACTACAAAACACACACACAGAAAACACTAGAGTTAATCATATTTAGGCCAGCCTCACTTATGTCCCAGTAAGTGTGGCTTCTTTTAATAGACTTCAGTCTGCTCTGCCATAATAACTGAAAAAAAGTATTACATAATTTGGCCTCTAGAGATGCAGGAGGAGGAAAGAGAAAACTTAAATATAACAAAAACAAACAACAACAAAAAAATAGGGATCAAGTAATTCTTATTCATGTATATGTGCTTAAGTTTCAACATAAGCTAGGTGCACCACTTGGTGACCTGAGTTTCAGCTCACTCAATTTTCATGTTTCCATTAAATTCAACCATATTTGGAACTCCAAACCATACCCCTAAAATTGTAATGGGATTTTTAGTAAACTTACTACCACTGATGTCTGATGGGGTGATGGTATTGCTTTTACCAGTTACTACACCCACACATTTATCTTTATTGAGTTTAGACCCAACTATAGCCTCACATTCAGTAAAGTGGTCAAGGGCAATATGTCCAGCCAACTGGTTCCCAACTAAAAGGTAGATATAATCTGTGTATGCTGAGGTCTTGTCTGTCAAAGGAGCCGATAAAGCCATTTCCGGGTGTATGTTTTGAGTTTGTTCAATTTTCTGGAGCACTGGGTCAATGCAAAAGGCATTTTTATAAAAAGTATTACCATCCATCTCGTATCTAACAGCAGCAACATCCATCAGAAGTGCAGAGGCTATCATAGTGGACAGGTATGAGGAGTCACAATATGTCTTTTTCTTCTCTGGTATGTTTTGTCCTTCATAAATGTAAAATTGAAATCTTCAAAAATTACACCTTTCAAGGTGAATAAATAAGGAAGGATAACTTTAAAAAGCTCAGCTCTTCTGGATTTCATATGGGGTACAGAAATATTAATAAGCCTCAGGTCCAATTTATTGCAAACTATATCTAAAATGATGGCCCTGCCCAGGACCAGAGCTACCATGATTTGGACTGAGACTGCATATAAGGAGAACAGAAACCCCAGACATGAGCATCAGTCCTTCCACATGGACCAAAAGAAAGTTTAAAAGCTGGAGCCATTTGTTCCTGGGGATACCTCACAGAGTGTGCAGTTTTATATCTTGCAGGAATACAATATCTGATTTAAGCTGCTGTAAAAAGAAAAGTGTTGTCAAATGTTTCTTCTGGTTGTGAATGCTTTCGCATTCAGGAAGATAACTTTAATACCAGGCTCCTGTGTGTCTCACCATACCAAGAAAAAAAATGAACCTGCTGTACAGATGTAACACAATTTCTCCCCCACCCCAACTCCATTTCCTGCCTCTGGGTCAGCTAATGCCTCCTTTTTTGTGTGGATAACAAAAAAGGTTCCATATCTGGCACAGAGTCCTCAGATGAAGGATCTTGTTGAGAGAAGAGACCACCAATAAGGCATCCGAGTCCATCCCCATGTCTCCCACTCCTAGTGGGCCATAAGGGCTTCAAAAGAGTTAGTTCAACTGTATCTGTTTGGGACTGTTTTGAGTTAGGTTGGCCCTTCCTTCTCCTCTGCCTGGTCACCATCCTAAATGCTTCAATTTCAGGTGGTCAAGGTGGAGGCATCTCCACAGTTTCTGGCATCTGTATCACATCAATCTTGTCTTGTACCTTGCTCTTTCCATCTATATTTCTCAGCTTAAGTACTTGGACATCTACTGCCTCCACTCTAGCAGGAGATGGGGAGTTATGTCTTAGTGTTTTGAAGTGGGCATCATATCATCTTCCTAGGGTGCAAAAGGTGGAAGGATTGGTGGTAGTTCTTTATGAATATTATTAGGACTGTGTTTAACCAGCAGCACATCTTGACTTCTAAGTTTGGGGGGTGGGCTTGCATTGGAAGTCTTGTAGGGTGAATATTTTCTAAGACCTGACTTTTGTGTAGTTTTAACATAAAAATCCTGTTGGGTCTGGTCCATTTCGTCACCTCTGTTGTATAATGCCCACAGACATGAGTGAAAGAAGCATCCTTCGTCTTTGCATAGGTTGCATTGCACCTTGTTTTTACAAATATTGCTAGCATGCCCCACCTCTGCACAGAATCCACATTTTAGTGCCACAGGCACTGCTCAGGTGAGTTTTTGAGCCAGACCTGTAGCATGCCTTAGATTGGCCTGCATAAAAGACCACCCCCAATCACAGCCCAGATAGAAACAGCTGGGTTAGTGGTCCACCCCAGGACTGGAATATGTCAATTTTACTCTAACTTGCCACCTTCTTACTGCCTCTAACACCTGCAATTGCTTCTAATGTATGATGATTCTTGACCATGTATTCCTTATACTGCTCCATAAGGCCCTACCACTGTAATTGTGTGCAGTGCACTACCTCATAACTCAAATATGTTTGTTAATATGTTTTGACTACATTCTTTGAAAACAGGCACTTCCCTAAAGGATGTTCTGTGCAGCTAAAATGAACCCACCTGCTTCAGATGTTCTCAGAGTCCATGATAGGCTCTGGGGAGTCCAGTACAATACATATTTGTTTAAACCAGCGGAGGGTGTCGATCATGCTGACACATTTGTTTAAAAAACAACAACAAAAAAACAGTAACTGTTCTGACTTCATGTTTAGTGAGGAGGATACTGAAAAAGGGGAGGAGCATGCTTGAGCTAATGACATTTCACCCAGGACCTATCTATACCTTCCACCAATTTAAAGCTCTCATCAAATGAGGTGTCCATTGGAGAATGAATTATGGCATATAGGTCCATGGTGAAAAACCTCATACTATCTTTAAGAGTCCTACTCACACACAGATGGTCAGGCTATTCAAGCAGACTCCCTTTTTACTTAACTTGAACAATATTACATCTGCATGCTGCTTCTGTGGTAGGCCTGAAGAAGTCTGAGAAGTTTGAGTAGCTCCTCCCCCCCCCCCCCGAGTCTCTGTGAGGTTGAAAATCTTCTTCCCTTTATTCCTGAGGAATTGACTAGGAAGGAGCCTGCAGTCCTTCTCCCTATTAGGAGGGCCTGGGTCCCCATCATCATCAGATGGAGCGGTCAACAAGGGACTCTTTGGTTTGCATGTTATACCTCAATGCCTTTCCAGCCAGGTAGTCTGTTGATATGCCTCCCAGCACAGTACTTTCTTCTACTGCTAATACAGTGGAGCATGCAGGGTCACAGATCTCTGACTGTTTAGTAGACGCATGGTTGTCATTTAGGGGGCCACTTCTGCAACCCCTGCTGCTGTCTTGTTATTCCAACAGGGTTTGAAATTGGCTCCCTCCCAGACACAAAATGTAGGTAAATTTTCCGTCGGGGAGGTGCCATCAGCTATTTAGTGCCCAGTGGGTACTTTGTGTTTTTTCTTTTGTGCCTTTCCCATTACATTTTGAATGGGGTACTGGGTGACTGTGAAGCTGCTGTATTCACACTGTACCCCACTCAAAATTCTGTGGGAACATGCACAAGATCAGTGTCTCAGTCATCTTGCCTGCCAGCCCCTTCACTCTGGTACCAGTTAAGGAAAGCATTCTGCAGGCAGGACTCTTGGTAAAGCAAAAGAAAAAAGGCTGCAGTTCTGTGATCTTCACCATGAAAGTCGGCAGCTGCAAGGTGTGCTCATTGGACTGGATGGCAAAAAATCCTATGGGAAGACAATTATCCATCATCTGGGAGGCCTTCCTCCCTACAGGTGCTTGGGCGAGCAGATCCAGGAATAAATAAAGCAGAGAACAAGCAAGGGTGGGCAGATGAGTCAGGCAGGGCACCAAAAAACACTGCAAACTTAAAATGGTCACTGTTAAGCAGCATTTTTTTTGCAGTTCTAGAACTCAACTGCTAAAGGTTTTGGGGGTGGGTGGAGCTTCATGCATAGAGTCGGAGAAAGCAGAGACAGGGTGCTGCACAGTACAACTGCAGCCTGCCTGTGCATTTTCTGACTCCCAGCATGGAATCCTTTCTAGCAGTCTAACTAGTACCTTTATTATGTGTGTGTGTGTGTGTGTGTGGTGTGGTGGTGATGTGGGGGGAGATCAGGCCATCATTCAAGTGCACTCTGTAGCTGCATCATCCTGATCCTTTGCCAATCATAGGACTGTTGATCATTTTTGTAAATGAAAAGTACTCTGCAGGATTCTGACATTTATATTTATCTTTTTCTTTTCATATATGGGACTTGAGTACTATATGTAACAATGGGCGTTGACTAATCGGTACTTTTTATCCATGGTCTTGCAACCCCTATGGTTTTAGCAAAATGACATCTGTCAGTGTGCATGTGTGTGGGGTACTGGCTCCAGCTGTTCCATAATAGAGGGCACACAGACAGGTTTTCGGTGGGGGACTACTACTACCGATGTAGAACCCCAGTGAGTTTCCTTAAATAGCTGCAGTTCCTAGTTTCCACAAAAATCAAAGCTAAGAGGAATGGATAAATCAAAAAGGTACTTGTGTGTTAGCACATTCTTCTAAACCTCTGGTCTTTGTAAGAAAGTCACTTGATTGAGCTCTGCAAGTTCCCTCTTGGTCCCACATCCTATACTGCAGTTCATTATCAGGCATCATAATACTAGGATGACTTAAAGCGGAGAACTGACTAGTATGTGTTGGGGGGAGGGGCTCGCTTGTCCCAAGTTTGCACTGACCAGGCCAGGGAAGATCCTTCCCACTCTAGTGGTTTAACCTGCCCTGCCTTTTCTAAGGCTTCATCTATCAGTTGGGATAATATAGGCTCAGTGGGTTTTTGCAGTCTTCTACGTGCCATTCTGCCTAAACGGCTCAATCTACTTGTCTCCAGGTAGCTTTGTAACAAGTGGCTCATCAAAGCAGAATTCTCTGCTGCCTTCAACTTCCACATACAACCACACTGCAGAGGCGGCATCCACCTGACAGTTTCTTAACACACTGTCAAGAGAGACAGTACTGTTGGTCAGGCACAGTCTGGGCTCAGAGTTTCACGTAACTGAAAAGCTGTCACTGCGTTTGGTGGGGTTTACAAGTTTAGCTGTGCTTCTTTGTCATTTACAAATGGGGGTGGAGTTACTTCATGGCTGATAGCTGTTGGCTTATGTTTCAAAAATGGGAGGGACAGCAGACCTTGTACAAACTTTGCAACAGGTCATTAGGTCACATAGTCTCTACATGTTGTTGGCAGCATTTGCAGGGGAGACTCAGCTGCTAATCATAAACCAAATTTTTCTTTCAAGCACCGTTCCTCCTCTTTAGCCATAAGCTTCATTAAGGCCACTTTTTTTTTTTTCTTACTCTGCTCCAGATCGAAGATCTTTTCAGCCGTTAATTCTACCTGTTGCACATCTTTATCTGATCTTGAGATGACACAACCTGGAGAGCCTGTAGTGCTGTCATACAGGTTCTTCTGTCTACCTTCAGCTTCATTGGTCAAGACACCCATCTCCAGGTCAGGTATGGTAACAATTTTGGTAGTCTTTTGTTCAGGAACCAGTGCCCCCAGGTTGGATGATGTGGCATTCTACAACTCTGCTACCTGGTACAGGGTTGAGAGAGACTTTTGCCCCATTTAGCACCCACGCTCTGCATTGCAGCACCACAATGGAAGGGGTGGACCTTCTTCACATCAAAACTCTCAGCAACAGTAGTTTCCAAATTATTTCAGGTGGAGAGGGAAGCAAGTTCCTCCATTTGTGCCACCACCACATATTGTTCTCTGGGTTCCTCCATCTCCAAATAAGAGGTGAACATGGCCCCCTGCAGGAAGCGTAGGGGAATTCTTTATTAAAGAAAATCAGTAAAAAGCCAGACAAAAACAAAAATATACACTTATGAACAAACAACAAGGATTAAGCATAGATATTATCCACAGCACTTACATATTATTACAGGGACTGAATATGTATTTATTATTGAATGTTTACTTGAAGCCTACTGCGTGCACTTCTGGTTTATTCACTGTATCTTATTGCTCTAAGTTCCTGTATTACTCGTATTTTGTTTTCTTTTCCGTTATGATGTAGAGCCTTTGTAAATGAGTCCCTGACTCAAAGGGTTATAATTCCTGAACTTTAATAAATAAATAAAAAATATATACATGCAAGTATGGCAATTGGCAAGGGATTATCTTATCATAGTATGTACAGTAAATGATGGCAGGAATTATCTTATAGTATATACAGTACAGGAAGGAAGCAACCATGAGAAAAGAAAAACAAAAGCAGAAGTAATAACACTATACCTATTTAGACCCTCAGACCAGCTCCTTATTTATTATGTCCATTTAGTATTAGCCCATAATTCCAGAAACATTTTTCTAGGTAGTTGTTGAAACTCTTCGTCGGTTCATCCCTTACAGAAAGCAATTCAGTCTCAACTTTCCCACGCAGAGAAGGCATGGTTTAGGCCTGATCACAATGGCTGCATGATTTCTGCACTCTGCCCCAGCCTCATTAAAACTCATCTTTTTCCCCCATCAGCCATACCAGGTGATTGTTTCTCTTACTGTCTGATTGCTACCTACAGTAAGGTGCTCAGGTATCCAGTTTCTTCATGGGTAATTACCTTACAATGAGCCCTAGTACCACAGGATGGCCCAAAGGCTAGTTTCTCCAAAGGCCATGGCAGGAACTGCAGCAACATAGGCCCAAGCAGCAGCCCAGACCCAGGAAGGGAATGCACCCTCCTTCAGTTCCATAGTTACCCTGCTTGAATCTTTAGTGGCAGACATATCGGTCGTGAAGGTTTCTATGGCCATGACATTTGAAGATGTACATTTCCTGACAGGTAGGATGAATACAGTGGAGCAGCGGGCGGCTGAACTCAGCAATAAACATCTCATGATTCTCCGACACCTCGACGACCACAAGAGGTAGCTGAAGTGACTTTGGGAGAGAGCAGACCATCAGGGTCCTCGGTGCCCCTGAGGGGATCGAAGGCCCCTATGAGGAATGTTGTCTGTCCAACATGCTTCCCCAGGTGGCAGTCCTGGCATGGCGAGGGCCCCTTGAAGTGAAACGGGCACACCGCACCCAAATTCCATCTTCACCTAACAGCTCCAGACCCCATCCTATTATCACTCATCTCCTACAACATTTGGCCAAGAAAGCTTTGCTCATGTTCACCAGGAAAAAAGGCACGCTTATCTAGAGTGGTTCCAAGATCTGTCTCTAACAAGTTTATTATGCGGAGGTGATCCAAAAGCAGAGAGAATTTACTCCCATTAGAGCTGCCTTCTGGGAAGTCAGGATACCCTATAGATTTCAGGGACTCACCAACATAGTTATCTTCCACAGTGGACAAGAACATGAATGTAATACTCCTCACAAAGCTCATTCTCTCATTCACCGCTGGTGGCTCTACACGGTTGTTGATTCTACCCACCTCCGAGGTGGTTAAGGGGGACCAGAACATGACCACATGGGATGGACCAATCTCACAGCAGAACTTTTATTCAGCAACAGTAGGGTCACAGAAGTAATCCGACCAAACTCAATGTGACTCCAACATGGCACCCCCCAGGGAAATGAAAGAACCGGAAGCCACACTCTCATTGCCGCAGCAAGTCTGGTACCAGGAAAAATACCTCATAAGACCTCTTGGCAAGATTGCAGCAGACTGTAATATCAGAATCAAGCCTTTAGCACCCAGTCCAACTGCTCTACTCCATCCCCTCCTCCCACTAAGTCTGTCAGTGACGAGGCTGCTGACATACCAGACAAACCGACTGCTCCTCTGGCCTATGTCGCCCATCCCCAGCAGCAGGATACTGCAGCCATGGAAACAACAGCTTCCCCCACCTGGACTTCCACAGATGGCAAGGCATGTGAGACACATACCTCACCTGGACCCAGTGAGGAACTATCCCACGTCCAGATGCCACTATACAGAGGAATGGACATACCAACCCTCTGGCCTGATGGGGACAGTATCAGTGAAAAGTAGTTACGTAAGAACTTACTGTAACAGTAGATCTTTGAGAGAAGCTCTTGCAGTAGGTAATTACATATAGGACTGACGCCAGCTGGTGGCAGGACCCCATGGAAAAATTTCTAGCTAGCAGTCCCTGGTGAGGGACCGCCCCCACATCAGGTGACCGGCGTCATGCGACGTCGGTATAAAGGGGCGGTCCTAGATGCCCGCCTTCCAGTTCTTTCCCGCCACAGGCCCAGAAGAGAGAGAAGCAGATGTTTCCATTCCTGGAAAAAAGAGCTGAAAAAGCCTAGGGGGATGGAGGGCCGGAAGGTATTACCTACTGCAAGAGCCTCTCTCGAAGATCTACTGTTACAGTAAGTTCTTACGTTACTGTACTATCTTACTTCGAGAGGGCTCTTGCAGTAGGTAATTACACATGGGACTGAATCCCAAGCAGTCTGGAACAAATAAAATGCACCGGGAGGAGGAAACTACTCCTGAAAGTAGCAGTAGCCTTGCAGACCTCAGGACAGGAGGCCTTGTAAAACAGCTAGCCCAAAGCCTGCTCTACGGTGAGAGGCAATGTCCAAACTGTAGTGTTTCGTAAAAGTATGGACGGAAGTCCAGGTGGCGGCTGCACATATGTCTGCTGCAGATACATTCTGGAAACAAGCTGCAGAGGCCGCTACTCCTTGTGTGGAGTGACCTCTGACCTGACCCGGGAGGGTCTTGTTGTACTTGTCATAACAGAAAGTGATGCAATGAGCTAACCACTTTGACAGGCATTGCTTGGAAACAGCATTGCCTTCCCTTTTGTGAGCGAAGGAGACGAATAACTGATCAGTCTTTCTGAGATCCTTCATCCTGTCGGTGTAGTATCTCAGAATCCGGTGAACATCCATGGTATGGAGTAAATATTCTCCTTGGTTGGAGTACTGTGTGATAAAGGCAGGTAACTCTATAGACTGATTTAAGGTAGACTCTGCTACCACTTTAGGTAGAAACTTAGGGTTCGCGCGAAGAGCCACTCTTTCTTTGTGAAAGATCAGGTATGGGATTTTACACATAAGGGCCTGGAGCTCGGAAATTCTTCGAGCGGAAGTAATGGCCACCAAGAATAGCGTCTTCCAGGAAAGAAAACTTCAGATCTGCGGAGGCTGCAGGTTCGAAGGGAGGAAGGGTAAGTTTCTCGAGAACAAAGTTCAAGTCCCAAGGGGGAGCAGGAGCCCGGACGGTGGGCCTCAGATGAAGGACCCCTCTAAGAAAGGTCTTAGAGACCTCTAATTGGGCAAATGCTTTATCTGCGAAAGTAACATGGTACGCTGAAATAGCGGCCATGTGCACTTTCAAGGAGGAATGAAAGAGACCCAAGTCGAAGAGGTGACGTAAATATTTATAATTTTCTGTAAAACTGACGAAACAGCAGGGCTGACTGAGCACAAACTTTACCGCAAGGCGCTGCATGAGTTAACGGCGGGAAAGAACAGGAAGGTGGGCATCTGGGACCGCTCCTTTATACCGACGTTGCATGACGCCGGTTACCTGATGTGGGGGCGGTCCCTCGCCAGTGACTGCTAGCTAGAAATGTTTCCGTGGGGTCCTGCCACCGGCCGGCATCAGTACTATATGTAATTACCTACTGCAAGCGCCCTCTCGAAGTAAGATCTGTCCTGCCTGCCTGTATATTTTGCAGCCCCTATGGGTTGGCTACACAGCCCTTCTTTCCTTGAGCATTCACACACCTTTTGCTGTTCCTCTTTTCTTGTTTTAGTGTGAATTGCTCAGTCTTGAACTTCATGAACAGTAAGGGGATGGGATAAATGGGGGGTGGGTAAAAATGCTATATTTTTTTCTCTTGTCAACAAAGCATCTGGATGGATCATCTCCTGACTAGTGATGTCTTGTGGCTGCAAACACATTTTCTGCACATCCCATACACTTGTTGACCCCTTCCTTTCATCTACCCCACATCCTCTTTCTAGTACCCTGGGGACCGCTGGTGGAGACCATTGTGGTATTTGCTTTCCCCTCTCCAGGTATGAGGTGCCTACCTGTATACTTCTTGCTGATATCTGTCCTTCTTCCCTTCCCTCCTTTCCTGCACTATGAGGACCACTTCTGCCTTCTACCCCACACCTTTCTCCCTCTTCACCAGTGGGCACTACAGACAGTATGTCTCACCCCTTCCCTTATCACCCCCCCAGGGTGTTATGTACATCACATCCTTGGGAGAGGCAAGACCCCACAAATTACTTACTGGCCAGGAATGGGGTTGACAGTGCTTCTGTCCACTCTCCCTTTCCCCTTAGTGATGGCCGGGGTGACCTTTAGGACCTCTCACACTGGTGTTTGCTACCAGTGGTTCCCACCATTCCCCTCCATTCAGATGGCTGACACTTCTGGTCCATATCTACCCTATATTTACTGGCTGCCTGAGTGCCCACCAGTAGTTACCACAGGTACACTCTTCTTGGTATGCCACCTGGCTCTGGCTGAGTTGGGAGAAATCTCTCTTACAGTACATCTGCCTTTGCATGCAGGGTTGGGGCAGGGGCCACAGTGGACTTGCCTTTTCCTCTCCCGAAATACCTCTGTTGGCAGGGCTTTGAAGCCTCGGTTCCTTCTTCCAACCATAATAGCAGGTGTACCTATTCCTGGTTATCCAGTATATTTTTGGCTCTAACTGCTGCCTGGCTGGTTTTGCTCAGTTTCTCCATTAGCGTTGTATATTGTAACAGGCCAGCGGCCACTTATTCTTTTATTTGCCTTTACATTGTATTGCTGTTAATGGTTTGTTGCTATTTGTTAGTACTCTACTTAGTGCTGGGTGCAAAGCAACAGGAGCCTCTTTTTTTTGCATAGGTTTTTCTGGTTAACTTGGTAAACATGGTCTTTTTTGATTGTTGGATCCCGGTACTGGGTCTTACTACTGTCCCAGAAAATCTTCATGGTTTGTGCTGCTACTTAGTAGATTATCCAAACAATGTACCATGTCAGGGCTCGGAGCAGATTCCCCTGTGAGACTGGTGTCCTGGAATGTGAAAGGCCTTAATCATCCAGTTAAGAGGACTAAGGTTCTCCAGTATTTGAAGCCCCTTCGCACTGATATCAAACTTCTCCAGGGGACTCATCTCACTGGGAAAACTGCCCACTGGAATAGGTGATTCAGATGGCGCAAAGCTCAACCTCTAGTAAATTGAAAGCATTATGATTTTGGCAAATTGTGCTCTCAACTGGACAACTGTACAGACTGTAACTGATGCACAAGGCATACAGGTAACTGTCAAAATGGAGAACACTGGTGGGCAGGTGTTAGTGACTTCCATCTATGCTGCTAACATCAACGATGTAGATTTCTTTCCCCACCTTAGCCAGGCTTTGACTGATATGCAGGAAGAGGCCTGGCTCCCTCTTTTAATAGGGGGCAGCTTCAATCTAGCCCTCAACCCCTTCTTGGATAGGTCTAAATTATCTCCAGATACTCACCCTAGATCCAGAGCAATCCTGCAGGGGATGATGGAAGAATGGGACCTGATTGATATCTGGCGACAAGAAAACCTGACTGGTCGGGACTCTTCTTTTTGTTCTGGGGTTCATGAAACACACAGCTGTACTGACTTTTGGCTGGTCACCCCGGGCATCTCCTCCCCATATACAGGGCACATAATTATTTCCAATCATGCCCCAGTAACCCAGTTCCACATGCTGGTGATGCAACCCCCCTTCTAATGGTTGAACCCAATTTCATAGACTGGATCCAGAAGGAAGCTGCTTTTTATTTTTAAACTAATGACATTGATGGCACCCCTAGGTAGACTAAGGCATTTTTGCAGGGCCGTATCATAACATGCACCTCCATAAAGTGGAAAGAGTGAGCAGTAGAAATTGATACCCTAACTAGCACCATTGCCTGCTTAGAGCAGAAACTTTTTATTGTTTTATTTTTTTTTATTTATTTATTCTAGGATTACAAATACCTTTGAACCGAGGCTCTTTTACAAAGGTTCCACGTCATTGGTACAATTGAGACAATCATAAGCAAAGATAACAGTTTATAAAATAAAAAAAAAAACACATAGTCTTGTAGATGAAAAAAGAACAATAAGGTGAAACTTTGGGGAGGGGAAAGGGAAAGGAGGAGGGTGAAATCAAGGGAGACTAAGTGGATGGGAGAAAAGGGGAGGTAGGTTGGGGGGACAGAGAGAGGAGAGGTGGAAGGTGGATAAGAATAGAGGTAGTGCAGCCGGGTGGCATTTGTCATGAGCCAGCAGGGGAGGTGAAGATGGGGGGCTGGCAAAGTGCAGGAGCAGATGTGGATCCGGAAAGGGCATGTAGAAACTTAATAGGATTTATCCCCTAGATTACCCCTCACTGCAGAAATTGTGGACTTGAGTTATAGGATCAACACCCTATTCCATCACAAGGCAGAGTGGCAGTTAGGATCAAGCACCACGTCTGGGAGTCAGAAAAAAAAAAGGGGTCAAACTCCTAGCCTAACAACTTCACAAACAGCAGGCAGAACTTAGAACCCCTGCTCTACGCAAGCCAGATAGCTCAACTGCCACAAAACCTGGGTACATTAATGACACCATGTGTCACTTCTATGAACTGTTATACACCTCTCAAATAGAGGCCTTTACCATGGCGCACCTCCGTACTTTGTTGGGGGATACCCCCACCACAAAACTCCCTGTGCAGCACAGGGAGGAACTTGATAAGCCCATTACAGAAGCCCAACTTCACTCTGCACTGCTATCACTAGACAAGGATAAGACCCAAGACATGGATGGTTTTACGATCAACTTATACCAGCTAAAGCTGAATATAATTATTCCCTCACTTCTTACTGCCCTGAAGGAAGCCCATTCTGTGAGGTGCCTCCTCCTTTCCTTAGGGGAAGCGGTATTAACCCTCATCCACAAAACAGTCCAAAGACCCTTAGAACTACACTAACTGAAAGGCTTTGCCTGTAGTTCGGTGACCAAGCAGTCAGCCACTCCCAATTGCTGAGCTATATAAGCAGTTCCTCTCAGCCTCACTGTGAAGCATTTTGTCTTTGCAGCCGAACGCTCTGCCTGTTTGTTCCCTGAGCTGGTCGGGCCTCCCTGGTTGGAACCCCGCTTGTCTCTGTAGGGCTTCTGTGTTTGTTTTCCAGCTTTGGTTTGTATTTTGCCTTCAGTTGTATATGCTTCCTTCCTTTTTGGGGGGGCTTTTCTAGGCTCCTATCATGCTGCTATTCAGAGCTCATAATGCTAGCTTTCAGTTACTCAACTATAGCTGGTCCATGTGGCATACTTTATTGCTCTCACCTGACTCAGATTACTTGAAACTAGCTATACAGCTTACTCATGCTTGTTCTACTTACCTCATTGCTGCAATCTCATTGCACTGCCTGTTTGACAATGCTTAAGAGCATTATGCCTCCTTTATGTGCACTGACAACTCAGTGTACTCATTTATTTACTACTGCTGTACGTGCCTACTTGCTTTCTGCTGCTGCATTGTTTACACCCATTCCTACTGTACCTTGTTTACTCTGAGGTTAGCTGAAGCTCCTGCTGAGGCTATTAAATTAGCTTTTATATCTGCATGTGGTTCTCGGCCTTTCATCGCTTCCTTGTTTGTCCTATGGCGGGGACTGGGAGGTGTTTGGGGGATCGTGGCCTATGTGGTTACTTAATTCTGTTCTACATCCTGTTTTCGCCGCTGAAAATCCTCAGAGTTTGTCACCTTGATTTGGCTATTCATGTCTGGCTGGCTTGCCCCTAACTCAGTGCTGTTTACTTGCTATACAGTTGTTATGCAGGTCCACCTATTACTACTACTGCTTACTGACCTATCAGGTCCACACTTGCTTATGCAACCATTGCTCCCTGCTTACCCAAACCACTGCTTTATGCCTAGTGCCATCCACTCGGCTTCCGCCTGGGATTTTACTGCTCTCAATCCGCATTCGACCTTGCAAGGTCTCAGCACACAATGCTCACTACGATCTCAGCACGCAGTGCTCATTCAGCTCACCAGCTTTATAGCTCTCAATTCTGGGGCATGCCAGCCATTCTAACCTGGTGCAGGTTCCTGCAGCCGACGGTCTTGCTCTGCATTTAGTCCGCATCATCGAGCATGTCTAACTTGGGGCGAGATCCTTCTCACCTGGCCCATAGCTGGGAATAGCCTTGCCCCAGGCTTGGCTTTAGCTGCCTGCTATGCGACAGCAGCTCCTGGTGTAGAATTTAAGACTAGAGGTAAAGGGTGGTTACGACGATCTCCTTTGGCTCTAGTGTTCCACTATAACGGTTGGCCATTGACTTTAGTGGTTTCCCTAGCAAGGCACCTTCACCACATTCTCCCCATGACTGCCTCTGGTTCACCTGGTTTGATTTAGGGCTGGTAGGCCAGGTGACTGCCTCAGCAGCTGTTGCTCTCCTCCTGCACCTTGGATGCTCGTATTGTTGCAGAGTTTTCTCGCAACCTTTCACGATGTTCCCGCTAGAGGGTCTGAGTGACAGCCTTCCTCCAAATTGGAATATTTGTAGATGTAGAACAGAATTAAGTAACTCCCTTTAATTGGGTTTTCCAAATTGCAGCTGCAGAGCCGTCACTAAATACATTTTCCCAAGCCTGGAGGGAAGGCATCCTAGGCCTTGAATATCCAGAGATTTCCTCCTCAAAAGGGTTTTTTTTTCCTCTCCTCCGTTGCCTCAGGTCATAACACTTAGTTAGCATAGTTGTTTCCTTAGGTAGGTTCCTTTGTTGGATGGAGGTGGAGGATGTCCTACCGATCCCTCTCTCCTTAGGGGATTCCACTCTTTCAATGCAAGCCATTACTATTCTTCTCTACTACTACTATGTTGCAGTTACTACTTCTACGTCACTGTTACTACTTCCTCATATGCATCATGTTGCCTCCTTTGGGGATGATACTACATTTCTTTTGGGGATTCCTAAGGTACCTTTAGCCACAGGAACCATCCCGAGGCACCTCTAGGGGTGGAACACTCTCAGAGAGTTCCTTGCTTTCGTACCCCTACAGGGTGGTAATTCCTCTGGAATAGAGAGTGCGAACAGCCACAACCAAAACTAACACAGTTACATAAGCATAACACTACACTGGCTGCTTAGGTCAGTGAACTGAAAGGCTTTGCCTGTAATTCAGTGACCAAGCAACCAGCCACTCCCATTTCCTGAGCTATATAAACAGTTCATCTCAGTCTCACTGTGAAGCATTTTGTCTTTGCCCCACCATCCTCCCCTCCTCCTCCAGCGGCAGCGCTCTCTCCTTAGGGGGATTCCTAAAGTACCTTTAGCTACAAGAACCGTCCTGTGGCACCTCTAGGGGTGGAACCCTCTCCGACAGTTCCTTGCTTTCGTACCCCTACAGGGTGCTAGATCCTCTGGAATAGAGAGTGCGAACAGCCACAACCAAAACTAACACAGTTACATAAGCATAACACTATACTGGCTGCGTAGGTCAGTGAACTTTTGCCCCATCACACTCATCTCTATGGACACCAAAATCCTTGCTAAAGCTCTAGCCTGTAGACTGGAGACAGCCCCTCCTTGCTTGATACACCATATTCAAGCTGGGTTCTATAAGGGGACATCTGAGGCAAACCACCTTAGAACACTTCTAAATTTAAAGATCCATGCACAATTTACCCGAAGCCCAATGGTGGCCTTGGTCATAGACTTCCCCAAAGAGTTTGATTCAGTGGAATGAGGCTATATGCATAACATTTTGGAGCTGTATGGCTTTGGTCCTTCCTTTAAGAGATATAGCCACACCCTTTACAATTCTCCTTCAGCTGTATTTCTAACTAATAGTACTATATCCTCCCCTTTACCCTTCAACAGGGCACGCGTCAGGGCAGTCCCCTTTCTCCCCTCCTGTTTCTGCTGCCCTGGATCCCTTTTCCATAAACTGCTGGCAACTCTCACTACTTGTGGAATCAACATAGGAGGTTCTCCTTATTTAATCCACACCTATGCAGACGACCTTCTTCTCGCACTGGACTCCCCTGCATAATCGATTCCCTCAGACTTGGTGATCCTTGTTCAGTTTTTGACCCTGTCAGGCCTTTTGTGAATCTGAGTAAGACGACATTATCAACTTTGAACACACTATGCGACAACAGCTGCTGCATTGGGCTATGGGTTAAATGGCCACAGGGGGTTTCAAATACCTGGAAGTACAGGTCACCACATGGGAGGACCTGGTTCAAGTGAACCATTCACCTCTCCTTACCACACTAGATCAGGACATTTGATTGTGGCTCAAATGATATCTCACTCTCATGGGAAAAATTGAAGCCATCTGCATGTTTGCTCTGCTGAAGTTTGCCTATATACAGTATCTGATAATCTTCCAATCTCTATTCCCACTAAAATCTTCATTAATGTTGATCACCTCATTAGCCAATTTCTGTGGGAAGGCAGACCCCCCTCGACTGAATAAGGCAAAATTACAGGCCCTAGAGTATTGCATGACCCAAGCATTTTGGTGGCTTATTCCTCCTTTGACTGACTCCTCTCAATGGGTACAGCTGGAGACAGATGTGGAAGCAGTCCCCTGTCTTAGTACTATATTGGGTTGTAAGTTCCCCAATAGAGTCACATTACACCCCATAATACTCACCACAGTGCAAGCTTGGAACAAAATGCACAACATTTACTGTTGTGCCTAAACCCTGCAGAGCCCCCCCTTTGTGGTTTAACCCTAATATGTGCATTGGGGATAAATCAGTTAAGTGGGTCAAATGGGAAGAGAGAGGCATCCACATGGTAGCAGCCATCTGATACCCTTCTCTCCTTCCAGCAGCTACAAGAAAAAAACAGGATCTCCCTCAGATGGATTTTTGGTATTTCAGAGCTATGCTCCAGACTTCAAGAAAATGCTGCCTCCTCAATCCCCATGGCTCTGGTTGCGTAAACTGACATCCGGCACTAGAGGCTTGATGGGCAAAACATACACCACCATCAGAGATGCTCGATCAATCATCCTTGAGACAAGCAAGGGCGGATGGGAATGAGAATTTGGTCATTCTATATCCCATATGCAATAGGACTCAGGGGTCATAATGGCACACCACTTCAGGAATGCGAAAAGCAGTCTAATCCACCTAAAAATCCTTCATAGATGGTAAAGAACGCCCCAGGTATTGCACTCCATGGCCCTAGTTCTGAGCTGTGACTGCTGGCAGTGTTCCCAACCAGAGGTGGGACTCCTTCATATTCTTTGGTGCTGCCCAAAACTCACCAACCGGTGGTGCGATATCCTGTATGACTGCTCCAGAATTTTGGATATGCCCAATCCCAAACTCTCTTGAGCTAGTGAGTTTGGGGGGCACTGGGTCCAAACAGCATCAACAATAATAGCGCAGTCAAAAACTGCGGGGTTACATTTGTCCGACCTCCAGTCAGATCCTGGGCAGAATCTTTCTGAAATGCTGTTTTGTTTTGAGTTGCTCTCAACCTGCAAGTCCCCATGGGTGGATAACCAGACAATATCCCACATTTGTTTTGGGGGGGGGGGAATTCTGGGGTCTAGAAGCTGTGCAACAATTAACTGGTCCAAAATCTGGGGAATAGGCTGGTACACAGGAGTCTGAAAAGAAAGCAGTATGTAGCATAGATAAATACAGCTGTTTCCTAATGCCTGAATTAATCTGGGCTGAATTTTCCATTTTGTCATTTCTTTGAAAACCTCTAACAGGTAATCAGGAAACAAAACTGGGAGCTCTTCCTAACCACCTTCAGAGAGCCAGCTGTCCAGGAGGTCAGAAAGCTTCCATAGGTGGAGGCAAAGAGAAGGCCCCACAATTTAGGAAGTTCAAAAATATGCAGGTTGTAAAAATAAGAAAAACTACAGAAAAAAGATACCAGATTAAGCATCCGGGGTCCACCCTCCTTAATATCCCCTATATGTACAGACTTGTTTTATAGGGTTTAGGTGACTGCCCCATAATTTTTAACAAATTCCAAATAATCTGGCTTCCAATCATGGCAGAGACAGAAAGACATAACTAATGTACACAAACATTGGTGCCAAAAAGAGTATGGGAGTTTCCCCACTGTCATGGTCAACATTTCCCCATCAATAAAACTGATCCCTATAACCCACCCCCCAAGGATGCGTCTGGAAACTAGCTATCGCAGTTTAGTTTGCTTTTTCTAGTCAAAAATTACAAATAAATTTGTGTAATTCATAAGTTGTCTTCTAAGGCATTAGAATATTTCTGTTTTATTTTAAAGTGCTTTGACCTACTGTATATGGACGGCAACTATAGCACTAATCATAGTGACATTATAACTTAGTTGGCAAACAAATTCACTAGTGGTGATCCCTGTGCTCTGCAGATTTCTTTCCAGCAAAGCATTATTTACATTCATTGATCAGTGCTATTCTTTCTTTTTTTTCTTACACACACCTTCTCTCTCTCTCTCTGAAATGGGGATTGTACAATACCAGTTGATTGATAGGTATAATTAGCACTGAATTTGAACATACCGTAGTGTACTAAACTTAATAAAACAACTCCAAGTGACAACTGTTGTATATGTTGATTCAGAATGGACATCTACTGGAATAAGGACAGAACAATTATAATATTACAGTACGAGGCAGAACGGTTTAATGGTTAAAGCACTGGCATGGGAACACTGACCTCTCCATACTTCTGTCCTCCCAGCTGAAGAACTGGGGGGAAGAAGCAGAAGAAGAATAATTAACATTTATATACTGCTGTTCCATACATATTGTATTTCAACCCACTTTACAAGCAATGAGAGACTGGTAGTGAAGTGACTGTAAATGTGTAGTGGCAGACATTTTACATGTCAACACCCAGACACAGCCTTGGACAACTGCATGAACAGATTTTACGGAAAGAGGAATGTTTGCCAAGACACTAGAGAAATTCCCCTACTCTTGCAGTAGGGGAACCTCTAGCAGTTTTAGCTGCTAGCCAAGAAGACTGACACAGCAGGTGATGGAGGAATGGTTGGAGAGTCGGTGGGGAGCCTAACTTCACTCCCTACCAATGACAGCATGGAGATTATGTCACAGGATATGCCACAGGCAGAGAAACAGATGGTGAAATCCACAGAGCCAGTGATTATGGCTCCTGACATTGACAGAGCTGAGCTGAGCATGTCGCAAGGTACAGGACTTGTAGAGGGTGAGCAAGAATTACAGAAGGCAATGGCTGACAAGAAGAAGAGGATTTTTAAGAATGCTGGCTGAAAAAGAACTGTTAGTGACTTAAGACAGACTGCAGTGCAAAGTGCAAGAAAGATGACTATCATGGAACTGACAACTGCAGCTGCTGCGGCTGACAGTGTCAAGCAAATCAGAAGAATGATTAGAATGTGCAAACAGTCCATTGAGAAATGCACTGAGAGAATGCAGGCTGTTTCAGACAGTATGGGAGTAAAGGGAGACAAAGAGAAGAAAACAGCAGCAAAAGATTTAAAACAGCCTGCACATGGACAGCGGAGACTTGAAACAGGGGTTGGAGCAGTGGTCCCCAGAAAGAAGCCTTTTAAAACACTGGTTGGAAATGGAGTGAAAGTGGTAAGTGGATCCCTGGATCCCATGTACCTGATTCTTGAACAATATGCTATCACACAAATACAGATTGAGAAACAACATGTGGTACCTGAAGACAATAGGGAAAATAATCCTGAGCACACTAACAGTGATGCTGAAATGTGTGAGATTAGTGTAGCAGCTCACAAAGTGCACAGAATACTGAAAGACAGTTTAAAGAAATGTTGACTACTAAGGAGGGGTAAAATGTTGATGGGGATATACAACATGAGAAAACACAAAACCCTATTAAGGGACAAGAGGGTATGGACACAAATGAGCAAAACAGAGTGGAACACTGCAGGACCAGAACAGCGGAGACTGGGTCCCAAAGAAACTGAAATGCAAGACCCTGAACAAAGAGCATGACTGAAGCCATTATTTAAAGTGCCTGACCTCTTTCAAAACAGAGAAGAACTGGCTCCCAGAATAAATGCAATAAGGCTAATATACAAAGGGGGCCTAGAGGAACCACCAGATATAGAATATATATTGCACGAACACTCCTTAAACACTCTATGAACATTTTTGCTTCCTAGATATTTGCATGAATACATTTAGTGGATTTAAACTTCGATGTAAGTTTTAAAACTGTATCTGGGTTAGACAGATTTTGGGCCCAATACAATAAGCTTAAGGACACTCCATTTTGGATACGCTTTTTAGCTATGCCATTAACGAAACCGACTGTGAAACAATTACTGTCACGTTTAAAAACAAAGGTGTAAATGCAGAAGATGTACTTTTTCGGTTGCAGCAAATATGTGAACCACTGGAAAAACCAAAACCTATTATTGACAGCAAACAGATATGGAACGGAGGGTGGAAGATAAAAATAAAATTGTACACTACGAATAAGGGAATTGTGCACCTCCCTAGCAGCTTTTTTCTTGGGGAAAGACATAGGCATTTTGTTCTGTGCTGGCCAGCCTAAATCTTGCCATAAGTGTGAGGCAAGAATGCATTTAAGTAATGCATATGATGTGCTAAGGTGTAACCACTGTTTAGAATATGGCCATTTATCTACAACTTGTGTCAATTTGTTCAAATGCAATTTATGTCAAAAGTCCGGGCACTCCTATGTGAAGTGCCCATGGGCTTCACATAACAGGGAAGACTGCCCTTCTCATAAAGGTTTAATAACAAGAGCACAACAATCAGGGGCAAGGCAAGCCTCAGAAAATGGAACAGAGGACATTAAGAGTGAGGGAACAGAAAAAAGAGCACAGACGTCCGAAGGGGTAGAACCACAGAAGGGAAGAGACACAGGCCTGCAAGAAGAAGAAGGGGATGGACTGCATTCTCCATAGCCTAGTACGAGTACAGGCACAGAAACTGCATTTGGGAAATAGTGACAGAAAACAATCAGTCATAACACTATGCACCCCCTACCACCACCACCACCACCACCAGAGGAAGAACATTTTCATGCTGTAGGGAAAAATAAGAGGCCAAGGAAAGGGAAAACTCCAATGCGGGGAAAATAGGCAACAAAAGGTTAGGGAAGAGCTGTGCAGACAAGGAGTACCTTGGTATCAGCTAACAAGTACTCAGCTTTAGCACATGAAAAGCAATGGGGGGATACAGAAGATGAGGATGAAGACTCGGAGGTGTCGTCCATTACCTCCTTATGGCAAGACACTACTCTGGGCATAGAGGAGGGAAGGTGGAATCCTCTGCGGCAAAAAGAACTAGATGGAAAACAAGATCCCAGATCTCATAGTAGTAATTATGTAGCTTTAGTACCACAACTCTGAAATACATGGCCACCTTAACTGTAACTATGTTAAATGTAAAAGGCATTCGTAGCTATAAAAAGGGTGATGGTACTAACTGCTCTGCAAGAAGGAAAATGTGATATTATATGCCAGAACGACATAAGATTAAGAACCACACAGGAATGACCTCAGGCATCTAAGTCATGGTGTAAGGGGTGCCACCTTCTGGTCAATAGGAGATGTTTACGATGGTGTAGGGATATTGTTCACAAACTCACAGCTCAAAGTGACTAGACTAGTGCATATCCAGGGAGACCCTAAATGTCAATATTGGGTATTTAACTGAGATAATTCAGTTAATTACTACTTATGCACCTCAGACTAAGGTGCAGAGAGTGGAACTTTTCAGGGAGATACAGCCCTATCTACACACTTCAAGACTGGTAATATTTATTTATTTGTATTTTGGAAATGCCTTTGAGCCAGAGGCTCATTTACAGAAGCCCCACGTCAGAAAAAAACAAACAGTGGTGACAATTATATTAAAAGAACTAGAAGGAAGGAATGCAGTAATACAAGGGACACTACTGAACAGCAAGAACACAAAAGATCACTGAGGTAACAATAGATTACACAAATTATGTGGGTACAAGTGCTAAAAGCATACAACACATTTTTCAAGGTCACTATACAATAATGTAAAGCAAAGGAAATAGCATGACTTGAGGATTTAACAATTCTTTTGTCAAAAGTGCTGGGAGGGTAACAACAATGGTTCACACCTAAACCAAGGAGGGGAAAAAATGCCATATTTAGGTAGAGAAAGAGGACAAAATGGGAAAGGGGTAAAAAGAGAAAGAGGTAGAAAGCAGAAGTACTAAAATGGTGTGGGGATTTTGCCTGTGGGTTAGTGCAGGATGACAGAGGCTTGAAAATGGAGAAAATATTCTGTGATTCAAATGCTTTAAAAATATAGTTTACACAGCTAGTTTAACAGATGCATATTGGAGTAAATTCCCATTCGGTGGGAACATCTACTTTAGGGTTTGTATTTCTACCAGCACATACTTTATATTTCTGTCTACTTCAATAAATATTCAGGATGTCACCACAGAAGTATGGGAATTCACAGATCATAAATCAATACAGGAAATAATATGGTGGGAAAATTATCCTAGGTGTAAAAAATGGATGGAGATGGAAAAATTCAATTCTAGTGCAAGATGTTAAGAAGAAATGAAGGAAGCTAAGGGAGGCTAGACTGTTGGCTGTTAGTATGAATGATGACATATTACAGTGGTGGGAAGACACAAAACGAACATGGCAGGATTTATTTTCAAACTATCAATCAATCAATCAATCTTTAGCCAGGCAAAACATAGTTGAGAGAAACACATTTACAAGATGAACCTGGGAGTAGTTTACAAAGTTCACAACAGTAAAAAATTGAGACAAGTAGGATATACATCACAATAAAGTAGAAATATGCAATCAAAATGCAGAATAACATTTGCCAATAAAAAAAAAAACAGGGTAGTTTATACAGTATACGACAGCAAGACATTAAACTTAAACATTAACAGGGAATAAGATTACAGGGGATTATTTGAAATATCTACGCTTAAGAGGGCAGTTACAGAAACTAATATCAAAAACAGAAGCTGCAAGAATGAAATATGTCCCAGCAATCAGAGAATTAAAGAAATACATTGCTAATATGCAATACAATAAATCGTTGGAGCAAGAACTGAGATTTTGAACACAAAATAGAAAACAAACATACAGTATGATCCATGTAAAGACTGTAAGAAACAGGTATAAAACAGAATATTTAAACAAATTAGAACAGAGGAAGGTCACCTAGAATCAGCCCCAGGAGGCATGTTGCACTAGGTAGAGCACCATACTTAACAAATGTTTGGAAAGTTAATGGACACAGACAGAGGCAGATTATTTTACACACCTGAACTTCCCACAAGTGTCAACACAAGAAAATGCAGAATTAGTGTGAAATGCACAATTAAGCATGGGGCTTAATGTTTAGGCTGCCACCCCTTTAAAAGCCCTTGGAACACACATGCTGCTAATTGTTGCACTGCCTGGCAGTGCCATGTTATCCAGGGACAGTCTGGGAAACCCCTCAGTCTGAGGCACAGCCTCATGGCGTACAGAAGTCTCCTGGTTGCTAAATAAACTGTTTTCTACATTTATTTTATGCATCCATCTCAGTCATTTGCATGATCCAGCATGATGTCTGCCAAAGCAGTGAGAGATGGGCATGGCAGATCTGAAGAGAAGGCAGTGGATCTTGTGGTAGACCAATACCAAAACACCACACATGGTGGAGAATGTGGGCAGATCCTTTCATCCCCCTCCCGTGTGGAGTGCTCTTATGTCAAATTGTGCCATGAAATGCTTGCTGTTTTTCCATCATTTTGATGTTTACGTTACTTCTTGTTCAAGTGGTACTCACTTTCATGACCCCAGGGGTGATGTGAAGTACACAGTTAAGCATGAGGCTTAATGTTTAGGCTGCCACTCCTTTAAGAGCCCTTAGAACATGCATGGTACCAACTGTTGCACTGCCATGTTATCCAAGGACAGCCCGGGAAACCCCTCAGTCAGAGTCATCATAACCTCATGGTGTGCAAAAGTCTCCTGTTGCTAAATAAACTGTTTTCTACATTTATTTTAGCATCCGTCTCAGTCACTTACATGGTCCAGCACGACAATATCTTCTAGAGCAGTGAGAGATGGGCATGGCAGACCTGAAGAGAAGGTAAGGGTCCTTGTGGCAGACCAACACCAAAAACCACATTAGTAAGTATGGTTATAGAAAGTGGAAGTGGAAGATGCCATTTCATCCTTACGCAATGACACTGCACCAGACACGGATGGTCTAGGGTCAGAATTCTATAATACATCTAGTACAGAATTTTGGTACATCTGTATAATCATATATTGGAGACAAAACAGTTGCCAGTCTCTATGATCCAAGCTGTCTTAATATTGTTTTTTGACAAGGGAGACCAGCTGGATGTCTTTAAGCCTGTTGAATACAGATTAAAATTTTAAGCAAAATATTGATGAAAAGATTAACAAAGGTGGCAGAGAAGTTGATAAGCCCGTACCAAGCATGTGATGTTCCAAATAGGAAAATACAAGATAATTTAATTATGCTGAGGGAATTGTTCCAAAGTGGGGAGAGTGATGGACTGAAAGGTTACGTCATGAGTGTGGACCAAGAAATGGCTTTCAACGGTTGGCACATAATTATCTGTGCAATGCATTACGTGCTTATGGAATACCAGACAACTTTGTCAGGTGGGTACAGTACCTATATTGTGATGCAAATATTAGACCCGATGGAAAGGGAAGATAACATAGGTCTGCAGAGGGGTACGTCAGGGCTGCCCACTGCTATATGTTTTCAGACTGGATACACTTTTAAGGACTATTTATAGAGATGAAAGAACAAAAGGTATCACATCATTAGACGGATATTCATCAGTGAAAATCTTAGCTTATGTGGACGATGTAGTGCTAACCCTAGCACCTGATACTTCAAATATGGCACTAATGAAACAATTTGAAAAATTTGTAAAAATTTTGTGGTCCAGAATAAATTATGGGAAAAGGATAGGGGTTCCTCTGGGTACAACCCCAACACCAGAAGGTGGAGAGATAGTAAAGGTTAAAATAAAGGATGACACCATAAATATTCTAGGGGTAATGTTTGGGAAAGGGGATCTGGATACTTGGAATTGAGAACAGTGTATCCATCAAGCACATATGACTATGGCAAAATGGAAAGGGCAGCAAATATCCAAAAAGAAAAGAGTACTATTCATAAACACACTATTGATCCCAGTTTTTTTATACATTAGTTATGCCCCTCGCACCCCACCACAGAATTTGACAGTTGCATTATTTAGTATGTTTTTTCAAGCATTTTGGGGGAAACAGACTGAACCCACTCAAAAGAGAAATTACATATAGACCCGTTAAAGCAGGAGGAGTGATCATGGGTAACCCAGTGACATTTTATTTAGTAGTATTTTTGTTAATTACAATTTTGGAATTGCCCTAAAGCCAGGTAACAGAATTTGGAAATCCATAGTTTTAGCTCGGCTTTGTCCCTGTATTGAAGCTTGGAGTAAGCAGACTACAAGACTGTTAGTGAGAGTGCAAACTTTCCCTGGATATGCTAAAGCAGATTAAAAAAAGCAATTAGATGGGGGATTACGAAAGAACACATACAGAGACTAGACAAGAAGAAACTATATGAAGCAATTTTGTAGGCAGTAAGAACGGAGGAAATAGCCTTCCCACAATGTCCTATTACAAGGGTACAGACAGTACTGTACCAGTTAACAAATGTTAGGGTACCAGCCTTTGTGTGGGGCACTTCATGGTTAAGTTGTCATGGGATGTTAGGGGTGAAAAATAACAATAAATTAATGACAGGTACTGCCCAAGAGAAACATGTACAGCAATTTTAGAGACACAAGAACATTTGTTTTTTTGATTGCAAATACATAAAGTCATTCTGGAGATTGCTAGCAAAAGAATGGGAAGAGCCTCTATACTCAACAATCACATATACAGAGTTGGTGTTAGGCATAATGATGGGTGGGTGAAAATACATAGAAGCAAATCTTCATGTGATCATTGCAGTAGTGAAGCAATATATCTGGCAGTCTCTGTGTTTATGGGCTACACAACAAAGATAAGTGTCGCATTATGAAATATACAGAAACATAGCAATAACATTATATCATATTCAAAGATTAGACAGTGAGAAATACTAAGTAGAAAAAGTTAAACTGTGGATGAACTGTAAATTTGCACAAACACAAAAGTGATGGGCTAAGCGAGTTAAACTTTGTATGTTTTAAGTACACAGAGAATGAAGTTTGTGTTTTCTGATTTGTATTGTATATAATTCTGTTTGCTTATGAATTGCAACTGTGTGTGTAAATGTTTGGAGTCCTCTTCAATAAAATTTCCATACTCTTGCGAAAAGTGCCTTGGGTTATTTTATTTCCACCAGTACACCTACAGTACCATGGCAGCATCGGAGATGGGCAGAAGGGACCTCTGTTTTAATGCCTCATCCAAAGGTCTGCACACCCCAACACTACAGCACCCCCCTAGTACTGCACTCTGCTGTCACGGTTAAAGTTATGAGCTGAATCCAATCCAGGTGAGAGACCACCTGGACCAGAGACAGATGTGCTACCAACTCAGCCATGGGACCCCAATGAAAACCAAGATGCTGCACATCACTTGGACCATTCTGAGTACATGCATTGTATCAAAATGAAAAAAAAAATCAGAATGTAGTACTAGTTAAAATGTGTATATCTTTTTTTTTTTTTTTACTCAGGACAAGGACTAACTTGTTTGCACTGTAAATAAATTATGGTTGTAAAAGCTGCTAACATAAAACTATAATTTTAAAGCCATTTATAATGTATGCTGCTGTGTTCATGAAGACTCACATTTTATAAATTCTGAGGAATGAATTAAGTGCTTGTGAATGGTGAGGGACAGATAGCCAAGAAAGACCACTTGTCTTGGTTGAAACGGTATTTCAGTTATTGCACTCATTCCATCCATGATCGCTTTTTTTTAAATTCAAGTTTACTGGCATTCCAGGGTACATAAATTCATACACATTTAAGTACATTACAGGTTTCAACGTTTATATATAAACAGCAATATATTTATATATATCAAGTACATTCCTCTTAAATTGTTTGTGTTGTTCATAGTATCAATATTAAAGTCCATTCTCCTCAGTTTATCTCTGATTTCAAGCCAGCTCCCCTTATGGTCTCCAAGATTTTTAACTTTATTTCCCTAGAATGTTCATGGGTCACCTTCCTCTTCGGGTCCTGTTCATTCCCCCTCTCCTGCCTTTTCTCTCCATAACATCGACCTAGTCCATCTGCGCACAAATGTTGGAATTCAGTGGCTAATCGTATGTGTCAGTTCCTCCATATTCTTTATATCCTGAACCACTCCTTGCCCTTGTTCTACATTCGGAGGATCAGCCGACAATTAACGCTTAGTAACAGCCTTGTGTGCTGCAGCCAGGAATGTTCCAGAGATACAATGCATCTCCTCCTCTAATCTCTGGGGGCTGCCAAAAGTAGGTGTGGTAAGGACATCTCAGACACAATGACAAACATTTCTTTCAGCACTTTTTTTTATTTGGCCCCAGAACTTTTGCAGGGCCAGGCACTGCCAGAATATGTGGATATGATGAGCAACGAGTTCCCCACACCCTTTCCAGCACTTCTTGGATCTGGCTTTGCTCCACCCACCCTGAACTGCTGGGGTGTAGAAAAATGTTGTCCTGATTTACCAGGCAAAGTCTTGCCACAATGGCGAGTAGGTTGTTCTGCTAGATGAGCTAAATATGTCCCCCCACTCTACCTCTGTTAGCTGTAAGCCCACCTCTTTTTCCCCCATCTACCTCTAAGGGGTTGAGTGCAGGATTGGTATAAATCTCTGAGGGCTTTATATATCCCTGTTATATGCCCCTTCAGCAATGTCTGGCTTTGTATCGCCTGGATAACCTCCATCAATCCCTGGGCCTGTGGGCTTCCTTGGCTATCCCTTTGAATTTCAGTGATATAATTCCTTAATTGGAGGTATCTATACAAGTCCCTATTTTGTATATGATATTTCTCTTTTATCTGGTCAAATGACAGAACCACTCCCTGTTCTGTCATCTGTCCCACAGTACACAGATCCGTCCTCACCCACTGCCGGAACGTATGGTCCAGCTTGGATGGGGGAAAGGCATCACTCCATGCAAACCACCGTAGGGGCCAAACTGCCCCGGAGATCTTGTATTTAGCCCAGATTCTTTAAACTATTCATAGAGTATTTCTAGTTGCCAAGAGGGGGAGTTCCTTTATATATTGCTTAAGCCATATATCTGCTATTCTTGCCCCCAGAGGGGCCCATTTCACTGAACCCACTTCCATTTTCTGCCAATGTGCCTCGTATCCCTCAGCTGTGCAGCCAGATAGTAGTCCTCTAAGTTGGGGAAGGCTCTACCCCCTATCAACTTGTTTGAGTGCATGACTAAGGTTTTTATATGGGGTTTCCCAGGGGACCATATATACTTGGAGATAATCCCCTGCCAACTTTCGAATTGGACCCTCAGGATCCACAAGGGCAAGCACTGAAGCAAATATAGAAACCTAAGGCAGAACCTTCATAGTAGTAGATTGTATACGTGAATACATGAGGAGCTTTAGTAGGGACCATCTCACAATATCTTGCCTGATCTGTTGTATTAGGGAACCAAAATTCACCTCAAACAATTTACTGAGATTTTCTGTTATGTAGATCTCTCGATATCTGATTTTAGAGGATGCCCAGTTTAGATGTATGGCCACCCTGATGTCTTCCGAGGGGCTGTAATGGAGACAAAGAGCCTCAGTTTTATGCTTGCTCATGATATACCCTGCATGATGCCCAAATTCTGCCACTCTCCTCCATACCTATGGCATGGCAGTCTCTGGACATGTGAGATATAACAGGACATCATCCACGTATAGCGATATTTCAAGTTCTGCACCCTCCATCTCCATCCATGTATGTCTTGGTCATCCCTTATTATTTTAGCTAGGGGCTTGATGTAAAGAGCAAACAATATGGGGGACAGCAAGCAACCCTGCCGTGTTCCCCTACCCAAATTAAATCTGAGACCCCTCTGTTAATCCTGACACATGTCTGTGGGCCCATATACAAGGACTTTAATCCTGTGACAAACTGCTGTGGAAAGCCAAATTGTTCCAAGACCTGGAAGAGAAAGCCCCAGGATACCTTACCAAAGGCCCTTTCCACATCTAAGCTCATCAGGTATGCAAGTACGATTAGCTTGATTAATAATATTTATAGTCCATCTGACATTGTCAGAGGCCTGTCTACCAGCCACAAACCCGTTCTGGTCAAGATATACTATTTGTGGAGTGAGTGTTTTAAGTCTTTCAGCTATTATGGCTGTATACAGCTTACAGTCTGCATTTGGGGGGGGGGGGATATTGGTCTGTAGGATCCACATTTTGTGGGGTCCTTTCCCTCTTCAGGAATTACTGAGATTGCATCATGGATCCATGATGGGGGGGACTGCCTCTTCCTCTTTCCATATTGTCTGGTACACCCCTCTCAGGAGGGGCACTACTTTGCCAGAAAAAGTCTTATAAAATTCCCATCTGGACATTTCCCAGACTTTGTATTTTGAATGGCCCTGGCGACCTCCAAGTGAGAGATATCTGCTATCCGTGCCTGTCCCTGTTCCCTGGTCAGTGTGGGTAAACCTAAACCTTGGAGAAAGTATTTTTTCTCAGTGGTCGTTGATTCTCATTGGGGCCTATATAACACTTTGTAATAGGATACAAATGCTTCCACAACCTGGTCTCCACGGTGGGTTAATTGCCCCATTCAGGGGTGCCTTATTTTGGTGATATATGATCTTGCCGCCTGCTGTTTCAGATGGTAGGCTAAAAAGTTTGTCTCCTTCGGGCCTCCCTCATAGTATTTCTGTCTCTATATTTAGCAGTCTGGATTTTGACCTTCACCTCCTTCAATCTTTTCCCTATTGTGCATCCCATTTCTGTTTTTGTTGGGCTTCTAGACTTTTTAGTTGTTCGGTAAGGGTATCCATCTGTCGTTGCCTTTCCTTCTTTTTGTGTACCGCAATGGAGATCAGCTTCCCCCTAACCACCACCTTCACTGTATCCCACAAGATCTGCGGTGAAATAGCTTGTCCTGAGTTTGTTTCTACCGTCTGCTTGATGAAGTCGTGGATCGTTTTCTCATCCCACAGAAGGGAAACATAGAGGCTCCAATGTATGCTTTTCTGGGGCAAGGTTAGGTCTGTCGCCACATACACCGGTTGGTGATCAGAGTGAGTAGCCAAACCCACCCAACCTGAACATAGACACGTCCTTATTGTATGTAAAGAACATGTCTATTCTGGAGTGTATTTTAAATCTAGGGGAGAAGTATGTGTAGTGCCTAGCATTTGGGTACTTTTCCTTCCACACATCTACAAACCCTAGTTCAGATATTAACCTCCCAAATTGTTTTGCAATTTTATTCAGTTTGACAGAAATATTTGATGTTGTATTCAAGTCTCTGTTAAAGGGTCACGTTCTATTCCCAAGAACCAAACCTTTGCTCTATCTACTATCAGGTGTATTAGGTCAGAGTAAAACTGTATCAGGAGCCAGGCGGTGCACATACATTGACAAGGGTGACCCAAGCCTCCTGCACTCTTCCCCTAACCACCACATATCAAGCTCCCGGGTCTACTATTGTTTTCTCCTCTTCAAAGGGTAGGTCGGCTGCCTGCAGGATAGCCACCCCTCTCTTTCCCTAAGGAGGCATGGTATATCGTGGGGTATGCCTAAGTTTTAAGTTTCAATGCCTCTGAAGGTGAGAGGTGACTCTCCGGGAGGAAGAAGACCGAGCATCCCTGTTGTCTAAGAAACCTCAAAGTCTGTCTCCTTTTTATGGGGTTGTTAATTCCATTCATGCTATACGATATAGTAGTCAGCCTATGATTAGCCATAGTATAGTTCCTCAGGAATCACTGCAGTGGTTCGTTTTCTTACTTTGTTCATTGCTGTATGTGTTTGATTGTACCCATAGTTAATAACAACAACTTGCAACCATTCAGAATTTCCTACATAGTCAACTTCTAGAAAAAATATCTGGGAGTTAGAAAATGTATTCCCTTACAATAAAACACAGATAGCAATTGAAGCAATACAACCAGTATCGAAGTTCTCTCTTTGTTATATACCATAGTAACTTAACTCAATACCCCCAATAGTGGGGTGTTTTAGGTGTTGTCTGAAGTTTTCAGATGCGACTCCCTAGAGCAAGCTGGGTCTCCCCTGCTTGGGTGGCGCCTCCCGCATGGTGCCTAAATCTTCTGTATCGGATAGGAGGAAATTGCAGAATCAGAACTTGTGGGATTCACCCACCATCTGAGTGGCCAAAACCTCCATCTGTACAGGTCTTACAGAAATTACAGATGTTCCTTCTTCCCTTCTGCCCCCCGATCCTTCATGTAGTACCATGACTTTTTATTTATCCTTATTGCCTCACATTTAAATTGCTGGGAGAAATCTCCTCTGAACATGCCTGTTGACAGTTTCATTAGCCCTCCCACCTCAGTTCCTTTTCTACCCCGTAATTATTATTTTACCATTTAGTTAGTAAAATCCTATCAGGATCAGAACATTACTTTCAGTTCTCAGTCCACATCGGTTATTTCCCACCAAAATTACTTTTAATCATACCCCTTTTTTTCAGCTCGGTACTAAAGCCTTAGGTACACCCTGATCAGATAAGTTGATACCTAGTACCTTGCTTTGAACCTAACAGTTCTGAATAATTTCTAACCAGTCTTTGACCCTCAATATGCTGGTTAATACCTCCCCCTCTCTATGGCTTACAACCTTCTGTTAGCCCTCCCCCCTCAGATTCTGGAGCTATTTTATTATACTTGCAGTTGTAGGGGTTACTCCCATAAGAGGAACATTTCGGCTCAGGTTCTGATCTTGCTCTGTGTGGAATTTGCCCAAAGAAAGAAGGGGCATCACAGTTCCTAATCTGCTTCAGAGTTCAGAGGCCTATATCACTGTCCCAGCCTGCGAAGGTAAACAAAAAGGGGAAGAAAACATGTACAGTCCTTAAAGTGCCTGTTTCAAGTGTCCGATCCATCTTTTCCAGTGTTTCTCCATGGTAGCTGCTCGTGCTCTTTGCCATTTGCTTGTTTTAGGAGGCCTATTTGGAGCTGTGAGCCATACATCTTCAAGAGGGCCGACAAGTCCACTCACAGTGTCACAGGGTTATTTGCAGAGGAGCATCCCTTCCTTCTGACTCCCTTGCATGCTACCGCCCAAACTGACCGCAGAAGTTCATTTTAAAGTTGCTCCTTTACCAGTGAGGGGGTCTCGATTCCAATTTAGTTTAGGTGATTAGTTGCCGCAAGCAGATCTTGATATACCCGAGTACCCTGATCGGTTTCCACCCGCAACCGGGCCGGGTAAAGAACCTGCGCCTTGATCTGTCTGGCTCTGAGTTGCTTCAGTATGGGCCACATGGCGAGGCAACTCTCCTGTATAGCTGTAGTGTAGCTGTTGTCTATGCTCAACCTGTGTTGCTTGTACTTTAATTCTCTCTGTCTCTAGACTTGCTGCAATAGCTCCTCTTCCACCGTGTACAAGGTCACCTTGAACACAAAAGACCTCGGCCTGGCTCTGGCATTCAGCCCCAAAGATATATGGGCTTGATCAGTGGACAGATCATAGTCTGGTGACAGCTGCAGGGCGGATTGCAGCGTTTTCTGAATGAAGCTGATGATACTTGGTACCCCCTCCTCCACTCCTTCTGGGACCCCATACAAGTGAAGATTCTGCCTCCGACTTCAGCCTTCAAGATCATCCAGTCGGTAGGTTAGTTCTCGTTCCCTGGCCATCAAGTATAGGAGCAGATGGTTGTGTCAGTCGGATTGATCAGTAACTGTGTTCAACCCTAATTCCAGCTGATCCGCTTGGTGTTCTATGTGTTCCATGTCTGCCTCGAGTCCTGTGAGGGTAAGGCTGATTTTAGTGACTGTAGCTGCTGTTTGTTCGATGGTCACTACCAGCTCCGACCATTCTCCAGGAATAGAGGCCTGAGCTGCCATGCTTAATTCTCCCTCGGAGTCATCTTCTGGTATGGGCCATTTTTCCTGCTGCAGTATGCCTTTCAGTTTTTGTGCTAGCGTGCTTGAGTTGTTAGATATTGTAGCTATGACCTAGTCGTTTTTGCCAGTGAATCCATCATAAGTGAGGCAGATGTGGATGGATTTAGATTGAGGGGGTAGGAAGAGCTCTGGAGTTAGGCTGCCATTATCCTGCCGACGTCACCGGAAGTCCCATCCATGATCACTTTTGAGTAAAGATTGCAAGGTGCATTAAATTATTTTTTTGGCAAATTTGAGAGATTGACAAATTTATTCCACTTATGAGGGAGGACCCAATCCTCAATTCAATCCACAGCTGCAGGTTTGTGGAGTGCAGAAGTCCCACCCCACAATGCAGGGAGCTCAACTCATCCACAATACCAAGATGCCTGTCCCTACTGCACCTGATCAGTTGCCACTGGCACTCCTACATTCACAGCTGGTGTGGGGAGAGACTTGTGCCACATTTAGCCCATACATTCTGCACTGTAGCACCACAGTGGAGGGGGTGAACACTATGCTGCCCTGAGAACTGCAGTAGTGGGTACGCTTCTCCTCTGTATGGCCGCTGGAACCTCCTTGCTGCCTACCCAGACCACCCACCCCAGTCCTCAGAGTCTTCACAGGAGTCTGGGTCCATACCTGCAGTGCCCAGCACTCACCGCTTTTTACCAAAGGAGATATGACAAAACTTAGAAGACTGCCATATCCCACCAGCCCCTGCTCCTTATAGAGTTTGGGAGTGTCCAGAACAGTGCCTCCTCCTAATTCATCCTCTTGCCCATCTGTACAGGACTCCATGCATGACTCCTGGGTGGTGGAGGATCGTAGATGCTGGAAAGCATGGTGGCACACACTGGATTGGATTAAGGCACCCCAGATACATACAGTTCATGTGTGTCTGGGGTGCCTTTGTAGATCAGGCTCTGAAGCCCAGATCCTAGCAATGGAAATACAATGCCCTTTCACCTAATGCTGTATGTGTTCCTCCATAAAGGCTTAGGTGTTGATGTTTAAAAGTAAGTGACTTGCACAAGCAATAATTCAAATCTGGTGAAGGCCCAGAGTCATATTTGAAAGTGCACTACCTTCCTCTATAAGGATCCAAGACAGGATATTCAAAAGTATTACATAAGAATTACACAAGCAGCAATGCAGATGTAGTGGAAGCCAGAGAAGACAAATTTAAAGGTGTTTGCACAACAGCTGCCTGTGAAAGCGTCCCCTGATCACTGCTTGAAAATCAAATGAAGTTTAATGCTCCAGCTTCTCACTGCTGCTCCTAGCTCTCATATGTCCTTATCCTTGGTGCTCTCTTTCCCAATTATGTCACCCTGTCTTTCACGCTCCCTCCTGATACTCTTATTAACTCTCCTTCCCTCCCCACCCGCAACCCCTCCTTCTTTCACCCTCCTCCCTCAGTTGCCCCAGCTCTGTCTCACCTCTTCAAATCACCCCTCCTTACCACCCCTACCCACTACTGCCCCTTCCTGCTCCCCACTTCCAGCCCACCGCAGCACCCTCCTATCCTCTCCTTCTCCCTTTCTTCCACCCCTCGTCCTACTCCCCTCTTTCCCCATTCTTCCACCCCACCTTGATCCCCTTCCGCATCCTAAACATCAAGGCTATCGCTGCTTAAACCTCTCCGTGCTGACCTCTGCATGCAGTTCAGACAGGACCAAACACCCCCCACACCTCACCCTCTTCCTCCTGCTCGTCTCCGGTGATATCCAGCCCAACCCCCGGCCCCTCCATACCACAACCCACTGCCACTCCTACTGCTGCCCTCCCTCGGTCATCCCCTTCTCACATTCTATCTTCTCTACCAAAGGGTCTCCGTATTTTTCATCTCAATGCCAGGGGCCTCCTCCCAAAATTGATGCTCTCAGTGTATGGCTTATCCAATATCACCCTGACATACTCTGTATCTCCGAAACCTGGCTATCTGCCAGAATCCCAACCTCCTCATTGCTATTCCTGATTTCAATGTATTCCGCCAAGATAGAGGCAAGCACAGAAGGGGAGAGTAGCCTGTACATCAGGCAAACCATTCCCAGCTCCATTATCTTCAAAGAATCCTGTCCCTCCTCCCATGAACTCATTATTGCCTACTTATCCCTTCCCTCCCCCCCCTTTATATTGGTGCTCTATATGCCCACCCAAGGCCTCATCCAACTCCCTTATCAAGGATATCTCCTCGATTCTCCACCCTCAGCTCAAATGGCAAACTCCTGCTCTTAGGTGATTTCAATCATGACTGGCTCTCCTCATCCGACAAGTCCACCACCCTTACGATCGAAACCCTTAACCTCTCTCAACTTATCCAGGAACCTACCCATCTAAATCCTCAGTCCCAAGACTACCCCCCTGACTGGATATTATCCTCCCACCCCCCCCACCATATCTCTGCATTGGGCATCTTCTCTGATGCACTTAGCTATTACCGTATTACCTATTGCATTTGCAAATTCCACACTCCCTACTCCCCTCCCAAATTCATATGGTCTCATCCCCTACATTCCCTCAATGCTGCCACCCTGCAGCATGATCTCCTACATGCTAACTGGCAACCTGTCCTCTCTGCCCTAGATGTGGACCTTGCCTTATCCCACTTCTACAACTGCATCTGGGACTTTCACGCACCCCTCAGAAAAAGTAAGGGTGAAACGACACCACCACTTCTGGATTACTCCCAACATTATTGCCATGTGTCATGCCAGGGACAAAGCCTGGAGACTCTACAAAACCTCCCATTCCCTCAGTGACCTCCTTTCTTACAAACATCTCAGAAACAGGTTCACCAAGGCTACTCGCATGTCTAAGGCATCCTATTTCAAATCTCAGCTCGAACAAAACCAGAATTCCCCTGCTTCCTTTTGGAAGGTGATCCACTCCCTCATGGATTCCCCCATCCCAACAAGCATGCCTGGTTCCCAAAATTGACAGCTCTCTTATCTCTGACCCTGCCTCTGTAGCTGAGGCTTTCAACAAGTATTTCATCCCCTGTGCCCTGCCAGACCCCCACTCCACCTGGCCCTTTTCCCTGCCCTCCTGAATCTACTTCCCCTCCCGCTGGCTTCCTTTTTCCTCCCTTCTCTCCTCATGAAGTTTACACCACACTCATTTCCCTTAACCCCTCCAAAATCAAGCCCTGATGGTCTCCACCCTAAACTGCTCCACATTTCCGCACCTGCCATAACTGCTCCCTTGACACATGTACTAAATTTCTCTCTCTCCACAGCTACCATTCCCAACACCTGGAAATCAGTCAAGGTCCTTCCCTTATACACAAGGTCAGAGGTCCCTCATCCCCTGGAAACTACAGGCCCATCTCACTCCTCCCTTCCTTTGCCAAGTTCCAAGAATCCCACATTCTTGCAAAAATCTCAGACTTTGTCTCCTCAAATAATTTACTATCACCTGAGGAATCAGGTTTCTGGAAACAGCACTCCACAATCACCTCTCCGTTGCATGTCACTGACTATCCTCTCTGCAATGGACCAAAGCCAAATCACCGCTGCTATTTTCATAGACTTGACTAAAGCTTTTGACTCCGTCTTCCACCCACTCCTTCTTCAAAAATGTCATTCTTTTGGCCTTACAAAACCAGCAGTAGACTGGTTCCACTCATACCTCCAAAATAGACAGCAATCAGTCCAGACCAGTGATGGACTCCCTACTCCTCTCCCTATACTCTTCGGGGTTCCTAAAGGCTCCATCCTTGGCCCCATTCTCGTCTCTCTTTTTATAAATGATCTTCCCTCAGTCTGTCTCTCCTCTAACATTCACATGTATGCAGATGACACTGTCATCTATGCCTCTGTCCCACCCTTCAACTGCTTTTTCCCTCCTCTCCAAAATGACCTCCACAGGGTTCAAACCTGGTTCCAATCAAACCAACTAAAACTAAATGCCAGAAAGACAGTTACCATGTTTTCTGGCTCCAGCCAGAAGCTTGCCTCCCTTCCCGCAGCGATCGCCACCCAGGACGGTTCACCCCTTGAGTTGGTCTCAGCCTTCAAATACCTGGGTGTCTGGCTAGACAGTCACCTCGACTTCTCTGCCCACAGCGAGGCCTTCTACACCAAACTCCAGCCCAAACTTGTAGTCCTTTACCATCACAAAGCCTGCCTCCCACTCCTCACTTGACGCGAACTAGTACTTAAAATGATTCTGCCAGTGCTGGACTATGCAGACGTAGTCTACAGCACTACCCTAGCCACTTCCCTTTCTAAGTTGGACAGTCTTCTAAACTCATTCTGCCATTTTGCCATTGCCTCCCCCCTCTTACCCATCACAGCCTTCTTTATGACCCACTCTCCCTCACTCCACTGCCTCACAGGCAAACTGTCCACTGTCCCTTCCTCATAGCCAAGTATTCATTTGGTTCCCTTCCCCCTTATCTCTCTTCCCAACTTACACCCAATTCCACTGCCTACTCGCTTCACCACAGAGACTTGCGTTCCTTCTCCATCCTTCGTCCTCACTCTGCTGTACAGTAGGCCAGACTGCCTTCCCATACTGCCTCCCTCTTCTATGGAACAATCTACCTTCTGACCTTCGTCTTGCCTTTCCATTCTTGTCCCTCAAAAAACTCCTCAGACTCCTCCCCTCAGCAGTGCCCCCAATGCTCCCGACCCCACTTCCATCTTACTTTCTGACCCCCTCGTGGGCTTTTCCCACCATCCTCCCTAGTGGATTTGCCTTGCTGTCTCCCCCTTACCTCAAATCATATTTTTTTTCTTCTCTTTACCTTTTTTTCCTTCCTGTGAAAATGGTTCCTGGCTGGCCTGAGCCGGCTACCCTCCTGAACATGATCCTTAGCCCTTACTCGCACCAGTTCCCCTACCAATGGAGCCTACTAGTGTTTAAAATAGAACTAATTTTTACATTTCTGTACTCCTGCCTTATTACGCTGTATCTTACCTTTGTACATATTGTATAAATTATGCCTATACCTAACTTATCCTCTTGCAATTTGCTTGTAACATACCTTTACTGTAATAATGTTTAAACTCCAATGCTTGCTTGCTTGATACCCCGGGTCAGACCTGGAAATGAGCCTTGGCTCAGTGTGCCTTTCCCAGTCACCAATTTTAAATAAATAAATGAAGCCAACCAGTTGTACTGATGCAAAATGACTGGTTTTGCATGAACAAACTGAGACATAATGTAAAGGACCCCCCCCAAAAAATACACAGAATATGTGGGGGAGCAGAGGTACTGTGGGTCACCCTAGAAACGGTGAATGGAGCCTCTATTCGCACTAAGGTGATCTACAGACCTCCAGCATAGGGGAAGGAGTTGGATATGGTACTGATGGGAGCCACTGGCAAAATGGCAGAAAGGAGGAGGGGTGTTGTTATTGGGGCAATGGTCCTGGACTTCAGAAAGGCAGATTTTAAAAAGCTGGGTGAATGCCTCAGGGATGACCTCATGTGTGTGTGTGGGGGGGGGGGGTTAGAAACAGTAAGAGAAACTAAAAAGGGTCATACTGAAGGCAACAAACCTCTGCATCAAGCAAGAGTGCAAAAGAAGGAGGGAAGAGAGACCGCTATGGTTCTCGAAAGAGGTGGCAGAAAAGGAAAAAGCTAAGAGGGTAGCATTCAGAAGGTACATAGAGATGCAGAGGCAAAAGGATAGGGAGGCACATCAGGGGAAACAGAAGAAAGCAGGGAAAACAGTAAGGAGAGCAAAGGTACAAACTGAAGAGAGAACAGCCAAGGCAGTAACAAAAGGGGACAGGACATTTTTATGTTTGATGCGCATGTGCACCAAACATTTTATTAAACAAAGGGGATTTCGGTGGGGGGGGGTTCACTGCTGAGCCCATTGCAGTTCAAAACAGCAGGGGCTCAGCAGTTTAGACCAACGACCATGCACTGTGGTCGTGACACCACTCACTGCTTATTTTATTTATTTAAAATTTGATAACTGGGAAAGGCACACAGAGCCGAGGCTTGTTTCAAGGTGTGACCCAGGGGAGAAGGTAGTGGGAGTTAAAGTAATAGACATCTTACAGTACATGGATACAGAGGACTGGCATAACAAATCCCAGCAAGTGTATATACAGTTACAATACTTGGCATATATTACAAAATATAAGTGCGTTAGGCAGAGATACATATAAACAAATTGAGCAGAATAGTGCAAGTAGCGCAACAGTAGGTGATGTTCATATACAGCTGACTTAGCTAGGGTGGGCTCCATTTAGCAATTGTGAGGGACAGTTGCAATCAAGGGTAAGATAGTGTTTTAATTGTAGTTTGAGCATGGAAAGGGAGGGAGCAAGATGGATCAAATGGGGGAGATGATTCCACAGGTGAGGGAATCTGAAGGAGAACGCTACCTTTCCCAATTTTGAGTTGGGTTGGGGGAGAGAGAGAAGGAGCGAGAGTTTCACCTTGAGGTGGTAGCCCGAAGTTAAGGGAGGGGATAGCAGGTTTGAGAGGTGAAGGGGAGGGCCTTGAACCAGTATTTACCAACAAAGGCAGCACAGTGAGTCAGACAATGGTTTTCGAGGGATGGGAGGGATAGGGCAGAGTAGAGGGAACAGTGGTTGTGCGAAATGAGAGATCAGTGGTGAAATGACAGAAAGCATTGTATTGGGGGTCTAATTTTGCTAGGGATGATTTAGGGGCAGAGCTGTAGACCACATCGGCGTACTCTATTGAGGGGAGGACTAACATCATAACGAGTTCCTTCCGGTTAGGGAGGGAGATACAGTCTTTAATCCTGTGCAAAGATCCTAGTTTGGGCAGAGTTTGGACTGGATGGAGTTAACGTGGAGAGAGAAATCAAGCTTAGGGTTCAGTCACCCCCCCCCAACGTATTTAAACTACTGAATAATTTCGATTTTCATGCCCTCAAGAGAGAAGGATGGGGGGATGGGAGTCTAGCTAGTCTTTGGGCACAGACAAAGGCCATGGCTGCCGTTTTTTTGGTGTTACACCTTAGTAGGTTAGCCTCGAACCACTTGAGGGCAGTGTTGAAGGAGGCTTGCAGGGATGATTCGGTCTCCGACAATAGAGGGACGGAGATGTAGAGGATGATGTCGTCAGTGTACATGCGCAGATGGGTGGGCGAGCAGGTGGCAGGAAGGTCATTTACAAAAATAGAGAAAAGGGTGGGGCCTAGAATTGACCCCTGGAGGATGCCAGCTTGAATAAGAAGGGGGAAGAGATGGAGTGGCCTAGTTGAACGTACTGGTATCTGTCCGATAGGTATGAGCTGAACCAATTTGTGGCAGAGGAGGAGAGTCCAATGGAAGACAGTTTTATGTAGGAGGAGGCGATGTGAGACCGAGTTGAAAGCCTTGGCAAGGTCTATGAAGACTGCTAAGGTGAGGTGGCCCTTGTCCATGGCTGAGTGGATGTAATTAGTGAGGTGAAGGAGGGAGGAAGTGGTGGAGTGGACACCCCTGAAACCATACTGAAAGTGGCTTAATGTGCTGGTGTCGTCCAGGAAGGGGTTTAACCTTTTGGAGATTAATGTTTCCTACAGTTTGGAGAGAGCAGGGAGGAGGGAGATTGGTCTGTAATAACCAGATTGTGAGGGGTCGCCTCGATTATGCAGAGGGATGACCTTTGGTAATTTCCAAGCTCTGGGGACTGCACATTGGGCAATCAATAGATTGAAAAGGTGGGTGAGGTGGGGGGTGATTGCTGGGGCAGATGTCTTTGGAGTTTTGGGTCAAGGCCATCAGGACTTTGTTTGGGCACGTTTAGAGACTTTAGTGGTTGTGATGAGAGGGGAAGAGAATCCATCTGAGGGATAGGCAAGGGGAGAAAGGGAACAGAGGGTTGAGTGAGATGGTCTGGAGGGAGGGAGGGTTGAGTGAAGGGGGTCTGGAGGGAGGGCACAGGTGGTGAAAAATTGATTTATATAAGAGGCTGCCGAGGAGGGGTGTTTGTTGCCTGAGCAGGGAAATGCAGGGGCTGAGGTGGAGGAGCCAAGGAGGGGTTTTAGGATCTTCCAAAATTCAGCAAGGGATGACCATGTATCATTTAGCTTGTTTTTGAAAAAAGTGCGCTTTTGCAGCATGCACACAGATTTCATGCAGATATTTCTCAGAGTCCTGTATTTTTGTAAGTCGAACGGGCTAGAGGAGGCTTTGGATTTGCACCAGGCTAGGTCTCTTTGTTTGAAAAGGGTTATTAGGGTTGTGGCATATTAGGTGTGGGCAGAAACTTGTTGTACTTCAAAGGACGGAGCCACTCCAATCAGGGAGGGCTTTAGTCCTTTGGTTTGCAAGAAGCAAATGATTTGCATGGTCAGGAAGCAGCTGATTGGCTTTTAACACCAGCAGCCTGTCTTTGAAACCAGAACTCCAAGCATGTGCATTATCATCGCATGTCCAAAGTCAAGGCTTCAGTTTTCACTGTTTGTTGTTAAGTAAACTGAGGAAACAAATCTGAATAAAAAAAAGGCAGTGAAAAAATTTGTTTACAGTGGCATCAGACCCAAGCACCAATCATAATTATGGAAACAGGAATTACTCCTGTAGTGCATAAGAAAGTGTTTTGTGCAGTAATGTTTTTTTGGTTATGTATTCCCCATGAGTTATAATCCCACACCTGGGTGTTGTGGAATCTGCCTATACTCCGAGGCAAGCAGTTCATCATTACTTAGGGCAGCAAGCCTGTATACAATAATGAGAGCCCCAATAACAAGGGCAAAACAACATACCCATCTGTATCTCCTGATCAACTCCACAGCACCACATCATGATTTGCACTGCCTCACTCTGAACAGCGCACAAATCCCACGTGTAAGAGAATGTTATGTAGGTTTAGCAATTAAGTAGACACAAAGTTTGGGATGTTTTCTCTTCATGAAACTAGTTTCCTGAGGGTGAGGATCCTGCTCCATGCAAGCTGTCAATGCTTTTTTTTTTTTTTTAAGACCCTGCAAAAAAAAAACTGTCCATCGATATCTGTTCGCTGTTAGCCCCCACCCCCACCCAACCCTCCCACTCAGCACCCACCACCTCACACCCCAAGCCCTTACTTACGCACTGGGATCCAATGCCGTAATTCTTTCTGGACTGCAGACACGTCTTCACTCTCCAAAGCCAGACCGCGAACTGAGGAAATCAGATAAGCGGTTCAATGTATTTCAATAGGGTTTTGAACTTAGTGGCATAACTTGGCCAAGTCTGAAAATTTTTGCCCCAAATTTTCAACATGCCCTTTTTGGGACCCTACCTCATGAACAATGGCAATACAATTAGGCAAATTTGTCCTGAAGGGAAGGGTGTTCTGAAGGGTGATTTTGTGGTTGCTGCACGGATTCGCCTTTTGGGCAGGAAATGAAAATGTTCTCCACCCTTGTTCCTTGTGGTGGGATCATAAGAAGGCTATGTTTAAAATGTTGCATAAAAATATATATAAAAAAATTAAGTTATGAGCCTATGCTGAAATTTGTGAACACGGGCTCATAAGTTTGGTAATTTTCAATACTTTGACCCAAACTTTTCAACATGGCCATTTTGTCACAGCACTTCATGAATGTGAGAGCTGTCATTTTTGAAATCATGTCCAAAATATGTTTTTGTACCTGTGGCGTGGAATGATGTTTCAGTGGTGCAGAATGATGTTTTGGCAGGGATTTGAAAGTTGTCACTTACCGGGTTCATTAGATGTAGTAATAAAAAGGTTACGCTGAAAATTGGTGTAAAAATATGGTAAAATGCCCAGGTTGTGACTAAACATTACACTATTTCAGCATTCACTCATAACTTTGCTAATGATTAATTTTTAATATTTTGACTTCAAACTTTCAACATAGTCATTTTTTCACACCACCTCATAAACGTGACATGTGTCACTTTTTAAAATCCTGGACCAGATGTGTTTTTGCACCCCGGTGCGAAATTACATTTCAGCTAATATACTCTAAATGGTACATGTTATGTCTATAAGAGGAATCCTACAACAAGTATCTTCAAAAGTTGGTATCAAAATAAAAAAAAAAAAAAAAAAAAAAAAAAAAAAAAAAAATTTTAACGAGCATCAAATGTTCAGCATTGGCAAATGTTTGTTTAGGTATGTAAGCGAAAAAAGGACGACCAGGGGTGGGATTGTAAGGTTAAGAAGGGAAGCAGGGGATTGTGCAGAGGGGGGGACAGGAAAAGGCAGACATCCCGAACAAATACCTTTGTTCATTGTTCACAGAGGAAAGACTGGGAGGGCCACAAAAATGTAACAGGAGCTCTGGAGGGAAGGAGGTGGGCACTAGTCCATTTTTGAAAAGAGGGTGTCTTGAAGGGACTTGCAAATCTGAATGTGGATAAAGAATTGGGGCCAGATAGCCAGCTGCCTGCCAGCACAGAGAAAGTGCGTCAGTCTGCAGTGCCGATGGCCCTGGTTCAGAAACGGACTCAGGATGTCAGAGGTCCAGTAGGGGAGAGGATTGAGAGTCCTTGAGACTGCTCTCTTTCTGAGAGGGATCTGGCATGTCAAGGACCCCTGGCAGAGGCTGGGGGGGGATCTATTGTGCCAGCACTGTTATCTGTGGGGGGGATGGAAACGGGCCATCATTGTATGTCCCCACCCCCGGGTACAGCTGCACACAAAATCCTGGCTCCGAGCATGAAGCCCTGCCGCTGCCCACAGTGTCTGCCAGGTAGAGTCCTGCTCCCATGGCCCCACCCTGGGGGGTAAGCCAGGGCAAGTTACCATGGGCCGTGGGGAGGGTGTGTCCACATGGCGACCCTGCCCAGGGCATTAAGACTTGGCATGGGGGCGTGGCGAGTGGGCAAGGGCTGAGCTCCGTTTGGGGAGTGGAGAAGCCGGACCAAAAAAACCAAAAAGAAATGGGGTCAGACAATGTCCAGCCAAGGGTACTAAGGGAGCTCAGTGAGGTACTGACTGCACCTCTAATGGTCCTATTTAACAGCTCATTGGAAACAGGAGTGGACCTGGAGGACTGCAGGAGTGCAGATATAGTCCCACGTCACAAAAGTGGTTGCAGGGAAGAGGCTGCAGGACATTCAACCTTTGTTGGTGGGAGAGTTAATGGAATCACTGCTGAAAGAAAGGATTGTGGAATATCTTCAATCCAAGGGGTTACAAGACCCAAGACAGCATGGATTCATGGAGGGGGAAGGCCAGGTCAAATGCATCTGATAGAGCTCTTTGACTAGGTGGCCAAGGAACTAGCTCAGGGTGGAGAGGTGGACGTAGCCTCCTAGATTTCAGTCAGGCATTCAACACTGTTCCACATAGGAGACTAGTAAGCAAGCTGGGTAGCTTAGGAGTGGGTCCAAAGGTGGTACACTGTATAAGAAATTGGTTCTAGGATAGGTGGCAGCGAGTGGTGGTAAATGGAGTTCACTCAGAGGAAGGCAGGGTGACCAATGGGGTGCCTCAGGGATCAGTGCTGGGACCAGCCCTCTTTAATGTCCGTCATCGAGGCACAGGTCAGGAAGCATAAGAAAATGAGCAATTGTAGAATTCACCAATAAGATTTATTAACGCAAGCAATAACCTAAAAAAAAAAAAAAAACAACCTGTTCACTATAACTATTTACAAAGGCCAGATGAACAGAAAACGTTCATCTGAGTTTTTCTTCAATCTCTGTGTCCATTCTTCTCTCTTAAGCAGTTGCAACTCAGCTCTCTTATAAGTCCTTCCAACCCCCATTCTTAACAAGCATCCTGTTCTTGTATCAGGCATGTGCAGCTAGAACAGTGTCTCAGAAATGAGGCCCCTTTTTCACAGCTCTTCTGCAAACGGCTTAAAACTTGCACTCAAGTAGCCTCTTGAGTTTACAATAGTTTTTTGCATTCATCTCAAACTATAATTACATACATTTCAACCGTAACACTACATATTTTCTAAACAATGGAATCCCAATATCAGTTATATTTCCATACAATGACTAGCATATATTTTATATCAGCAGCTATGCAAGGGAGGAAAAACAGACAGCAAGGTGAGACAGTGAGAGGATTTATGAGACTGTCATGGTAATCAAGTCTGAGGTCTCACAGGACAATCTGGTTGCGCAACCAGACAGACAAGAGACAGGAAAGGGGAGAACAGAGCATATCCTTGCATTCAAACTCTTTCCATAACAACTGGGACAGGGTCCTATTCAACCCTGTCACTATGTTTTTATAAGTGACTTTGCAAAGGAGCTGGAAGGGAAAGACTGCCTCTTCGTGGATGAAACTCTGCAATAGGGTGGACACTTGGGGGAGGATGAGCAGCAACCTAAGGAAACAAGAGTAGTGGTCAAGGATATGGAAGCTGGGTTTCTTTTTTTTTTTTTTTTGCTATTACTTTCTGCACATACCTGGTCTGCTCCCTTTTTCCTGGTACCCCCTGGGACTCCATCTGCCATCCGAATACCACTACACTCCGTCAGGGTCTGAGTTGTATGCTTCCCCTGTGGCTTACCCCCCCCCCACAGCGGGATGGTGGGGAGCCCCCTACTCACCCACCCTGTCTGGATCCAGACTCGGCAACACCCTCAGAGCTGGTGCAACACTGGATGGCAATCAAGCCGCCCAACCAGGATGTCTTCCCTTTTTTCCTGATTTTCTCCCTGAGCTGAGGGAGTGCAATGACACCGGTGGAGGACAGTGCGCAAGCATCCGTACACGCTACCTCCTGGCGTCTGCCCCCACCTCAACCCATGAAGCACAGCACAGCGCCGTGTCCCCCAGCCTCCACCAGGGGGCAAACAGGCTCAGACTGTTGTGGACCCCCTTCCCAGAAAAGGAGAGCTGTCTGACGGACGCTCAATCCTTCTACTCCTCTGCCAACCACCAGCAACCCATGCTCATTCCCGCACATGGGTCGTTGGTGTGGCACGAGGTAAGGTGACCAGTGCCTCAGCGCCACCAGGCCAGCTTTGGAAGCTGTATTTCAATGTGAAACAATGCAAAATGATGCACTTGGGACACAGAAACCCAGGGGCGGAGTACAAAAATGGAGGGGGGTGGTACTGACGACCATCAAACAGGAAAAAGATCTGGGGGGTGATCATATTGGATGACCTAAAGGTGGCCAGGGAGTGTGACACGGCCATTGGGTGGGCAAGAGGGATGTTAGGGTGCACAGCAATGGGTATCACCAGCAGAAAGAGAGAAGTGGCATTGCATCTGCATAGATCGCCGATAAGACACCATCTTGAGTACTGTGCCCAGTTCTGAAGACCATGTCTCAGAAAGGACATAGAGTGGAAGCAGTCCAGAGGAGGGCAGCTAAAATGGTGCAGGGTCTGCATCAGAAGCCGAAGGAGGTGAAATTAAGGAACCTAAATATTTACACCCTGGAAGAGAGAGGATATAATATAGACATTTACATACCTCACAGCAGTGAGCCAGGTACAAGAGAAGTATTTTTCAGAAAAAAGGTACTCAAGGTTAGGGGGATGTAAGAAGCTGGAGGGCGTAGATCAGGAGAGATGTGAGAAGTACTTCTTCACAGAAAGAGTAATGGATTCCTGGAACAGTCTTCTATGGGAGATGGTGGGGTGAAAACAGTGGTGGGGTTCAAGAATGCATAGGATAGGTACAAGGGAATTTGAAGGAAAGGGGGTGAATGAGCTGGAGATCAAGTAGGAGCTGCGGTGATACTATAGGCAGGGAAAAATGGGCAGACTAGGTGGGCCAAACAGTCCTTATCTGACAGCAAATTCTGTTTCTATTGTGGTTTCAATGAGATGAACGTGTGCATGTACTTGTAAAGTACTAGTCCTGTTCATTTACAAGACCACAGATCCTGGCTACTAGAAACCCATCCTGGGTCTGTATAGCTCTAACCATAGACTTTAAACATATGAGGTCCTATTCAATGGGCCCAGTAAAACCCCTACTGCTATCCTCAAGCCATCTTCCTTTGTCTCTACCACATGCTGGTACATTATTGTGGTATAATGTATGTAGTTCCTGTTTTCCTTAGTAATCAAACTTTTCCTGGTATTCAGTGGTTGTTGCAGGGGGAGGGAATGGTAACGTACTCCTTAGCCAGCCAATGTCCCCAGGATCACAAGACTTGAGGACCTGTTCCCGCTCTCATTCTAACTTTCTAAGCAAGCCATTAAGATGACCACTCTCTTTCTGATTGCACAAGCAATTGATACTGCTCACAGAACTGAGATCCACAGCACCTGCTTTGAACACAGGTTGCTCAGGCAAGTGAGTGGGATTTTTGTGTGCCAAGCAACCCAGTTTGCTTGCATAAATCCCACTTTTCTTAAAAACTGGACCGCATTCTTTTCAAATGTGTTTTAAAGAAGAGCTCAGTAAGTTGGAAAGACAATTGGACTCTGCCAGCTGGAAGCAGGATCATCTGCTGAAATGTGGGAGGCCTAATCTTGGAAGCAAACTTGAGCTCACGGTCACCAGACTAATGTGGAATGGATATGTTCAGTCTCTGGATGGAGAGCACTGGGCAACTGATCAAGGAGGTAGCACTGACATTGACCGCAGATTCATTTTCACCAACCCTCCTGAACAAAAGATCACTGCGATTGCATAAATGTGATTTGTGAAAGAGGAAAATGCCTGAGAATATAACAGTTAAACTCTGATAGATAAAAAAAAAGTACATGGCCAGAAATGTCAACACTTTACTGGCTCCCCACCACTTTACAGTCTCATCATCTTAACTTCTGATCTTCTCCTTTCCTCCCCTACCCCTTCAAGATTTTCCCACTGTTGAATGTTTTTATTTGTTATCCAGGAAAGCTCTATGCAATACAAAAGCATATAATTTCCACAGGTATTTTAGAACAGCAGTATATGAATTCACAAGCTATACAAAAAATGCTGTAGAAACACGAGCATTTTATAGGGACCTGCAGGAGTCAATTTACACAAGATATATAGGAAGCCATACAAATGTGTGCAGAACAGCCAAAAATGAAGCAAGTGAGGAAAAATATTTGGAATACTTAATAAAGATAGAGAGAGGGAGACAACCCTATTTGGGAGTAAAGGATTTATTTATTTAGTTTTTGTTGACCGGGTAAGTGTACTAGACAAATCCTGCCTATTTTCAGGCACAACCCAGGGGAAGGGGATACAGATGAATGCCAAGTGACCTTGAATTAGATTAAGCTATTGGTGGTATTTAGTGAATGAGGAAAATTTGACCAGGACACCGGGGAAATTCCCCTACTCTTTTCGATAAGTGCCATGGAATCTTTAACATCCACCTGAACTACCACCAATCCAGGCAGATGGGACCTCGGTTTAACGTCTCATCTGAAAAACAGCACCTCAGAAGTGCAGCACCCCTCTCATGCTGTGCATATACTACTATACAGCATCACAGTTTAATTTCAGTTTCTTCCTTGAACTACCACCGTGTACTGTGAAAGAAATATAATTTAAGAGGGGACATGGAGTGATAAAATATGTCATATCAGCCTCCATGACTCACCTAATATAGACCAGTTGATAAAGTATGTACAGGATTGATTTTTCTATATTCTTTGAGATTGTGTTTTTTAATTAGTGTTTTCCTCCAGGATTCACCCCTCCATGTACCTCACCAAATAATAGGGTCCCTATGATTGCTCCCTTCCTTCAGCCATGCAGATGGAGGAAGCCACTAGCTTCAAAGGTTAATGCCAGTTACATCTCTTGTTTGGATGGCAAGGGAATGCAACTGTTAAGCAGCCTACATCCTCCTCCCATGGTAACCAAGACCCTCATCCCTGTGATGGAGCTGCCCCCGCCAGCATCTGCATAGGACTAAAAGGCTCACATACAAACCAGAGTATCCTGGGTGGCAGCTGAACACACTGCAGCAGTGTCACCAGGATGGCTGAATTTGTTTTACTCCAGTGGGAGATTCTTACTGGATTTTCTGTGACAGTGAAGAAACTGGAACTCAGCAGTTTTCCTTTTTAAATTTTTAGCCAGAACAGGCACACTGAGATAAGCCAGGTGTATCCTGTGGGCGCAGGGAGGTTAGGAGACATGCTCAGGGTTACACAGTATGCAAGCAGAAATTATGGAATTCAAACCCAGGTCTGCTGTATCTCCAGGTTCATAGCCTCACCGCCTGTGGGGCTTGGTTACTTGATTTATAAACCTTTCCTTTTGTTGTTAAAGTTCAAGTGCTCAAAGGGACACCATTTACTGTTACTGATGTGATCTGGTAATATAGAGCTCAACCCTGGGCCAATCTCGCCTGCCATGGCTTTACCACTACAAATCCAGTGCAATCCCTATCAGACAGCAGCAATACAAACATATAAATATACCAGCAGATAGAGGCCTCACGGTCTATCAAGACTGCTTGAGTGTGCAGCTCTCAGTTTTGAATACTGAAGCTGCCCCCCAACCCCCTCATCTTTCTACTTGAATACACCATCTGTGTTACCTCCTCCTTCCCCATTCTGATTTTGCCCTTGACCCTGTCCCACCCCCTCTTAAATTCTCCTACTGATGTTTGCACTTTTAGTTCTGTAGGAGCATTCCATGGTGCCACCACCATCTCTGTTAGAAAGTGCATCCTCATCTCCCTCCTGAACCTCCCCCCTCCAATTTCAGAGTATGCTGTCTTGTGATCCCTTCCTTTCTATACTTGAACAAACCCTCCTGGTGAACCCTATTTATGCCCTTCAAGTATCTGAAGGTCTCAATCATGTCTTCTCTGTCCCTTCTATCCTCCAAGGAGTACATATTTAGCCTTCGTAGTCTCTCCTCATAGGACCTTTCCCTCATCCCACTTAGCATCCTGGTCATCCTTCTCTGAACTCCCTCCAGCAGCCTGATGTCCCTTTTTAAAAAGGGGCACCAGAACTGCACACAGTATTCCAAGTGTGGCCTCACCAGTGTCCTGTACAGTGGCAGAATCACCTCCTCACTCCTTGAGGTGATTCCCTTTGCTATGCACCCCAGCATCTAACTGGCCTTCGCTGCCCCCTTCCTACATTGTAGAGTGATTCATGTGGCCTGTGATTATCATACCCAGATCTTTTTCCTCAGCAGATACTGATAACTGCACCTCTCCCAGCTCGTAACTGTATTTAGGATTCTTGTATCCAAAGTGCATAATCTTGCACTTCTTAGCATTCAAACCCAACTGCCAGGTGTATGACCATCTCTCCAATGCTTCTAGGTCTTTCTGTAGTCCCTCCCCACTCACCACTGCTCCCAGTTTGGTGTTATCAGCAAACAGGCTTATTTGGCTCCCAATCCCATCTGCCATATCTGCTACGTAGATGTTCAACAACACCGGTCCCAGCACTAAGCCCTACGGCACCCCACTTATGACTGCCCGTGGCACTGATAGTTCCCACCTAACCATCACCATCTGTTGTCTGTTTCCTAGCCAGCTCCCAATCCATCTGACCACCTTATCTGCCACCCCTTGGTCCCTCAGCTTGCCTATCAGCCTCCCGAGTAGCACAGAGTCGAAGGTCTTGCTGAAGTCTAAGTACAGGACATCAACCGCTTTGCCTTCTTTCAAAGCTCTAGGCACCCAGTTGTAATGGTCATGAGGTTGGTTTGGCAATATGACCCCCTTCAGCTTCCAGACCATCACTTACACACAGGTGGAATGTCTTCTAAATGTAGATTCTAAGACGACCGAAGGCACTGACAAGATCAAGCCCTTTTTCCTCAAGGCGGGACACACTGTGCTGTCTGTCGCCTTAACTCACCTCTTTAAAGAGCTGCTGACATTTTATCCCCCCCCCTTCAAGTCTGGTGATAAAGCCTCTGTAAGTAGTCACAGGCCCAGCTCTGTACCTTCTGTCCTAGTTGCTTGCTCTCATGGTTTGCCTTGGTATAGAAATGATCGAACAGGTAGAAAGCAGCAACTTAAATGTGAAAGTTTTTCATCCTCCTGTTCATCCATACTTAAGAATCCCTCAAGGATCTGTCGTTGGACCTCTAACGATCTGTGGGCTAAAAGAGGTGATGGTAACCTGCACTGCTATGCTGATGGTACCACATTTTGCTGCACTAACTGACCTGCAGTCAGCATTTGATATTCTACAAATCAACCTGTTTTCCTTAAAAAATTCTCCTCATCACCTCTAAAACAAAAAGTTTATGATGATTGCTCCTATCAACACCTTTGATATAAGCAAATTAAACACCACTGCCCATAGTATCTCCACCTTATTGGGAGATGGACTGGAGCAGGTAGATACTTCTAAATACTTGGGTCTATGGTTAGACAGTAAACTCTCCTTCTACACCCACACTGAAAACCTCTTTAAGAAACTTCACCTGAGGTTAGGCATTTACTATAGAAACAAATACTGTTTCTCGATTGAGTCAAGGAAAATAATTAGTTGAAACCACATTTAGAAGAAGAATCGGCATTTATATAGCACTTTTCATACACACTGTATCCCAAAGCACCTTACAAGCAGCAACAGACTGGTACGTGAAGTGACAAAGTGTACTGGCAGCCATTTCGCACACCAACACCCACACACAGCCTGGACAACTGCATGAACCAGTTTCATAGGAAGGGTAATGTTGGCCAGGATGATGTGGAGAATCCCCTGCTCTTGTGAAAAGTTCCTTGGGTTCTTTTACTTCCACCTGGATTCCCACCAGACAACACCAGAGACGGGTAGAAGAAGAGACCTCAGTCTAACATCTCATCTGAAGGACGGCACACCTTAACACTGCAGCACACCCCCCAGTACTGCACTTGGGTGCCAGTGTTTATAGTAGGAGCCAAATCCCAGTGGAGATGAGAACCAATGACCTTGTGGCCCGGAGGCAGATGTGCTACCAACTGAACCACACCTCTTCTTGATTACGGTGATCTGGTTTATAGAGGTGCTGCTCTGACACAGTTAGCTAGACTACATATTCTTTATTACAAAGCACTATGATTCATATTTGGTTTGCCTGTTATAATCCATCATTGCACCTTCTGTACCATAGTTGGCTGACCCTCTGCATCTACCAGAAGACTAAAAACTCTCTGGTTATATAAGACACTTCAATAACACCTTGCTGCCATATATCTCATCCCTTTTTCACTGGACCAGTAGCCTATATAATCTGAGGATTAATGACATCATACTCTTGGAGGTCCCCAGGTATTAATTCAAATACTGCAAGATGGCCTTTAGTTGGCTTGCCTCTACATTCTGTAACAAGTTACAGGTCTCCCACAAACTAAATTGGTTAGCTTCTGTTCATTCAGACTGTTGACAAAGTCACTGTATAGACTCTGTCTTGTATTTCATGGTTTTATTTATGTTATTTCAGTCTCTCTGCACAATGCTGTATATTATGTTTAATTGTTGCTCCTGAATTCTGCACGCTGTTGTCCAATGCCTTTGTTTCTATGTACTGCTGTTTGCTTAAACCAGGACCTCCTTGCAAATAAGCACTATGCAATGGGGCTTTTCCTAGTAAAACAAATACAATGCACTACAAATATGGAGATATACAGGTAGAAGGACACTGCTTTCCCATCACAGTGTGCGATGTATGTGCCTCTTCAGCGTTTCCCAAGGCTGTACTCTAGCCCCATTTCTAGAATAAAATTCCTCACACAAATCTTCTCCAAATAGCCAAACACACCAACTGGGGTTCATTGGTGGCTGAGCTGCTCACACTGAAGTTCCTATGTGCTTATAGGTGGTGCCTATATAACATACAGTAGGCAGCCCCATACTTCCTCAGTTTCCCACCTGAGACAAAAGCGTAGCTGTTCCAATCAGACAGGAATGGGAGACCAGGTCAACAAGAGAGGTGGGATAAAAGACCATTGTAAGGGGTACCATAGAAAACTAACTGTGCAGCAACTGGAAGGTCCACAGTGATATTCCACCTGAAAGTAACAACTATATGCTTTAAGGACATCTCTCTCCATACAGCTACACATACTGAATAATTCCCAAGCACTACACAACTGTAGAGTGGGAGAATGACCACATAAGGAAGCTTACAATGCCACAGAACAGCAGGCTTGGAGGATCACAAGGCCTAAGCCAGCCCATTTATACTAGACTGCAATGTTTCATAAAAGCATGGTTTGATTCCAGGTGGTGGCAGAGCAGATACTGTATCACCCACTAACAGTGAATGAAAGTTAGTCACAGAAGCAGTCATACCATGACTGGCATGGCCTCAGACAGGATCTACAAATGTTTAACCATGTTTCCTGTAGTAGAACACAATGCAAGAGGCTAACCACTTGGATAGATATTGCTTCGAGACCAGGGGTGACCAACATTTTAGAGAACAGTAGGATACAGACAGCTGAGAGAACTCCGTTAAGTCCTTTCCCTCATCCAAACTGAAGCATAATGCCCCACAGGCATCCAATAAATGCTGAAGAACCTCTTCAGCATTCTGAGGGGAAAGAAGAAGACTGGCAGGTGAATAGTTTGATTAAGGTTTAATGCATCTATCACTTTAGGCAAGAACCTAGTACAGGTACAGAGGAAGACCCTATCCAGTGGAAAATGAGATATGGGGGAATCCATAACCAGAGGTTAATGCTTGGAGACCCAGCAAGCCAAAATGTTGGCCACCAGAAACAGAGTTTTCAAAGAAAGGAAGTGGAGATCACTTAGGGCAGATGGTTTGGAGAGTCTGAGTAAGGGACCCCAGAACAAAGTTAAGGCTTCAAACATGAACTAGGGGATGAAGAGGGGATCACAGATGCAATAAACACTTAAGCAACCTGTGGGACATCTCCATGAGTCGCAGTCTTGTCCTCCAAGAAGACACGAAAGTAGAAATGGTCAAGACACATACAGTGTTTTCACCAAAGAGTACTGCAGGTCAGAGGCAGAGAGGGACAGGGAATTGCCCAAACCATGCTGTACTGGACAGGAACAGGGCTCCAAAGAGAAAAGGTACATCAAATACTGAAACATTTCCATTTAAGCCAATAGGTGTGCCTGGCATAAGACTCCTAAGCTAGGAGAACATCTGAAACAGTGGGGAAGACCCTGCAGCAGAACAGTTCTACATATTCAGGATCCAGGCAAGCAGTTGTAGTGACCTTGGGTCTGGGTGTAACAGGCAGCCCCAATCCTGAGGAAGGAGAACCAGAGGTTCAGCTTCAATATGTCAGAGCAGGGGAAACCAAATTTGTCTGGGCCTGAAGGGAGCCACATGAATCATTCTGCTTGAATCTACCCAGAGTTGGACCAACACTCTCTGGATGAGAGGTACTGAAAGGAATGCACAGAGAATCTGCCCCTGACAGGAGACAGACAACGTGTCTTACCAAGTTCCAGACTCTGGAATGAGCAGAAAAGTGACAGTTTTGCATTAAGAAGGGATGCAAAAAAACTTAGGCTCAGGTCAAACCCAGTGACTAAAGATTTGGGTGAACTGTTTCCAGAAGCTCCCACTCATAGGTCTGAACAACCAATCTGCAGGGAGTGTCTACCTGAATGCTAAGACAGCCTGTCAAAAAATGGTCATAATGTATATTGTAGGCAAATTGCCCACTTCCACACCATCATGGCTTCTTCAATCAATCACTCAATCAAACTTTATTTAACCAGGCAAAATCATCCTTGAGCAAGGTCATTTGCAAGATGGTCCTGGACAAGTAGGACACATACAACTACAGCAAAATTACTAGATAAGCAGTGTACACACAATGAGCAAATAAAAGACAGTTACAGAGAAACAAATACGATCAGGGCTGGGGATTATATATGGTGAACACTATCCGGGTTGATAATTGACTGTATATATAAAGGATTCCATCAAGACATGGGATTATTCAGACAAAGGTCACAATGTTACAATAAGACGAGAGATACCAGGTAGGGTAAGTGAGGGAACAACAACCAAAGGTTTATGGGTGGGGAAAAACAAAGGAAAGGGTCGGTGAGGGATAGAAATAGATGTAGTTAAACAAACAGGTGGGAGTTGGCAGAATAATCCCAAAGTGGAAAGAAAAAAAAAGGGCTAGGGGAATACATGCAAGTGTCAAGAGTAAGGAGGTGTCTTATCCGATAAAATATGCCTAGACGTTGTCTTAGCTTTTTTAGATACTTCATTAAGGTGAGCCAAGAAGTTGAGCCAGTTATCCAGCCAAACACCCAGGTACTTGAATTTTTCTTAGTAGAGGGGATAGGAGTGGGAACCTCCCTATTTTTTTTTATTTGAAAGTTTGTGACCAGGAGAAGCACACTGAGCCATGGATCGTTTCCATGTGTGACCCAGGACAAGGGAAGGGGAATTTTTTTTTTTTTTTTTTTTTTTTTTTTTTTTACAGAACCAGATTAAGTTGTTGGTATTTTAGTGAGTTATCTGTTGAGGTAATGCATGGCATACTGGTTTTCTGTCCACACCAAATGGTGATAACCATGGATGAAAGGGGTCAGGGCCTGTAAACCAAGAAAAACGGTCAGCCTCAGAATGTTGATATGGAAATATATGGTCAGTTGAAGACGAGACACCCTGGGTCCTCAGGGAAATAGGCCCCAAACTAAACCCCAAGGCATCTATCTGTAGCTAAGATGACCTGCGGGGGATGACTGAGGAAAGGCATTCACAGTAGGAGTTTGGTTTGGTTTTGTCACCAGCAAAGATGTGTCTACAACGATGCTGAAACCAGAAAGGACAGTTATATATGAACTTACTGTTACAGTAGATCTTCGAGAGGATCTCCCACACTGGCCATGCTTTTGGAACTGTAAGCCATCAGCAGCAGGACCACTCAATCTTTTGTTAGCTGGGGCTGCCCACAAAGACGTGCAGCGTTGCTGCCTCTGTATCATGGACTGCCTCAACAAGCCATAGTTCCCTGCAAAAGTTGACGAGTGGCCTGATGCTGACAGCTTATAGTTTCAAAGGTGTGGCCCAATGAAGGAGACATCCTTGATGAAGATCCAGGTGACCCAGGGGCTGGACAACCTGGATCCACTGGACACGGTGAAACCATTTGGTAATCTTTAGGGGAACCATCACAATGAAGGCAGCCATTAGACCCAGCCATCTTAGCATTTACCTGGCCATGGCCCAACCACTGGAGGCGACAGTGGTAGCAGGGGCAATCAGACTAAAGATCTACTCCTCCAGGAAGATCAAACCAAACGGCAAAACACAAAAGTGTAGTGGTGGCCCATGACAAGAAACTGAAGGTACTGCCAGTGGCAGTGGCACCGGATCTCAACATGTAGGTAAGCATCCTGAATGTAGTTGGTAAAAAGTCAATCTCATCACAACAACAAAGGGAGAGGGGACTGAAGGGATACCATGCAAAGCTATCTGTATTCAATTAACTCTTTCAGCACCAAAAGGTCTAGGACAGGACACAGCTCTCCAGTCCTTTTCAAACCAGAAAAATACCAGGCATAAACACCCAGGTTCTATTCTGCCAGAGGGACAGGTTGTATTGCCTGTTTCACCAACAGTGTGTGTACTGCATCCTGCAAGACTGATTAAGTGTGCCAGAGGGTAAAAACAAGAGTTTGAAAGGTGACTAGAAGGTACAACACTATCTTAAGAACACAGTTCCCCTGAAAATTTTCCAGGGCTCATCCATCTGATGTGATCTTTTTCCAACTGGGTAGAAACAGGGAGAGCCTGCCCTCACCCTACACCATTGACTGTGGAGGCCAGAGGAGAGTCAGATGGAGAGGATGGCAGGAGCATCATCTGGTCCTTTAACTTTGGGAGCTTTGAAGGGGCACTCAAGGACTGCTGCTTCTGGAAGTCTACAGGGGTGACCAACCTGCCCATACCCCTGGAGATGGAAGAGTGGTAGCCCATATAAAAGCAGCCACTACTCCAACTGTGAGGAGGTTCAGGACCAAGGGAACTGAGGAAGCGAAGAGTCACTTTAGAAGACTGGGTCAGCTCAATCTCATAGCCAAACAGCTTATGGTCAAGAAAGGAGAATTCAATACATCTAGCTGCACACCTGCAGCAAAACCAACAATCCACAGCCAGGAGTACTTGCAAAGGAAGACTTGAGAAGCTGGGGTGCATGTGAGGCTTACACAGAGCAATAAATATGTACAAGTTTCCAACTGTCTTGCTTTAGTCTTAGATGTGCCGTCAGGTATACCATCCAGAATACTAGACAGAGACTTCCATAGGCTGCTCTGATATTTATTAATATATGCCCAATAATTAGCTATATGGAGGCCTGGTGATGCAGAAGCAAAGGTCCATTTACCCACACAGTTGCAGAGAAGACTTGGTCAGATATTTCCAAATATTTCTAAAGAGATTCTCTCTGGTGGCCCTTTAGAGGTGCTGTGAGCAGCCATGACATGTTTTAAGTGAATTATCTGATCATGGTTTTGGCTGCAACTATAGATACACTTCCCTGGATCCTTTGTCGAAGGGCTTAATGCTCATATGATGAGGTGCCTTTGACCTAGTGTCATGAACATCTATAATGACCACTGAGTTCACCTTAAGCTGGGTGGTATAATACAGCTTGACACAGCAGGGAGTTGTTTATCCCTTATTGAAGGAATCAGCAAAGAACAAGGTCTATACCAAACTACCAGTGCAGCATTCTTCAAAGCGGGAAAGACTGGAAGGATGATCACTGAGGTGGCAGCCAGGGCTTCCAAGAATTCATAGTGATTCCTGTTAGTGAAGTCCTCTTCCTCGGCAGAAAACTGAACCAGCTAAAAGAGCTACTTCAGTAACTGGACGCTCACTGATATCTGGCAGTCCAATAGAAGAAAAATATCAGAGCATTCACCACCTTTAAAGGACCACACTATAGAATTTGTATTTCATGTGCATTTCATCTTTATTTAAGTGTGCTGTAGAAACTCCCTTTGTGCAAAAGGCTTATCTGTACAAATTCCAGCTGGTGCAACATGAAGTAAATTTGTGCAATTGAGGAACAATGGTGATTCCTCCAGTTGCCATGCCTGACGTATTTCACATCTGGAATGATGCTTTTTCCAAGGCACCTGCCCTAACAAATGATGTCCTTAAATATTGTTCATAGTGTGATGTCACATTACAGACAATGAGTAGTTTACAAGAAATCCCCCCTTTTTTAAAAACAGTAAAACCCTACATGTACATCTACTAAAGAGTTCAGGAAAGAGGCCACAGGGATCGACACCAAACAAAGGACACTGAATTAGTGTAACATTCCACTGTTTTTCAAACTGCTGTGTTTCATCGAAACAGTCCATGTACAAAGGAAAAGTCACTCACCAAGGAAATAGTGCTTAATCCTTAAATCCATAAGTATGTGATAAAAATTGGATACAATACCACGGACATAAATGGCAGTATAAACAAACAGTTCCCCACAACGCTTCACCCACTCAACTACACATCACTTGACATGTTTAGCTCCACTGAGCTTTTTCAAAGATGTGCATACAGGCTGTTACCTGTTACTTAAATACAACTCCCCATTAAAGTGACAGTGTTCAAAAATACATGATTAGACATACAGACATGGTTCAAAGTCCACCACTTAACAAAATATTGTTTCTGCATACAATATCATAAAGGGGTATCATAACCTCCTTATCTTAGTTAAAAAACAGTGGTGTCCAGTATAATGCAAACCAATTACAATATATAGGCACTTGTACACAGAAATGAAAAAGATTTTAAATGTCCATAACAATATCAGAAACACCCAATCCTTAGTGCCAGTGCAACTTAAAAAAAATAAAACAATGCATAATTATTACCACAAAGCATAACAAATACAAAAAAACTTCATGCACAATAAAATACAGCCACATATATTTCATCGTCAACTTTTAAGGAGTGGTTTAATTTCAAGTTTACCATTGAGACCATTACCTTCCATGCTTCTAAAAGCATAGATCCAATATTGTTCACATTTTAGAAAATTATCAACATCACCTCCCCTTAGTGACATTACAGATTTTTAGAGTCCCTGAAATTCAAAGCCATAATCTGCGTGGTTTAATGCTTTTAAGTGTGCATCGCTAGTGTATTTCTGACATCTTTATTTTCTACTGCTCCACTATGTTCCCCTATATGGGTTTTAAATACCCATCTGGTCTTCCCAATGTAAAATGCCCCACACTTACAGTGGGCTACATATACACACTAGGCCACATGTAAAGCAAGTCATAAATCCTTTGACTGGAACATCCCTCTGTCAGTGGATGTTTAAAGGTTTTTGTATTCCGAACCATACTACAAAATAGTTACCACAGCGATGACTACCATATGTTTTATTTGGTAGCCACATACGATGCTGCTCAGGTACTGGCTGAACCTAATGCACTAAATGATCTTTCAGGCTGGCACCTTTTCTATACACCATCTTAGGGCCTTCTTCTAAAAGTTCACTTAAACCTGAATCCTGAAGCACAATGTGCCAATGTTTTTTCACAGTATTCGAAATTTCTTTAGACTATGCATTAAATCTGCTAACAAAAAAAGTCTGTACATCAACTCTTTGACATATCAATAGTTTTCTCTCTCCCTTTCAGCAGATTCTTCTTGTCTAAAGCATCTGCTTCATCTCTGGCCTTCCCTATAGTGTTGCTCGAATAGCCCCTTTCTCTTAATCTGATTTCCAACTCGTCAGTTCTGTCTCTATAAACATCTACTGTACTACAATTTCTTTTAGTCTTGATGAACTGGCCCTTCGGAATGGCCCTGATCACATGTTGAGAGTAACTACTGCTAGCCAATAAAAGAGTATTGTGATCTGTAGTCCTGCAAAATGAATCAGTAGAGTCCCCCAGTCCCATCCTTAAAGATGACTAAATCCAGAAAATTAATCCTTTCAGTACTGTAGGTCACACTGAATTTCAAGTTGGGGTTACTTAATTCAAGATATTGTACAAAATTTTTCAGCTCAACTGCTGTTTCTTTCCAAATTAGTACATCATCTATATCACGTCTCCATAGGTCTGTCAGATAGAGAAAGGGGTTATTATGTGACCTGATTACCCTTTCTTCCCATTTCACCACATACAAGTTGGCGAAATTGGGGGCAAAACTTGCCCACATAGCAGTACCTTTAATTTGTAAAAACATACTAACATACTATTTGCCAGCAGATTAGGCCTTATGGTCTATCGAGTCTGCTCGAACCTAGATCCTTAGTTGGGTGCCGAGACCCTCCCATCCCTTGTGCTCCAGAAACCCCTATCATCCGTCCCCACCCCCCCGTAAAAAGTACTAATTCTTGTAAAAAAAGGCATTATACTTCAGCACAAAAGATGCCAAATCCACCAGTATTTCAGTTTCTGGGTCTCTAACCTCCCTTTTATCCAAAAAGTATCTAAGCGCTCAAGCCCTCTCCATGGGGAATATTGGTATAAAGGGTGGTGACATCCAGTGTAACCAAAAGGCTATCCTGTGTGATTTCTGTGTCGCTTACTATGTTAAGTACCTCACCGTGTCTTTTAGATGCACCGGTGTGGCCCTAACTAGTTCACTAAGGTGGTCATCAACAAATTTTGCCAAAGGCTCTGTAAGGGAGTTATTACTAGAAATGATCAGTCTCCCTGGGTGATCTAATAAACTTTTATGAATCTTAGGGAAGCAGTAAATGGTAGCCCTAACAGGATGTGTTACACGTAAGTATTCAATAACTTGTTGGGTAAAAGGTTCCCCTGTTGGAGTGAGTCAAGACATTTAGCAATTTCCTTCTTAAAGGAGAGCATGGGGTCAGTATTTAAATGTGTATAGAAATTGGTGTCACTTAACTGTCTATTCACCTTTCTTTCATAATCATTACTATTCATAATTACAATTGCCCTACTCTTGTCTGCTAGTTTGATTGCGATTTGCACATTTTTCCCCCAATGTCTTCAGCACTTCAAACTTTTACAAAATGCTGTCCCTGGTGGGACTTGAGAAAAAAATGCAAATCACAATTAAACCAGCATTTACATATTTTTTTCAATTCCCACCAGGGCTTCATTTTCTTCCTTACTCAAATTATGAAAGTAATATTCATCTTGACTTTTATTTAATTTCTCTACATCACTTTCACAGCATTTTATAAAAGTTTGAAGTGCATAAGACATGGGGGGGCAAGTGGATGATAATTAGAAATTCTGTAATGAATTATTTCCCTCTATTGCATTAATACAATCCTCCATGTCCTCCTTACGTTTAAAAAAAAGAAAGTTTAAACTTGATTTGAGTAAGGAAGAAAATGAGGCCCTTGTGGGACTTGAGAAAAATATGCAAATCACAATTAAACCAGCAGACAAGGGTGAGGCAATTGTAATTATGAATAGTAATGATTATGAAAGAGAGGTCAATAGACAGTTAAGTGGCAAAATTTGTTGATGCCCACCTCAGTGAAGTAGTTAGGGCCACACCAGCGCATCTAAAAGACACTGGTAAGGTACATAACATAGTGATCAACATAGAAATCGCACAGGTTAGTCTTTTGGTTACACTGGATGTCACCGCCCTTTATACCAATATTCCCCATGGAGAGGGCTTGAGCACTTTGAGATACTTTTTGGACAAAAGGGAGGTTAGAGACCCAGAAACTGAAATACTGGTGAATTTGAAATCTTTTGTGCTGAAGTACAATGCCTTTTATTTACAAGAATGAGTACTTTTTACAAATTAAAGGTACTGCTATGGGGGCGACTTTTGCCCCAATTTCACCAACTTGTATATGGCGAAATGGGAAGAAAAGGTAATTAGGTCATAGAATAACCCCTTTCTCTATCCGATAGACCTATGTAAACACTATATAGATGATGTACTACCAATCTGGAAAGGAACAGTAGTTGAGCTGGAAAATTTTGTAAATTATCTTGAATTGAGTAACTGCAATTTGAAATTCAGTATGACCTACAGTACTGAAAGGTTAATTTTTTGGATTTAGTCAACTTTAAGGATGGGACTGGGATCTCTGTACCAATTTATTTTGCAACGCTACAGATTGCAATACTCTTATTGGCGAACAGCCTCATCATGTGATCAGAGCTATTCCGAAGGGCCAGTTCATCAGGACTAATAGAAATTGTAGCACAGTAGATGTTTATAGAGACAGAGCTGATGAGTTAGAAATCAGATTAAGAGAAAGGGGCTATTCGAGCAACACTATAGGGAAGGCCAGAGATGAAGTAGAAGCTTCAGATAGGAAGGATCTGCTGAAAGGGGGAGAGAGAGAAAAATATTGATATGTCAAAGAGTGATGTACAGACCTTTTTTGTTAGCACATTTAATGCACAGTCTAAAGAAATTTCAAATATTGTGAAAAAACACTGGCACATCGTGATTCAGGTTTAAGTAAACTATCAAAAGAAGGTCCAAAGATGGTGTACAGAAAAGGTACCAACCTGAAAGATCATTTAGTGTATTCGGTTCAGCCAGTACCTGAGCGGGATTGTATGTGGCTACCAAATAAAACATATGGTAGCCATTGCTGTGGTTAACTGTAAATTTTGTAGTATGGTTCAGAATACAAAAACCTTTAAACATCTCCTGACAAAGAGGGAATTTCCAGTCAGAGGATTTATGACTTACTCTTCATGTGGCCTAGTGTATATAGCCCACTGTAAGTGTGGGGCATTTTACATTGGGAAGAACAAATGGGCATTTAAAATCCATATAAGGGAACATAGTAGAGCAATAGAAAATAAAAATGTCAGAAATGCACTAGTGATGCACATTTTAAAAGCACGAAACTGCTCAGATCTGGCTTTGAATTTCAGGGACTCGAAAAACATGTAATGTCACTAAGGGGAGGTGATTTTTTTTTTTTTTTTATATAAGCACTTTTTCCTCCTACAACCTGCTGGCCCCGACCCTTCAGGGCATCCAAGGGGTCATCCTCCTACTACCTGCTCACCAGTACCTACCTCCCAGTCCCCCATGTAGCTTCAGCTTGCCCCCCTGAGCGGTGACAAGGTGAGGTCAGAACCCCCATAATCCTTAAGTTCATTGGACCTGGAGATGGTTGGTGAGCAGGGGCAAATTGGAGGCATGCCCCGGGAAGCCCGTCATCCTGGAGCTGACAGGTGTTTTTCCATTTTTCTCCCCAGCGCAATGTGAGCCCCTGACATCAAGGCGTTAGACGCAGACATCCTACTGCACATCTGGGTCATCTGTCCCCTTCTATTTTGGGGCTTGCAGTCCCCTGAGCCTCTGCCCGGAGTCTTACAAGTGTGGTGGGCACTGGCTCCCCCCCCCGGAGATGGCGAGCTGTCGTGGGACGCTCAAGCCATTCTCCCCACCCGGCTGACCCATCAGTGACCCCAGTCCATTCCCAAACCCAGGTCGCCGGCGTGTAGTGAGGTGTGGCGTCCAGCGCCTCAACCCTCACTGCCACCGGGCCGGCTAGAGGAGGTGATTTTGATAATCTTCTAAAACGTGAACAGTATTGGATCTTTGCTTTTAGAAGCATGGAAGGTGATGGTTTCAATGGTAAACTTGAAATTAAACCATTCCTTAAAAGTAGGCGATGAAATATATGTGGCCATATTTTATTGTGTATGAAGTTTTTTTGCATTTTTAATGCTTTGTGGTAATTATGCATTTTTTATAGGTTGCACTGGCACTAAGGAGTGGGTGTTCCTGATATTCTTATGGGCATTTAAAATATTTTTCATTGCCGTCTATGAGTGCCTAGATATTATAATTGGTTTGCACTCTACTGGACACCATTGTTTTTTTTAACTAAGATGAGGAGGTTATGATACCCCTTTATGACACTGTATGCAGAAACAATATTTTGTTAAGTGGTGGGCTTTGAACCATGCCTGCATGTCTAATCATGTATTTTTGAACACTGTCACTTTAATGGGGAGTTGTATTTAAGTAACAGGTAATAGCCTACATGCACACTTTTGAAAAAGCTTAGTGGAGTGATACATGTCAGGTGATGTGTAGTCAAGCTGGATGTTGAGCGGATGAAGGGTTATGGGGAACTGTTTGTTGTTTATACTGCCGTTTATGTCCGTGGTTTTGTATCCAATTTTTTTTGGCATATTTATGGATTAAAAGATTTAAGGATTTTCTTGTAACATCAGATAAGTCATGCTTAATACTAGATATTTGTAAATGCAGTACTATTACCTAAACTGATGTTTTTTCTTCTTTCTTTTAATTTTTCCCTTTTTTTCTTTCTCTCTTTTGGATGAGTTTGGTACCCTCTTTTGCTTTCTCCCCTTTCTCATTTCAGATGCGTCAGCGGCCTACTGCGCAGGGATGTACAATTGGCAGACGTAAGTAACGACAATATGTGCTGGTAATCCCCTGTCTATGCTGACCGCTTTTGTGTCACTCCCTGCCCCTTGAGTTTTCGCTTACTTATAGTTGGCACTGAAATTTCTCATTGCCATACCCCAGAGAGATGAAGCTACCAAGCCGGTGAATTCTGTAGGCTTCTATGTTGTTTTGACTATGGCAGTAAATCAATTAGCCATACCTACAGAGAATTTAAAACCGGTAGGGATTTAGAGGCATAGGGAGCTAATAGTGACTTATCTACACCTCCCTGTCACCGATAAGAGTGAGGATTGTGATCCCCCTTTTTTTTGTTGTTGTTGTGGTCATCATCTTTGCTATCCCCGGTTTTTTCTCCAGGTTGGATCTAAAGATACCCCTGTTTTCCTCTCCATGTAACAACACGCCTATGCAGGAAGCTGGCAGGTAGGAGTGTGACTAACCAATATCCTAATCCCTTACCCCTTGTACAGGCATTGGAAGTGCCTAGGGATCTCTTCTCTGAGTTCCCCCTACACAGTGAGATTTTCTCACGCTCGAGAGCCTGGGTAGCTCTCGCCTTTTGGAAGTTCTAGTTTAATAGTCCAGTTTATACTAATTCATTGTTAGTTATGATGGTTGTAGCCTGGTTGGCTCCACTCCGCCCTAAAGCCCCTGCTTCGCCTCGATGCAATGCGGCTTTGTTGTATGTTCTATTGATTGTTCTGCTTACATATGATAGTTGCCAGTTTCAAGGCAATCAGTTAATACCTGATAATTGTATTATATTTTTTCGAAAACTTCAATGTAACTCTGATAGTACAGTAACTCTTCGATTGTGTATAATTGAGTACTATTTCCGACCAATGGGGGTGGGAGGGCTCCCTGGGGACCGCACAAAACACCTCTTATAGGCCCGCTTTCATTGCAAGTCTTATTATGGAAGAGTCCCCTTTGAAATTAGTCTCTTGGAATGTTAATGGGCTTTTCACCCCTGTCAAGCGTGCCAGGGTCATCTCGCAGGTTAAGAAATCTAAAGCTGACATTATTTACCTGCAGGAGACCCATTTAAGTAATCTGGAGCATGCTAAGTTGGGGCAGATCTCGAAGGCGGAGGTATACGGTTCAACTTTTAGGGGTAAGAGGAGTGGTAACAATAATACCACACCATGTCTCCTGGCGGTTACAGTCCAAATGGATTGACCCAAATGGTAGGATGGTGTTACTCCGTGGGCTGTTGGAGGAGACGGAGGTTACCTTGGCTAATATCTATTTACCACCCGATTCCCTGACTACTGATATCAGAAGCCTGTTGGATAGAGTGGTGCAGTTTGCCAGGGGTATACTACTACTTGCAGGAGATTTTAATATACTCCCCAACCCTGAGAGAGACTCTTCCAATCTTCATGTCTCCTGGCGGTTACAGTCCAAATGGATTGACCCAAATGGTAGGATGGTGTTACTCCGTGGGCTGTTGGAGGAGACGGAGGTTACCTTGGCTAATATCTATTTACCACCCAATTCCCGGACTACTGATATCAGAAGCCTGTTGGATAGAGTGGTGCAGTTTGCCAGAGGTATACTACTACTTGTAGGAGATTTTAATATACTCCCCAACCCTGAGAGAGACTCTTCCAATCTTAATACCCCCAGAAAAACTCCACAACAAAGACTCCTGAACAGATTCATGGCTGAAGTGGGCCTGACAGATACTTTGCAGCATATGCACCCCTACTCAAGAAACTATACCCACTACTTGGCTGTACACCACACATATTCAAGAATCGATTTATGCTACACTCAAATAGAAAACTTAGATCGGCTGATAGACTGTCAAATCGGTGACACTGCCCTGTCAGACCATGCCCAAATCAGCAGCAGTTAGAAGCTGGGGTTACAGAAAAAGACAACCATGTGGCGACTAAACCCCACATATCTAAAATCTAAACAATTAAACGAATTCCTAGCTCATAAGATACCTGAAATAATTAATGACAACGCCGCCCCGGATACCCCTCCAGGTATCCTTTGGGATACCATAAAAACAGTGCTGAGGGGTCACCTCATTAAACACATATCCCAACTTATGAGGACTCGCAAACAGTACAAAACTAATCTGGAGGAAACTTTACATTTCCTGCAAACAGCACATAAACAAGGTGATAACTCTGTGATGCCACAGCTAAAGCAAGTTAAACAAGACCTAGATAGGTTGGCACTGCAACAGACAGAAATTTCTTTAACTTTTCTCCATCAGAGGTACTACGAAGTAGGACCTAGGGCCAATAGGCTACTGGCATATCAGGTTAGAAAGCAGAGGAAGTTTGCTGATGTTGCCACTATACGCCATCCCATAAATGGTAAACCCCAGAATAAGCTTAGTGATACAGTCGAGGCATTTACCACGTACTATTCAAACCTTTACACCCCAGATGGCCCTGCAGACCCAGAAAAGATAAGAGAATTCCTGCAATCTCTAGCCCTACCGAGGATCTCCCCAGAACAGGGGGAACAGTTGCTTGCTCCTATTACACTGCAGGAGCGAACGAATGCTTTGGCTCGCGCCAAAACAATGAAAGCCCCAGGACCCGACGGGTATGAAGCAGAATTTTATAAATCTGCACGAGATCTACTACTACCATCTCTCTTGAATGCCTGTAACTCTGTCTTGGAGGGGAATCCTCCTCCACCTACCTGGGCCTATGCCACAATTTCTGTCATTCTTAAGCCGGACAAAAAACCCCAACTTTGTGAATCATACCACCCAATTTCTGTTTTAAACTCAGACTATAAAATATTCATGGGGATAATAGCCCGAAAGTTAGAAGCTATACTTCCACAAATAGTACACAAAGACCACACCGGGTTTGTGGGAGGAGGAACCACCACTGATAAAGAGAACCTACCATATAATACATAAGATGCACACCTCTAACTACCCTGCAGCCTTAGTAAGCCTTGATGCTGAAAAGGCCTTTGACAGAGTTCTCTGGCCCTTTTTTATACTCGGTCATGGACTCCATGGGTCTCCCCCTGTCACTAATTCAAGTTATCACAAACATTTATTCATCCTCGAGGGCCTAGGTTCGGGTCTCTGGGCACCACTCAAGATCTTTCCAGCTGAGTAGAGGTACTAGACAGGGTTGCCCTCTCTCTCCCCTCCCGTTTGCTTTGTTTATTAAACCCTTAGCACAACTAGTCAGGCAATCCCGAGACCTACAGGGAATTGAGGTGGAGGGAGAGGAGCACCGTATAGCACTCTATGCAGACGATGTCCTCTTATACCTATGAAACCCAGAGATTTCGCTCCCGAAACTCAGTAAGTTGTTAGAACAATACGGGCAACTCTCTGGTTATAAAGTTAATATCTCGAAAACCAAAATTTTAACCTTTCATTATACACCGGATTCAGTAGTGCAGGAGCAATTCCCCTGTAAATGGGATTTAAGGAGGGTAAAATATCTGGGGGTTAATTTAACAAGGGACTTGAGGGACGCTTATAAGCAGAACTATGTCCCATTCACAGCGCAGTTGAAAGAGGATCTTGCCCACTGGAGAACACTCCCATTAGGCTTATCTAGGAAGATAGAGCTTATTCGAATGGTGACCCTGCCCAGGGCTCTATACCTCTTTAATAATATACCTGTTTCTTTGCCTAGATCTTTGTTTCTGGACTGGGAAAGGGCGATATCTAATTTTATTTGGGCTGGCTGTAAGCCTAGGGTTAAACTGAAATTCCTCACTAGGCCAAGGGTTATGGGAGGACTAGCACTTCCTGATTTATACAGGTACTATCAAAGCGGTGCATCTCATGCATGTGATGGCCAGACGGATCCTGATAAGCGACATGCATTGGATGGAGCTAGAGAAAGCAAACTCCCCAGATCTGAACTACTATACCTTACTATACTGGGCAACCGGGCCTTCAGCTCAGCACCGCACCCTACCTACAGAACTATAACATAGGGTGGCAGCCTGGTACCAAATTAGAAGGCAACTTTCTATTACTCCCTATATACCATTAATCTGCCCAATTGCAGTACTCCCAAATTTCCAACCTAGAATAATGGACCATGCATTTCAACAATGGGCCAAATATGACCTAAACTATCAGTTTCAAATTAAAACAAGAGGAATTTTTACTACATTTCAGGATTTACAGGAGAAATTTGGACTCCCAAACTCCCATTATTACAGATATTTACAATTAAGGCATTACTATGAAGCCTTACCACCCACAGTTCGCAGTCCAGAATGTCTGCCTCCCTTGATGGTTAGCTTGCAACAACTATCTGCCTCTCCAGGTCAGAGGCATCTGATATCTACTCTCTATCGAGCCCTGATGTCGACGTCTATACGAACCCTGGTGGATACCCATGAGAAGTGGCAGCATGAACTAGGTTCCCCCATAGAAATAAAACTATGGGAACGGGCTTGTTGGCAGATTTCGCATACATCTTGCTCTCACCAATGGCGAGAATTTGCATGGAAATTTTTGGTCCGTTACTTTTATACCCCGGAGATTACTAGTCATTACACCCCAGGTCACTCAGCTGCTTGTTGGAGATCATGTGGGGAAACTAAAGCCCATCTCACGCATGTGGTATACTCATGCCCCAGACTGCGGTCATTCATCCACAACTTGCAGCTAGAGCTCCAGGAAATATTCAGTGAACCTATACAGCTGACTCTGCAGGTATTTATCCTGTCAATGCTCCCCAAAAACCTCAGAGACTGGGGTGTCTGGTATTTGTTGACTATCCTCCTCGCGGCAGGGAAGAAGGCCATCACTAAAAGGTGGTCCACCTCTAACATTCCTACAATAAGGGACTGGTGGTCTATCACTAGGCAGATTTACCAAATGGAAAAGTTAACATATAGATTAAATGATAGGGAGGAGAAATTTAGAGCCAGATGGAACAGATGACTCCTGTACTACATGCTCAGAGATAGGACCTTTGTTCCATAGCTTAATGTTGGCTACTCTCGTCCCTGCTGCTCCCATTATCCCCCCTTCATCTTCATTGTTTCTTCCTGTCTCCTCCTCCAGCCCTCCTCCTCCCTTAATTTGCATTCAGTATTGAGGTGTGCGTGGCCTTAGGGGGGGCTTCCCCCTTCCTGACCCCCTAACTCTCACCTCCCTCGGAGATCCTTCGATTTGATATGATAAAGTGAACCACTCTAGGGTACTCTTCTGACCTACCCATTGCCTCTCCTGATATATAGGGCCCAAATTGTAAGTATAGTGAATTTAAGTATTCTGTTTTCTTTGTACCAAGGGATTCTCCAGGGCTCATGTGAATAAGGATTCTCAGTAGGTCTGGAATATGTTTAAGAACAACCCTTTTAGGGAATCAATCTTAATATACTGTACCTGCAAGATATCTGTAAGTACACTGCTTTGATTCCTTTTAGTACTGTATAGGACAATCGAATGTAATGAAATGAAATTAAAAACAAATAAAGATGAAAATAAAAAAAAAAAAAGATTTAAGGATTAAGCACTATTTCCTTGGTGAGTGACCTTATGCATGGACTGTTTTGATGAAATGCAGCAGTTTGAAAAGTGGGAAGTTACACTAATTCAGTGTCCTTTGGTTGGTGCCGGTCCCCGTGGCCTCTTGCCTGAACTCTGTTATACGGCTTTATGACCTGGCATGACAGCTCCTTGGCGTGGCATAGCTCTTTTCTGCCATGCACATATACTATCTGTATAGAACTCAGATACATGTTATACTGACCAAAATTTACTCATTGCTGCGTCAGATCATGAACATTAAGAACAACCTATATAACACAATAACGAGCATTTAATGTACTTGTAACCGAAAGTTACTAATAAAAAGCTAATTCTGTAAAGACTGTGTATAACATAGGTTTTTAAAAAGGGGGAGTTTCCTTTTTCCATTACCTGCCCTCCATGATGAGACTTCACACTATGAACAATATTTAAGATAATTTGCAATAGCAGACGCCTTTTAAAAAGCATCACTCCAGATGTGAAATCATCAGGCAGTGCAAATACGGGGCGGGGGGGTCTCCACTGTTCCTGGACTGAACTGCATGTTTGCTTCATTTTGCACCAGTCGGAAGTAGTTTTCAGACAATCTTTTTGCACAAAGTGAATGCCTACAGCATGCTGAAATTAAGATGAAATACACATAAAACATGAACCCTATAATGTGGTCTTTGAAGGAGGTGAGTAATAGGATTCTTCTATTTGGCTCCCCAGAAATCGAAGCTTTTGCTGGCTAAGGTAGAACAATGCCTGAAAAGAGGCATTCTTAGGAGATCTGGAGGGTATGAATGACAGTATATTTTGTGATACTAGAGTCAAACCCATTATTTAGGTGAGACTCATCCTCCGCATCCCCTTCATCATCCAGAATGTCTGTATTATACATTGTGGCGAGCTGCACCTCTGCTAGTCCTTATTTGTAGATATTATTCTGTTGTATTTGTTTTTCTTGTAATTCTGTCGTATATGTACATGCTAGCATCAGCACAAGGCACACAGAGGAAAGACTGGATTTAAAAAAAAAAAGTTTTGACCTACTAGACAGCCTTGCTTGCAGAAATTTGACAAGTTCTTGTCAAAAGCTTTGGGGATGCATGATCAAGGGGGTATTTCCAATAGGAACTGACCAAGGGAACCAAAAGTAATAAATCACATGTACAGTCATAAACCTTACAGGGTCTTCCTCGTAACAAGCCAGTTCAAAAAAGCCCAAGGTGTTTTAGCAAGGATTTGATCAGCAGATAACCATTCTAACACGACAGTGTGAATTTTATCTTACGGGTGCCAACTGTCTACAGGTGACTTCAAAGGCTATACCACAATGCCAGGATTTGATTTTGGGAAATAGCACAACATTGCCATCTCCTGGCCAAACAGAGTAGTTGGTCTGATAAATCAATCGATCAATCAAAATCTTTATTTATCCAGGCGAACATCATTAAGCAGAGCTCTTTTGCAAGATTGACCTGGTTAGAACAAGGTCAGGGTATCATTCAACATAAAAAAACATGCAAATACATGTATGTAAGTATGTAGACACATTCATATTGATGCAATATATGTGATTCAATGATAAAGGAAGAACCATAACAGAAGAGGATCCAAATTACAAGGGGTCAGGTCCACCACTGATAACTTAATTACATAAATACAACTTCATATAATCCATGTTCACTGTAGAGAAATACCAGCTAGACCAATTACCGGGGGCAATCACAGGGACCAGCCATGAAGATGGCATAAGGGAACCACCAACCAATGGCAGATGGGGGTACCAGGAGGGGTATGTAATGTATGAATAAAGAATAACCTGGTAAGATGTGTAGTCCCATGGATAGAATAAAATAGAGGCGGTGGCGGGGGCCTACAGGGAGGGGGAAGGGGGCGGTAGGAATATTATAGTTTGATTGCATGTAAATGGTGGAAATATCCTGTAAGGTTGTGAAAAAAAAAAAGGCTGGATAAAGCGGGAAAGTAGGCCAGCATCAAGAAGGAGGACAGAGTCATCACAAATGTTATAGGTTAGCATGATGACAGACCAGGGTCAAGGAAAAAAGGAAAAAACATTTTAACAGGGCAGTGTGAATTTTATCTTATGGGTGCCAACCGTCTACAGGGGACTTCAAAGGCTAGACTATAATGCCAGGATTTGATTTTTGGAAATGGCGCAACAGTGCCATCTCCAATAGAGTAGTGACTCATATATATATATATATATATATATATATATATATATATATATATATATATATATATATATACATACACACACACACACACACACACACACACACACTACTGTCTTTGGGACTGGCATAACTACGGACACAGCAAGATTACAGAAGTGTATTTAAACCCCTAACTCAGGGCATTTACACACTTTCATCTGTACTTCACCTGGCACACAGAAAACAAAACTGCTGTGGCTACAAGGACTTAAAGAAACTGAAAACTTTCATCTCTTTTTCTGGACTGTAATTCATTGTAAATATAAGGCAGACTTTTTATCTAGCAGTTTTTAGTGCGGTTCACTCTACATTGTTCTATTTTTGTTTCTTATATTGTAACCTAAATTAGTAAATGTCCTCTTTTAGCTGTAACTGCATTTAATTATTTTAGTAAAAACTTTTGCTTTTCTAAAGAAATTCTGCCTGTGTGAGTTTCCTTATATTATTAATAATCTGTTACAACTGTTTCTTGATTAGAGGGGCCACCATAAACAACAAAATTGAGAAAAGGTCTGTAAAAGGGACATCTGGAAGGATAGAGAGAACATCAGAATCTCATACGAGCCTGCAGGGATTTTGAACCAGGCTGTTGAATGTCCTGCAGAGAGAAGGCCACATCAGGCTTTTACACTGCTACCCCAAAGAAATTGTGATACAAGGCTCGAGACTGGTACTGTGCCCTTATCCAGAGCTAGACGGATGCCCAGGATCCTCGTGGCAGAGGTGCAGTCGTGACCTTGGCAAGCATTCTAAAGGACAAGGAGGATATCCTGTTCTCCCCCTCCCTGTCATGGATTGCACTTAGGGGAGGGCACTGTAAGCTCAGTGGACCTTGACCCTCAGGCGTGGGTTCATGACATAGTCTTCATCCTTATAATCACGGTAAGGATGAAGAAGAGGAGCCACATGCTGGATCACAGGCTGTAGTGGCAGTAGCAGTGACTTTTTACAGGGTGCCCTTCCCTGGAGGCTCAGGGTGCCATACAGCAAGACAGGCAAATAAAAATTACAAAATAAATTAATGACATTGAAGCTATTTACTGTACTTTGTTGTTATTTAAGTCATTACAATTAAATATTTTATTGCAGCAGATGCATCAAGAACAGCACTCAGGTACCAAGATGTAAGTCTCCGAAAGCCTATCTAAACAAGTAAGCCTTCAATCTTCTTTTGAAGGCCTCCACAGAGGAGGTTTCCCTCATTCCCCTAGGCCTGGCTTTCCACTGCAAAGGGAAAGCAAACTCAATTGCACAATCCCCAGAGGGCTTCAGCTGGGCCCTTAGGACAGAAAGGAGACCCTTATAGGAGAAGCAAAGTGGGCACGATGACTGTAGAGAATTCAGAAGATCTGACAAGACAGCCATGTAGGGCTTTATAGGTTAGTAAATCAACCTTGAAGGCAATATGCTACTTTACAGGCAGCCAGTGCAGATCACGCAGGGCCAGGGTCACACGACTAAACCTCAAAAGGCCAGTTAGTAACCTGGCTGCTGCATTCTGCACCAGCTGTAAACTTTGTAGGGTACTTCCACTAATCCCGAGGTACAGTGCATTACAGTCCAGCCTGGATGTCACAAAAGCAGGTACCAGTGTTAGCAGATCTTCAGAAGGGATAACGGACTTAATCTGGCTGATGTTCCTAAGGTGGTTAAAGCCACTACTAACAGCTGCCTCCTGAGCCTACAGTGTTAGCCGATTATCAAAAACAACTCCCAGATTTTTCACCTTTGCACAAGCCAGCAGCCTGGATGACCTGAGCTAAAGTCCTGTCTCTCTGATGACTACTTCTGCCACCCACCCCGACCCAGCTCAGACACTAGTACCTCAGTCGTGTCCAGGTTAAGTCCCAGCCAACTAGATTCCAACAATCTCTGAATCGCAGACAGGCACAAATTCAACACCCCAACAGTCAGATGTCCTAGGTGCAAAAGACAGGTACAACTGGGCATCGTCCACATAACAGTGGAAACAGACTGTACTGTCAAATGGTCCTCCTGGGGCAGCTTGTACACTATGAACATCATAAGTAAGAGAATTGAACCTAGATGCATGCCACAGAGAAAGGGCACTGGGGATGTGAATGTACCCATCACCACTCTGCATCCTATCCCATGGAATGACTCAAACCAACAAATGACAGTACCAGTGAGACCTCCATACTCCCTCAGCTGATCCAACAGCAGCCCATGGTCCACAGTGTCAAATGCTGAGGACAGATCGAGAAGAAAGAGAACGGACGATTCACCACATCTCTAGCCTTCAGGAGGTCCTTATGCACCCTGATCAATATCAACTCAGTGCTATGCCTCAATCTAAAATCAGATTGGAAGGGATCATAGATAATGTGAGCTACTGTATGAAGAGCATCTCAAGCTGTAGTGCCACTACCATTTCAATAACCTTAGCTATAAAAGGTAGGTTAGTGACAGGAAGGTAATTCAATAGAACATCCAGGTCCAATGTGGTTTCTTCAGAAGGGGTCAAACTAGTGCATTCTTCAATGCTCCTGGGAAGACCCTCTCTGAAGGGGATCATAGAATTATTTCAAGAAACACCAACTTGAGAAAAACCATGCAACTCACTAGTAGACACATGGGCCTGGGTCAAGTTTACAAAATGTGGGTCCAACACCTCACAGGCCTCTTCCATCACAATCGCAAAAACTCTTCCCCAAGACACCAGAGTGCATTCACGCAGTGCAGTCTGAATTCCGCTGGGTTGTGACAGTCAATTTGGAGACAGTGAGCCTGAACAGAGGACACTTTCTGAGAAAAATCAAGCAAACTGTTTGCACTTAGCAGATGAACTTGCTCTTACTAGTTGAATACAGGTTGGGTTTAATAACCTGTCCACAGTATGGAATAGCTGACTTGGTCGATTCCTCCCAGCTACAATCTCCCTGGACAGGAATACCGATTTCTTACAAGAAACTGCCCTTAGATATTCACCATAGTGACTTATCAAAGCCAGCTTGTCCTCCTGGGCCTGGACCTTCTCCAACAGTGCTCTAATCTCTGATCCCTAGTTTTCAACTGCCTAAGCTCACCATCGAGCCATGATGAACCTAAACATGAGATCTTTAGGTGATAAAGAGACAGGGAAGGTGGTCCTCTAGGCACCTACTGATTTAAAGACTATATCTACCCTGCTGTTGCTGACAACAAGGGTGTCAACAGCAGGGTAGGCAAAAGTCTACAAATCAGCTGAGAAAAGCATACCCAAAATTGCTGCATAAACATCGATGGTGTCAGTCAGAGTAGAAGATTGTGATGACTGGGCAAGGTCCGATGACTTGATAGCAATACGCTATAGTCCTGTAACAGTACCCAAGCTGGAATCTGCACCAGACCTTGGTATCACAACCATAGTTGGAACAACAATGGAGGTCAATGAAGTGGCCTTAGAATTATCCTCTTGAGGTACCAATGGAAACTGAGACCTGAGGGAACAGGAATGAAATGATGCTCTGCAGAGGATGACATTAGAGTCTTATACTTCAGTGAATGGTGCCTCTCCTTGGAAGGAGACAGTGTAGCCAAATGACAAGGATACTGACAAGGCAATGCTGGATCTGAAGATCGATAAGGGGGACTCCAGTTCAGTAGCTGAACAGATGCAAGCTTGGCATACTCTCATGCAATGCACATAAAATATAAAGCTTGTAGTGTGGTCCTTGAAGAGGGTAAGTGCCCCAATTGTTCTTATACTGGGCTCACTAGAAAACTGTAGCTTTTGCTGGTCAAAGGTAGAACAATGTCTGAAAAGTGGCACCCTTAGGAGACCAGGGGGAGGGAGGGGGGTATAAACAAAAGTGTCTTTACTACCAGAGGAGGCTGTGGAACTCGAGTCAAACCCAAGACTTAGGTGAGACACATCTTCCTCATTCCCTTCCTCATCATCCAGAATGTCTGGATTATACTCTTCTCATCATCAAGGTAAGGAAGGAGAAGAGAAACCACATTCTGGATTACAGGCTGTTGTGGTAAAGAGATCGGGTAGGTGGTCCACTAGGCACTTGCTAAACTAGAGACTGCTGCCTACACTGCTGTTGCCAATGACAAGGGCATCAATAACAGGGTAGGCAATAGCCTCCAGATCAGCTCAGAGAGCACAGTCAACATTGTTGCATAAGCATCGATGGTACTGGTCAGAATAGAAGACTGCGATGACGAGGCAGGGCCCAGTGACATACTAACAATAAGTTAAAATCCTGTAACAGTACCCAAGCTGGAGCCTGCACCAGACCTTGGTATCACGACCATGGTTGGGACAACAATGGAGGTCAGTGAAGTGATCTTAGAAGTACCCTCATGAGGTCAGAAACTAGGAAGAGGAGGAATGGTGATGATGCATAGCAGAGAATGACAGAGTTTTATCCTTCAATGAATGGTGCTTCTCTTTGGAAGGAGACAATGTAGCTGAATGAGAAGGATGTGGACACAGAAATGCTGGTTTTGAAGACTGAGCAGGGGAGCGAAGCTCAGTAGCAGAAGCTGCAAGCTTGGCATGCTTCCACTTTTGAATACTGTTTTCTAATGACTTTTTATGGTGTCTCCTTCTGGCTTGGTTGAGTTACAGTCCAGGCTATATAGGTGCCACTGACATGCATGTCAATGTAGGCAGCCCTGGCTAGGCAAAAGTTTGAATGGTCCAGACACTGATGGCTTACAGTTCAGTATGTGTGGCACTATGGAAGGAGATCTCCTCAAAGAAGATCCACTGGTGAAGTATATTATAGACGGATTTCCCATATTTTCACAAAACTATTGGGAGGTGTCAGGTTCTTAATACACCATGTGGACATATATATATATAGGCTATATAAATCTGCCCTGAAGAAGACTTAACTCATTGCCTCCACAGGAGCTCCCTGAAGTTGCACCACCTGTCTCTTGTATACTGTTAACAGTAAATACTGGGCCTTTCTAAGCAAAATCAAGCTATAATCAGCATGCCACAAACAAATCCTAATAGCTCGAGAACTGTAAGTGCTAGACAAAAAGTATAAGTGGCAAAGTTATTCAGCACAAAATTACCTTTCCAATGGTGGTATGCAAATAATAATATGTAATTTTTTTTTCTATGCTGGTTGAAACAGCAAAAAAAAAATATATTTTTTCACCAAAACAGGCAACATAAGCCATACACACCATACCATAAACAAACGTGAATAAATCCTAAAGTATACATGATATACACAAACTATCAGTGGCAAAGTTGTGCAGCACAAAATTACCTTTCCAATGGTAGTATTCAAATAATATGTAATTTTGTTTTTTTCTTATGCTGGATGAAACAGCAAAAAAACATATTTTTTTTTCCACTAAAACAGGCAACATAAGCCATACACCATACCATAAACAAATGCAAATAACTCCTAAAGTATACGTGATACACACAAAATATCAGTCACAAAGTTATTCAGCATACAATTACCGTTCCGACGGTGCTATGCAGTCAAATATATATTATATTCTGTTACACTATATATTAAAATATGTAAGTGACTTCTCCAGATGTTACAAGGGCACACTGGGAGTCAGCAGCAGACTTCTGCAGATGCCCTCAGGACACACCAGTGTATTTTACTGATGACTACAGGCATCTGCTAGGAGACGATGAGTTAAGGATGAGATTTTTTTTAATTTATTTGGAATGTTTGACTGTAAAAAAAGCACACTGAGCAGAACCTCTTTTACACGTGCAACGCAAGAGATAATTAATCACAGAAGGATTATCTGACTTGCTCAGGGACACTCAACATGCAAGCAAGAGTCAAATTCATGTCTGCTGGGTCTCCAGGTTTGCAGCTCTTTGCTCTAACCACTAGGCTATACTACCTACCATAACACAAACAAAAAAAAAATGCAGGACACGTCAGCTAAGTTTTAATATAAAAATTTTTGAGAAGCCAAAGACGCAGAAAACACCCTACGTAGCACTCTACATATGGGTCTTCATTCATATGTTGTTTCTGCATCTTTGGGCTTTGGCTCCTCAATAAATTATATTAAAATTTTACCAGCATGTGCTGAGTTTTTTTATATTTGTCAAGTTTTGCCTTTGGTGGCTTGTAATTGCAGCACCTTTAGAGACAGGAGTGCACTATTTCTTCATTTTACATATACCGCCTACCATGTTGGCAAACTTCTGACCACTTTTGGTCACTCCTTGGAGCAAATCAAACAACTCATGCAAATGACATGCTGATAAATGGCACACACTGCAATAATCCTACTACGATAGCCAACTCTTTTAACCACAATTTCTCGGACCTCTCCAGTTACCTGGTTCACTCCAAAAATACTCACGTCCCTATGCACAACTAGAACGTGAAATCTCATTTCACACATCCCCCCTTCAGGTTCCAGAATATTACAAAATCTGAAGTTCTGAGGCTTCTCCTCTCTGCCCCAGACCATACCAGTGTAGGGTCAGATGGGCTGGAGCCCAGGCTTCTAAAGATCGCCGCTCCGTTTATAGTCTCTCCTCTCACCAAAATCTTCAATCTATCTCTGCGTCACGGCTCAGTCCCCAATATCTGGAAAATTGCCAGAGTTATTCCTATTCCAAACAAGAGTGATCCCAAACTAATCTCGAACTACCGTCCTATAGCTATCCTCTCCCTCCTTAGCAATATCCTTGAAAAACTAGTGGCAACCCAAACTCTTGACTATCTGCAGCAGCATAGCCTTTTGTCTAGCTCTCAACACGGTTTCCATAAGGGGCACAGTACGACTACTGCCCTCCTTAAACTCACCAGTGATATCTTGTCTGCCATGGACTCTGGCCTGCTGACTGATGCTATCTTCATTGACTTAACCAAAGCTTTTGACCTGGTAGACCATACCCTCCTCCTTTCCAAACTTCGCTCCCTCGACTTCTCTACCGATGTAGTAGACTGGTTTGACAGTTACCTGTCCGGTAGACAGCAGACTGTTGTTTTCAATTCCGCCTCTTCTGATCCCTCATCTATTCAAGTTGGAGTGCCCCAGGGTTCCATACTTGGCCCCTTGCTCTTCTCCATCTTCATAAATGACCTTCCGCTGCTTGCTTCAACCTGCTCTACCCTCCTTTATGCGGACGACCTAGTAATTTATCACAGTGGAAGGAACCCACCTGATGTCAATCAACCTCTTAACTCTGACTTCATGTCCATTCAGTCATGGCTGATAGAGAATAAACTTGTTCTCAACATTAGTAAGACGCATTCTATGCTCTTTGGATTGCCCGCCAAACTCAAAGCAAACCCCGATGCCCTAAAAATCACCTGTACTAATGGCTCTTCACTAAATAGTACCAAATCCTTCAAATACCTGGGCATCACTCTGGACGAATCCCTCAACTTTGAACTACACATAACCAATACCTGTAAATCGGTAAATGCAAAATTAGGTGGTGCCTATCGTACCAGTTATGCCCTTACCCCCTCGGCTAAACTTGCTGTGGCTCAAGGCTTTCTACTCCCCGCCCTGACTTATGGATCAGTCACGTATCTATCCACCTCTAAATCCTCCCTCCACAGGTGGGACACCACCTATAACAATACTTGCCGGTATGCATCGGCATCACCTCGCTTCACACACCATTGCCAACTCTATTCAGACCTTAGCTGGCCTTGCCCCTCTGGCGTTCGGCTCCAATCCCTTGGGTCTCTCATTGATAACATAGTCCGCACTGGCACTCTGTCTTCTCTTGCTTGTCTGGTCCACTCTCAACCTCAGTCCTACGAGCTCCGGTCTGCTGATCTAGCCCCATATCACATTCCCAGATGTAAAATCAACATGGGCTCGCACGCCTTTGCTCATATGGCCCCAAAATACTGGAACCCGCTACCTCCACATATTCATGGAGCGCCTACCCATGCCAGTTTTAAAACTCGGCACCTGGAACATCTACTATCCATCAGCCAATACACCTGCTTTAACCCACCTTAGACTTCAGCATTCTCCCCTCTCTCACCACAATACTTTCCTCTACTACGTCCCTCTCTCCTCCTCATCTACCCATCTCTCCTCCCCTCACCCCTCTCTCTCTCTCTAAACCCTTCCCTCTCTCTTATCATTTTACCCTCATTTTGGGCACTTACTGCACTTTGTTTTGTATAAACCTTTTGTTGCTAATGCCGGTTTCACTCACCATGTAACTCTAGTTGTTTATGTTACCTAAATGTATCCTCCAGTTTTGCCTCCATTGTAACACTCCCCTATATACTCCTAATGTGTGCGGATTTTTGAGTTTATTGTTCCAGCTGTTGTTACTGTCTGCATTCCTCACTGTGTTCCACCAATTTCATGTGCTGCGTCACACGTCTGCTTCATTTTGTGTGTTCTAAACTGTCTTCTTCCGGGTCATGCCTGAAAATAGGCATTGCTATGCCTAGTGCACTCACCCGGTTACCAAAAGCAAATAAATAAATATAACAGTGTTAGATGTTTTTAGCAAGTGTGACCATTTTGCTTTGTCATGGTATTTTGTTTTTAGTAACAGTAGTTTGCAGATTCAAGAAAATATTCCATTTCATGAAATGGTAGATGGCACTTGGGCTAAAATACACAGTACAACAACACACTAATACAATCAGTTCTAATACTGACCTGACCAAGTTAAAAAATGCAGAGCTTCTGAACTAGCATACAGTCCACATGCTTGTGCACTAAAATCACCCTACTAGCCAACAGGGACTTAAAGTTTATATAATTCTGCAAAAGAAACACATGGCATGCTCAGGCCTTCCTACAGAACTTTTTCCATTTTCATCACGGAACAGGTAAGGAGTTTGTATCTCAGTTGCAACAAACCTGACCAACTATTGAAAAAACTGAATCTTGCAGTCCGAGTTTTCTGCTCAAGTAGGTGGTTTTAAACTGGCTCTTACATAACGCAGTCGTGACAATAAATGGCATCAGTGATCCCCTGCTTTCTCTTTGGGGTCATGTAGGGGTGGCTCCTCCAGATTCTCCTTATACCCATCCAATCCTACCCCACACAATCCCCTTGGGGTTAAATACCTGCCGAACACTGGTTCACTAACTAACACCATGATTCATGCACACTCCCCAGTGAACTGTACTCCACAAGACAAAGGTCTACCTACCTGACCTGGTACAGTAGCTGCAACCAAGGATCGCAGGCCCATTGGGATCCCAGGCAGAAAGGCTGAATTCCAGAGATGCCAGGATTTATCAATCCCTTGTTCAGCCTCCCTCTTATCTGGAATTCTGCTCCATTACCTGTTCCAGAGTGGCTTCCTTGCCATGTATACCACTAGCATGCCACCCTATCCCCCCCCGGCTGGCAACAGCCAGCACTCCATTCCCATCCCCCGACTGAGGCCTGCTTGGGCATCTGGCCAGGAATGTGGAAGGGAGCTTCCTGCTCAGCTGGGGGAAGGAGGAAGAGCCATAAAGCAGTGGTGACAATCTGGCATCTAGTGATGCAACAGAAGTCTTAGTCTTTATCCCTAGGGATTTCCAAGTATTCCTTCCCCCACCTGCTCCTTGAACCCATAGACAAACAAGATCCGACCCACTGAAGCTATGCTGCTGGCCCCTGTACATACAGACCTGAGGGCAGGCAATGGACCGGAGCACTCCCTCTTCCCTACCTGCTCCCCAGGACCCATGGACAAATAAACAAGATCCGGCCCACTGAAGCTGAGCTGCTGGCCCCTGCATATATGGCTCTCAGGGCAGACAATGGATTGCAGCCCTCCCTCACCCCACCTGCTCACAGGACCCACGGTTAACAAAGTACTGCACCTTCAGGAGCTCTCCACAGGCATGCAGTGCCATCTTGGGAAACTTGAACTCTGGACCATGTGTCCCCCTTGACTGTGGGTCTGCATACTTTTGTTTGTTTTATCTGCCAGTATTTAGCATCTTTTAGGTGTTTTTCTTGTTTTGTTTCTGACAGTTATTAGCGTATTTTAGGTGTTTCTATTAGTGTTTCAATGTGCACCTTTTATGCCATGTTCTGAATTCATAGCATCATAGTTATACAGTGATCAAGTTACATAGAGAGTATATAGTGCAGCTGGGCTGCTATCGATTTCATAGTATTACTTGTTCTGCATTTTTTGGCAATTTTGTGCTCATGTTAAATACACTGTAAAGTGCAGCTGGGCTGCCACTGCCTCTGTGTCACTAGCTCGGTTTAGATTATGTACTTTCCCTGGATATAAACAAACAGAAACGAACAAACTTCTGCAAAAGTGAACCTCAGTTGGTGGCTTAGAAGCTTATTTTTAATTCTACCTTCACTGGGTGCAGACTGTTGTTGAGCGTTCCCCCCCCCCCCCCGGAAAGGATTGCATTACCAAGCATGCCCATTTGTCTGCTAAACTAAATATCTGTTCTTCCCTCAGCCCCAGCCGACTGAAGCTGTGCTGCTGCCCCTGCCACACACAGCTTTGAGGGCAGACCGGATCCTGCCCACCCTCCCTCCTCCTACCTGCTCCCCAAGACCCATGGCCAAATAAACAAGATCCAGCCAACTGACGCTGCATTGCTGGCCCCTGCACATATGGCTCCAAGTGCAGACAATGGACCGGAGCCCTCCCTTCCCCCTACCTGCTCCCCAGGACCCATGGACAAAAACAAACTCCGGACTACTGAAGCTGCACTGCTGGCCCCTGCACATACAGCTCCGAGGGCAGACAACGGACCGGAGCCCTGCCTGCCCCTATCTGCTCCCCAGGACCCATGGACAAATAAACAAGATATTGCACCTTCAGGAGCTCTCTAAAGGTGTGTGGCGCCATCTTAGGAAACTTGAACTCTGAACACTAGACCACGTGACCCCCTTGATTTTGAGTCAAAGTACTTGTGTTGATTGTTTTATCTGCCAGTATTTAGCATCTTTTAGTTGTTTTTCTCATTTTTTTTCTGCCAGTTATTAGCGTCTTTTAGGTGTTTTTATTAGTGTTTCAATGTGCATCTTTTATGCCATGCTCTGAGTTCATAGCATCATAGCGATACAATGATCAAGTTACATAGAGGTTATATAGTGCAGTTGGGATGCTATCGATTTCATTGTATTACTTGCTCTGCATTTTCGGCTATTTTGTGCTTATGTTAAATACACTGTAAAGTGCAGCTGGACTGCCACTGCCTCAGTGCCACTAGGTCGGTTTATATTATGTACTTCCCCCGATATAAACAAACTTCTGCAAAAGTGAACCTCAGTTGGTGGCTTACAGGCTTATTTTCAATTCTACTTGCATTGCATGCAGACTGTCGTGGAGCATTCTCCCCACTCCCTCTCCACAGGAGTGGACTGGATTACTAAGCCTACCCCTTTGTCTGCTAAACTAAATATTTTCTCTTTCCCCAGCTCCGGCCTGCTGAAGCTGTGCTGCTGGCCAAAGCACATATGGCTCTTAGGGTAGAAAACTGACTGGAGCCCTCCCTCCCCCCACCTGATCCCCAGGACCCACAGACAAACAAGGTATTGCGCCTTCAGAAGCTCTCTACAGGCATGCAGCACCATCTTGGGAAACAAACTCTGGAGCCACTAGTCTCACCCTGCCTACCCGTCCCAACCACCCTCCTGCCCAGGGGAGTTGCTCCTTTCATTGACCAGTACAGCTGTTTGTGAGTAAAAAGCAATCAACTGAGTTCTGCACCCCTCCCCATCTGAAACTTGGTAGGTTCCAACTCTGTCCTGTTCCTCCCCCCATCTCATTCTTCCCTGTTGATCCTCGTAACCTCGCCTGATAAGTTAACAATGAACTGACTCTTGGACCAACGATCCCAAGCTTTGGGATGAGAAACTGAAACTATCCTCTACACTACAGCCGTGTCTGTTGACTTTCAAATGGTCATGATGTACAGTATGAAGACATAACCTCCGCAAAAACCTGCAAATCACTGATTGCCCCAAACAGGGGGCTGTTAGGCTCTACTGTATTCCTATTACTATCGCGGTTTCTCCTATTCTCATGTGACACATGCAGTATCATCCTCTCAAACTTCAATTTCATTTTTTAAAATGCGTAAATCAGAATACCTAAGCGCTTGTACAAAAGATAAAAAGATGCAGCACAAAAATTTCATATTACAGTATCAGCAATTTAAAATAAAATACAACACAAATAATTAACAATCCTTCATTCATATTCCGGGAAGGTGAGCTTGAATAAGCAGGTTTTCAAAGTCGACAAAGCTCTTCATGGTCAGGCACTCCCTTACCGAATGAGGTAGAGAATTCCACAGGGTCGGGGCCACAAATGCCCTTGCACCTGATGTCTTAAGTCGGACCCTGGGAATCTCCAGGAATCCCTCGTCGGTGGAATGGAGGGGGCGATGAGGACAGATGAGTTCTTGTAGATAGCACAGACCCTGTTCATGTAGGGCATTATAGGTCAGCAAACCAACCTTAAAGGTGATTTGCCACTGAACGGGCAGCCAGTGCAGTCCGCAGAGAACAGGTGTGACATGACAATATCAAGGTAAGTCAGTCAACAACCTGGCTGCTGCATTCTGCACCAGCTGCAAGTGGCAAATATCAACCCCCGGAAGCCCTAGGTAAATGGAGTTGCAGTAATCAAGAAGCAAGGTCACAAAGGCATGGACCAGAGTTGAAAGGTAATCGGGTGGGATCAGGTGTTTTATTCGGGCAATATTCCTCAGATAGTAAAAAGAGGATTTGACGATGGCCAACATCTGTGATTTAAGTGCTAACCCTTAATCAAAAATAATGCCCAGATTATGCACCAGATCCAAGGTCAACAGCTGGCTGCCCCCAAGCCAAAGCCTGGAAGGCTGGCCAGCCAGTTGCCCCTCAACCCGGCATCCTGGGTCCACAGCCAGCACCCTGTTCTCGTTCGGGTTTAGCTTCAACCAACTTGCACTCATCCAGTCCTGGATCTCAGTGAGGCACTTGTTAAATACCAAGACAGAATCATCCTGCCTGGGCACAAAGGACATGTAGAGCTGAGTATCATCCGCATAGCAGAAAAAAACTCAGCCCATACCACCTCACAATGTCCCCCAATGGCAGCATGTACACCGTGAACAACATGGGTGACAACACAGAGTCCCGAGGGACCCCACACAGCAGAGAGACCGGGTCAGAAGAATAAATACCCGACACCACTCTCTGAAACCTGCCAGTGAGGTACGAATGGAACCATCTGAGGACTGTACCCGACAGTCCACAGATGACCCTCAAGCACTCTAGAAGCACATCATGGTCCATGGTGCCAAATGCTGCAGAGAGATCAAGGAGAACCAAGATGGCACGGGTCCTCCGATTTCTCACCATAAGGAGATCACAGAGTACCTGGACAAGCGCCGTCTAGTACTATGCCTCTTCCTAAATCCCAACTGGAGAGAATCATAGATCTCGTAGATAGTAAGATGATCCTCCAGCTGCAGCGTGACCGCCTTCTCTATAACCTTTCCTACAAACATAAAATTAGAGAAAGGTCTGTAGTTGGTGAGACAGCTGTGGTCAAGAGAGGATTTCTTAAGGAGGGGTGTCATCATTGCCTCCTTCATGGTGTCCGGAAACACGCTCGTCTCTAAAGAACACTCGATTGTCTCTGCTAGGACTGGGCCAATGACCTCAACACACCCCACAAGGACGGGAGTTGGACCCGGATCCAAACCACAGTACATCGGGCGCAAACTCTGGATGATCTTCACATCATCCGTGATCGCCAACTGATCAAAATCCAACCAAACAAACCAAGGAGCCACAACCTCCCACTGATCATCGCAGTCCCCTTTACTGCGACCTGCAGACATCTGCCCTGATGCCAGCAACCTTATAGGCAAAGAACTGAGCAAACTCGTCACACTTCTCTTGTGACAACGCTCTCCATGACTGGAGACGGGCTGGACTGCACAGCCTGGCCACAGTCCGAAAGAGTGGAGATGGTCAATTCTGTGCAGCAGTTATTTCCCTGGACAGGAATTCTGCCTTCTTACAGGAAATAGCTGACTGATACTCTTTATAATGAGATATCACTCTAAGTCTGTCCGCATCAAGACCAGATTTCTGCCAGGTTCATTCCAACCTTCATCCCACTCTGCTCATCTCCCTCAAGGTCCCATCAAACCAAGGGGAGAGAGGGCGAACACAAACAGGAGCAATGGAATCCAGAGCCTCCACCACAGCCCTGTTATAAGCCTGTAGCAGGTTCTCTGGATCTGTTCTTACACTCGGCAATCTCGATAGGTCCAGCACCGCCATCAGGCCATCCGGGGTCAAACCCCTCAAAGGACAGTACTGGACCATCTCCACAGGGGCAGGCCTATTGGGAGGGAGTCATGAAATTTAACCTTACGATGTGATGGTTAGACCATCTGACCGGTTCCACCACCACGTCAAAGGTCTCCATTCCCAGTAAGAAGACCAAGTCCAATGAATGACCCTGGATATGGGTTGCAGAGGTACTCACCTGTGTGAAGCCCAATTAATTCATTAGTTGGAGGAAGAACTATCCAAATTGCAAGAGTTCTTCGTTGACCCAGGCACTGAAATCCCCCAGCACCATGTCGATGAAGTCAGTGACTACCTGCAGAAGCTACTCCTCGCCCCCTGGTGGATGTTAGACGAGAAGGATTCTGCACCCCACACCTGCACCAGTAATACACTCAAAGGACTTGGGCTCCTCAACTGATACATCAGTAAGGCCCAATTCCGTTCTAAAATGGACTGCTACACCCCTGCCCCTGCGATCCATCCTCAGACGGTGTATCACCAAAAAGCCAGTCGGAACAGCCAACTCCTGAATAGGGCCAGCATTCTTGTCCAGCCAGGTTTCGGTGATACAAGCCAGGTCCGACGACACAACAAGATCAGCAATCACTGCTGTCTTGTTTTTAATAGACCTGTCATTGCATAACACCAACAGAGTAGGACGAGCTGCCAGGGTCGGCCGAGCTAGCTGCTCACCTAATGTGGAGCCCTTAGGTATGGGGACCAGACAGGAAGGACCCCTCTCTGGAACCCATTTCACCCCGGGGTGATCCCTGGGCCCCAGCACTGCAATCCATCCCCTGTACTCCACTCCCCCTCCAGTTCCATGACCCCTGGCCTTACGCCTCTTCCTCACAATCCACAAAGGTCAACACACTGCCCATATACCTCACTGGGCGAGGAGGGGCACTAAAAATGCCGGAGCCCACAGAGCTCAGAGGGGAGTAGCCCCTAATTAGGAAAGCTCTCGGCCAACACACATCAGTACAATTACCAGCACACTCAACAACAGTCTAAATAATTAGACACAACAAATACCCCACCCACATTTAAATCTATATCCCCCACTTCTCAACAGATCCCTCCCTTAAAGAACAGAAAAACAAAATAAATTAAAACCCCTTTAAAATGTAACAGTAAAACAAAACTATATAGAGTCCAGCAGAAATTACTGCATTTGTATAATCCAGATTAAGGCTAAACATGCCACGCTCGTAAATCAAATTTTGGGCTAGGCGAGACTCTCACCCCCACCTGCCCACCACGATTTGTCTGAAATGCTGTGCTCTCACCACTACAGTCCAAAACAGGTTAAATAAGAGTAAGTATGTATGCATGTATGTATGTATATATGTACATCAGGGAGCGTAGAAAGACAAAGGGAAGGATAGTGAGGCTGAATAGAAAGAACAGTGGGTGGGCAGGGAGGGACAGTGAAAAAGCAGGGATACTGAACGAATACTTCTGCTCAGTATTCACAAAAGAGGAGGAAGGGGAGGTGCCTTATCCAATTAACAGAAGCACTCTATATGGGGGGGGGGTCAATCCCAGTCCTTTCACAGAAGAAAGGGTTCTGAAAGAACTCCTAAAACTGAAGGTGGACAAAGCAATGGGGCCTGATAGGAATTCACCCCAGAATTCTATTTATTTATTGAAATCTAGGATTACAACCTTTGAGCTACAAGCTCATTTACAAAGGTTCCACGTCAGACATAAAGGAACAGATACACACAGTACAATACAAGAAATGTGAGGAAAAAAACAAAACAAAGAAAGCTGTAGGGAGATACAGTATAAGGACCAGTTATTGCAGCTACTATACATTATCTAAGAGATTAAAGAATATTGGAGGGTAAGAAGTTGATAAAGCAGCACAATAGACCTGGGTTAGAGAAGAGGGGTAAAGACAGGGGTGGGGAAAGGATGGCAGTAACCTCAGGCTCGGGGTCACTTTTGTCGTAGTGGGTAAGTTATGTAATGACAGAGAGTGAGGAAAAAATGGATAGTGAGGTGGGTTGAGGAGAATTGGACTGGGGGCAGGAGTGGGAGGGAGGAGCAGGGGGAAATGGGAAGGAAGGTAGGTGTGATGCCAGCTGGGCAGCTGAAAAGTGCAAATGATGGCGGGAATTTCTTGTCAGATTACAGGGAGAGGAGATCAGGGGAAGCAGGAGCAAATTTGTTGGCTGGCCAGGTGAGATCTGAGTGCTGATTTGAAGAGGCCGATTTTACTGGTAGCAGTAAGATCGGGTGGTAGCGCACTAAGCCAGAGTGGGGCCCTGTATTCAAAGGATCTCTGGCCTTGAGAAGTTCACCGGAAGGGGACCCTGACTGAGAGCTTGTTTGATGCCCTGGTTGTCCTATTTGTTTCAATTTGGTGCAGGAGGGAACTGCTGCCAGGTGGTAATAGGCCAAGGATTGCTTTTTTGGTGAGGAGACAGACTTGGTAGTGGGTCCTCTCTGCCAGGTTTAGCCACCCCATTTGCAGGTAGAGATTACAGCTATGGGTGAGGCGTGAAGCCAATAGTGCTAGCCTGCAGGCTTTATTCAGCGTAGTGGCAAGCCGCTTAAGGGTGCTGTCCGGAGCTGCACTGTAAATGGGAAGACCATTGTCAATTGTCAAGAAGACTGTACTGGTGATGGCAAGCTGGAGAGCTTTATCAGTGAGGCAGTTACGGTGCTTGTATAAGTAGACTGCGCTTCCGGTTTGCTGATGAGGCGACATTGTCAACGTGGGAGGAGAATGAAAGGGAGCTGTCTAGGGTGAGACCCAGGTATCTGAAGCTTTGGACCATTTCTTAGGCTACATTTTGTTTGCTTAGAATGTTAATGGTGGAGTTCTTGTGACGGTTATGGGTAGGGGCGAATAGCTGTTTTTTTTTTGTTTGTTTTTTTATGGTTGAGAAGCAGCTTAGCTTGATCAAACCAGGCCTCTATGTTGTTAAAGTCTTGTTGAAGTCTTTGTTCATGGGTGGCAGGATCAGTATGGCTGGTGTAAATGACCGCAACATCTGCATATAGGAGGATTTTGTGCTGGCAGGCTAGAGGGAGGTTGTTTAAAAAAAGGCTGAAAAGTAGTGGGCCTAGTATGGATCCTTGGGGAACACAGGTGGACACTTGCTGTGAGTCCGAGAGGGTATTAGATATTTTTACCCATTGTTCACGCCCTGTGAGGTAGCTCTGGAACCAGCATAGTGAATCTGGAGATAACCCTGTAGCTTCTAGCTAGGCCAGGAGAGGTCGTGATTGACTGTATCAAAGACCTTGGTGAGGTCGATAAAAGTAGCCCCCACCAAGTGTCCTAGATCGAAGGCTTTGTGAATGAATCCCATGAACTCCAAAAGTGCAGTGGTAGTACTGTGAAGTTTACGGAAGCCATGTTGCTGTTGGCATTGTAGCTAACTAAGGGGAGAACTAGTGATACCACAGACTACCCTTTTTAACAAATCATGGGAGGATGGTGTGGTACTGGAGGACTGCAGGAAGGCAGATGCGATTCCCCTTCACAGAAGTAGGAGCACGACAAAGGCAGGAAACTACAGACTTGTCAGTTTGACCTCTGTGGTAGGGAAAGTGATGGAATCACTTCTGAAGGAAAGAACTGTTGAGTACCTACAGGAAAGTGGGGCATAGGACCCAAGGCAGCATGGGTTCATAGCGGGAAGGTCATGTCAGACTAATCGAACTGATTTCTTTGACTGCATGACCAAAGTAGTAGACCAGGGAGGGGATGTGGATATGGCCTACCTAGACTTTAGCAAGGTATTTCACACAGTCCCACACAAAAGATTAATAATCAAATTAACCAGCCTGGGAGTTAGTCCCAGGTTGGTAGCCTGGGTAAAACATTGACTGGACAACAGGACACAGAAGGTAATTGTAAATGGAGTCCACTCTGAAGAAAGAGGGGTTACTAGTGGGGTACCACAGGGTTCAGTCCTTTTTAATGTCTTTATAAGTGACATTCCAGAGGGACTGGAAGGAAAAGTATGCCTCTTTGCAGTCTTGCAGATGATACAAAGATCTGCAACAGGGTTGATACACAAGGAGGCGTGGAAGGGATGAGAAGGGACTTGGCAAGGTTGGAGGAATGGTCAGAAGTATGGCAGCTTGTATTCAATGCAAATAAGTGCAAAATAATGCACCTGAGAAAAAAAAACCCAGGGGAAGATTACACAATGGGGAGGGGAGAGAGAGAAAACAACAAAAATGGAAAGGGACCTGAGGTAATCATATCAGATGACCTTAAAGTTAGCAAGCATTGTGAGAAGGCAGTAGGAAAGGCTGGGGGGTACTGGGATGTATAGGAGAGGCATCACCGACAGAAAACAGGAAGTTGTTATCCCTCTATACAGACAGTTGGTGAGACCCCATCTGGAGTATTGCGTCCAGTTCTGGAGACCCCATCTCTGCAAGGACATAGACAGAATAGAGGCAGTCCAGAGGAGGGCAACTAAAATGGTGCGGGGTCTGCAACAGAAGCCATATCAGGAGAGACTAAAGGAGGTTAATATGTATACCCTTGAGGAAAGAAGGGAGGGGGGGAGACATAATAGAAACTTTTAAGTACCTCAGTGGAATCAACGAAGTCCAAGAGGGTAGCAACTTTCAGAAAAAGATGTGCAAGAACAAGGGGACACAATTTGAAGATAGAGAGGGGATGGCTCAGGTGCAATATGAGGAAGTATTTTTTCCACAGAGAGGGTGGTGGACACATGGAACAGCCTTCCTGAGGAGGTTGTGGGGTCTAAAACTGTGCGAGAATTCAAGCATGCATGGGCCAGACATAAAGCAATTCTTGTAGGGGGTTAGAAGAAATAGGCTGTTGGTTAACTAGGATCTGCAGTTTATCCTGTAGGTAGGGAAATGGGCAGACTAGGTGGGCCAAGCAGTCCTGATCTGCCGTCAGAGTTTATGTTTCTAGATTCCAGGGCTCTCTCAGCATCCAACTAAAACCATTAGTCCTATCCAACGGATTCCAAAGTCACTCAAACAGACTTCCAGGCACAGTCACTTAAAGTTCCTCCCGAAGATTAAACCAACCTGCAGACAGGGCAGGAGGCAAGGGAGTTCTGCCCCCAAAGGGTCAGGCAGCCCCAGACAGAGGTCCTCTGACCCACCCCCCAATAGACTGCCCTGGGCAGTCAGGACTCCTCCACCCTCTGGTAGTGAATCCCACACCCGCTTCATTGGCAGTCCATCCTCAACCAACCACCCTATTTGACCTCAGAACCAAGGAAAAAACAGGAGGAGCCAGGCAGATCAACCGATGTCCCTGGCCATACACCAAACCGACCCCTCACTCACCTTCCGGATGGCTGAGAGACCAGGGCGAGCCACACAGAGGACAGGGCTCCAGTCGGATGCCTCACCAGCAAAGTGCCCTGACAAGTCCCCCGAGTAAATGTGAGCACTACGCCCTATGGCATACGCTCCTGCCTCTCCACTTCCTGCAGGGTCCATCCCACTTGAATAATTACTCCACATCTATGGCAGTAAGAGATGCACTCTGGCACCACATCCAGTCCTATTAGCACCCTCTCTGTGTTGGCACATCTTTTTATCAAGAACAGGTGGCTGATGGGTTTGCTCCTGATTAAAATATGGATCTCTGTATGCATGGCCCCTGGCAGTGGACCAGCTCATACCTCACATCTAAGACTACTTCTCCTAAAATATGGTGACACTGAGGCTAACCCAAGGCCTTACCACTCCCCATATAGCCAAACTAGACCTCAATGGACAAGTAAGGAATGCCTTAGAATTGCACATCAGAACATAGGAAGCCTCTTTCCTAAATTCCAAGAGTTGGAAGCATGGGCACCACTTCATAAACCGGACACTCTCGGAATAAGCAAAACCTGGCTGAAGTCAAAGTACCCGGCTCACTTTGCCACCTACAGGGATACAGCATTTACAGGAATAATAGACCAGGGTCCAAAAAAGGTGGTGGAGTTCTATACATTAAGGACCATGTTACTGGCACTATAATTGCCTCTAGCACTGGGGATGCCCACTCCCCTGAGTGGATTATAATTAAACTTCTCATTGGAGCAACTAAGAAAATATACCTTGGTTGCATATACAACCCCCCAAAGGAGGCACAGTTGGACTCGGACAGATAGTTCAGGAGGTTGCAAGTCTCACCCCCAACAGGGACTTCATACTGGTAGGAGATTTTAACCTAAATTGGTTGGAGGGCAATCAGCTAGGGTACACTGAAATCCTTAAACAAGTCAACCTCTCCCAGATTATCCACTCTCCAATGCAACCTAACCCCAAATCCCAGAAGCATACCCTCCTTGATTGGATTTTAACAAATAAGGAATACAGGGCGATCAATGCCAGAGTCCTCTCGGACTCTATCAGCGACCATTTACCGGTCTATTGCACCTGGTTCTGCCATTGGAAGCACCCCCCCACACCTAAGTTGCTCTCATTCAGGAACTCAAGAGCTGACCTGGAAGCACTCGGGTCTAATTTGAGTGGCATAACTGGATGGAGCTTTACTCCCTCAAAAATGTAGACAGAGCACTAAAGTTCCTCTCAACAACCCTGTCCTCTATCCAGGATAAACCACTCTCATTAATCCTAAATCTCTCATCCTTTACTACCTCAGTCTCATCTTCATGGAAACATGCAGTTTTCTTGTCTCTACCCAAAGGGGGTGACCCCTCATCCCCTGGCAACTATCACCCCATTTCTCCAATTCCAATTTCCAATTTTATTTGTAGTGTGCTTTTCAGGATATCAAAGCGAAAATACATATCAAAAATGACATCAACCATAATAAATAACAACATAAAAACAATAAAAGCAGCAATAAACCTATTCAAATGCTAATTCAAATAGATAACTTTTCAGAGATGCCTTAAATGATTCCGTGGACAGGCACTCTCTAATCTGACGAGGTAGAGAATTCCACAGGGTTGGGGCCATGAAAGAAAAAGCCCTGGCCCCAGATGACTGAAGACGAACCATGGGTATCTCTAGCAATCCCTCGTCAGTGGAGTGGAGTGGGAGGTAGGGATGAAGGAGATCTTGCAAGTAGCCCGGTCCCTGACCATGTAGGGTCTTATAGGTCAGCAACGCCATTTTGAAGGTGATTCTCCACTGCACTGGCAGACAGTGCAGTTTGCGCAGCACAAGTGTGATATAGCAAGTTCTTTGGTAACCAGTCAACAACCCGGCTGCAGCATTCTGCACCAGCTGCAGGCGATGGAGATCCACACCCGGCAACCCTAGATATAGAGCATTACAGTAATCAAGACGTGAGGAAACAACAGCGTGGACCAACACAGGGAGGTCATCATGTGGAACAAGGTGTTTTATCCAGGCGATATTCCTCAGGTGGTAAAAGGAAGACTTGACAGCGGCAGATACCTGTGTCTTCAGGGTTTGCTCACTGTCAAAAATTATACCCAGATTCCGCACCTGTTCAGAAGGTCTCAACTGGTTACCCCCAATGCAAGACCAGAGGGAAACCCAGGAGTCAACTTCTCTATACGATGACCCGGGTCCACAGCCAACACCTCAGTCTTATTCCGGATTCAGTTTCAACCAGTTCGCACTCATCCAATCCTGTATCTCAGCGAGGCAGTTGTTAAAGACTGATAATGCATCATTATGTTCTGGTACAAAGGACATATAGAGCTCAGTATCATCTGCATAGCAGTGAAAACTCAGCCCATAATGCCTTATATTGTCTCCCAATGGCAGCATATACACCATGAACAACATAGGGGAAAGCACAGAGCCTTGCGGCACCCCACAAGACAGAACAAAGGGAGCAGAGGAAAAAGTCCCTGAAACTACCCTCTGACTTCTGCCTGTGAGGAAAGAGTGGAACCATCTGAGGACTGTCCCGGTCAGTCCGCAGAGTAGCTGCAGGCGATCCAGCAACATCCCATGGCCCACGGTGTCAAATGCTGCAGAGAGATCAAGGAGAACGAAGATTGAATGGCTCCTCCGATCTCTCGCTATTAGGAGATCATTAAGTACCCAAACTAATGCCGTCTCGGTACTATGCCTCTTCCTGAAACTGGACTGGAGAGGATCATAGACCTCATGAGTGATAAGAAAGTCATTGAGCTGCAACACGACTACTTTCTCAACAACCTTGCCCAGAAAGGGCAGGTTAAAGATTGGTCTGTAGTTAGCGAGACAGTCAGGATCAAGGGAAGATTTCTTCAAAAGGGGTGTCACGACAGCCTCTTTTAAAGACTCCAGAAACACCCCTTGGTCCAAAGAGCCCCAGACTATCATCGCTAGGACTGGTCCGATCGCATTCATGCACCCCACAAGGAGGCGTGTGGGACCAGAATCCAAACTACAGCAAATCAGTCGCAAACCCTGGACAATCTTCATGATATCCATGATCGCTGGCTGGTCAAAATCTGTCCAGTTAGACCGAGGGCCTGTAACCCCACATTGATCACTACAATGCTCATATGAACTTGTACTGTGGATCTCCTTATCCTCGAAGAACCGAGCAAACTCGTCACACTGTATTTGTGAAAAACCTCTCTGACCCCGCAGACAGGCTGGATTGCACAGTCTGTCGACGGTCCAGAAAAGCTGAGCAGGTCGATTTCTTGATGCAGCCATCTCCCTGGACAGGAACTCTGCCTTCTTATGGGAGATTTCTGATTGATAGTCCACATAATGGGCCATCAATCTAAGTCTGTCACCTTCCAGGCTGGATTTCTGCCAACAACATTCCAATCTTCGCCCCACTCTCCTTAACTCCCTCAATGTCCCATCAAACCAAGGGGACCGAGGGCGAAGAGAGAGGGGGCGAACACGGACAGGCGCTATGGAGTCCAGTGCCCTCAGCACCATATTATTATAGTGCACGAGAAAGGCATCTGGTTCCATGCACTCCATAGGCCAACTCGATAGGTCCAGCACTGCCATCAGACCCTCAGGGGTAACTTCCCTCAAAGGGCGGTACTGGACCATCTCCAAAGGGGTAGGTCTCAAAAGGTGGGCCACGAAATTGAACCTTATGGAGTGATGGTCAGACCACCCAACTGGTTCCACCACCACAGTTCCATGATCTCCATCCCCAGGCAACACCAGATCCAGAGAGTGACCCTGAATATGGGTAGCAGCGGTAACAACCTGTGTGAAGCCCAACAAAATCATCAATTGGAGGAAGTCTTGACCAAAATGCGAGAGTTTATCGTCGACCCAATTCTGATTTAAAACAAACAGCAACCCCCCCAACCCTTCGATTCAACCTCAGGCGATGTATTACCGAGTACCCGGCTGGAACAGATGACTCCAATATGGGACCAGCATTTTCATCCAGCCAGGTCTCGGTAATGCAAGTCAGGTCAGATGACTCAACAAGATTAGCAATAATTGCTGTCTTGTTTTTTTATAGACCTGGCATTGCATAATACCGCCCGGGTTGGATTAGAGGTCTTGGGAGGAGCGGGCCACTTGCCCACTCTCAGTGGAGCCCTTGGGTATGGGAACCAGGCATCGCACTCTCCTATCCTGGGCCCATTTCCTTCAAGCGTCTCCCATCCCACCACCATTATTAGCCCCTCCGCCCCCCGCGGCGGGGAATCCTCCTCTCCGCCTCCGCAGTAATCCCTAAGGCACCACAATGCCTATATACTTTGGGTTGCAACAAGGGCTATCGAAGGGCACAGGTCCCTCAGCCTAGAGGGGAAATAGCGCCTGCCCACGGAAGCCCAGTCCCAGCACATGCTGCTGAATATTTAAAAACAATTATCAATCAACCAATTTGATTAAATACTATCAAAACCATAGGCCAATTTAAATATCTTAGACAGCAGCCATTCCTCTTCAGATAAACTCCTCAGAGAAAGTCTTAAGCAGTCTGGGCAGATTTTAACTCCTCAGGAAAAGTTAATAACAGTTTGGACACACAAGTCACAATTTCTTCCCGCTTATACTCCACTGAAAACAAGAATAGTGAAAAACCCTCAGAGCTCTCACCCTCGAGGAATCTGTCTCAAAGCCTATCTCTCACATAGGCAGAATAAACAGTCATACAAGCAAGTCTTGAATAAAAAACGAAGCCCTCTCACTGCTTCACCAATATATATAAGAGGAAGGAAAAAGGAACAATCTGACCTGGGTAGTACTCAGAAGAAGACTGAATTTCTAGCTGTTCCATAAGCTCCATGTAGATAAAGCAAACCTTCACTGCAGCTAAAGGATCGCCTTCCAGTCCTCAGGATTTATTCCAGCCGCTTAGGGGAGAACTCACTCAACCAGCCAAAAAGGAAGAGATTCTCCCTTGGGTCGCCCCCCAAGGTGTCACTAAGGAAGTCAGCCAGCAACTGGATCTATGCGAGCAGGCTCTCCAGCCTGCCCCCTGCAAAACACAGAAACCACGGGCACACTGGGGCCTGTCCTCCGACCGCACCACACCCAGTCCGCCCCGGCCAACTACCACAGCAAACCACCCTGGGTTCAGATCAAAATCCAGGCAGGCTCACCCACTCCAAAAAAAAAAAAACAGCACAGAAGATGCAGCAGTCCGAAGAGCCCAAAAACGAAAACCGCCAAGTCTCCGAGGAGAAACCCAGTCTCAAAGTCCCAGTCTCAGACTCTGGGTCACATCTCCAGATACTCCAACAAGATCTGTAAGCAGTCCCAGGGCAGTGGAAGGACGATGACTAGCCTACAGTCCCAGTGCACAGACTATCGACTCCTGGCAAAAGCCTCCCAGACTTTAGTCGGAACACTCCCAACAAGGTTCTCAAATCTTGCTCTGAGAATAACGTCCAATTCTGAAGGGGAACACAACAGCAACACCACACACTGTCGTTATCTCTGCCAACGACTATCAGCAGGTATTTCTCTCCTCCTTACCCTTGCCAAGCTTCAAGAACACACTGTCCTCTCCCAACTCACCTCTTTTCTATCAGACACCTCCTTTTTCATCCCTTTCCAGTCTGGTTTCAGGGAAAAACAAACACTCAACCACCACCTCTCTCCTACGACTCACAGGCTTCATCCTACCCGGGATGGACAATGGCCAAATTACCTCTGCCATTTCTGTCGATCTGGCCAAGGCCTTCGACACGATCTTTCACTTCCTTCTCTTTGATTCAATTCCAGCAGCTGGCCTATCCCTCTCCATCACAAACTGGTTCAAGGTCTACCTTATTGGCAGAACCCAATCAGTTAAAATCTTGGATGCCACTTCACCTCCCCTCCCAATTAGCACTGGCATCCCCCAGGGCTCTGTATTAGAACCCCTCTTATTCTCCATCTTCTTAAATGACCTTCCCTCTGTTTGCTCCCCCTCCGCTGCTATACATATGTATGCCAATGATAGTCCTGTATGCATCTGGCTCCTGTCATGCTGAGGTTACAACCAGCTTATAGCAAGACTTTGACAAAGTTCAGCTCTGGTTTGCTAACCATCAGCTTTTCTTCAACATCAGGAAGACTGTCTCCATGACCTTTGGCACAAGGCAGAGACTCTGTAGGCTTCCCTCCCTACCCACTTTTCACACCCTTGATGGGACTTTACTTGAAGACACATCCTCCTTCAGGTACTTAGGTGTTTGGTTGGATGAACACCTAAACTTCTCTGGACATATTCATGCCATCCAGTAAAAAACTGCACCCCAAGCTTGGTGCCTTGTTCAGGAACCGTAGTTACATCCCTCCTATGGCTAGGCGTGAACTTGTTCAAAAGAAGATACTGCCCATTTTTGACTACTGTGATGTAGACTATGGCACTGCCCCCAAGTCCTCCCTGACCAGAATGGACACCCTCTTCAATTCCTTCTGCCACTTTGCCCTGAATGCCCCCCATTTGCACTCACCACTGCGATCTTTATCATGCCCTATCCTTCCCCTATTTTACAAACAGGCAACTCTCCCACTGTACTAAATTCACCTCCAAGCATACCCAAGGACTGACACTAGAAGTTTTTTTTTTTATAAACACACAGAGGATTATCCCAATATGGAATGCCCTACATAGAGTAAGTCTCTTCTAGAGACAACTAACCTCTATACGTTCAAAACAAATCTCGACAAATACCTTTTAAACTGAGTACAAATACTTCCAGATTTCTGGAGATGTACTTACATGGGCTATTTGCCTTCTATACATCTATGACTCTTAGTATGAAACTTAGTATGAAGCATTGGTTGGGTGAGCTCCCTTCCTACCTCACCTCCTTTATAACAACCCCCCATCCTCCCATTCTCTTGGATCAACAGACTCACGCACCCTGGTAGTCCCCCACAGAACCACCCTAACTGGCCAATCCGATTACTCTGCCTCCCAAAAATTTGGAATCGACTCCCACCTCAAATCAGACACTCATCCTCTGCCTACTCCATTAGCTCTGCCCTCAATAATTACCTTGCACCTAGCTGCTGCTGCCATGTCCCTCCCTAATTTCCTCCTCTAAGCCCTGGATAAAACCTACCCCTCTACCGTCATTTTCTTTTTACCTTGTGCACCCTCACCCCTCAAATTTCTAGCTCTCCTCCACTTCCCCCCAAATTGCTCCTCCTTACTGGCCTCCCTTGATCTCTCACAGAATGCAAGGGACCCCAAATGCTCTCCATGGGTCCCTCTCCTACCTCTCTGGGGCATGTATCCCTCATCTACTCCCTTTCCCCCCACCATCCCTCCACCTCACCCCTCCATCTCCTTCCCCCTTTTCCTTCATGTAAGCACTTGTTTACTTATTAACACGGCACTTACTATTGTCCACTCTTTCTGCATATTATGCGCAACACTGTTTTAGCACAGTTTGTAACACCTGCCTTACAACTGTATGTTAATGTTGGTCTTGTAACTTGAATGTAACTTGAACATGACTCTTCCCCTCCCCCACCTCACCCCCTCTCATTCCCCCCCTTTTCTTTCACATAAGCATTTGTTTACTTATTAATGCAGCACTTATTATTGCCCACTCTTTCTACCTATTATGCGCAACACTGCTGTAACACTACTTGTAACACCTGTCATACAACTGTATGATAATGTTGATCTTGTAACTTGAATGTTTAATGTTTCACTCCTATTGTACCCCTTCCTCCCGGTCGCACCGGGAAATGAGCGACTTGTCGCTCAGTGTGCCTTCTTGGTGAAACATTTCAATAAATAAATAAAAAACACTTTCCTCTTGTCATAGGGCACATCAGGGGTGGGAATACCAAATGAATAACCAAAGGAGTTAATGTGTCTTATGAAACAGAGAGGTACAGAAATCATGGACCAGTTATAAGACCTCATCCACGGTGGGGCATATGCATGAATAAAGGAATCTGAGGAATAGATGTAAGCATGAAATTATATTTGTAAAAGCCAACTACTTTAAGGCCCAGCAAGTAAAGAACCTCAGTGACCCACAAAGGTTTTGGTCGGCAGTGAACACTGTCTTTAAACTGACAGCTGAGGGGAACTCTATTAAGTTAAATACAGAAATGGTCTCATTACTGACCCTGCAACAGTAGTGGACTTCACTCAAAATGTACTAATCTGGAGTCTCACCAGGCCCTACCAGCCCCAGTTCCACAGAGAACTCACTCTCAGCATCCTGGAGATAGGACTAACAACTGCCCACTATTTTATTTCTGAACCACGAGCACATCTGAGGTCTGCCATTTGCTGCATACTCTGCCAAATTTGGGCAGTGCAGGAAATGGTGGGCTCTCTCCTAAATTCTCCAGGTTTGAATCTATTGTAACCATGTATCATTGTTACTACTGTAATCTTTCTGCTTTTTCTTTGTATAAAGACTTGTCTCTATATTATGATGCAACTGTCTGTATGTGACATCTACTGTAATATGGCCCAGGTCATGCCTGTAAACGGTCCCTGGGACCAGTGTACTTACCCGGTTATCAAATACATAAATAAATACATTTGATGGGGTTTTCAAATGGGATGGTTACATAAAAAGTTCTAACTAACTCAGGCTGCTGATCTTTTTTTCTGTGTAGACATGGCACAGTACAATATGCTCAATTGAAAGCTGTCAGGGGTAAATTCCTAGGACAGGATTTTCAAAAGCCCCTAACTCAGTCCTAACTCCTAGTTATGTCAATGTCAGGAGCTGATGAGATATGTCTAGACTGCACTCTAGGTTACTGAAGCTTTTTTTTTTTTCCAAAGGCTGGACATAAAAGCTGCAGAAAAAGACATTTCTAGATATTTCACAATATTTCTAAAGAGATTCTCTGGTGGCCCTATATTGCTACTGCAGGTAGGGAATTTCTCTAGACAGATCACAGAAATTTCAAGAAATATATGACCATGTAAACTGTTGCAATTTTGTCTGCAACATTCCAGTCTGATTTAAGGTAAATTACATCCAGGTTTGATGCAAATTGCAGAAGTAGATGACACAACTACAGCGCTGTCCAGCAGCATCAATGCTCTTACCATGGTTTCTGCTAGTGATATCTTAGAGGATACTGCAGAAACTCAATGTAACCCAATAGTAATTACTCCAATGTGCACTGAGCTCTGAAAACTCTACAGAGTGACTGAACCTGGTGCACAGCACTGTATATATGAACTATGAAAAGTGGACATACTGTAACCAAGTCAGAGTTTGAAATTAGACTTCGCTATGAATCGTGAAAACTGGACATACTGTAACTCAAAGTCAGAGTTCTGAAATTAGACTTTGCTATGTCCTAGCTGCAAAAACTGGACATAGATGAAATTTTCTCTTAACCCAAACAATTGCATCTTTTCTTTTATTTAAAATTGTTGTTCAGTGCTGGCCCGGAGGTGCCAAGGGTTGAGGCGCTGGACGTCACACCTCATGCCACGTTGGCAAACCCAGGTTCGGACATGAGCCCAGGGCACCAGGGAAGGGATGGGATCGAGCATCCAAAAGACTGCTCTCCCATCCCTGGGGAGGGATCCAAGGAACCATCACTCTATAGCAGCCCCTGGTGATGACCGGGGGGGGGCACTACCAGAGTCTGGTTAAGCAAGGGGTGGAGTGCAGCAGACGTCGGCATGTTGTGCCTGATATCACTGCATGCTAGCTCTTCAGGGGGACATTAAATCAGGAGGAAAAAATGGCAGCACAGGTCCACAGCAGCAGAATAGCCGCAGCTTCACCGGCTGATGAATGGCTGAGCCAGAGGTGTGTGCCTGTATTAGTTCCTTGCCAGGTGCGGGGACATGGGGGAGGTCCCTCTCGATGGTATAGCTGTATATGCCAGCTGGGCAAGTCCAACTTCGGGGTCGGAGGTGAAGGAGGAGGAGTGGTGGCTGGAGGTAAGCAGGGGCTATGGCTGCAAAAGGGGGATAAAATATGATATAAATAGAACTGCAAAGCCAAAGCAGAAGAAGGTTAAGTGATGTGCTCAAGGTCACACAGTATGTAAATGGTGGTTGTGAGTTTCAAACAGGTCTGCTGAATCACCAGGTTCACAGCTCTGTGTTTTAACCTCTAAGCTGTACTGCCTCCAATAGACACAGACTTAGAAAATCCTCAGCGCATCTCCAAATCAATATATTTTCACAGTGTCTTGGAAACTACGATGTAATCCTTGTCTGTGGATAAAGAAGTTACTATGAGTTTTTATACACTCCTACATGTAGTGATAAGGAGTTGGAATCCACAGTACCGCAGAGCCCTGCTATTCACCACAAGTAAAGGACAGTAGATGAATAATCTTATTAAATTAGACTTGAGACTAAATACTTTACATGGAACTGTACCATAGGATAGGTATGGGAAAAGTAGCACAGTGAAAACACACTGCATATGTAGAATGATACTGTGTGAACTGCAGGAAGTCAAAATAAATTATCAAAAGAAATCAAATGAAAAAGGGGTTAAGAGTAATACATTGTAGGGCATTGGGGAGAACTTAATCTTTTTCTGTCATTCTAAATTTCTATATACTATCTCTAATTACAAAGACCAAGGTCTCATTGATTTAATGGTTCTGAGTCACTAAATCAAAAGATGTTGAACAATAACAGAATATGACAAATTAAAATGGAAGGGGAACTGTTGGCATTCCCGCACCAAAAACACAGGACCATTAGAAATTGCACTGGCAACAATTTTTTTAAAATAATTTAGAAATCTTTTATTTGTAATTTATTTGGTTGTTCTTGTGACGCTCTGCCCAACATTACTATTACAGAGTCCTCTGCGGCAAGTCCTTTGATGATGTGACTGACAGGCTTAGTCGCGGGGGACTCCTAGGTGACAGTACAGTGGTTAGGAAATATCGAAAGATATACAGCACATATCTGAGCTTCTAGCTCCGGTACCAATCGACCAAGGACAGAGTGCAAACATGTGCTGAATATCTTTTGATATTTCCTAACCTCTGTACTGTCACATGGGAGTCCCCTGTGACTCAGCCTGTAAGTTGCATCATCAAAGGGATCGCCACAGGGGACTCTGGAATAGTAATGGTGGACAGAGTGTTGCAGGATCAACTAGCTAAATGACAAATAAAAGCTATGCAACTCATTTAAAAAAAATTACCGCCAGAGTGATTTACCTAATCAGGACCTATAGGGCCCATATTTTTGCCAGGGAAATGCTGCCAGTTCTCCTTTAAGCTGCTGCTGTACATCTTTTTCTACAGTGCAAGACATTTTCAGTATGTTTATGACAAAACACAAATAAGTTTCTTCATGGTGCATTTCTCTGTACATACCCAAACTTCTGCTAGGTTTGTGTTCAGCTTTGGATGTGTGGCCATGGACAAACTATGATCGTATATGACTAGTACATGGTCAGTTTTGATGTTCCACTAAACCAGAACATGTTAGGCAAAACGAATATGAAATCCTAAACTTTTCAAAATCTGTCCAGCATTACTTTAAAGGAAATGGTTTGGTTATTGCCTGGAGGGTGCCATTTACATTACCCTTACCTACATTAATATATCCTGTAGTGGAACTTACTGTAGATAGAGATGTAAACATTATCTCTTTTGTTTTTCAATATATTGCAATGAAATCAGAATGTGAAAGCAGGAAATATTTTACATACAGGTGAGTGAAACCATACTAATCTGAGTAAATCCAAATCTCATCTCTAACCCACTGCTCATTGCACTGCAGATCAGTACACTTTCTGCCAGCCTTGCAATTTAATAGCAATATGTGCAGAAACACCAGCATTGTTTCACAGAAGAATCAAGTGTTGTTTTCACTAGATACCAAATGTTTACTAAATATACTTTGCCAAACCTAATTTACAGTATAGACATTGAGTTGTATTCAATCCATTTCTTGCATGAAATCTATGTAGTGGGTTAAAAGAATTCAGATTTACTGTACTGTAATGCTAAATATATCACCATACTACAAGTCTAGGATAAGCATCTGCGTGAAGCACATAAGCTTTAATGGTGACTATCTTTGCATGGCTTGATATGAGTAGGGGAGAACAATGAAAGTCAGTTGCAAGGGTGAACTGCAATAATAGTACCAACATATCAAGACATAAATGTGAACATTAAACATAGAATGGTAATGAACATTGAAAAATGTTTTTTTTTCCCCACGCACAGAAGTTAGTTACATATTCAGCACGTGTGATTTACTGGGCAGGGGATCCCATTACCAATGTTAGTTCACACTGACACATGTACTGTACCTTTACATACCTCACTGTAATAAACAGTCTTTTATTGTTTTATTATGTCCAGTTTTACTGTCACGCTCTGTTTTCAAATAAGAAAAGAGAAACTCCAATAAAGCTTACAGAACATGAAACTCGTGTCTTAACAAAACATGGGAAATCCACAGACATTTTCGGCAGAAGAGAAAGCTTGCAGTATTTTCAGTGACAAGTGCAGAATTCAGACTGTATTTTAAATTATATACAGGTAACAAAACAGGCAGGACATTGTTCTTCCCCTAAATATATGTCGCAACGCTGTTTTCTACTATATAATGACTAATAATATTTAAGAAGAAAACAAAAAACTTGCTTTCAAAAAAGTAACAATATTTTCCTACATAAGTAACAATTTTAGTCAGATTCTTAAAAATAAATGTTTGGCTTAAATATGAAGAGATAACCTTAGTTCTACTCATATCAATTTTTTTTTATTTTATATACATATGCACCAAAAACATGTTACAAGTCGTGCATAATGATACAACGTGTATTACCTTCTCCCCCTCTGGAATGCTTCTTTTTCTTTTTTTGTTTGGCCGTTTGTTTCTCTACCACTTTTTCCGTAGTCGCTTGTGGCTGAGGGACTGCTTCCAAAGCAGAAGATCTATCCACTGAGCCAGCACTTTGCAGCAGTTGCAGAGAATTATCCAATTCGGATTTACCATCAAAAGTATTGTTCTCTTTTTTAGTTTCACTTCCTTCTGTAATGTGAGAACTGTTAGATTCTGTAACCTGTCTAGCTTCAGAAAACTCTCCCTCTTGGTAACCATCCTGTGCTTTAGTTATATCAGTTCCAGTTTTCTCATCAACTTCTCCACTGGCTTCTACCCCTACATTATCATGGAGATGCCCCTTTCCAGTCTCTTTTTCATTTAGGTTCACCTTCTTTGACTGATCACTTGAATCAATGCCAGCAATGGTGCTTTCATTACAAACAGTTCTTTTTGTCATGCCTGATATGCAGGGCATGGTGTTTTCTTTGTGATTATTTTGGTCATCGCTTTTGGTTTCATCTTTCTCAGCTTTTAAGCTTGTGTCTTCAGATATATCTTTGGTCGATTCCATGGATACGTTGGATGTTGTACTAACTGGGCATTGCTCTGGTGCATTTGCACCAATGTGATCTTTATGAGGTCCTTGTGTAGAAACTGGTAACTCCAAGACCTGATTTTCTGCAGTTGGAGGCACAGTATCTTTTTCAGAAAAGTTTTCAACCTGCTTCGTGCCATTGCTCGACTCTGTTGTTGCTTCTATTTTGCCAGAAATGGCAAGGTCCCCTAAAAATGATTAGAGAGTAAAACTTATCAACTGTTATAAAATATATTTGATATCTCTCTCTCTCTGTATGTGTGTATAGACGGACATTGAGGCCGAGAGCATTACTGCCTATACATATATAGAATAATGGTTGGATAAGTGGTAGTAACAAGAATTTAACACACATCCGAGGTGTGGGATGCCAGGCTTCTTAAGGTATCCCACATCAAGGGTGTGTAAAATTTGAGTTTTACACACCTACCCAGCCTTTATTTTATATAATTCCTGTGAAGTGTTTTTTTCACCAGAGCAATTATACAAAAATAAAACGACATTCCTGTTAGGCCAGATAAAGTGTGGTCTGTGGCTGGTGAGACATTTTGTGTGTGTTTTTTTTCTTTTATTTCTTCTCCGGTTTAAACTGAAGTTTAAACAGTTGTAGAGATCAAAATGTTTAAAGGTGACAGATCATTTTGTTTCTTTTAAACAATTTTACGTACCACCAACAGCGAGTGGCAGTACGGTGTTCAGCGTGACATCAGGGAGACGGCCAACTGGTACATGTGCAGAGCGAGGGAAACTCAGCCATGTGTTCGCCGTTATAACAGCAAATTCTAACCAGGTTTCCCCAAGGGAAAAAACACTCACCAGTAATAATATATCTATATCTATATACACACATAAGACTGACATTGAGGCTGACAGCATTATTGCCTATTTGATGTCTCTAAAACCTAAGGAAGAATAAGTTTTAAGTAGAAGTCCCAACTGCATTCTACAATTATTACAGCATGTTACAGTATTATTACATACTGTTTCTATTCCTTACGTAACTCGCGTTTTTGGCCAGTAGTGAAATTTACAGATTTTTTTCTGTTCTCTGTCAACCACCTCCTTAATAGCTGCATGTCAGCAAGACTGCTTCTGATGGCAGCTTGCATGCCTCTAGAGCAAAAAGTTGTAGGTTCTAATTAGAGAAACTGCAACGTTTTAATTCACCTGTGAAGTTCTAGCGAAGTTGCCAAATTTGCCTCTGAGAAGCAATCAGTGAATTTTTGTTATTAGCAACAAAATTCGAGTATGTGATGTTGCCAGTTTTTTTCCCCCCAGAATTTTGCTGAGAACAGCGGAATTTCACCTGCGAATGCTGGAATTTTGCTGGTGAAGGAATTTCGACTCTCACACTGAAGACTTGGGGGTTATACCACAGAGACTGCAGTGCAGTACCAAGGGAATGCTGCACTGTTAGGATGTACCATTCTTTAGAGCAGACATTAAATCAAAACCCCTTCTGCCATTTTCTGGTGACAGTCCTAGATCACTGATGAAAAAAAATCATATGGAACTGTTTAAGAATTGTAGGGGATTGATTTCCCCAGTGTCTAGGTCAGTAATTTCAGTACCATTCAATCAACTAGGTCCTTGGAGACAGGACAGCTCAGTAAGTGACTGTAGGTCATAAAATTGTTAATCTCTAGGTCAGTAGTCCGAATCCGATGCTGTTCGGTTTCATTATCTGATGGCTCTTTGTCGGCCTGTTTGAATGTGGTGGTCGCAGTTCAGTTTTCCATCATTACTAACGCCAACTGGCACTCACGTTATCAGTCAGCCAGAAGACACTAGGACTGAATAAGCATGGAGTCCAAGCTACCCTGTCATTCTAGAATTCTGAAATAGAATTCTGGCAGCAGCAGAGTGGCTGGGTTTGTGAGGAGCTCTCAAAGTTAAGTGCTATTACTATACTTTTCAAATTTTAAATATTTTTCTTTCATGTCAATTGTGGCGATTGTGAAAGAGTGTGGTGTGGTGGGTGTTTGGGGATAAGAACAGTCATCACATTTCTTCTGTGACTGGTCAACCTGATGTAGTTCATTTTATTCCTATATTGTTAATATCTGTGTGCACCTTTTGTGTTGTCTGATTTTAAGGACCTAGGTATTATTTCTGGGCCTTTTGGCTGTCTTGGTGGCTGGGCTTTTTTTTTTTGTAAAGTATTGAGCTTTTCTACTAATGTATGCCTAATGCACAATAGCACATCAGACTATATTGGACCTTCTCTGATTTTTTGTGTCTCCTATCTTTTGGATTTGCTGATCCATTGCTGTGGTAGCTTGTGAATGGTGTGCTGCTGTGATATTGTCTGTTGTCCAAGGATCTTTTTGGGCTGATAATTTCTATTGGTTGAAACAAAATTCTAAATTTTCTTTTTAAAGCCACATCAGAAGGGCAATTTTTGCTGGCTGCTCATTGTTGCTATGTAGCAACTGTCCTGGCATTGTGTTCTGGTTCTGTAATAGAATCAGAAAATAGCAGCACACCAAGTTCACAGATTTCACACAATCTACTAAGTTATAGAATACCCCAAATGAAATTCTAGATGTTTTTAAGTCCATGTAAGAAAATGTTGCTTGTAATTTATTTTAGCATTTGAATTAACCAAGGTTAAGGAAGTAAGGGGGTATAGGAAGGCCTCCATATATGAGGTAGGCCTCTTTGGCTCTAGTCTAAGGGTACTGGGGAGATAAGAGGAAAGCAAGTTATGAACAATGGTCTAGGATTACCAAAGGTTCAGTATGGAGATAAGGTACAGTGAGGAGGAAGTCAGCTGGGGGGTCTGTGGGGTGCTCTTCTCCAGGGTTACACTCTGGAGGAGGGGCACCACCCCATCTTCAGGTCCTTTGCAGAGTTCCATACTCAGCTGACAGCAGCAAGAGACAAGATATCTCAGCTACGGCGCCAGCTCAGCTGGTGTACACCCCTGCACTCCTACAGGCCGGCTGGCCCAGGAGGGCAGAAGGTTGGTAGGAAACAGGAGGGGAAAATGTGGTGGGGCAGCCACAAAGGGTTTGACTAGTCACCCATCATCCAGACAGCAACTAATTTTACACCCCTGGAGGAGGTTCATGTACTGGTGGGAACTCTGAGTCAGCCAAAGAACTGGGCAGGACAACTTGGTGGCAACCGGAGGGGTGAGCAGGAGAAGTCAGCAAAGATGGTCAGAGTGATTGGAGACAATGATTAGGGGAGTAGCGAAGGTAGTAGGTGTTTGGAGAAGAAGGGCAGTGAAATGGTCAGATGCCTTCCTGGTGCATCAGCCATCTGGGATACAGCTAGAATAGGTAAGATGGTGGGGGGAGGGGGAGCTGGTACACTTGTGTAACAGCAATCTGGCAAACCAGCCTGTGGAAGCAGCGAAGCCGAGGATCAGACAAAGCTGCACTCTGCTTTCTTGGCCTTCTCCAAGGTACCCCCAGTGTGGAACTGTGGGGGAATGTGAATGATAGAGTCAGGAAGGAAAAGACTGAGGAGTTTAATGGGTGGCTGAAGGGACAGTGTCAAGTGGAGGGGTACAAGGGTGGATTGTGGGACAGGAGGCTCTTCAAGGGTGATGACCTTTACCTGATGAAAAGGGGCGGCCAGTACTCTGGGGCAGAAGTCTGACACCTATACGGGACAGTTGTATTTACTGCAGGAGAGATGGAGGCTAGTGGAACCACTGAGAAAGGAGAGTAGGTGTGGAACTTAGCTAGGGCTCCCCCAGACCACTGGACTAGCAAGGTGGGGAAACAGTAGGACTGAAGTTTGAATTAGGCTGGGGATGAGACCTATGAGGGAGGAGAGACAAAGCATACATTCAGCAATAAAAATAAAAAATTAAGGAGATTAGGGAAGAATAAGGGAGAAGGAATAGGAAAAAGCAAGAGGGAAATCAGTAGAAAGATGGAAAGACATCTGCCTTAATGGCAAGAGACTAGGAAATAAAATTAGTGGTCTCCAGGTAATGGCGACAGACACAGAGATGGACCCAAGAGCCATCACAGAAACATGGGCAACAGAGAATACTGATTGGAACCCAACAACCCCAAGGACACACCATGTTTAGACAGGATACAGGAAAAAGTAAAGAAGGCATAGCCCGATATGTCAGGGAAGGCATAGAGGCTATGGAAGATGGAAACATCAAATGAGATAATGGGAAAACAGAACCACTGTGGGTTCAACTCTCAGCAGCTGCAGGCAAGAACCTACAGATGTGAGTGATCTACAGATCACCAGGGCAGGTAGAAGATAGATAAGGAGCTAAGGGGTGGCAAAGAGGGAAGGGTGGGTGAGAGATCTGAACCTGCCAGATATTGACTGGGTCATTTCAGTGGCTAGACGCTCCAGATGTCAGGCCCTGCTGGATACACTGAAGGACTGCTTGATTGTGCAGTTGCTTAAGAAACCCACTACACAAGTTGCCATTCTTGATGTGGCGTTCACCAACTCAGAAGTGGTAGCAGGAGTGAGGGTAGGGGAACCACTAGGGTCCAGTGACCAAAACTCTATATGGCTCAACCTGGCCTTGGAACAAGTAAGCCTTCATCAAAGGCTGAAGTCCTAGATTTCAGTAAGGCAGACTTCAACCAGATGAGCGAGCTGGTCTGGGACTAGTTAGCTGGAGTGGACAGCATCTGGGATCTGGAGGAAAGATGGGTGACAAAAAAAAACCAAAAACAAAAAAAAAGAGGGCCATTGTCAAAGCAACAAAGTCTTGCTTGAGAATGGTACTCAAAAGAAACCAGTACAAGACATCAATAAGATTCTCTGGAAAAGTCAGGGAAGGAGTGACAGCTGAAAAGAAGGTCTTCAGCAGGTACAAGGAAAAACAAGGGGAGGAGTACGAAAGAAAACAAGGTAAACCAAGAGTGTGGTCAGAAAAGCAAAGGCAGACAGCAAGCTACCTACTGCAGAGAAGGTCACAGGAGGGGAAAACAGTTATTTAGATATATTAGAGGAAAAAAGGGGAGAGAAATTGTTAGGGTAACAGTGCGAGGCAGGGCAACTGTGCAACACAGGTAGAAAGCAGTCATTCTTAATGACTACTAGTGCACTGTATTCACAAAGAAGACAGATGGCCTCTGACACACAGTGGCATTAAGGTGGCTGAAAGAGGGATCCCTAAGATAAGGCAGCCAGTATTTAGCAGTGAAAGGGTTTGGAAAGGTTTAGCAGCCGTAAAGACAGATAAGGCAGCAGGGCCAGATGGGATACATTTGAGCGTGCTCAAGGAATTGGCAATAGAACTAACTGAACCCCTGGCAGGGCTATTCAATAGTTCAGTTCAGACAGAGGTAGTTCCAAAAGACTGGGTGGTAGCAGACACGGTCCCACTCCATAAGGGGAGCACGCAAGAAACAACCAGGTAACTATAGACCTGTCAGTCTTGCCTCTATTGTGGATAAACAGATGCAGATACTAGTCAAAGAGGAACTTGTGGACTACATAGAGAGCAATGGACTCCAGGAAAGTAAACAGCATGGGTCTATGGTGGGAAGGAATTGTCCGACCAACCTGATAATACTTTCTGACTGGTGACAAAGGCCATGGATAAGGGCCTTGCTGTGGATTTACTCTACTTCAATTTTAGCACAGCTTTTGATTCAGTGCCTCACAGAAGGTTGCTGAAGAAGCTCAAAGATCTTGATGCCATGAGGGACACAGAGATATGGGTAAGAAACTGCATGGAAGCAGACATCAGAGGGTTGTGGTTAACAGAGTCAAATATGAAGAGCGGGAGGTCACGGGTGGAGTGCCGCAAGGATCAGTCCTGGGTCCAGTCCTTTACAACATGTTCATCTGCAAAATGGGAGAAGGAATCCAGAGCAAGATGTGTCTCTTCGCAGATGAAACTAAGCTCTGTGGCAGGGTATATAGGGAGGAAGTGGTTAGGAAGATGCAAAGATGGCTAGCGTAGTGGTCAAAGGTTTGGCAGTTGAAGTTTATCACCAAAAAGTGCAATGTGATGCACACAGGGAACAAATACATCAAGAGAGAGTACTGTATGAGGTGGGTTAAAGCTATGCATGACATTTAAGGAATGAGACCTGGGGATCTTCATCAGTGATTCCCTAAATCAAGCAAGTGTAACAAGACCTACAGTAAGGCAAACAGGATGCTGGGGTGTTTTGGAAGGGGTACTTACAGCAGAAGGAAAGATGTAATACTACCTCCCCATAGATCACCAGTGAGGCGCTACCTGGAGTACTGTGCCAGTTTTGGAGTCCTCACCTATGAAAGAGAAGGACAGGCTGGAGAAAGTGAAACAGAGTGATCAAAATGATTCAAGGCCAGCAGGGCAGATCTTATGAGGATCAGTTCGATGCTCTGAACATATACTCACTAGAGTCCAGATAAAAGAGGAAATATAGAGATCTTCACATTCCTGAATAAACAAGGCAAACTGTGAGGAACTACTTAGTATAAGTAGTGGATCAAGAACATGGAGTCACAAGTGGAAACTGATGGGGGGTTGAAGACGGAAGTAAAAAAAGTTTTATTTTACAGAAAAGGTGGTGGAGCATGAAACAATCTAATCTGCCAGCTGATGTAGGGTACCAAAACCATCAATGGTTTCAAACACAGACAGGCCAGGATAAAGGGCTCAGTGGTTACTCGAGGTGACAGCCATAGGGCAGTGAGCATGGAGTGAATACTGTAGTGTGGGTTAGAACCATTTATGAACAATAGGTTTTGGGTTTTATAGGCAGACTAGATAGACCAATGGTCTTTTTCTGCAGTCACTGTCTATGTTTCTATTCACATGGGCTGATTCCTCCATTACAGGGTTGAGGCACACTGAAAAGACAGTGTAGTGATCTGCATTTTGGTCACCAGTAATCTACCTATCATGTAGAAATGAATAACTTAATTTTGGTTTCATATAGCTTCTTCTGTACACTTTGAATTTCAAAGCACTTTACAAAACAATGTGCTAGATACTGGTAGTAATGGGCCTCTGCCAGATATGGCATGGGGAGATAACAGTACTGGCACTATCAGCAGCATAAACCACTGCAATATGCACAATTCTAGGCCACCAGTGATTGTAGCACAGTTCCGTGGATTGAGGTGCCCTGTGGCTACTTCCATTGCTGATATAAGCCACAGAGGAGTGTGGAATTGTTTATATATTGGAATGGCAGGTGGGATCAACCAGATAAACATGGTTTTACAACAACAGCAAGTTACATAAAAGAAAGGTGCAACTCAGGCAAATTTGCTGTTTGTGACCTCTTGGTCCCAGTGCATTATTCTTCACGGAAAGGGTGGTGGATGTCACAGCCTCCAGCAGAGTTGGTGGGTACAGAAATGGTAGCAGGATTCAAACATGCATGGGGTAGACAGAGGAGGACATTAGTAACAGGGCTGGGGGGGGTAAGGCTGGAGATCAAATTGGGTCTACGGTAGCAAAGTAGGTAGGGACTTTAGGGTAGACTAGATGGGCCAAGACGTCCTCTTCTGCTGACAGTTTCTACGTTTCTATTATTTAGAGGCAAGAGCCTCATCACTCATTTAAGAAAATACCTTCCAATAAACATTTGTTTGTGTCACCAAGTACCATTTTAACGTGGGTGTTAAAGGTTGGCCTTATAGTTGAGAAGCTAAACCCCTTTATCTGGTGCTGGGTTGAATCAGCCACAAGAACTGAATAAAACCAATAAGCTCACATTACTTGTTGTCTCATTTAGGATTCACATTCAGGCATTTTTAATCACTACTGAAGAGTTTTATATTAGAGTTGTGTGAAACTCCCAAAGTTCAATAATGCGAACTTTGAACCAGTCAAAGTTTGTTATGGTCTGAGAGGTTTGAAATTTACATGGTCATGTTGTAGCATACCATCTTTTAAAACACCCCCCCCCCCCAACTAGCCCTCTGCCCTTGACCCCAAACACCATAATTAAAGTGCAACACCCCCGACCCACAATTTGTGGCCGGGGAAGACAATTACTGTATACATCCTAGATTTGATCATTCACCCTCCCTGCCCTTCCCATTCATATTAAAAAAATAATTACCTGCTCACATGCACTGACTCTGGACATGCCAGTATCTTTTGCAAGAACCCCCGTACCCAAACTCCCTTCCTCAAGGCTCCCAAAAGTACCTTGTTCAAATGCTGGGTCCCCTCCTGACTCTCGATTCATCATGGGAGTGGAGGGAGCTGTGAATATTCAGAATTCATCAAGGCTATGATTGGTACTGAAAAATGCTTATGTTGGAATGTACATCATGCCCTGTTGTAAAATGGAAAAAGTTTAATAAAAACTTTAACAGCAAAGTCACACCCCTTCATCCAGCATGCTTCTTTCTTCATTTACTACAGTTTGAATCAGTGAGCAGGCATGTAATCTGGAAGGAGGAGGTGAAGCAGTTGCATCATTGGTGACTTTAGGTGGACTGGTTCAAATCATGAATCACAAGGGCTCTCCAATTATGGTGTTGTGGGAACCACAGGCAGAAAGCTACAGAGGGCTGTGGTTTTAGAAGAATGTGTCAGCTCCAGCTCAGAACCTAACCTTTTCTTTAACTTGTGTGCTTGACTGGGGTGGGGAAAGGAAGAGCTGATCCAAACTTTGCCAGTTCCACTGCTTCACACCAGTTGAACTTTTCAAACCAAACATTTGCATACAGCCTCAAAGTTCACTCTAGTCTATGAGACAAACTCCTGAAGTCTGAGGTGCTTGATACAGCTTCTTTGGTAGAGCTGATTTTGCAGCTCTGATTTGTACAGTATAACTATATTGCCATGCCTGTCTATTTATAAAGAGGCTGTGTGGTGTGTGTGTGTGTGTGTGTGTGTGTGTGTGTGTGTGTGTTGGGGGCTGGGTGTCTGTGGCAGTAGGGTTACCATCCTAGCGCCATACTAAGGATTCTAGGAGCTTAGAAGGTGTGGGCCCATAAGTAGCTCCATTCCAGCTAAAAGAAACTAAGCTAAGGCCAGCCAAGTTAAACAGATTTCTTGCATTTAAAGCTCAGTTATTTTTTAAAAAGGTATTTTAAACCAATGAGAATTATTTCTTTTTTTTATGTATGATCAGGGTGTTAACACAATGTGTTTTTACAATTAACTGTCATAAGCTTTCGAGGAAGGATTTGGTTGGTCTGAAGGCTTAAACACTGCTTTCTTTTGTAACATCTACATTGGTCCAATAAAAGGTATCAAACCATTTGTTTCTGGAGCTAAGGAAAGTAATTTAATATGTTTCTACTGTTTATGTAATTGTCAAGTTTGGTTATGAATTCTGATTTTGTTTCACTATGATTCCCCAAGGTAAGGCATTATGATTCTGTGTGTGTAAAAAGCATTTTTTGTTGTATTGAACTTTTTCCCCATTATTTGTAAGGGGTGACCCCAGATGCTGGCTCATTTACATATTAACTGTGGGTTATTAATAAAATTGAACATTTAGAGCAGGTCGCCCCTTATTCGTCTTAAGTTTAATGGCATGAAATATAATTCTGAGAGTTTGTATTCTCTAATTGTTTTGGCTGTTTTTCTTTGAACTTCTTCAACTTTTATTTCCATCATACTTTTTGTATGGACAAAGAATTGGGATGCGAAGTCCAAATGAGGATGGATGTACACTGACTGTATGCTCTACAGGGAGAAAATATGATGTCCTTATCTTTAGAGCATGTATTTCTTCTGATTTTTCCAAAGAACTCTGTTTGCTCTCACTATCACTTCATTGCAATATTTTGGAATCAGTGGCATGTCATAATGTATATTGATGGTTTGTTTTTCTGCCCTATATGCATTATGCAGTATTTATCTAAGAAACTTGGAAGTCTTTGCCTATTGGGTGATTTTGTCCATGTCTGCAATTTGTTCATCAGATGCCCGCAGGCCTAATAGCTTTGAATCATCCACATATTTGGTTGACCAGCTGATGCTTTTTGTCATATCACAAATAAAAATATGTGAAATTAATGGACTGAGAACAGATCCTTGTGGAACCCCATATTACCTAATGCTCATTTGTGCTTGATTAGAATTACATTCTAGGTTCTATTGGTTAACCAGTTATTTATCCATTTAATTAGTAGGGGGTATATTGTAAGAGTGAGCATTTGTTTTTCTTTTCTTTTTTTTTTTATTTTCTATTTTCTTCTTTATCCTGCGGTTCCGCTGTCGCATTATCAGCCCTGGTGATAGCCCAGGACTTCCTGCCACCTACTGCCTCCATCCCCAGTTATCCTGGCTTACCCCGACCTTGGGGCATTGGTCCCTTCATCCATGCCGGAACTAGTATCTGGTCAGGGATGAGACGATGACAGCTAATTGAAGCCCCAGGGAGGGCTTCACATAGACCACGGACCTGCCCGCCATCTTTTTCCTGGTTTTCTCGGAGGTGGGAACGTGCAGTGACACCAGCGTCCACCCCGCCTCCCTGATACCGAGCATCGGTAGCGTGACTCCCAGCCTCCACCAGGGGTCCTCATTGTGCCGGACACTGCTCCACCCTCCCCCCGGAGAAGGAGAGCAGCCCATGAGGCGCTCAATCCTTCTCCTCCCGACTGGCCCTCTGATGACCCGGGTCCATTCCCGAACCTGGGTCGCTGACGCCGCAAGCAGAAATCCAACTGCTGCGCCCACCGGCCAAGCATTTGTTTTTCAACAACTGACCAGTGTGGAACAAGATCAAAAGCTCTGCAGAAATCAAAGAAAATTATGTTTACAGTACTGTACTACAGTCACATTGTCTAATGCACGGCTTATTTTTTTCATAAAAACACAATAAGTTTGTTGTGCATGTGAAGCCATGTTGTTCAGCGTCTATATTGTTCAGTTTTGTGGAAATTGTGTCAATTATACATTGCAGAACGTATTACCTGAATGGATATTAAACTGATGGATTAATGAATTATGTCCTGTTTATTACCTTTCTTATGAATAGGTACAATGTGTACTGCTTTCCAGTCTTTGGGTACTTCATCTCTGCTAACTGAAGCTTCAAAGATAATTTTTAACATGGTGGCAATGTGATCTTTCATGAGCTTTAATATTTCACCAAAAATTGTGCCTGGTCCTGGGCAGTAGTTATTTTTTTTAATTAGATTTTTTTTTTTACTCATCTGTACGTATTTCAATTGGTACAATATCATACGTATTGTCATTAATAGGAGTTTTGTCCCTTAGTGCAAAGACTGAGAAGAAATAGGTTTTAAACATGTTGGCCATCTCTAAAGGGTGAGTAAGAGTACTGGCAAATACCACCAGTGACTCTCCTGACATGACACTACTTCCCTATGGGCTAGCACATGACAAAACAGAGACCGGGGGTGCGACCAACAGCTAACGCTACCGATTCTCTTTGTTGTTATGACTGCAATGTGTTCCCACAGTCACAATTCATAGTTATGAAGTAGTCTTCTGAACTTGATTTCAGTGCTGCACTCGGCTGCCCCCCTGTGCATCCACACCGTACATCAAAGTGCACACTTGGGTGGGGGGCATCTGGAAATTTCCGGGTATCCAGCTTGGCCAGTCTGAACCCGACATATGTAACACACCAAGGTTAAAAAAAAAAAAAAAGTGTGCGCAGCAGAGCATAATGGGAGGGACTGTGCTTCATCTGACAGGGCCTCCTCACTGATGATCCTTTTCCATTTGGTAAAAAACCTTGAGTGTTACTGCCACCATTCCCTGAAGTAGGGAAAGCCATGAAACCATGGAGCATTTTAAGGTGCATCAATAAAATTAGGAGCAGTGTAAATTATCAAGGAGTTGAAATCTCGGCCCCAAGTTGTTACCCCGGAAATGGAATTTGGAATATTCAAATGTAAACTTTGCTCTGTGGGCACGTTCCTCCCAGCAGTCTTTCAGCAGATTTATTTTTCCCACTGAAGAATTCAGATGCCCTGAAGTCCTGCTGCAGTCCTTGTGCCTGCATTTCTATGAAATAATTACATTTCATTTATTATTTTGTAATTTTATTTAGTTGTTAAATACTCTGTTAGTTAATTAGTTTTTTTAATCATTTTTAAGTAAAATAGAATTTTCTCAGTTCCACATTGGTTAAAAAAATACATATTTTTATTTTCTTCGGTTTTATTTTCAAAACTGTAGTACTTGTTTCCAAGTACAACAGCCTAATGCATTTTTGGCACATTTTCCAGTCAACCGGACATGACAAATGCCAAAAAGGATGGGGGGGCACAGGTTTCATAAAGTTATTTTATTGTGGAGAGATCTTGGCAAGGGCAGATGGCCAAGAACTTTGTTTTGATTGTTTGGGCCTGATTCATGATTTTGAAAACTATAACCTCTGTAAAGTTTTCTGTCCTACAACAATGAAAAATAAATTTGAGTCAATGTTTGCCACAGAGTATACTGCATTGATACACTGAAAAAAATGTTTTTAATATCAGAGGTGTGTTACTATGATGGTAGTAAGCATGCAGACAATTCACCTTTCTTACAGCAGAGTCCAAATTAAAAATGGGCTGAAAAATGATACAAGCAGTCATCTCTGCCAAAGAAGACTGATTAGTCTATCAAGCCATCTTTGAATCCCGCGTCTGAGAACAGGACTGCTTTGTAGAGGGAGTCCTGATACAAATAATGGCAAGAAACCTTCTGATCAGTATTTGCCCTCAATATCTGGCAAAAAGAAGAGGGAGACATAGCATGGTTCTTCTGCCCGTGAGTGGGTCAGATCAACCAGGGCAGCAAGCCATGGTTCCTCTGCATACTGAAATATAAAATCCAGGGCCAGAAACGAGGGTGCCATCTGAGGACGACAATAAAAGAATGTGGTAGTTCTTCCATGTCATGCAGACTAGGACAGTCCCTGCTGCTGGCCCCCTTCCCCAAATCAAGCATATGGAAATGGGATATGTGCAGATGAAGCAGAAGGAAGAACTGACTGAGCCAGATACGTCCTCAGAACAGGACTTCCGTGCCCCTCTCAGGGGTAATGTGGGCTTACCTCATACGCGTATTTGTGGGCAGAATGACTACCATGTTTAACCTGCCATACACAGAACAGAAGTGACTGTAGAGAAAACAGAATTTATAAGCATGTTAAAAATGACATCCTCAAAAAGAAGCCAGGAGAACAGGAAGGGCTCCAGTTCTTATACGACCCACCCTAATTATGAAGGAGTGGTACAGGAGCTGCATGTGACAAAGCAAAAGTCTCACTGGCAGCTATGCCACAGAGACTGGATGGATTGCTAGGCCTTTATATTCAGTCCATTCCTACGTTTCAAACTAAATCATTCAATTTCCCTATGCTCCTATGATGCACATCAGTTCTGTGTGCCTTTCCTGGACAAGAATTCTAAAAAGTCAAAATAAAAATGAAGTTTCTCCTTGTTACTTCTGAATACTGAAAATGAATAACAGGGCAAAGACTGTAGCCAGTACTCTTACCAGCATCTGCTTGTTTGTTGGATACGTCAATGGCGGATTTCTTTGGAGAACTTCCAGCTTCACATTGGTTCCTCGTAGTTTTCTTTAGTTTAAAGCCTTTCTTAATATCTGCCAGAAGGGCATCAATAACACAGACTTCTGCCTGCTTCACAACCCCTTTCTTAACTGTTGAAAGAAAAGTAATGTTCTTAAAATGTTCTTAGAATAAACTTCTGATGCAGCAGCTAGCAATTATTCTTGGAAGGCAGTATCATTCTACTGTAAACATAGTATACTGCATGCCACAAATCAAGAAGGAAGCAGCCTCTGGCTGCGGCAAGGATTATTACTGCATATCTGTACTGTATTTTTTTTAATCTAAGAATTTCACAAATCGGTAATATCTAAGGAAGCAAATGACTCATTTCAGCAAAAGTTGCAGAAATAAAAATCAGTCCTAAAAATACAAATGGAACACCTAATGTTAACTTACTGATCTTGCCGTTCTCTCCCTTTTGCCGTTTAGCATCTTCCTCTTCCAGTTGCTTTTTCCTTTTTTCTGCCTTTGCAATTTGCTCCTTTCTGTCTTTGTTTTCCTAAAATATAAAATGGTTTTACAGAAGCCTCCATCTGGTAGACACATTCATTTTCATTCAATATGCATAATGTTACAGTACTGCACACCTTCAACGTTCAACATGGAGACTACACTTGCACCCCGACATATACAGTACTTTTCCCTTTAAAGCAGCAGTATCTTTTAGTCACCATGTAGTCCCCCCTCCCCCCGAAATAATGTTTTTGTGGCACAAAAACATCAATATGTACATTTTCCTTTTTGTATTCTTCATTCCTGAACTAAGATACGGGATATTTAAGTTTTTGAAAGTTCCCGGCTGCACCACCCATGAGAAAAATTAAATATCTTGGTGCAGTGCTGTTACCATCAGAAACAGGTGGTAACACCATCCTAGTGCATCCACAGCATGAATCCAGTATGTATATACAACAGGTAACTTCATCAGAAGAGATTTGTAAAAACTGCCAGTGACGGTTATAATTAATGATGATGTGCATTAATTACTAAATTAGTTATAAACACGGTTTTAAAACATATTTGACATAACCGAAAATACATTGAGGATGAGTAAAGATGTCAGAAATGTATTTGTGTTACAGAATGATATGGTGAAATTTGTTTTGCAGACTAAAATTATGCTGCATTAACTTTTAGGGTCACTTAAGCTTACGAGTCATTTTTCTGTTTATAACAAGTATAGGATCTGACTCTCCCATGAACACTATTAAAAATTAAATGAATCAGTGTCACTTATACCTATGATAAACAAAGGTTGTGCTCAAGCCAGCAGCACATATAAACATCAGTGTTTACAAATGGAGAGTAAATTTAAGTGCTATACCTTTATTGCATTAAGAAATGATTCCCTAAATGCCTTTATAGTAGCAAATGTTTCTTCCATTGAAAATCTGCTGATGTCTTCGCAGAAGTATTTTGCAAGTTCCTGCTTTTTTCTTTCAACGATTTCAAACAGCTGCTGTAGTTCCTCTGCAGCATCAAGACACTCCTAAAATTTTAAAACATGCAGTTCAGTGAAAGAAGTTACTGAAGAACTGGTATTTGTTGCATGTCAACTTGTTCTGCTGCTAGTTCGTAAGAATATTTCTTTAGTTGTGCAAGATATAGCACAGTGCATTACTCCTGGAATCTTATATTCAATAGCGTCATATGCAAGGTGCTTAACTTTGGGAAGAAAATCTGAGATAAGACCTACATACGATGCAGTAGAGGGAGAAGGAGAAGAGCCCGGGGAGGGGGGGTCATATGACAGACAAATGGCTGAAGTATGGTAAGTAGTGTGAAGCAGTGTTAAAGAGGGTCAAGTACAATGCTGGGTGGTGACTAGCAGGTTAGGCTTTGCCTGTAGTACAATGTGAACTCTTAGCTCCTCAATACAAAAAGATACTGAGGCAGCTGAGATGTTGCTACAGTACACAGGGCCACCAAATGATCAGGAGTATGGGCGCAAATGCTATGACAAAAGGATGGTGGCCCTTAACATATGTTCACCCTGGAGAAAAGGAGTCCGAAGGGCAACATGCTGTCAATCTTCCACATACTAATGGGTATCAAGGAGGTCAAACAGGTAAATATCTAATCTAGTGTCCTCCATCAGGACGTGGGAACATGCCCTAAAAAAGTGGCAAATTCAATGGCAACATGAGGAGGCACTAATCCCAGAGGACAAGTAACCAAGTAACGTTTTATCTACACCCAATCCTTCAGACTCTGGGCCCATTACAACAGTTCAGATCACAACAGCTGTACCTTACTTCATAATACTCACATCAATTTCTGCCCAATTAATTAAAAATCTACTAAATAAATTAAATAAAGAACCCCAAATCATAGACCCCTATGCAAAATGTCAGGGAAGTTAGATCTTGTTTAGGAAAGCCAGTGTAAGTAGTTGGTATTTCAGTCCCCATTTACAACTTTCTACTGAGAGGCCTACCTAATGGTATACAGTTAGGAAAGCGAAACTTTCACCGTGAGGACCATTACAGTGGCAAATACAATAGTCTCCTGTAATGGTCACACAGGACCCCCGGCATGGTCTCTTTGGATCTTGTGTCTCTCCTCCCTGAAACAACTCAGACCTGGAGTTGATTATATTTAATTCTGGGTGGTGTGGGGGGCAGAGCCCCCTGAAGAAACAAAACAGTTTTCCTGACGGCACAATGTCTATCGTGGTCAACATAGTGTCATCACTGTAAAGGCTTTCAACAGAATTTTTTGTCTAACCAGCTTGGTGGAAGCCTCCCTAACATAGCAGAGCAGCTTGGTCCATAATAATGGTGCAGCCACTACAAAGGTCTCGTCTACAGACTGTTTTAATCTAGAGTTGGGACAGTCAGGAGCGCGCCTTTTCAGATGACTAGAGAGTGAGACAAGGAAGTATTGTACATGGACACAAGAGACCTTTCAGGCAGCCTGGACTTAGGGTTGTAAACTTAAAAACAACCTACAACAGTGACAATGGACATGAATACAGGATATGCCAGGACAAATTTCTGCTTATATGCTGGGTAGCAGAGTAGCCAGGGACTCTCTTTAGATTAGTATGTGTTTGCACAGCATACTGTACTTCCATCCCTACTTAAGAAGCAGGGAAGGCTAACATGACAGGCCTAGAGTTCTTCTGACCTTAAATCAACTAGGTTACCATAATCAACTGACATACATGTGTTTCAATTTTTAATGCATGAAAGGGAAACACGGCTTCTTTTGTTCAGTCATATTATCTATGGGGACCCAAATCAGAAACAACTTCCATTATCAATTTAGTTTGGTGAAACCAGCTTATGAAACAGTGGATTGCACAGACCCTTATGCTCTAGAAATTATTTCACATACTGCATTTAGTTACATCAGTTAGTTGCCTTGACACTGTACTTTAGGGCACCAAAACCATTCTCGTGCCAGCTAACATAAGTACAGTTTGCATTAAACTGGCATGCCAATGAATTACTTTTAAATTCTCAAAGAGTCTTAGTGACTTTTTCCAAAGAGTTAAAACTAAGTTTTGTTAATCTTTTTTTTTTTTTTTTTAACCTGGCACTGGTCTGCTTCTTACATCCCGGCATCCGTCTCACCTAGCCGCCGTCCGGTCTGTCATGGCCCAGAGAACCCCACCGCTAATTACCCCCATGGCTTGCCCTCCGTGGCGGGGTGGTGGAGAGTCCCCCTTACTCCCCACCAAACCAGGATCCAGTAGCAACGGTGGAGTCCCCAGCCATGCGTCCCTTAGATGGCCTACTGCCGCTGCAACTGCGCACCCTATTTCCTGTTTTTTCCCTTGTATGTGTGTGGGAATGCAATGACGCTTGGCAAGGCGGTCAGCGCCTGCATGTGCTCCCTCCTGGCGCCGTGCGCCCAACTCACCAGCCTCAGTGAGGCATCAGTGCGCCATCCCCCAGCCTCCGCTAGAGGTCACCAGAGCGCTGACGCCTGGAAGCCCCCCTCCCCAGACAGGAAGAGCAGTCCTATGGACGCTCAATTCCTCCCCACCCCTGCCGACCCTCAGCGACCAGAGTCCATTCCTGAACCCGGGTCGCCGGCATGGAGCGAGGTGTGCCGTCCAGTGCCTCAACCCTCAGCGCCACCGGGCTGGTCTAAGTTTTGCTTTACATTACAACAGAACTATAGATACATTCTGGCTGAGCTACACAAGTATTTCATAAAAAATGCTCTTGAGCTGGTTAAGTGTTGTAAGCAATGCAATGTGAGTTGCCAATGCATTGCCAACTTTTAAATAAAAAGAATGCTAACCCAGTTCACTGGAGTGACAGTTTAATGCAAACTGTATTGTAGTCAAACACAGGATAGAACCCAGGCCTGGCCACGGTCTTGCAAATATCCCCCGATTATGGACTTAACGTGCTTTTTATGTGTGGTGTGTGTGTAGGTGATGCGGTGTGTGTCTCTCTCTCTCGGAGAGACATCATGTATTATTGATTACGCACAGTTGAGATGTTACTTACCTGAACTGGTTTTTCATATTGTAACTTGACATCCTCCGATGATGACAGAATTATTTTCTTAATTTCTTTCAAAGATTTTAAATTAGCATTTCCTTCAGACTGGATTATGTCAAAATTATATCTGAAATTTTACAATAAATCTTAGTACAGTAAATGTAATGTATATGTTCTGCACAAAATTAGTGTTATCTGGTAAAATGTACAGCTAGGAATAGTAAGTTGGAATTGTGTGGCTTAACTATTTTAGAGTTGTAGAATGTTGCCATATTTAAGTAGTCGGTCAGTATGTAGGTACGGTATATGTTTTCATACCACCACCCCAAATACTTTTTGCTAAAAATGGCACACTAAAAACACTAGAACAGGTTATAGTCACAGAACTTTGTACAGTGTTGTACTAAAACAGAACAGGCTACAGCATAAGGAAACAGTTTAAAAAGTAGCATTATTCCTACTTTAAAAATAAAGAAAAGCAAAAACAGGCATAAAGCAAAATACTGCACATGTGGACTACACATACTGTAAAAGTACTGCAAGCCAAAGTGTTGCTTTGATCAAGGTCAAATACAATAAATGTTTATCCCCAAACCCTGAACTCAGGCATAAATGCAGTGTGTACAGTTGGTCTTGCTCCTGAGCAAGTGTAAACAGATTATTCAGGATACAAAATTTAAAACAAATTCTGCACCCTTTTAGAAATTTTTCAAACATTAATAAAAACTTCAAACTTTTAATGGGAGACCTACAAAATATACAATGATGAAATACCATTATGACTGCAAGATGGGGATTTGTTAATCCCACTGTATGTTAATACGACTAGGTAGGCCACTCTCACAGTTCTAAGAGGTCTCCAATGCACTGTTAGTCTCATAAACAGAGTCAAAGAATAGTTACCTAAGGCACCAGCAGATCTTCGAGAGACTCTCCTCCATAGAGCCACATCATGGAACTGTAAGCCATTGGTGTCAGGACCACACGGAAATTTTTTGCTGGCTGTGGCCACCCACAGTGACATGCCTCACTGATGCCTATATAACATGGGTGTACCCAGCATGCCTCAGTCCCCTGCTGGAGACGAGCGCAGAGGATCATCAGACCATCATGGACTGAAGCAACCAGGACCAAATGAGGCACACAGGAGAGGCTACAGCAACCTGAGTGAAGATGCCATGTGAGGCATCAGAAGACAAGCAGGCAGTAATGTCACCCGTCACCCAAACAAGGGGGAAGGAGGGAGGGAGGGAGAGCTGTGGCTCAATGGAAGAGATTCTCTCAAAGATTTACTGTTACAGTAGGTAACTATTCTGTCTTCTTCAAGGATGTCTCCCCTCCACTGAGCCACATCATGGAACAATTCCAAAGCACTACCAAGTACAGAGGGAGGACATAATGATAATGAGTAAGGAAGCCTTTCAGAATGTTGAGGCCAAAGCCAGCACAGCTACAAGAGACTATGTCCAGACTGTAGTGTTTAGTAAATGTATGAATAGTACTCCAAGTGGCAGCAGCACAAATGTTACCAACAGACACATTTTGCAAACAAATCACTGAGAAAGCCACCCCATGGATAGAATGAGCATAAGCAGGACCAGGAAGCTGCTTATCGCACTTCTGGTAACAAAACATAATGCTACTGGCTGGTCATTTGGACAGACCCCATTTTGAAAATGGGGAGCCCATCATCCCGGGGGCAAATGCTATAAGCAGTTGAAAGGATTTTCTACAACTCTTGGTATGATCTAGGTACCAACACAGTGTCCTTCAGACATCAAGCGTATACAATCCATGTCTCCACTATCCATGGGAATTGAGAAATAAACAGGAAGGTCAATAGTCAGGTTTAGTGTTCTCTCAGACACAACCATTAGCAGAAAATGAGGATTAGTATGTAATGTAATCCCATTCTTGTGAAAAATAATAAAAGGAGGGTCTGCAACCAGAGCCTGCAACTTATTCATCCAGCAGACTTCATAGCCACTAGGAACAGTGTCTTCCAAAAGGGGAAGTGCAGCTCACAAGCAGTGGCAGGTTTAAAGTGAGGAGCAGTCTGGGTCTCTAGGACCAAATTAAAGTTCCACACTGGAACCAGATTGCAGACTGAGGTCGTCAGCAACAGAATACCCCTTCGGAGTCTACAGGATACTTCCATCTGTGCCAAGATTTTGCCTTCTGTGAGGGCATGAAAAGCAGACATTGTAGTCAGATAGACCTTTACAGAGGAATACCCCAGTCCTGAGTTCTTAAGGGACAAGAGGTACTCCAACATAGTAGGCTCTGGATGTGTAAAGGGATCCATGGCATGAGCAGTACCATGTCTGAAAGTATGAGTACCACACAGATGGCTTTCTTGTGTGAGGAGAATACCTGCAACCACTGGGGAGACCCAGAAGTGGGAGAGCTCTATGCCCTCAGGAGCCATGCATGGAGATGTAGGAATTGCTACTCCAGGTGCACTAGAGAACCCTGCTCCTGTGTCAGAAATCTTGCTTGTAGGGGGAGTGAGGCAGGGGGTTTCACTGCTTGCTGTTGGAGCAGAGGAAACCAAATTTGTCTGGGCCAGTACGGTACCACCAGAATTAAGGATGCTGGTTTGGCCTGTAGCATCACTAGAGCCCTCTGTATCAGATGGAATGGGGCAAAAGCGTACAGAAACGTCCCTTCCCAGGAGAGGTACAATGAGTCTTAGCAGAAAATTCCAGACCTTGGAGTGAGTGAGCAGAAACACAGCAGTTTTGTATTGTATGAAGACGCAAACAGGTCTATGTTCGGGATGACCCCATTTTTAAAGCTGCAGGGGCGGAACCTGCAGCCGACTTGTGAGTGCCTTAAAATGATCCACTGGATCTGTCCGAGCAATGAACAAATCTGTAGTTGCAGTATGATCATTCCACAACTCTAAAACACTCAGTCATCGCCCCCCTTTGCGGGTGCACTACATGGTGGAACAGTCTGCTGTGGCCAAGATGTCCGCCTGGAGCTCAGTGTGAATGCGCAACTTCACCACAACTGCAGAAGTGAAGTCGCACATGTGCAACTGCTCACGTATGCATACTGAGCTCCGGCAGCCATCTTGGCCATGCCAAACTGTTCTGCCATGAGCTCAGCAAGTGCAGCTGTAGTCGTGTCAGCTCTGGCCAAAGCTCATTTGAAAAGACTGTCCCCGACGGAGTCTGAGAGTTTTCATTCATGGCACAGCACACAAGACCAACTAAGGCAATCTGCCAAGTTATTCAAGGTGAGAACAAGAACACTGCAGTCAGAAATAAGTTGCAGTCCACCACCCAGTATAAAACTCCCATTGCTTCTCTGCAGAGAGGGTACGAATGTACTCCGCCCTGTCGGTTGATGTAATACATCACCAAAATATTGTTTGTACAGATCAGCAGCTGGTTCCCTAGGAGGAGGGTAGCAAAGGCCTCTAGGCCACACTGAACAGCCCTCATCTCCAGAGTGTTGCTGTGCAGAACAATACCCAGAGTTCTGAAGGGGCCCAAACGGGCACCCCAACCTGAACCTAAGGCATCTGTGGTACACCACCAGGAGGGGGAGATGGACAGAGGAATGGGGAACCAGTCTCTAGGCTGGAGCACTCCAACCACCAGAGCAGGGAACAATGGAGTGAAGGAGTCACTTGTATTAGACACTCCAACTTGTTGGAATGCTGTGCCCTAAGGAACCACTGCAGGATCCTCATGTGGAGGCGAGCTAGCACAACAGTTAGTACTGAAGCAGCCATTAGGCGTATTAGTCTCAGAAGGCATCTGGCCGAGACATAGTCGCTGGATGATACCAGCTGTGTTTGAGACACCAGTGCTGAAGCATGGTCAAAGGGCAGAAATCCCAGACCAGTGTCCAGAACTGCCTCTAAGTTTTGGAGCCTCTGGCAAGGAGTAAGGATAGACTTCCATTCGTTGACCCATATACCCAATGGGCTGAACAGCAACCAATCATCTTAAATAGAGGAAGACATAAAGGGAACATTGTTTAACCAGGAGTAGCACACTAAGCCAAAGCTTGTTTCCAGATGTGACCTGGGAGCACATGGAAGTTAAGTGACTTGCTCAGGATTACATAGTATGCTCCTTGGTGGCTCTGGGATTCAAACCCAGGTCTCCAGATCTGCAGCTCAGAGCCTTAACCCACTGTGCTATACTGCCTCCTAAAGGTCCCCCCCCCTGCAGCAAATACTTTGGTAAAGGCATGTGGTGTAGAGCACAAACCAAAGAGCAAGACATAAAACTGATAGTGTGAGCTCTGAAGCATTAAACACAGGTATTTTCTGCATGACTTTTGGATTCTGACATGGCGATGTATGTCCATCACACAGTGGGGGTCCAAGAATCCTACATTCTGACTGGCACCTTGTATCCATGGTAAATCCTGTGACATACAAACCGGAAAAGGTGCCAGTCAACTGCTTTACCAAGATCAGTACGGCCCCCGAAAATGAAAAAAATACACCCTCCATGTTAATTCCCGCTAAACTCCTCCACAACCCACATACTGTAGTAAATAACACTGCCACATAAACTACACTGGTCCCCCAAAACATCTCCTGAAACAAGTGGCAAAAAAAAACAAACAAAAAACCCTGATAATCAAGTAAAAAAACAAAACAACGTATACTCAGAGTCAGCCCTAATCATTTCCTGTGATGGTTCCTCCATGTTGCCTGTCTGCCGGGATTGCAGAGTCCTGCGACACGTTCCTCCCTGCAGCCTCCATCGTAATAATGCCACACGCAGACTGTAAGTCACTCCTTCCCGTGACCACTAGCTCCACCAATTTATCGAAAGGGGACACTTCTGGGTTGGGGAAGTAAAGCTGTGGAACAGAAGACGTGCGGAGAAACATTCTCAACAACCGAAGCAGCCATGCATGCCCAGAATGTGGGAAACCAGAACCACTGTTCCATAGTTCTCATTACACCGTACACTAACTTAATAACACTGTCCCGGCTCCTATGACAAAAACAGAGCCGGGACACAGTGAAGTGGCAATATGGGACACAATCTGAATGGTTTCCTGGCGCCAAGAAAATTATCGGGACTACGAATAAGAAAACAGTCTTCTGCACATGCACAAAATGGGACTCTAGCAACAGGGAACTATTTTTTGTCATGGAGCAAAAAATTCAATGAAAATAATTTATAATACAAGAAAAAACTCCTTTTAATATTTGTTTTGTCCCACAAAACACAAAGGGGCCATTGTATAATCACAACATACCACTCCAGAATGTGGGTGATGGTGGGATTTGCCCACGTCTGGTGTGGATTTGGTCATGAGGCGCAGCCACACCAGGTGTGGGTAAATCCCACCATAACCCACACCCTGTCATGGTATATTGATTAATTATTCAGAACAACCATCTAATCCCCTGTGGGCAGGAAGAGGGACTGCAATGAGATATGAAACTTTTTGTATTCGATGAATAGATTCAGTCCTCAAAGGCATAGCACAGGTCTGAGATCCAGGTCCATGCTGGGACCAGAAAGTATTGGGAATAATAGCCCTGGTTCTCTTCTGAAAGAGGGACAGGTTCCAGAGTCCTTTTTATGGAAGAGGATTTGCACCTCCTACAGCATGAGGGCAAGATGCCCCAGAAGATATCTGTTTGGCACTGTGGGGGTCAGTCACCAAAGGAACAGTAAGAAGCTATATGGCGTGTCCTAGCTGATCCACCTCTAGGATCCAGGCATCTGTCTTTCTCTCTGTTTTGGAAGGAAGAGGGAAATTTGGCCTTCTGCCAAAACATTTTGAGGCAGTGAGGCTGTAGGAAGAAGGAGGGAGTCAAAGTACCGGGGCAAGGGTACTGGTAATGGTCTGATCTTTTGAAAGTCTGGCACAAGGAGGCAGGTTTATGGCCTGGGAAGTGGAAGGCTGAGGTCATTGGGAACCATGATCTAGGCCACACCTGAATAGTCACAGCCTGGATGAGCATAGAGCCTGTGACAAGAACCTTGACCCCTTCCCCAGGGTTTGGGGTTCAAAGTTTGCAGGGATCTCAAAGTCATTTTTGAGAACTGTAAGTCTCAATGCATATTCAACACCAGACCTGTTGCTTGCTTTGCCAGTGGACCATAGCAGCCGCATGACGACTCTTACTGCACCAGACCTGTAGCTTACTTTGCAACTGGCCCTGCAGGCCACTCACAAAGCAGCTGCATAGCGGCGCCAAGTACACAATCCCAGTAACAGAATCATTCAGAAACCAACCTCTCCACTCACTAGCACTTATACTACATCCTTCCTCATGCAAGATTAAAGTACCCTCATCCACTAGTCCACTTAGCATCCATGCACTCACTCCATTCCCCCACATCCATCTTTTAAGCAAAATCTAGCAATGGACAACTGGCACAACCCTCCCTCCACCTTTGACAACCACTGTCCAGTAAAGTAAAACTCTGGTCAGAGTCAATATGGCTGCAAAATAGTCCTAAACTGAGAAGGAAGAGTTTGACTTGAAATGCAGCTTTGAAATATAAAACCATGAAAATAAAAAAAGGGGGCGGGAAAAGACTAAATATTGCCATACAAAATAAAAATAAGTGGAACAGAATAGTAGTAATTTATGGCATTTGGCTATCTGTGTGAAGTTTTTTGTTCTTGTACAACTTATGAGTTGCAATTGGTAAGGAAGGAAAAAACTGTCAACAAGGAAACAAGATGAATTTCAGAGAGGTTAAAAAAAAACAAAAAAAAAAAAAAATCTGTTTTTCTTCCCTCTACAGACAAACCACCTGTGGACATATTGTACCTACAATTAAACCGCACGTTATGCAGTCAGACAAAAGTGAATTATATCACACTGTCATTAAGTGGTGATGACACCAAGGGTTGTTATAAGCTCACTTGCACAACCTTTTTTGTTTCGTTCCAGTTACCAGGCCCTAGTTCTTTTCTTAATATCAATAAACATACAGCAGAACTGGGAGGTGCACTCACATTCTCTGTAGTTTTTCTCCTTTTCCACCTCACGTACATCTTCACTAGTTCACCAGTAGGAGCTTCTGCTGAGCTACAAAGCAGGGTCTCAACTTGATGAGTTTGGCAAGGAGTATAGGGATATTTTTTATTCCTGTTTTATGATTCCAACTAAAAATGCAAGATGTGGTACAGTAACTTTCATCCGGGCAGACAGAGTTGTCATTTGCCTCAGGATTGACAATGTCCCTTTACAGGTGACAAGGCAACAAAAATGTTCCAGCAGTTAATTACCATGCACATTAAGTCAAAACAGTTTTTATTTTTCGGTTAATATAAGCAAAGCTTATTAAAAAGCTCCAATGGTCTTCTTTGTCTGTGCAGGAGTCGTAATGGAACAGTTTCAGTGTCCAGGTCCGACAGGGAGCAGGCAAGAAGCATGCTAGTATCAGCGCATGAAACATGAAAATCTGGAGCTTTGCAGTCCTTTAGCAGTGATCTCTTAAAATAACGTGAAGCATGCAATGATAAATTAAAAAGCGCAAATTCTCATCAGCCCTCACAGTGCACCACTCAGTTTCTCTCCCTGCAGACAGAGCTGTAACGTGTGTGCACGCCGTGAAACATCTGCACCACATACCAGCACTGGGATGCAAGAGTGACAAACTCTGTGCACCACCCAGTGGTTGAGTCTCAGTAGTGCACTGCCCAGACAAATAAACAACAGAGCTTACTATAATGTCAGAAGAAAATAAGTGTAAAAAAATAAACTGTCCCACTTAAGTAAATTATATGACTCATTTGATTATGGCAAGATTAAAAATGGTGTGGGATGCTCACTGAATTGTAGTAGTAGGTTTCATTTTAAACCACCTTTCCAGAACTATGTTGGTGGCAGGGGTTTTGCAAAGGCCAGTCAGGAAGTAGCAGGTGGGGGGGGGGGCACCAACAGTGTGATCGAGAGCGGCCAATCAGGGCTATAGTGGAAGCCCAGACCTGGCACTGACAGCTTGAGTAGCTTGTTTTTTCTTTCCTTGTTTGCTCTAAAATAAAATAAATGGCTTAAACAGTGTTCCTGTGTCTACCTTAAATGCCTATGTGGTCATTTTTCAAAGAAGTCTTTAAGTTAATGAGTATTTCATTGAATTTGCATGAGGAGCTGCTAGTCACTGATCCTGTCCTCATCCACACACAGAATGCATGTCCCAATCACAGACTCACTGTGTGAGATAGTAGTTTCAGTTATGAATGAGGAAGGCCATGATGTGCCTACTCGAGAAGCTGCATCATGAATGTGCTCACTGTCAGAGCACAAGTTACACACTGACAGCTGCCTTATTTCCCCTACTGAAAAACAGTAATTGCAAGGTCAGTGTCAAGGGTACACATAATTACATCCAGAAATACCATCTTGTACATGGCTGAACTATGTAGCTCTGCTTTGCTGGGAATTTTTGTTATTTCTACTGCATGTTTTATTTGGGCATAGTTTTTCTCATATTCTTTGCCATTCACATGTTCCACAGTGCACATACTGCCCAGCGCTGTGCACATCCCACACTCATGATCTATCATTTATCATAAGTGCGAAGTATGCAATAAGTCAGCAAGCTGCCTTCTATAGAGCTGAATTGGATGCATCCTATACTAACCCATCCAGATTCTGGGGTACTATAAAGGGAATTCTAGGCCAAAATTCTACCCCTGCCTTACCCTCCAAACTGCTCCTAAGTGACATAGAAATCACTGACAAGCAAGAAATCTTAAATACCTTCAATGACCATTTCACCACAGCTGGCCTAGCATTTGACTTCACCTGCAAATCTCTTGAGATCATCATTAAACCTTCAATCCACTGTGGGACAAAAGGCTGCTTCAACATTCTCCTTCGAACCAATATCCTTAAAAGAAGTAGAAGACCTCCTATCCAATTGAGATACATCTAAGAGTGCAGGTGCAGACTCCTTGGATCCCTACTTTCTTAAAGTAGCACTGCACGCCTTATCTGCCCCCCTCACTCACCTCTTCAATCTTTCCCTAGCTACTGGTTCCATCCCCTCCATATGGAAAACAGCTCAAGTAGTTCCACTACTTAAATCAGGTGATCCCATGGACCTTAAACAATTACAGGCCCATTTCCATCCTACCGGTACTATCCAAGATGCTTGAAAAATTAGTAAATTCGCAGTTAAGGGCCTATCTGGACACCAACAACCTCCTAAATCCAGCACAATCTGGATTTAGATCAATGCATAGCACCATCTCTGCCCTAGCCAAAGTCACTAACGATTGGCAGACTGCCTTGGATAAAAAGAATAGTACCTGTGCTGTGTTCCTGGATTTGAGTAAAGCATTTGATACAGTGGATCATGAATCATTAATCTCCTCTCTTAGCTCTGTAGGCCTTGATTCACTCTCTCTCTCAATTGGTTTAGGTGCTATCTCTCTGGAAGGTTACAATTGGTAAAAAATGAAAATTACCTATCTACCTCTAAACCACTGCTAAGAGGTGTACCGCAAGGCTCTATCCTAGGCCCCATCCTCTTTGCCATTTATATTAATAACATTGATGCCAACCTCTCTCAATCTAACATTCACCTGTTTGCTGATGATACTGTATTATATGTCAGCAATCCCTCACCATCAAAAGCCTGTGAACTGTTACAGTCAGAATTCTCCATCCTACAACACAACCTATTGGAAAAAAAATTACTTCTAAATGCCAAAAAAACAAAAGCTATGTTCTTTGCCACAAAGAATTGCTCTGCCACTACCCCATCATTCATCACTCCACAATTATCCACCTTATTTGGAGAAAAGCTGGAATTTGTGGATAAATTAAAATATCTTGGAGTCTGGATTGACAATAAGCTTGACTACTCCGTCCACATTGAAGAGCTATTAAAAAAGTTGAGACAAAGGCTTGGCCTATTTTACAGAATAAAACACTACCTTACCAGAGATTCCAAACAAAGATTAATCCAGGCATCATTCCTATCCCTTATTGACTATGCTGACTTTCTCTACGGCCATTGCTTACTCTCCCTCTTAAATAAGCTGGACGGACACCCTGTAACATAGAGCCATCAGATTTATTACAGACCTTCCCTCCAGCACCCATCATTGCTCTCTTTACATGGCAGTCAATTGACATCCCTACAGCACAGAAGAAAAGGAATGCTGCAATCTGGATCTTTAAAGCTTTATCAGGCAAACTCCTCCTATATCTCAGACTGTTTCACCGAATCACATCTAGGCCATACACCTTAAGGATCAATAAGCTCATTATGCTAAAGATTCCCAATACCTGCACCGGTTTGGGAGGGCTGCTATCAGCTATTCCCTAGCATTTGTCTGGAACTCACTCCAAAAATCTATGAATCTGAATACCCTCTTACCCTTATCATCCTTCAAAAAATTATACACCACCCTATTTCCAGAGTTGTGCAACTGCTTCCATAAGGCCTAGTCTCCCATCCAACCTACATCCCTCCCTTCTGTAATCCACTATGTTTAGTTTCCTTTCCTCTACCCAGTCAGTTATCACATTTCATATAAAGCCTACAAAAGCCCTATTATTTGATTATTCTCCTTCTATATCTATTATCCTCTTCATTTTTACAGGTTAAGTTATTTTACTGTGCCTTGTATATCTGTAAATTTTGTATATATCTCTTATTTATTTGATTGTACTAATGTTATGCTATTCTCATGTCTTTGTAAAAAACTTGTATCCTTCTTTGTATGACCACTCGGGTCCATCTTGTAAATGAGCTACGCTCAATGATGTTCGCCTGAACAAATAAAGATTTTGATTGATTGATTGATTGAAGTCATGGAAAACAATGTAACTGCTTAATAGCTGAACTCTATAAATATCTGCACAGAACATCTCCTGCTGTGAAAGTGTTTGTGGTTGCACTCTCCCTCACTAATTCCATTTGCCATCTTCAAGTTTATCGTTCTTCCAATAATTTAACAAAATGTTGGACATTACAAGATTATTAGATTAGAATCACAAAAAGAGGAAAAAGAAACAAAAAATACAGTTTGAAAGTCACTTTATCTCCATAAAAATCTCTATAGAGAGATATATTGTTTATAAACAAAGAAGGTTTAACAATTCTTTACATTATGTAAAGACGGTTATTTATCTCCAAGCCACTTTTGATATGCTTTTTTCTTGAAACTAAATTACAGACATTGTAAATTTTCCTATCAATATTGCATCTTCAACTGTCCCTGGGTGCATCAATATAAACATCACATTGTATGATAAATCTGCATATTTTGTCAAGATTTTCCCCAAGTATTTCAAACGTATGTAGCTAAATAAAGGGCATTGGGTTATGACAGGTGTTAATGATTCACTAAATCCTTTATTACAAAGGCATTTATCCTGAAGAGACAGATGTGGTTTTAATTTATTAAAGTAAATGTGTTTTGATGTAATCAGCTCAAGTCTTGCCCAAGTTATTGCTTTTCAAGTATGTGGTAATAAAGGAAGTTGCAAGTGTTCTCCCAGATTCGAATCTATTTTGTTTTGAGCAAACCAAAGAGCTTGCCTTTGGCTCCATACTTGATTCACTCTGATTTTCTGTAGCCATGGCAAACACAATTTTTTTTTTTTAGGTTCACTTTATAAGTTTCATATATTTTCATATTAGCTTGCCAGTCACACCATAAGTGCAAAGACGCTATACTGTGTAATATCCAAAAAAGAAATCTTAACCATGGTGAGAGGAAACCATCATTGTGCCAAATTTATTTTTCTTTTATACAATTTAAAGGCAAATCATCAAGGCCACTGATTTACGATGATTAAAACAATTAAATTCCGTTTTCAAGACTTAAGATTCTGGAATTTCACTGGTGATTGTTACTCTAATTTCCGGATTTTACCAGGATTCTGCCATCATTCTTTTAGTATGTGCATAAATAATCAGAATTAAAGATGGCTTAATATACAGAGCATTAAATAAAGCAAACTGAAAATAGCACAGGAAGGAATTAAAAGAAAAACACACTTTTTTATAGATTTACCGATCTGATAGAAAATGCCAGATTCCATGAAATCTTCATTTTTACTGGTCTTCAGGCAGCCCTAATTCCGGAATTTTATCGGATCTTCCAGTAAAAAAAAAAATTCGAAAAACAGTGGCCTTGCAAATCATTGTTTGCATTATTTATTGATCACAGCCAGTACGTAGCTATCCTTAGTTTAATAAGAGTAGTCAAGGGTAATCTACCTAATTCTGCTCTTACTATTGATCCGGACGTTGAAGAAGGTACTTGTAGGATAGATTTATAATAATATAAAAGAGGAGTTTCCAGTTGTGGATAATAATTGCATCCCCATATTTCCACTCCATATAGAAGGACTGGAGTGATGTTTGCCTCTCCAGCTTTAATAGTGGGAGTTACCGAAAGTCCACCATATTTGAAGTTAAATATTTGTAATGCTTTAGCTGCATGCTTTACCTTATTGATTTGTTCTTTGATGTGTGGTTTCCAGAAGTTTTTGGAATGTAATGTTATGCCTAAATATTTATATGATGTCACCATTTCAATAGATATATCATTATGAAAAATCCTTGGTTTTGGTAGCTGACTTCCAAAAACTATGACTTCTGTCTTGTCCAAGTTTATCCTCAACTTCAATGTTTTACATTTATCCATGAGGGATTTGAATTTTAGTTGTAATCCTTCAGAAGTCAAAGAAAAGAGAATTAAATCATCTGCATATGCTAAATTTTGTATCTGTTGGTTCTTGTGCCCTTTACAATACTTGTATTTTTTTTCAGTCATGCTAAGTTATGCTCATGAGTGTGAAATGTGCACAGTGTTGAACATTTGAAAAGACTTCTCCAGTGATCATGCGTTGATATAGAGTTCAGACATCTTGGTATGTGCATTAATGGAACATGTAAATGGAAAGTTGACTTCTACTAAAGAAATCAATTTCTTTACTACTACCTGCCACTAGATTCATATTCGTTCTTTGCTATATACAGAAACCAGACTTGTAAAAAAAAAAAAAAAAAAACAACAACATAGAAACAGCAATCCAGGTGTGCTATTCATTTATTTCTTCTATTACATCTCTGACACTGAGCTTACAATTACTGCTTTTCATCAGCAAAAATAAAAATGACGGCAGCTGTCAGTGTCTAACTTGTGCTTTCAAGGTAAAAACATTCATGGCATAGCTTCTTGAGCAGGCACCGTCATGGTCTTTTGTTCATAACCGAAACTGCCACCTCACCCTGCCATGTTTGTGATGGAGATGCGCACCATGCATGTAGACGAGGAAAGGACTAGTTACAACCCACTCCTCATGCAAAGTCAATGAACTACTCATTTTCTTTAACAAATGACTACATAGACATTTAAGGAAGACACAGAAGAGCTGGCCCAGTGGCGCTGGATGCCACACCTCATGCCATGCTGGTGACTTGGGTTCGCAAACGAGCTTGAGTTGTCAGGGGTCGGCAGGGGAGGGGAGGATTGATCATCCAAAGGACATCTGCTCTCTCCTGTGGAGGGTGGGCAAGTTATTCCCCAGCGCTGGCGACTCCCAGTGGAGGCTGGGAGTGCAAAAGCTGGGGATCACGTTGATGATGGGTTGGGAGCGTTGGTGGACATCCGCAGGAAGGGTGCAGAAGCATGTTCAGCCCGAGCTGGATGTCATTGCACATCCGTGCTCCTGGGGAATTTGCGCTCACACACACAAAGACCAAGAAAGCACCTGTTGGCTGGGAGGAAGACGTCACCTGCCCCCACCTTCAACACTGGACCCTGCCCACCAGATCTCGACTCACTCTCTCTACCTCCGCCCGAGGGACTAGATGAGGTAAGTGCTGGGGAGCTGTAAGTGGCCCCGCCTCGGGGGGGGGGGGCAATGACCAGGGGGTTCCCTAGGGGTGTGTCACAGGAGGACTGGGAGACAGAAATCATGGCTTGGGAGGATCTCAGCAGGAGGAGAACTGGCAGGATGACAGATGGGGCCCCAGCCAGCAGTGATGGGAGGGGAAAATTATTGGAAAAAAAAAAAAAAAGGCAGAGAAAGGGCCACTGTTTAATGCATAAACTGTTTTACTTCACAGCACAAAAATAGATTAGCTACTCAAGCTGACAGTATCCCTTTAAACAATAAAAAGTGAAAGCACCTGACTTTTGGCATGGTTTTTAGCTGAGAGATCAGAACACTCACTTGATCTTGATGCATCGAAGAAGAACTCACTGTTAGTGGTATTAAATCAAAAAAGGAAGTAGGGTTGGGAGCAAGAAAATAATGCAGTGGGGAGGGGTGGAAGAAAGCAACTGAACTGAATGGAGAGGACACAGAGAGTTGTGATTCAGCTCTACTCAATGAAAGAAGACAGGCTGTGCTGCATTAGTAAACATTCCAGAGCCCCCTTTTTCTACTACGTCATAGCAATACATCAGCACAGCTCTCATTATGCAACCCTAATAAAAACTGGAACACAATTTAATGTAACAAAATGTGCTACTCACGCATGGCTCTGGACTAAGGGTGTTTTCATCCTTGGCTTATACCCTGGCCATATATGGCCATTTTAGGATCAACTTTTGTTGGGTGCCCAACTTTCCACCTCACATCCTGACTAGACAAGTTGAACCATATAAAATGTGATTCAAAATGTGTTTGTTTTTTTTGGGGGGTGGTTGACCCCCCTTCCCACAAAAGCAGATTTTGTGTCATATTTACATGGTGTCACTTAAGTAGTCATGAACAGGACTGGAATTATTTCATGGGGGTCATGGCTTTCACGATTACTGTGAAATTAGTATATTTCCTCTATGCCGTGAAATCTGTAGTCCACCGAGAAAATGCCCAATAAACCACAGACAGACAACATTTTCTCCTTCCTGCCATCCATTTGTGGCTGCACAAGGTTTCAGTAACTGGTGTACAGGTAACCAGAATGGACAATGATTTGCACAGTTTCTTGCAGAAACTTACTCCTAGCTTTAGACAGTATGTGTGTTTTTTTGATCAGAGGCGGGGGCTTTGCCTCATGGGTGTGTTTTGTACCATTTTACAGTGTTGGGGACAAAATGTGAGCTTCCAGTAAGCACAGTCTTTTTATTTCAGAGACGCTGAAATCACTGTTGTATGCGGTTTATGTGCTTGTTGCTAATGCTGCTTTCCCTGATTTGCGCCGACAGTGCCTGTATGCTGTTAGCCCATTTGATTCAAACTCCCCCCGGTCTGCACTTGTAGTTACAGAAGATGCCAAAACAAGACACCTTTAACACTGTATTACAGTGTTGGGGACAAAGCGTGAGCTTCCAATAAGCAGCCTTTTTATTTATTTTTATTTTTGAGGCACTGAAAACCATTGTTGAAAGACTATCAGACAGTTTACTTAATATAAATAAAAAAAAAAACAGTAAAAGGAATTGGGGGGGGGTGGAAGGAACCATGAAGTGCCATGAAATTACTGTTTTTACCACATGCATTTGCTGTAAAATTCTCCTGTTGTCACCGTGAAAAAATTGCAGCCCTAGTCATGAAGGACAGCAGTAGCTTGGGTTTCTTATAAATATGGATCAAAAATGGTAAAAGAAAATAGCAAGTTATGAGCAAAAGAAAAAATTATGAAAGGAGGGTACCAGCAATGAGGTAAAAATATTCCAAGTTCCAGAATGAATGCATTTCACATGCGTGTGGATATTAGTAGTTTTTTTCCTTTGGTCATAACTTGGCCATTTTTGCCTTGTAAATCAGATCCCAAAAGTGTTTTTAGAAGTTATTAGCACATTATCCAAATACAGTGACACAATCTGATTGATCCTGAGCAACTTGCATCACTGAGACTAGCTGTTTTGTTTCCCTACCATTGATTTTAGGGTTGCTCAGATATCTGTTTTGCTAAATAGATAGTTCATATCAGCAAAATTTAGGATTTAGGATTTTTGGATAAAGCTGAAAAAAAAAAAACAACCTAAGATCTTAACTTTTAGGATGCTAAATTGGATACCGATTCAGAAATCACGAATCCCCCCACCCCGTGCAGGCCCCCACACCCAACCTACAATCAATATAAACACACCACTCAAATCACCCTTTAACCCCCCAACCTCCCCTTGCCCCAAGCCCCTGAAACAATAAAAACATGCATAATATATTCTGATATGCCTGACTCACCTCTTTAACATAAGAGAAATCATGCACCCCCCCACCAAGATAAATAAGGATACTTCCCTACCTCTCCACTCCCTGGTCACCAACAACTCCATACTTCACTAATGCACCACCCAACCAACATACCCACTAGCCCCCACTTCTCTCCTGGCACACAACTAACTGCCAAATATGCGTCAGATGGGCATGTTTGATCATGTGGGGGAGCAGGTATGATTGAATTATTTTATCCCCTTTTAACAACTGACTGGCTGACTAGCAGCCAGTCAGGTGTTACTATAGGATGTAATGTGATCAGTCATGAATGACCACTCAAATATTGGATGGTTAGGACAGCTTTGACCACTTCAAAGCTGCCCTAACCGCCTTGTGGGGAAATAGATGCAAATTCTGGAGCACTCTGAAGTCGTTAGGCGGAAAGTCAAAAACTCCCCCTCCAACTCAACTCAACATAAATGGCTCCATCTCAAACACCCAAATCACCCTTTAGCCCCCCAAAAATGGCTCCATCTGAAGCAGCTCCATGTAGTGCCCAAAGTTGTACCTTTTAACTTTCAAAAGTCTGTCAATTTGATTTTGATAACTGAACAGAAAAAAGAAATGGCAACATTTTTTGTTTTCACTTTCGCAGAGGTCTGTCACTCTGGTGTAAAAAAAACATATGCTATATAAATAAGCTATGGGCGACCACACAACTCAGCACGTGTTTCCATCTCGGGGTTAAGATGATAGTATGGACCTCCTGAGCTTCACTCTTGAGGATCATATGCTGTCATCTCAACCTCTCAATAGAAACACAGACTTGCTGTGTATGACAAAAGGCCTCAGTGCAGAAACAATGAGGCAAGGGTTACCCCAAAGGGCATTGGCCCCAGCCTAAAATTTCATGGTGATTTGCATATACCTGTACATCCCATGTTGCTTTGCATTATGGTGGTATAGCATGTGTAACTTTGTAGTTCCTGCTGTGTATGGTTGCACACATATTATTCTCGATATTACCTTCAGCTTAACCAATATCTCTGGATTCTGGAACTGCCAAGTAATTTAAAAAAAAAAGGAATACTGGACATGGAAAAGGTTGAATTAATAAGGGTCCATAAACAAACAAACAAACAAATAGCTGTTTTTGTTTTGACATTGCCTAACAGTACACTGGGGAGACTAAACAGATTTCACATATGTCCAGATTAACAATTATATTAAAAAACTGTAAACAACATTATGTTCTCTAAAAACGTCATACAATCACATCAGTGCAGAATAAAAATGAAAAGAAAAAGGGGATTGTTGATGCTTGTGCCAGAAATACATTACTAACAAAAAAAAAAATATATGAAGAGATGTTTTTCACCAACTAAGAAATATTGTTTATTTCTTTTTTCCATAATAAATGTTCATTTGGTTTTTACTGTTGCTTTCAAAAGGTTTAATCTAATTTTGCAGAAGGATATTACGACGCTTACCCAGCTGCTTTTGAAACAACTTCCAAGTCATCAGGGAGATGTAATAAATCTGGGTGGGATTTTTCAATTTCCTAAAAAGTAAACAGATGCTCATTTAATTTGCTGCTTTACATGTAATGCTTCCAATGTTTGATTATTCATGAACATTGACTCTAATGTGAGACATTAATGGACATGATGGGTTAAGGAGCAATACAGTGGTATGAAGTAGCCAATTTCAGAGGTAGTCAATTTCAGACAGATCTGTAAAAACCTGGGACATGGGGGCAGATAAGTAGCTAATGTCATTCAATACAGAAAAATGCAGGCTTGTACAGGTAGGGAAATGAGACTCAGTTCACAAAGGGGGAAGGGATATGCAGAAAACCTATGCAAGTTGGGTGCACAGCTACGTGCTGCACTCCTACAGCACACCCACCAGCATCCAAGGTGGAAACAGGAGTAGCCATGATGGACGTAGGTGTATGCAGAACTGTGCACCTAAGTAAGACGACAGAACTGTGGAGCTGCTGATGAGCTGATATTCCAGTCTGTGACCACACCATATAATTGCTCCAAGGTCCCCATGGATCCATTGTAGAAATGTGCCAAAGACAGACGCAAATAGCAGTTGGCAGAAAGGGAGCCAGGCACTAGTGCGGCTAACCCCCTCCCCCCCGCCAGGGTGTCTATCTAGGCCATCTTGCAAACAGGTGGCCCCTGACAACACAGGAGGCAGTAACAGTGACCAAGATGTCTGCTGCCCCTATTGTACAGTACCTGGAGTTGGAGTTCTGAAGTGTATGCCTGCTACAAACAGGTGGTGTGGGAGAACACAGAAGTGGCAGTAAATGCAGCTGACAGCACACCACAAATTATAAGTGACATTAAATACAAATGCCAAAAAATACAAGTGGCACTGTTACATAAAAGCTGTCCCTCCCACACTGGCAATGTTATCCATGGAAGGTGGGGGGCAGATATGGTGCAGAGGTTCACCCCCACGGAGGATCTGACACCTTTAACCAGTAATCCACAGCCAGAGGATGGGATCAACATCATTGATGACACACACTGCACATGTCCAACCGCCACATAGGGAGGGCACCAGAGCTGCCACTAACAACATTCATTCTCCCCCTCAAATGTCCAACAGCTCCTATTTTGAACTGGCATGTGGGTGACAACAGCTAGCAGATCACACTGCCAGACACACAGGGCCAGCAGAATCCAGCAGCACACTCACAGCAGAAGCCAGTGGTGAGGACGTGGCACGTGGCACAAACACACTGGTGTCCCGCAACATGTAGTAGGAAACACACTTATGCAAGCTCTCCGATGTGCAGGTCCAGAGGCATGACACCATGGATTGACAGTACAGCATGGAGCCCAAAACACTGTTTGCCAATGACACAGGCATACAAATAATAGAGCGTGAACAGTAAGTGATCAAAACTGAAGCAAGTGTAATAGAACCACTATCACAACAACAACAACAACAGGAACTGGTCAAAATTGAACTTCAGCAGAAAAAAAGGACCTCCTCCACAATAACAGAGTGGTCAAAACTGATACAACTGCAACAGAAAAACACCATCACAATATAAAGTGTATAATAGCCGAGAACTGTCAAAGCTAAAGCAACAATAGCAGAAAATTAACCCCAAACCATAAAGCAATCACACTACAAGACATGCAAAGCTTTATTAGACAAAAACATGCAGTCATGTAGTACTCGAGTCATAAGCTCCAGGACCTTTGAAATTGCTGCCTCCATAGTTTGTGTACTGTGCAACATAAGGAACTGATGCAGGTACAGGTATTATTTATGTATTGACAATTGGTAACCAGGAAAGGCACAATGAACCAAGGCTCATTTCCAGGTGTGACCCAGGGGAAGGGAAATCGGGAGATGTACAGTCAAAATGTACAAAGTACACATGGTACAAAAATGAAAGGTGCAGCAAAAATACAGTAATACATACCATTCAGTAAACAATGTATTTTCTAGTATTTCCAAACTATTACAAAAATTATTTATTAAAAAGTACATTCAATTTTATATGGAAACAACAGCACAGATGCAAACAATCTGAACTGGTACCAAATTCCCAGTAGGCGTGGCAGCCCACACAGTGGCGGGCATCAAACATGCATGGGACAGAAACAAAGGAAGAATAGAGATAGGAAGAAAAGCTAAAGCCAATGACTAGATAAGGTCACTGGACATTCGTTAGGCAGCTTAAATGGGCAGACTGGATGGGCCTAGCGGTCCTTATCTGCCGACAGCATCTATGTATCTGGGTAAATTCAAATAAAAGTTGACATGAACTGAAGATGGGGTGGGGAGGGCTTGGCTCAATAAATTTGTCCACATTTTGTCACACAATGGCTGTCTAATACAGTAAATTAACTAAATTTCCCATATCTAAAACAGAAGCCAACTGTATAAACTAGTTTTAAAAAGCACTGGCTATCTTTTCAGGGAACTGGAGGGCTGGGGCACAACAGTTAGTCAAGTTTTCATTTGGGTATAGAAGATTTTAGGTTAAAAGAAGAAGAAAATGGGCCTCGATAGGCTGTTTAGGCTCGTACTCCCACACCCACACCCAGTCTAGATTTTCAGTATTTCTGTGTAAAGAACCGCCAAGTACTTACCCCATGATTTTAAAGGCAACAAGTCATTATTATGTTTTTGGCACAACTGATGACTGTGACATCATCAAATATCCGATTTTTATGCTTGCTTCTAGTGGTTCAAAATTGTATAAGGCTTCCGGTTTTACTCAGGGGTATGTGGCCCTTTGTGATGGGTTACCCTGATGGATATTAGGCCACAGGAAATGCCCAACACAAGTAAACTACAGTACAATGCATTTTGTAAATTTCACACCACTGTAACTTAAAAGCGTTGCTGTGCTATCAAGATACTTGCAACAAAACCACAGAAAAAAGCCTTACTACATTATAAATTTGTGAGTACAAACTCGGTTTCAGAAAACTCAAAACAAATACCTCAAAATCCCAAATTAAGGGCAATATAGAAAAGAAAGTTTCAGCTGCCTGAACTAAAACTTGACAAGAACATAATGAAAGTAAATAAAATCATTAAAACATTTAAAAAGCGAAAAAACGATTAGTCTCATCACTGCAATAAAGCACTTTCAAATGAGTGGGCACTCCTTGGGTCTTAATGTCCACACTGGGGTCAAAGGACCTTGGTGCACCAACACTCTCCCGACAGGTATTCAACTCCAGAAAATAGCCATGTGTGGCCATTGCTGATTAATGAATTTACTTTTTAAGTTATTGTAAAGCAGAGCCAGCTAAGTCACATAGTGGCAGTACACTGTAAACACGAAGGTCAAGCTTCTATGCAGGGACCTGTATGCAAATCTGTATTTGCATGGTGGTGTTGGATTCCAGGGCTTGCATGTGAATCTGATCTCCCCAGTGTTATGGGATTCCAAGACTTGATGTGAATCTGGATATCCCAGATGTTGCGGGATTCCAGGGCCTGCATGTGAATCTGGATCTCCCCCAAGGTTTTGGGATTCCAAGGCCTGCATGTGAATCTGGATCCCCCCTCCACAATGCTGTGGGATTCCAGGTGCTGCATGTGAATCTGGTTCTTCCTAGAGTTGTGGGATTCTAAGTCCTGCATATGAATCTGGATCTCCCTGGTATTGTGCGATTCCAGGGTCTGTAGGAGAATCTGGTTCTCCCTAGTGTTGTGGGATTCAAGGGACTGAATGTGAATCTGGATCTCCCCGGTGCTGTGGGATTCCAGGGCATGAATGTGTATCTGGATCTCTCCGGTGCTGGGGGATTCTATGGCTTACATGCAAATCTGGTTCTCCCTGGCGGTGATGAATTCCAGGGCCTGCATGTCCGTGAATCTGGATATCCCCGTGTTGTGGGATTCCAGGGCCTGCATGTGAATCTGGATCTTCCCTGGTGGTGTGGAATTTCAAGGCCTGAATGTGAATCTGGACCTCCCCAGTGTTTTTGGATTCCTGGACTTGCATGTGAATCTGGATCTCACAGTGTGTGGGAGTCCAGACCATGCATGTGAATTAGGAAATCCCACAAAACAGGACAGAATTTCTTCTGAACTTCATTACTTAGTTTTTAAAACAAAAATAAGTGGAGCCATTTTATAAGGCACTCTAGGATGAGTGTAACTGTGGTATAAAGAACAGTTATGTACTTACCGTAACAGTAGATCTTCGAGAAAATCTCTCATCAAGTGACACCTATGGAACTTTAGCAGTCAGGCGCTAGGAACACATGGGAACCTTTTTGCAAGCAGTCCACTCTGTGCCACCTACATCAGCTCTTTAAAATGTGGGTGGTTCCTTACCTCAGTTCCGAACCAGAGATCATGCTCAAGAAGACCTTCCTATAGGGAACCAGGAGGAAAGCTATGGCTCTGCAGAACTGGGGAAGCAGAAAACTGCTGGCAAAGACCCTATGGAGAAGGAGCTATTCAGGAAGTGGGGAGTGGGGGGTTGGATGGCATGGCCTGATGAAAGAGATTCTCTCAAAGATCTACTGTTACGGTAAGTATGTAAGTGTTCTATCTTCTTTGAGGATCTCTCTCATCAGGCCATACCTATGGAACGAGTACCAAGCAATACTGATACAGAAAGTCTGGGTGGCTAGAGCCTACAGGCCTAGGAAAGTAGGCCTTGAAGTACAACTAGGCCAAAGCCTGCCCTTTTTCATGAGGCAACGTCCAGACTGTAATGTTTAATGAAGGTGTGGTCAGTACTCCTGGTGGCAGCTGTACATATTTCAACAACAGACACATTCCTGAAATGGGTAATAGAAGTATCCATGCCTGTAGTTGAATGGCCATGAAAACCACCAGGAAGTTTCTTACTGTACTTCCTATAACAAAGTAATACAATTAGCAAACCATTTGGACAAGCACTGTTTAGAAACAGGAATGCCCTCTTTCCCAGGGGTGAGGGAAACAAAAAGCTGTGAGGACTTCCTGCAGTCTTTTGTACGGTCTATACAGTACCTGAGTATTCTGTGCACATCTAAAGAATGGAGCAATGCTTCTCCTGGACTGGCATGCTCAGGAAAATAAACTGGCAGATGGACTGGTATACATAGCAATCAAAAATACAGGTTACTCACCTGTAACAGGAGTTCTAGGAGTGGTATGTGTTGTTCATCCACACTTTGTGGCAGGTTCCTTGCCATTTTAAATCTTGCCGGAAGGTCTTCAAGCTGGATCCTACCACCCATCCGGGTGGTAAAACCCTCGGCTCTGCCCCATGACGCCAGATCTAGCCCACTGGAAGCCAGGTTGCGCGTCGAAGCCGGGGAGGTCGGGTGGTCATGTGGATGAACATATACCACTCCTAGAACTCCTGTTACAGGTGAGTAACCTGAATTTCTAAGGATGTGGATGTGTTGTTCAATCCACACTTTGTGGTAGACTCCTAGCAGTTCTACGGGAGGAGGGAGGCAAGGCGTGCACCCCCTACTTAGGGAATAAGGACTGGAGAACCGAGGTCCCAAAACCAGCATCCTGGCGTGACTCTAGATCAATGTGGTAATGGGTAATGAAGGTGTGTGCTGACTTCCAGGTAGCAGCCATACAGATTTCCTGGATAGGGACGTCCCTAGAAGCAGCGGTATGGCGGGTAGAATGAGCTCTTATACCTTTGGGAGGCTCCATGCCCACCAGCCTATAGCAGAGATCTATGCAGGAGGTGACCCACCCGACTATCGTCCGCTTGGCTGCAGGTCTGCCAGGTGCGGCTTCAGCGTAGGCGACAAACAGCTGGTGAACCTCTCCCCAAACTTTAGCCATTCGCTCCTTATAATAAGCGAGCGCTCTTCTAGGGTCCAAAGTATGGAGCCTATATTCAGCCTCAGAGGTGTGATTGGGGTAGAACACTGGAAGAGTCAACACCTGGTTATGGTGAAACTCCGACACCACCTTCGGAAGGAATTTTCGGTGGGGGCGAAGCACAACCTTGTCCCTGTGGAAGACTAAATAAGGAGACTCAATGGAAAGCGCCTGGAGCTCTCCCATCCTTCTGGCTGACGTGATAGCCACCTAGAAGGCGGTCTTCCATGACAGGTGAGAGTTGTCACACCTGTGTATCGGTTCGAATGGCTTGCCCATGAGCTTAGCCAGTAGAAGCAGTAGATCCCACGGAGGTGGAGGTTCTCGCACCGGAGAGGATATGTGATCAAGACCTTTGAAGAAGCGCCTGACCACCTTCTCCTGTGCCAAAGACTGCTTGCTGGCCATGCCCGGTAAGCAGAGATGGTTGCCAGGTGCACCTTAAGAGTTGTCAACCAAAGCCCTAGCTGAGAAAGGGACCACAGATAGTCCAGAATGCTAGCCAAGGAACAGGAAGAAGGGTCCAACCCCTTGTCCTGACACCAAATGGAGAATCTCTTCCATTTGAAGGCACAGCATTTTCAGGTTGACTCCTTAGGCGACCTCAACGATGCTGAGGACCTCATCGGAAAGACCCAAGGCCTGGAACTCTAGCCACTCAGGAACCAGGCCGTCAGGTGCAGGGATTGAAGTTCCGGATGGAGAACCTTCCCCTTGCTGACTGAGAGCAGGTCCGGGCAGGTGGAAGCCGCCTCGGGAGCCTGGAGCTGAGGTGGAGGAGATCTGGATACCAGAACTGGCAGGGCCAATCTGTGGCTACCAGAATCACCGGTGCCTTGTCCCTCTTCACCTTGAGAAGCACCTTGTGGATCAAGGGAAATGGAGGGAAGGTGTAGAAGAGGCCCGGGGTCCATGGCCTTGAGAAGGCATCCCCCTGCAGTGAGCCCTGCTGAGGGGGGTGGGCATGAAACAGCCTCAGCTTCGCATTCTCCCTGGAGGCTAGCAGGTCTACCTGAGGGTAGCCCCAATGGGAGAACAGATCTTGTACTACCTCCGGTAGGAGAGACCACTCGTGAGATGTAGCGCCTATTCGGCTTAGGGCATCGGCCAGACTACTAGAGGCTCCTGCCACATGGATGGCTAGGAGATCCGCCTTCAGGCTGATCACGAGAGACCAGATGCGGAGAACCTCCTTGCACAGAGGCAAGGAGTGCGTCCTGCCCTGACAGTTGAGGCAGTATATGGTTGTGGTGTTGTCTGTCTGTACCTGAACCACCTGACCCCGTACAAAAGGAGAGAAGGTGGTGAGGGCTAGTCGAACCCCTCGAAGCTCCAGCAGGTTGATGTGGCATCGAGACTCCTGAGGGGACCAGATGCCGTGGGCTCTGAGCTCACCCAGATGGGCACCCCAACCCATCAGAGAGGCATCGGTCATTAGAGCGACAGTCGGCTTGGGGCGAATGGGATACCCTCCTTCAGATGAGCTGGGACGAGCCACCACTACAGGCCGTCCCACATCTCCTGGGTCACTGTCACTGGCTGTGACCACTGGCTGGTCAGCCCCCATTATAGGGGACGCATATTCCAGCAGGCCCAACGGACCACACTGGTGCAGGCCGCCATGAGGCCCAGGAGGCGAAGTTCTGGGCAGGGCGCAACTGTCCAACCAGAAATGATAGGGTAAAGGAGGAAAAGACCTCGGCCCGGTCTGCCGGGAGCCGGGCTCTGGCTCAAAGAGAGTCGAGCTCTGTCTCGATGAACTTAATCACCTGCAATGGCACGAGTTCTGATTTGGCCTCATTGATGAGAAGGCCAATCTGAGAGCAGACCTGGAGGGCCAGATCCCTGGACCGCTCTACCTCCAACCTGGAGGGGGCTGCAATCAGCCAGTCGTCCAGGTAAGGGTACACTCGAACCCCTCAGTGCCGCAGGAATGCTGTCGCCACTGCCATGCATTTGGTGAAGACTCTGGGAGCTGGAGAGAGGCTGAAGGGAATGCCCCGGAACTCGCAAAGAGATCCAACTGCTCTGAAGTGGAGGAATTGCTGATGAGATGGACGGATTGAGACATGAAAGAACGCGTCCTGAAGGTCCAGAGAACAGAACCACACGCTTGGTTCCAAGGATGGAATTATCTGAGCCAGAGTGACCATCCTGAAGGTGTGAGGCCTTAGGAACTTGTTCAGGTTGTACAGATTGAGAATGGGGTGCCAGCCCCCCGTCCATTTTGGGACCAGGAAGTACCTGGACACAAACCCTGGGTCTGGAAGGGGGTCTGCCACCTCGCTGATCACCTCCTTCTGGAGGAGCAAGGCAATGTTGGCTTGATGAGCCGACAGAGAAGCTGCAGAACCCGTAGCCCCCTGTGGGGCGATGGCTCGATAGGGAGGGAACTGCTTGAATTCCAGAGGCAGACCCCTGCCGACCACTTCTAGCACCCAGCGGTCCGTGGTGATACCGGACCAGGCAGAAAACAGGTGATGGAGCCTTCCCCTCACAGGGGGAACCGAGGGAGAAGTGACGAGGTTGGTGGCGACACCCTTCAACCTGTCACTGGGCAGGCTTGGAGGAAAGGCCCGCTGAGGGCCCTCCTGGACCCTTGCCTCCAGGCTTCCTACTAGAAGAAGCGGCAGACTTGGCCTTAGGGCACCAAGTGTGAGCCTGCTGGCCCTGATGCTGGTGTTGTTGGGCCGGACGTGCCGCAGGAGCGGAAGAGCGAAAGGGCTTACGCTGCTGCTGGCAGCCTTTGTCCTTCTGGGCAGACATGACCGTGTCCAAGGTGGCACTGGACTTCTCAATCCTCTGGAGATGGCCTTTCACTCCATGCCCGAACTAGTCTGTGTCCAGGAAGGGAACGTCTGCCAGCTTGTGCTGGGTGTCCGCTGTGAAGGTGGAGATCCGCAGCCAAGCTCTGCGGTGCATGGCCACTGCAGCCGCTACTGATCGGGAACAAGAGTCACCAATGTCCAATGAAGTTTGGAACTGTTGTTTAGCCAGCGCCCTTCCCTGATCCCATACCTGCTTGACCATCGCCTGAAGGTCAGCCGGGAGATGAGGAATCACCTCATCCAGGGAGCCCATAAGGGCGTGTGAGTAATGTGCCATCAGAAAGGCCGAGCTAGCCTGACGAAGGCCTAGGGAGGAAGCAGCGTAAACCTTCCGCCCCGAGTAATCCAACACTTTGGAATCCTTATCGGGCAGTTTGTCCACTTACCGAGCGCCCCGGAATGCCGGAAAATGCCATCGGTCACTAACCCCTCCGCAGAGGGGTGCTCCGAGAAACCGGAGAGTAAACCGGTGGGGACTGTGTACTTGCGAGCCATCCTGGCCGAAGGCACGGGACAAGATGCTGGCCACTGCCACAACTCCAGGGCTGCGCCAACAATGGCTTCGGCCACCGGAAAGGTCTCCGTAAGGGAATCCCCTAGGTCCAGTATCTCCGTAAGGGGATACCTGGCCCATTTTTGAATGGGTTCAAGCTGCATCCCAGTAGAGACTCTGAGATAAGTCGACGCATACCCAAAAATGAGGATGAGCTCTCGTCCACCAACTGGCCCCCTGCAGACTCCAGGTCAAGTGGCCTGGAGAACAGGGAGGAGTCGTCGGACTCTGAGGAGTCTGCGAACAGCTGCAGAGTGCCTGAGCCACCCTCCACCTGCCGAGGTCAGTTGGGAGTGAGGGTGACCAACAACCTATGGGGCAAGCCCTGACCCAACCGAGAATCCTTGGTCGGAGCCCCAGTCTTTGGTTGTGGAAGTGGAGGTTCCATCACAATGGGTGGAGCAGCTGGTTTTGGCCAAACAACCGGCGCCGGGGCCCGCTCCTCGACTACCACGAGGGGTTGTTTCAGCTGCTCCGGTGACAGCCACTTAATGGCCGGAGAAGGCAACTGAGTCAGCTTGTTACCGGTCAGTAAAAGCTGCCACATCAAGTCCTCGTAGCGCCAACACAACTTGTGCCGGAGCCTATCCTCCGAAGAGGACGAGCAGTGACGCTGCTTTCCAAGGTGCTAAGACCGAGACTGCCGATGGCGGGACCGGCTGGACCTGGAAGAGGACAGAGACTGAGACAGAGACCTCCGGGGATTCAGAGGGTGGGTAAGAGAAGGAACGTGGGAACCCGCCCCTCCCTCAGTGCAGGGACCTTAACCGGGGACTTCGGCACAGGAGGCACATGCAAGTCCTCGGTAACCACTGGGGGAACCGGTGAAGAAGGGTTGTCAGCGTCTCCAGTCGACAAACCGTCCAACAGGTTGAGAAAAATCTCCACCTCGTCGATGGAGGTCTCGGCCGGCTGACCTGATGGGGACACTGTGAAGCCAGCGGCCACAGCCCTGACCATCCAGTGAAGGGGATCTGTCCCGCTCCCATGAACGTAGACGGTGCAACTTACCTTTAGAATCCTTCTTCAGGACTGGTATGTCCCGATGGCCCTTCTCCCTTAGTGGAGGGGGACTGACAAAGCTCCTTAAAAGAAGCAGTGTAGGAGGAGCCCAGGGAGAGCGGGATAAATGCAGCGGCCGAGGAGGAAGAAGAAGCGGCCTGGGCTGCCGCCTCCTTGATGAGGATCATCTGCTCCATCTACTCCGCAGAGCCCGCCACTGGACACTGCTCAACGGGCCTCCTTAGACTTGACCGGTGGGTACCATTTTTCAGGGCGGCCAAAAAGTAGTCTGGCTGCACGGTCCTCTAAGACCGAAGCCAAAAAAGACTTGCACAATTTGCAGGCTTGTGAATCGTGGCCAGGCCCCAGGCAGTAGACGCACGTGGAGTGCGGATCGGTCCAGGACATCTTCTGCCCACAAGGGTACAGACGGAAGTCGGGAGTTGATTTGTCCATCGCAGCTGCGAGGGAAGATGAAGACCTCAGTCTTGTAATGTTTAAAATTAGTTTCGGGAAATCGGAAGAGTGTGGATCCAGGCCTAAAACGCAGAGCGCTAAGGAGGGAACCTGAGCTTCCAAGCGGTAAGGAAGATCTGGAGTCATGGGGCGGAGCAGAGGGTTTTACCACCCAGGTGGTATGGAGGAGCCAGCTTGAAGACCTTCAGGCAAGATTTAAAGCAGCAAGGAACCTGCCACAAAGTGTGGATTGAACAACATATCCACGTCTCTAGAAATAATGCTTTCCATGACAGAAAGTGTAGGCCGCAGGTCACAGCTGGCTCAAAAGGGCCAAAGCAAGCTTCTCGAACACAAAATTCAGGTTCCAAGCCATGACAGGACGGCAGATAGGAGACTTAAAGAGCAGAATGCCCCTCAAAAAGGTACATGCTACCTTCAGCTGAGCAACCCTATGACCATCAATAGGCATGTGAAAGGCTGCAATGACAGCCAAGTGCACCTTAATGGAAGAGTATTGTTGGCCTGCATCAGATAAGGACAATAAATACTCTAGAATCTGGGTTACTGGACAGTAAAAGGGTCCAGTTCGTGAGAAGTGGTCCACAAAGCAAACCACTTCCACATTATGGAGTAAGTGGCTCTGGTAGAGGGCCTTCTTGCAGTCACCAAGATGTCAGCCACCTTTTGGGACACTCCAAACCTAGTAATGACTATGTCTTCAGGAGCCATGAAGGTGGCATAACTGGAGGTCAGGATCGACAAGTGTTCCCTAGTCCAGTGACAATGAACTGCTAAATTTGGGAAAGAGGGAATTTATTCTGGAATGTGCCAGAAGAGTTCTCGAGTGCAATGTGTTCTCATTTCAAAAGACATATTATCAGCAGATCAAGGGCACTGCTAAGGGGGCTACATTCACCCCAACTACACAAATGTGTACCTGGGAGCCTGGCAGAGAGATGTGGTGCTGTCCCTACATGCTAACCCAAAGTTTGAGAGGGCTGGCATATGCAATCGCTTTGTTGACAATACCTTCCTCGTTTGGAAAGGGGGGCGAGTCACAGTTAAAGTTATTTGTAGAATTTTTAGAAAATAGCAACAGGAATGTAAAATTCAAGATGGAGTAGAGCACTGTGATGATTCATTTTTTAGATCTTCAGATTACAAGAGATGCCAGTAGCAGGTTACAGACAGACCTATACAGAAAGACAATGGATAGGAACACAATACTATTACTTTCGAGCTGCCATCCAAGGCATATTGATAAAAAAAAATCCCAGGGGCTCAATTTCTGTGGATCAGAAGAAACTGCTCTACAGACACAACTTCTGAATGTAGGGCAGAGGAGATGGCACAGAGATTTTCAGACGGGATACAGAACAGACATTCAAATGGCTAGGGAAGCAGCAGCAGCCAGGAATAGGGATGATCTCCTAGTGTACCGTAATAGAGAACAAGGCGGGCATAAGAGGGATACATTAATTTTGTTTCCACATACACAAAAAGATCTGGTGTAGTGAAAGACATTCTGAACAAACACTGGGGGATATTACAGACAGACTGATTACTAGAAACATCTGTGAAATCCCCCTAGAATGGTATACAGGAGAGGCCCTATCCTTAAGGAAGGACAAATTGGTCCTCAGTTTGCAGCCCACACCCAAGAAGGAAACTTGGCTACCCCCCACCTCCCCAAAGGTACAAATAAATGTGGACATTGCACACACTTGACACTGTTTTGAAGACTGATACATTCACCTTGAAAACCACCTTCACCATACCAGAAAAACCTACACAATAGAGCAGTTCATCAATTGCTCTACTTGTTCATTCATCTACTTTGCCACATGTATGTGCAAGGCATTTTTTATATGAAAAACAGGAAGAGTTCTGAAGGTATGAGTGGTGGAACACAAGAGTGCTATCAGAATAGGGACACAAAATATTCACTAGACAAACACATCTACCTTAATAGAGATCAGGGTGAACATAGCTTTGTATTCTGTGATGTGGAAAAGGTCACCGTAGGGGAGAGAGGGGTGGCAGTGTTGATAACCTCCTGTTAGAACAAGAAACATTCTGGATTTTCCATTTGCAGGTCAAAAAAAAAAAAAAAAAATGGTCTTGATGGGATAAATCTTGTCTCATATTTTTTTTTTTTGGGGGGGGGTAATCTTTTTTCCCCTCCGTTGTGCACTGGGACCTGCTCCTCCTTCAAGCCACCAAGTACCACCAGCGACCCCTTCCTGCAATTCCCCAGAGCTCCCTACCTCATATTTGTAGCCGCCCTTCAGGTTAGCCCGGCATATCCCTTTGCCAGGAGGGTCCCCCTTCTTCAAGTGGGAAGGCACTGTCCGGGGGACTCCAGCACACTATTTTCTTTCTTGCCCGAGTGCTGCTGAGGCAGACATTACTCTGCCGGGATTGCTCGAGGGCATTATCGGGGACGGCCGCCGTCATCCGGCAGATCCCAGTGAAGTTTCCGCTTTTCTGTGGTGTTCCCCTCAGTGCGATCCCTCTGCTGTGCTCCCGGTCTCCACCGGGGGCCGCTGCAGAGCGACCATGCATCCCTAACCCATCCCAGTTCCATGGATGCTCGATCCTACCCCTTCCTCTGCCGACCCCAGCACCCGAGTCAGTTCCAGAACCCGGGTCGACGGCATAGTTCGAGGTGTGGTGTCCAGCGCCTCAGCCCTCTGCGTCACTGGGCCAGCCTTGTCCCATATTTAAAGAAAAAATAAAAGGGTGTTTTTTAAAAAGTGTGATGCAATGTGTGGGTTTGAAATCAACCTAGGTAACTAAAAATTGCATAATGGTATTGTACAATGCTATATGATCACTGGCTGACTGAATCATTGATGTTTCAGTATATAATAAGACTTCACCACCCTCACTGGGGATAGGTGCAATTCAAAGGTGGTTACATGCATGAACATGCAGCTTTTGACCAGGGACCCTTCGGGAGCAATGAGTGCTGTAAGTAAATCTATCTGCATAAAGTTTGTATTGTTTGCACACCAATAGGATGGTGCATAGTGACAAAACACAAGCTGCATATTTGGTATCCTTTTTTAAAAAAAAAATTGAGTTTGATCTAAATGAAATGATTTTTTATGATATACCACCTATTTAGTATGGTGATATATTTTTTATGTTCTAGGATACACATAAAAGCATAGGTTCCATTACAAAGAGAATTTTCAAGATTTGAAAAATGCATGAGCATATTTGGCATTGACCTCATGACCTCCGACGATTAATGTAGTGAGGCAGCCCCATTTTTATATGATTGAATGGGCTTATTGAACTGTAATTTAGTAAAATGGTATATTATCGCATGAGCATATTGCATTGACCTTTTGACCTCCCATGATCAAATTTAGATAGGGAAACGATAATATTTGTTTGTTTGCACCAATAAATGTAATGCGCAGAAAGAGTAAATATGCACCTAATCATATACAATATCTTGATAGGGAAGGCAAGCATAAGTGGCTTTGACCTCGACCTCAGATGTTACTACATGGAGTCTTGATAAATTGCTCACACCCAGTGAATTGTTTACAACAACCTCAGTGAGATTTAGAGCACATACATCATCAGGACAGCCTATTGAAGCATAAAATGAAATGAGACAGCACGTTTATACACTTATTGCATTGTTAGTACATATAGTGATCCATCAGCATCGAAAAGCAAACTTTGGGATATGCATAATCCCGGATTCTGATTGTAAATGTATTTCTGTTTGGTTTTGTATGTCTATTAACATTTTGTACTGGTAATGGGTTTCACCTCTACATTATGTATAAATTACTTGTTGACACATACGATCTGATGAAGCGCACATGTGCGTAGCCGGTCATGGCTAGGAGGACGTGTTTTCACCTTATCTGGGTTGAAGGAGCTGTACGCATTATGTGGTGAATAAATGTTTATTTTTTGATTGAAGAACACTGGTGGTGTTGTGGACTTTCCTGTGCTTTCTGTGACAGGAGACCCTGGCATAATGGCAGGGGTACTGGAGGTTCCGCCGCCACCTGCTGTAGTAAGGGGAACCAAATCTGATGAGGCCACAGTGAGGCAATGAGTATCACAGCTGCCCTCTCCATTTTAAACTTGATTAGTACTCTCTGGATTAGAGGGAAGAAAAGAAAGGCATGCAGGAAGTTTTCTTTCTAAGAGAAGGACAATGCGTCTTGTCAAACAGCTCCAGGCCTGGAGCAACCCAGCAGAAAAGCAGCAGTTCTGTGTTGTGTGGGCATGCAAAAAGGTCCAACTCTGGATGACCCAATCTGTCGAACAGATCTTCTATGGCCGAGGCCAGCACTTCCCACATGTGCATCCTGGACTGTGACCAGCTTAGTCTGTCATGTTTTGGGACCCTGGAACATGCACTGCTGGTAGTTCTAGACCATGTTCCAGAGCCCAGCACCAAACCCTTATTGCCTCCCCGCATACAGGATAGGAAGGAGTCACTCATTGCTTGTTGATGTAGTGCATCACACTGATGTTGTCCATCTGAATTAACAAAGGACCCAGGGAGAGGTGTAACTGGAAAGCTTGTAGGTTGTACAGAACAGCTGTCATTTCTAGGATGTTTGTGTGAAGAGTGCTCTCCATTTTCAGCCATGTTCTGTGTGTCTGAAGAGGCTCTAGATGTTTCCCTCTACCCATCCCCGAGGCATCTGTGGTGAGAATCTGACAACAGGAAGGGAACCTCCTTCAGCAAGTGGGTGGGTTCCTGCCACCACTGAAGTACTTTTCTGACAAGGGAGGTTACTAGACTTTTTTGTTTTAGGTCGTCTGTGCATTGGTCCCACTGGACTCAGTGTCCACTGTGGGAGCCTCATGCGCAACCTTGCCAGTGGTACTGTGGTGATGGCTGCTGCCATCAGGCCTAGAAGCTTCAGGAACATCCTGGCTGTGATGGGATGCGCTATCATATGCTCAGCCCTGTCCTTTGGCAGGAAGGCTAGGCCTTGGGCTGTTTTGAGGACTGCCCCTAGGTACTGCAGATGCTGCCAAGGAGTCAGGACTGACTTTGGTACACTGACAGTAACCCCTACAGCACAGGTGTCTGATATGGTTTAAGGTGTGGGAAAGCTGCAGTTTAGAGTGAGCATTGAGAAGCCAGTCATCCAGGTATGGGACGACATACAGGCCGTCCCTGAGGAGGGCTGCCATCACCACTGCTAAACATTTGGTAAAATACCAGTGGGGCAGATAAGCCAAATGGAAATACTCTGAACTGTTAGCATTCTCCCTGAAACAGGAATCTTAGATATTTCCAGTATGATTTGCAAATCTTGATGTGCAGGTAAGCATTCTGCATACCTAGGGAGCAAATCTAGTTCCCGGTTTGCAGCAGTGGAAGCAGGCCATGCAGTGTGACCATTCTGAACTTCTTGTATTCTATCACTACATTATCTGTACCAGCTCCGCGGACCTAGCAGAGGCTACGACCCTCTCCCCTCAGAGGGTACATCCTCCAGCCCATCGGGGCCATCACGGCTCCTGCCAGTTCCCGGTATTTTTCCTCCATTTTCTCCCCCATGCCCTCACGCATGCAGTGGGTGCAGCAGCTGTATTCAACTCCATGGAGGTAGCCAAGCACCCTGTGTGTGGGCCAAACCCCTCTTGTTGTGCTGATGCATGCAGCACAAACCCCCCACCACGAGGAAGGACAGCAGTTCTACGGACACTCAATCCTTACCTCCCCCACTGACCACTGAACAATCAAGAGTCCATTCCCAAACCCAGGTTGCCAGTGTGGCGCGAGGTGTGGCGTCCAGTGCCTCAACCTTCAGTGCCACCAGGCCGGCTAACCTCTTGTATTCTATTAAAAAAAAAAAAAAAAAAGTTCAGATCCCTAAGTCCTAGAATAGGTCTCAGGTCTCCTGTCCATTTTGGGACTCGAAAGTACTGAGAATAGAATCCAGTGTTCCTTTGTTCCCAGGGGACAGATTCTAGTGACCTTTTTTTGAAGCTGGGTGCGAGTTTCCTCCAGGGGCAATGGAATAGGTTCTGCAGGGTAATGGGAAGGCACCGGTGGATGGTCTGGAGGTAGTTCCAGGGCATGGCTTGTGCTATTATCTGCAGGACCCAAGAATCTGAGGTTACTTTTCTCCACTGGTCCAGGTGAAGGCAAAGGCAACCTCTGACCACCACCCCCCCCCAGAAGGCACATATGGTGGAGGGTTACAGGAATGAGTTGGGCAGATCTGGTTGCTGTGGCTACTGCCACAGTGCCACCTCTAGGGGCTTTTCAGTGGGCACCTGGGGCAGAGCTAGGCAGGGGTAAGGTTGCTGCTGCTCTACCCTTGCCCTGCAGTCTGGCTGCAGATCTGTGTCTGGTACAGGCTGGGCGAAAGGGCACTCTCTACCTAAGCCTAGGCTGGGTATGATATATGGAATGTACTGATTTCAGGGTTCTACCTGAAGCATGTAGATTAGAGAGAATGTCTTGTACATCTGCTCCAAACAGCCAGTATCCCCTGAATGGTGCATTGACTATGGACTGCTGAACATCATTAGCAAAGTCAGCCACTTAGAGCCAAGAATACCTTCTGAGGCAAATGGAGGCAGCTGCCCTGACAGGGGCATCAAAAGTGTTATAGGTGGATTGTAGGGGATGTTTACCTACATTCGCACCTACAGACAGGGCATTCAGTATCTCCTGTTTAGCAGTGCTGCCTGGGCGACTGTGTTAGCCTTCCTCCAAAGAGTGTTCTGGAATTTTACCATGTGTGCTTGGTAATTTGCAATCCTTAGCCCTAGAGCGGTAGAAGCAAAAGTTATTTTGCTCAAGACATCAAGTTTTCTAGACACATTGCCAGGAGGAAGGGATTTAAGGTGCTTTAGAACCTTAGATCTGTCATGGGCTGCATGTACAACCACCGAATCTGCCTCTGGCTGGCCTGCAAAAAAAAGGGCTTGCCTGAGGGTCCTGGTACAGCTTGACTGTTTTCCTTGGTATGGCAACTATTACATTAGGTCTGTGCCTGGCAGCTAAGGCGACATCCTCTGGAGCTGGCAAGAGGGGAGGAATGGCCATTGGCAGTGTCAAGGAAGTTCTAAGACGTCCGCTAAGTTGTTCTTAGTAATGTCCTGCTCCTTTGCATCAAACTCCATTGCAGACTGAAGCTCCAGCATCATTGTTATGAAGCAAGGGTGCTTCAGGAAAGAAGTAACAGGCTTTTAACAAGGTCTATAAAGGACACAAACTGTCTGAACACCGGTGCCTATCTTTGCGTTGATGAGAATGCTGGCAGATGTCAATGGGGGAGGCAAGGGCCCTGACACTGACCCTGGACACACCAGTCCTGATAGGCCTGGAGGTGCTAGAGGTTGCCCCAGCCATGTCAATGGGCTGGGCGACAGGCTACATTGCCGCCTGAGCAGTTGACAGGCCAGAGGAAGTCATACCTGAATGAATGGGTGACCTAGAGCACACAGGGGATGTCCTTGCCTTTTCTTTCTAACTATCCCTGCGTTTGTGATGTTGAAACCCAATTGTTCTCTCCCAGAACTTGGATCCCTTTGATCCAGAGGAATGGGACAGTGACACAGCATGGGTTTCCCTGGTGGAGATTCTTCTCCATTCAGGCTAAGTGCTGTTTTAGCACATGTTTTTCTAAAGTGCCCTTTCTGTGTCGCATGTTAGCTGTATTAAAGCCCTGACAAATCGGGCATGCCCTGATGCCGTGTTTCGAACTTAGACAACACATGTAGACATTGTACGAATCTTTTGAGTAAATTTTCTCACCACATTCTCACTATCTAAAAAGCTTGGACAGCGACAGCTCTGGAGGTGACATACACGCCACTGAAAATCTCTTCTAAAAAGGGATTACTTTACTTTGGAAAAAACAACGATATCCACAATGGTGTTTCTGTAATAGGGTCTGACAAGAATGGTCAACAGCAGGAAAAGAACTGAGGAGAGAAGGGGCCACAGGCTGCATATTTTTATATAAAAAGAGCCAATGAATAGGACGTCGTTGTGGGTGGCCCATAGTGGACTGCTTGCAAAAAGTTACCATGTGGTCCTAGTGCCCGACGACTATAGTGTCATAGGTGTGGCCTGGTGAAAGAGATATACTCAAAAAAGATACACTTCTTGGGTGCATAAGGCACTTAGCACTGCCTCATGCTACACTTCCTGGGGTATGCAGTATCCAACAATACTGCTCACCTAGACAAGCCTTACTGCTTAACTAAGGACTGAGTGGTTTGCTACAGGCACTAAATGTTCTCCCAGTCCTCACTGTAATAATGAATGGACACATCTGGAGGTCCTTATTCTATTACAATGCCCCCACATTGGAGGCAGGGGATTAAAAGTTAAAATGATGCATAAAAATAATTTTATTGAAAAAAAAAAAAATGTTTTAGATGAGTAAGAATGAAATGGTTCGGTTTACTCAAGCAGGCCACTGCGTCTGGGATAAGGACAGGTAATGAAGCAGGAAGAATACTGGATTCCATGAGATTTACGCCAAAAAGGTATACAACACTGTGCTGGCAACAAACACTATATAACAAGGGCTTCTACCTGAATATATACTGTGCTTGAGATGATTAAGAAAGAAACAAAGTAATTCATATTATAGTATACCACACTATCTAGAGCATGAAAGGAATCTCTTTTACAAAAGAAACTGTACCTCAACAAGATGGTGTAGCAGTGTAATCCGTGACTGGTTTGCTTTAGTCTCAGTCAGTCTAAGAAGGGTGTTTATTTTAAAACCTTCCGCATTTCCAGTGTGGCTCCCCTAGTTAAAAAAAAAAAAAAAAAAGATAATTTATTGAAAAAACATTCAGTAAAGGATGAAACATGGGATAGATATCCTAAATATCTGCATGTCCAGTTAAAAATAAAATACTGGGTGGGGGAATATGCTTGCCCAGAGTTTTCAGGGGTATCCACAATGAAAGAAATGCTGTGAACTAGTCTTTGAACTGTATGAGGTTGGTCAACAAGTACAAAATCATCAGGTTAGAAACATTTTAATACAACTTTCTTTCTTACAGGATTGACAGATGTGGCTTTTCAGAGCATTAGTTGACCACAGTGAATGATGGTTGCTTCTGCTTTCACTTGCTGTGTGAGATTTGCTGCATTAATGTGATGCATGTGTGGAATAAATTGTAGCGCAATAACAGGTAACATGGGTGTTATAACCCACACTTATACTAGCTTTTGCACACCCCACACAGACTGCAGATACAGTACCCACAGATGTGCTGGCAGACACACAAACCGACATGTGAGCATGCCCCCTCCCCACCACACAATCATTTCCGTACCTTAATGTTCAGCTGGTGGCTTGGGCTGGGGCCTCATCAATACACAGACAACACACAACTGAACATAGAAAGGGATCTGAACAGTCCATCTAGTCTGTCCCAAGATTCCTTATTTGGAGATCGTCAAGTCTCCATTCTCCCTCCCAATTTTTCCTTCCCCATCCACTCCCCACCTGATAATTCCTTCATATGTGTCCTACTTCTACTTGAACTGGGCTACTGTTTTAACCATTTTTTCAAGAGTGCTGTTCCTTCCACCCATTTACCACCCTTTCTGTAAAGTAATATTTTCTGAAGTCTTTTTGAACCTTCTGCCATCTAGCTTAAGGCACATGGATTTAAATTTCATAATCTGAATAGATTTTCTGTGCCCACTCTGTTGAAGACATTCATGAACCTAAAGGCTATATCATGTCCCCATCTTTTTGGTCCGCTAGTGAATACTGTACATGTTGAGACTTAAGTCCTCATCATATGCCTTGCTCTGCTGACCATGGATCATCTTTTTAGCCAAAGATGTTGAAAGGAGCAACACACAAGATAAGCCAGAGACTGCCACACTGGTGTGTATATCATTTATTTAACCCATTTACCAAAACTGATCAGCAAAACACAGTACAAATAAGTAAAAAATAGCACAACATAACACAAAACTGAAGTGCAAAAAACCTTATAGTGAAAAATGGAACTACAACTGACAGGCAGAAAAGACCACAGTAACCAAACAGATCAACCCTATGTTTTGCCTTTGGTGGGGTGGGGAGATGATCTTTGTAACCTGTATTTGTCTGTCTATACTCTATCCCAGTCCTTCCTTAGTGCAGATCCTAGAACTGGGCACAGTATTCCATATGTGGTCCCACCAATAATTTAAACAGAATGCACCTTATGTATTAATGTACAATATGCTCCTTATGTATTGATGCTTTTATGCAACATTATTGCCCAATTCCCCTTCCCATAGGACGTATCTGGAAATGAACTTACCCGCCTAGTATGTTCTTCCTGGTAAAACTTTTAAATAAATACATACGTATCACCTCCCTTCTCCTGTTAGGGATCCCTCGCCCAATGCACCCTATCATTCGGTTAGCAGTGTTCAAAACTGGCCGTGGCCCACCATGAAAATGTGATGCTGATATTATCAGGCTACTAAAATTTTCCTTTAACTAACCCTGCTAACTAGTACTAGGAGGATATGGCTATTTAAAACCTATACAACCTTGGCCAGTGGATTTTTTCTGTTACCAGCCCTGCTAGCTCATAGTAATAGTAATAGTAGTAGTAGTAGTAGATTTATTTAGAACTGACACCCTTCCGCTGAGGCTCAGAGGACCTTACAATACAGATGACACAACTGAATCACACTTGGTCAGGAAATAAAAAGCAAGATGGTATGCAGGTACAAATCTAGACTTTAATTCCACATAGGAGTGGCAGTACAAAAATACTCTGGCGCTTCAGCTTGTGACGTGGCATTACTGGATTTAAAAATGGGTTTAAAATACCCCAATACATCATGATGTCTGAAACATTCAAAATTACAGTAGCCAATCAGATATATAAGCAGGCATACTATGTGTTAATAAAGGAATAATGCATGACAGGGTGTGTGTCGTGCTGGGATAACGTCACGCCTGGGGTGATTAGGCACGAGGCTGCAGGCCGATTGAGACTAATCACCCCAGAAGTGACGGTATCCCAGCATGACACACACCTTGGAGTGCATTATTCCTATTATACAATGGCTTGTTGTTATATATAAAATAAAGAAATTATTTTAAAGAATGTTTTTATTAGAGTGGACACATATTTTTGTTTCAAAAAGGGATCATCAATGGCCATAAGCTTATCTACATTGGTTCACAGTGAGGCTGAGACTAGAGCCATGATGTTATGCTGGATAACATAACACCCGGGATGTTATGCTGGGATAACATCACAGGTCCAGCTCCAGACTGACCAAGCAGAGTCCAGGAAATTTTCTTGCCATTGTATAATACAAATATAAAGTGTTCTAATAAAAAAAAAAGTCACAAGCATGACAAAAACTGTTTAGGAACTGAATGATAAAACAGTGGCATATCATGAATGCAGACAGCATGGCTTCATACGTGGCAGATCCTGCCAAACCAACCTGGTCGAGTTCTATGACTGGGTAACTAGGCAACTGGACAGGGGCCATGCAGTGGATGTCCTGTATCTGGACTTCAGTAAGGCATTCGACTCAATGCCACATGGAAGGCTGGGAAGGAAGTTAGTAGGCACAGGGGCGGGTGCAAAGCTGGTGAGATGGGTAGGAAACTGGCTGCAGGGAAGGCAACAGAGGGTGGTGGTGGGTGGGGAGCTCACAATCCAGGGCAGTGACGCTGGTGTTCCACAGGGCTCAGTGTGTGTTGTTTGGGATATTTACTGCAGACATATCATGGGACATCAAGAGCAAGATCAGTCTGTTTGCTGATACCAAGGTAGGCGCAGTGGTGGATGACCTAGGGGATGGCAGGGTTGCAGGATGATCTGGCAAAGCTTGAAACCTGGTCAGACACCTGGCAACTGGCTTTAATGCCAAAAGTGCAAAGTGCTGCATTTTGGGATGAACCAAGGAGGAGTTACCAGCTAGGGGGTGCAGCTAGCCCAGACAGAGGAGGAGAAGGATCTGGGTGTGCTCATTACAGGGTCAATGAACAACTCGGCACAATGTGGAAGGCAGCTGCAAAGGCCAACAAAATGCTCGGTTGTATTGCAAGGGGTATATCCTTGAGGAGGGAAGAGGTGATTCTGCCACTGTATAGATCATTAGTTAGACCACACCTGGAGCACTGCGTGCAGTACTGGAGTCCGTATCTGAAGAGGGACATTAAGTTACTGGAAGGGGTTCAGCGCAGGGCGACAAAGATGATCAAGGGGCTGGGGACTTATCATACAAGAGGAGGTTGAAGGAGTTGAACATGTACTCATTGGAGGAGAGGAGACAGGGTGACATGATTGAAACCTTTAAATACAGGAAAGGAATAAACAAGACGGGACAGAGGGGCTGTTCAAAGTAAGGAGGGAGGGCCACCAGGGGCCATGATATGAGACTGGAGCGAGGAAGGTTCAGGAGGAGATGAGAGACACTTTTTACAGAGAGGGTGGTGGCTGGGTGGAATGCGTTACCTGCTGAAGTGGTATGCAGTAGAACAGTGGACTGCTTCAAAGCGAGGATGGGACAGGACAAGGGGGAGGGTTAATGAAGGGGAAGGGTGGAAGGGAGGGGCAGCTGCACAAATATGGGGTGCTAGCTGCACATTCGAGCAGACTTGATAGACCTCTAGGCCTTTATCTGCTGGCAAATGTCGTATGTTCGTATGAATAACAGTGTTAAAAAAAAAAAAAAAATGAAAGTAAAAAAGTATGCAAAATACAAAACAATAATAATTTGTATGCTAGGATAAGTAAAACAAACAAAAAAAAATGCTGTTTATAAGGTTACAACAGAATGGGCCAGATATTCAAAGCTTTGCCCCTGTGTTAAGTCAACACTGCCTGGCGTGCAAACTTGGCCTAGGGCACAAAGCAAGCTATATTCAAAAGGAATAACCCGTGGCAAACAGCCTCTGAATATAGCATGGGAAAAAGGCCGTACAAATTGGGCTGGGAGTGCAGGGCAAATGTAGCCCTGGAATTTGACAGCACTGAATATAGCAATCAGGAAGTGCAAACCACAACAACAACACAGTGCACAGCGACGTGAGGGTAGGTAGAGGGGAACTATGTGGCCGATGTGTGTTCTGGCAAATGCATGGACACAGTACAGCTGCAGGCAGCAGCACACATGAAAAAACAGTGATCAAAACTGTATAATATTCCCCGAACCATTAGCGCGGAGCTAAGTGGTTTGCCCGGTGCAAACATGTTAGCCCCGCGCTAAACTCTGCCATATTCAAAAGTGACAAGCAAATGAGCCTACTTAGTCTCTGGGAAAACAGCCACATTAGCATCTCATCATGCCCTGATTTGCATGCAGTTTGCACAGCATTACTGCAGGGTCCCACAGCTCCACCTGTTGGTCAGTCTGGAGGTACAGGGGCTGGCCAGGTCCGACCCCAGCTCCACCTGTACATCAGTCAGGCAGTGGCATGATGATAGCTGTAGGCTTCATGTAAACAGTACAGCACAGCATAGCATATCGTACCCCAGGGGACAACACAGCATAGGCACAGGTGGTGGTAGTGCTGCATGCAACCTTCACACTGTAGGTCATGCTACAGTGCACAGCAGACACTACAGCAGCAAGAGGACTGGCAGTGTGAGGGACACGACACTGCCTATGGTATGTAGGGCAGTGATGACCACTGCACTGTACACAGTGACAGGCACAGCTTGCAGGTAATTACTGACAGTGGACAGTACTATCACGCTGTTGTGTGATCCACAGATGCTGCACCTGTGGCACGGGATGCACACAGTGTCATGTACATGGCCGGCAGTGTGTGCTGTGACATCTGTACAGTTGTGTGGTAGGTGGCTGGGGGGGCATGTAGGATCCGACAGGCACACAGGTGGTGGCATAATCCCACTACTAGTCCATGTGCACTGCGTGATGTGTCCCAGCCTTGTGGCCACACCCGGGCTGTGGTGAGGTCTGGCCACCCATACACCCTCTCCTCACTGGCAACCATGCCCACAGTGCTGCATGTGTGTGCTGGCATCTGTTACGCACTATAGATGTATGGTCTGCAGGTGTGTGCTATATGGCCACACTACCATGCTGTCCCCTGTGGGTCAGATCACCCCTCACTGTCTGTGCTTGGCTCAGACTGGTGTCAGCTGATGGTATCATGGTGGTGCCATCAGTCAGCAGTATGTGTCCTCCACGTCTGGCAGTTTCTAAGTGTCATACTCATATGTTAGGACCACGCAAGCCACGCTAATGCTGAGATAGCAACGCACAAAGCGTGCAAAGCTGTTTGCCCAGGGTTAAGGTCAGCTTTTCCTGGGCGGTAAATTGTACCGCGCTATGTCGCGCTAAATGCCTTAGTGCGGCGCTAATCACCGAATATCTCACAGCGAATTTATTCATGTTCACTATGCCCCTTGCATATCATTATGCTTAGCCCGGCGCTACTGCTGTTTGCCCATACTAGCTGGCCTTTTGAATATGGCAGACCCATGCTAATCCCGCACAAACTGTATGCGGACCACGCAAAGCTTTGAATATCTGTCCCAATATGAGTTGAACCTATGTGATATTGCCATAATGTTCAGTTAGTTGTGAAAATATAAACCAGCAGTTTTAAATGCAAGAAATTCTTCTCTTCTTACACCACCACCAAATAACGGAATATTCTAGAGCACACGGAAAGCACATCAGAAGACAGAGGGGAAAACCAGGATTGTGAAGGTGGGGTGCAGTGGCAGGAAGGAATGTCAAATATCCCGTATCTCAAGCAAAATTGCAAGTACATGGGACATAAAAAGTTTAACTGATATCAGTACTGTATTAAAACCTTTAAATAAATGTTTAGAGCGGAGCAAATTAATAAAGATTAAGGAAGCAAATGTAGAACTGGAAAGAGACAGGAATAAAGTCAAGAAAAACGGTATTAATATACAGAGGCATAAAGAAAATGTATACATGCCTCAACTTGAAAACAAATATACAACAATCTTGGTAAATATTTATACACTTAAACTAAATGAAAATGAAGTGACTGAACTTTCAAAAATACTGTCAGAAGCCCAGGAAACTAATCTGAAGATCGCACTCCAAATCAGCCACAATAACCATTCATAAACCTTCAAAATAACACAAAATATAATTATAGTACTTTGATTTACAGAGGAAACCACTGACAGAAGATACAGTTCATATGCAGTGTTCTAATCTACAAGCATGGTAGTATATCTATTGAATCATTTAAGCCCTCAGGTTTACTTACCCTAAGACTGAATATCCAGTGGGCTTCCTTGTTCAGTAGGGTGTTGTCTCCACCACGATGTGGGTGGTTTAGTACATGTTGTATCCCAATAAAGGCCATACATTCTGGATTTTTTGACAGTATTTTTCAAAATGTTCCCCAAGTGGGGTATCTGGCGTTGCTGAGAATACAGAACGTGTGTGCTTTTGCATGCGTTTTCATAGGGGTGCACTGTATGCCCTACATAAATTTTCAGGCAGCTACAGATAACGCACATATATTACAAAGTTGGTTGTGCAGGAAATAAACTTGTAGATGTGTACTTTTTAAATCATAGGGTGCTCAAATGTAGAGCCAGGTTTGCAAAATTTACATTTTTTGGGGTTGGGGACCAGGAAAGGCGGACTAGACAATTCTGCCTATTTTCAGCCTTGTCCAGGGGACGGGGGAGATACAGATGGTAACCAACGGAAATTCACCCAGATTAAGCTGTTGGTGGTATTTTTAGTGAATGGGGGAAATTTGTCTAGGACACCAGGGAAATTCCTCTACTCTTCCAGTAGGGGGCTCCGTGGTCGATTGTTTTAGAACATGATGTACCTGCGAGGTGAACGTATGGATGTGGGAGGTGCTCTACCTGAGGAGATCATGGAGATGTAACAAGAATCTGAGGAAACAGAGGCGGCTGGAATGCACCTGGAGCGTGGACACCACTCAGCCTCCATCTTAAGTACCAATATGCAGTTACCACAAGCAGTTCATCCTGACAGCATTACGGCTGATCTTACCTTGGAGCAAAAGCAGTGCTGCCTGGAGGCAGAATTGGAGCTTGTAGGCCAGAAAATTCAGTAAGCACGCCTGCAGCAGGAGGGTGAGAGAAAATACCATAACATCGCTGACTAGCACAGTGGGGTCGGCGAAATTACTTGTCATGAATGCCACGCCACAACGGCAGGCCCTGAAAGATGGCACAACAAGGAGATTGGAGTGAGGAAGTGGATTAAGCATGGTCGCCTGAAAAGGTTCTGCAGACGGCGGGATAGGTTTCCATGGAAGATGGCTTTTGGAGACCAGACCCTCCCATTCTACCCATCGAAATGAAAGTACACTTTATGACATTAATTCTACAGATGTTTTGGAATCTCCCGTTACCGTGGGGATGGTAGTTACCCCACAGATTATACAGTGTGAGGAGGAGGAGGAACTGGGGTCCCGAAAGGATGGGGAAGGGTCTGGGGACAAATCCTTCATGAGCCTATTCCACAAGCCAGTGGAACTCGTTAAATGCAGGAATGCTGTTTGACTACGATACTCTGGCAACAGGGATACACTCCCTGACAGATTTTTCATTGGGAAAGTACTCTTGAAACAGTCCTTGGGCTTTACTCCCTCAGAAGTGTATGCCCTCATCCATGCCCCGGGAAATGACATTCAAAATTAGTTTTAGGACTCCAGTGATCCTTGAGCGCTTCCGGTGCAAATATGAGAATGTCAAAACTAATCCTATATGGGCCAAGTTTTTGGTGACCCCACTGACCAAGCAGCCCTTCCATGTTGTTTCTATTTTTTTCCGGAACCAGAGAGTTAATATCACGGATGTTATTTATTGGCTGGAAAAGCGTTACTCAGTTCAAGGCAACCCAAGCCCCATATTGGATGAGGAGGAATTCCGGAACGGGGGCTGGAAAATAAAAGTAAAACTACAACACACTGATCAGGACATTATTCATCTCCCTAATTGTTTTTTCATTGGGCGGGACAAGGGATTCCTATTTTACCCAGGACAGCCATGCACCTGTTTCAAGTGCGGTTCTGCGAGGCACATCAGCACCAACTGTGATATCCTAAAATGTACTCATTGTGGGGAGCTGGGGCATTCCAGTGCACACGGTTTCCACAACCCCAAGTGCAATCTTTGCAATGAACCTGGCCATAACTTCACTGACTGCCCTTGGGCAGCTAAGAACAATGAAAATTCGGATTTGGGGGTCCAGAATTACTACATCAGGACCGCCGCCAAACAGGACCACTCCAACACCAGTTCTCACTTTTCCACAACCACTCCTCAGACGGAAGATAGGGGTAGACCTCTCGCCCAGGTTTTCCAACAAGAGGGAGCTCAAAATCCACCGACTCACTTGGACACTCCTCAGGTTGACATGGATACTCAGCTGGATGGCATGTGCCCTCCCCCCCCCCAATAGATGACCCTTTGGAATCAGCCTTTATGGTGGTCAAAACTCCAAAAGGAAGGAGACCTAAAGTTGCGTCCTGGACTAAGGATGGGGCTGTGGAGCCCTTGCCCTTGCATAACCCCTACACTGCCTTACTTGGTGCACAGCCGGAGATGGAAGGTGACTCAGACACTAATTATATGCCTTCTTCAGCACCAGGAGTTCTATCTGACACAGACACTACTGCAGATACTAGATCTCTGGCACAAAAATGTGGGAGAGCAACACAGGCCTTCAGTAAAATTAAATGAAGGTTTTAGGTCTTTTCATATGGGATCGCAACTGTATAATGTGAAATTCACATCTTTGAATGCAAATAGCTTACAATCTGAAAGGAAACACCTTAGCACCTATGCACAATTTATATCTTCCACGCTAGACTGTTTGTTTTCAGGATGTTCGTCTCCATTCCCCGGTACAGTTGGAAGCTGCAAGTGTTAGTTGATCCTGGGGAGATAGTTTTTGGTCCCAGGGGGATGGGACTTGTACAGGTGTAGGGATCTGTTTTTTCTCTAAAGTACTAGTAATACACTTATTAGAGATGCAGCCTGGACGGGCATTTTTGTTGGACGTTTGTTTGAAAGGGATGGTGTTTCGCCTTATTAAATGTATATGCGCCACAACTAAAAATCTGACAGGGTGGCCCTTTTCAGATGCCTTTAACCTTTCCTTTTCACAGGCCATACTGTTGTCGTGGGTGGGGATGTTAATTGTAGTTTGTCCCTCAGTGATTGAGGTCTAAAAAGTAGCAAACTATTCTGTGATATTAATTCCTTACTAAATGCAAATGGGAATATGGGTTAGTAGATACGTTTTCGGCTTTGTACAGTACGGCACCTCATACTTATTCTTGTGGACCCCGTACATTGTGTATTCTTTTTTTGTATCTTCAAATTTACAACTCATCCGGGCTACTGCCACTGATTTGGCAACATCTGACCACAGATTATTAACAGTGATCTTGGGGAATCTTTCAGAACGGAGGAGAGGGACAGAATTATGGAAAATAAATTTGATCTTATTGAAAATTATTGAAATTTCCATCGGGTTCAGTATGCTTTTCATATGAGGACCCGAATGAGTGGTGGGAAGGAAACAAAGAATGATGTCCGGCAATATTTTCAAACACTGGGCAGGTTGCAGGGTAAACAACACATGGATCAGCAACACTTCCCATGGGAAAGGTTGCGTTCTCTCTCTCTCTCTCTACAACAGTCCACTGGATGGTTGGAGCTTCTTACTGCCATCTCTCAAACGAAGGCAAGATTTGGCCCAAGTACAGTTTGAAGCCGTGAAATGTCTGGAAACTCGCCAATGATATGGTAAAGTGGGGGGAAAAAAAGGAGAGACAGTGCTCTTTGAGGCTGGTACCTCTTCTTGGGATACTTAACAGATCTCCTATATGCTACAGAATGATGGCACTAGACTTATTGACATGACATCTTTTTTGTCGGAAATCTGAACCTATGTAAACATGCTTTTGCTAGCTCTAGGCTATCCAGCGATGCAATGACAGCTCAGCTGCAGACTTGCAATCTTCCCCATCTCCCACCGGATTGTCATGCTCCCTTGACGGCTCCCATCATGAAACTCGAGTTGCAAGAGGCCATTTGGTATCTAAAAGCTGGAGTTTCACTAGGGTCAGATGGTCTGCCACATGAAATATACAAACGTATCTTCAAAGCATTAGGTGATTAATTACTTTTAGTACACAGCAGTGCTTTGGAATTTGGGTGTCCTAATATTACTATTCAAATCAGAAGAGAGAGGGGATGTAAGGAATTGGAGCCCTAAAGTCCTCTTAAATTCGGACTATAAAGTCCTCACAAAAATTCTTGGTAAACGTCTGGCCAGAGTTCTGAAATTTATCATACACCCCTCACAGTTTAATGGGGTACCCTCCCATCAGATCCAGGAGGCTCTTATTTTCCTCAGTGTGATGTTTGAGAAAGGCACATCTGGGGAAGTTATGGGTCATGTGGTCAGTTTGGATCAATCCAAAGCATTCGATCGCATGGAATATGACTATTTATAGGAAGTTTTCAGAGCATACCAGCCCCCCCCCCTTTCATAACTTGGATACAAGCCTGTTACAGGCAGGTGGACCTTTTGCCCAGTGTTGATTGGTGGTCCGGGACAGCAGTCAGAGTCACTAGAGAGGTAAGGCAAGGTTGCCCCTTGAGTCCGGTACCTTATGCGCTAACCCTTGACCACCTTTTACATAAACTAAATTCTGACCCAAGTATCACAGGACTATCGGTAGAGTGTGATGACGCCCCTACAGTCACGATTGCATATGCCGATGACTTGGAACTGATTTTGACCGACGACTGTTCGGCTCATGCTGCTCACAGGATGTTGCAGGATTTCTCGAGGATTACGGGTCCTACTATTAACTTCCACAAAAGTTGTTGTTTGCCCATTGGGGAAAGTGTTAGCGATATCCTCGGGGTTATGGGGATCCACCTGAACACAGGGTACACAAGGATATTGGGTATTTAATTTGGAAGGCCTGACCCCAGATCTTATAATTGGGACTAGAAATTTTTAGAATCACAACAAAAAGTGTCTTCCTGGAATAAATGATGCATGTCTAAGAAAAAAAGGGTGTATCTGATCAAGTCCTTTTTGTTGCCCATGTTTAAGTGCGGTTCCCCCCCTCCTCGAATTAAGGAAACTACGCTGTACAGCATTTTTTCCAGTGCTTGTGGGGCAGTCGTTTAAATCCTGTTAAGAGGGGGGGGTCACTTATCTGCCACTGGCTAAAGGTGGACTGGCTATGATGAACCCTGTTCTGTTCTTATACAGGTATGTTGCATTTATTTACCATAACTTTGTACCACTTGTAAAACAGCATAAGGTTCTATGAGGACCATGGCTTATGGATAGTGTGGGACCTCTTTTTCAGACATGGGGAACGAATTTACCCTTCCCTAAACAAAAGCGAATTCCGGCCTTGCCTTTGTATGTGGCAGATCCAGTTAGCAAACTGAAGTCATGGCAGGTGGTCAAGGCACATTTACTTACCTTATCCCGAAAAGGGTTACATAACATGCTATTAGAACAACATATTTTGATTGACCCCTGGTACATGGCTCTTTTATTAAAAGACCAACAGGTTATTTCTAACGTTTTGCTGAGTGCTACAATTCCGACTTACATGTGGGGATTTTCTATGGCTTTGCATGCAACTGAAGTTTGGAGTGAAGGGGAATATGTTTTACAAGGATGCCAGGAAACAGGTGTGCCCCAGAGTGTACACTTGTTTTGGGACCATTGAGATGATGCAGCATCTTTTTTTTTTAGATTGCCCATTTGCTGTATCGTTTTAGTGTTTCTTGCACAAAGTCTGGTCCTTGAATCCCTTTGGTGGTTTATCATACAAGGTATAATGTCAGGGGGTGTTCCCAGGGTGATGGAATATGTATGATGGTGTTACAATGCATTTGATTTTATTAAGCATAAAATTTCAACTATGGCAAGCCCGACGTGGGCTTACACTCGGTCAGCAACACAAAATGGTAGAGTAGGTGATGCATGCTGTTTCGCATGATATCCTGCTGTTGCAAGAGATCGATATACATATAGTTTCCTTTTCTTTGTATAAATTGTGGTGGAGAAATACTTCTTGGCTGGACGCTTGATGATGGTATGAGTGAGAAAATGACTTTGGTATACAGAACTGCAAGCCCGAGTCTCTCTCTGTCGCTTAGTTCTCCTTTCTGTTTTACTTTTGTTATGATGGGTTGGGTTGGGTTCTGTCTCAATCAGGACATTTCTATAACCCCAAGGGAGGGGTTAATATACAGTAATACTGATGTTGGGACTCATTGGTTGACTTCCCTTTTAGTTTTGGACACCACAGGGACTATATCCTTGCAATGCATGATTTTTATTACACGATAACTTTTGCTTTATCTCTTATTTGCACTAATCATTTTTGTTCCCCTTCCCAATGATGCTTACCTCCAATAAATTTTTTTTGGGGGGGGAAATCGGGAGCTTCTGGGTGCTAAGGGAGTTGTCATGCTTCTAGACTGTCTGCACATTTTGATGAAGTCTCTGTATTGTGTATGTCTGTATTTTTTTTCCTTGTCCTTTCTAATGCCATGGCACTGTTCTGCAGGATTTGTTTTCATTGTACTAAATACTTCCCTTACTCCTCTTATTTGGGGTGGGGGGAGAGTCACTGTACTATTTCTTTTCCACAGGATTTTTTTTGTTCAAGTTTCAATTCGCTACTGCTGGTAGTTTATTATTTCTCATTGAGGGGACTGTATGCTTACATACTTATTCGATTTCTGTTCTTCTATTTCTATATCACTGGTATTCAGTACTGTATGTTTACTACTTCTTTAGAATATAAAATTCCCCTACTCCTTTAGTGGGGGGGATCATTTTTGTTACGATTTACCTTTTGGGTTCTATAATAATTTAATTGACAGCATACTTGTCAATGTATGAATGTAATACTTTTCAGTTTTCCTATTTTTTTGATGCATCTTATTTTGTATTTTTTCTTTTGTGTGACGTCAACACTGGTTTGTCATTATTTGTTTGAAGTTACAATAAAAAATTCCCCTACTCTTTTAGTAGGGGGGACGGTTGCAGTCTATGTCAGTTTTATGATTTCCCTTTTGGGCACCAAATCATCATTTGATAGCAATGTATGACTGGAATATTTGATTTAGTTTTAATTTTCTTGTTTTATGATTTGTAAATGATTTTGTGTGAATTAACACTGTTTGTAACCATTTGTTTGTTGAAGTTATAATAAAAATTCCCCTTCTCTTTTACGATAAGTGCATGAGATCTTTAACATCCATCTGAACAACCACCAGAACAGGCGAACAGTACCTCGGTTTAACATCTCATCCAAAAGATGGCACCTCGGGAGTGCAGCATCCCCCTCATGATGCACTACAGTGTGATTATTAGGATTACATAGAAACAGAGATTGTTGGCAGATAAGGACCAACAGACCCATCCAGTCTGCCCAATTGTCCTACTTTAATTGACAGTAGATGTCCCTATCTGGTCATCAGCTTTAGCCTCTTGTTCCCACCTCTAGGGTTCCCTGATGCCTATCCCATGCATGTTTAAATCATCCCACTGTTGATGCTCCCACTATCTCATGGAGTAGGTTATTCCATGCACCCACCAGCCTTTCTGTGAAAAAGAACTTCCTCACACTTCCCCTTATCCTTCACCCTTTGAGTCTCATATCGTGCTCACTTGTTCTTGTGCCCCTCCTATACTGAAAGGCGTCTCCCCTTTGCACCTTGTTTATGCCCTTAAGATACTTGAAAGTTTCTATCACATCCCCCTGTTCACTCTTTTCTTCCAGTGTATACATACTGAGGTCTTTCAGTTTCTCCCCATATGTCTTCTGGTATAAGCTCTGCACCATCTTTGCCACCCTTCTCTGGACCGCCTCCACCCGGTCTATGTCCTTCCAAAGATGCAGTCTCCACAACTGTACACAGCATTCCAGAGGAGGCTTCACCAGTGTTTGCATAGTGGAACCACCACCTCTCTTCTTTGGCTAGTGACGCCCCTTCCTATGCATGCCAACATGCCACTGGCCTTCCCTACAGCTTTTTTTTTTTTTTTTACCTTAAGTGCCTGGTGCAGGGCTTGAACCTGTAACCATCTGTTTTTCTGGACTTAGAGGCAAGTGTGCAACCTGCTGAGTCACTGACACGGGCATTGTTACAGCTGCCACAACAGAAACATCTGTGTGGCAAGGGGAGAAGCATATTCAAGGAGTTCAGTGACAGACAAGGTGGCTTGTAAAGGCAGTATGTTACCACATCTCCTATGTTTGTGCCTCTCCAATATGTTATAAGTGGTGAGGGACCTCAAGCATTAAATAATGTCTGATGATCTCTTAATGTGTCCCAATGTTTCTTAACAATTAGTGATACCGATACCCTAGGAGATATGGCATGAACTCTGTTATAAAATTTACCCCAATCAAATTTTACTTTTTATTCTACTTTGGTTAAAAACAAATGGGTTCTGTTGAGATCTGTGGCCCTATTCCTAGTGTTTCCCACTAGGTTCATGTCATATTCCCTGTGGGGGAGGCGTTCTGTGAGAATATTAGCCTGTGCTTCGTAGAGTTGCAAATTTGAACAGTTGTGATGAATTCTGACAAACTACCCATATGGCAGTTATTCAATGGTGTGACTGAGGTGTATGCTGGATGCTTGTAAAAGCATATTCTCTGCATAAGGCTTTCTGTAATTTACGACCAATCACAGTGTTGTTCTCAGATACCATAAATGTAATGTCCAGAAAGTTAATGGTTGTAGGGCCTATACTGATCATGAACCAGAAGTTCCTTGTATTGTTGTTAAGGAAATCCATAAATGTCAGCACTGATATTTGGTCCCCTTCCCAGACACTGATAATATCATCTATGTACCTGCTCCAGAATTTGATCTGGTGCATGTATGGGTTACTGTCATGGTCAGACACCATGGCCTCTTCCCATCAACCCCCCAAAAAAGTAGACATAGGTGGGGGCCACGGTGATCCCCATTGCAATCCCAACTGTTTACAGATAACAGTTACCATTGAATGTGTAGTAGTTTGAAGAATAAGAAAAACAGCCTATAGGATAAATTCACATGGAAAGTTACAAGCAAGTGAATTCACGTCTAGATGATATTCTACAGCCTTAATGCCCAAATCATGTACAATTTATGTACAGAGAGCTGATATAGCTACTGTTATCCAGAAAAATGTACTGGACCAGGCAACACCCCCTCGGCTGAGATAAAACGGCCATGAAGTCACAAATGTGACCTTTTAAAGGGAATACTAGTTGCTGCAAAAAGTGGTTGATAAACGCTGACATTTTCCCAGTTAAGGAGCCTAGGACCAAAATAAGTGACCTGCCTAGGTGGGTTTGCCCAGTCCTTATGCACTTTTGGAGCAGATATATAGTAGGTGTGGCCAGGCAAATGGATGAGTATGCGATCGTTTTCTTGCACAGTGATCCAACCATTATCATATGACAAATACAAAAAAGTATGCATTTTGTTTTTAAAGGTTTGTTGGATCACTGTCTAGAAGTTTGTAGCTGACCCTATAATTTAGAGGTCTTAATGTTTCTCTAACATAGTTTGATTTATCCATAACTACAATTAAGCTGCCTTTATCGACTTGCTTAACTTCAATCCAGACATTTGCCTGTAGCTCTTGTAATGCATGGTTTTGTTCCACTGTTCTATTCCATTTTTGTTTGGGCCATCACAAAATAAACAGTTCTGTCAGGTCTTGCATGACCCGCAGTTGGCAGGTAATTTGAGGCACAAACTTCACTGCAGAAGAACAGAATGCTGATTTATGTTTAAAATCTGTTCTTGGTGAAAATGAATTTGTGTTTAACTGTGTGTCTTCTGATAGCAGTCCAGCAGCGGCATCACTGGAGCTGACAAGACTTATGTTCAAGTCTTCTTCATAAAGGCTGAGGGCCACCTGGAAATGGGGTAATGGGGGCCCTAGTGCCGGTTGTGCAGTATGTCCTAGCTTACAAACTGTAGCCAACATTTTACTGACAGTGGTATGCCCTGGCATACAAACTGTAGGCTGAATTTTCAGAGATATACTAACAGCATGTATACCAGTTGGTCAGGGTTATACTCTTCTTCCTCTTCTAGAGGAACAGGCTAAGAGTCACAAAACTCTGAGAAGCTTGACGAAGTGTAACAGGCCCAGCCAGCAGCACCTGCGATGAAGACTGAGGATCAACTTAATCCACTGACGGTGGCAGTGTCCACAACATTCTCTTAAATCACAGAACACTGCCAGGATGGCACAATGAATGGTAATGGTGGCAGCTGATGCTGCTGCAATGACAGGCAAATGAGTCCCTGTCCACACTGATGGTGGCATTCCAACATGCATGCAAAAGGTTTTGGTACCTTGGTTACAGGATCTCAGGCCTCTGTTGGATGGATTTTTGCCTTTTTATGAGCTGAACACACCACCCCCAGCAGACTTACAGTCCCTCCTGTTTGAGCGCAGGGATCTGGAATGCTGACTAACAGTGGAATGTTGCTGACTCACCGAGAACAAGTAGACCATCTCCAGACTCCACTGAGCCTCTAGCAACGGAGAAGACTCCAACCTGGCAACAGATTTGGGTGTATTCCTATATATATCAGCTTACGTCAGTGTCAGTGGTGAAAAAGCACCTTACTCAGTGATGTCAAACTGACAATACCCAAAGAGTAGCTACTGAAGAGAAAATAAATTTTGTTGGCAGGGGAAAAACTGCAATGAAAACCCTTCTACTAGTTCAAAATTTGCTCTCTTGACAGCTGGAGGAAATAAAATAAATAGAATAGTGCCACTCATGTTATACTGTATAGGCAACACAGTGCACTGCTCATCGACATGGGCATCCACATTGTTGCAAAAGCTTCCCCGGGGTCCTGATGCCAACAGCTAACAGCACGCTGTATTACAGCTCTGTGAAGAGACTCCTCCTGAACATCAATGCAAATTACAGAATTTCACACCATCATTTTACCCAAGTACTGTTAAACACGGATCATTTGGTGGTATGGATACAATTTCTGAAAATAAGAACAGTAACCCCATGTCTCCTTTCATTTAGGAATACTACAAGTTACCACGCTAATCAGTATATTTACACATTTATCTCAAGACATTCCCTACTTGCGAGCCTTAGAACCCTAATGGTCAAATGTATTGAGCAGCTTGAACTTAAATGGTCCTGGTCCGGAGACAAATAAATTAAAAGCAGCTCAACATTTACAGCATTGACTCTAGACTTCGGTACTACAAATAGATTTTTTTTTTTTCCCTCAAGTTATAGCAGCCAGTGAGTCAATGCCAGAGCAGGCTAACTGATCACTTATAGCTCCCTCTTACTGGTGGGAATCAGGCTGAGGGTCAGGGCTCTCGTTCAGTGTAGCTCCAGGGCAGGGAGTGGTCCTAGTCTGCACTTCACTTTCACTCACTTTACCACATGGAAGAGGACAGGTCTGCTGCTCTGTTAACTCTCTTGATCCCAGTCCTGGCTCAGGCTTCCTCCCGTTCTGGCTGCTGCTGCTCAGACTCCTCCTAATCTCGTACTGCTAGTGAACATTCCAAACATGGTGGTGTGGTGACAGTCTTTGAGAGAAGTCACACTACCCAGGACAGAACTACATACCGCCACTGCTCACTGCAATGCCTGACCTCGGGCTATCTACTGAGTCCATTCCATCCAGTGTCCGGTAGTCTATCTGGACTGTGCTAGTGTGCTCCCTGGCTCATTCAGAAGCAAAGTCACATCCACAGTCTGATTCAGTCAATCAGCTACACTTAGTCAGTGGTATAGATAATCTCTTCTCCACTCCTGGCCATAACACGCAATGAGAGACTTGACCAGATCAGATAGACAAACTGTAAGTCGAGGGACAGGGAATTTTTGATCATCCCACTGCCAATGCTCACCATGCCCCCACAGCACTAATCTGATTATCTCAGCACAACAGCAGCCTATTGGTTTCGGACTTGGGAGCAGTCACAAGGAAAAGGCATGAGAGCGGCATGATCTAGCAGGGTTTTAAGTGATACACCGAGTGCATTTTTTTTGTTTTATTTTTCCGTCACACCGCCACAGCCCCTTGCCATTCCTGAATCAGTTATGTTTGGGTATAAGGTTGTAACTCAGCATTAGGAGAAAGGGAACCATCTATCTGGCAGCAAGGACAAGTCACAAAGGTATGTAATTTACAAGATCAGTCAGTTGTCTCAGAGTCTGTGAGTCGACGGCAGCACAAAACTAAAAGGAATGAGGGGCAGGAACTCGTGTTTTAGGATAGGATATGAAAAAAATATACAAAATGCTGCCCCCTCCATATACAGAGTGATGCAGTTATGTACAAGGCAGGGGGGCCCACCCGAAAGTTTCAAGATATCTGGCCAGGCCAGTCAGACTCTGTAAAGGTTTTAAACAGCCTCCAGGTCAGGATCAGTGAGGCTACTGGGGAGCACTGTAAGAACATTCGTAAACCCCATGACTATTTTATGAATAACAGAGCTTTAAGTTTGTGGGAAAATGATGATAAGTCAACAAATAAATTAAAACGACTGCTGGTTGGATTTGGTACAAAATTTAAACCTTGAATGAGAACTTTGATTCTCATTGAGGGTAAATGAAAGATTGAAGACTTCCAAGGTTTATTCCGTAATTTCACTGGCCACCTTTTAGATCTTCCTCTGTCTTCCAGTCCCTCCCGGTTTTGCTCTTCCTTTATAAGTGGTTTTTCTTTTGGTGCTTACTTCCCACTCCTGGGGGAAAAAACTGACTGATTTATTGCTGTTGGTAGTATTCCCAATGGCACCTCTAGTGGCTGAGGTGGTTTGGTTTTATGAGACAGTTTGTTTGGGATGTGAGTTTGATCCACTTTGCTCTTGGCTGAAGGATACAGTTAGGCTAGGCACACAAAAGAACAATAAAGAACAAAGGGAAAGTCACGTAGTATTGATTAATTGTTTGATGCAGACTGACAAACCAGACTTCTAGTTACTTGGCCACCTCTGAAGAAAGAAAGGAAGGCATGTGGAACATCGTTGCAGACAGCAAACTCCTGATTCCAATGCTTGCAGCACGCAGTTTATTTATTTATTTAAAAGTTTGGTGACCGGGAGAGGCAGACTGAGCCTAAGCTCGTTTCCAGGTGTGACCCACGGGAGAGTGGAAGGGGGATGTACAGAAGTAAAACTGGGTTACAATTTAAACATAGCATTCAGGTAATTAAACGTTGGGCAATATAACATTAGGTGTTTGAGATCACTGTGATATGATAAGAGTCTAGAAAAGTGCATGGGTAATTACACGACTGAAAGGTATAGGCAGAATGCAGGAAAGGACAGTGTGTGAGTAGGGGAACAAGGAGACAAATATATATAAAAAGCCAACTAGATGGGTGAGTGGAGAGTTAAGGTTCCTCGCTTGGGATTATGAGGAGCGGTAGGGGGGACAGGAGCAAAGGGGAAAGGGGATTGGGCAAGAGTATGCTTTAAACAGTGCAGAGCTGGGGCTAGACCCAGGGAGCTTGGGAGAGAGTTCCAGAGCGAGGGTAGATGGTAGGAGAAGGCTGCCTGCCCCAAACAGGATATAGAACACAGAACAGAGTAAGTACAAGAGTCTCTAGAGCATAGTGGGTAGGATGAGGGGGATAAGGGACTAAGGAGAGAGAAGGGGGGAGTGATCCAAACCAGAGTTTGGAGAGGAAGGTGGTGGTGTGGTGCTGACAGTGCAAGTGAAGGGAGAAGGAGGAGCACAGGGCACAGTGGTGAGTGTGTGTGGGGGAGCATTTAAGGCAAAAGGCATTATACAGAGAGATTAGTCTAGACAGGGACGAGGCTGGGGCAGACCCAAAGACAACATCAGCATAATCAAAAAGGAGGATCATTTTTGTGAGCAGCTCATGGCGGATGACAGGTGACAGGGAGTCTTTGTTGCGATACATAGCTCCAAGCTTGGGGCGGAGTTCAGAGAGAATGTAGTCAATGTAGGTGGAGAAGTCGTGCTGACTGTCCAGCCAGACACCCAGATATTTAAAAGCGGGGACTACATCTAAGGTGGAACTGTCAAGGGTGGAGAATGAGGGGATGGAGGAGAGTTTGGACAGTTTTTGCAGTGTACTGTAAGTCACAGACACAGTTTTCTTTGTGTTTACTTTGAGTTGGATGACCTGAAACCAGTGAAGAACCCTCAGAAAATGGGACTGTAGCTGAGGCTCCACTCCAGGGGTAGAAGGTCCAGAAGCGTAGAGGACAGTGTCATTAGCATATAAATGGATACTAGATGAGGTGCAAACAGAAGGAAGTTGGTGCAAGCAAGAGAAGCAGAGTCAACAAAAGACACAGATGAATCGCAGTCAGTCAAGAAATAAAAACCTGAATGGTATGTAGGTCTAAAACTAAACTTGAATTCCATATAGCAGTGGCAGCACAAACTACCCTGGTGCTTCGGGTTGTGATGCGACCCTTCTTCAGGGGGTGTTACTAGATTTCACAGTGGGTTTAAATACCCAATAAATCATGATGTCAGAAACATTCAAAATCAGAGTAACCAATCAGACATAAGTCTGTCCTAAAAACACATCACGCGAGCATGATAAAAATAGTATAAGAGCCGAATGACAAAACAGTGGCATATCATAAAACATAGTCTTAAAAATAAAAAAATTACAAAGTAAAAAAGTATAAAAAATACAAAAAAATAATTTTCATGCCATGACAAGTTAAAACAATTTATAAGGTTACAACAGCATATGTGCAGAACCTATGTGGTACTGCTATAATGCTCAGTTGTGAAAATATAAACCAGCAGTTTATAAAGTAAGAAATTCTTCTCTTTCTTAAAACACCACCAAATAACTGAACATCCTAGAGTAGACAGAAATCATATCAGAAGGCAAAGGGGAATTCCAGGATTGTAAAGGCTGGGGTGGGGGATGGAAAGTACAGTTATGCAAGAACTTACCGTAACAACAGACCTTAAGAGAGAATCTCTTGCATCAGGCCACACCTATGGAACAATAGATGCCAGGCACTATAACCACATGGAAACTTTTTAAGCTAACAGTCTACTAGGGGCCACCCATGATGACATCAGCTGACGATGTCCTTCCCATACAAAAATGGGCAGCCCCGCACCCTTCTCAGTTCCCCCACCAGAGACCATATACAGTGGATCTCCTCCTGGGGAACTGAAGGAGAGCCAGAGGTTCCTGCCCCTAAGCAAGGTGAAACAGAAGGCCAACCATCCTGCAAAGAGAGAGACAGACAGGAAGAGAAAGAAGCTCTAAGGCCAAGGGGGCAGGAGGGTGGTACAGCATGACCTGATGCAAGAGATTCTCTTGAAGATATACTGTTTCGGTAAGTTGTTATGTAGCTGTACTATCTTCATCGAGGATATCTTTTGCATCAGGCAACACCTATGGAGCGACTAACAAGCAGTACCGACAGAGAGACAGCCTGGGGGTGGCTGGAGGCTATATGCTTAAGACAGGAGACTACTGGCCTTAGACAGGAGGCCTTGAAGCACAGCCAGGCTGAGGCCTGCCCTTCTCCTAGGGGCAATGTCCAATCTGTAGTGTTTCTAGTGAAGGTGTGGACAGTACGCCAAGTGGCAGTGGCATAGAGTTCAGCGGCCAACACATTCCTGAAACAGGCAACAGAGGTTGCCATGCCTCTGGTGGAGTGGCCATACACCATCGCAGAAAGTTCCTTACGATACTATCTATAACAGCAAATAATGCAACTGGCCAACCATTTGGACAGGCACTGTTTAGAAACTGGCACACCCGCGTTCTCGGGGTGAAAGAAACAAACAGCTGCAAGGACTTCTTGCAGTCCTTTGTGTGATGAACATATTATCTGAGTATTCTATGCACATCTAAACTATGGAGCAATGCTTCCCCTGGACTGGCATGCTCTAAGAAATAAACAGGCAGGTGGATGGTTTGATTCAGGGTAAACTCGGATACCACCTTTGGTAAAAACTTAGGGTTGGTACATAAAGGCACCCAGTCTTTGTGGAAAATCAAGTAAAGAAACTCACACATCAAAGCCTGAAGCTCAGATATCCTCCTTCGATCAAAAGTAACAGCAACTAAAAATAATGCTTTCCATGACGGAAAGCATAGCTCATATGTTGTGGATGGCCCAAAAGGAGCAAAAATACATTTCTCGAGCACACAATTTAAGTCCCAAGGCAGGACTGGATTGTGAATGGAAGCCTTCAGATGAATAATACCTCTCAAAATAGTGCGGGGCACCTCCAGTTGTGCTACCGTACAGCCATCAAAGGGCATATGGAATGCTGAAACAGCAGCCAGGTGTACTTCAATGGAGGAGTATTGCAGACCTGAATCTGAGAGAGACAAGTACTCCAGAATCTGATTCACTGGACAAGTGGAAGGATCCAAACGATGGGATGCCACCCACAGAGCAAAGTGCTTCCACTTTATAGAATTAATGCCCAGGTGAAAGGATTCCTAACTGCCACCAGGACATCAGTCACCTTTTGGGATACTCAAAATCTAGCCATGGCTATGTCTTCAGGAGCCAGGAATAGAGGTGTAGTGACTTGAGGTCTAGATGGACTAGGGTGCCCTGCCCTGTGTGAGCAAGCCTTTGCACAGAGGCAGGGGTACTGGAGGTTCCACTGCCAACTGCCGCAGTAAGGGGAACCGGACCTGGTGAAGCCAGAAGGAAGCAATGGGGATCATTGTTGTGCCTTCCATCTGAAGCTTGATCAGCACCCTCTGAATTAATGGGAAGGCATAGAGGAACCTCCCTTTCCAAGAAAGGGACAACGCATCTCGCCAGAAAACACCAGGCTCTGGAGTGAGCGAGCAAGCAGAAAAACATCAATTTTGTGTTTAGTGGGGACGCAAAAAGGCCCAGCTCTGGATGACCCCACCTGTCGAACAGGTCTTTGATGACTGAGGTCAGCAGTTCCCACTCATGCACACTGGACTGCGACCTGCTTAGTCTGTCTGGCAAGACATTTTGGGTGCCTGGAAAATGGACTACTGACTGCTCTAGACTGTCTTCTAGAGTCCAGTACCAGACCCTTATCGATTCCCTGCACAGGGGGTAGGAATGGGTCCCCCCTTGTTTGTTGATGTAGTGCACTACATTGATGCTGCCCATCTGCACTAGCAGGGGCCCCAGGGACAAGCAGTCCTGAAAGGCCTGCAGGCGGTACAGAACAGCCCTCATCTCTTGGATGTTAATGTGGAGGAAAGCTCTCCAATGCGGTCCAAGTACCCTGGGACTGATGAGAGCCCAGGTGTGCACCCCAGCCCATCCCCAAAGTGTTTGTGGTGAGGATCGGATGATGGGAGGCAATCAGAAAAGGAGCCTCTTTAAGTAAATTGCTGGGTTCCATCCACCACTGGAGCACCTTCTTCACTGGTGAAGTTACTAGAACCTTCTGTTCTAGATCATTGATGAGTTGATCCTACTGGACTGAAAGTCTACTGGAGGATTGGCATGTGCAACCTTATCAGGGGGAACCGTGACAACGGCTGCAGTCATGAAGCCCAGCAGCTGCAGGAATGTCCTGGATATGACATGCCGGTTGCTGTAAAGCAACCGTGCCTGTGCTATCAGGCACTCGGCCCTGTCTCAGGGCAGGAAGGTTGCACCCTAGACAGTGTCCAGTATGGCCCATCTGTACTGAAGACACTGGTGGTGGGTCAAGATCGACTTGGGCAGGTTGACTGTGATCCCTAATGCATGGGACAGCTCTCTGGTATGGGCTAGGGTGCGGAGTAGTTCCTATTTAGACTGAGTTTTAAGGAGCCAGTTATCCAGGTAAGGGAAAATCTACAGTCCCCCTCCTATGGGCTGCTGCCACCACTGCTAAGCATTTGCTAAAGACTCATGGTGCAGAAGAGAAGCCAAGTCGGACACCCTGAGCCAAGAATTCTGTCTTAGGCAGACACCAACCGCAGCTGCTCTAGCAGAGGCATTTGAGATGTCATAAGCAAATCTCAAAAGGTGCTTATCCTTATCAGTTCTGGACTGGAGGGCTTTAGGTAGCTCCTGCCTCTGGAGGGGCCTGAGCTGCAGCTTTGGCCTTTTTCCAAAGAGTGTTCTGGAATTTGACCATATACGTAATGTAATTAATAATTCTGAGGGCCAGCATGGCAGAGGCCCTTTTGCCCATGAGATCCATTGGACTCCTTGTGTGGAGGAAGACAGCTGAGGTGCAGAGGTCTCTTGAAACTATCATGGTCAGCATTTGTCACCACCAAATCTGCCTGGGGTTACCATACGAAAAAAGGCTTCACTGAGGGAGCCTGGTACAATTTGTCTGCCTTCCTGGGCATCGCAGGGATCCTATTTGGCCTGTATCAAGCAGCCATGGTGGCATCCTTTAATGCAGCTAGCAGGGGAGAAATGATCAAAGGGGTAGAATCTGATAATTCCAAATATTCTGTCAGATTTCTCCTGGTCACATCCTGCTCCTCAGCATCAAACCCCATAGCTGTTTGCATCTGCTTCATCACCGAGATGAAGGAGGGTTCATCAGGGGGACCTTGGGGTATATTTAGAGGAGTCCTCGCTCCCTGAGGAAACAGTGGAGGTGGAGTGGGAGGGGCTCTTAGCCCCATCTTGCTCATCTTCCTCATCTTTCTCCTCATGTGGGATAAAATCAGGATTATACTCATCCTCATCAACTGGCTCTGAATAGGGCACAGGAGATGTTGATGACCCAGAGTGAGCAGGCTACATAGACACAGAAAGCATCAGCACGTGAGCCAGCCTGGTTGGCCCCAGTGTTGACGAACCCAGAGGAGGGGCAATGTCATGCATAAGCTCCCAAAAGGAAGAGAGCATAGTCTGGATGTTGATGGAGATCAGTGTTGCTGAAGCGCCATGTGGCATCAACGTGGCGGTGGGGGTGGGGGCTGGATGGATCCCCAGCATCAGAGGTGCGCCCTAAAGCACTGATGATAGAGACTGAGGTCTCGACATTGACATAATGGCCTGAGGCATCGACAAGGTAAGATGAATCCCCCGGCATCAAGAAAATGGCCAAAGGCATCGACGGGGGAGTTAGAAATCCTGGCATTGATGGGCCAGCACCAGCCAAAGCAGGTCCAATAGAACTCCCTGTCTGTTGCCCCTGAACAACCAGAGGTCTGAACAACCAGGGCTGGAGCATTGGTGGGGGCATCAGGAAGCCCAACAATGATGAGTCCATGTTGGTCAAAGAAGGATGGATGGGCAGCACTGCCAAACCTGACCCTGTGGAGGAGAATGTGTGGGCAGCAGTGGTGACACCGCCAAGGCAGCCAATGACCACACAGCGGCTGGTGCTCAAAGCAGTGACCAACAGCGAACCGTGGAGGATTTTTCCTTACTCTTCTCTCTCTTCTGGTGCTTGTGCTTGCTGGAAGATTTGTCCCAGGCCTTCGAGGATTGGGAGCCTGTGGACGGAGCTGGTGATGCGGAGGAGCTGCTTCTTGCTTGGAGCTCCTTCTCCATTTCAGTGACCTTCTGTTCCAAAAGGAAGCTCTTTAAGACTGTCTGACAGCACTGCTGCATAGGCTGGTTGAAGCAGTGGCAGACCTCACAGGCCTTAATGTCATGGGCTGCACCAAGACAATGGACGTGAGGGAACTGTCATCATCTTTATCGCAGATCTGACTGCATCTGCAGTATCTAAAGAGTTTCTCGGTGTTGGTCGACATAAAACGGCGACGGAAATCATTTTTAAAAAACTAGGGCGAGAAAAGAAAATTAAACTAGAAATCAAAGATCTGGCAGTTGAGTGAAGTGGCACAGTCTCCACGGATTCTGATGTGTGATGGTCGATGGCAGGAAAAGAACTGAGGAGTGAGTGGAGCTGCCCACGTTTGTATGGGAAGGCAGTCAGCTTATGTCGTCATGGGTGGCTCTTGGCAGACTGCTAGCTAAAATGTTTACATGTGGTCCTAGTGCCTGGCAGTTATAGTTCCATAAGTGTGGCCTGATGCAAGAGATATTAAGGAGGCAGTATAGCGCAGTGGTTTAAGGCTCTGAGCTGCAAACCTGGTGACCTGTGTTTGAATCCCACAGCCCCCACTTGCATACTGTGTGACCCTGAGCAAGTCACTTAACTTCCTTGTGCTCCCAGGTCACACCTGTAAACAAGTTTTCAGCTTAGTGTCTGTCTCTTGGTTAAAAAAAATATATATCCTCAAGCGCTTGATGAAAACTGCAGCCTGAATTCACAGCTTCTCTCCTCCTGAGATTTTTCTAACACTATTTGCCTTCCTCAATACAATTTTTCTATTAAACTTGGTGGTAATCTTTTACCACTTTACTCGTCTACCAACCAATCTAATTTAGATGGTGCAGACCATATCTCCATTACAATAACCAAACCAAAGCTGCGGCATTGCTATGCACTTGCTGAATCTAGCCCGACTCTCAGCATAGCATCGGCGGCTACAATGGGCAAAATAGAATTTATTGTTTAACAAAATCCTTGGAGAGCTCGAGGATATTAAAACAGCATTCATCTGCACAATCTGAACAATTAAAAACTGCTAACTGATAAATCTACAGCTGAGAGATGAAGTATACAAAATGAAGAATCCTGTCACGAGCGCCATTCTCTCCAGAGAGACCAAGCACAAACTAGTCAAGCTCTGCAAACTGAAGTGCACAACTAAGAAAATCATGGATGTCACAATAAACCAAGATTCAGACTCTCAAAATAAGCCAAGATGGGGAACACTTTTACTCCTACATTTTACCAGCCATTCTTAAATACCAGGGTGATTCACAGTATGAAACAGAACATGCCCACAGGTCCATAGCCCCGATGCCTAAACCTGGAGAAAACCCGCAACCAATTATAGCTCGTTTTTTTTCATTTTCAAGCCAAGGAACAAATCCTTCACTGGGCCCGGGAGCTAGGTACTTTGGAATGGCAGTGCCACAAAGTTATGGTTCACCAAGAGACAGAAACATAGAAAGTGGCAGCAGAAGGAGGCCGTGGGTCCATCTAGTCTGCCAGAGGGTACCCAATACCTCTTTTAGGCCCTGGGTTCCAACTCCCCTACCAAGTTTTGCCCCTTTCTGATTTTGCTTCCCCCACCTGAAGCCCTTGCTCTATCCCATCCCTGCTTGAAAGCTGCCATGGTCTTTGCACTTGCCACTTCCATCAGCAGGCTGTTCCTGGGTTCCACCACCTTTTTCGTGAAAAAATGCTTTCTTAGATATTTTCTAAAGCTCCCTCCCCAACTTCCATTTGTGTTCCCTGGTGGTTGAGCTCACATTCCTTTGGAAGAGTTCTGTGTATGGCACCTTATTAATGCCTCTCAAGAACTTGAAGGTCTTACTCACATGCCCACTCTCCCTGCTAGACTATTTTAAAGATCTTACCACTTGCCGATGGGCATTTACTGAGGCCTCTTACGCATTACAAAGGGCTGGCGTCTCTTTCTCATTACATTACCCTGGCTATACTAAAACTCTTGTACAATGGCACATAGCAGTTTTCCATACTCCAGAAAATGCTCTGACATATATTCAAAAACACTGGCCCTCAGTTCATGCCTTTTAAGCCTCAGGCGCGCCAACATGAAGAGGATGAGCACTCACCTGTGGCAATGAAGATCACTCTTGCCTCCACAAAAGACCACCATCCTATACCTTCCACACAAACCACTTTAGAGGACATGTGGAAGCTGCCCTTTAAGCACAAGCATAGAAAATGCATTGAGGCAGCTACAAAAACCCTCCTGTTTCCAATCAAGGAGTAGAGGCCATAGTGACCAATCTGACAAATTGGATAAAGAGCCCTCTCCTCTGCTAGAGAAAAATCAATATGCCCCACTGCTCCATGAGGCCCTATCTGAAATATCTCCAATGGGCTTGGTTACATCAGCTCTGACTACGGCTCTGCTTCCCTTCAGATCCTCAATCACAGCCTGGCAGTGCGACATCCAAATCCCGGGCCAAGACAGCAGTAGCCTCATAGGTGTCCATGGTCTTGAACCCCACAATACTTGCTACTCTGACTGATCAACAAGGAAAACGCGATTTCTTAAGTATTACCCATTTTCCAGATACCAGGCTTTTTGCAGTGCTTTGTGAGCTGTATTACTGTTTAATGTTGGCACAGTAGGCCATCTGTTAAATGCAACGTTCTGCAAGTATGGGTAATTTACAAGTTAGTGTACCTTTAATGTTCTATATACTGTGGTCAACACTTGTGGGCTTAGGGTGTCTCATCTTTCATTTATTTGGCTAATATGATTGTCCACTTGTACCATCTGAAACTGATATTATGATGCCGACAATTTAGCTCTGCTTATTATAATCCCACAAATATTCTTTGGGCTGGTCAAATCCAGTATTATGTTAAATGTCTGCAACACTGGTTATGCGTTTTCTTTGCAAACGAGAGTTTTAATAAGGGCACCAAGATCAATGGGAGAAACAGGATATATTCTGTTCTCCCTGTATTAAACTGAACCCTCGTCCTCCCTGCTACTAGATGGTAATAGAGTATATAGCCCTGTCATATGTCCCTGAAAACTTGTTTTTAACATGGCATTATAGTAAAACTAGAGTTTTTTTTCTTCTTCTTCAGATTTACGGTAGGGCAGCAATTCTTTCTGCATGAGAGGCTCTAAATCCTGACAGGCCAAACACGCAGTTACAGTAGTGTCCGTGACATTAGAACACTGGCTTGATTGCTGACAAACTGCTTGCACCAAATTTGGAACTATCCTGTCAGACTTCTGCTTAGTACAAAAGACTCCTTTCTGAAGGTTTTATAAAATTATTCATCTGCTATATACTTGCTTCATAAGATTAAAGACAGCATCCATGGTTCATTTTATAGACCATCTTGTTTCTCTGCCTCTCCACACTCTGACCCCCCCCCTTTCCTTGTTTGCCCTACAGAGATACAGCTCTCCATGTCATTTATTGCCCACTAATGGTTTTCCTGCCTTAAAGATCATTGTGGAATTCCTTCCATTTAATTACAGGAATAATGCACTTGGAGTGGACACGTACAGTAGTGAGTCGTAGTTCTAGGACTCTGCTCCAAAATCACTCATAATAAGGAAGAGAATAAATATTTAATAAGCGATGCAATTATCTACTGTATTGATACCCCAAGCAGGTTCATCAATATCTCTAATGGCTCACTTGTTGGCCGTTCCATTTCCTCATTTTTTATCGACAGTCGTTTTGGGATCAATCATACCTTACAAAAACGGCCGATTGTGGAACCTTCCATTGGACTTTTGGAAGTATCCTTCCGAAAGTCCATCGGAGCTTGAAACACTCCGCCACGACTGGCCGCTATGGAATAACAGCCATACTATTTCGATTGTTACTTCTGCATTCCAGTGCAAGAACTGCACATGTGTGACTCGCACACATGTGCGTGTCCACTGGCGCCACCATGTTCTGAATGGCAACATGCCATTCACCTTAACTACGCATGCGCGAGTGCCGCACATGTGCAGTTGCATCATCCCAGCCATCTTTCGGATGGCATTCCACCCGCATCCTCCCACTGTTCCCGTCCTCCCTGATCCCTCCCAGCACTGGCAGCAAAGAACATCTTTCCGCTGCTGCTGTCCTCCCTGCTCCCTTCATTCCCCATCCCTGCACCTACATCGGGGTGCCCAATCCCCATGTCAGCATTATGTGCCATACTGGAAGCCCACCCCTGTTTGCCCAACTGTATGTTTTCCCCCATGCCAACGCTGGGGTACCCAATCCTCGTGTCGGCATCATGTACCCCCCCAACTCATGTGGCACACTAGAAGCTCACCCCAGTGTGCTCAAATGTATGCTTTTTTTCCCTGTAAATAAAGAAAACTGTCCCATGACATGTTCCCCCCCCCGTAAAAAAGAAAATGGTCCTCATCATCACTCCAGTTCCCCGTCTCCCTTCCCCATCCTCCCACTTAGCACCCATTTCCCTGCACCCTCCCTTACCCCATACTTACCTCCAGAGGTTGGCGCCGTCATCTTCTCTGGACCAGGACACATCTGCACTCTTCAAAGCCAAACCGCAAACTGAAGAATCAAAGGTAAGTGTGCTATACTGGCAGTTAATGAGATGGCAGCTTAGATTCAATGCAAAGAAGTGCAAAATAATGCACCTAGGAAACAAAAACCCAGTGGAAGATTACACAATGTGGTGGTGGGGGGGTAGTAACAACAATAAAAATGGAAAGGGACCTGGGGGTAATCATATCAGATGACCTTAAGGTTAGCAAGCAATGTGAGAAGGCAGTAGGGAGGGCTGGGGGATACTGGGATGTATAGGGAGAAGAATCACCAGCAGAAAACAGGAAGTTGTTATCCCTCTTTACAGAGAGTTGGTGAGACCCCATCTGGAGTACTGCATCCAGTTCTGGAGGCCCCATCTCTGCAAGGACATAGACAGGATAGAGGCAGTCCAGAGGAGGGCGACTGAAATGGTGAAGAGTCTGCAAGCGAAGCCATATAGAGAGGGACTAAAGGAGCTTAATATGTATACCCTTGAGGAAAGGAGGGAGAGGGGGGACATGATAGAAACTTTTAAATACTTCAGTGGAATCAACAAAGTCCAAGAGGGTAGCATCTTTCAGAAAAAGAGATGTGCAAGAACAAGGGGACACAATCTGAAGATAGAAGAGGGCGGTTCAGGGGCAATGTGAGGAAGTATTTTTTCACAGAAAGGGTGGTGGACACATGGAACAGCCTTCCTGAGGAGGTTGTGGGGTCAAAAACTGTGGGAGAATTCAAGAATACATGGGACAGACATAAAGCAATTCTAGTGGGGGGTAGGAAGAAATAGGCTGTTGATTAACTAGGATCTGCAGCTTATCCTGTAGGTATGGAAATGGGCAGACTAGGTGGGCCAAGCAGTCCTTATCTGCCATCAAAGTCTATGTTTTTAAGTTTCTATTTTCAACTTATGTTGATAAATCAGCCATTTTTTGGAATTTTGGCCCCAAATTTTCAGCATGGGGTTCTTGGGATCTCATCTCATTAACACTGTCACTGTCCTTTTGTTACTCTGTCCTGAAAGGTGATTTTGTGGTCGTTGCACGGAATCACCTTTCGGGACAGATTAACGAAAGGACAGTGACAGTGTTCACGAGATGGGGGTCCCAAAAAGCCCATGTTACAAATCTGGTGAAAAAATTCCAAAAATGACTGCATTATGAGCGTGCATTGTGCAGTTTCTAAGCACACTCTTAGCTTTGCCAATTTGTAATATTTTCACTCCAGATTTTCAACACTGCCATTTTTGCACACCTCCTTATTAACAGCACAGTTGTCATTTTTCACATCCTGCTCAAAACGTGTTTTTGTACCTGTGGTGCAGAATGGCATGGTCGCTCTGCAAAATCACTTTTTAGGACAAGTAACAAAATGACACTGGCACTTTTCATGAGGTGGGGTCCCAAAATGGCCATGTTGAAAACCTGGTGCACCACCTCTAAAAAAATGGCCAAGTTACACCCGGGTGTTCCAATATTTTCTATGTACTCGTGTACCTTTGGTAGCTTGTCACAGCCATATCAGCTCTGGCTAGAGCTTGTATTAAATAGGAACTGGTACCAAACTATGCTGTTTCCATCTGAGTATGCCATGCATTGCTTTAAAACTCTACATCAATTATGGACCTGCTCCCTCTGCTGGGCAAATCTAAATTCTGCATCTTTATATTTTTTCCTTTTTCATCACTTTCCCTAGGGGTACACAGTCTGCTCTCAATAAAATATTTTTTGTGATCATTCTGCACTGCCTTTTAGTTCAACCTTTATGTCCAAGCAGTATTATTAAAGGAGTCTTGCCCCATCTCAATTTGAGCAATCTTATATGCCACTATTTGCCCTTAATGTTATCCTTGAATAATAGGAAAGCTTTATTTTTAGAACTCTCTTGGGATGAGAGGCTGGGTGAATTAGGCTTCTCTCTTTTACTGTCCTTTACTACTCAAACTGGGCTCTGCCTTTTCTATAAATTATCCACTAGTCACTGTAGGGATCAACCAACTTCTGGTTTAGTTACCCTTCCCCCATGTGGTTGCGGGGAAGAACCTAGGATGCTACTTCAACCTGGTTTCTTCCTTTGTCTCTACATACTCACGATATTGCACCTGTCTAATGTTGGGACTGGCAGTATAGCCTGGAAGTTAGTGCAATGAATGTGAATTAGCTTGGTACGTCCAGCAGACCTGGATTTGATTCCCACAACCTCCACTTGCATACTATGCGACTGAGCAAGTCACTTAATCTCTCCAGTGCTCCCAGGTCAACCCTGAAAACCGGCACTTGTGCCTAGTGGGCCTCACCCAGTTACCAAAGACTGAGAAAATAAATAAATAAATGTTTTAGGTTCTATTGCCCATAATGTTTTTTTTTTTTTTTTTTATCTATAATCTTCATGATTGCTTCTAAAATCTCTGAGTGTGATGAATGTATGTTAAACTGCTACACTAAGACTCGTACATTGGTAGAGCAGAACACACAAGAAACTACCAGACTCCCGGCTGGACTATTTCTAATATAACCTCTCAAGTACTTGCTTGCCTTTTTCTTACCACAAACCCACAACCATTCCAAGTGCTCCTACACTGACAATGGCTGAACTTGGATGTCACAGTTGGAATATCCGGCCACTTAATTCCCCAATTAAAGCCCAGGTTGTTCTATTACAGGAAACCAAGCTTCATGAGGTGGAATCCCAGAAACTCTGTCGCGGGTGGGTATGTGTTGATGTGCATAGTATAGCCCAATCTAAGGAAAGAGGTGTTTCTATCCTCATACATAAAAACTTACACTGGACCCTTCACAATAACCTTAAAGATACAGAAAGCAGATGGGTCATAGCACAATTTGATACCCCAAAACTGAGCACTCAGACATATAGTTGACTGAAAATAAAATGAAGTCCCTGTGGGGAGAAAAATGGAGGCTCAGGAAATAGAGCCCCCACCATGACTAAGCTCATTCGAGTGAAGCCCCCAGGCATTAGGGTCAGTTTACCAGGTCAGTACCGCAAGTAACAGCTGCTCTGTCGGCTTTTGTCTATTCTAACAAGTAAAACGTATACTGCACCTTTGCAGCTAAAATCAAAGCTGGAAATGGCTGTGCTTTGTGAAGAACTGCGTATAATCACAACAGAGTTAGCACTGCTCAAAGAGTGCACAAACTGTTTTGGTGCATCTTTAAACTTATTGGAGACTAGCCACCCCATCGTGCACTGGATCTTCAAATGGAGTGCAGAGTTAAAAATTGGTGTTGCATAGCATGGTAATGAGTTTGATTCACAGAGGACTCCATTGTATTTGTAAGTGTAACAGGAGTGTTGGAGGGGCATTGCAGGACCATGATGCTACTACATGCAAGGGGATATACGTCTGCCTACTGTACAGGTCAAATGAGTGTGATCCACAGCCAAGCACTGCAACTAGAGGGAGGAGCCGATTGTTATTTGCACTGTAATAGGGAGCACAAGTTCTTTAGTCTGACTGTTACTGTACAAAAATAGTTCCTTACCAGTTAGCTAGTTATGACTCATAAGAGAACAGTTACTATGCTCTTTGACACTACCAATTGGTTACGTTCAACCCCCTCCATTCGACTGATGGATAAGTACAAACATTAGGGATAATATCTCCGTTTTCAGCAAGAATGCCCTGTGCAGATTAACAATTTAAACAATACAAAATTACAAAGATACAAACATTTGTGAAACAAACAGTTACACACAAATATTCAGTTCAGTACATTCAATTACATTGCAGTTTAAAATGTTTTCTCAGCTGTCTGGAATTCAGATAGGGAATTTTTAGCTTTTAATTCAATTGGTATATATTGTTCCATGACTTTGCTACATGACTATTCTCTTGCTTAGTCTTTATGGTTACTAGGTAATGAAATGGGTGGACACTTTTAGGATTCACTAGTTACTAGTTTATAACACCAGGTTAGCCATTCAGTTTCTCTTTTCTGTTCCGGACCCATCCAAGCCAAGTCAGCATAGACTTTACAGTTCTGTGTACCATACTTACTGAAGTTAGCAAATCTTGCCAATTTGTAATAGTTTTGGTCAATCTTTTTTAGTGCCTTTTTGGCAGCACACCTGTAAACCAATCCCCCATATTTATTTATTTATTTTTTTTAATAAAAACACACACATTACATTGTTTTTCCTCCTAGGGCCCTGGGTGGCCCACGCTTTTACCGACCACCCAACCCTCACCTTGGCACAGCTTCTCCCTTACTTCCCCCATGGTTCACCCTCCGTGGCAGGGGGCAGCGGTGACCTGCCATGACACAGGCCCTGCCGCCCCCAAGAAGAGGAGAACTGCTCTCTGGATGCTCGATCCTCTTCCTCCCTGGCTGACCCCCGGTGGCCCGCTTGCACCGCAAACATGAGTTGCCAGCATAGTAAGAGGTAAGGCACGGATGCCTCAGCCCTCCATGTTACTTGGCTGAAGCCCAATCCCCATATGCAAGGACAGGAATTAAAAGTTGTTGTACAAAGTTTTGTTTTCACCTTTATTTCAAGACAAGATGAAATTCTTGACGCTCCTAGTTTCTGAGTGAATTTCCTAACTACAGAATTTATATGATCTTCATACGCAAGTTTCTGGTCAATTAATACACCTAAATATTTACAGGTCTTTGTATGTATTATTTTCTGATTATTTTTAAATAGTACATTTAGGTCCTTTTCTTCCTTTATCTTAAATCCTATTATGAAACTCGTACACTTTTTTTCTCTTTTAGAGTCATCAGTAGCTTTGATTCACTAAACCACGCTTCCTACATCTTCTTGTAATTTTTGTTCAAGGGAGGTGACACTAGCCAGATCTCACTGTTTTTCAAAGCCTCTGGTAACCTATTGACAAACATCAAAAAGTAAAGGGCCCAAAATTGAGCCCTGAGGAACTCCTCTTTTTACCTCTCCCAGTGTAGACATCATTGTCCCCAGACACACACATTGCCTTCTATTTATTTATTTTATTTAAAATTTCGGATTAATACCTTTGAGCCAAGGGGATCTTTTAGAAAGGTTCCAAGTCAATTAAAGGACTCAAACAGTGCCAAGGAAATGCAGCCAACAAAAACCACAGTAGTGTTGTTTACTGTTTACCTCACAAAACGCTGAGGTCCTTTTGTGTGTGAAGTCTGTCACTCCCGGTCGCTACGGTTTATACATCACGGCACAGTGTAAACAAATCCCTTGGTCTGCACTGAAACTGGCTGGTCCTGCAGCCTCTTAAGATGGCGGCTACGTCTGTATGCGATGATGTAATGTAAGCGACATCGTTCCAGAGAGTTACTGTATTCTGTATGGGGACCTTATAAAGTATATATAACTTCATTAAAAAAAGTGCTGCTGCATCAAATCCTATACTGTGCAAGTGTGATGATAATGCTGAGTAAACTGCAGGCCTTATTTATCAGATCTCCTATATAGGGGGTACATGGTGGGCAGGAGTGTGATATGGGAAATATTATCACTCCTGCAGAGTGAGCTCTGTATTCTCACGAGTGCCAAAAGCACAAGTGACAATGCACAGCTCACTCTGCAGGAGTGAGAATATTTCCCCATAGCACACAATCAGCACATCATGTGTGCTATTTATACAATGGGGTAGGAGCTTAAGTGTTATGTTTTGCTGTGTCTCTTTCCTGTTCCTATGTGCTTTTTTATTGTTTGGTCACCAGGTGAGTTTTTAGGAGCAAGCTGGGAGTGCTGGGCAGTTAAGTGACTTGTTCAGAGTCACACAGTATGCAAGTGGAGGTTGTGAGAATCAAACCCAGGCCTGGTCTGCTGAATGTACCACGCTTGTTCAGAGCTCATTACTCTAATCTCTAGGCTATACTGACAGCACTGTTTGCACGTGAGCTGAGGGTGTGGGAGTGTTTCTAAATGGGCTGGGATTGTTAGAAACACTATGGGAAACAGGTGACTGTGTTTTGCAATGCTAATTGAATTAGTTGCAGCTTGCACTGAGAAAAAGAAACTGCTTTGTAAAGGAGTTTCATTTAGAATTCAGGTTGTTTTGAAGCTGAGATTAAGGCCCTGTCCTCACTACCCCTCTGTAACGTTACAGAGTGCCCAAACCGTTACCGCAACGGTTTGTGTTTACACCCATAATGTTACACAAGGCATTGTTGAAACCACATGAGGTGATTTCAACAACGGTTGTGAAACCGGTTATGCCTTGGTAATGTTACCGGGCACAGCGCGAGCTGCACTGTGGGATTGGGTGCCACAGTAATGGTCGCCCGGCTCCCGAAGTGTGGACCGGCGGTGCCAGTCCTGTAACGGACACCGCGGCAGTGTGGACACATTGCACCGCTCCCCAGTTGTAATGGTTTCTATCCATTAAGGGATCTGAGCGGTGCAGTGTGGACGGGGCCTAATACAGTAATGGGCTAGGAGAGTTAGAAACCGTGGGACACAGGTAAGTGTGTTTTGCAATGCTGAGTAAATTGCAGGTTTCAGTGAGAAACAGAAACAGAGTTTTGAAGTACTTTCATTTAGAATGCTAGCTTTAGTGAGTGAGTGGTGACATCAGTAGAGTATGGCTAAATGGAATACATCTCACTCCACTGATGTCATCAGCATTTATCTCACTGCAGTTAGCATTTATCTCACTACAGTGAGAATATCTCCATTTATTCCACTGAAATAGCTCTCACCCCATTGTATAAATAAAAATATATATAAATATACAGACTGTACATCTTTACTACTGGATGTGTTTGTACTGTATTTTCCAAGTTTTGTTCCCCCCCCCACCCCTTGCAACTGGAAACAAACCCATTTTGGATTCTGCTTGCTTACCTGGTAAAATATAATATAACTAAACAAGTTCTGAGAACTTGAGGAAGATATTTATTAAATTAGGGATGTCCCTAAGGGGAAAAGATATTCAGAGGAATCTTATCCAAGGTGTTCATAGTCCTGGGGTAGGTGAGGAGTGACAGAAACTGGGTATGCTAACCTTCGCTAAGATTCTGTTGCGGGGGGTGGGTCTTCTTTTTCTGGCCAGCTAGAGGGCTTTCTGGGGCAAGGAGTACCAGCATGCTCAAGGTGGACTACTGTTGTGCCAAGCGGGAGAGGTTGCTGCTCTTATCAAGGGACAGGGCAGTCAGGGGGATTTAAAATAATGAGTAGGGGTTGGGGTGGCAGCTCATGCAGGAGGTAGATGCACAGCTCACTGAGAGAAGGATACCTAAGCTGGGTAGCAAAAAATAGTAAACACCAGTTACAGCAAGGAAGCGTAGTACAAAAACAATGTCTCGTGCTGGGTGAAATTTCTAGCTCTCTTTCGAAATTGCATGAAATCACCGATTTCATATTCACATGATTTTTGCAAAACTGCATCAAAATCCAGTGCAATTTTGCTTCCCTTTTTTTCTGAAATTATGCCCCCCCCCAAAAAACTGTGCATGATTTAAAATGTGTGTTCAGAAATCACAATTTTACAAATGGGAATTCTTAAAAATGTGCAGTTTCAGCAAATAATGCCAAAGACTGAGCATAAACTTTTGAAAGTGCATTTTTAAATAACCTTAATCTGCAAAATTGCCGAGTTTCATTTATTTTGTGCAAAAAGCTACATAATATTATACAACCCCTCAGTTCGTGAAACTGTGCACAATTACATGAAAATGGCATAATTCTGCTAAAAGTATGTTTACCTCGCAGTGCGCAGATCACCCACGGATGCGTGGGGAGTGGTAATGATTACGGATTTCCTTTTCTGATTCTTATTTCAAGTTGGGGGTTTGTCTGGGGAGTAAAGAAGTGTTTTTTTGCACAGTGTTTTACACTGCAACTGAAGGGGAAGTTTTTATCTGTTCAGGGTCGGAGGCACACAGGAAAGGAGCAGAACAAATTAAATTCACTTTTTCAGGGAATAGCACAGTACTCAGAGACCAAGAATAAAAAAGAAAGGAGTGTGGTTGGGAGTGAGAGCGGATCAGCTGATTTTCTTTTTTTTTTTTTTTTCGAGCAGCAAGTGGTGGAGGCTAAACCCATCCACCCTCCCCCATCCCAGTGTCTATCCGTCTTCATAGACAAGAAATAGATTACAACGTCCTTCAGGAAAGGTGTAGTCACAGATAAGAGTCAGTACCCTCAGATCGTACAGATAATTTAGCAGTGCAAGCAAGGGGAATCCTGTTCATTATGGAGATACTTACAAAGCAGAGAGAGAGGGGAGACACGAAGTAGAGGAAGGAAAGAGAAAAACAAAAAAAAAAACACAACAACAAAAAAACTAGGGACCATACTTGGGACAGAGCGCTAAAAGCAGGATAAAGGCAAGAAAACCAATAGACTAACAATACCAGATGGAGGGATTAGATAGTGGAAGGGGACATACAAGAGAAGGGGAAGATGCAGGGAGTGGCACGGTGCAGCACAGCGGTCTTCAGGACAATGTTCTGGGTACTGTGGTGCTGCCCCATATGCAGGTGCCTCTCTGAACTATGGGCGGAGGTGGCCAGTCTCCGGGCCAAGCTGGCATGATTACTGGGGACCATCATCCCCACCCAGAGGCCAACATGTCCCCAGCCACAGCCGCAACGGTTGCCTGGGCAGAGGGCTGGAGAGTCTAGGGTGGGCTCTGGTAAGTTGACGGAGGGGGTCAGAGGCACGTCCCCCATCTGGTCCAACTTAGGAACTCCTATGCTGTCCCAGAGGAGCAGTCAAGTCCTATAAGGGAACCCAAGGTTAAGACCAGGCAGGATGTGTGGGTCCTCAGAGAGAGATCCAGGGATGGGAGGAAGAGGAGACCTAGGGAAGAGGAAGCTACTCCTTGTAGGGGACTCAAGTGACCAGAGAATGGATCTGGGCACAGGTAGCGGGGTGGCGAGGGAGGTAATGTGCTTCCAGAGGCACAGCTCGGAAGGAGGGGGAAGGGATCCAGAGGATCATTAAAGCGGTAGCAAGGAGTGGGAGGGCTAGACATCGTTGTCCACCTGGGGGTAAATTATCTAGCCAGGGATGGTGGTAGTCATACAGCAGGTACAGGAGGACTTCAGGAAGTTGGAAGGGCACCTTGAGAAGGTAAACTCCGTGACATTCTTGGAGGTGCTGCCAATCCATGGCAGGGGGAGGCTAGGAATCTCTGCATCGGAACCTTCAACACTTGGTTGGTGGGCTGCTGCAAGGAAAAGGGATAGGACTTCATTGGGGACTGGGGACCCACCTGGAATGATGATGTCTGTGCTAGGGCGATGGCCTACATCCGTTCAAGAAGGGGATGACAGTCCTCAATGAACAGTTTAAATGCTTCCTGGGCAAGCATTTAAACTAGCCAAGGTGGAGGGGGATGAATGCAGGGACACTCAGGCAGCCCACCCCACAGATTAGAGCAGTCAGAAAGGAGGATCAAGAGGGGAAAGTTGAAGGCAGGTACACCTGAACCAGTCATTAAGGGTAAGGCAGCGGAAGGGGGCAAGAAAAGAAGGATACCAGGGATGGAGGGAAAAAACAAGAGGCCAAAAATGGAAACAGAAGGGGGCAGGCAGTAAAATGAGGAAGGCCATAAGTACAAACGTCCACAGCCTGGGAAACAAAAACCTAGACCTGGTGGTCTTGATGGTAGAAGCCGACCTGGACATAGTGGCAATAACCGAGATGTGGTACACCGTAAATCATGACTGGGAGATAAATGTACCAGGAGGGACAGGGAAACTAGAAAAGGAGGGGGGTGGTCCTGTACATCAGAGAAGGTATAAAAGCAACTGTAGTACAGGGTAAACAAGGGGAGGGAGGGGCAATCTGGGTCACCCTTGAGCCAGGTAATGGCACAGCAGTTCGCACAGGGGTGATCTACAGACCTCCAGTTCAGAGGGAGAAGGTGGATAGGGTGCTAGTGTAGGAAATACAAGAAATGGCAACAAAAGGGGAGGTACTACTGTTGGGGGATTTTGATATGCTGACATCAAGTCAAAAGTTTATTGTTTGACAGTTCATGTCTTTACAAACATATAAATAAATCAGCATGTTAAAATAATATCATTCCTATGCAATCCATAAAATCTTTTTGTTGTAACATTTAGGAAAAAAGTCTTAATTGCAGACTTCACTCAGTCACACATATGACTAAAAACAACCCAACTTAAGACTCATTCACAGTACAAACTATTTAGGAATTTGTTTTAGCTTTGACTTCTTGGAACTGGACGGGGAAAAGATCAGATCTGTTACAGTACAGTAGCTTCTTGTTTTTACATTGTTTCCTGTGGATTTTACTTGGTAAAAGGCTATTTATTTTCTTTCTTACTACTTCTAAGGGGCTAGCAGGGTATTGTTTTGGGTCTGTTGGAATTCTGAAACCTGTTTTGGTGGCTATAAGTGGGCTCATTTGTTTGATGTTTCACTGTGTAGCAGGCTGCATTTGTACAGGCCTATTTCTTCCAATTTAAAACCTATTTGGTGTGATTTAACTGGGGCTGTTTCTTTGAATTGGAGACCTATATCTTCTAATTTCAAGCCTTTTTTGATGTGTTGTTGAAGCTGTTTGAATTAGAGACCTGATTCTTTTGGTAGCAAACCTGTTTTCGGGGCTTTGAGTAGAATTGTGATTAATTTTTGCTGGCTTCACTAGCTGCAAAATTTAGTGCACAGTTGGGGAAGGGTGCTAATGGTCTGACCAGGGACCTCAGTTACCTGACTGTTTCTGGAAGACTTGGGTTGGTCCCAACCACCCTCCCCTGGTCAGTGATTTCCTTTATACCAGGGATTCTGAAATTACTTCCTCAAAAGGGCAAAGGATATGCACCTGTCATAGCAGACGCAGACATCTAGGAAAGGAACAGCAGCGAGTGAAGAGGTGACTGCTATCTCAGTGGAAGGGAAGTAACTGCAAATCTTGCAGCTTTCATTGTTACTTGTTTGCATTGCTATTGCACTGTGGAAAGGAGGAGTAGGAGTTTGAAAAAGGTTGTGCAATAGCTACTTAAAGTCTCTTTTTGAGTGTGGATAGGAAAGATAGGAATATAAAAAGCAGTTGCTCAATCTATCTAAACGTGTACAACAAAGGGGGTAAGGAAAATTAAGAAAAGAATGATTTGCACTGATAGAGAGGGGAGACTTGGGGGAGTGCTTGGTATCCTGCATCTGGAAGGGTGGGGGGTCACTGGTGGGCAACGACAGCAATGGGTAGGGTGGCAGGCTGCAACAAATGCGGTGCACCAATCTTAGTAAAAATTTCCTGGAGTGTGGGAGGATGTTTAATGTGCAACCACATAGAGAGACTTAGAAGGGAGATTGAGGGTCTGCAGGAGGAACTATGACAGGCAAGGCAGATTGGGGTGGGTTTAGCCCATTACTGGAGGGAGGAAGAAGGGGAGATGAGGGAGGGCGATTTAAGCCAACAGTGGTGAGGAGAGGGTCAGAAGAAGGGAAGCAGAGACAAGGGGCTCAGGTCAGGAAGAACAATTGCTGGGGAAACCAGGTCAGGAGACAAAAGACAAATGGAAGGAGGAAATAGGGACTTGTGAGGAGAGGCGAAGAAGTGGCAAAAGTCATGGAGGGGAAAGGAGAGAACAGGTTATTGTGAAGAGAGACAGAGCGGGCATTTGTGAAGGGTCTTCAGAAAATAGTTTTGCACTGATAGAGAGGACGAATGTGGAGAAGGGAAATGATGAAATTAGAGGAATAATTGATAAAAGCCTGGACCAAACCGGAGCGGGGGGAAGTTCTGCTGGGAGAATTGCAACAGGGACAAAAGGGGGAAATAATGTGCAGGAGGAAGAAGAGGACCCGGAAATGAGAGAGGGAGATGAATGGAAGCAAGCAAGGAGTAAGAGGGGTGGAATCTTAGTGCTGGGGGACTCAGTACTAAGAGGAGTCAGGTGGGGTAGCAAGGGGAAGAGGCATAGTCGCATTTGGGTGGAGGCCATGCCAGGAATGACAGTGGAAAAAGTGAGAATCTGTTCTGAAATATGCTAGAAGGGGTAGGGACAAGCTTCATTTAATTATACATCTTAGGACGAATGACCTGGCTGACAATACAGTAGATATAGTCCAGAGGAGGTTTGAGGAACTAGGACAATTATGTGAGGCGGCAGGAAGATCAGTAACTTTTTCAGAGATACTTCCAGTGCCCAAGGCAAGCACAAGAAAGCTGAGAATAGAGAAATTTAATGGATGGCAAAAACCTGGTGTTGTGCTAAAGGGTATGGGATGTTGGGAGTGGGGGAGGGACCTGGGAGGACAGTAGTCTCTATGCCAAGGACAGACTACACTTGAGTGAGAAGGGAAAGAAAGTGTTGAAACAGAGATGGAGGAGTACATAGAGGAAGTTGGGAATTTAAACTAGAGCCGGGGGTGGCAGTTGGGCAAGAGACATGTAGAGATCCAGGTTGGGAAACCATATGAGCTTACCACCCATAACAGTGACAAAGGACAAATGGCAAGTACTATTGGTGATGCTAATAAAGGAGGGCAGGATGGGAGAGGGGGGAAAAGGGTGGAAGGTGGTTACCCTTAATGGTAGGAGTCTTGGGAGAAAAACTGCAAAGTTACAGGTGCTCATGGAAGAGGGAGATGTGGACATTGCAGCCATCACAGAAACATGGGCCACCCAATACAATGACTGGGACCTGTCTGTACCAGGGCCCAGGTTATTTCTTAGGGACAGGGTGATTGGGAAAGGAGGGGGTGTGGCACTATATGGGGAAGAAGGGGAGGAGGGTAGTACAGAATGGGAGTGATGTAGAGGCCACTATCTCAGATGGAGGAGTTAGACAGGGAACTAGTAGGACAGATCAGGAGGACCTGCGAAAAGGGTATTGTGGTGATTGTGGGGGACTTCAACATGCCAGGAGTGGACTGGAGTACCTCAACAACCAGGAACAGAAGGGAGCAGGTACTGCTGGATGCTTTCCAGGACAGCTTCCTGCTGCAAATGGTCAGTGAACCAACCAGGTTAGGGATTACCCTTGGCCTTGTGCTGGCAAATGGAGACATTGTGAGAGAACTTACAGTGGAGGAACCGCTGTCAGGGAGTGACCACCATTCAGTATGGCTCACACTGGATATGAGCAAGGAAGGAGTGGAATCTGGCACAAGAGTGCTGGACTTCAGGAGGGCTGACGTTGGGAGGATGGGGAAGTGGTAAAAGGGTACCTGGCCAGAATTCAATCTAGTATGGACACTAACCAGAGGTGGGAGCTCATAAAGCTGGGGATAGTGGAGGCAACCAAAACCTGCTGCAAGGCTCAGAGCAAGAAGGCTAGGGCTAAGAAACCGAGCTGGTTGAGCAAGGAGGTCATGGAAGAGAGCTGCCTTTAGGAAGTACAAGAGAACAGGAAGGGGGGAGGACAGGGAGGAGTACTTGACGGAATCGAAGGAGGTGACAAGGGCAGTAAGGGGAGCCAAGGCATCTACGGAACTCAGGCTGGCACAAGGCATTAAGAAGGGGGGAGAAGAAAACATTACTCACCTTAGTAATGTTGTTTCTTCTAATGGAGTCTTGCTGTATTCTGACAAATTGCAGTGATGTCCAACCTTTGAACTGCCCCGGAGATGAAAGAGTGAACTTTCCATGCCAGGCATGGAACGCTGAGCTCGAGCTCGGTTGAGACTCTGTCTGTTGCTGTTTGAACTCAAACTGTCAGATCTTTACGAGCTATACTCACTGGGTGTCCTGTGTGGAAGGAAACTGTAAACTTACACTAGCCAACTGGCTACTAAATATAATAAACAGATTTTTTGGTCCCAAAACAAAGACTCAAGTCAGGAAACCCAAAAAATAAAACAAAACACAACACCCACCCACCCAAACTAAAGGGGTGAGAAAATAAGGGGTGGAGCACCTCCCGAGTGCCAACACTGCTACTGCCCACCCACATCCCAAAACCAAGGTTCTGACAGGGGAGGCAGGGGGGAGGTCAGAATACAGCAAGACTCCATTAGAAGAAACAACATTACTAAGGTGAGTAATTTTTTCTTCAAACAACATGAAGTCTTGCTGTATTCTGACAAATTGCAGACTACCAAGCAGTACCTCCATGGAGGAGGGACAGAAGCTACTTAGGAAATAGGCTCTGAAGCACTGCTGTGACAAACCGAGCATCACTCCTAGCCTGGATATCCAGAGAGTAATGCTTGGTAAAAGTGTGTACTGTTTTCCAGGTGGCTGCTTGACAAATTTCTAAGATAGGAATATCCCTGGCAGCAGCCAGGGAAGCAGCTGTACCTCTGGTAGAGTGAGCCCTCAGGCCTGAGGGTGAAGTCCTACCTAGTTTTTCATAGTAAAATTGAATGCAAGAGACAATCCACCTGGCAATAGATCCCTTAGTGGCAGGTTTTCCCTTACCAACCTCACTATAAGTGAGGAACAGTTAGAGGGAGTCAAACCTGTGACCCTTGGTAGCTCTATGTAGTAGCTAAGGGCCCTTTTCACATCCAAACTGTGCAGCCTCCTCTCCCCAGAGGAGGAATGGTCAGTGAAGAAAACAGGAAGAGAGACAGACTGGTTAAGGTGGAAATCTGAAACCACCTTAGGCAAAAACTTCCTATTAGTCCGAAGGACCACCTTATCTCTATGGAAAGAGATAAAATCAGGCTCCACTGACAGGGCCTGTAACTCACTTATGCATCTGGCAGAAGTGATGGCCACCAAGAAAACAGTTTTCCAAGTCAAGTACTTAAGCTCTGCTGAGGACAAAGGCTCAAAAGGGGTTCATAAGCTGCAGTAATGCAAACATTAAGGTCCCAAGCAGAGGCAGAGTCCCTGAATGGAGGATTGGTATGAAGCAATCCCTTGAAAAATTTAGAAAAAACAGGATGGGCTGAAACGGAAGAGTGCTTGCCTGCTGAAAGGAAGGCAGAGACAGCTGCCAGATGCACTCTTAGTGTAGCTGGTCTGAGTCCCAAGCTATTAAGATGAACCATATAGTCAAGGACTGTGGGCAGGCCAGCAGACTCTGGGGAAATAGGCTTCCCAGAGCATGATACAGAAAATCTTTTCCACTTGGAGTTGTAAGCGTTTCTGGTGGAAGGCTTCAGAGAAGCCTTTAGGATATCCCTAACACCTTGAGAGAGGTGCAAATCAGCAAACTAACTCTTCAAGAGCCAGGCCTTGAGATTGAGAGATTTGAGATTCGGATACCAAACCCTCCCCTGAGCACATGTTAACAGGTTGGAATTCCTGGGAAGAGATAGGGAAGGTGGCCTGCTAAGGACAACAAGAGAGGGTTCCAGGGCTGCCTGGCCCAGTCTGGAGCAATCAGAATCACCTTGCAGGGTTGAGACCTGATTTTGACTAACATCTTGAACGGGAGAGGGAAGGGGGGAAAGCATACAGGAACTTCCCTTCCCAATTGAGAACTAGGGCATCCAGGGGGACTGAGCCCAACACTGGGGGGCCTGCAGCAAAATAGAGGAAGTTGGTGATTGTCTGGGGCTGCAAAAAGATCTACCTGTGGGGTGCCCCATCTGGAGAAGATCACCTTCAAAACCAGGGGATCCAGGGACCATTCGTGATGGCCCTGAGATATCCTGCTGAGAGCATCTGCCAGGGCATTGTCCTTGCCTGGGAGGTGTACTGCTGTAAGAGAGGTGTTCAGGGAATAGACCAGAGACCATAACTTCATTGCCTCTGTGCACAAGGCCGTAGACAGAGTGCCCCCTCGCTTGTTGATATACCACATTGTGGTGGTATTCTGTCTGATCTGAACTACTTTGTTCTGAACAGACTTGGAAAAACTTGAAGTACTAGAAACACTGCTCTGAGTTCTAATAGATTGATGTGAAGCAGAGATTCCTGAGAGACCACAACCCTTGGGTGGTCAGGTCTCCCAAGTGTGCTCCCACCCCAAGAGGGAGGCATCTGTAGTAAGGATTAGAGAATGAGACTGAGTGACAAAGGAACTCCTGTCTTAGGTGTCCTGATCCAGCCACCACTGTAGCGCCTGGATCAGGGTTTGAGTCACTGGAATTAGTTTGGTCAGAGGGTCCCTTTCTGAGACCAAAAGGCTCTCAAGTGGAACTGAATATCCCTCATTTGAAATCTTGCTCCCTGCACCACTGCTGTAGAGGCAGCCATGTGTCCCAGGAGCTGCAGAAAATGCCTTGCTGGTTGAGACACCTGGGGGGTAAATGAAGAGGCCAGTGAGATAAGGGTCCTTGCCCTGTCCAGGGGAAGGAAGGCTCTTGCTTTTACTGTATCCAGCTCTGCCCCATGAAGGTGAGGAGCTGCACAGGCTCTAGAACTGACTTGGAAAGATTCAGAAGGAAACCTAGAGAAGTGAGCAGTTGCTGAGTTATCTGTAGGTGTAACTTGACTTGAATTGAAGACTGGCCTACTATGAGCCAGTCGTCCAGGTATGGAAAAGATGGAGATCCTTTTTCTCTTTAGGAAGGCAACTACTACTGCCAGGCATTTTGTGAACACCCTTGGAGCAGAAGTTAGGCCGAAGGGCATTGCTCTGAATTGGTAGTGGCCTGAGGGCAACTTGAACCTGAGGTACTTTCGGTGGGAGCTTCTGATGAGAATATGGAAATAGGCATCCTTGAGGTCCAGGGAGACTAGCCAGTCCCCTGGCCTTAGAGAGGGTAGAATTATTCCCAGCATCACCATTTTGAACTTTGGCTTTAAAAGGTGCTTGTTTAAATATCTGAGATCCAGGATGGGCCGCCATTCTCCTGTCTTTTTGGGGGTTAGGAAGTACCTGGAGTACAATCCTTTCCCTTTGTGTAGGGGTGGGACCCTCTCTACAGCTCTGAGAGCCAAGAGGGAAGAGAACTCTGCCTCTAGGGCAAGTGCCTCTGAAGGATTTGCAGGTGGAAAGGATCTGGTTCTCATCTTTGGACATTTTTTGAAGCTGAGAACCAGTCCCTGGCTTACTACTTCCAGGACCCATTTGTCTGATGTTGAAATGACATCCAGTCCTGGACAAAGTAAGCCAGCCTGCCCCCTATAGGTGGTGGAGAATCGGCCCTGGCAAACCCATCAGGGTGCCTGTTTGGCAGGGGCTTTAGGTTGAGGGGTGGAAGCAGGCCTGCTTGTACCCCGTCTGCCTCTCCCTCTAAAGAGCATAAGCAGAAGAGGAGGCCTGGGCTTGGTAGAAAGGCCTAAGAAAAGGCCTGCCCCTGACCCTGGAATGCTGCCTTTGGGGAGTAGCTTGCCTTTCCTTGGCCTGAGCACTCCTGTAGGTGGTCCTATATTCATCCATTTTCTTCATGTAGCTCTCTGCTTTCTCCCCAAACAGAGAATTACCCACAACAGGAAAATCCATGGCCTTAGTCTGGGTATCCTGAGACAGGCTAGTACATCTGAGCCAAGCCATCCTACGAAGGACCACAGATGTAGCCATGACTCTAGATGAAACATCATTGGAGTCCACTGCAGCATGGAATTGCACCTTGGATGCCTCAATACCATCCGCAGCCACCTGCTCCCGCTCCTTGGCAAGCTGTCCAGGGACCTGTTTAGCTAAAGCCATTACAGTGTCCCATCTAGATTTCTGATATCTAGCTGCATAGGCCATATAATTAGCCAGCCTGAGTCCCAAGGATGCTGCCATGTACTGTTTCTTCGCCATGGCATCAATCCTCCTGGAGTCCTTATCTGGGGGGTGTGAAGCCAAGGGTATATTTGGGGAGTAGCTTGCCTTTCCTTGGTCTGAGCACTCCTATGGGAGGTCCTATATTCAGCCATTTTCTTCATGTAGCTCAAGGGTATATTTGCCTTATCACAGGCTGCAGCCTGCACTACCCTAACATGGCTGCATTGCTGGGTAAGGAACTCTGTATCTGAGCTTGAGAGAGTATACCTCTTGTCCATTCTTTTGTCCACAGGAGGTATAGAATTAGGAGTCTTTAAAATTTTTATTGTCTGTTTCCCAAAGGACTTATGAAGGAGAAGAGACAGCTTCCTGGACTCTGGGATATCCATCATTTCAACATAGTCAGGCTCCTCCTGGTCGTCCACAGCTTCTTCCATCGGAAGCTGAAGAGTTTCAGCCACTTTTTTGTAGAACATAAAATGGGAAGGGGACTCAGAAAGCCTAGGAGGAGACACTCCTGAACGTCTGTCTGGGGAGATGTCCAGGTCAATGGGCACATCAAGATTTCCGTAATCACCGTCACTATCCTCATACTCTCCTTCCTCCTCCTCCGGTTCATAAAAATCCTCTAAATTATAATCCAGAACTGGGGGAACCGATCGAACCGAGCCCCTTCCTAATGGTGCCGGTTCGGTCGGAACCGGGGATAGCGACTGAACAATCCTTAACGCTTTGGCTATTTCATCACCAGTCGGAGAAAGAACTTGTGGATCCGCACCAGCTGATTTATCCCTTCTTGTTCTTTTAACCAGAACCGACTCGAGATCGGTTCTCCTTTCCAAGAAGTTTCGCCCTGGTCAGAGGGTGTCCTTCCGGTTCGTTGGAACCGAACCGGGCCGCCATCTGGGTCAGCAGACTTCTTGGCCTCCTTTCTCTGAGCCTACCAACTCTTTTTTCCAGGGTAGCTGCAGGAAAATTTTACAAATCTGGCAGTCTGAATCGAGGTGGTCAAACCCCAGACAAACACAGGTGGTGTGGGGATCAGCCTTAGAAAGACTTCCCACACACACTACAGTGTTGAACCCAGTGGGCCCGGTTTTTCTTTTGGGTTTCTCCAGACATGCAGTCCTAACAAAACTTACCCTTTTTTTTGGCAATCTGAGCTTAAGACACCTTTATGGTTCCTGACCGTAGTCATTGGTCGTGAAAAACGTAATAAAATCCGTCTTTTTAGAACCGATAAGGACCGGTTACCACACTCTAAAAGCAGAATAAATTTTTTTTGAACAACCTGATCGGTTCAAACCAAACCGATCCCACGTTTACAAGTTCCACACAGAACAACAACAAAAATAAACCTATCTAGTACTCACAAAACCACAGACAGAGACTGAACCGGCAGGTTACGGTTTAAATTCGGTCAAAAACAGAGAAAAACGGTACTTTAACCGACAAACTGAACCAAGCAAAGGAGAAATCTCCGGAGCGACTGTTCAGGGAGGCAGAGTAAAGAATCTGATGGTTTGAGTTCAAACAGCAACAGAGTCTCAACCGAGCTCGAGCTCAGTGTTCCATGCCTGGCATGGAAAATTAACTCTCATCTCCGGGGAAGTTCAAAGGTTGGACATCACTGCAATTTGTCAGAATACAGCAAGACTTCATGTTGTTTGAAGGACTTCTTTAGGTACATCAGGGAGAAAAGAAACTGTAAGGATTAGGAAGGAGGGGGGCTGGGTGGAAGCAGGGTGTGATAAGGCAGCAGCACTAAATGAGTACTTCTGCTCAGTATTTACTAAACAGAAGAGGGGGGTGACACCAAGGGGGGAGAAATGGCAGAAACGATGGGGAAGGGGTGACAGATGGGGAAATCATGGAGGGCAGAGATCGGAAGGGTTTGAAGACACTGAGGGTAGACAAGGTGCCAGGCCCAGATGGCGTCCACCCCAGGGTACTAAAGGAGCTGGCAGAGGTCCTTGCAGGGCCTTTGGCAGACCTATTTAATGCCTCACTACATTCAGGGTGTGCGCCTCAGGACTGGAGGATGGCTCATGTGGTGCCCCTCCACAAGAGTGGCCCCAAGGATGAACCGGGAAACTACAGACCAGTGAGCCTCACATCCATCGTGGGTAAGCTAATGGAGACTATCCTGAAGGAGAGGCTGGTCGCCCTCCTAGAGGCCAAAATGATTATAGGACAGCAAACAGCATGGCTTCATACGGGGCAGATCCTGCCAAACCAACCTTGTGGAGTTCTATGACTGGGTAACTAGGCAACTGGACAGGGGCCATGCAGTGGATGTCCTGTATCTGGACTTCAGTAAGGCATTCGACTTGGTGCCACATGGAAGGCTGGGAAGTAAGTTAGTAGGAACATGGGCGGGTGCAAAGCTGGTGAGATGGGTAGGGAACTGGCTTCAGGGAAGGCAACAGAGGGTGGTGGTGGGTGGGGAGTTCTTACACCCAAGGGTAGTGACGAGCGGTGTTTCACAGGGCTCGGTGTTGGGACTAGTGTTGTTTGGGATATTCATTGCAGACATATCATTGGACATAAAGAACAAGATCAGTCTGTTTGCTGATGATACCAAGGTAGGAGCGGTGGTGGATGACCTGGGGGGTGGCAGGGATTGCAGGATGATCTGGCAAAGCTTGAAACCTGGTCAGACACATGGCAACTGGGGTTTAATGCCAAAAAATGCAAGGTGCATTTTGGGATAAAGAACCCAAGGAGGAGTTACCAGCTGGGGGAGAGCAGCTAGCCCAGACAGAGGAGGAGAAGGATCTGGGGGTGCTCATTACAGGGTCAATGAACAACTCGGCACAATGTAGGAAGGAAGGCAGCTGCAAAGACCAACAAAATGCTCGGTTGTATTGCAAGAGGTATATTTTCAAGGAGGGAGGAGGTGATTCTGCCACTGTATAGGTCATTAGTGAGACTGCACCTGGAGTACTGCGTGCAGTACTGACGCCCGTATCTGAAGAGGGACATTAAGTTACCGGAGGGGGTGCAGCGCAGGGCAACAAAGATGATCAAGGGTCTGAGGGACTTCTCATACGAGAGGAGGCTGAGGGAGTTGAACATGTACTCGCTGGAGGAGAGGAGGGCCAGGGGGGACATGATTGAAACCTTTAAGTACATGAATGGAATAAACATGATGGGTACAGAGGGGCTGTTCAAAGTAAGGGAGGGGCACCAGGGGCCATGATATGAGACTGGAGGGTGGAAGGTTCAGGAGGGAGATAAGGAGACACTTTTTTTTTTTTTTACAGAGAGGGTGGTGGCTGGGTGGAATGCGTTACTTGCACAAGTGGTATCCAGTAGAACAGTGGACTGCTTCAAAAGGGGATGGGACAGGATAAAGGGGGGGGTCAATGAAGGGGAAGGGAGGGGCAGCTGCAGAATAAGGGGTGCTAGCTGCACATTCGAGCAGACTTGATAGACCTCTAGGCCTTTATCTGCTGGCAAATTTCGTATGTTCCTATTTATATGCAATTTGAGCTTATCAGTAATATTCAAAAATGAAATTACAGGCTCCAAGACCTCTCGAGAGTGATTTTAACAAACTTGTGGCCAAATTTCTAGGTTCAAATTCAGCAGTCTTTAGAATATTCCCTAATAATTGGCTCCTATAGTGTTCATATAACAGACATAGGATCAGTAAGAGTACCAAATCATCAGGCTCCCTATTGCACCTACATTTACTTTTATTTGATACCTTTTCCATAAATATATCATGTAGTCTTGACTGCAAAAGTATTCAAATTGGAATCTAGTTAACAGCTTTGTTCTTCTGGGTTCCTTTATTATTATTATTATTAAATATTTTTCCAGTGCATGATTTATTTTTGGCTAGCCAGTGGGTCGTTTGGTATTGTTTACATAATCCTAAGTCTTTTTATATGAAAATTTCCCTAATTCTGTTTTTGATTTCACAATAAACAAGTTCTTTTGGTCCAATAAATATTTCTGCCAAACTGCTCAGGAGTCCATATGGTTTAATATATTTTTCAACTATTTGTATATTGGGAAAGTCAGATTTTGTTTAAGGTAGCGAACTGATTCTTCTGTGCAGATTCTATGGAGCCTAGTTTCCTTCATAGTATATGCCTTGATCCAATATTTATTTAGCCTATTTTTAATTAGACATTCTACAGGTAGTTGTCCAATTTCTGCCCTAACTGATGCAGATGGGGCTCCCACTGATGGTCCTAATAGTTTTTTGTAGAATTTATTTAATATACTTTCTACTTTAGGTTGCATTTCAACTCCCAGGATGTTGTCCGCATATAAAATTTCGGTGTTTATTTTTTTGTTATTTATTACTTTTAAACAAGCCTTCACCGAGTTTTCACCATATCTGTAACTAAATCTATTACAGGAAAAAAACGCTTTATTTTAATTTTCCATATCCATTATATGTTTTCTCCATGAAAGTTTTTTTTGTTATTGTAATCTCCAGGTAGCAGAAACTGTTAACTATTTCAATTTCATTATGGACCGTATGATATTTGTACTTTTTCTTAATGTCAGTTCTACATATCATGATCATTGTCTTGTCATAATTAATTTGTAGCTCAATCTTTTTAAATTCTTCCTGAAATGACTAACTCCCCAGTCATTCCAAGATGACTAGTGGAAATGAGTACAATATCGTCTGCATAAGCCAAATACGGACATGCTTTCTTGTCCAGTTTTTGGCATGTGAAAATCTGTATTGTAAAGTATTGTATTAATGAATAAGTTAAATACTATTGGAGACAGAGTGTACCCCTGCTTTACCCCCATATTGGTGACAAACGTCTTACTTTTCTTTCTATCCACACAGAACCTTACTTGGATTTTATTATTCTGATATAAAGCTCTTATTAGATTTATTAATGTTGGCTCTCTCTTTAATTTCCCGTGTGTGTCCCACAACAGTTCTCTATTTACTTTTTCAAATGCTGATTTTAGATCAATTAATGTGCAATATGATTTTTCTTTATAGTTTTTGTATTTATATATAATGTGAGCCAAAGTGAAGCATTGATCTATTGTTGAGTATTGTGCTTTAAAACTAGCCTGTGCTTCATCTAAAATGTTGTTTTTCTTTGCCAATATATTGAGTCTATCATTATTCATTCTGGTAAAGAGTTTTTGTGCTGAATCTAGGAGACTAAGGGGTCTGTAACAGCAGGGGTCCACTCTGTCTCCCTTTTTGAAAATGGGTACTATAATATTGTCTCTCCATGTGTTTGGAAGTTTTCCTGTGTTTATTATAAAATTAAAGAGTTTTTCCAAAAAAAAAAAAAAAAAGAATCCAATAATCTGAAGTTCTCAATAACACATCTATAGGTACACCATCAGCTCCGGGCACCTTATGAGGTGCACAAGCATTTAAAGCTTCTTGTACTTCTTTCCGAGTAATATGTTTTGCGCTCTTAGGCCATATTTTAATATTATGAAACATATCCATATCTGTATTTAAGTCCTGTAGATTTGAACTACAGAATACATTTTTGTAATGTTCCACCCATCTACTTGGTTTGACATGTGTGTCTGGTTCTTCAGAGTAATCCCCTAACCCTTTAGCTATGAGTAGCCCAAATGTTTTGCTATCCTCAGTTATGGTCACTTCTTCTAGTTCTTTCCATAATTGTGGTCTGTGTTTTTGATTCTTTTCTTAATTTAAATATTTTTCTGTTTTCCAAATTAAATTCTTTATTGTTCTTATGTTTTATTTTTTTCTTTGCTTCACTACATTTCCTGTTGTACCATATACCTCCCTTATTTTTATATAGTTTAACCTTTTTCTAAAAATACAATTTGAGATATGTTTCATTTTTACTTTAAAGGTGTTTATAAGTTTTTCATCTGAAGGAGTTTCATCAGAAATTCTTAGTTTGTCAAGGATACCCTGGTCTGATAAATCCTGTAAGAAGTTCATGATTGCCATTTTCCCCCCACTAATGCATTGTTATTTCCTAATGTTGACTGGAGCCATACCTTCTAATTCTTGATTCTGCAGATGATCCAAACTAATTGCAATTTCTAAAGTGAAATGGTCACTTTCTAGTACGCACTTTACTTCCATATCACCACATAATGGCAACATATTTAAACTGATCCAGGCTAGGTCAATTACTGAAGAACTTCTTGGTCCAATGTATGTAAGGTTTCCATCCTTGTCAGATTTTGTCCTACTGTTTAGTAATATAACGTTTATTTTTAAAAACTGAAGTAGTTTGCAACCTTTGTCATTTAGAAACTTATCCTTAGATCATCTCATGTTTGATATAGAGAGCTTGAATTGTAGTCATAAAATTTATGATATCCTTAGTTAACCCAGAAAGATTTCCTACTCTTACATTGAAGTATCCAATTAAAATTATATTTATAAATGGGCTAATTTTTAGGAGATATTCCATAACTGCCTCAACCTGTTTCATCACATCATCTTTATAACATTTGCTGTTCCTTGGCGGACAGTAAACATACAAAATGGTATTTTTCACATCTTTCACTCCCAAGATGTTATTACTTGCAATCTTAATTTCTTCTGTAATTACATCATTTATCAGTTTATAGAGTATTAGCAGACCACCTGTTCCTCTGCCATATTTTTGAGTTTGGTAGCCAATTTATTTTATCTATCTAAATTTATCTCATTTTTAAACCAAGTTTCTTGTAAGCCAATATAATGAAATATTTTTATGTATTCTACAAAATCTGGATCTGTTAACTTATGTCAAGCCTGACACATTCCAAGATAGGATCTTTGTTATATTTGTCATAAGCTTAATCTGGTCATATTTACCCATTCCTAGAATTGTTTGTCAATCTGTTAAATCTTCTGTAACCAGAGTCTCATATCTATTGCATGTATTAACCATGTATTCCCAGTTGGGAGACTGTTCCAGTTGTTTTTCAGTTACACTTTTTTCCCCCCATCAGTTTCTTTGTACACATATACGGTATCCCTAGTTTATCTACTACTTTGGTTTTTGAACATAACAATTTACACATTTCTCCTTCTTTCAACCACACTGAGATTTGTCCTTCTTTTTCCCATCGTACTGCCCTTATTTTTTGTTTGTTCCTGAAATTGGAATTTGCTTATTTCCCACATTCCTAATATGGAAACAGAACAACCATCAGAGCTACTGATATATCTGGATACTTCACAGGCAATTCCCCTTTATTTCACTAGGATTCCCTATGATTTATTTATTTATTAGCTTTTGGTAACTGGGTAAGTGCATTAGGCAATGACCCTGCCAATTTTCGGGCATGAAGCGGAAGAGTACAGTGTATAAACTACAGTGATAATAGTCAGGTACAAAACGCAATGATACAATTCGGACAATATAAACTAGCAGACACTCCAGAGCAAAAAAGCAACAGATTATCCACGCAAGGATAAGCAGCAATAACAAATACAATTAGTGCAGTGGTACAATCAGTGGATAATACTGTCTAGATATATTGATTTACTAGGATACAACTCTAGATGCCACTTTCACCCTCCTATCCAGGAAGAAACCAAGGCTACTTCAAGTGCATTAATGAAGGGTTGAGCAAATACTGTACCTGCATCACAATTACTCACTCCAAGTCTTTGTTTAAATTGATGGGTTTACTATCTTCACAACTCAGTCCTATTTTTATGAACATTAAACTCATCATGAAAAGTGATACTGTGATGCAAATCACCTTTATTTTAATCCGGTACTGCACTCAGATATCTGCATTTGAGTTATATGAAAGACAACTTTACAATATAAAGATATGAATGTATCTACTTACATAGTTCAAAAAGTTCCCAACATTAAGAATCAAATGACATAAGCGTGGCATTCTTTTGCTGGTTAAAAGACCTAAAAAAACAAAACAAAAAAACAATTGCAATAAGATGAAATGTTCATGGTGATCAAGCTTCATCTTGTGCCAAACTCCCACGGATGACCAATAAAAGTGTGTATCTGACAGACTGCTATTTGCTTACACTACACATTACTACTTATTTTACAAAACTCTTAATGGGATTATGCACTACAGTAAAACTGGTGTCAATATTTTTACCATTAACAGAGGTTATCACGATCGCCTCCAGTAAAACAACACTGTGCTGGACAGGACAGACTACACTGAACAAAGAATAGGGAAGGGGAGACAATGAAAGTGACACTGAAACCATGCTATTACGAATCTGTTTAGTTGCTCAGATGTGCAGATACTGGCAATATCCATACCTAGGTGGATATGCCATGCAAGTAGATTTTTTTTTTTACCACATTATTGCAAATACCTTAGACAGTTTGACCAGATCATCACTCACTTTCACAGGCCTTTCGGATCATTTCTGCTTTTGGCTTCAACATATCCAAAAGGACATTTGTCTCTTCACACAGCAGCATACATTCAATCCTCAACGGATAACTATGAGGGAAAAAAAAGGTCCACATTTACTCATCATTACCCATGGGACACCATATGGGAAATTTTTTTTAGATGGCGTTTCTTGTTTAAAACTGAAACAGTCACAGTTCTGTCTTATTCAAGAAGCGGTTATCGTTATATGCAGTAGAACAGAAAAATATCATGTTCTTAAACATTGCTGGCATGACAACTATGGCAGAATTCCATACCTTCCCTCGTGAAGAGAATAACTTGCCCTGTAATGTTCATATACTGTATGTTTAGATGTTACATCAAGTAAACATACATCAAAATAACTACCACCACCCAAATCCGACAGAAATCACAGGACACTACATAACAAGCATTGTTCGATGCCTTAATATTCCTTTTTAAGTTTTATTAGTGAAATTGTTATGTTTAGTTATTGACAGAGGGTCAATTAATTTAAATAAGAACTTACCTTCTGATAAAACATGTGCTAGGGTACTTGGTAACCATTCATAATTCACTAGGAGCTACAGTGGGTAATACCTGAGGAAGCCTGCTCAGAAGGGCAGCTGAGTAACTGTCGGTGGTGGTAACAGTGGAGCAGCTGCCATGGGTGGCAGCAAAGAAAGCCAGTACAGGAATCACAATGGGTGGCTATGGAGAAAGGCTGCTTGCAGGCAGTAAAGCAGCCACTACAGGTGGCAACAGGGAAAGTCAACACAGTGGACAACAGAGAAGCCACCATCCGGGAATACTGATAACACAAACAGAGAATCATAATGAACAGATAAACGGTAGGCAGCAAGGTGGATCACTCTACCATGCAACAGGCTACAACAGAAAATGGTCACATGTACAGTGGTGTCTAGCATCAGTTTCCTTCGCGACTAAGGATATCTGGACACTGGGGTCACAATGTCCTCACGTTGCAACTAGCTGTAATGCTTGGTGCCACTTGGTGTCAGTGTTTTAAAGACTAAAAATATGCATAATCAACTGCAGGGCTGTTAAGGAGTCAGAAGGTGGCACTATAGAGAAACAGTAATGTGATTGTGTGTGCCCCAAGCCCTTTAGCCTATGGGTTCTAGCTTTCAGTTGGCAAAATGTAAGAAGATCGACAAGTGCAATGTAATGGTCTTGACTATTCTTCATGTAAGATATGTACAATACCTGTGTTTTCGCATGATGTGTAATTTCTTGTTCAGGTCATGCCTGTAAAAGAGCGATGTGGCCAGTGTACTCACCTGTTTTCCAAATTTAAAAATAAAACAAAGATACTGATTGACAAGAGGGAACTTGGCACTGGGGACCACTGTATGCAAATGGACCCACAGTACTATTTGCTGGTGTGGGGTAGAGGCTTGTTTCTGCATCCTTCCCTTGTACCATATTGACAACTACAGAGCCTTCTAACATCCCAACATATTTGTTTTGCAAATTACTAGAAAACTGGACCTTTAAGTATTTGACTTTTTGCAGTGTATGAGAGTGATGTACTTGTGAGTGGACTGGATAGACAGTGTTGAGGAATGCATATCTTAAAGGAACACTGTCAATCCTTTTTGAATCATATGATTTCTAGTTGAAAACTCACATTTTATGATCGCTTACCTTATCTAAAATTCATAAATGTTGCCATTTGCTTTCTCTGCTTCCTTTCTTTGTAGGACTGAAATGCATGGTAATGATGTAATTATACCCAACCTTTTGTTTCAACTCATTCAGCAACACTTATGACATACTTCCTGAACATTATGAACACCCTCAAACAGTGCAACGACTCATGATGCGAGTCTTCTCTCCTCTCACTGCTTCACAGATGACTAGACTATGTGAGGATGTTCTAAGTCCAGGAAAGATGCAGTGGATGCTAACTAAGGAATGTAAACCTGTTTGTGTGTGGTAACACCACTATGGTTGGCAGGCTATTTTTCATTTTTAAACAGAAAAAAGAATCAGAATCAAACTACCAGCTACATCAGGAATCTCTACAGAATGCTGCTAATCATAAAATGTGTTTTTCAAACTAGGGACAATCTGAGGCCAGAGGGGGTTGACAGTGTCCCTTTAAAAGAAGTAATAAAGCCAAACAAGCCAAATGGATGCCTCCACAGGGTTCCTATTTTTTTATTTAGTTTTTATTAACCAGGTGAGATGCACTAGACAAACATCTGCCTATTTTCAAGTACAACCTGGAAGAGTACAACATATCATGACTATGTTTTTTTTTTTTACCCCGTGTGTAAGCCCCACCACCCACATCTGGTGGCTTACCCATCTGTCATCAGCTCCTAGATGCCTACATGCACCCTCCAGTCTCCTGAGCTGCAGAGGGGGTACCAGGAGGACAATCACTGCAGTTTCCAGAAGCCCTGGTAGAAGCTGTGCCAAGGCCCCCCATGAAAGATCTTCACGGCTGGAGTCACCCTGTGCACCTGTGTTCTCAGCCCTCTGAGCTGGGATAGAGGTCGAGACCAGGTATGGAGAGTTGCATCAGGTGCATTTGCCAGGTTTCCCCAACCCGTGAGACTACAGTGGGTCAGTGAAAGTAAAAGCCACAGCCAGCACTGTCATGGCTGCCGTGCATGTGTGACAAAATCCTTACGGAGCCATGGCTCCACTTCCAATGATCAGGCCACGCATCCACCTCCATGAAGACTCGTGGCTCCAAGGAAGGCAGTGGAGCTGGGACCACAGTTAAATCATACCATTGAGAGCCTGTGTAAGTGTTTTGTGGCCCAGGATAGGCAGTAGGTTGGGAAGAGGAAAACCAAGTGTGCATGCTCACCTGCTCAACAGAGCAGCTTAGAAGGCCACCTCTCACAAAACAGAACCCCCAATGCAGCCACAGGACTAGTGCACAGTGAAACAAACATATCCTTGGTCTGAGGACAGTCAGTAGGGCCAGGGCAAGTGAAAAGCAACACTGGAGGACCTACTAAAAAATGGCAGTGAGCTGCCAAAGAGGTATATGAATTGTAAACAAAGATGGCAGCCAACATGACTCCACATCCTACTAAGCCATACAGGAAATGGGTCAGAAGTTGGCAATAGATTGCCCCCAAATTTCAGCCAATCAGAAGCCAGCAGTATTAAAGACTATTTGCCTTGAACAAGCCTGATCAATCAGGCACAGAGTTTCATACCACATAAAAGGAGCTGTTCCTAGGGTTCAAGGCAGGTTCACAAAGACTGCCAACTGAGTGACTACCATATATACTCGCATACAAGTCGATCCGCGTATACGTCGGGGACCCTTGCTCATGCAGCAGATTTGTTCCTCAGCTCATGACCCATGTATAATTCGGGTGGTCTTTTATCCACTGCCACTTCCCACTGTTACCAACTGAGATGTAAAAAAAATCTCTGAGCTAGTCCCCATCACAGATCCTAGTCCAAGTAAAGATTCCCCTGGCAGAAAACAACCCTGTGTCAGTGAACCGACAGCAGATGCCTTACCATGTCATCCCGATCTTGTAAAGTGGAGCAGGCAACACCAGAAACAGGAGCAGGCATTACCAAAAGTGGCACTGCTTGAAACGCAGAGATTGGGTTTGGCAGAGTCTACTCAGGGACCCCCGAAGTGCATAGTCAGGTCCAGCACAGTCAGCGATCACAGATGCCCGATCCGCACTGTTCAGTGGTCTGATTGGCCAGTGTAGCTGTCAGACGTCCTCTTGTCTTTCCACCCAACCGCCCCATGGGACTGTCAGTACCCTAAGAGTCACAGGGAGCCAAAATGCTACTCAGTACGGAAGACCCCAGCTACAGAGCGTGACAGTAGCTGCAGAAGCAGACACACACTGTCAGTGCTACTAAATTAGTGCAGAACATTGAAGAAGAACACGACTGTCCATTCCAATCACTGCATCATCGTTACCTTGTCTACTAGGAATTGTAGATCTGATTTGCAAACGGGGTTTGTTAAGAGAGAGGCAGTAAAGAACAGCAGACAATAGACTGGCCTGTAGTAGGTGTAGCTAGTGTTAATCGGCAAGCGAGGTGTTAATTTTAAGTTGCTTAGATGTCAACACACAGTACTGAGTCAGCAGTGCAGACAGAGCAAAACTTGCTTTTGTTTCACTGACCTTTTTTATTTTTATTTTTTATTTTGCCAGTTACTCACATGTAAGTCGGGACCTGCAGTTTGCAAGGGTAAAAAACCTCCCCAAAAACCTACTTATACGAGAGTATATACGGTATGTACTGAAGTGTGGGCCTGTGGGCCACTGTCTGTCCAAGCACTGCAGGCCTGGCAAACCTGAAGAGCCTGTGATCCCCTTGAAGGTGTATGTGTGAAGAAAAGAATCTGTTCTGAACAAAACTACAGATTGAAGGCAAGTCTGAAGCTAGGGATTTCCTGCCCCCACCATAGACCTTCCCCTCTGGGGGACTAGCTCCTGCAGTGTTCACAGTCAGAGAAGATCACTGCCTTTTTCCAGGACCTAAGCCTCAGAGAGAAAGTGACAGAGAAACACACACACACAGAGGTGCAACCGGTTTGAGAGTGCCAGCCAGCCTGGTAAAGCTTGCATCCCAGAAGCAACTGCATTCACCCTGCCCATCTCGACACCAGAAGTATAGTTTGAGGCATTAAACCATAAGTAACCACCGGGGTTTGGCCCTGCAACTGGGGAAAAGTGCACTGTGCCAGGGACTGAGGGAGAAGTCGTGAGTAGGGCATTGCCAGTGTGAAAGGCCTAGGCAGAAGACCCATGGTGCCACTCAGCCACCTTTCCTCTGGATTACAAATAGGGGACCCAAATAAGGGACGCTTTGCACACCATTTTAACCTTTTAAAACAGTTATAGTTAATTGTTTGACAACAGTTGTGTTCAAAGTGTATTATCTGCAACGATTTACAACATGCCACCAAACTCCACCCTGCTAGCATGCTAGCAGTAACTGCATCCCAAGTGAAGGGCCTACTGCAATGTATAAAATGGAGCTCTTGCTCATGCCCTTTTGAGGCGGAGGGATTAAGTTGGGTGCACCTGCTTGGGGGTTGGGGGAGGTTGAGGACTACAGAGGGTGGGCAGATTCTGTGGGGTGAATTAACAAACTGTATCATTGCTTGCCCAAAGTGTTACCATTTTACTGCGTATAAAGTGATAGAATTTACTGCTACCACCACTGCTCCCACTTTACCCTGCAGCCTCCTTGTTCTTTCCATAACCTCCCTTTTAAATAAATTATTTGTTTGAAATGTATTTTATGGTTTGGGAATTATCATTGCTTTCTGGGTCACGTGTTCTGGGGGATGAGACTGTGTGAGCAGTTTATTCAGTTTCCTGGGGGGTAATAGCCTTGTGTGTCAGCTGGAGCACCCCTGATGGAGGAACGACACCACATTAGGCCCGTGTACCTGGTGTAGATCATTAGGTAACCTAGGCCGGCCTCCTTAGGAAGTATTTAGAGGTGAACTCTGAGGGCCTTGGGTGTTCACTACAGAGGTTTTACTGAGAATTTGTTAAATCTAATATAAAACTTAGGTTAATGGAAATATATCTATTTTAAAATATTCAGCAAGATTATTTTACATATTCATGTACAGTACATTAGGATTAAAATGAATCCTCGTTCTTATACAGATCAGTCCACTAAGGTGGTAACACCACAATCACTGCAACAAAAGCACCGCTTACAAATAAATACAAATTCAATGACCCAAAGAAACCAAAATGTGCATGCAGTTAAAGTAATTGAAAAAAGGGCTGTAAAGGGTGTTGCAGTCTTTTCAGATTACTTAATACTGTGGCAAGCTTCATGATTTAAAGATCAGGTAACAAATTACTCAAAGCACGTTTTGCTGCATCTATAAGCAATGAGCCTTTAATGTACTGTGCGGTTTTTTTCTTTAGCCATCTTGGACTTGGCGTAGCACCCACAGCATAACAAACAGCACTTCAACTGGAGTTGCCCACTGCAGAGGTCTATTCCACTAAGCAGTTTTATACACAAATGCGAAAAGACACCATCCGCTCACCCTCAAAAGCAGGGCCCCCAGACTATTTCAGCACTTTGCTAGCGAGAGCTTCGGCAGGGGCACCCCCACTTGAGGGTGAGCGGATGGTGTATTTGCACATTTGTGAAAAAAAGATTCCTTGCAGCTAACAAGTACGGAGTGTGGTTCTTACCTGGATCAGGAGACGAAACTGAAACTGGCCGCCCCTGGAACCCCCATCCCATATCTGCTGCAGTGCAGATAGTCAATGTGAGTAAAACTCATAGGTCTATTCCACATGCCATCTATCTAGAAGGGGCTTGAAAGGCTATATCCTGTAGAAAGTCACCATCTCACATATGTTAAAATGCCCCAAAAGTCTTTAAGCATAGAGTCCTATGACCGCAAGCCGTATCTACATGTAATTAACACGATTATGTGTAACACAGTACAATAACCAACAGCATTGGAAACTACTTCTAATAAAATAGCAATGAAGCATATGATATTATTCTACAAGGTGGTTTAATGGAAAACGAGCCTGCCTACTGCAGCCCAATCATGTTTAGCCTGATTTCAGCAGCATCCATAAAAATAATGATACAGAAACACCTGTTAATCTTAGATCCTGTTCCAAGGCTCTGTCCATATCCTGTTCTGATGGCTCTCCTCCTAATGTGGCCCACATATTTAAATATCTTACTGTGTCACTAGATCCTTTTCTGGACTTCTCTCATGTTACCAACGTCTGCCCGTCTGAAAATGGCAGGTTAGGTATGGCCTACAGAGCCAAATAAATCCTTACCCCAGCTACTTGCATTGCCATTGTAAACTGTGTACTCATTCCTAGATTAACTACGATATGCTCTCCTTTCGCAACACCACTTAAACAACAATGGCTACATGGGATGTCATCCATAACGGTATGAATCTGCAGATATTTACTGTACCAATCTTGCACACAATTATGACCTTTTTGGAAAACTGGGGTGGCTATCCCCACCAAACGGTTGCCTATTTGCACTAGGTTCTTTTATAGAAAAGCTCCTTGGATCCCCTACACCCTAGTCCTGTTGTGGAGCTTCTTAAACCCTCTAACCATTCCTGTCCTTTAAGGTCTAATGACAAATCCTGTTGGTAGCCCCTAGGGTGAGCACCAATTTGGGAACCAGGCCTTGGCTGCTGCTGTTCCTAGACTCTGGAATTTTCCCCCATTGCTGGTCTATGAATCCCCCTCACATTAACTTGCTATAAAGTCCCTTTGGGGCTGTCTGCTGACCAATTCAGTTTGTAACTGGCCATGAGCAATACCTCATGCTTTACTTGTTTACGTTTCTGACATGCCCATTAGTTCTTATTTGTCATAATGAGCCACCTACGACAACTCATGTATTCCCCTGGCAATGTCCTTGATGCAGTTTTCTACATAAGGTTAATAATGTGTAAGCACTTCTAACTGATAATTGAGTAATTAACTGCAATTAACTGTTAAATGTGGGAGGAGGCAGCACCCTCCTCCCATGAGTTTCTGTTAGCAACCCATTCCTTGTCCTCTCCATTACCAATTTGTACTGGTGTTTTCTGCGCCTCGCCGAGAATATCCCCCCTCTTCTCTGGTGGATTCATTCTCCACTCTCTCCTCACTCCCTCTGCTGGTGAGCTCATGGTCCTGGCTGACTTCAACATTAAAGGGACACTGTTAGCTGTTCTTTGCCATTTTTTTCACCCTGTTAAAAGTGCCTGCATTCCTGGTGCCTTCTTACTGGCTCTGTATTATGTATAACTGCAAATTAGGCCTTAAAATTACATATTTTTCTTTATTTTTAATGTAAACTAGAATGCTGGCAGTCTGCTCTCATCAGTAGCCAGCTGATGCTTATGCACACTCCCTTACTGTATGTAAGTAATGCCAGAGTACTGGCAGGTTTATCCATGGATGATGTGCATGTCCAGTGTCACAGCTTGACATTTTAATGTGGATTTACCATTGATACACCCCTCAGTTTGAAAAAAAAAAAAAAAAAAGGACTATAATAGCAAGTTTTGCTCACTTTATGTTACAAAGCTAAGTGTCTGTCTCATGGGGTATCCAAACTGAGAAAACTCATCCATGGACAAACCTGCCAGCACTTTGGCTATTTATATATGGAAGCATGCATAAGCGGTGGGCGGCCGCTGATTAGAGCTTACTGCCAGGACTGCAGTTTACATTAAAGAGAAAAATATGTAATTTTAAGGATTATTTTACACTTATATATAGCACAGAGCCAGTAGGAAAGCAGAAGGGAGCACATGCACTTTTGTTTTAATAAGGTAAAAAAAAGAGAACAGCTGACAGTGTCCCTTTAACTGGCCTTCCCTGACCTCCAGGCCAACAACCCACAGGATTAAGTCCATTATCCTTTCACAGCTCATCACAGAACCCATCTGACTCACTCCCCACTCAAATCACACCTTCCTGGACATGGTTGTCGCCTCACACCCCCACCACACTGTTGCAATGGACACCTTCAGTGACCACTGCATAATGTTTTGTGTCAGGAAAATCTGGCTCCCTCCCTACTCCCTAAAGTACGTCTGTTCCAGGTTCCTTCACTCACTGAACAAAGAAGCTCCATGAGTGACCTGGCTGCAACTAACTGGTCCCCATGCTCACCACCCCAGACTCTGATATGGCCCTCTCCTCCTTCCATTCAACACTTATTTTTGTGGGGGACAAGCAGCCACCCCCCCCCCAAGTCAGGAAACCCAGGGTTAAATCCTTTCACCACCCCACATCATCTTTGATCTCATCAACTTGTGAAAGACCTGTGACTATGCTGGGGCCAGGTATACATGATCCCGCTCCCTGTCGGACCTCCTCTCCTCCAGAAGTGCTTGAGAACTCCTGCACTAAGGCTGTTTCTATCACCAAGTCCCTCTACTTCAAAACCAACCTCTAGAATAATCCTTATGCACTCCAATTTTGACCACCCCTGGCCAGTCCTCTCCCCTGATCCATATGGTTAACCCAGTCCTCTCCCCGATCCACATGGTTAAAGGCTCACCACTGTCTGACCCTTCCTCTGTTGCTGCCCAATGTCATGAGTTATCTTTTTTTTTTAAACCACTTGTGCTCTCCCTTACCTTCCCACCTCCTGACTCCTCTCCTCTCTCCCCTTCTCCCTCCCTCCTCCTTACCACCCCACCCTAGATTTGATTCCCCAGTCACTCTACAGGAGACCCTGCTTGCCTTTGCCTTACTCAGCCCTTCCAAATCTAGCCCGGATGGCTTGGACACTTAATGTCTCTGTCAGCTCCTGCCATTGCCTCCCCCCTTACTCACCTCCTAAATCTCTCCATCACCCTTTGCACTGTCCCTCAGTCTTGGAAGATTTCCAAGGTTCTCCCCTCCACAAAGGAGGTGATCCCTCCACTCCTGGAAGCTTCCACCCCATCTCCCTTCTCTTCCAAAGCTGCATGAGAAACTAGTCTACTCGTGCCTTGCAGACTCCCTCCACTCCTCCAACTTCCTCTCCCCCTTCCAGTATAGCAGTATGGTTTTAGGAAGGATCATTCCAGAATCTCCTCCCTGCTTAGGGTTACTGACTTCTTACTCTCAGAGATGGATCAGAGGCACATCACAGCAACCATTTTCATTGATCTGGCCAAAGCCTTTGATTTGCTGTCCCACTCACGCCTCCTTAAGTTCAGCTCAGCTGGCCTCTCAGCGCCCACTGTTGAATGGTTCCCTTCCTACCTCTCATACTCGCAACAGTCATTACAGGTAGGAGGCTCCATCTTCCCACCCCTCCCTATCCAGGCCAGGGTCCCACAGGGCTCCATTTTGGGTTCAATCTTCTTCTCCACCTTCCTAAATGATCTCCCCTCTGTCTGTGCCAACTCATATATTCACATGTATGCAGATGAGACAATTCTCTATAAACATCCAGTCCCTTGAGAAGATCTCTGGAAGTCTCACTCCAACGACAGTTTCACAATGTTCTGTGCTGGTTTCAGTCCAATCAACTTCAAGTCAACACACATACACACAAGAAAAATCTGTCTAAGACCTTTGGTATCATCCAGAAGCAGCTCACCCCCCCCCAAGCTGGATGGCACATCACTTGACGTAGTCCCAACTTTCACATACCTTGGTGTGTGGTTAGATGATAGGCTTGACTTTTCTGCCCACACTGATGCCATCCATGCCAAACTATGCACCAGACTCGGTACCCTGTACTGCAATAAGGACTGCCTTTCTGCAGAGGTTCATCAGGAACTCATAACAAAAATGGTTCTCCCGGTTTTTGACTGCAGATGTGATTTATGGCACTACCCCCTCCACCTCCCTTGCTGAACTGGCCACCCTCTGTGATATTTTCTGCTGCTTTGCAACCAACTCTCCCTCTCGTACCCACCACTGATCCCATTACTCCTCCCTATCCAATCTTCCACTCCCCTTACGATGCCAGTCCCACTGTGCTTCCCTCACCTCTAAATACTGGTTTAGGTCTCTCCCCTCATACCTATCCCATCTCCTCTCTCCCATCCCCTCCTACTCCCTGCGCTCAAGAGATCTGCGCACCTTCTCCCTTCCCCACCCACATTCCTCAGTGAAGGAAATCTGCTATCTCGTATCACCTCCCTTCCCTCTAGAAAGTACAGTTACATAAGAACTTACCGTAACAGTAGATCTTCAAGAACAGCTCTTGCAGCAGGTTACACCATTAGGACTGAAGCCAGCCAGCGCCAGGACCCCACGGAAATTTTCTAACTAGCAGTATTCAGTGGGGACCGCCCCCGACGTCAGGCATAGTACATAAGGGGATGGTCTCCCAGAATTCCCAGTTCTCCCGCCAGAGACTACCGGCCATTGGATGACATCAGAAGAGGAGACTGAGGATCCGCCATCAAATGGCAGTCAGAGAGATGCTGAGACACCTGATCCTAGGAGAAGGATGTTGGAACTAGAATCTACCTCCAGCGGGGATGGTGGGAGGGAAAGTACCTGCTGCAAGAGCTGTTCTTGAAGATCTACTGTTATGGTAAATTCTTACGTAACTGTACTATCTTACTTCGAGAAACAGCTCTTGCAGCAGATTACACCATTAGGACTGATTCCCAAGCAATCATGGAAATTCCACACCACTGGAAGGAGGGAAGGTAGAAATCTTTAATGAAACCAAAGCCTAGGACAGAAGTCCTTGAAGGACTGCTAGACGAAAACCTCTTTGCCTCGATGCAATATCCAGGCTATAATGCCTGATGAAAGTGTGCACAGAGCTCCAAGTAGCTGCAGCACAGATGACCGAGGTGGACACATTCTTAAGGGCCGAAAAGGAGGTAGCCACCCCCCTTGTGGAATAACTCTTAACTGCGCCTGGTAAGGGTTTGTTGTGTTTCTGGTAACAGAACGTGATACACTGAATGAGCCACCTGGACAGCGACTGTTTGGAAACAGGAGCCCCCAGCATCCTGTGGGCAAAGGAGACAAAAAGCTGGTCTGATTTTCGGTGGTGTTTGGTTCTGATCAGGTAGTATCAGAGACACCTATGCACATCTAGGGTGTGCAACAGGGCCTCTCCTCGATTCGAGTAGTTGGGAAAGTACACTGGTAGATAGATATCTTGATTAAGGGTGAGAGCTGAAACCACCTTAGGCAGAAATTTGGGATTAGTCCGTAGGGATACCCTGTCTTGGTGAAAAAAAACAAATAAGGCTCTTTGCACATGAGTGCATGGAGTTCAGAAATTCTTCTGGCTGAAGTACCGGCAACTAAAAACAGCATCTTCCAAGTGAGAAGACGTAGCTCGCAGTCCATGGCTGGTTCAAAGGGTGGCAGTGTGAGCTGCTCCAGGACAAAGGGTAGATCCCACTTCAGAATTGGATCCTTAATCAGAGGTCTAAGGTGGAGAATACCTCTCAGGAAGGCTCGTGCCGTGTCCAACTGGGATATGGTGAGTTGGCCTATCAGACAATGATAGGCTGACATGACACAGAGGTTTATTACTTTGATCGAGGAGTAGGCCAAGCCTGTCTGAAAAAGAGACAGGAGGTAATCCAAGACCGACTTTTCTGGACAGTCTAGAGGCAAAAAACCCTGCGCTTGAGCCCACAGGCAAAAACGGCGCCATTTCATGGCGTAGGTAGCATGAGTGTCCAGTTTTCTCGCAGCCACCAGGACATCAGCTACCTCTTGCAAGACTCCATGTCACAAAATGGCTATGTCTCTAGGAGCCAAGCATGCAGGCTCAACGAGCGAAGGTCCGGATGGACCAAGCAGTCCTCCTCCAGAGACAACAAATGAGAGCCGATTGGCAGAGGCACCGGAGGTTACCGTGATAGCTGGTGTAGTAGAGGGAACCAGATCTGCTGGGCCAGAACGGCATGATAAGCATCAGTGTCGCTTGCTCTCTGTGAAGTTTCAGAAGAACCCTCTGGATCAACAGAAAGGGGGGGGAAGGCATAGAGGAAATCTGCCCGCCCAGGAGAGGGGCAATGCGTCTCGCCAGAAAACACCAGGCCCTAGATCTAGTGAGCAAAAATTGGGCAGTTTTGCGTTGGATGGAGACGCGAAAAGGTCCAACTCTGGTGTACCCCATCTGTGAAACAGATCCTCTACTACCTCCTGGAGTAGTTTCCACTCGTGAATTCTGGCCTGAGAGCGGCTCAGGCCGTCTGCGATGACGTTGTCCACTACTGGGACATGAACAGCAATGAGGTTTGTGCTGTGTTGCGAAGCCCAATCCCACACTCTCATGGCCTCCCTGCAAAGCAGGCAGGAATAGGTGCCTCCTTGTTTGTTGAGGTAATACATCACCGTGGAACTGTCTGTCTGTAACTGAAGAGTACCCGGTGGAATCTCCGACTGGAAGGCCTGCAGGGCGTAAAGAACTGCTCTCATTTCCAGGATGTTTATGTGGAGATGAGTCTCTTGGGCTGTCCACACGCCCAGACACCGTTGAGATGTGCTCCCTATCCAAGCCCTGAGGCATCTATGGAGAGTGTCACAATCGGAAACAGCGCAACAAAGGGAACCCCTGCCGATAGTCTTCGGATCTAGCCACCATTGTCAATCCTGGATTACGGCCTTCGTGATCCGGACTGGGAGCTGCAGATGGTCTTGCTTTTGATCCCATTGGACCCGTAACATCCACTGGGTGACCAGCATGTGGAGACGAGCAAGCGGGACTGTTGCAACAGCCGCAGCCATGTGTCCGAACAGGCAAAGGACCAATCTGGCAGGAACGGTCTTCTTTGTCAAAATGTCCCTGATGAGGGATCTGATGTGTTCCGCTCTGTCCTGGGGAAGAAAAGCTTTCCCTTGGACGGTGTCCAGAACTGTGCCTATGAACTGCAGAGTCTGAGTCGGAACCAGATGAGACTTCTCTTGACTGATCAAGATGCCCAGCATCTCGAACAGAGACAGAGTATAATGAATGGCGGACATCATGGCCTCCCGAGAGCGCGCCATGAGAAGCCAGTCCTCCAGGTAGGGAAACACCTAGTGGCCTTGCCTCCTCAGAGTCGCCGCTACGACTGCCATACACTTTGTGAATACCCGAGGTGCCGATGACAGTCCAAAAGGGAGGGCTCGGAACTGATAATGGTGGCCCTGGAACTTGAAGCGCAGAAACTTCCTGTGCGCTCGAGCGATGGGTATATGCAGGTAGGCGTCCTGCACATCCAAAGATGCTAGAAAGGCACCCTGCTTGAGCATGGGAATCAGACCTGGGAGGGTCACCATGCAGAAGCATTTGTACAGGACCGACTCGAAGTCGCTGAGGTCCAGTATTGGACGGAGGTCCCCCGTTTTCTTGGGAACCAGAAAGAAGTGAGAATAATATCCTGCGTCCCTCTGGTTCCATGGAACGTGCTCTACTGCTCCTTTTTCCAGGAGCCTGAGCATCTCCTACTGTATAAGCAGAGCATGCCGACTCGAGTAACGGGAAAGCAGGGGCGGTCTTGCCGGTCAGTGGTTGAGAAATTCTATGAAATGGCCCTTCTTGGCCAACTGGAGAACCCACCAGTCGGTGGTAATTGACTGCCACCCTGAAAAGTGGCGAGCGATGTGACCCCTGACCTTTTGCGCCCATTGATCCAGAGGAGGGGCAGGGGCCGGGAAGGAGTCATGCTGTGGCAGTACTGGTCCCTGCAGGCTGGGCCGGTTTAGTATAGTGTTGGGCTCTGCCTGGGGACGACTTAGCCTGGGCTTTTCGCTGAAAGGTGCCCCTTTGTTGCTGGCCGGAATGTGGCTGCTGTCTTTGTTGCTGGCTGTGAAAACGGCTCTGGTTCCTATGAAAGGAACCAGGCCTGGGTCTGTACATGGCTTGTACAGACCTGACTGCCTTCCCTGCATCCTGAAGTTTGGTGATCACCTTCTCCGAGGGTTCATCAAAAAGTACTTTGCCGTTGTAGGGGACATCAAGAATGTTCTTCTGTATGTCCGGGGTGAAGCCAGAGACACGGACCAAGAGTGTCACTGGAGAAAGATGCCTGACGCTGCAGCTCTGGCGGATGAGTCCACGGAATCATATGCGGCTCGTAGTACTTGGGTCCCCACATCAGACCCTGTGTGGAGAAGGTTTAGGTGCCCCACCTTCTGATCACCATCCAGAAGTTTATCGACCAGATCCTGGCCCTGTTCCGACAGGGTGTTCTGAAACTGTACCATGTGAGTTAGGTAGTTCAGGGACCTGACAAGAGCATGTAGCGGCCGCATACATGTGTCTCCCCAGGCCATCCGATTGCTTGGATTCCTGGTCCAGTGGCTGTGTGCTCATGTGTTGCAGTCTTTGGGACAGGTCATGTGAGGCCGTAATGACCAGGGAGTCTGCCAGAGGTTGTTGAGCGGTCAGCTTTCTTCGGCACCACAGGAGTGGAGTGCAGATGCTTCCACGCAGCCTTGGTGACGTCCACGAAAGTGTCCACCAAGGGTGGCACTACCACAGGCTCTGGGTCTTTCTGACGAAGATAACGGGCAAGGAGCGGTCTTTCGGGGTCGAGGTCTTCAGCATCCCACCCCATGTTGTCCTGGATGTGCCTCATGATCTCAGAGAAAGAGGGGTGATCCGGAGGAGACCTGGGAAGGTCATGTGGGTCAGGTGATGAAATGCTGAGTGGAGAAGGAGATCTAGAGTAATCAGAGGTATCTGATCTGGAGTCCTCCCCCGACGGAGTATACCGCCAACATCTGGGTTGCTTGAGGATGGGAGACCCTGATGGAGATCTTGAGGGAGGCCTTCTCGATCCGGGGATCTACCCCTAGGAGATGGTGTCTGCTCCTTGGGTGTCAGTGGTCATCCTGCTGGCCCCTGTGGTGGAGGTCGGGGCACAGGAGGTGAAGGAGTAGGAGGAGGTGGTTTCACTGGGACCACGTCTTTGCGGATGGTGTCCCACCAGAAAGTAAAGAGTTCCTTTACTTCTTGAATATTCATGCCCGACGACAGGCCTGGTGCCGGTGGTGTGTTGCCGGGGTCAGGCGTCGTGTCCTTGGGTGTCTCCGGTGTGGGCGAAGGTTCCCTCGGAAGCCCAGCATCCTCTGTGTTGCCCACCTGGTCTTCGGGCAACGCAGTGTCCTCCACCGTGGACTCCCTGCGACCGGTGTCAACCGGTGACTGGGGGGCCGTCTTCGGCTCTGGTGAGGCCATCATCAGTTGCTTGGCCGGTGTCTGGTGCTTGGCTGATGTTCTCGGCTCCGGCGAATGCCTGGCCATCGTCGGGTCCAATGTCCGTTCGAGGGACGTCAGGTCCTTCGTCTTCCTGGGTATAGGATCCAGGACCCTAGGGGGCTGGGAGACCAACCTGGAGTCGGGGTTCCAACGTCGGGTGGAAGACGAAGACTTGTGGCGTTCAGAGGATATTGAAGAGGCCCAAGATGGAGTAGAGGAAGCAGAGGGCTTGGAGGTCTTAATGGGCTGAAGAGTCAAAGAACCACTGGAAGCCCGAACCTTGACTGGAGGGGGCTGAGACCTAGCCCTGGAGGGAGAGCGGTCCGAACGGGTGGAGCCTGAGCTCCGTGAATCTGAGGCCTGGTTCAGGGATCTTGACCTTGCCTTCTCCTAGTGGAAGGTTCTTTGTCCATCCTAAGTTTTTCCTCTAGCAGGTAAGCCTGAAGTCCCTTCCGACGGTGGATCCTGGTGCGGCTGTTGAACCACTGGCAAAATGTGCAGGCCTTGGTATCGTGGTCCAGGCCTAAGCAATGCACACGTGAAGAATGAGGATCCTTGAAAGGTATCTGTTTTCTGCAGGCACACTTTGAAAGGTGATCATCAAATGAAGGAGTTGGAGAGGACATTAATCGTGTAGAAACTCTGGAAGTTCTAAGTAGTCGTGCGCTAGGTAGAGACCGAGAGGCCGATGCTGGCAAGTCGACGGCAGGAAAAGAACTGGGGATTCTGGGAACCGCCCCCTTATGTACTATGCCCGACGTCAGGGGAGGGACCAACGTCGGGGGCAGTCCCCGCTGAATACTGCTCGCTAGAAAATTTCCGTGGGGTCCTGGCGCCGGCCGGCTTCAGTCCTAATGGTGTAACCTGCTGCAAGAACTGTTTCTCGAAGTAAGATCCTACTCTTCCCCCATCTGTCTCCCCCCTCCATTCCCTCCATCAGATGCCAGCTAAAACTCCTACCCCCTGCTCCTGCCAACCCTCTTCCTCAATGCTTCCTTACTCTTGCCTGGCTTTTGACCACCCCTTAGCAACCTCATTATAGTTCAAGAACCTGTTTTTACTCCTCCTTTCAGCACCAGTTCAGCCTCTGTTCATTCTGGCATTATGCACTTTCAGTTTATCCAATTTGTACAGATGATCTTAATGCTAATTTATTTGTCCTCCTTATACAATGTTTTGCCATTTTTTGTCATTGTAACCCACATCACCAGACTGGTTGTATTTTGTTTGCAATTGTGTTTCTCCCCTTCCTGTTTCCCCTGGTCACACCTGGAAATGAACCTCGACTCAGTGGGCCTCTCCTGGTCAACAATTTTTAAACAAATGAGCTGGGCTGATGGTGTATTGAATCTTGCTAATTATTTACTTTAGCTCTGCTGTATACAGAATGTGCCACTTCTAACCAAACTCTCAGACTGGACAGCCAGTTTAACAGACAAATTTCAAAACCTAAAACTGTTGCCATGGGGGTTCATTGTAAACCCATCTGAAACAATGCATTAATGCTGCCAGCTATACTGGACTACTGGGCTGGATTTGAAGGTGCTGATGGGTCTTCTGACACATAGAAGTCGATGGCAGATAAGGACCACAAGGCCCATCCGGTCTGCCCATTTCTTTTTCTACCTTATAAATGTGCCATCGGCCTTTGCTCTGGCAGTGGCCTATCTATTCATACTCATCTGTATTGCTCCCTTATGCCTATCCCATGCCTGTTTGAAGCCCTGCACTGAATTCATAGCCACCACTTTCTGATGTAGACCGTTCCATGCATCCACCACCCTTTCTGTGGAAAAAGAAATGTCCTCACATTCCGCCTTAATTGGTCTCCCTTTAATCTCATGCTGTGTCCTCATGTCCTGCTATTTTTCTTATATTTAAACATGTTAGACTCTTTCACCTTGTTAATGCCCTTATGGTGTTTGAATGTTTCGACCATATCACCTCTCTCCCTCCTTTGCTCAAGGGTATACATATTGAGCTCAGTTAATCTGTCCTCATGTGTATTCTGATGCAGTCCCTGCACCATTTTGGTTGCCCTTCTCTGGACTGCCTCAATTTGGTTAATGTCCTTGTGAAGGTGTGGCCTCCAGTACGGCACGCAGTACTCCAGATGGGGCCTAACCAGTGTCTTGTAAAGGGGGATTATTACCTCCATCTTACGACTTGTGGTACCCCTACTAATACACCCAAACATCCCTCTAGCCTTACCTACTGTCTTTAGAGGTCTGCTTGGATGATTTCAGGTCATCGGTGATGATGATGATGCCAAAGTCTCTTTCTTCCTTTGCGACTGCCAGCAACTCCCCTCCCAGCCTATAGGTAGCTTCAGGGTTTCTCTTCCCTATGTGCATGATCTTGCACTTCTTTGCATTAAATCCCAGTTGCCACTCTTCTGACCATTTTGCTAGTTTATCCAGATCTCTTCTCATTCTTCCCACCCCATCTGGATCACCTACTCTGTCGCAGATCTTGGTGTCATCTGCAAACTGACAAGCCTCACCCTCTAGTCCATCTGCAATGTCACTAATGAAGATATTGAAGAGGACTGGCCCCAGGACTGATTCCTGAGGTACCCCAGTTGTGACTTGCATCTCTTCTGACTGTATACCATTTACTACCACTCTCTGTTTTCTGCCCGTCAACCAGTTTGCCACCCAGTTGACCAACTTCTGACCCACTCCGAGCCTACCCAGCTTATTTATCAATCTTCTATGCGGAACAGTGTTGAAAGCTTTGCTGAAGTCAAGGTAGGTGACATCAACTGCTCCCCCTTGGTCCACCACTCTGGTTACCCAGTCAAAGAAATCTATGAGATTTAGTTTGACAGGACCTTCCTTTTGTAAACCCATGCTGTCTTGGATCCTGTGCCCCTATGGATTCAAGGTGTTGCACTACCCTTTCCTTAAGGAGTGCCTCCATAATCTTGCCCACTACTGAGGTAAGACTGACTTGTCTGTAGTTCCCTGCCTCCTCCCTGCTACCACTCTTGTGGAGCAGGATCACATAAGCCCTTCGCCAATCTTCTGGGACCTTTCCTGTGCTCAGAGACTCACTAAACAGTTCTGCTAATGGCTCTGCTAGTTCCACCCTTAGCTCCTTAAGTACCCTGGGATGTATGCCATCAGGTCCCATTGCCTTGTCCACCCCGAGCTTAGCGAGCTCTTGTAGGACCCATTCTTTTGTGAAAGGGGAAATTGTTTAACCAGGAAAGGCACACTAAGCCAGAGCTCGTTTCCAGGTGCCACCTGGGAGCACAAGTAAGTTAAGTGACTCCTCCGCCTCTCCTACCCCCCCCCCATTACGGGGTATAGGATGAATCTGTCTCCTTTTTATCCCCCCTTTCCTCCTCCCTTACTGTTTCCCCATCTACCACATACCCAACGCAATGCCCTCCCTATTTCTCCCCTCCTCCCTCTCTCTCTCTCCCATACCACCCCCTCACCACCACTCTTCTTTCGCTTTTCCCACTAACCCACTCCTAACAAAGCTTCACTAAGCTGCCTATAACTTGTACTGTATAATTAACTTGCAACACAATTCCTTGACAATGCCTTTGGCTGCTACCATTGTAACCTTATTTGTCTTTTTTTTGTAAGTTCCATTGTAATGATCATGTTATGTTTCGTACCTTATTGTCTTGACGTGGAACCTCTGTAAAAGAGCCCTCGGCTCAAAGGTGTCATCCGAAATAAAAATAAATAAATAAATAAAAGTGACTTGCTCAGGGTCACACAGAATGCAAGTGGGGGCTGTGGGATTCAAACCCAGGCCTCCAGCTCAGAGCCCTAAACCTCTGTGCTATACTGCCTTCCCTGTGTCCATGGTGCTGAGCTGTGGGCCCTGCCCCACCTTCTCTTCAGTAAATACCGAGCAAAAGTATCTATTTAAGATAGATGCTTTTACAGGGTCCTCCTCCTCACGCGCCCTCTTTTCTCCTTTGAGCTTAGCGATACCCCCTCTGGACTGTCTCCTTTCACTAATGTATCCATAGAAAGTCTTGTCACCTTCTTTTACTGTTTGTGCTAGTGTTTCCCCAGTTTGTGACTTTGCCTGCCTTCCTACCTTCCCTGCTTCCCTTAGGGAGGCATACCAAACTGCCCTATCTTCATCCCGCTGTGTTCCCTTATATTTCCTGAAGGCCAGTCTTTTGGCTCCGACCTTTTCTGCCACTGTATTTCAGAACCAAAGTGGTTTCCTCCTCCTTTTGCACTTCCTTTTCTGTCTAACACAATGGGATGTTGCTTCAGGTACTGCATCCTTAATGCTTGCCCACTCTGCCTGTACCCCCTCACCTGTGTTTCTTTTTGCCAGGGGTAGCGTAACTCTGTTGGCCATCTTATCAAAGTCAGCTCCTCTGAAGTCCCATATTCAAAGTCACCTTTCTGACTGAAGCTGTGGAGGTGTTGATGGGACTCTCTGCTGCTTCTTGGCTGCTGGATTAATGAGGTGTTAACTGCCCCCTTCCCACCTGGGAGCTTGATGTCAGCAGTTCATTCTTAGCCAAGACAGCCCATCTTGGGCTGTTCAGTTCAGTTGCTTTGTTTAAATGCAAGCTCACACTCCAGTTCTTTCTCTTAATTTCTTTTATTTTTATTTCAAAATATTTGATTTACTCCTGGTGCTTGTTATTGTTTTCTCCGAGTATTGTAAAATCCTACCTTGACCCCCTCCCAGGTCATGCCTGAAAATAGGCAAATGTACTGTATGCCTAGTGCACCTTACCAGGTCAACAAAAACAAAATAAATAAAGTTTATGGTGTGTCGGGCAGATTACGAACAGGCAGCAGATTGGAGCGGAGCAGCTCACACTCAGCCAAGAGAACCCTTCTTGGTCTTGTCATTTATTTAAATGTATGCTCACTCTCTTTTCATTTCTTTTCTTTTTTTTGCCAACTTTAAAAGTTTATGGCCATGTCACCAGGATGTGAATGGAGGATTGGAGAGGAGCACAATGAAGATTTGGCATAAGAGAAAAGACACCAGTAAGTAAGCAGCTCGCTGATCCCAATTCCAAAGTATGTGTGCCTTCAGTCTCAGCATCAGTTATAAGAACAGAAGTCACATCTGTTGGGTGGGTTGTTTAAATGTAAGCTCACCCTCTTTTCATTTCATTCTGTGGCTTGGTTAATTTTGGGCAAGTGGGTTACAAACTGTGAATCGGAGCAGAGCAACCGACTCTCAGGCATAAGAGCCTTGCTGGGTTGTTCATCTGTTTAAATGTAAGCTCATTTATTTAAGTTTATTGTTGGGATGACTGGTTGTGTACAAGAAGTGGACTTGAGCAGGGCTCAGTGGGTGGATGAGCAGTTGTGGCTCAAAGTTAATAAAGTACAGCACTGTAACAGTTGTTGACAAAATTAGTTATTGTACAGGGCATATGAATGTGTGCCTTACGAGGACAGAAGTCGCCATGTGATGGCACTGGGGACCGAGACTGAACAGAGATCATGCAGCTCTGTAGACATGAGATTCAAAATACAGCTAAATTGGGCTTTTTGGACAGCCAGTTATAACAGGCCAAAAGGGGGGAGGGGGTTATACAGAGTATCCATTATAAGCAGGCTGCAGTGTACTTTATTGTAACATGGGAAATGAAATGAGGCTGAAATGGAGAGCACACAGTGGTGCAAATGCATCAGGTGACCAAAACGGAGCGGTAATTAATCCAGCAGTAGAGCCCACTAGTGGAGTGCTGAGATTCGCCACTAGAGAAGCTGTAAGTGGAGAGTGACATAGCGAGGTAGTACACACAGAGAACCACTACACTAAGCGCTGTCGAACAGTATAAAATAGGGAGATCGCCCACCCACCCAGTGTCCATTGTAAATCGCCCAGTGATAACGAAGGATGTAGAAAGATGGATAATTGCATTATCACTTTCTCGTTGTGTGGAGTCAAAGGAATAATTCATTGGGTAGGTGATGAGTACGGCTGAGGGGAACAAAGTAAGGCACAAGTACGCTGAATGAACTGAGCGGGAAGCACTTATGCATGGTGCACAGCAGTACTGAGAAAGTAGTAGAAGAGGTATTATCAGAGGGAAAAGAACAGAAAGCTATAGAACAGGAAGAAAAATCATTGGAAAGAAAAGGACACACAAGAACAACAACAAGATGGAAGGATAGGGGGCAAACATAAGCAGAAAAAGGAAAACATTGTGAAACGTAAAACAACAGGCAGAAAAAGGCAAGGGACGGCATGTAGTTCTTACCAAACAAGAGCTAGACAATCTAGAGAGGAAAAAGGTTGAAGCGAACACGCAGAAAAATACTGTGTGGGCCTGTAATGTCTTTATGGACTGGCTGAAAGGTTAAGATAGATATAAGTGTAATATCTGCAACAGACCTAGCAGCAATCCTGACACAGTTCTATGGGTCTGTTCGAATGGAGCAGAGAAAGCATTATAGTGTTAGCTCTTATATCGCTATTCGGGTAGGCCTACATAGATACATAAGTGGTGTAGATGTGAAGAGACAGTTTAATATTATGAATGATGCAGAATTCATAGGAGCAAACAATGTATTTGTAGCCATGCTCAAAAAATATAGATGATCTGGGCAAGATGTCATGTACAACCACCTTAAAATCCCTGAAGTAGACATAAGAAAGATTTGCTCCTCAGAGAAACTCAGTCCAGAGTCTCCGTATGGGCTCCTTCGGAGATTCTGGTTTGAAATCCAACTCGGGCTGGCACACAGAGGAAGAGAAGGGCAAAGACAATTGAAACAGAACTCCTTTGTTGTCAAACAAGACGAGGATGGACAAGAGTACCTTCGCTTGCCTTTAATGAGAACACAAAAATCATGGGCAAGTTAACAAGCGCAATAAAGAAGCTCTCAGAGGTGTACTGTATAGCAAACCTGGAAGCAGAGACTGTGGTGTCAATGTACAGAGAGTACATAGGCAGACAGATATCCTGCGAATGCTCCAGCTTTGTATCTGCACCCCCTAAAACTGGATTGTAAGGATGTAGAGCAGAGAGCGTGCTGGTACAGCAGGCAACCAATGGGTAGAAACTACCTAGGAGAGCTGATGCCCCAAATTTCCACCGATGTAGAGCTCAGTGCCCGGTATACCAACCACAGCATTCGCAGCTCAGCGGTACATATCCTTTCTGAGGCTGGTCTCGCATCGAGACAGATCATGTCTGTAACTGGACATCGACGCGAGACCAGTCTAAGAAGCTACTGGTCTCTCTCCAACAAAGAAAGAAAGAAGTGATCCACAATATTATCATGCCCTTACAGTAGTAGTGCAGTACAGACAGAGAGACAAGACATGTAAAAGGAAGTAGGATGACAGCACAAACCAGAGACGACAAAACAAACAGAGTAGCAGTACAGCAATGAATCCAAAGTCATCAGGAACACCAGGCACAAGCCACTACAGCAGCAATACTGAGGTACCGGAGCGAGTCCCCAGACCCACCAAGAGATTATCAGGAAGCAGCGACACAGATGAACCTCCCACTACATCGGGCAGACGCATAGACAGACAAATGAGATGGAGCAGAGCAGACCTAGCACACCGCGTATTTCAGTATAGCACAAGCAATCCCTTTCAGCTGCATAATTTCATAATCAATGGGCCAGTGACTTTTTGTTATCAAGCACCACAAGAGCGAGTCAACGAGGATGGCGAAAGGGAAAGTAGCGCAGATCACAGCACTGATAAGTAGAGAAAGATGTGATGCACAGAAAACGTACGAAGACATGCTAATGAGGCAGATGGCAATGCAAAAACACTCAAAATAGTGGCAGAGCATAGAACGGAATGTAAGTTTGTGAAGTTTAGTATGCATCGATATTAATAGAAACCGAAGTAGCACAGTAATCATTGAGTGCACTGTAAGAAGGAATCACGTTGTTTGTTAAAAATAAATAGCTGCAATATTAATAAATGTTATTGTTCAAAGCAAAGTACGTCGCACATTATTACACCACTCAGCTGATGTGTACGAATATTATAAGAGAACACTTGTCACACACTGATAATATTGTTCAGCGCTACCCATGTTACACGCGCATTAATCCTCTCCAGCATCGGGCTCCACTGGTGTATTAATGCCCGGTGGGTGGCGGCCTCGTGCACCAACCCCTTGGGCATTAATCTACCAGTAGAGCCCTCCTCTGTCAGGGATTAATGCTTACTCATTCTCTTGCTACTGGATAGATGGGTATTCTGGCTCTCCTGGTTGCTATACAACACTTTCTTGTATAGTAGGCTACTTTTCTCCCTTTGTATGATCTGATCCTTTCTATAACTTGTTTTTTCTGTATTTTTCTGCTGTAATCTCCCCAGTTCTACCTGAAAATAGGCAAGCAATTGTCTAGTGTGCTTACCTGATTAACAAAAGCTAAATAAAGAAATGACTGATAACGAGACCCGTTATACATTGTGTAATTTCATTCAGCAGAGCCAATTTGTTTTCCTGTGGAATTTGTGACATCTATGGAAAAGGAACTGTTACTGATAAGCGGAAATCCACAGGCAAAATTGAAATTCCACATAGATTCCTCTATATAAACTACCCTAAAATTCACAGATGAAATAAAATACCACCGAAGGGAGAACTGGTGGCATTCCCCTGGAGATACAATGGGGAAAAAAAATCTGCCAGCGTAAAGCGCAATTTGACCAAATACCACAAGTGGAAACATTTCTCTGCTCACTGCTAGTAACAAAATTGGTTTACCAATACATTATATGTAAAGTACTGATAAGTGGTGCCTGTCTCGCCAAAGCAGCATTCAAAACAGAGCATTTATAACTTTTCCATCAAATAATTTAAGTTTACGGGATCCTTTCAAATCACGATATGTATAACTGCAGACTTGTCCCAGTTCCATATCATGCAAGTTTCATGTAATCAACTACTGTATAAATAGGGATAAGCACAATAGCTGTTGACTTGGTCAGAAGACACTTTTACATTACACCTTACCTAGAGCATTGCTGTCTGAATCTGCTTGCTGTGTTCTAATCACACCACCACCCACTTCTTTTACATGCTGTGTCTGTGCAGTGCTACTGATGGCATTCCCATGTTTTGGGGGCATTTCCAGTGGAGGAGTTCGTGAATGGGAGCGGCACCAATGTAGGCAAAGCAGCCTTTTTACACACTTGCAAAAATGCCTGCATCTGTACACTGCTCCGTGTTCCCAACAAACCATTAGCAGCCTGCAAAGCTCCGGCAGTTTTTTTTTACATTGATGGCTCTACACCAGTGCAACTCATCTGCACCACTGGCACTGGTGCAGATGCAGTGGTGTAAAAGCTACTAGAGACTCATGGTGCAGACCAAAAAGATTATTATTCAAAATCATAAACTGTTTTCTTCGAATCTCGGACAGTATTTTTTATTTACTTTCTTCCCTGCTTATGCAGACTGGAATTATTTTGTTAGGCATAGCCCAAAGTCCCATAGAGCAGCTTTGTTTCCAACACCTGCATTGCCAGTAAGAATATGTGTGTGTGTGTGTGTGGGGGGTGTCACAGAGTGGTAGAGGTACTTGCAAGTGCCATTGAGCAGGTTGCTTTAATACCAGCAGTACCAGTAAGTTGTGAGGAGTGGTCATGGGGAGGAGACAAGGTGCCAGCATGTGCTACCATGGCTTGTTTTAAAACCAAGTGGCAGTAGACGGGGCGCTGAGAGGGAAGAGCTGCAACAAGTGCTGCCAAGTGGCTCATTTTTACAAGGTAAAGATATGCTATAACCCTTTATGGTGCGAGTCCTGGATAAACTGGAGAGGTGAAAATGTGCTCCTCCAGACTAAAAATGGCTGCTGCAGAGAAGAAAGCAGTACACATCTGTAAGAAGTTGTTCAAAGCTTTTCATATTTATTTGCACATTGGCTGGCCCTCATTCAGTGCTAGGAGATGTAAGTTATTCAAATGCACCCCGTGTGTGTATTCTCAGAAAATTCTCATACACTGAGGGCTCTAGATAAGGGGAGCATTGACCTGTTTTACTCACCCCATTTTAGGAAAATACTCTTCAAAAAAATGTGTTGGAGTACTGATACTCACCCAACATTTGTAAATGCTGCGCACGGCATCAACATAATTGATGATTCAAAAGGAGCAGTTATTTTCCAGGTTTACAACACTTTGTACAAATCTCAGTTTTTTTTTTTTTTTACTCACTATAGTTTAAACTGGTGAGTAAATTACTCTTACCTGGAAACATTAACTGGGGCATTGTTGGTACCTGATCAATTCTTATCTAGAAAAAAAACACTACACTGTTTTTAAAGATGTACTCCTCACTCTACTCTGTCCAGACATTTGTATGCATCTGAATCTGTTTTTACTCACCTCACTTTCAAAATGAGGTGTAAAGTACTCATCCCAAAAAAAATCTTATCTAGAGCCCTGCATACATTTCATTTGATATCCACAGGATAAGAACCCAGTATGGTTCCTCATCGATAAGCCATGCCTTACCCATCCTATGGAATACCCTACAAAATTCACGTCAGTTCACACATACTGTCAGAATGTATACCTTTAAATCTCCGACTAGATTCGTTCTGAAGGATGAGTGCAATTATCATAACTTCACCTGCCTCACTAAGGATACCCTTCCCATGGTCGTTACCTTGCACTTACTTGCCACCTTGTCTTGCCGTTTTTGGTGTTCTGATTGTATTTAATCTCCCTACGAAGATCCCTCCAGACTCCCTTCTTACTCTTTTACTACCACTACACATCTGACTCGTTGCAACAATTTCTTAATATTCTGTACCCCTATCTCCCAGCCATGTTGCTCCCTCTACTGCCTCACAGTTTCCCTCTCTCTCTACTCCCTTCCACCAACACTATCCACATACCTTGTCTTATTTAACTTTAACTCCTCAGCTTCTATGGCTCCTATTGTACAGTATATATTGTATACATATTGTGCATATAGTGTGCTGCATTTGATGACTCCACATTGCTTTGTTATTCTCTGCTACTTCATGTGTTGTATATTTTGCTCTGTAATGTTTACAGACTCCAAATTATTGTTTAATTGCTGACTTATGTGTACCTTACCCAGGTCCACCTTGAAAATTAGTTCTTCTCAAAGGTGTTTCGCCTGGTAAAATAAAGACTGAGTTCTCAACATGTCACAAACACACTCAGTGGGTCAGGCCCTCTGCTCCCACAGTGCCAACCTCAGAGCACGATAATGTGAACAGGTAACAGACAGGGTAACCCTCCTGTCTGCTTTTGGGTCCAAATTACCTTTAGTCTCAAGTTCTGGAAGATTCAAACTGCGAACCTTATGCTAGCTTACCCAAATGTACAGGCTCAGATATGTACCCTCTTCGGGGACCGAGGTACAATCTTTCGACGGGGCACCAGGCCAGGCCTCCAAAATGAACCCTTAAAACTTTATAAGAGACCGTAAGTATATTCTTACCTTTTCCCAGTTTGGTAACACCATCAAGATGTTGAACAGTTGTCAGACTTAACCATCTATATGTCACATGCAAAAAAAGAACTGGCAGACACCCAGGCAGTCTTTCAAAGAAAAGGTACTTTACTAAAAGATGATAAAAATATTAAAAATGTAAACACAGAACAATATATCAAAGAGCTCACAATCAGATAAAAGAACAAGGAAAAATTACAAAGCAAAAACTCCTACCACAATACATTTAGACCTTTGCTGTCTAAGGTATTACCTATGGAATTATGTTTTAAAGTTAAATCAGGGAGCTTGAGTCCCAACATAATAGGACATTCATCTCAGACACAAGTATCGGTTTAAACTGCATCTCCACACCCCTTCTGATAGTCATCTAGCTCCTCCTTTTGAATAAAAAAAAAAATACAAACACGATGTCCTATCAGGAGGTATATTAAATAAGGTGACATCAGCAAAAACTAATTTCCCAAATTATGAGTCTTTGATCAAGCCTTTCCTTTGAACTGGTGGCTGGTTCTGGTCTTCCCAAGGAGATTCAAAGGGTTTTACAACTTTTAACACCATGTTGGCATCAATTGGCCTGTTCCTCTTAAAACGTCATAAAAGTTTATTAGGCTCATCCTTTGGCAGACTCAAAGTTACATTTGGCTTTCAACTTCAAAGCAGCAAAAGGCTGTAAAAGATAATAAAATGCCCTCTGGAAGGAAGGTAATTAAATAACTGGTTCCTTGTCAGTTTACATATCCTGTAGCTTCACTGATACCTTGGGGGTGGGGGCGACCCATGGAAGCACAGACTCATATTATATTTTTATTTTACAAATATCATACAACAATCATAACCTACTGGCCAGGCATCACACTCAACAAACTGGCTAAGATGCCAAAGGCCTTTCTGGTCCCAGATCCTGCAGCAATCAACCCAGGAACCCAGTGAGAAGGCCTGACTGTACTTATGAGGACTGAGGATGGCAACACTGATGATATAATGGAGCTTACAAAACTATTTAAGCCACATTTTAAGAGTAGATTATTTAAAAGGGTTGGAAGCAGATTGGAAGTGTGAGATGACTGTGGCAGAAAAGGATACAGGGTAGTCCACCAGGATCAAGAACTGTGTCACAGTTGTTCCTTGAATATTTTGTGAAATCCTGCAGGAACTCAATGTGATTCAAATGGTAATTACTCCAACTTGTTATGCAGTAAACTGTGAAACCTTGCAAAGAGCGCCTGATCTTGGTGAACAGCACTGTATTCCTGTATATACAGAGAAATACCGCCAATTGGTGTTTTTTGATCGGACACCATCTCATGCCCAAATTACTTCTTTGATCAGTACCATGACCAGTTAGTTCAAGTTTATTGCAGGAAAACTCCATTGAGCAAGCTCATTCGCAAGAAGGTCCTGTGACATGTACACTGATAACAAACATATAAATAAAAAATAATTGATAGACAATAATATAACATGTATGCATGTGAACACTTAGTACAACCAGGATATTACATATGTGGATACAACACTGGATGACAATAGGTGGTGAGAAAACAAATGGTACGAAGTGATAACATTTCAAGGTAGCATGCTAACAATACAAGGCATAGTAACTGGTGTTTGCAATACATACATTTTAGTAAATTGAGCAGCAGCAGAAAATACAGGGTAAAGGAGGTATTCAAGGCTTGATAGAGTGAGAAGAGTAATATATACGTAGACAGAGCCAAGAGTAGGACGGGGAAGGGGAGCAGGAGTGGGATTGCTGCAATAAAGGTAGCAGTTATAAAGTCAGAAGCTGGAGAATGAAACAGTGTCTTGGATTAAATGATAGTGCGAACAATAAGTAGTTAGCATGCATAAGGGCAATTAAGGTCTTACACAGAATGTGTATGGCACACATAGGGATGAGAAGGGGCTTAATAACAGTTGCAGATATCTTTTATCTTAGCTTCACTTTGCACTTTGTAGAAGTTAATTGAAATTGTGCTAGTTAGTTTCAGCACTGTTTGGAGTTGGTTCCAAACAGAGGGAAGGACATGCGCAATAGCACGTTTACCAAAGGAGGTCCATGTCCTAGGTATGTCCAGCAGAATGAAATCAGATTTCCTGAGAGAGTATGCACTATGAGAAATACAAATGAGAGATTATAGATAACTCGGTAATTTGTGCAGGAGCAGCTTAAGGGTCCAAAGACCAGCATGGAGCAAGCGTCTAGTGGTGAGAGATGTCCATCCAACAGCTGTGTATAGGTCACAGTGGTGCGAACGGTAAGGGGAGTTGGTAATAAACTGTAACGCACGGTGGTAAAGGATATCCAGTTTACTTAGGTTTGCGAGAGTAGTGGAGGAGTAAATCACATCGCCATAGTCAAGAAGGGGAAGAAAAGTGGCCTGGATGAGCTTATTTCGCGTTTCGAGGGGGAAGGGGGCCCATTTCTAAAGAAAAAACCTAGTCTGACTTTAAGCCTAATGGATACGTCCCCGATATGGTCATTGAAAGAGAATTTGTTGTCAATCCAGATACCCAGATATTTGAATTTGGAGACGACTTCCAGTGGTTCGTTTAACGTGGTAACAATAAAGTCTTTAGGCGGAGTATGGGAGGTACCTGTGGCAGTACTACGAGAGAATATCATAGCTTTGGTTTTCTTTGCATTAAGCAGAAGCTTTGCCTTTATTAGATTATATTCAAGTTGGGCAAAGTCTGCTTGAAGCATAGAAACATAGAAGTTGACGGCAGATAAGGACCGCAAGGCCCATCCAGTCTGCCCATTTCTTTTTCTACCTTATAAATGTGCCATCGGCCTTTGCTCTGTCAGTGACCTATCTATTCATAGTCATTTGTATTGCTCCCTTATGCCTATCCCATGCCTGTTTGAAGCCCTGCACTGTATTCATAGCCACCACTTCTTGTGGTAAGCCATTCCATGCATCTACCACCCTTTCTGTGAAAAGAATTTCCTCACATTCCCCTTAATCGGCCTCCCTCTAATCTCATGCTGTGTCCTCTTGTCCTGCTATTTTTCTTATATTTAAACATGTTAGACTCTTTCACCTTGTTTATGCCCTTAAGGTGTTTAAATGTCTCGATCATATCACCTCTCTCCCTCCTTTGCTCAAGGGTATACATATTGAGCTCCGTTAATCTGTCCTCATATGTCTTCTGATGCAGTCCCTGCACCATTTTGGTGCCCTTCTCTGGACTGCCTCAATTTGGTTAATGTCCTTGTGAAGGTGTGGCCTCCAATACTGCACTAGTACTCCAGATGGGGCCTAACCAATGTCTTGTACAGAGGGATTATTACCTCCTCTTACGACTTGTGATACCCCTACTAATACACCCTAACACCCCCCTAGCCTTACCTACTGCTTTAGAGGTCTGCTTGGATGATTTTAGGTCATCAGTGATGATGATGCCCAAGTCTCTTTCTTCCTTTGTGACTGCTAGCAACTCCCCTCCCAGCCTATAAGTGGCTTCAGGGTTTCTCTTCCCTATGTGCATGATTTTGCACTACTTTGCATTAAATCCCAGTTGCCACTCTTCTGACCATTCTGCTAGTTTATCCAGATCTCTTCTCATTCTGCCCACCCCATCTGGATCATCTACTCTGTTGCAGATCTTGGTGTCATCTGCAAACAGACAAGCCTTACCCTCTAGTCCATCTGCAAAATCACTAATGAAGATGTTGAATAGGACTGGCCCCAGGACTGATCCCTGAGGTACCCCACCTGTGACTTGCATCTCTTCTGACTGTATACCATTTACCACCACTCTCTGTTTTCTGCCAGTCAACCAGTTTGCCACCCAGTTGACCAACTTCTGACCCACCCCGAGCCTACCTAGCTTATTTATCAATCTTCTATGTGGAACAGTGTCAAAAGCTTTGCTGAAGTCAAGGTAGGCGACATCAACTGCTCCCCTTGGTCCACCACTCTGGTTACCCAGTCAAAGAAATCTATGAGATTAGTTTGACAGGACCTTCCTTTGTAAACCCATGCTGTCTTGGATCCTGTGCCCTATGGATTCCAGGTGTTGCACTATCCTTTCCTTAAGGGTGCCTCCATAATCTTGCCCACTACTGAGGTAAGACTGACTGGTCTGTAGTTCCCCGCCTCCTCCCTGCTACCACTCTTGTGGAGTGGGATCACATGAGCCCTTCTCCAGTCTTCTGGGACCCTCCTGTGCTCAGAGACTCACTAAACAATTCTGCTAATGGCTCTGCTAGTTCCTCCTTTAGCTCCTTAAGTACCCTGGGATGTATGCCATCAGGTCCCATTGCCTTATCCACCCTGAGCTTAGCAAGCTCTTGTAGGACCCTTTCTTTTGTGAAGGGAGTAGTGCTCACCTCCTCCCTGTGTCCATGATGCTGAGCTGTGGGCCCTGCCCTACCTTCTCTTCAGTAAATACTGAGCAAAAGTATCTATTTAGGATAGATGCCTTTACAGGGTCCTCCTCCTCACATGCCCCTTTTCTCCATTAAGCTTAGCAATACCCTCTGGACTTTCTCCTTTCACTAATGTATCTATAGAAAGTCTTGTCACCTTCTTTACTGTTCGTGCTAGTGTTTCCTCAGTTTGGGACTTTGCCTGCCTTACTGCCTTACCTGCTTCCTTAGGGCAGTTTGGTATGCCTCCTATCTTCATCCTGCTGTGTTCCTTATATTTTCTGAAGGCCAGCCTTTTGGCTCTGACCTTTTCTGCTACTGTATTTGAGAACCAAAGTGGTTTCCTTCTTCTTTGCACTTCCTTTTCTGTCTAACACAATGGGATGTTGCTTCAAGTATTGTATCCTTAATGCGTGCCCACTTTGCCTGTACCTCCTCACCTGTGTTTCTTTTGCCAGGGCTAGCTTAACTCTGTTGGCCATCTTATCAAAGTCAGCTCCTCTGAAGTCCCATATTTTGCTTTGGAATGGGATGATTTAGATGTAGTAGCCAAATTGAACCATACCATGTGATGGTCACTGGCCCCCAGGTGACCTTCTACCTGGAGATCTGTGATCCCTTCTTTGTTAGTCAGTACTAGATCTAGGATAGCCCTGTCTCTTGTGGGTTGCTGTACCAGTTGTTTGAGGCCTCCCCGCAGGAATCCACTATGAGTCTAGGTCTGGCAGATGTTCCTGCTGGTATTGACCAATCTGTATCTGGCATGTTGAAGTCTCCCATTATCAGAACCTCCCCTTTAGCTGTCATGTTTTGTATATCTTCTAACAGTAATGTTTCTATGTCCTCCCTCTGGTCTGGGGGCCTGTAGACAACCCCAGTTCTTATGGCTGTCCCATTTCCTGTTTCCAGGGTGACCCACAGTTCTTCTGGCTCCTTATGTGTATTCTGAATTTCTGTAGCTTTGATATTTTCATTAACATACAGGCCACTCCCCCCCCCCCTTTTTGCACCTCGGTCTCTTCTGAACAATACATAGCCAGGTACTGAAGTCTCCCAAGTGGTTACTGGTAAACCACATCTCACTAATTGCTACTATGTCCAGTTTAGCCTCTGACATTATTGCCTGCAGGTCTGGGATCTTATTTCCCAGGCTGTGAGCATTTGTGTACATGATTTTCCATTGGCCAGATTTTGGTGTGTTAGTTGTTGGGTGAAGTTTGGCACCCCCTTAATTTTGGATAACGTTGAGCCAGAGGTATACAGCACAGTGTCATCCGCAAAGAAATGCAGATTGGATGTGGATATATTGGAATCAAGGTCATTAATGTATAATGAAAACAAGATAGAGCCTAGAATGGAGCCTTGGGGGACACCTCCGACAACTGTCAAAGAAGCAGAGAAAAAGCCATCTGCTTTTACTTTCTGGGATCTCCTCGTTAGGTAACTAGGGAACCACTGGGTAGTATGGTACATGGCACCCAAATTAGTGAGACAATTTACTAGTAGGTTGTGATCAACAGTATCAAAAGCTTTACTAAGATCCAAGAAGACTGCTCCAGTTACCTTCTTAGCATCTATAGCAGAGAACCAGTCATTGGTTACTTTTGCTAAAGCAGAGATTGTGCTGTGATTTGCCCGGAAACCAGATTGGGCTGGGTTAATGAGAGAAAAGGTTTCCAAGTGAGTTTTTAATTGATTGTGTAAAAATTTTTCAAAACCTTTTGAGAGGATAGGCAAGACGGAGATAGGCCTATAGTTATTGACATTGCAAGGGTCACCAGATTTGAACAGAGGGAGGATGTGTGCTGATTTCCAACAGGACGGCACAGTAGCAGATGTAATGGAGAGACTGAAGATATGAAGAATGGGGGCAGTGAGATGGGCATATCCTAGCCTTAGGAAGAAAGGTTCCAGGCCATCGTCCCCTGCACTTTTTTTGATATCTAGATTAAGGCGAGAATCTTCTACTACTTTAAAGTTTAGCTCACGCAGTTGAAATGGGCAAGATGCGGTGCTAGATATTGGAGGGGGATTTAGTTGGCTCATCGCAGTACCAGCATAAGGTGAAGAGTCAAAAGCTAGTCCAGCTGTGACAAAGTGAGAATTAAGTTCTTCGAGGATTAAGGACTTATTTTCCACTATCTTGCCACTTGTGACTATCTTTGCTGGAATGGAAGGGGCAGTAGGCCGCCCTTCTATAGATTTAAGTGTCCTCCATATTTTGTGTGGGTTTCCTTGCGCTTGTTCAAGGGTAGAGATGTAGAAGTTAGCTTTGGCAGAATGAATGCTTTTCACACAGGTATTCCTGGCTGTTCTAAAAGCCTGCCAATCCGAAGGTTTCTTGTAATGTCTAGCTTTCGCCCAGAGCTTGTCCCGGGCTGTGAGGGCTGTCTTAAGAGCTGGGGTGAACCAGGGGTGAGAGTTGTTTCATACCCTAACTTTGATGAAGGGGGTATGCTTATTTACCAGTCTAGTAAGGTTGACATTAAGGGCAGAGACTGCCTCGTTGACATTTTTGGCTACGTAAAGGTCTTGCCAACTGATCCTGTCCAGGTCAGAAAGGAAGTTTGCTGCACCGAACTTGCGAAAGGACCATTTTGTTATAAAGATAGGCTGTGTTAGGGCCTTAATATGAGATCTTATGCAAACTACAATCCTGTGTTCGCTCATATCATTATGAAACACAGCTGAGTGTGACATTTCATGTGTGGCAGTAGTATTCTGGAACAATGACAGGGACCATCCCAGCAAACATAAAGGAGATTAGGAGGGATATGAATTTGAACAGTTTTTAAGCTGGTAGTTTAGCCTATATTCTGAGGATCTGTGAATGAGTCTGGAACATCCAGCAGACCTGAGTTTGATTCCCACAACCTCCTTTTGCATACTGTGCGACTCTGAGCAGGTCACTTAATCACCCCACTGCTCCCAGGTCACCCCTGAAAACAGGCACTAGTTCCTAGTTGGCTTTATCCAGTTACAAAGTAAGAAAGTACAGTATTAAAAAAAAAAATGTAAAAGCTTCAACACTGCCCATAATGGGAAAAGACAGTAGGAACTAATGAGTGAGATCTGTAGACATACAATTAAAAATATTTTCTGATGGTTAGCCTTGAAGAGAAGAGCCAGGGTCCATCTAACGTGAATCCCAACATATTTAAAGCCCTGTGGTATCCATTGGAATTGTAGAAGGTTATGCAGTGTCTGGTCTCCAAGACTGCTAAATCACATCAACTCTGGTTTGTTGCAACAGATTTTGAAATCAAAATGCTCCTCGTAGTCCCTTACAATTTGAAGGAAAGGTGAAACACGCTGTTCTGAAATCATCCACAAATAAAGTTTTTTTTTCCAGTAAACAGGCCAATTTCTTGGGCCTCTGGGCCAGCTTGGGTGATGCAGCCCAGATGGAGGCAGGGTGAGTTTAAAATAAATTGTAACAGTTTATACTGCACTCATCAGGAGTAGTGGAGGGGTGCAGATCCAGAGCTCGGCAGGCTCTTAAACACAATGGACCAAAAAGGGAAAATGCACTCCGAAGTAAGCAGACCAGTATGACCAAATAAAAGTAATAATCCAAAATGTGGCTTTGGATCATTACTTCTGTTTGGACCTGTCGGTCTTCTTACTTTGGAGTGCATTTTCCCCTTTCTGGTCCATTGAGTTTAAAACAAAGAAAGGTAGTAGCTCTGGAATCAGGGTCAAGAGGGATGCCTGAGATGGGAGGAGGGCGAGTTTGAAAAAGACAGTGGTTTGGGAATGAAGAGTCAAGAGGGACAGCTGAGATGGCAGCTAGTTGGTTTTTAAAAATAGAAAGGTGGCAGTTCTGGAATCAGGGTTGAGAGGAATGGCTGAGATAGGAGTAGGGAGGGGAGAAAAAAAAAGAAAGATGGTCTCGCGAACAAAAGTAAAGAAGGTCAGCCGAAATGGCAGCAGCATGAGTTTAAAGAAAGACAGCAGTGTGGGGTATCATAACTGGGAGGGATAGCAAAGATGGGAAGGGATGACTGAGATCGGAGTGAGGTGGGTTACAAAAAAGCAGTAGTGAGGGAATTGGGAGTTTGGAGGGATGACTGAGATGGGAATGGGGTTTAACAGCCTGTCACAGTAGATCGATTCCCAAAGGCTTTTACTATTATGTTATTATTATACTATATACTATTATTATTTACTATTATTATATAAAGATATACAAAGAAAGATTAAAGGAGCTTAATATGTATACCCTTGAGGAAAGAAGGGAGAGAGGGGACATGATAGAAACTTTCAAGTACCTCAAGGGGATCAACAAAGTCCAAGAGGGCAGCATCTTTCAGAAAAGAGATGCAAGAACAAGGGGCACAATTTGAAGATAGAGGGGGACGGCTCAGAGGTAATGTGAGGGAAGTATTTTTCACAGAGAGGGTTGTGGATGATGGAACAGCCTCCCTGAGGAGGTTGTGGAGTCAAGAACAGTGGGGGAATTCAAGAATGCATGGGACAGGCATAAGGCAGTCCTAGTGGGGGGGTAGGAGGAAGTAAGCTGTTAGTTAACTAGGATCTGCAGCTTATCTGTTAGGTAGGAAAATGGGCAGACTAGGTGGGCCAAGCGGTCCTTATCTGCTGTCAAATTCTATGTTTCTATGTTTCTATTGTTACCACTGGTCATGGTGGATATCTAAGGCTGGGAAACCTTTTACAATTGTTATTATATCAGCTACATATCAGTCTCATGGCAATACAGACACCTCAAACAAAGAAAGAGGTCTAAATACTAGACAATATCAGCCTCAGAAAAAGACTGACCCCTAAACCAACAAAGAAATGATTTCAAAACAGGAAAACATCTGCAGACAGTGACATGGATGATTCTGCCATGAGATGGGCTACAGCTGGCTGCAGACATGGTCACATGAGTGTGTGTATGTGTGGAAGACTCCGCAGCACCACTGTCTGACAAGAGGAAGAGACTGCTTTCTGCATTTCTCACTGGCTACCACTCTGACACACCTACTGTACAGGGCACAGGTGCCACTCCAATATGTCTGCTTTGCAATTTGCAAGAAAACATAAAAAGGAATAAGTGTGGCTGGTCTGGTGGAATGGATGGCTAAGGCATTGAGTACCTCACCTCCTGCTATGCCAGTGACCTGTGTACTGGAACAAGCATGGGCTACTGGGTAGGGAGAAGATCGGGCATCCCAGGGATGTCTCTCCTCCTGGGGTGGCCAGCCATTTCAGCCCATGACTGCTACCGGGTCGGGGCTCAGTGGTAATACAGGCACAAGTGCTTAAATGGGAGTGGCGACAGACATGCGGGATGTACGCGCCTTCACGTGTACATACTGACATACCACCATGGTAGGGGAGGAGGGAGGAAAATGGAAAACAGAATTAGAGGGCTGGACGATGCCCCTGCACATCCCCCATCCCGGACCTGCACCACCACCTGGAAGCAGTACAGTTACGTAAGAACTTACCGTAACAGTAGATCTTCGAGAGGAGCTCTTGCAGCAGGCTATTACATTTAGGACTATACCGCAGGCACTAGGACCACACGGTGAAAAACTTCTGCCAGCAATACCAGCGGGGACCGCCCCCTACGTCGGTCAGGGTACAAGAGGGGGCGGACCCAGCTCCACCTCAGTTCTCCCGCCAGTACCCAGCAGAAGGCCTAACAAGAGAAGGAGGTGAACCCACCATCTAGAAAGAAAAGAAAATAGATCTGCACACTCCGAGGGGGAAGGCGGGAGGGAAGCAGCGCCTGCTGCCAAGAGCTCCTCTCGAAGATCTACTGTTACGGTAAGTTCTTACGTAACTGTACTATCTTACTTCGAGTGGGAGCTCTTGCAGCAGGCTATTACATTTAGGACTGAATCCCAAGCAGTCCCACAGCAAGGAGGTAGCCGACCCCGGGAGGAGGAATATGCTGACTTCAGAGGCCCTAGGACAAAAGTCCTTGTAAAACTGCTAGGCCGAAGCCAGCACGGCATCTGGAGACGATATCCAAGCGGTAATGCTTGATAAAAGTATGCACCGAGTTTCAGGTCGCGGCCGCACAAATGTCCTGGATAGCGACATTCAGCATGGCAGCAAAAGAAGCTGACACTCCTCTGGTGGAGGACCCTAACCGGCCCGGCAGGAGTTTATTGTTATGTCGTAGCAAACGAGACACAACGGACTATCCATTTAGAGATAGTCTGCTTGGACACCGTTGACCTAAGCGATGGTGTGCAAAAGCCACAAAGAGCTGTCTGATTGACGGTGTTGAACTGTTCTGCTGAGGTAATACCTCAGGGACCTGTGGACATCCAATGTGTGGAAGAGAGCCTCCCCTCTATTGGAAGGGGAAGGAAAATAAACTGGAAGATCAACCGACTGGTTGAGGTTCAATTCCGAGACCACTTTGGGAAGAAACTTAGGATTAGTTCTGAGGGAAACTCTTTCCCTATGAAAAACCAAATAGGGCTCTTTACACATCAGAGCCTGAAGCTCAGAAACCCTTCGAGCTGAAGTAAAAGCAATCAAAAAAACAAACTTTCCAAGAAAGGACACGCAGCTCACAACTCGCTGCCGGGTTCAAAAGGAGGGAAGGTGAGTTTCTCCAACACAAAAAGGAGGTCCCAGGGTGGGACAGGGTCCCTAATGGGAGGTCTCATTTGTAGAATTCCCCTAAGGAAGGTGCGGGCTACATCCAGCTGTGCCAATGCTCTCTCTCCCACGAGAGCATGATAGGCGGAAATTGCCCACATGTGCATCTTGATAGAGTAATAACTCAGGCTGTTCTCATACAAGGAGAGGAGATACTGCAAAGAGGAGTTCACAGGGCAGGAGACGGATCCAAATGTTGCGCAAGGCCCAAAGACAGAAACGCCCACTCATGCATGCAGTGGAGTAGTAGAGGGCTTATGGATGCTAAGACCTCCACCACTTCCAGGGAAACCCCGTATCTGTTTCTAGCTATGTCTGAAGAAGCCAAGCATGAAGGTGCAGGGACCTGAGATCCAGATGGACTAGAGATCCCTGGTCCTGGGACAGCAATTGCGAGCATATGGGCAGCAGGATTGGAGGTTCCTGGGACAGCCGCTGCAGGAGTGGGAACCAAATCTGTCGAGGCCAGTTGGGGGCCACAAGGATCATCCAGGCCCTTTCCGCCTGCAATTTGAGCAGAACCCTCTGAATGAGAGGGAAGGGTGGAAAGGCATAAAGAAACCTCCCTGCTCAGCAAAGGGATAACGCGTCTGGCCAAAAAACTTCAGGCGCGTGCTCTCGTGAGCAAAACATTGGCAGTTTGGCGTTGCATGGTGACACAAAGAGGTCCCGCTCGGGAAGACCCCACCTGTCGAAGAGCTGGTCCACTATGGATTGTAGTAACTCCCACTCATGTGCACTGGCCTGCGACCTGCTGAGGTTGTCAGCCTGATTGTTTAGGATGCCTGGAACGTGCATGGCGGACAGCAGAATGCCCCATTCCAGTGCCCAGTACCAGACTCTCATTGCCTCCCTGCAAAGAGGATAGGAATGAGTGCCTCCTTGCTTGTTGATGTAAAAGACGACCGCCATGTTGTCCATCTGAATTAGAAGAGCGCCCGGTACCAGATCCTCCTGAAACGCCTGAAGAGCGAGAGGACCGCTCGCATTTCCAGCACATTGATGTGGAGGGACCGTTCCTCGGGTGACCAAACCCCCTGCATTTGATGAACACCCAGATGTGCCCCCCAGCCCAGGTCCGATGCATCCATCGTTAGAGTCTGACCTGGAGGCTCCGGATGAAAACTGACCCCTTTCTCCAGATTGCTGGGGTCTAACCACCAAAGCAATGTTCTCCTGACCGGCTCTGAGATCCTGACTAAAGCGTCCAGGTCATCGTAGCATTGGTCCCACTGCACCCTGAGCATCCACTGTGGGACTCTCATGTGGAGGTGGGCCAAGGGTGTGACTGGAATGGCCACTGCCACATGCCCCAATAAGCTGAGGAAGTTCCGCGCTGGAACCAGAGGTGCTATAGAGATCCTTTCTGCCAATGTTCGCAAGTGAATCCCCCTGTCCTGTGGGAGAAAGGCCATGCCCTGGACAGAATCCAGGATCGCTCCTATGAAGGCGAGCTTTTGGCTGGGCTCTGGGGATGACTTTTTTAAATTCAGGGTGATCCCCAGCTCTCAGAAGAGAGTATAAGTGTCTCCGCGAGAGTGTAAGAGGCTGTCCCTTGACGGGGCCATAAGAAGCCAATCGTCGAGGTAAGGAAACACATAATGACCCATCCGCCTCAGAGCCGCAGCCACCACTGTGAGGCATTTGGTGAAGACTCACGGAGCGGAAGAGAGGCCGACTGGGAGCACCCGAAACTGAAAATGCTCCCCTTGGAAGTGGAACCTCAAGAACTTCCTGTGAGAAGGAAAGACCCCTATATGCATGTATGCATCCTGCATATCGAGAGAACACAGCCAGTCCCCTTGGTGCAGCAGGGGAAGGAGACCCTGAAGAGTCACTATCCTGAACTTTTTGTACTCTATAAAGAGATTTAGTGGACTGAGGTCCAGAATCAGTCTTTTTTAGGACCAGAAAGAAGTGGGAGTAGAACCCCTGGCCTCGTTGCCCCCAGGGAACTCTCTCTATAGCTCTCTTTTGCAGGAGAGCCTGAATTTCTCCTTCTAATAGTGGGATGTGAGAAGGAGGATGACGGGAGAGCTTTGGTGGAGTGTGTGGAGGAAACTCTGAACTCCAAGGTGTGTCCTCTCCATACAATGTCCAAGACCCATTGATCCATGGTAATAGACTTCCACCCTTCGAGATGAAGGGAGAAGCAGCCCCCAACCGGCTCCCTGTGAGCTTCTGTCAGAAGGGGAGGGGGGAGGAAAGGAATCACTGGGCAGAACCGGGAGTTGGGAGACAGGCCTGGGAGGACTTGGGCCCACGGGTGGAAGGTCCACCAGACTGCTGGTTTCCGGATCTTCTGCAGAAGCCACCTCTGTGCACTTGCTGGTTTCCGCAGGCTGAAGCCTGGTTGCCTGAGGACTCACGAAAAGGCCGTGGGCAGTGGGGACGTCACTGGTCGCCACAGTACATCTGGCAGACCGACCAGATCGACTTACCTGATTCCTGGAGAAGGGAGATCAAAGCCTCCGTCTCCTGCCCAAACAAGACGGTACCCTGGAAGGGCAAATCCCGGATACTGGACTGCAGATCCTGGTGAAAGCCCGAGACTCTCAACCAGGCATGGCGCCGAAGGCATACTCCAGAGGCGACCTCCCTGGCTGCCGTGTCCGCAGTGTCATACGAGGCTCTCAGCACATGAGAGCCTACGTCTGAGCCCAACTGCAAAAGAGCCAGGAGCTCAGTCTTCTTATCAGAGTCTGGCATGGCCTGAGTCAGCTCAAGTCCCCGTTCCCATAATGCATTCTGGTACTGCACCATATGCGTGAGGAAATTCAGAGAGCGAATGGAACAGGTTGAGGCAGCGTAAACTTTTTTGCCTACCTGATCCAGGTATCGGGACTCCAGGTTGGGAGGCTGGGAGCTGAGGTGCCTCGGCTGCTGAGATTTATCATGGGCAGCCGTAATCACCGATGAATCGGCCCGAGGGTGTTCTGCCAGGAAGGGTTCCGCCCTCGGGGCCTTATAGAGCCTATCCAACTTTTTTGGAACTGCTGGGATGGAGGCCGGATGCATCCAGGTGGATCTAGTAAGATCCTGGAAAGTATCCACCAAAGGAGTGATAACCAGGGGCTTCGCCCTTCTGCTTCAGGTATTTAGCCAACTCGGGCTCTGGATCCAGGTCTTCCGCGTGTCCCACTCGTTGGAAGCCTGGATGTGCCTCATGACGTCCATAAAGGTAGGATCGTCCAGAGGCGAGCGAGGCAGGTCCTTCTCTTCACGGGAGCTCTTGAGACTGAGAGAAGAAGAAGAAGAAGAAGAGGTCGATGAAGAAGAGGAGGATCGACTATCTGATTTGGAATAGTCTGATTCTACCCCATGACCATGCCTGCGCTGGCGTGGGTGACTAGGGGCCCGGCAACGGTTCGAAGACCGACTCCAGTCCCTGGACCGGCGACGGAGCAAAGACAGATGTCGGTCATGAGACCGACGTTGGGAGCGGTCACGCTTAACGCAAGAAGGGCTCCTGGAACGAGACCAAGACCGACGTCGGTCACTAGAAAGCAATGTCGGTGGTCCTCGGATCTAGAGCAGGAATGAGCCCTGGAAGGGGGCGAAGGACGGCGCTCCAGTGACCTAAATGGAGAAGTCTCACCCTCTGGCTGTGGTTCTCCCGCAGGATCCGGCACCGGTGTCTGGGCCGGCGATGGGGAGGTTCGCTTCTGAACCTGCCCCCACCAAAAAGAGAAAAGCTGCTTGAGCTCATCCTTGGAGAAGATCTCAGCCGCACGCTGTGGAAAAGAAGCCTCCGGAGTGGCGGGACACGAAGGAGAACTCTCCTGAGGGCCCAGGGGGGGAGGAGGACTTGGGCGACAGGGACATCGGTATTTCCATGACCGACCCCGGGTCCTTAGTCCCTTCGACCGGCGTCTGTGTAGGGACTGATGATGGGGTTACGCCAGGGGGCGCCGGAGAGTCCTTAACCTCCGCAGGCCCACCTTTAGCAGGTGGCACCGGTGCTTTGGTAGGTAGGGATGAAGCAGGTACCTCCAAGGACTTGGCGATGACCCTTAGCGGAGTCACCTTCGGCTTGGCCGGCTTCTCCCCCGACGGGCCGGCCTTAGCCTAGGAAGACTTTGGCGATTCTCCAGACCCCAAAGGACGGGCCTTTTCTGGAGAAGGCCATGAACGCGATCTGACTGAGACCGACCGTGTCTGGACCGACCACGCCCCTACTGTGCCGCTTTTCTCTTTTTCCTCCCGACGAAAAGCGGATCCATTTTCTGCTCTAGAAGGTAGGCCTTAAGGGCTTTCAGGGGGCAGATGCGGGTCCGGCTGGTAAAAGCCTGGCAGTCAGCACAATTAGCAGTGTCGTGGTCGGGGCCGAGGCAGAAGACGCACCACCGGTGTCCGTCCTTAGTGGGAATCTGCCGCCCGCAGTCGCACTTGTTTAGGTGTTCAGGGGACACCGAAGCCCGGGAAGACATCGAACCCGGCCGGGGGGGGAGAAGAGGGCCAACGTCGGTACTAAAGGCGGCAAACACAGAGCAAAAACACAACCGAAAGGCAGGAAAAAGTGAACAAAACAACGGCAGCGATACTGACGTCGGTGTCGGTGAAACAAACAAAAACAGTCGAAAAAACGGTAAAATCTTGCTAGAAGATCTCTTGTTCTCACTGAGAGCCGCAGACAGAAGCAAGCTTCACATGCGGGTACGCGGCGGGAAAGAACCGAGGTGGAGCTGGGTCCACCCCTTCTTATACCCTGACCGACATCGGGGCGGGGGCGGTGTCGGGGGCAGTCCCCACTGGTATTGCTGGCAGAAGTTTTTCACCGTGTGGTCCTAGTGCCTGCGGCATAGTCCTAAATGTAACAGCCTGCTGTAAGAGCTCCCACTCGAAGTAAGATTTGGAGTTACTAGATATGTGTTCTTTTTTTTGGGGGGGGGGGATGGCCCTCTCCCATCTGGCCCCACCATGGCAGGAATCTATGGAGTCGCACCCCAGGTAAGTCTGGGGGAGGTGGATGCTGGCCAATTGGAGGTGGGGTCAGGCTGCCAAACGAGCCGACCAAGGAGTAAAAAGCCTTGTTGAGGAAAAAAAGAAAGAAAACCAATTGTTGTATTTTGGAGCAGGGGTGTGTGCAATCAACACTAAATCCAGCAGTACGTTTTTACAGTACTTTTATTACTCATGACCTTCTTCCACATGCAATGATGCTGAAGCATGACATTTCTTTTCACAAACAGTGGGCATTTGAGGACTTTATAAAGTCTGATACTACATCTAATACAATCACATGTGAAGCTGGGCTCAGTAAATGTGCTCCATGTGACTGAATAGGTCCCATTTTGTTCTAATATTGCTATATGTGCTCACATAATCAGAGTAATGTTGTAAACCAAGACATCAGCAAAGCATGGCAGTTACACTGCATTTAGTCCAAGTTCTACTTTCTTTCAAAAGGTATGACTGTGGATGTGGTGAAGTGGAACATTCGCAGTCTGGCAGACAGACTGAAGGCACACTCTGCCTCCCTGGCCTTTTACAAGGTCCTCCCTGTGTGGGTGGGTGGTGTGTGTGGGGGAGAGCACAGAATAAGGAGAAATGAGATAGAGTTTAATGTGTGGCCAAGGGGTTGGTGTCAGGAGAAGGGGTACCACTTTTTGGCGGACTAGAGGGACTTCTAGGATAGGAGGATCTTCAAGGGTTATGGCTTTCTCCTGACAAAAAAGGGGGGTCAGTGTGCTGGGGCAGAAGTTTGACGCCTTTATCGGACAGTTAAACTGACTGTGGATAAGACCAAATCTAGGGGAGCCAAGGTAGTAGAAGAGAGGAAGGATAACCTAGCTAATACTCCCCCTAATCTTGAGAACTGCAGAGGCAACAAGGGCAAAAATGGGGTTAAGGTCCACAAAGGGCAGAAGGAAGAGACCAAGGAGGGAGGAATCACAGAGCCGGCAAACAACATGAAAGGAAGGAGACCAGAGGGGGAAAAAAAAAAAAAAACAGGACAAGTAAATTATCAAAGGGGATCAAGGGTTAGATGGAAGCGGATCTGCCTCAACACCAGAAGTTTAGGTAATAAAAATCATCAAGCTTCAGGCAATGATGGCAGACACCATGGTGGACCTCATAGCCATCACAGAGACTTGGGTCTTGGAAAATAATGTCCTGGACTGACAGTCCATGGCTACACCATGTTTAGGAAGGATAGAAGAAAAGGTAAAGGGGGGGGTGTAGCCCTCTATGTCAGGGATGGTACTGAAGCTGTGGAGGATGGAGACATCAGGAGAAGTAATGGGGAGACAGAGTCACTGTGAGCAGTTCACAAGTGGCCTTGGACAAAAAAATATGGGTGGGTGGTGATCTATAGACTGCCAGAACAGGTGTAGGAGAGAGAGACAGGAAGCTTGGGGAAGAACTAGTCAGGAGAGTATAAAAGAGGGAAGTGATGGTGGTAGGTGACCTGAACCTGCCAATATCAACTAGGATGTTCCAGCTGATAAGAGCACCAGAAGTCAGGCCTTGCTGGCTACAGTCCAGGACCCATCTGCTAGTACAACTAGTTAGAAAACCTACCAGGCAGACTGCCATCCTTGATGTGGTGCTTAGAAACTCCAGAGATGGTAGGCACAGTGCAGGTAAGGGAGCAAAGACCATAACTATTTGCTTTGAGGTGGCCCTGGAGACTGGCAAACCTAGACTGGAAATGGAGGTAATCGAATTCAGAAATGTGGACTTAAAGAGTGAGGGAGCTGGCACAGGACAAGTTAGATGGGGTAGACAGCACTGGAGAGGTGGGGAATAAAAGGGACAAGTTTTGAGGCATCAAAGGTATGTCTTAGGACAATAACCAAAAGTAACACATACAGATGACCAATGTGGTTCTTGGAAATGGTCAAGGAAGCAGTGAGAGCCAAAATATAGGCCTTCATCAGGTACAAAGAAAAACAGGTGGAAAAGAACAGGGAGAATATCAATTGAGACCTAGGGAAGCAAAGAGGGTGGTTAGGGAGGTTTAAACGAACACGGAGCTGCATACTGCTGAGGGGGGTCAAGAGTGAGAAAAATTATTCTCCAGGTACATTAGGGAAATAGGAAGGAAAGGAGAGGGAATTGCTAGGCTATTGGTGGGAGCCAGGTCACAGAAGAGGCATATAAAAGGCAGCTGTACTCTAACTTTTTGCTCAGTCTTCACTAACGAAGACATTGGGCCCTTGTCAGAGAGTGGAAATAAGATGGCTACTAAGGGAGTCTCAGAAATGTGGCAGCCACTATTTACCAGTGAAAGGGCCTGGAAAGGGTTAGCAGCCATTAAGACAGACAAATCCCCAGTACCTTACGGAATGCATCCGAGGGTGCTCAGATAGCTGGCAGAAGAGCTAACTGAATCCTTGCTAGGGCTATTCAATAGCTTGATACAGACAGGGGTACTACTGAAGGACTAGAAGGTAGCAGACATGGTTTTACTCCACAAGGTGGTGACAAGGAGCAAGCGGGGAACTACAGACTTGCCAGTCTTACCTCAGTAGTAGGGAAACTGATGGAGTTACTAGTCAAGGAGGACCTAGTGACTTACTTGGAGAGCAATGGCCTCCAGGATAGTAAACGGCATGGGTTCATGGCAGGGAGGTCTTGTCAGACTAACCCAACAGTTTTCTCTGACTGGGTGATGAGGAACTTGATGGGGGCCATGCCATGGATTTACTCTATTTCAATTTCAGCAAGGCCTATGACTCTGCCTCACAGGTGATTGCTGAAAAAGACGGAGGATCTGGGGCAGCAAGGGACATAAGATGGGTAAGAAACTGGCTGAGGGGGAGGAAGCAGAAGGTCATGGCAAATGGGTCAAACTGGAAGAGAGGGACGACACAAGTAGGATGCAACATGGAACTGTCCTTGGCCTGGTCCTCTTTAATATGTTCATCAGTGACACTGAAGAAGTAATCCAGGGCAGGCTGTGTGTCTTCAAAAAATGACAAAAAGCAGCGTAGTAGAGAGTGGACAATGGTGATGGAATTAGGAAGATGCAGTGTGACCTTCATAGACTGGAGTAGAGGTCTAAGGTCTGGCAGTTGAAATTCAATGCCAATGCAATAAGGTCTTTAGTAAGGCAGATAGGATGTATCAGAAGGATATTAACAAGGAAAGAGGTAATATCTCTTTACATATCAATGGTAAAGCCACGCCTGGTTCTGAAGTTCTCACCTCAGGAAAAATAAGGTCATGCTAGAGATGGTGCAACAAAGGGTGACCAGGATGATACTGGGCCTGCAGGGCAGATCTTACAAGGATTGGCTCAAGGTACAAACATGTACTCAATGGAGACCAGATAGGAAGAGGGGTGATATGCTAGAGAGCTTTAAATTCCTGAAAGGAAAAACAAAAGCACGTGAACTGCAATGAATAATTTAGCATAAACACAAGTTCGAGGTCATGGGGGCACAAGTAGAAAACGACAGGAGAAAGATTCAATGGGGATAGGAGGAAGTATTATTTTACAGAGAGGGTGGTGGAACCTTGGAACAGTCTGCCAGCTGAAGTGGTAGGAGCCAGAACCATAAATGGTTTCAAGCATAGTTGGGACAGAGCAAAGGCCATAGTGGCCACTCAGGGCAACATTAGCGGTGAAGAGAAAGGGCAAGATAGTGAGGATTAGTACCCTGGGTAACAATTAGGTCCTTGGGATAGATAGGGAACCACAGGCAGACCAGATGGACCATCATTCTTTTAAACATTATGTTCATTTGTCTCTGCAAGGCAGTTTTGCCAGGAGCCATGGCCTCCCATTTGGTTTGGCACACGGTTTGCTGCGGCTGGAAGTACTCACTGTCAGACCTGCTTTGGCTGAATCTGTTTCCACCAAAAGATTCAGTGAGAGATGGAGCTCTGCTAGACTGCCTCATTATGAAGATGATCCTCTGGGTGTGTTACCACTCCTTGACATCACCGAAGTCGCTGACATCACTACACGTGAATTATCTGAAAGACCATTCACCAGACTACACTAGGGCTTCCCTACCTTGATATCCACAGCTGCCATGTCCACCTTGCTCCATGAATGACATTCCACATTGATATATGGTAGGGCACAGGAAATGTATTTATTTATTAACGAGATTTACCAGGAAAGCATACTGAGCTAAGAGCTCGATTCCAGATGTGACCTGGGGGCCGAGACCCATAGATTACAATACATGGATATAAACAATAAAAACATTTTCTGGGAAGTCAAGGCTTTCCTTCATACATTTGTTTAGAGAAAGGAAATTTAGTGGGCACAATAATGTTTCCACAGGAGTCAAGGGGTGTTTAGTTGGCATGGCCGTGTTTCTACAGATTCAGTCCATTCATGCTACTCAGTTCTCTGTACACACCCCTACATACACGAGGGCCACTCCCCTCACCTCAGCGAATCAGGTCCTTGGCAGCCTGTAGAGCAGTGCACATTTTCCATGCCATTTTTGCAGATCTCATCCACCTTTGCAGACTTTGCCCTTAGCACTAATAACAAACATCGCACAGTTCTAAGCATAAGAGTGCCAGTCTGAATCTGAGAATTTATTGCAAGGTCAGTATAGAATAACAACAGAAAAGAACAGAATGTGAACCAGTACTACAAAAGACTCTTCAGAAAATACAGGCTTGCAGAGTAAATGCATTTTTTCTTCCAAGAATAGTACACATAAAAATCAATTTGCTCAGCATAACAGCTTCATCTGAAGGCAAAAACTAATGTGCACTTACCAAGGTACATTCAGGAGAAAGAGATAGAACTTGTCTGCATTTCCCAACTTTCCGATATCTCCTTGGTAGGCCTTCAAGTTTTCTATCTATGGAATGATAGCACTATAAATCACAGGTTGACATGCACAGGTGCCAGTAGTAATTTCTTTTTAAATGGCAGTCTAACAGTCTTACTTCAAGAAATAAATTTGATAAAGCCACAGAAGCCACTCTATTTATTGATGACACCACAAGGTTTAAATATCTAAAGGTTGCATGTTTTAGACCAGGATTGTTGAAAACTTTTTTGACCTGAGCATTGTGTGGTCAAGCATCATGAGGTAAGGTAATAAGTTAAGGGGGATGCTCCACAGGAGGCAGTCACATATAGTAGCTTCCTTCAAAATTACAGACACAGGGGACCAGATAATTCAAGGAAGTTAAATGTTAATGTAACAGGGGAAAAGGCACAACTCAGTTAACATTTTGAGTCATCCCCCCCAAGAATTCTGATTGCTAATTTTCTTCTTTTTTCTCTTGTTCCCTGCAATCAAAATGTTGAATGCCACAGCTCATGTCATGTTCATGTTCTTGCACTATATTACATGTAAGATTAAAGTTAACACATTTAAATGTCAGAGTATTAATGCTACATACCGTAAGATGCAGTATATGATCCATATACTGCATCTAAATTGCTCAGCTTTTAGTACTGTTCAAGTTTAATCGGTAGTTGTAGCCTGGGATTTTACTACAGTTTAATATCTTACTGTTTAATTTGTTCCTCTGCCTGGACTATCAGGGATATTAAACCCACAGATAAAAGTGTGTACTAAGATGTTTATTTTATTTATACTGCATCCCTGCTCCTGGTTGCAATGGCCCTGTTTAGAACTGTTAAATGTTGGGCTGGTATTCATTTTTTGCTAACATGTTGAATTCAAAATTGTTAAGTATGGCCAACCCCCATGTGTTACACCAGGGGTTAGGAGCATTTATGACTCTTCTGTAATAATGATGTTTGTTCCAAAATTGATGTTATTAATTTCTGCATGCCTGCCTGAATGTAAATTTTATGTACTGCAAACATTTATAATGCAATAAAATATAAGTGTATAGGATTTGGGGTCATTCCTAAAAATAGTGTCATACCCCAGTGAGTTTACTCAGTTATCAAATTCTAAAGGATGCTAAATAGGAGACATGCAACAAGGCAATATTAAATAGTTTTTATTCATACGAGTTGTAGTGACCTCTGATGACATCACAAGGGGCACAGTGAAGCACAGCCATGAGTGAAATGTCTACAAGATCACCATAACATATATGAATGGGCCATTTATCCAAACAATGCCCTTGCTCCATGCAATGCTTGCTTTTTAGGAATCGACTAATTGGTTTAAAGGGAATATGTATAGTTCCTTATGAAATTATTGTCAAGGTTACTATGAGGATCCAGTATGTAAATTGCTAGGTTATATTTATAAAATGTTTTCAGCAAGACAGAAAAATACATTTCAAATTGTGATGTGGAGGCATCCATCTTGTGGACAGGAAGGGTGCTGTGATGATGCCACTGCCTCACCAGCTCTACCAGTATGCATTTATGCAGGTTAAAACAACCTGCTCCTACAGACAGGGATCCTGTTTTATCATGAAGAAAAGCAATGGATTATTTTATTGCATTATGCAAAACATAAAATCTTGGGTGTTCCTCAGAATATAATAGAATCCCTGACAACACAGTCAAACTGTTCTCACCCGCTGCACTGCACACTGGTAACATTGGTGAGGCAGTGACATCATCACACCACCCTTCCTGTCCACAAAATGGATACCTCCACATCCCTATTTAAAAAGCATTTTTTCTGTCTTACTGAAAACATTTTATAAATATAACCCAGCAATTTACATACTGGATCCTCATAGTAACCTTTACAATAATTTCATAAGGAAACGTACGGATTCCCTTTAAGTATCTGTACTACTGTTAAACAAAATCCATGGAACTATTTTGGTAATTTGACAGTGCTGCATGACTGTTTATACCAGTTATTGAATAGTAGGAATGAAGAGCTTTCTGAGTGTTCATGTAATGTTCCGATCTGATGTCTGCTTAATGGAAGGGAGGGTAGCAGCGTGTAGAGTGTGTGGGCAAATTTACATGGAGACAAGAAACAGTTTTTCCTCATTTAAAATGTGGAATCTGTCCAGATAAATTAGCTAGCCTGCATTTTTTCTCTCACACACATTGCATAAAATACTATACTGTCTGTTGTATATGTATTTATTGTATTTCCAGTACACACACACACACACACACACACACACACACTTATACCAAACCAGTGAGAATTTTGATGCATACATGGCATTGTTTTGTTGATAACTGTGACATCTACTATCAAGATAAAAATAGTTATCCTGACAGTATCACAAACAAAATAATATAGGTTAGATTATACAGTGGTGCTACTGCACCATTATAGTTTGGGTTATGTAGGCACTTTAATGTTAAATGACTATTTACAATTGCTTATGTCTTGGCCATATTAGTGGATCTTTATAAAACCTTCAAAATGCATGATCTATGCCCAGTATCTCCTGACAAGGCAAGTTTGGTTAGATTTGGTAAAGCATTGTTTTATTTCGTTTTTGCTGACTGGGAAAAGAGGACTAGGCAATTCTATTCATTTTTAGCATCGGGAGGGGGAAGATGCATATGGAAACCAACTGAAATTGAACCAGATTAAGCTGTTGGTGGTAATTTTACTGAATGGGGAATGAGAAGCCCTTTAAGGGGAGATTGAGGGATCTCAACATGTATACTATGGAAGAGAGGAGAGAGGTGACATAAGAGCCCTACAAATACAACACAGGGGGTGAACAGGATGCGGGGGTGGGGAGACCTCTTTCAAATGAGAAAGAGCACCTGGACCAGGGGACATGTGAAGAAGCTGGGTGGGGGGGTGAGAGGGAAACAAGGAAATATTTCTTCACTGAAAGAGATAGGCACATGGGACAGATAGCTAGTTGAAGTGATGAAGGCGAAAACAGTGGGAGGGAGGGCTTCAAGCATGCGTGGGACAGAAATAGGGGTATATCAGAAAATAGGCAGGGAGGAAGGAGGGTCACTGGACACTAGTTAAGTTCTGCAGAGTCAGATTAGGCAGGGAACATCTGCACAGACTGGGTGGATCATGGGGTCCTTTTCGGACAAGAAATTCTTGGTTTCTATGGGGGACATTTGACCAGGACACTGGGGAAACCCCCTACTGTTTTTGAGAAATGCCATGGGTTTTGTTAGAGATGATCAAAAAACATGAAACGTATCCATTTTTACTCTAACAGTAATTTACATGTCTCACTAACGGCCTATTTCGCAGATGCAATTGGCACTTTCACCTATATCCAGCTGCAAAAGTGCACCACTGAAAGTGAAAGTGAAAAATCAGCGATGGGAAAATGAGAGGGATTTAAAAGGCAACACTTCAGCAGCCATGAGGGATGGTTTTAATGAGAGTATTTGCTAAATTTAGGAAATGTAAAGTTTAAATAAAAAAAATTAATTTGCTAAACTTTTTCATATGAACTTAAATTTTATCTGTGAAATATGCATCTGCAACACCTTTGCAGGTGGACTTGGGGAAGTGCACCTGCGAATGTGGCAGTTAAAGTTACTGACTCCAATGTGGGGGGATAAAAAAAAATCTGACTGTTCTGTGGTCAAGAGGAAAGGTAAGAATTAGGTCATTATAGATTTGTGAAAGTTTTGCAGTTGTATTTAAGAAGCAAGAGTTTTATGAAATATGCATCTGTACTTTTGCAAGCAGCCCCCAATCTGCAAAAGCACACATGGAAAATGAAGTAGCTAAAGGCCTGGGGTCATGTGGGATGGGTTTGCTGCTTTGGAAAGGGTCACCAGACCCTTTGCCAAAGCATGCTTTAGACCTGGTGAACTCTTTTTTTGAAAGTAAAGAAATTCATAAAAAAAATTGTTAAAGCATCAGCTAGGTTTGAAGCTTACAACCACAAAAGTAAGGAAATGCAGTGCTAGGGTACACATCTCAAGTCATGGTTATTCTGTGTACTGGCATTCCTCAGTGTTTGAACGATCATCCAACTCAGCACAAGCATTGCCCTAGTCTCCAATCATTTCTGTGCTAGTATTTTGCATGGACAGACAGTGCCAAAGAAATGGCAATGACAATGCTATGTTGCAGAACCATTCAGACTCTGAGGAACACCATGACAAAATTCGCCAAAGTTTATAAATATTTCACAATAGTGTACTTAGCCATTGGGAGAGCAGCTGAAACAATACTTGATAAAAGCTTGTGGTACTCTAATCAGAGTCATAAAGTCATAATACTGTAAACAGTTACAGCTCCAAAAGAGAGCTAATGTGAAAGCTTCACATTTGGAAATGTGTGGTATAAACCTGACACATAACAGTCCAACTCAGAATATGCCATTTATATATCTCACTTAAGAATACGATCATGCCCCCTCATCCATGAAGACAGATGGCATAGTCTGAGTGCAGCCATTGCACATCTCCTGGTTCTACAACTGGAGCTGGAATAAACACTGGTAAACAATTCTTGCTTTTAGGTTTGATGGCATCCATGCATGAGAAATCACAGGCTATTTTTATAGTTATCAGATGGGGCTCTGTGCAATTCTGCTTCCTCATTGATCAAGACCTGGTCACATGGTGGTATGCTATCCTATATGTAACACTCTCCCATAAGGCATGTTAACTGAGAAATAATAAAGACCTCAAATGACAACATCCAATCACATCACAAACCTTCATGTAACAAGATGACCCATCCTTAAATAACAATCAAGGGCAGGGGGGAACTGAACCTGCAAACAACAAACCAATTCCATCAACAACACACACACACACACACAAAAATAATCTTACCTCATGATCCAAATTAGATAAAACCTTTTTTAACAGAATCAGAACAATGTAAAATGGATAAGATCAATTTGCAACCTGGGCCATACATGGAAACAAGCTTTGGCTCAATGTCCCTTTTCATAGCCAACTATCTGTGTGGTTTGGAGGTCTTGCTCCAAATGACTTCAATAGACATAAGTTAAAGAAATGTTGACTGGGTAAACAAAACCCAAAAAAAAAAAATAAGGCACTTCCCTTTTACTGCTTTGACCTGGGTATAGACAAATTTCAAATAAATGAACAAACCTAGGAAAAACCAAAATCACTCACCATGTAATATTACAAAACCAAATACCAAAAGAAGTACAACTGAAAGAACAAGAGATTAAACACAGCAACCGTACTAAAATGTGCACAGCGCTGAACTTAAAAGAGAGAAACAAATTAACTACAACTATGGGCCTTATGCCCCCTGGAGTCCAATCAATACTGACCCCGCAGCGTGTCCGCCACCTAACTAGAAGAACGGACAGTCTAACCTTTACAATACCTCACTGTCGGACCTCTCAAGCTCAGCGTTCTTAACTGGTTCAACTTGGCTCAACTTGCTACCTACAGAAATCTCCAACATTGCCACAATTGGTGCTTTAAGTGTAAATTGCGTCAACACGTCATGGCTAGTGCCTTCTATGATTGCTTCTTATAATCCCCTCCAGGCATACCACCCTCAAGCATCCCTCCTCACTGCCTCAGCTCCTCCTCCTCTCCTACCCCCCATTACTGGGTATAGGATGAATGTGTCTCCTTTTCCTTTTCATCCCCCCCTTCCTCCTCCCTTGCTGTTTCTCATCTACCACATACCCAAAGCAATGCCCTCCCCATTTCTCCCCTCCTCCCTCTCTCTCTCTCCCATACCACCCCCTCACCACCACTCTTCTTTCTCTTTCCCCACTAACCCACTCCTAACAAAGCACTACTGAGCCGCCTATGACTTGTGCTGTATAATTAACTCACAACACAATTCCTTGACAATGCCTTTGGCTGCTATTATTGTAACCTTGTCTTTTTTTTTTCGTAAGTTCTACTGTAATGATCATGTTATGTTTTGTACCTTATTGTCTTGACGTGGAATCTTTGTAAAAGAGCCCTCAGCTCAAAGGTGTCATCCGAAATACAAATAAATAAAAAAAAAAATAAACAAAATCTCCCCGTAAAAAAACAAAACAAAACAAAAAAAACCGCATGCTCACACATGCAGTATACGTCTCACAACCTATAATGGTACTGCCAGGGGTCTTGGTTCAGTTCCCAGTGGGTCACACTGTTTCGTTTCTCATTTCCATCCATCATTTAATTTAAGACACTAAAATTGATCAAGACAGGGATACATACAACGAGAAGTTGAGAGAAGCAGGAAGGACAATCAAACTCACAAAGGCATCAACAGAGGAAAGGATAGCTAAAGGGGTAAACAAGAGGGACAAAACCTTCTTTAGATATATCAGTGAACGAAGAAGGAAGGGAAGGGATATAGTCAGAATAGCAAAGGAAATGGGGACACACGGAGGATGACAGGGAAAAAGTGGAGTTACTGAATGGCTACTTTTGCTCAGTTTTTACTAAGAAAAGAGATGGTAGTGGACCCAAGATAAAAGGGGGGTGGGTTGGAACAGCACCTCTGGTAAGAAGGTAGACTCATGACCATTCACAAGGGAGAGAGTCCTAGAACAACTAGGGAAAGTCAAGGTAAACAATGCAATGGGGCCTGACGAAATACAGCCCAGAATACTCAAGAAACTGAAGGAAGAGCTGGCAGAACTCTTCAACCTATCTTGGGAATAGGGAGTTGTCCCCGAGGATGGGAGAAGAGTCACTGTGGTCCCTTTTCATAAGAGTGGGAGTAGGGAAGTCATGGGTAGCTATAGACCGGTAAGCCTCACACTGATTGTGGGCAAGATTATGGAAGCACTCCTCAAAGAAAGAATCCTCTCTTATCTGGAGGACAGCACAACATAAGATCCTAGACAACATGGGTTTATGACGGGGAGATCGTGCCTAACAAATTTAACAGACTTCTTCAACTCGGTGTCCAAGATAGTGGACCAGGGAGGAGCAGTGGACATAATCTATCTAGATTTCAGCAAAGCATTTGACTCCATTCCACACAGAAGGCTGCTAAACAAGCTAGCCAACACAAGAGTGGGTCTGAAAGTAGTAAACTGGGTGCAAAACTAGCTGAGTGGGAGAACCCAGATGGTACTAGTAAAGAGGAAAGGGAGGCGACCAGTGGGGTGCCTCAGTGGTCAGTATTAGGTCTTATCCTACTTAATATCTTCATTAGTGACATAGCTGAAGGTTTAAAGGGTAAAGTGTGTCTGTTCGCAGATGACGCAAAGATCAGTAACAGGGTAGACACTCCCGAGGTGGGGGTATGTGTGCAAAGGATGACGTCTGACAAAAAGAAACTGGAACAAATGTCCGGGACTGGACAACTGAATTTCAGTGCAAAAAAAAAAATGCGAGGTCATGCACTTGGGGAAGGGGAAACCCGGATCAGGAATACTTCATGGGAGGAGTAAGACTGGAGGCCACGAAGCAGGAGAGAGACCTGGGGGTGATTATTACAGACGACCAAAAACAAGCAAACGGTGTGAAAAGGCAGCACTTAGGGCAAATACTGTGCTCCTGCTCTACGGAGCTCTGGTGAGGCTGCACCTGGAGTACTGTGTACAGTTCTGGTGATCACATCTCAAAAAGAACATAGATTACAGTGGGTTCAGCACAGGGCAACTAAAATGATAGAAGGGCTGCACGAGACACCATATGAAGACAGACTGAAGGAACTCAACATGTATTCTCCCGAACAGAGGAGGGATGGGGGGCATGACAGAGACCTTCAAATACCTAAAAGGTGTCAACAAAACTCAGGTACAAGACCTGCACAAACATCATAGGGCATGATATGAAGATTGAGGGAGGGGAAGATACAGGGTAATGCAAAGTGGTGCCTCTTCATGAAAAGAGTGGTGGACCCATGGAACAGTTTCCCCCAGGATGTGGTAGGGGGCAGGATGGTCGGAAGTTTCAAACACGCATGGGATACATACAAAGGGATCATATCACTCAGCAGTAAATAAGGGAAGGGTGTAGTTACTCTAAAATGGGCAGAAAAGATGGATCATAAGGTCCCCCTTCTGCTGTCAATTTTCTATGTTTCTGTAGAAAAAAAATACCCAAAAGGCAGGAAAAGCAGCTAAATAAAATGCATGAACGCAGCACACAAAAAGTCCTTTCTGAATGGTGAAATGCTGGGTAAGATGAAGTCTTCAACCAGGCAATGACCCCCTAAATAACCTCCCTGAAAGAAGTCTTATATTGAAAGTAAGTACCAATCAAAACTTACTGCAGTGCTTCATTGAGACGAACATGTTTGTATATCATTAAAAAACACAAGTTAGGTGCAATTACACATTCAGGAATGTTGGCATACCTCTTAACATGCATCACATGGTAATTTATAGCCCAAACTACATAGCATGGTACTAATACAGACCGTCATGTCTTATTCCTTCCACACAGTATGTACCTCATCAATGGCGTACATACATAATAACATGATCTTCAAAGAGCAAGTGTTCTCTATTGAGCACCACACTCGGGTCTTGGTGTCAGAGGAATTAGGACGTTGTAGGAATCAAAACATTTGGGGATGGCAAAATGAGTACACAGCACTGATGTATGGCGCCATAAGTGCACCCGCAACCCATAAAGCAATGCTGGCTCCATTGCCTCAAATCCCCTATCCCCCACGATTCCAAAGAATAGCACTAATGGACCTCTCTTAGTGCTGATATCTGCCTCACAGGAGACCAAGACTTCATTGCTCTGAACAGTTTCCCAATCTAATTCACAGTATTTTGTGTCATTTATTTTCTACATTAGCTGTAATTAATATGAAGTAATTATTTGGTAGTTTTTATTTTATTTCATACCAGATGACTTCTTAGTCCAGTCACTGTGACTTTTTTAAGGCCATCATTGCCATTAAATTCAACTCTACTACCATAGCATTCCAGCACTGGCATCCTAATTTAGGCCCCAAAACTAAATCTGTGAGTGTGTTATGTTTTATCTATATCCCAAAATGGTTCCAGTAATGTCTGCGTGATGCTAAAGGTCAGATAGCAGGACTAGGTGGAGCCTCTTAAGGCCTTTCTAGTGACAAAGATCCTTTAATGTCTCTCATCTATGTCCATGCCACAACATGACATCAGTAGAGACTATGGTTCCAAGATCTGTGCCAAGGCAGCATGGTTTGGAGACCGGTACTGAACACTCCTCTTATAGACCCAAAACTCTGTCAGAGTGTTTTGCTCTCTTCAGCGTCTGTCATTCATGTCCATGCCAGGATGTAATGTGACTGTGGGTGATTGTACCATATTCGATCCAGAGCTCAGTAACAAAATTTAGTGTACATTTTTTCAGACTTCGGTGTCATGGGAAAACCCTCTTATATTATTGTATAATATTTCTATTATAAATAAATGGTCCAGTGTATGTAATTCTCACACAAGTTAGCAGTTTGACTTTTAACCTTCAAGGTGTCAATAAGGATGTCATTAAACTGACCAGGGAAAAACATAATTAATGCCTTCCTTCCAGAGGGATAGTTTATGGCCCTCATAACCTGTGCTACCTTTGAAGTGTTCCACATATATGAATTTTATGACATAGCAGGAAGAAGTCTTGACTGACTCTTATTGGTTTTCTCACAGATTAGTGGCAGATTGTGGAGTTGTAAACCTCAAAGAAAATGTTGATCAAAGACCGTCATATTTGGGAAATGGCTTTTTGCTGATGTTCACATTATTTAAAATACATCCTTGTAGATAATTTTAAGTATCAACACTAAGGGAGGGTCTAACTGACCTCACAAAAGGGGAAGGGAGATTCCTTCTGAAATGATCCAGCATCTGGTGAATATGTGACATATTATTCGTGGACTCAAACAAAGAAAGATTTCTCTGAACTTTTGAAAGCACTAAAAGGGTAACATCTAGAACAAGAAAGACTAAGTATTTGTGGTAGAAGTTTATATTCTGTAACTTCCCATTTTTTTTTATATGACTAAGATTTGTGATATAATTGTTCTGTGTTTGATTTTACTTGTTTTTAAACTTTTTTACAGTAAACAACATTTTCTTTAAAATACTATCTGCGTGTCTTCTCAGATTTCCTTTGCATGTGATGCTGAACCTGGGTTAAAGTCTGGCAGCTGTTAAAAGCTTGATTGTGTTACTGAGCTTGCTTAAAAGGTAAGAAACACCTAGGTCTCTTATAGAGTTCTAAGGGTACATTCTGGAAAACCTGGCTGGGTGCCCCTGGTCGAAAGATTGTACCGCATCCACTTGAAGAGGATACGTATCAGAGTCTGTTAATTGGATATGCTAGCATAAAGTTCACAGTTTGAATCCCTCCAGAACTCGAGGCGATTAGGTGATTCGGACCCAAAGCAGACAGGAGGGTTACCCGGTCTGTTACCAGTTCACACTATTGCACTTCGAGGTTGGCACTGTGGGAGTAGAGGGCCTTACCTGCGGAGTGCATTGGTGAGATTTGGTGGCAGTGGTGGGATTTAAAGTATTGGTAACACAAGCTTTAACAGTTCAGTGTGTCAGCTTAATAATGTACAGCTCACGTACAAAATAAGGCAATGATTTATTCTGAAGGAGGAAACAGAACTATATCATTTTGCTTACAAAGTTTCTACCCATTTTATTTTATTTCTGAGTGCAAGTTAGAGTAGCTGTAGTTAGGGAAGAAGCTGGCTTCCAACTACAGTGGGTACACCACACACTACTTGAGGCAGTTGTTCCAGGACAGAGGAGTCCAGTATCAGGGGAAAGCCAACAAGCAGAACCTCATGGAGGCTCTGATGGCAGCAGATGTCCAGACCCCCAAGTCACAGTCTGTGACTGAAAAGAGCCAAACCCTGGGTGTGGAGGGGCCAGTGCAGTGTCCAGATTTGGTGAGGACAGCAGGGCCAGTGCAAGCCAAGGGCCAGAGCAGCAGGGGAAGGTCACCAGCATTCTAGAGCCAGAAGCAATCAGGCTACAGATGGAGTTGCGGAGGATGGAGCTGGAGTTTGAACAGAAAAGGTTCAAAGCCCAGCAAATAAGGGTGCTTGAACAGAGGAAGCTGGAAATGGAAAGAGAGGAGACGACGGAGCAGCTTCAGCGAGCTGCAGAGGAGAAGAGTCAGTGAGAACAGCGAGAGTCTGACCGTGAAGAGCATGAGTGCCAAAGGCAACATGAACTGAAGAAGTTACAACCCCAAACCCCAGCACTAGTAGAGGTAAGTGGCCTGGGTTTAACTGGAACCACAGGACTGGATTACAAACTAAATCTTAAATTGACAGCGACTTTAAAGAGGGGGAAGATAGGATGCCTTTTGAAATTCCTTTGAAAAAGTTTGCATTCAGGCAAATATTCCCCAGAGCTTCCAGCTATCCCAGCTACTTACTGGGAAAGTTTGGGATGCATTGGGTCAAATGGACAATAAGGACAGTAATGATTACAGTAAACTGAAAACTGCACTGTTAAAAAAATATGAGCTAACAGCAGAGGCATACCAAGCTCAATTTTGTAAGCTCAGGAGAAGCCCTGACATGAGCTACGAGGAGCAAGCCACAAAACAATGTCAGTTTTTAAAACATTGGTGGGAAGGAACTGAAGCAAACTCTGTAGATAAAATTGAAAATGCTGTACTGTTAGAGCAGTTTTTTGGGGCATGCCCAGCAGAGCGGAAAACCTGGCTGGAGGACCGAGATACAAAAACAGTGCAAGGGGCTGCAGAACTCTTGGACTGCTATGCCAGGAGCGGACCTGCTCTGAGTGTGAATGGGGCTGGCGTGGCAGCGCACAAAGGGAAAGTGCACCTTCAGGGCAGCTAAAGCCCCCACTGCCTCCACTGAAACCAGGTAGCCCCAGGTTTCAATGAAAATATTTACGTAAGAAAAGAAATTAATGTTGAGTTTGCAAAGAAACTGGTCATATTGCCAGACAATGTCCCAAAAGGACAAATAGTGCACAAAGTGGTGCTTGAAAAGAAGTGGGTTGTCCCTGAAAGCATGCCAATAAACATGAGGGAACACATGCACCCAGTCACTGTAATGGTGTACAGACACAAGGGTTAAAGGACACGGGGGCATCCATGACTTTGGTATAATGGGATCTGGTAGAGCCTGGCCAGCTTATACCCAATCAATCTGTGATGGTACAGGGGTTCACTGGAGAGGAGAAAACACTGCCACCCGCTAGTGTTCTCCTAGACTGGGGTGAGACAGGGGGAAACTGTGCAACAGGTTGCTGTAGCTGAAACTTTAGCTTTTGATGTAATCATTGGCAACAATCTCAAACAGGGGATGGTGTGTGCAGTTACCCACAGCCGAGTGGCAAAGGAAAACTGTGGTCCCATGGACCCCACAAAAGCCAGTGTGGAAACCACTGAGAGGCTGGTTCCCTAGCCTGTGTCTCCTGATTTGGAGAATAATGAAAGGGGGAGTAGAAATTCATCAGGTAGCAAGTAACCAAGCAGCTATGGAGGGTTACTCCAGAGAAGGAGGGGTGACCTATTGTCAGTGGGTTAGGGATGGCAGTGATCCTGAACGCCCTGATGCAAGAGCTAGGGACCCTAGTTTAGACACTGAAGGGGACCTGTCCCATGCCTTGGGAATGTGCAAGGAGTTTGCAGCTGCTCAGACAAGTGACCCTAGTCTAGAGAAGCTGAGAGCTTGGGCAGACTCTGATGGAGCACAGGGAGGTGACAAGAAAATGTTTTGCGGACAATGGGCAGATGTATACGCCGGCTGCTAAGACAGAGGGAGGGGTGATAGGCAGGCAGCTTGTCATTCCCTAGGGGTACCATGAGCAATTGTTTAAGATTGCACATGATATTCCCTTGTCTGGTCATCTGGGAATCGTGCACACTACGCAGCGGTTGGCCCAGAATTTCTATTGGCCCAACTTCAACCAGCAGGTGAAGGAGTATTGCAGGTCTTATCACCAGTGTCAAGAAATAGGGAAGGCAGGTAAGAAAACCCAAGCCACCCTAATTCCATTGTCCATAGTGGAAGAGCCATTACAGAGGGTGGGAATGGATATTGTCGGGCTCTTAAATACCCCCAGCTCCTCCAGGAAGAGGTTCATCCTGACTGTGGAGGATTATGCCACCCGGTATCCAGAGGCAGTCACCCTATCCTCATTGAGGACAGAAAGTGGCAGATGCCTTACTTGGGATTTTCTCCCATGTTGGGTTTCCGCAGGAGGTTATCACTGATTGAGGGGGTTCCTTCATGTCGGACCTGACGAAATGTTTGTGATAGAAATGTGGGGTTGTGCACAGATGCACAACACCTCATCACCTGCAAGCCAATGGGCTTGTGGAAAGATTTAATGGTACCCTTAAATCAATGCTCCAAGCATTTGCTGAACAGCATGGGAGGGACTGGGAGAAATACCTTCCCCACCTGTTTGCATACATGGAGGTGCCCCAAGAGTCGACAGGGTTTTCCCCTTTACAGCTCTTATATGGACGCCAGGTACGTGGGCCCCTAGACTTGATCCAGGAGAACTGGGAAAGCAAGACCACCACCTAGGGAACTCCCATAGTGGATTATGTCCTTAGGTTTAGGGAAAGGCTGAGGGAGCTAATGGGGACAGCCCAGAGCAACCTGGCAGCTGCCCCACAAAAACAACAAGCGTGGTACGACTGCAGAGCCATAGCTCGCCCGTACACGGTGGGTCAGGAAGTCATGGTCCTCATCCCAGTCCAGAAAGACAAGCTGCATGCCGAGTGGGCAGGACCGTACAAAATAGTCAGAAAGGTAAATGACATGAACTATATTATACAGTTACCTGACAGAAGACATACACAGAGAATGTACCATGTCAACATGATGAAGCCATATGCTAATAGGGCCGACATGGTGTTTGCAGTGTGTAGTCCTGGGGAGGGGACGGACGAAGAAGACCCCTTTCTGGACTTGCTGGAAGAAACCAAGCGAGAGACCTCTGTGGAAGCAATTAAATTGTCACCCCAGTTGACCCTGGGCCAGATTCAGGAAGTTAGGGAGATTTTTTTTTAGCAGACTTTGTCCCACTGTTTAGCACCAAGCCTGAACTAACCCCTATAGTGACACACGATGTGGAGACGGGGACGCAGGTGCCCATATGGCGAAAAGCATATCGGGTGTCTGAGGCTGTCCAAAAGGACATTAGGAGGGAGGTGGAGGAAATGCTGGATTTATGGGTAATCCAGAAATCCCACAGCTCCTGGGCATCACCTGTGGTCTTTGTTACAAAGCCAGATGGCTCTACTCGTTTTTATGTGGACTAAATGCAGTCACGAAGTTAGACACCCACTCACCCAATGCCATAGACGGATGAACTCCTGGACGAGTTGGGAGGGGTGACTTACCTTACAACTATTGACCTGACAAAAGGGTACTGGCAGGTAGATTTAACTTCCAGAGCTAGGGAGAGGTCAGCCTTCATCACTCTGATGGGCTCATTTGAATTTAAAGTAATGCCTATTGGAATGAAGAACGCCCTGGCCACTTTCCAAATGTTGGTGAACCAGGTGCTAAATGGCGCCGAGGAGTACGCCATGGCATACGTGGATGACACTGCCATCTTTAGTGTCCGCTGGGAGGAACACCTGTCCCACCTTAGGGAAGTGCTGAGCAGGATACAGACAGCCAGGCTCACTGTGAAAGCTGAGAAGTGCTAGGTGGCCACGGCTGAAGTAGCATACCTCAGGCATGTTGTAGGCCAGGTACAGCTCTGTCCTAACTAAGTAAAAACAGAGGCAATCAAGGCATGGCCCAGACCAGAAACACAGAAGCAGGTCAGGATTTGTCTGGGGACAGCAGGGTACTATAGGAAATTTGTACCCAATTACAGTGCCCTGGCCGCTCCCCTATCTGATCTGGTAAAGAAAAGAATGCCCAAGAAAGTTACCCGAGAACCAGTCTGTGAAAATGCCTTTACCAGACTGAAGGCGGCACTGTGCAGTGCTCCTCTATTGACAAGTCCAGACTACAGCAGACCCTTTATAGTCCAGACTGATGCCTCAGATGTTGGTATTGGGGCAGTGCTGAATCAGACATTCCAACCAAAGGAAAGATCATCCCATAGTGTACCTGAGTAAAAAGTTACTTCTCAGGAAGCAGGCTTACTCTACTTTGGAAAAAAAAGCATCTTGCCATGGTGTGGACCCTAAAGAAGTTAGAGACATATTTATATGGACAGCATTTTGAGGTACAAACTGACCATACACCCCTCGTTTGGCTGACACAAATGGGTAAGACGAATGGTAGACTACTAAGATGGAGTCTGGCCTTGCAAGGGTATAACATGATGGTCTCCCACAGGATTGGGGCCACCAATGAAAATGCAGATGGTTTGTGCCGTTGTTTTGAGGTATAAACTGAATTTGTGGAACTCATCCGATGTAGGAATACATCCCCAAAAAATTAGCCGAAGGAGGGAGAAGTGTCACAGGAAAAACCCTCTAATATTACTGTATAATATTTGTATTATAAATAAATGGTTTGTGTATGTAATTGTCTCGCACAAGTTAGCAATTTGGCCTTTAACGTTCAAGATGTCAGTGAGGATGTCATTAAACAGACCAGGGAAAAACATAATTAATGCCTTCCTTCCAGAGGGATAGTTTATGGCCCTCATAACCTGTGCTGCCTTTGAAGTGTTCCACATATATGAATTTTATGACCTAGCAGGAAGAAGTCTTGACTGACTTACTGGTTCTCTCACACCTTAGTGACAGACCACCATGTCGGGGAGAACCAATGGACAAGGATATGATAGAAGGCATCCTTAGGATAGAAACATTGACTTTAATGGCAGATAAGGACCACTTGGCCCATCCAGTCTGCTCATTTCCCTACCTACTGGATAAGCTGCAGATTCTAGTTAACCAACAGCCTACTTCCTGCAACCCCCCCACTATAATTGCCTTATGCCTGTCCCATGCATGTTTGAATTCCCCCACTGTTTTAGACCCAACGACCTCCTCAGGAAGGCGGTTCCATGTATCCACCACTCTTTCCATGAAAAAATTTCCTCACATTACCCTGAGCCGCCCCATCTTTAAATTGTGCCCCTTGTTCTTATACATCTCTTTCTAAAAGATGCTACCCTCCTGACTTTGCTGACTCCTGAGGTACTTGAAAGTTTCTATCATGTCCCCGTCCTCCTTTCATCAAGAGTATACATATTAAGCTCTCTCAGTCTCTCTCTTCATATGGTTTCTGATGCAGACCTTGTACCATTTTAGTTGCCCTCCTCTGGACTGCTTCCATCCGGTCTATGTCCTTGCATAGATGAGGTCTCCAAAACTGCACACAGTACTCCAGATAGGGTCTCACCAACTGTCTGTATAGAGGGATAACCACTTCCCTTTTTCTACTTGTGATGCCCCTTTCTATGCATCCCAGTATCCCCCTGGCTCTCCTTACCGACTTTTCACATTGCTTACCCACCTCTAGGTCATCTGATATGACTACCACCAGGTCCCTTTCATTTTTGTAGTTGTTAGTACCTCCCCTACTATTGTGTACTCTTCTCCTGGTTTTTTCCCCCCAGGTGCATTACTTTGCACTTCTTTGCATTGAATCTAAGTTGCCATATGTCTGACCATTCCTCCAACCTTGCCAAGCCCCTTCTCATCTTTTCTACCCCCTCTTGTGTGTCAACTCTGTTAAAGATCTGTGTGTCATCTGCAAAGAGACATATCTTTCCCTCCAGACCCTCTGCAATGTCACCTATGAAGATGTTAAAGAGGACTGGACCCAGTATTGAGCCCTGAGGTACTCCACTAGTAACCCCCCTTTCTTCAGAATGTGTTCCATTCACTATTACCTTCTGTGTCCTGTTGTGCAGCCAGTTTGCTACCCAGGCTACAAACCCTGGGACCCACTCCCAGGCTGGCTAACTTGATTATTAATCTTTTAGTGGACTGTGTCAAATGTCCGCTAAAGTCTAGGTAGGCCATATCCACAGCCCCTCCCTGGTCTATTACTTTGATCACCCAGTCAAATAAATCTATTAGATTCATCTGACATGACCTTCCTGCTGTAAATCCATGCTGCTTTGGGTCCTGTGCCCCACTGGCCTCTAGGTACTCAACACTTCTTTCTTTCAGAAGTGATTCCATCATTTTCCCTACCACTGAGGTCAAACTTACAGGTCTATAGTTTCCTGCTTCTGCCTTGCTCCCATTTTTGTGAAGGGGAATCACATCTGCCCTCCTCCAGTCCTCTGGTACCACCCCATCCTGCCATGATTTGTTAAAAAGGATGGCAGAGAAAGGGGAGATACTGTTGATGGGGGACCTGAATATGGCAGATGTTAACTGGAGCACCTTTGCTGAAACCACATCCAAGAGCAGGGCCATTCTCGATGCCCTACAGGTAGCATACCTCAGACAGCTAGTTTTGGAACCCATTTGTGAGGCAGCAATCTTAGACCTCATACTCTCAAATGGGGACAGCGTGAGGATCTTGGATCTAGAAGTGGGTAGCCATCTGGGAACAAGTGACCACCAAACAGTGTGGTTCACGATAAACTCAGCTACAGAGTCAAGCCATACAAAAGTGAGAGTACTGGATTTCAGGAGGGCAGACTTTGGCAAGATGGGAGAGTGCCTTAGAAAAGCACTAGCAAACAGGCTAGAAGGAGAGGTGGAGCAACAATGGGGAAACATCAAAACTGCCATCACAGAGGCAACAAAAGCCTTTGTGTGAAGCAAATAAACAAATCAAAATGAAAGAAAACGCCACTATGATTCTCAAAAGAGGTGGCGGGGAAGGTTAGGGAGAAAAGATCGCATTTAGGAAGTATTAGGAAACACAGAATGAGCAGGACATAGAATTGTACCAGTTAAGGCAGAAGGAAGCAGGGAAGGAAGTCAGAATAGCAAAGGCCCAAACTGAGGAAAAGATAGCTAACTCAGTTAAGAAGGGGGATAAAACCTTTTATACGTACATCAGGGGGTGTAGAAAGACAATGGTCGGGATAGTGAGGCTGAATAGAAAGGATGTGGGTGGGCAGAGAGGGACCGTGAAAAAGCAGAGATACTGAACGAATACTTCTGCTCAGTATTCACAAAAGAGGAGGAAGGGGAGGTGCTTAATCCAATTAACAGAAGCACTCTGGTTGGGGGGGGGGGGATCAATCCCAGTCCTTTAATGGAAAAAAGGGTTCTGAAAGAACTCCTAAATCTGAAGGTGGACAAAGCAATGGGGCCTGATGGAATTCACCCCAGATTTCTAACAGAATTAAGGGGAGAACTAGTGATGCCACAGACTACCCTTTTTAACAAATCATGGGAGGATGGCATGGTACCTGAAGACTGGAGAAAGGCAGATGCGATTCCCTTTCACAAAAGTGGGAGCAAGACAAAGGCAGGAAATATAGGTTACTCACCTGTAACAGGAGTTCTAGGAGTGGTATATGTTGTTCATCCACACTGTCTGGCAGGTATCCTTGCCGTTTTAAATCTTGCCGGAAGGTCTTCAAGCTGGCTCCTCCCACCCACCCGGGTGGTAAAACCTCGGCTCCGCCCCATGACGCCAGATCTGGCCCGCTGAAGCTCTAGGTCAGCGTCAAGCCGGGAGGAATCAGAGAGTCAGGATGAACAACATATACCATTCCTAGAACTCCTGTTACAGGTGAGTAACCTGTATTTCTAGGGACATGGATATGTTGTTCATCCACACTGTGTGGCAGACTCTAGCAGTTCTCCGGGAGGAGGGAGGCAAGCACACCTCTACTTAGGGAATAGAGACTGAGAACCAAGGCCCCAAAACCAGCATCCCGGCGTGACTCAAGGTCGATGTGGTAATGGGTGATGAAGGTGTGCTGACTTCAGGTAGCAGCCCTGCAGATTTCCTGGATAGGGACGCCCTGGAAGCAGCCACCGATGCAGCAGTATGGCGGGTAGAATGAGCTCTTATCCCTCTGGGAGGCTCCATGCCCGCCAACCTATAGCAGAGATCTATGCAGGAGGTGACCCACCTGCCTATCATCCGCTTGGCTGCAGATCTGCCAGGTGCGGCTTCAGCATAGGTGACAAACAGCTGGCGAACCTCTCCCAGAATTTCAGCCGTCCGCTCCTTATAGTAAGCGAGCGCCTTTCTAGGGTCCAGAGTATGGAGCCTATATTCGGCCTCCGAGGTGTGATTGGGGTAGAACACCGGCAGAGTCAACACCTGGTTAAGGTGAAATCCGACACCACCTTCGGAAGGAATTTGGGTGAGCAGGACAACCTTGTCCCTGTGGAAGAGCAGGTATGAGACTCATGCAGAGCGCCTGGAGCTTCCCATCCTTCTGGCTGACGTGATAGCCACCAAGAAGGCGGTTCTTCCATGACAGGTGAGAGAGTTCACACCTGTGCATTGGTTTGAATGGCTTGCCCATGAGCTTGCCAGTACCAGCAGTAGATCCCACGGAGGTGGAGGTTCTCGGACTGGAGGAAATGTGATCAAGGCCTTGAAAAGCGCCAGACCACCTTCTCCTGAGGCCGACTGCTTCCTGCCCGTGTCTCGGAAGCAGAGATGGCTGCCAGGTGTACCTTAAGGGTCGCCGCCAAGCCCTTGCTGAGAAAGGGACCAAAGGTAGTCCAATATGCTCGCCAAGGAACAGGAGGAAGGGTCCAGGCTCTGTTCCGGCACCAAATGGAAAATCTCTTCCATTTGAAGGCTAGCATTTTCTGGTCGACCTCTGATGGACGCCTAACTACGCTGAGGACCTTGTCAGAAAGACCCAAGGCCTGGAACTCTAGTAGCCAGGAACCAGGCTGTCAGGTGCAGGGATTGAAGGTCTGGATGGAATACCTTCCCCTGATTGACTGAGAGCAGGTCCGGGCGAGCTGGAAGCTGCCTCGGGAGCCTGGAGCTGAGGCTGAGGAGATTTGGGTACCAGTACTGGCGGGCCAGTCTGGGGCTATCAGAATCACCTGCGCCTTGTCCCTCCTTGCTTTGAGAAGCACCTTGTGCATCAAGGGGAACTGGGGAAAGACGTAGAAGAGGCCCGGGGTCCACGGCCTCAAGAAGGCATCCCCCTGCAGCGAGCCCTGCTGAGGGGTGGGCATGGAACAGCTTCAGCTTCAGATTCTCCCTGGAGGCAAACAGGTCCACCTGAGGTGTGCCCCAATGGGAGAATAGATCTTGTACACTCCGCAGGGAGAGACCACTGTGGACGCAGCCCCTATCCGGCTTAGGGCATCGGCCAGGGTGTTGGAGGCTTCTGCCATATGAATGGCTCGGAGATCTGCCTCCAGGCTGCGCACGAGTGACCAGATGCAGAGAGCTTCCTTGCATAGAAGCATGGAGCATGTCCCACCCTGGCGGTTTAGATAGTACATGGTCGTGGTATTGTCCGTCTGGACCCGGACCACTTGACCCCGAAGAAACGGAGCAAAGGCGGTGAGAGCTAGGCGGACCGCTCAGAGCTCCAGCAGGTTGATGTGGCATCGACTCCCCGCGGGGACCAGAGGTCAGGCGCCGGTGTTCCCCAGATGGGCACCCCAACCCGCCAGAAGGCATCGGGTCGATAGAGAGAGAGACCATCGCTCGGGCGACAAACGGATGCCCCTCCCAGATGAACTGGAACGTCCACCACTGGAGAGCGCTCCACATCCCCTGGGTCACGTCACCAGCTGGTCCATGGATCGCAGCGCTGGGGACCACTGGCTGGCCAGCCCCCACTGAAGGGGGCGCATGTTCCAGCGGGCCCAACTGACCATGCTGGTATAGGCCACCATGAGACCCAGGAGGCGCAGGAAGTCCCGGGCAGGGCGCAATTGCCCAACCAGGAATGATTGGGCAAAGGAGGAAAGAACCTCGGCCCTGTCCGCCAGGAGCCGTGCTCTGGCTCAGAGAGAGAGAGAGAGTCGAGCTCTGCCCCGATGAAAAGAATCACCTGCTTCGGCTCGAGTTCCGACTTGGCCTCGTTGATGAGGAGGCCGACCTGAGAGCAAACCTGAGGGCCAGATCTCTGGACCGCCCACCTCCTGTCTGGAGGGGCTGCTATCAGCCAATCGTCCAGGTAAGGGTAAACCCGGACCTCGGGCCAAGAGGAATGCTGTCACCACTGCCATGCATTTGGTGAAGACCCTGGAGCTGGAGATAAGTCAAGGGCATGGCTTGAACTCGAAAGGATCCTCTCATCGAAAGCTAAGGAACCTTCGATGGGACGGACGGATAGGGACGTGAAAGAACGCGTCCTGTAGGTCCAGAGAGCAGAACCACATGCTGTGTTCCAAGGATGGTTATTATCTGAGCCAGAGTGACCATCCTGAAGGTTCGAGACCTCAGGAACTTGTTTAGGTCGTGTAGGTCGAGAATGGGGCGCCAGTCCCCCGTCCGTTTCGGAACCAGGAAGTACCTGGACACGAACCCCGGGTTTGAGGGAGGGTCCGCCACCTCTCATCACCTCCTTCCCGAGGAGGACAGTGATGTCGGCTCGGCGAGCTGACAGCGAGGCTTCGGACCCCGAGGCCCCCTGAGGTGCGACGGCTCTGAAGGGTGGGGCCTGCTCAACCCAGAGGCAGGCCCTTTCCTACCACTTCCAACACTCACCGTGTCTATGGTAATAGCAGACCAAGCAGAAAGGAAGTACGAGCCGCTTTCAATGGGGGAACTGGGGTGAGGCGATTTAGGTTAGTGAGCACCCTCAACTGCCACTGTGCAGGCTTGAGGGGGACCGCCGAGGGACCACCTGGGCCTTACCTCCCTGACTTCCTGGAGGAGGAAGCCAAGGCTTGGGTTTGGGATGCCGCCAGCCTGCTGGGCCCTGGTGTTGCTGGGCCGACGTGCCAGGGGCGAGACGGACGAAAGGGCTTGGTGTGGTCTGCAGCCCTGTCCCTCTGAGCAGATGAGACCAAGTCCAAGGTGGCATTGGATTTTCGATCCTCTGAGGTGGCCTTCCACCCAGGGTCGGAGAGGTCGGTCCTCAAGGGACATCCGCCAATTTGTGCTGGGTATCCGCCTGAAGGAGGATATCTCAGCCACGCCCGACGGCGCGATAGCCACCGCGCCGCGACTGACCTGGCGATGAGTTCCAATGTCCAGAGCAGTCTGAAGTTGCTGCTTGGCCACTGCCCTGCCCTGGTCCCGCACCTGCCTAACCGTGGTCTGCAGATCAGCCGGGAGATGAGGGACTACCTGCCCAGGAAGCCCAACAGGGCATGGGAGAAATGTGCCATAAGCACGCCGAGCTTGCCTGACGGGCGCTGGCGAGTGACGAGCGAGACTTTCGCCCGGCATAGTCCAGTTTCTTGACTCTGTCAGGAGGTTTGTCTACGCCCAGCGCTCGCACGCCGGAAAACGCTGTCGGTAACCAACCCTCAGCTGAGGGATGTTCCGAGAAACCGACAGGGAACTGAGACCGTGATACTTCCTGGCCATCCTGGCTGAAGGCGCAGGGCAGGAAGCAGGGTGCTGCCAGAGCTCTAAGGCCGGGCTCACAATGGCCTCGCCACAGGAAAGGCCTCCAGGATCCTCGGTCCAGTATCTCCGGTGAGGACACGGCCCGCTTGGATACGGGTTTCGAGCTGCATCCCGGTGGACTCGAGATGAGCCTGAGCAAACCCAGGAAGGACGAAGGCTGTCGCCCAGCGACTGACCTCCAGAGGACTCCAAGTCCACTCGCCTGGAGAAGAGGGAGGAATCGTCGTCGGACTCAGAAGCGTCCGCAAAGAGCTGCCTCGGGCCTAAGCCACCCTCCACCTGCCGAGGGCGATCGGGAGTGAAGGTGACCGACAGCCTATGGGGCAGACCCTGAGCGGACCGAGAGTTCTTGGTCGGAGCCCCAAACACTGGCTGTGGAGGCGGAGGTTACACCGGAATCGGTGGAGCAGCTGGTTTTGGCTGAACAACCGGCCTGGGAACAGGCTCCTCGGGTAAAACGAGGGGTTGTTTTGGCCGCCCGTGACAGCGCCGGCTTGTTCCCGGTCAGAAGGAGTTGTTGTTACATGAGGTCCTCGTATCGCCGACGTAATTTACGTCAAGCCTCCTCATCCGGAGGAGGAGGACGAGGACGAGCGGGCGGCGCTGCTCATTGCGGTAAAGCCGAGATCGAGACCGCTTATGACGGCGGGATCGGCTGGACCGCAAGAAGTCCGGAGACCGAGAACCTCGGCCTTCCGAGGACGGGTGCGGGAGGGACGGTGGAACTGCCCCTCCTCGGCTCTGAGGGTTCACCCAGGGCTCCGAACTGGAGGCACTGGCAAGCCCGCTGATCCTCAACTCCCACCGGGGAAGGGATTGGCTTTCGCCAGTCGACAACCCGTCCAACGGGTCGATAAAGATCTCGGCCAGCCGACGGAGTCTCGGTCAACTGACCTGACGGGAACACTGTGAGACCAGTGGTCGAAGCTAAACGATCGACGAAGTCGATGGCCGACAACTCGGGGAAAGGGACCTTTCCGCCTCCCAAGAGCGCCGACGGAGGGACTCTACCCTTGTCTTTCTTTTGGACCGAGAAGAAGGTCCAGCAGACGTTGGTCCTCTCCTCTAGTGGAGAGGGACAGACAAAGCTCTTAAAGGAAGCTGTGCAAGAGAACCGGGAGAGCGGATAAATGCCGCGGTCGAGGAAGATGCGGCCCGCGCCGCCTCCTCTTCGAGGGCGATCATCTGTTCCAGCTGATCCACCGAGCCCGCTGCCGCGGAAACCACCAACCGGGCCTCTTTAGACTTTACAGGAGGAAAACGTTTCTCGGGGCGCCCCAGTCGTAAACGGGCAGCACGGTCTTCGAGGACGAAGGCTGAGAAGGAAGAGCACAGGTCACAAGACTGTGGGTCGTGCTCAAGGCCTAAACAGTAGACACACGTGGAGTGCGGATCCGTCTGAGACATCTTCTGCCCGCAAGGGCACCACCGAAAACCGGGAGTCGATTTGTCCATCGCAGCCGCGAGGGATAGAAGACCGAAGTCTATAATGCAAAAAACTTTTAAATTTGGAAAACCGAAGAATTAGGAACCAGTTTTATACGCAGAGCGTTAAGGAGGGAACCTGAGCTTCCAAGCGGTAAGGAAGATCTGGCATCATGGGGTGGAGCCGAGAGTTCTACCACCCGGGTGGGTGGGAGGAGCCAGCTTGAAGACCTTCCGGCAAGATTTAAAGTGGCAAGGATACCTGCCAGACAGTATGAATGAACAACATATTCATGTCCCTAGAAACTACAGACCTGTCAGTTTGACCTCTGTGGTATAGAAAGTGATGGAATCACTTCTGAAGGAAAGAATTGCTGAGTACCTAGAGGTAAGTGGAGCACAGGACCTAAGGCAGCATGGGCTCACAGCGGGAAGGTCATGTCAGACGAATCTAATGGATTTCTTTGATGGGGTGACCAAAGTACTGTAGTATTTTTATTTATTTAGTTAGTTTTTGTTGACCGGGTAAGTGCACTAGACAAATCCTGCCTATTTTTTCAGACACAACCCAGGTGAGGGGGATACAAATGAATGCCAACTGATCTTGAACCAGATTAAGCTGGTGGTGGTTTTTTTAGTGAATGAGGGAAATTTGGCCAGGACACCGGGGAAAAACCCCTACTCAGCTTCCTGTAAGCAGAGGGGTCCCATTTTCATGTGGGACCAAGATGGCTGCCGCTGGACATGCTGTGGAGGACATGGAGGTGTTGGAGGCAGTGGGGCTGGTCTCTTCCCCTGTCTCTGTTCTGAGAGAGACCCCATCTTCTATGCCTATTGTGCTGCAATCTACAGAATATGGTTCTTCCGTGCCGTGCCTTTGGATACTTCCCCTGCTGCTGTTGTGGATACTTGTGTGTAGTGTTTGCCTGTGGATCCTTCATTTATTCCTCAAACTGTGCTTACAACATCTTCTAGCCCTGCTACTATGGATATACGTGAGTCTTTCCTCCTGTTTCTATGGATGTAGATGTGTTACTTAAACTCGAGGAACAGCGTTATTTCACTGCTAGACAGCGTCTTAGTCCCTAAGCCCTCAGTCTGGTTTTGTACCTGCTGCTACTGACCACCGCCTGGGAAAGATTGTTTTACTGTCTCTTCACCGATTCTGACACTTCCACATTCTTTTGCCTGTTGCTACGGACCTCCTCACTCCCTACCGCCTGTACTGACTGTACCTCTTGCTCAGCTTTCTCCAGAAATTTCTTCTGTACAGGTGCTGCTTCTGCTCTCCCTGATGCCTTGCACACGAGGGACTGGTCTGTTGAGTCGGCCCTGGAAGCGGCTGGGTGGGAGAAGGATCCTACCGTTGGGACTTGGCGTTCTGGTTCTTCCCCGATCTGTACTAGGCCACCCGACACTGAAACTGCTGGCCTCTCCTGTTTTGAAAGACTCTGCTGATTCTCTTGATCTTTCTTTGCCAACTGAACTTCTTCTGACTCAGAACCAGACTTTGCAATTTGGTCCTGCTTCCTCGACACCTCAAGAACAACGGACTCTTCGGGACCCTGTGTCTCATCCAGTTCCTGCTACATCTACTGCTTCGTGCCCTAAAACTTATGCTGCATGCTTTCAACCCCCTGTACATCAAACTAAAAGACAACGCTGTTCGGCTGCATTATTTGGGGGGCTTACCTGACTTTCCTGACCGATTTTTTGTAGGTCGCACTCTTTTGAAGGATTCTATGCAATTTGCTGCTTTTGAGATTCATGCCTTAATTCATGTTTCTTCAGAGTCTCATTTTGATATTAGTTTTAAAACTATCACTGGTTTAGAAAAGTTTTGGAATAAATATCAGGAGCTTAAAACTTTCCTTTATGGTCACCGCTTAATGCCATTCCCTTAACTAAACCTACTCAGAAAACTGTTACTATATTGTTTTCAGAATGAAGGTGCAGTCTTAATGATATTACTGTCTGGTTAAAGCAAAGATGTACTGTCCTTTCTGACCCAGAGGCTATCTTTGATTCTGAGAATATCTGGACGGGTGGGTGGAGAGCGAGGGTTATGCTTTGCACTTCGGAGGTTGGAATACAGCATCTCCCGAACAGCTTTATGCTTGGGAAAGACAGGGGAGTTCTTTTTTACCCCGGCCAGCCTAAAGCTTGCTACAGATGTGGCTCTCAGAATCATATCAGTAGTGTCTGTGACAAGATTAAATGCTCTGTTTGTGGTAACATTGGCCATGCAGGTTCCAAATGTGTGGATGAACCTCTTGCTCCTTTGTGATGAATTAGGGCACACTTTCCAGACTTGTACTTGGGCAGCTCACAACTCCCTACTTTTGCTGATGGGGAAGAACAACGCTTGATTATTACTGTCGCACAACGCTCTCATTTATCTGATACTCTTTTCTAGACCTCAACGCTGCACTCTCCCTCACCCTGTTGTACCTGCTGTTGACCCTCTTCATTTTTACACGAACGGTCTGCTCCTGTTTTGGAACCACAGACCTTACTACAGCTCTCCTCCCTTCCTCTGATCTTGCTATTTCTACCTCGGAAGAGGTCCCTATTCCTGTCTTGCCTAGTATTTCTGGGTCTTCCATGGACCCCCGAACCTTTTTGTTAGAGTTACACGAGGATCTAAGAAGGGACTTCTCCTCTAAGGCCCTGAAATCTCTACTGTGACTCATATGAATAAATTTGAGGTTTTATGCCACCCTCAGGACAACACGGACTCTGATACGCCCTCTGTTCTTTCCTCCCACCCTGACGTGACTACGGACACTGAAGTACCCATTGATAATACTGGTTCTCAAAAAGGAAAGTTAAGGCAAACTGAAACATAGGAAGGTAAATTCTAGGAAAGGTAGGCTAAGGTGACTTTTTTTGTTTTGTTTTCACTTTCCAGTTTCATGTCTTCTGCTTTTCAGTGCATACTGTTAATGTTAACAGTATGAAGAAGCATGCAAAGAGATGTCGTTTTTCCTTTTTATCTGGCTTGACAGCTGGTCTCATCTTTTTGCAAGATGTATGTTTCATGCTCTTCCAGAAATTTCCAGGGCCATTCGTGCTCTGGACCTCTGGGTCTCTTTTGGTCCTTTGGACAGGACTCTTGTTCTGGTTTGGGTATTTTATTTAGAATACCTGATGTTACTGTTATTAAACTGTTGAATGTCTACCCGGGTCGGCTTCTGTTGGATATTTTGATTTCTTCTGTCCCTTTCCAGATTATTAATATTTATGCCCCTCAATTGAAATCCCACAAAATTGAACTACTGAAACTGATTCAACCCTATTTATACACATCAATGCATGTGATTTTTGGGGGTGATTTCAATTGTGGGTTATTCACTAAAGATAAGTCTTCTACTTCAAAGACTACTAAGTTGTTTTGTGACACGAATTTTCTGAAACAATTGCTCCATTCCACAGGTTTACAGGATGCATATTTATCTTTACGGTCGGCATACTCCTACTTTCACAAAGGCCCCTTGCAACCCGTATTGATTTTTTTTTTATTTCTTCCTACTCCAACTTTCTGATGCTGTAATTCAAGTTATGGAATTTTCGGATCATAATTTATTATCTATTTCTTTAGGCCCTTCCTTGACATCTCGCTTTTGGCCCTGGCATTTGGAAACTGAATGCTTTCCTGTTATCTGATTCACGCTTGTTAAGTCACTTAACTGAGTATATTCATAATCGAAAGACTGTATTTTTATATGATGCCCCTGGGATTGGTGGGGATACGAAATCTGGACTCGAACTTTATTTAAAATTTTAGTAAACATCATCATGATTCATTGTATTTCCTTTATCACACTAACAGACGATGACTTCAAAATTACTTACTTTATCTCATGAAACTGGCCATGATTTTTCCACCCAAATAAGTACTCTTAAGGAGCGATGATGGATTATCACCTTCTGAAGGCTACTTCTGTTCAGCAACAACAGCGCTTTGGGACCTCTGGTACCCGACACAGTATGTCCATATGCTTCTATTCGCGTAACAGTAGAGAGTAAACCTTTACTACGCTTGTTTGATGACAGTTTCACCGAGCTCACTGATATTTTGATATCAGGCACTGTGTTACCTGTTATACACAACAACTGTTTGGTCCCATGCCCTCCATCTGCATCCATAACGGACTACTTTTCCTTTTCACAACTTCCTGATGTACCTTCTTCTGTTGTAGATATGTTAGATACTGAGATACAAGCACATGAAATTGAAGCAGTAATCAAGTCTTACGTCCAAGAGTGACACCGAGCCTGGATGGTCTCTCCAGTGAGCTGTATAGATTGTTTTCTGCTGACCTGAGTTCTGAATTGGCTACAGTTTATAATTCTATTCTACAGTGCGAACATCCTCCTTTAGACTTTAACATGGGTTGTTTATTTTACTTACATAAAAAAGGGGATAGAAGATTGCTCTCCAATTGGAGACCTTTATGCCTCTTAAATACTGATTTTAAAATACTGACCAAAATGTTGGCCCTCAGACTTTCTAAATTGGCCATATATGTGATTTCTACCGCACAATCTTGCAGTGTCCCTGGGAGATGTATTCAGGACCATCTAATTTTACTTAGAGAAATGATTGAACGTGGAAATTCTAATGTTTTACATGGTTTCATATTCTTACTGGACCAACAGCAGGCTTTTGATTCTGTACATCATGATTTTTTATGGTCTACTCTTCAATATTATAAAGTACCTGACTAGACTCTGGTTGCTATATCGGTCTGCAACTGTTGTCCCACTGGTCAATGGATGGAAGGGCCCTATGCTTCCTCTATACAGAGGGGTTAGACAGGGCTGTCCCCTTAGTCCATTTTTATATGTTTTTTTTTGGATCCCTTTCGTGCCTATTAATTCGCCCCAACAATTATGCAAGCTACTTCCCTCAGTCCCATATTCCAGTGTTGGCCTATGCAGACAATATGAGTCTCATGGTGGCTAATGTTGCTCTCCGTATTCTGCATTATGGCATTGTTCCAAGTTTGGGGCTGTTTCATGCTGCCCTTAATGTTGATAAATGTGTAGGCCGAGATTAGGTTCCTTTTGTAGATGAGTCTTCTGTTGACATTAGACTTGTGATGACCCTATTAGGATTTTGGGCATTTTATACGGTACTGGTCCTTTAGATGTCCTTAACTGGACTCCCAAATTAGATTATGCTCAGACTATGGTTGCACGTTGGAATTCATGGCAGATGAGTAAGAAAAAAAGGATTTACATGATTAAAACCTTTCTGCTTCCCCTTTTTCTCTTTCTGGCTTATATTTTCCCTCCTCCCCGGCAATTTGAAACCAGATTGCTTAGTCTCTTTTTTCAAGCCCTATGGGGTAGCCGCCTGAACCTCATTAAACGTCAGATCACCTATCTCCCTATTCGGGATGGAGGCCTAGCTATGGTCCAACCTGTTTTTTTTTTTTATACTAGTTTTTTCTTGTTTCATAATATTAGACCCCTGCTGGTTAACCAAGATCGAGGTTGGGAACCTTGGTTTCTTGAATCCTGTGGTCCTTGGTTTCATAAATGGGAACTTAACAAATTGACGGTTTTAACACATTCCCCCCAGATTTCTGCTTATGTTAGGGATAGTTTTTTTTGTTTAAAACACTGGCAGATTACTAGCCATATGCTAATAACTGTCTCCAGAAAATTATTGTATAAATATTTAGTGGACCGTGTACGTTTGGAGATTGTTGTTTTTCCCAAATGTCCTACGCAACATCTCCCTGCTTTGCTCACTTTACTTCGTAATTCTAGGGTTCCCCAAAAGATGTGGGACTTGCATTGGCTTAGCTGCCATGAACGTATCAACGTCAAATGTAACCATAAACACAAATCACTACAGGACAGATTTTGTTCCAGACCTGAATGTCGGCAACAAGAAGAAACTATTTCACACCTTTTTTTTTTCCATGTACATTTATTGTTTCTTTTTGGACTCTCTTAGCTGCCAGATGGCGTGAACCCTTGTTTGCTCTCATTACTTATGACAATTTGATGTATTCCCCCCCCCCAATTTGGTCTCATTGGGATATTAATACGTTAAATTTAATTTTTTGTAATAATCAAATGGCATGTGTGAAATGCTCATTGTCTGTTTAATTTACAGAATCAGGATGTGCTCTTATTACCATTATTCAAGGTCGAATATGATTTGAAGGCTATATATTTTTCAGAGGCAGAGCATTTGCCGCTGACTTCTGTTGGAATTATGGACACTATTACCTTGCTAACTGATTCTGATTTTCCTGTTATATAATTATTTTGTGTTTTATATTTTCTCTGTATCATTTTCATTTTTCTTTTCTGTTCAGTTGATGTTCAATAAAAACTTCCCCTACTCTTTTCGATAAGTGCCATGGGACCTTTAACATCCACCTGAACTACCACCAATCCAGGTAGATGGGACCTCAGTTTAACGTCTCATCCGAAAGACGGCACCTCAGAAGTGCAGTACCCCTCTCATGCTGAACTACAGTGTCAGTACTGGGATAGTAACCCAAGTGCCAGTAGACCAGGGAGGGGCTGTGGACATGGCCTACCTAGACTATAGCAAGGCATTTGACATAGTCCCACACAAAAGATTAATAATCAAATTAACCAACCTGGGAGCGGGTCCCAGGGTGGTAGCCTGGGTAAAACATTGGCTGAACAACAGGACACAGAAGGTAATTGTAAATGGAGTCCACTCTGAAGAAAGAGGGATTACTAGTGGGGTACCGCAGGGTTCAGTACTGGGTCCAGTCCTTTTCAATGTCTTTATAAGTGGCACTGCAGAGGGACTGGAAGGAAAGTTATGCCTCTTTGCAGATGATACAAAGATCTGCAACAGGGTTGATACACAAGGAGGCATGGAAAGGTTGAGAAGGGACTTGGCAAGGTTGGAGGAATGGTCAGAAGTATGGCAGCTTGGATTCAATGCACAGAAGTGCAAAGTAATGCACCTGGGAAACAACAGCCCAGGGGAAGATTACACAATGGGGGGAGGCAGTAACAACAACAAAAAGGGAAAGGGACCTGGGGTAATCGTATCAGATGACCTCAAGGTTAGCAAGCAATGTGAGAAGGCAGTAGGGAGGGCTGGGGGGATACTGGGATGTATAGAGTAAGGCATCACCAGCAGAAAACAAGAAGTTGTTATCCCTCTGTACAGACAGTTGGTGAGACCCCATCCGGAGTACTGCGCCCAGTTCTGGAGACCCCATCTCCGCAAGGACATAGAAAGGATGGAGGCAGTCCAGAGGAGGGCAACTAAAATGGTGCAGGGTTTGCAAGAGAAGCCATATGAGGAGATACTAAAGAAGCTTAATATGTATACCCCTGAGGAAAGCGGGAGAGGGTGGACATGATAGAAACTTTTAAGTACCCCAGTGGAATCGACAAAGTCCAAAAGGGTAGCATCTTTCAGAAAAAGAGATGTGCAAGAACAAGGGGACACAATTTGAAGACAGAGGGGGGACAGCTCAAGGGCAATGTGAGGAAGTATTTTTTCACAGAGAGGGTGGTGGACACATGGAACAGTCTTCTTGAGGAGGTTGTGGGGTCTAAAACTGTGGGAGAATTCAAGAATGCATGGGACAGACATAAGGCAATTCTTGTGGGGGGTAGGAAGACATAAGCTGTTGGTTAACTAGGATCTGCAGCATATCCTGTAGGTAGGGAAATTGGCAGACTAGCTGGGCCAAGCGGTCCTTATCTGCCATCAAAATCTATGTTTCTGTGTTTCTATGATTGTGGGGTTGTAAACCTCAAAGGAAATGTTGATCAAAGGCTGTCATATTTGGGAAATGGCTTTTTGCTGATGTTCACATTATTTAAAATACATCCTTGTAGATAATTTTAAGAATCAACACTAAGGGAGGGTCTAACTGACCTCACAAATGAGGAGAGGAGATTCCTTCTGAAATGATCCAACATCTGGTGAATATGTGACATATTATTCCTGGACTCAAACAGAGAAAGATTTCTCTGAACTTTTGAAAGCACTAAAAGGGTAACATCTAGAACAAGAAAGACTAAGTATTTGTGGTAGAAGTTTATATTCTGTAACTTCCCATTTTTTTTTTAATACGACTAAGATTTGTGATATAATTGTTCTGTGTTTGATTTTACTTGTTTTAAACATTTTAGTAAACAACATTTTCTTCAAAATACTGCCTGTGTGTCTTCTCAGTTGTTCTTTAACTCTGACAGCTGTTAAAAGCTTGACTGTGTTACTGAGCTTGCTCAAAAGGCAAGAAATACTTAGGTCTCTTATAGAGTTCTAAGGGTGCATTTTGGAAAACCTGGCTGGGTGCCCCTGGGTGAAGGATTCTACCACATCCCTCCCAGCCTGTTAATTGAGTATGCTACCATAAGGTTCACAGTTTGAATCCCTACAGAACTTGAGGCTAATGGGTGTTTCAGACCCAAAGCAGACAGGAGGGTTATCCTGACTGTTACCTGTTCACACTATTGAGCTTCGAGGTTGGCACTGTGGGAGCACAGTACCGAGCTGGATGCTGAACTCAGACCAGAGTTTTCACACACATTTGCTCAATTTTCATGCTTTTCAGAGCATTGTGCGGTGCACAGTACAGAGTAAGGTTCCCACCTCCATGCCAAGTCTTAACGAAAATGTGAGTTATTTGTGTGCCATATTTTCACAATTTCATGCTCTTTTACCATAATGTTTCACAAGTGTTTCTTTGCCTGGCACAGCATATCTGCCCCTTGTTGCCAGTGGACCAAAGGGCTAGTAGGACATGGACTATCCGATGACCCTCTTTTGCCATCTTGACTAGATATGAAGCTGATCATACATACACTTACATATATATACATATGTTTATGTCTGTATGAAATGCTTTCTATTGCTACATCTCAGTGTTTTAGGACTTCCTTTGCCCAGAGGGTTGTTTAAACAACCTGACTGTGGGTTGCATGCATCCAGTGAACTGGCTATCCACCTTCTCCAATACAAAATAGGTTCCTGCCTCATACATGGGCATACCTTATGCATTTTATGTTGAACCTTGTGTCAGCCATGGCACATGTTAAATGTTATGGTGTGATTGCACATGTGTAGTGCTTCAATGTTTTTTCAGCCACCAATGAAGCATACAGACTGGACTCCGCTTTCTAAGTCTTTGAGTGCCCATAGATAATGCCAGTGCAAATGTATTCTGTCTCGGGGGCCACATAGCTCAGTTTTTTGGCCTGGCTGCATGGGCCAGTAAATAGATGGGCCAGAGACTAGGTAGTCATGTGCATCTTTGGGATTCCCTGCTGATGTTCAGTAGCCTCAGGTTCCCTGTGCTGGGCATTAAAATGCCATGTTTTGTATACCTAGTCAACCTTCTCAAGACGGAGCGCTGTGCTTACCACAGGCTTAGGCAGGTGTGGGTAATGCACACTGGTGGTCACCAGCAATCAGAGTTTTTATCGTTGCACACCTGGAGAACAAGACTGATGCATAGTCTCTATAAACATGACAGATGCATGTCAAGGAAAAGTGCTGCCCATTGTGCAGCATCTCTACAGAGCACTCTTATGGCACTGTGCATCCAAGCATTCTCTTATACCCATGGTGGGCTAATATAAAACCCATCCACAGCTCCTATGGAGGGTGCAGTTCAGGTAGTTTGCTCCTTCCTGGACACTACGGGGATACACCTCCAAGTGTATCTAGTCTCAGCTAACCTCAAATCAAGGATAATTCAAATAAGCCTCACGCAATTTTGCAGTTCCTCTTGAGAGGCTACACAGAAAGAATTCTGGTGCTGCCCATTTCATTTAATTATAGGATAAAACTACAAAGCAAAATTAACTTAATTACAATGGTCTCCATCTAATCAAATAGAGATTTAACAATACAAACCTGAAGTTATCAAAATGCATACTATTAAACTTCTCAACTACAATACATAATTCAATACAGTATAGCACATCACCTATTAGAACATTTTTATTGAGAACAAGAAACATTATTAAAGAGCAACGTTCTTGCTCTATTCAAAATCCCCCTCAAGAAGCAAGATAAGCCCTCACTTGGCGCAAAGTCAGATTCTGCAGACATTTTTTTCCAGTAGCCCCTATTTTGGAAGGGAAGGGATCTTAATTTGACTCCATGGAGCCGAGCCGCGATGATCCCTTCCGCTTCCCGGTACTGCTTCAGTCTGTGGTCCATCATCGATCTGCCCCCACACACCATTGTTTTGTGGCATTGCTATTCGGATAGTGCGGGGGCATGCTCCATATACTTGAATGGGGACGTTTTTTAAAGATTAATTTTAGTACTTCAGATTGCCATTCAGAACTAATCAGGGCCACCGATTAAGAAGGACCTTGTTATTTAACTGGTAGCCATAATTAGTTCTGAATGGCAATCTGAAGTACTAACATTTATTTATTTATTTTAAATGGACCCATTCAAGCATATATGTAGCGTGCTCCCGCGTTTCTCTGAATAGTGATGTCAAAAACCATGTAACGGGGGCAGATCGCAGACTGAAGGTGGTACCAGGAAGTGATAGGATCATCACGTCAGAAGCTCCACTGGAGCCAAATTACAATCCCTTCCTTCCAAAATATGGGCTACTGAAAAAAAAAAATATATGAAGAATTTGACTTTGGGCCAAGTGAGGGTTTATTTTGCTTCTTCAAGCAGGGACCTCGATAGTTGCTCTTTAAAGGGGAATGAAATTTATAGCGGAGACATTATACCAACAGCTAACTGTAATCAATAAGATTACCCCAATACAAGGAACAAGAGCATTTTACAGATACGATTCAATTATACTCTGGGAACCCCTAAACAAAATGTTTTGCCCAATGTCAAGGATTCTTTACACCAAGAGGTAAGCTGTACATTTGAAGGAAGGTTCTGAAATAGAGTATGAAACACAGGATTATGCAAATTCCAAACAATAGGAATCATAGAACTTTACAGCTAGTCTCCCTCTTTCCAGTTTTACTTTAGAAAGATTAAACTCCACCACATTAGCAGAGTGAAGGCTGGCATATACTGTACTGCTCAGTGATAACTGCTCCCCAGCAACATAATCACTGGGTTATTCCATATGGGTAACACCTGGTTACTGCTAGGATACAAAACAGCAGCTCTGCAGAGGTCTTCCCTGACCCTTTTTCCTTCCATGTCCTTGACTGCAGGTGACAATGGACTATTCCTTATGGAAGAGGAAGCTCACCACCAGATTTCAGACAGGGCCTTTCTTGATCTGGCCTTTCCAGGAGCTCAAGCCCCACATAAACCAGTGGGTGTTGTGAACAGCACTATCTGTCTACAAGTTTAAACGAATAGCACATGAACCATGTGTACAGCCAGGCCACTCACATCTGGGATTGAACAACGTGCAAGTCAATAGCTTCATCTGCACAGTAGTTGATCCTTACACCAGGTCTCTAGTGGACTTCGTCAGCCATGTTGAAACTGGATATAGGGTACCTTTGCATCCCTCTGGATATGCACAACCTCATTCTGGCTGCATTAAATCTGAAAGCCATGGCTTTTAGCAGAGGGCAACCTGGGGTTCTGTAGACTCCACTGGTGCACTTTGTTTGCAGTCCAAGCTTCAGGACTAGCTGTCAATTCCAAGCCTTCAGTCTCTGTATCTCAAGCCAGACTCAGAAATATACAGAATTCACCAGGTTTACATTAGCAGGTTGTTATCCAGGTCTTGTATTCAACAAGAAATCCTTCCACCAGAAAGAGTCTGTGGACTCAGTTCAAAACATTTATTTATTTTTTACTGTATGAGGTACCTGCACATCCTCTGGCCTGTACACTTACCCTTCTGAGAAAATCCTGAAATACATGCTGGACTTGTCAATCTGGTATTTAGGCCACCCCAATGGCCCAGCAGTAACACATCATGCTACTGTGCAGGTGTCCCAAATTTGGGAGACAGCGCAGATCATCACACTGAGAGGAAGGCCACGAAGAGACAGCTGCTGTGCATCAGCATGACTCAGTCAGGGAGTGTTGGCAGCTTGTTCGGGAGCCACAGCAACCTATGTGGCTGGGTCAGGGAGCTTGCGCTCACCATAGAGGTGGTGTGTATATGTCTACATGTGGCCATTAGGGCACTGTCAATATCAGGGGTTGGAGGGAGGAACATGGGGAGAAATCCAAGGAAGAAAACAAACAGCCATATCAATGATGGCAGACTGCCTGAACAGACGATATCCTTGTTATGACCACTGAGGGAGGAGGAGGGAGTAAAAATATCTGTGTAAGAAAAAAAATGTAGTTTGCAGCTCCCATCGGTGTAAGTTCCCCTGCCCGACTTCCTGTTGCCCATGATATGTTCAATAGGAGCTCCATCATGCAAATGAGCTGGTTTCTTAACCTGGTCCTTAGACGGATGGCTATCCCCCATGCAGTTGGGTTGTCACATGCAAACTAAAGCACTTTATCTGTAAAACATGTTTTGATAAGTTTCTGTCACTTAAAAGCTTGAAAGGCATCAGTGACAGGCATTGGTTCTAGACTCCCCATGTAAACGCAAGTACAAGGAGGTTCTTGGTTCACTTCCAAAGTTAAGACAGTGGAGGAGTTCAAATCGCTCAGTCCTTGATTAGGTCTACATTTTTCCCCTACATCAGGAAATCTTCTGCAGCTTGTATTACATTTGATCAATGTGATATATCTCTGCAGTGTTTGCATCAATCGATCACAAGTTCCATAAGCAGCCACTTCAGCTACAATCCACATACTGTAGTAAAGGGAGGCAATGGGGTTGTTAGCTGCAGTCAGCACTGATACTTGCACACAGGGAAGATCAAAAAGGTTTGATCAGGGTTTGTTCCCCACATGCCGTAGTCTAGTCTGTAGCTGTACTACAGGCAGTTGCCACTGTGGATGCTGCACAGCTGTAACATGTACGAGTGTTCACACTTTTTGACTTAAGAAACTTGCAGATTTACGGTTGGCAGTATGATGGTGTTTTGTGCTTCTCATGAGTCTTATTGTCTTACCACCCTTATCTGGGGGATCTTTAAAGCTTACCACTAAACTAAAATGTGGTGCTGTATGGAGGAGAGTGACTCTTTGGAGATAGAAAAGTTACTAGTAAGTAACTTTTGATCTTCTAGAGTATTACTTCCATACAGCAACACTCACGCATCCACCAACTGCTGGACTCAGGCATTTACTTGTGTGTACTGTCTATCTGCCTTTACATAGTAACATAGAATCTGTCAGCAGATAAGGACCATATGACCCACCTAGTCTGCCCATTTTCCTACTCATTGATGCAACCCCAGATCCTATTTGATCTGTGACACTCCTGCTCTGCACATCAGGGTACCCTTATGTTTATCCCATGCACTCTTTAAACCCCATACTGTTTTTGCCCCCACCACTTCTACTGGAAGGCTGCTCCATGACTCCACCACCCTTTCAGTGAAAAAGTACTTCCTAACATTATCCCTGAGCCTTCCACCCTTCAGCCTCATATCATGCCCCCTTGTTCTCGTGCTGTTTTCTCTGAAATATGCTTTCCACCTGTACCCTGTTTATTCCCCTAAAGTAACTGAAAGTCTACCATATCACCCCTCTCCCTTCTTTCCTCTGGTGAATAGATATTAAGCTCCTTAAGTCCTTCCTCGCAGGGCTTCTGGTGCAGTCCATGTACCATCTTCATTGCCCTTCTCTGGACTGCCTCTAGTTTGTCAATGTCCTTCGGGAGATGTGGTCTCCAGAACTGAACACAGTACTCCAGCTGAGGCCTCGCCAGTGATCTGTACAGTGGCATCACCACCTCCTTCCTCCTGCTTGCTATGGCCTTCCCTATGCACCCCAATATTCTGTTAGCTCTCCCTACTGCCTTTTCACACTGTTCCGTCACCGACAAGGCATCAGATATGATAACTCCCAGGTCTCTCTCCTCACTTGTGGTGGCCAGAATTTCCCCACCCATTCTGTACTCCTCTCCCCTTGGATTTCTGTGACTCAGGTGCATGACCTTGCACTTTTTAGCCTTGAAACTCAACCATTCCTCTAACAGACTTAGGTCCTTTCTCATTTTTTCCACCCCCTCTAGTGTGTTCACTCTGTTACAGATATTGGTGTCATCTGTGAAGAGGCACACCTTTCCCTTCAGACACTCTGCAATGTCGCTGGTGAACACATTGAATAGGACTGGCCCCAGCACCGACCGCTGTGGCACCCTGCTGGTAACGTCCTTTTCCTCAGACTTCATGCCATTTACCACTGCCCTCCGAGTCCTATCCCTTAGACAGTTCCCAACCAACTTTACCACTGTAGGACCCACTCCCTGGCTCCCCAATTTATTTAGCAATCTCCTGTGTGGGATGGTGGTTAAGGTCTTGCTGAAATCCAGGTAGGCCACATCCACCGCCCCTTCCTGATCTACCACCCTGGTTTCCAAGTCAAAGAAATCTATAAGATTCATCTGACAAGACCTTCCCGCTGAGAATCCATGCTGCCTTGGATCTTGTGCCCCACTATTCTCTGGAAACGTTACAATCCTCTCATTAAGTAAGGACTGCATTAGTTTCCCCACTACTGAGGTCAGGCTTACAAGCCTGTAATTGCCTGCCTCCTCTCTGCTTCTACTCTTTGGAGGAGGGCAAGTTTGGTCCCTCTCCATGAGTCCTCAGGTACCTCCCCATCTCTAGTCATGTGTTGAAAGGGCAGCCAGTGGTTCCGTCAGCACTTCAGAGTTCCTTAAGTTCTTTGGGGTTGATCCCACCTGACCCCCCATTGCCTTATCTGCTTCCCCGAGGTTCTTCTCAGGATCTTTCCACTGTGAGTGGGCTGGTGTCTACCTCCCTCCCCCAAACACTCTCTTAATGAGACTCGGTCCCTCACCCTCCCCCCTTCCCTGGTGAATACAGAGCAAAAGTATTTGTTCAGTATCTCAGCCTTTTCTAGGTCATCCTCCACCCTTTCTAACCCTTCATTCTTCAGCCTAACTGTCCCATTTCTGGTCTTTTTCCTCTCACCAATGTATCTGAAGATGGTTTTATCACTTTTCTTAATAGCCTGGGCTATATCATCTTCTCTCTGTGCTTTAGCCCTTCTAACTATTTTCCCAGATTCCCTCTGCCCTCATTCTTTTGAGTTTTCTTGCATCTTCTGAATGCTCTTTTCTTTTCCCTTACTTTCTCGGCCACTACCTTCGAGACCCATAATTTCTTTTTCTTTCTTTTACTCTTGCAATGCATTTTGACACTGTGACCTGTTACTTCATTATGACTCTCGAGTCTAGACCTCTGATTTTCCTTTTCAGTCATCACAGTGTATGGGCTAAATACACCCTTACTAGGGCATCTAGGCTATCCTCACATATTTTCTTGTGTTATATTTACCGCTCTAAGAATTCACTGAAATTTTATGGACGTTCCCTGGTGTTTCTGCACCCCATGCGAAGCGTTCAGGTTTTTTTGGCCATGCACATAAAATCCACAACATAAACCATGGGCTGTCATGCTCGTTTTTTGGAGTAGCTTGGTGAGAATCAGTGACCCTTGCTGAGGGACAAAAAATAAAAATCAGTACGCGGTCAGACTTCTAATAGTCACAGTGTTACTGTTTTAGGTGTCAACATGAGTGTGAATGAAAAAAAATAATACAAGGACATATTTGCTGTGATGCTTGCATTATTTTCTACCAATACAAAAAAAGTTTATATTACTCATATGGCACTCTTGTGAATGGCAACTCATGATAACAGCGAGTCAATAAAAGTGAGGAAATATGAGCAACCCATTTAGAGCAAATCAGTATTGAGTGAGCTGCACTAAATGATGATGGGTAGTAAGAGCGATGTATTTCAAGGTAGGGACTACGGAAGTGTATTATGTAGGCAGGAGATTGTGGGAGTCTAAACGAACCAGCAGCGTGGCATAGAGGGTAGGAGTGCTGCCTGTGAGTGGGGTGGCTCTGGGTTCGGGCTGCTGGTTTTATTTATTTATTTATTTTTTTAATTACCTCTGCGGGTTGCATCCCCCCCCCCCCGGAGTTGATTATTTAATTGGGAGCTGTGGGGGTGAAGCCCCCCCTCCACATAAAAAGTAATTCAAAAGTTTTCCCCATCGATCGAGTGAGCCACCAGTTGATGTTTGTGTGAGGCGCTATTGTTCTGATCGCTGCTTTACTTTTTGGCGATCGGTAGTTGTCCGTGTGCTACTAGTAGCTACTATGCAGTAGCAGTTATCACGTGAACTAACATGAATAATGTGGTGACTTTTTGCATGTTTTTAAACCATGTAATACCGAATCATTTATTTTCATAAAACCTTTCTGCCAGATATAGAATATGGGTCTGAATATAGCAACAATGAAAATATGTATATAGGGGTCAAAATGCTGCTTTGGAAGTGACATTTTAAATCCCAGTAAGTAATATAACATGCCAAGAGGTCATTCAAATGGTAGAAAAGTACATACAGACTGACCCAAGACAGACACATACATTACAGCATCATGAAAGTTGATAACAGCTACTGTATAACTTTACAGAAGGAGTGCATTTCCTCCCTGTCATTGTACAAGCAGTATATGAATGTACCTGTTCCAGTAAACAGTCCAGAAAACATTCTGAAGTGCAGCAGAAAAATTCAAATCTGAAATCACTGGGGAATGTCAGTTTTAGTATTTTGTTGTTGGGTAATATTTTCCTTCTCTCCTCAAAGAAAAAGGACTGATGCAGCTGGGCTGGCACTGCCCTACATGCAGACAGCATTCACATGGCTCAGTACATGAGTGTTGTGCACCAACACAGCTGACCCTGAATGTTTTGGTTCATGTGGGGTCCTAGCCTTCTGCCTTAAGCCCAAAGAGTGCTGCTCAATGGAGGAGATATTGAAGAAGATCAAGAGTTGCTAGTAACTTTTCTTTTATTGCTTATGCATGCATGTACTATATATGTACATCATTAACCCATCTCTGGGTTGCATAGACCAGCTATTACAGTGGTTTGGTTGCATATTTTTCACTAGTACGCCTTAGTCTTGTTAGTCATGGCTCTGCTACTCATAAGCAAACAGGCTAATAAATATTAAATGAAAATAAATACGATAATAGAGCCAGAGTCACTATAATAACCCTTAGCAGCTTACATCATGCTTTTCTGGCAGAAGCTTTAACATCTGCTTCAAGACCTCCACATCTAATTTGGTTCTGTCGCCGTTCCGAATCATGTCAACTATTTCCTCGTTAGAGCTGAAAAAGAAAAACGGAAAAACATTTGTTCATGAATGTGAGGCTGGCTGGAACAAATAAAGCATTACAACTAGAATGTCAAATCTGGCCTACACAAAATAGTTAGGTGACCACCATAAAGACATTTCTGGCAGCCAAAAACAAACAATGATTACAGTCAGAATTAGTGGGCATAGTATATTCAGGCAATGCCCGCATGGCATTTTGTTATTTTTAAGTATAATACTAATTTGGTAATATTATTAATTATTAGTGAACTATTGGGTACTGGATTTTTTATAAACTGCTTTTACCACTTAGAGCCGGTTTTACACAGAAAAGACAGACTCAGTTTGTACAGGACTTTTCTACTGAAAACTTTAAGCATATATTCATTTCTTAGTAAAAATTGGTCATTTTCAACTATCCTTTTCTGCTAAGAATTGCATTTATTCTTAAACTCACCTATTAAAAAGCATAACTTACCATCTGAACTGTTTCAAAAAAATATTTAAATTAAGGTTCTTCTTGGAGTCCAGGAATGTAATCTTGTTAAAAAGAGAAAGCATTTTAGTCAGTACCGCAAGGATTGTCATAATGTAAAGTGCTGTCAATCAAAAGAAGGGAAAACATACTTCTTTCGATTCCTTCTTAGCTGGGGCTTCCCCTTTTTCTACAGGTTTTGACAGTGGAAGACAGAAACGTTCCTCAATGGTGTTATAATCGGGCTCCAGATCATCACTGTCACTTCCCACTGACGCCCATAAAGACTGAGTTTCTAAAGTGCACAAAAGGCAAACAAATCAACCTATGGTTTGTCCAGGAGCATGTGCTTGCAATGTAGGCTAACCCCAAACTTATTCTGGTCACACGTCTCTTCCTCACCCCACCCCTATTGAGTTTCGAAGTACAGAGACGTAAAATGTGTCCAAACTTCTTGACAATCAATGGATAATAGCCAAGCAATTGTTGGATAATATCATTTTGGCTCTTAAAACCGAAAAGGAACAATAAAATCTAAACAGGTCACCAACACTTGCTGCTTATACAGGTGGTTTAATTTAAATCCAGCAACCAAACTGAAAATGTTTTGAGAGCTACGATAATGTTTATGGAATGGTTGATGAGTTCCAAGTATTTGGGAGTTGCATTAGACCCATCAATTGACTTTGCCATACATACCTCAACTAACTGTAAAACTGTCAGTCGCCGCTGACATACAGGATAAGGCAGAACCAGACACCCAAGGCCCGCCTCGTTATTGAGCAGGGCATACAAATGCACAGTCTTACCTATGAATGCCTGGCCTATGTCAACACTAGGAAAATAAGTCTGTCCAAGTGGGATGTTTCATTTATTTATTAGTTTTCAGAAATACCTTTGAGCCAGAGGCTAATTTACAAAGTTTTCATGTCATGAAACAAAATATAGAGCATAAGAAATAATACATTTAACATTTAGTACAGAAAACAATTATTCTATTGTACAGGGTAGTTGCAGGGCTACTACAATCAAGAGTCAGGAGTTGCATTCTCCTGGCAACAAAAAAGGAGACAGTTAGGAGAAATTTGCAACAGTAAAAAGACGCAGAGAGGCATGGAAGGGTAAAATTTGTTCCATGTGACCTAGGCAATGGCTAGGAACCAGAAACCCGAAGGGAGATACAGTTACATAAGACTAGAGAAAGACAGAGGGTGCAAAAAATTGTAGATAGGGGAACATGGTATGAGTCAGAAAATGGTGAAGGGGGGGTGACAGAATCAAGGGTAGAGGAGAGTGTAGAGGGAGATAAGGCAGTGGGTAGTCCAGGTAGACAAGGCAAGTGAGAAGCGAAAACTAGAGCAGGGGCAGAGGTGGGTAGGGAGGAAGGACATAGGAGAGGTGGGGGGGGGGTTGAGGGGGGCATACCAGCAGGTGGAGGTGTCATAAGGGAGGATGGGAGAGAGTGAAACTGGTGGAATGTGAGGGGTTATAGAGAGGTAAGGTAAGGAGGGTGGACAAGAGAAGCGGGGGGTGGATGGACAGGAGGAAAAGATAAGGGAAAGGGTGTACTGAGCAAGGAGGTGCCAGAGAATGAAAGGGTGGTAAGCAAGGAGTAAAAGAGGAGGAAGATGCCTGGGTCCAGCTTATAACATCAACTGCTTTGTGTTAGCAACACCCCACCTCATCCACCATGGTCTCCTTCACACTAGTCAAGGCTGGTTCTCCCCAAGGCCAAGTCTGGGGTGCTTCATGGATACACTGTTCCACTCTAGCATTTTTGAAATTCTACATACTTAAACCATTCCTAATGTCTCAGATACAGGGACCAATTTCTCCTGCTGAAGTCTAAATACTACCAAAATGTGTCTACCGATTCGGTTCTCTCCTCTTATGCTTCAACATACTAAAACTGTTTTCCTCTATTTATCTAGAGTTAAACTGTCCACCAGCACCTTTAATCTGTTAAGACTACCTACTCAAAATGAATACTTTCTCCTGTTCCTAGTTATTTTGCCCTGTAAACCAGTTTAATATTCTATATAAAATGGGCAGGGAAATGCCTGCATCCTGATTGGTTGGTACCTGTGCATCGACTCTGTTAGCTGCAAGGTAGAAACAAGTACTCTTGAAACAGGATGCAACACAACATAAATCTAAGTGCCAAATCCAATGTTAATTTTTTTTTTTTTATTTGTAACACCACTATTTTTTCTGTTTTACCAAGGCACCGTTCAGATCAAATTAACAGAAAGAACAAGTAATGGTCCCTAAGAAATTCCTTTACTAAGGCCATTAGCGCTGGGAAAGCATTATATTTCAAATCCATGCTACAAAAAAAACTAAACTCCCCCTCCAATTTCTGGCACACACTCTACTCCCTTTAAGACCCTTCACCCTACAACACTTCCCAGCCCGAGCTGTTCCTATAGTCTAAATTGTCTTACCCATAATGTGTTAGGGCTAGGGACTGGATACCTTTATTTTCTATGTTATACAAAAGAAAAGTAGAACAGAACCTTCTTTCCAGTGCTTCTTCCACACTTAAGGTTCTGAATGCAAGAACAAATTTGGGAACATGAGCCTATTCTATCTCTGCCCCCTTTCACTGGAATAATCGCTCTTTGAATATGCAACAAATGAGTCACAAAATATTTAAAACTTCCATCAAAACATTTTATGTTGATACATTACATTAACAATTACATATCGAAGTATGTGTTGTGTCTTGACATGCATGCATGTTTTTTTCTATATTATTTTTTCTTTGTAACACCAAGACTGTACATTATGGTCCCAGGTAGCATTTGAAAAAGGGTCTTGGCTCACAACACTTACCTGGTTAACAAAAGTTTAATAAAAAATAAAACTACACTAACTGTTGATGGGTAGCCTGTCTCCGATGCTGTCTCAGTGGCCTCCCTACTCAACTCCTTCACCACATGTGCCCTCTCTTCAAATCCCCCTCCCTTTGCCTCCCCCACACCAAAGAGCCTATCCTTCTCCCCTGCCTCTATCTACTAAGTATACTGTGCCCTTTTCTCGTTCAATCCCCAAAAGTTGAGTCCCGATGGTCTTGACCCCAATATCTTCTCTGCATTTCTGCCCCTGCTGCTGCTCATCCATTTGCTGAACCTCCCTTTCCACCTTTGCTCTGTTCCCCAGGTGTGGAAGGTTGCCAAAGTGATTCCCCTTCACAAAGGCGGTGATGCCTCCACTCCTGGTAACTACAGACCCATATTCCTTCTTCTTCCCTCCCTGGCCAAACTGCAAGAATCCCTAGTTTTCTTACACCTTACTGACTTCCAAAACTCCTCAGATTTCCTCTCACACTTTCAATCCGGTTTCAGGACTAACTACTCTACCATCACATCCCTCGAGATACTAACTTTATCCTCACTAGCATGGATCAAGGTCACATAACTGCTGCCATTTTCATTGACCTAGCTAAGGCCTTCAATTCTGTATCTCACCTTCTCAGTAAACTCAGTTCTGCAGGACTCTCATCCTTCTCTGTCAAATGATTCACCTCAAACCTCTCCAGCCACACACAATGTGTCCTTGCAGGAGATGCCACCCCCCACACCCATACAGGTTGACGTCCCCCCCCAAAGGTTCCATCTTGGGCTCCGTTCTCTTCTCGATCTTTGTAAATGACCTCCACGCAGTCTGCTCTTCCTCAAGCATATATATGTATACAGATAATACTGTCCTCTATGCCTCAGCTGCAGTCTGATTTTCAGTCTGTCCTTCACTGGTTTCAGGTCAATCAACTCAAAGTTAGTGTCAATGACCTTCAGAACGCCTCAAAAATTGGCCAAACTCTCCCCCCTCTCTTTCTCCATCCTGGACAGTACCATCCTTGATGAAGTCCTCCCTTTCAAATATCTTGGCGTTTCGCTGAATAGCTGGCTCAACTTTTCAGCACACATTGACCACATACACTCAAAGTTCCATCCCAAGCTTGGGGCTATGTACAGAAATCAAGACTCCTTCTCCCTGACAGTCCACTGGGAACGTCTCACTAAAATGATCTTCCCTATATTTGACTATGCAGACGCAGTTTATGGAACTGCCCCTGCCTCTTTGCTAGCCAGGCTGGATACGCTATGCCTTCTACCACATCGCATTACTTGCCCCCCCACACACACTCACCATTGTTCCCTCTACTCTTCCCTCTCCATCCATGCTGTCAGCACCATGCCACCCTCCTCATCTCCAAATTCTGACTTGGGTCTGTCCCCACCAACCTCACCTCTCTCCTGTCACCCTCCTTCCTACCCTCCTACCACTTCATTTCAGGGATACCCATACCTTTTCTCTCCCTCATCCTGTTTGGGTCAGGTAGCCTTTTCCTACCATCTAACCTCTCTCTGGAACTTCCTCCCAAAATCTCTCAGACAATCTTCCTACCTGCTATGCCCGAAGTGAGCACTCTCCCAAACTGCCCCTCCCCCATGCTCCTGTCCTTCCACCTCCCTGTAACCCAGGGTATTTCCTCTCAACCCCCTCTCTCTCCAGGTGATATGCCCTCCGTTTATCCCACTCTCCTTTAACTGAATCACTAGACTCGTACCCTTGGCATCGAAAGCTCTTACCTCAGTACTCAATGTCCATCTACACAGTCTTAATTGTCACCCAGTATTATTTAAACTGTTAGCCATCAGTTCTCATGTATATATGATTATTATTAATTGATAATTCTATGTTTCCTAACTATCCCAATTGCATAGTGCTCTTTTCCTCTCTGGCATACTAATCTGATTATTTTATTAATTGTAATTGTTTATGGTACTGCACCTTATGCCCTCCTTTGTAGATTGTTCCCTACCTGTATATTTATTGAAAAGTTTCACCAGGAAGGCACACTGAACAACAAGTTGCTCATCTCACAGAGCATCCTGGGGGATGAGTAACAGGGGGAAAACAATCATACATAAAGCTACAAATACGTTCAACTAACTGACAATACAGTTTAGCCTGTAAATGTGAGACACAGCAACATCATAACAGATTACATAATGTACCATATATTAGCAATGTTCAAATAAACTACAAAATACATACAGCCAATTACAGTTATACAGTTAAGCTGTGAAGCAAGACATACAACATAACAGTTTACATAAAGCAGTGTTCAAATGAGAGCATAAGTCAAATAGGTCATATATAGTGTTGTCCTAAGAACCTCAAATAACTTGTAATCCACTCCCCCTGGGTTGCACCTGAAAATGAGCCTTGGCCCAAAATGCCTCTCCCAGTTACCAAATTTAAATAAATAAATAAATAAATAAATAAATAAATAATGTAGCCTGACTAAGCATTGTGAATAAATAAGATCACGTACAATAATCTTCAAAGTAAAAAAAAAAGATTGGTCTTGCAATGAGTTTACTGACTTAGGCTGATACTATATTTGGGTATGAACTGTTCCCACAGCACTGCTCACTCGCTGAATGTTCAGTCCAGGCCCAGTCAGGCTGCTCCTATTCTCCAACTATTAAATCATGTAAATGGCTGATTTAATGACAAAAAAAAGCAGTTCTGAAAGCGTCTGTCTCTGTGCTGTTTGAAAGACCGTGCTCATGCTGATCTTTCCCTCCCCTGCAGTACACTGTCATATTGATCAAGTGTGGCATTTTTTCTAAAAACAAATGCAATTATAACTTACATTTTAAGCAACAGATTGAACAGATAACACAGCCTGACAATGCTTCTTTCTATAGCTACCCCACTGCTACTGCTCTTGGATCTCCTCTTCCCAAAAATGGACACTAAAAAAGTAAACTAAACTAAAAAATCTGTCTCATTTGTCTCATACTGTATTGCAGACATTTAGCCTATCGCTCTCCAGGTAATTAATCAAAACTACACAAATAATACAACTACCTAAGCCTAATTAAGAACAAAGGCCTAAAGCAACAAAATAAATAAAAAACACAGTACAAGCAGGAAGAGGAACTATTTAGTCACTTTTTTTATATACATATTTAAAACTGTTCATTTCAATTGGTTTATTCTAAAATACAGGAACCCATTTTATAAGTGTAATAGGACACTCTAGGGTATGTACTGAACAGAGCTGCCTGCACTTTCAGGGGCTGAAGATACCCAGCCTATGGCCTTGTGCTGTACTATGCCCCTGGACATGTGGTCAAATCGGTTAAATGCACACCCCATCATGTCTTATTCCTTACATAATGCATATACTCTGCTCTTAACCCAGTTCTATTATTTGATTTCCACAACATTCTTGATTGTGTTTTGCACTGTATTCTTGTCTTTTGATGTACCTACTGCACATCGGACTGTCATATCTCACTTTGCTGAACTGTTCACTGTTTACCATGGTAAGGACTCTAGATACCTTATTGATTAAGCCATCATATGATCATGGTTTAATACACTATCAATGCATGGCTACATGTCAAATTTTCTAAGTTCACTTCAAAGCCATCCTTGTGTTTGCAATCGAATATCCTGTCTGTCCCTTGACAGAAATACTTTGTATTAGAATTGCAGCTTACAGAGCTGCATTTTAGCCCTTTAATAACCACTTCTGTCAAAGTCCCCCTCCCCCTATTCTGTGTGTGTGTTTGTCTCTCTCTCCCTCCGTTTCTCCCCTAAATGAACTAGAATCGGTCACAGTTATGCTTTAATGGACCATTTAATGCATTCTGTGCCTTAGAAATAAATTTACTTCCTTAACTGCATCCAAACAACCATGTTTCATTAAACTACAACTTCAAGATGTTCTTGTACTGGCTATTCCAGCTGTGATTTAAAGGATTTTTGACGCAATTCCCAGGGCTGTAGAGTAATCTTGTCTTTGGCCTTGGGTCCTTGCATCGTTGGGTCATGCATCCAAGTCCTTTAAACCACAACCTACTGTGACTTACTTCTTACTGTAACATATGTCCTTGTAGCTCTCCATGGTAGTGCCCAAAAATAATATCAATATGCCTAGTACACTTACCCAGTTACCAGTAAATAAGAAAATAAATGACTAAAAGAGCCATAGACACGACTCAAAGCTACTTTAGTCTCATTCTAGAAAGTCTGTAACTGCACTCCATAAAGCAAAGAACAGTTACATCGATCTTGAAGTGAGCAGCCATCTGGGAACAAGTGACCGCCAAACAGTGTGGTTCACGAAAGACTTAGCTGCAGAGTCAAGCCACACAAAAGTGAAGGTACTGGACATCAGAAGGGCTGATTTTGTCAAAATGGGAGTGCGCCTCAGAAAAGCACTAGCAAACAGGCAAGACGGTGGGGTGGAGCAACAATGGGGAAACATCAAAACTGCCATCACAGAGGTAACAAGCTTTTGTGTGAAGCAAATAAATTAAAACGAAAGAAAAAAACACTATGGTTCTCAAAAGAAGTGGCAAGGAAGGTAAGTGAGAAAAAGATGGCATTCAGGAAGTATAAGGAAACACAGAAGGAGCAGGACAGAGAACTTTACCAGTTAAAGCAGAAGGAAGCGGGGAAGGCAGTCAGAATAGCAAAAGCCCAAACTGAGGAAAAGATAGCCAACTCGGTTAGGAAGGGGGCTAAAACCTTTTATAGGTATATTAGGAAGCACAGAAAGATGAAGGCAGGGATACTGAGGCTGAATAAAGAGGAAGGTGATTGGGCAGAGAGCGAGAGTAAAAAAGCAGGGATACTGAACAAATATTTCTGCTCAGTATTCACAATGGAAAAGCAGGGGCAGAGACCTAATCCTGTCAATAGAAGCACTCTGGATAGGGGGTTGATATTAGTCCTTTCACAGAAGAAAGGGTTCTGAAAGAACTCTTAAAACTGAAGGTGGATAAAGCAATAGGGCCTGATGAGATTCACCCCAGAATTCTAAAAGAACTAAGGGAAGAACTAGCAACACCACTGACTACCCTTTTTAATAAATCATGGGAGGATGGTGTGGTACTGGAGGACTGGAGGAGGGCGGATGTGATTCCCTTCACAAAAGTGGGAGCAAGACAGAGGCAGGAAACTACAGACCTGTCAGTTCGACCTCAGTGGTAGGGAAAATGATGGAATCACTTCAGAAGGAAAGAACTGTTGAGTACCTAGAGGCCAGTAGGGCACAGGACCTAAGGCAGCATGGATTCACAGCAGGAAGGTCATGTCAAACAAATCTAACCGATTTATTTGACTGGGTGACCAAAGTAGTAGACCAAGGAGGGGCTGTGGACATGGCCTACCTAGACTTTAGCAAGGCATTTGACACAGTCCCGCACAAAAGATTAACAAATTCGCTAGCCTGGGAGTGGGTCCCAGGGTGGTAGCCTGGGTAAAATACTGGCTGGACAACAGGACACAGCGGTAATATTAAATGGCGTACACAGCGAAGAAAGGAGGGTTACTATTGGGGTACTGCAGGGTTCAGTACTGGGGACGGTCCTTTATAATGTCTTTATAAGTGACACTGCGGAGGGACTGGAGGGGAAGGTATGTCTCTTTGCAGATGAGACAAAGATCTGCAACAGGGTTGATACGCAAGGTGGGGTGGAAAGAATGAAAAGGGACTTGGTAAGGCTGGAGGAATGGTCAAATGTATGGCAGCTTACATTCAACGCAAAGAAGTGTTAAGTAATGCACCTGGGAAACAAAAACCCACGGCAAGAGTACACAATGGGGGGTGAGATACTAATAAAAATGGAAAGGGACCTGGGGTAGTCATATCAGACAACCTAAAGGTGGGCCAGCAATGTGAGAAGGCAGTAAGGAGGGCTGGGGGGATACTGGGATGTATAGGGAGAGGCATCACCAGTAGAAAACAGGAAGTTGTTGGCCCTCTGTACAGACAGTTGGTAAGACCACACCTGGAGTACTGTGTACAGTTCTGGAGACCCCATCTCTGCAAAGACATAGACAGGGTGGAGACTGTCCAGAGGAGAGCAACCAAAATGGTGCAGGGTCTGCACCAAAAGACATATGAAGAAAGACTAAAAGAGCTTAAGATGTATAGCTTTGAGGAAAGGAGGGACATGACAGAAACTTTCAAATACCTCAAGGGAATCAACAAAGTCCAAGAGGGTAGCATCTTTCAAAAAAAAAAAAGATGTGCAAGAACAAGGGGGCACAACTTGAAGATGGTGGGGACAGCTCAGAGGTAATGTGAGGATGCATTTCTTCACAGAGAGGGTTGTAGATGCATGGAACAGCCTTCTTGAGGAGGTCGCAGAGTCAAAAACAGTGGGGGAATTCAAGAATGCATGGGACAGACATGAGGCAATTCTAGAGTGGGGGTAGGAGGAAGTAGACTGTTGGTTAACTAGGACCTGCAGCTTATCTGTTAGGTAGGGAAATGGGCAGACTAGGTGGGCCAAGCAGTCCTTATCTGCCGTCAAATTCTATGTTTCTATGTTAGTTACATAAGAACTTACCATAACAGCAGATCTTCAAGAGAATCTCCTCCATTAGGCCACAACTTTGGAACTGTAAGCGTCAGGACCACATAGAAACTTTTTGCTAGCCAGGTGCTGCCCACAACGACATGCTCATAACATGGGTGGCCCTATTATTCCTCAGTTCCCCATCAGAGAACAGCCTCAGAGGGCCTCTAGCCCATGAGGAACCAGGAGAAGAGACCAGTAGCAGGCAAACAAGGAGAAGCATGGGACTGGAAATAGGATGCATGGAGTAAGGCTTTAGGCACAGCATCTGATATAACCTTCAGGATACTGAAAGGGGGAAGGAGAGAGGGTATGGCATGGCCAAATGGAGGAGTTTCTCTCGAAGATCTACTGTTACAGTAAGTTCTTATGCAACTGTTCTATCTTCATTAACGATATCTCCTCCATTAGGCCACAACCCACCCTGGAATGACTCCCAAGGAGTACAAAGTAAACTGGGAGGATGGCACAGCCTGATATGTGATCAGGACAGAAGGCCTTGCAGTAAAGCAAGACCAACACCAGCACATTGTGAGAGACTATGTCCAGACAATAATATTAAGTAAAAGTGTGAAAACTGCTCCATGTGGCTGCAGCACATATGTCAGCAGTAAGGGCATTCTTGAAACAAGCAACAGAAATGGCCATACCCATTGTAGGGTGACCACTGACAGCACCATGTTTACTGTACTTCCTATAACAAAACATAATAATATTTGACAGGCGTGTTTAGACACAAATATGCCCTCTTTTGCAAGGGCAAATGAAACAGAAAGCTGAGAGGACTTTCTGCAGTCCTTGGTGTGGGTAACACAGTATCTCAATGTCCTATGTGTATCTAAAGCAATGGGCCCAGTACCCTGGTTGGCATCCTAGAGTAACAGGAAGGTGTACTGTTTGATTCAGTTTACATTCTGATACCACCTTTGGCAGAAGCTTAGGATTCATATGGAAAGAGACTGTCTTTGTAAAAAAATCAAATAAGGAGGCTCGCACATGAAAGCGTGAAGCTCGGAAATCCTCCAAGCAGAAGTGACAGTAAATAAAATTGACAGGAATCATAAGCCACAACTCATAGCACGCTCAAAAGGAGCCAATGCCAATTTCTTCAAGTCCCAAGGTGGGACTGGATTATGGATAGAAGGGTTCATATAAAGAATGCCTCTCAGAAAAGTATGGGACACCTCTAACTGGGCAATCGTATGACTATCTATAGGAACTTGGAAAGCTGAAATATTGGCCAAATGCACCTTAACTGAGGAATACTGCAAACTTGAATCAGACAGGGAAAGCAAGTATTCCTGTACAGAATTCACAGGACATGTAAAAGGGCCCCTCTTTCAGAAAGTAGTCCACAGAGTGAAGGCTTCCATTTCAGAGAATAAGTATGTCTGGTAGAAGGCTTCCTATATGCAAACAAGACATCAGCTACCTTACGGGATATTCCAAAACGTGTAACAGCTATGTTTTCAGGAGCCATGCATGCACTTCAGGTCTGAATGGACCAGGGACCCATTGTTCTGTGACAACAGTCCCTGACATAGAGGCAGAGAGACAGGATACTCCACCACCAAATGCTGAAGGAGTGGAAACCAAATTTGGTGTGGCCAGAATGGAGCAATGAGGATGACAGTGGCACTCTCCACCCGTAACTGGAGCAGAACACTCTGTATTTGGGGTGGGGGGGGGTGGGGATACATACAGGAATTTCCCTTTCCAAGAAAGGGACAACACATCTGACCAAAAAAGTCCAGGCACTGAAGCAAGTGAGCAGAAATGTGGCAGTTTTGCATTGTGGGGATACTAAAAGGTCCAGTGCTGGACAACCCCATATTGCGAAGAAGTTGTTTATCACAGAACTCAGCAGTTCCCATTCATGAACCACTGACTTGGACCTGATTAACCCATCTGCCAAGATGTTTTGCAGACCTCAGAGAAACACAGTCAACAGCTGAAGGCCATGAGACACAGCCTAGTACCATACCCTAATTGCTTCCCTGTGCAGGGGATAACAGTGAGTGCCCTCTTGTTTGTTGATGTAATGCATCACACAGACACTGTATCTGGATTAGCAAAGGACCAAAGCAGAACTTATTCTGAAAAGCCTGGGGGCTATACAGGACAGACCATTTCTCTATGATATTTATGTGTTGCTCAGCCCCCATCTTTGTCCATGATCCCTGTGTCTGGAAAGGGCAAACATGAGCACACCCCAGGCAGAGCCAGAGGCATCTGTAGTGAGGATCTGTACAGGGTAACTTTTCGTGGGCCATCTACTATAAAAATGCTCTGCATAGTGGAGATGTGACAAGAACTATTTGCTCCAACTACTCCATCAACTGATCCTATTGGACCCAGTGTCCACTGAGGTATCCTCATATGAAGTCACAATAGCAGCAAAGTCACTATGGTTGTGGTCATGAGGCTCAGGAGATGTAACATTGTTTATGCAGACACATAGTGGCTCCTGTGCACCAAGTGTACTTGTGCAGTCAGAGTGTCTGCCCTGCCCTGGAACAGGAAGGCACACCCCTTTGTTATAGATGCAAGACCACCTCAATGTACTGCAGTCTTTGGCATGGAGTCGATACAGATTCTGGCACACATGGAAACTAGAGGGCATAAGGCAGGAGATGGACATGCAGCAGAAATGGGAGATTACAGAGGTAATGGTAGCCTGCACCAAGACACAGAGTAAGAAGAGCAGAGCAAGGAAACCCTGCTGGTTGAACAGTGAGGTAGTGGAGGTGGCGAGGAAAAAAAAAAAAAAAAGAGAGGTGCATCAGAGGTACAGGAGGATGGGAAGTAAGGGGACAGGGGAGGTATGCAAGATGGTCCCAGGAGGTGACCAGAAAAGTGAGAAGCCAAGGCCCAGCGGGGCTGAGAGTTAGCACAGGAATTAAGGGTGGGGTGGGGGGTGAGAAAGACTTTAAGATACATCAGGGAGAAAAGGAAGTGCAAGGAGACAATAGGGAGGATAAAAAAAGGGTGGGAGTGGATGGAAAAGGGGGAGGAATAGGCGGAAGCACTGAATGAACACTTTTGCTCAGTGTTCATGGAACAAAAGGGGGGACCGCTACCACCATGGGCTGGGAGGGTGAGGACAGTGGGAGAGGAGGCGACAGATGAAAGGATTGAGGGAGGTAGAGTCCTAGAGGGACTGAGGGTAGACAAGGCACCAGGTCCGGATGGTATCCAACCCAGAGTGCTGAGAGAGATGGCAGAGGTGTTTTCGGAGCCACTGGCAGATCTGTACAGCACCTCAGTGGAGTCGGGATGTGTGCCACTGGACTGGAGGATGGCACATGTAGTGCCATTACATAAGAGTGGACCAAGGGACGAACCGGGTAACTGTTGTCTGGTAGGTCTCACCTCCATAGTGTGCAAACTGATGGAAACAATACTAAAGGAAAGACTGGTGTCGTACCTGGAGGACAATGGCCTCCAGGATGTGAGGCAGCATGGGTTCATTTCGGGGAAGTCCTGTCAAACCAACCTGATACAATATTATGACTGTGTGACAGATGAGCCGGATAAGGGTCATGTGGTGGATGTTCTTTACTTGAACTTCAGCAAGGCCTTTGATTCGGTGCCTCATGGGTAGCTTGGGGGAAGCTAACTGGTGTAGAGGTAGGGGCAAAAATGATTAACTGGATTACAAGCTGGCTGAGCAGGAGGCTGCAACAGGTGGTGATGGGAGGGGAGCTCTCAACTCAGAAGCAACAGGTGGTGATGGGAGGGGAGCTCTCAACTCAGAAGCCGGTGATAAGCAGGATGCCACAGGTCTCTGTGCTGGGACCAGTACTATTTGGGCTCTTCATATCAGATATTGCACACAGGGTGGTGAGCAAGGTAAGTCTGTTCACAGATTACACCAAAATGGGAGCAGTGGTGGATGGAAGCAGGGGGACCTAAGCAAGCTAGAGGAGTGGTCAGAGAGGTAGAAGCTGGGGTTCAATGCAAAGAACTGTAAGGTTATGCACTTCAGGGCGAGGAACCCAAGGAGAGAATACTGGCGGGGGTGAGGGGTAAGCTGGGAATCACTAAGGAGGAGGAGAAGAACCTAGGGGTAATGGTAACAGGGATCATGAACAATACTATCCAGTGCAGGACAGCAGCTACAAAAGTGAACAAAATATTGGCGTGCATAGCAAGGGGTTTTTCATCCAGGCGAAAAGAGGTGATCTTGCCCCTCTACAGATCACTGGTATGCTGCACTTGGAGTACTGTGTGCAGTTTTGGAGGCTATACCTGAAGCATGATATCAGGCTACTGGAAGGGGTGCAGAGGAGGGCAGCAAAGATGATATGTGGAATGGAGAGGAGAAATCATGAGAGCAGGCTGGGAGACCCAAATATGTACATCCTGGAGGACAGAAGGGACAAGGAGGACATAATGAGAGACATTCAAGTATCTGAGGGGAATCAACAAGGATAGGGCAGATGGGGTCTTTCATCTAAGGAGGGGGAGGGACACAAGGGGGCATGGGCTAAGAATAGAGAGGGGGAAGATTTAGGAGGGAAATGAGGAAACACTATTTCACAGAGAGGGTGGTAGCAAAATGGAATGCACTATCAGAATGGGTGGTATCATGTAAATCTGTGAACAGCTTTAAAAGGGCATGGGACAGGGAACAGGGGCGAGTGAGGGTAGGGGGCGGCAGTGGAATGACAAAGTGGAGGGGGTGGGGCAGCTGCAAACTAGGGATGCTAGCTGCACACTCGAGCAGACTTAGATAGACTGGGTGGTCCATTTCTGCTGGCACATTTGCATGATCGTATTCACTGTGATCCACAAGTCAAACAACTGATGTGTTCAGGACAAGGTATGAAGCAGTTTCCCTGAAGCTGGCCTTCAGGAGACAATCATCCAGGTAAGGGAAAAGATACAGGCCTTCCCCCTGCAAAGAACTGCTGGAAACACTGCCAAACATTTTATAAAGACCCGTGGCTCAGAGGACACGCCAAAGGGCAATACTCTGAATCGATTATGCCCTCCAGCATAAAGTGGAGGCACTGTCTGTGGGACTTCCTTATCTTTATAAGGAAGTATGCATTCTTCATGTCCAGAGATCAGAGGCAGTACCCCATTTGTAGTTGGGGACTTGGGGCCTGCAGAGAAGATTCAAAAATTTTTGTGATGTATAGGTTGAAATCTCTGAGATCTAATACAGGAAACTGAACCCCTCTCCATTTCAGGACTGGGAAGTATTTGGATTAGAATGCTTTGTTCCAGTTTTGAGGAGGAACTGGTTCTATGGCACATTTCTGAAATAGGATTTGAATCTCCTCCTTTAGAGAGGACATGCAGCCTGGAATAGAACAGGAAGGAGGCAGAATATCTGGAGGGATTTTCTAACAGATCCAGAGCATGTCCCCTTGCAATTATTTCCAGAACCCACTTGTCTGTGGTAATCTGGGCTGCCCTCACGCTCACCCCTGGAGGTAATATCTATTTGGGGATGGAAGAAAGTGAAGTGGAACCAGGGTTAGCAGGCCCACAAGAACTAATTCCTTTGGGTACTTTGGCATGGGCACCAAGGAGAGTGACCCGAGAGGTGACCACCACCTCTGCCATGGCCTTGCTGACAATACGCATTGTCACATCGGACAGCAGGCCTACAAAAAGAACCCCTACTGTTCCCTCTAGTGGGAGTGGGGTACAGGGACTTAAAAGACCATAAAGTCATCTGGGAAATCTGAAGGCCATGCAAGGCTTCTTCAATAATCATAACCAAACAGTTTGGAGCCCTTAAACGGAGCTTTCAAAACTGCATGTTGCACATCGGTGGCAAAATTAGCCACTCTGAGCAATAATTAAAAGAGCTCCTGTTGTCCCAGGAGAAACTCTGGAAAAATAAACCCTTTGACTAATTTCAGCCAATAATTTGCTTCATTTCTTGTTTGTCATAATAGCTACACATATTAACATGAACACAAGATCATCGTACCTTAGATTTCCATCTGCTGCGGCTGCAATGAACATCATAATCTCATTTAGGACATCATTGTTCCCACAGCAAGACATTGTAAGGTCACAAGCAAAGGACTGTGATGTCAGCAGAAGAAAAATAACTAGGATAGGGGATGATGGACAGTAATCCTGTTGTATTGTTTATGTGCATAGTTGTAAAGAATTAGTAGAAGCTAAATAAAGGAATTATATGAAATAAGCTGAAAATTGGCCTACAAATTTAGTTTTTTTCTCTATATTTCCAGTGAGAGGTCACTCAAGGGCTCTAAAGTTTTTCCTGAGGATTCTGGCTTTATACAGAATGCAGCTTCTATTTCTGATATTTTTGATATTTAGCTTCAATGTCTTATTGCAAATATAGCTATTCTGGGATTATAGTCCACCTGCAGCCACTGTGAAATCTCACTATACTTGGATGGTGAAGTCCATTTCCCAGGGACTTTAAAGAGGAACCTAGGGCTATAGTGCCTACCTCCAGTTTGGAATAAAAAAAAAAATATCTCGAACCATCCTTCCTCCCTCCAACCACTAGCCCACAGTTCCCACCCTGCAACCTTGTCCTCTTTAGAGGCCTTAGTAGTTGTCCATCAAATCCCTGCCACTGGACAGGAATCACTATAATAACTACACATATTGGAAATTGGACTCCCAGGCTGCCCCCTCTCCCCAGCTGTGACCTTTCCTGGTGGAGGGAAGACTACTTAAAAAAGTAAGTCCTCTGGTTTAAAAATAGACTCCCATTCCACCGCAATCCACTAGTATTTAGTTCCTTCCCTATCTCTGATCTACTTCCTCAAGTCCCTAGTTGTCTAGTGGGTGCCACTTCAGAAGGTTTGGTTCAACATAATGTTTCCTCCAACCTGACTCCCAGTTCGTTAAAAACTTGCTATGCAATCAGGTAAGGTGGGGGAGATTTTCAACTTAGAGGACTTATTTCTGGAAATACTGGACATTACCCCTCCACCAGGAATGGCGGGTGAACAGCCAAAGCTACAGCCAGTGAGTCCTACTGTTTGTCACAGTACTAATAGTGATTTCAGAGCATTACCTACTAGTGACAGATCTTGCACACTTGCCTCAGGGGCAGAAAGACTGTACGAGCAAGATCTATAAGCATAAAATGCTACTATATAAACTTTACACAATGTAATGTATAGAAGCAAGATTAAAACGAAGAAATGCACATATTCAATACATACACAATAATTTACTGTGAACATTAAGAACCTGTTACCATAAAAAATATATATGCATAATTAGAAAAGAAAGAAGGGGAGGTATTATAAAAAACCTTATTCAGTATAGACCATGATAAACAAAAGGGGGCATGAAAACTACTCAAAAGCAAAACAACCACAGAAAAGGAAAATACAAAACATGACCAGATTAAATGCTTGAAAACATATACAGCACCACAATGAAGTACTATTATTTCCTTTGTTGTTTTAAAAAAAGGCTTTAATTCAAAGCCACTATTCAAACCCCATTTCTTAGTGCCATCCAAGTTAATAATCCAAAACGCTTCCCTTTTCGATAGTAAATCATTAAGATCTCTGCCTCTTGGTTTCTGCCAGACTATCAATGCCCATGAACTGAAACTTTTTTCGGTCTCCTACTTTCATGATATGCAAGGCTGTAGCATAGCTAGCATCTCTTCTATCAATAGCCCTAATATGTTCCATAACTCTTATTTTTAAACTCCTGTTTTCCCAATGTAGAATGCACTGCAACTACATGTTGCCAAATAAATAAATTCCTGCCATATCACATGCAAGTAGCTGCCTAATTTTAAAAATACGTCCTATATTACTATCCTTAAACTCTTCGGCCATCTTAGTATTAGTGCAACAATTGTAATTCCTACAGGGAAAACAACCCACACTTCTCTGTGCCTCAATAACACTTCTTTTCTCTTCAAAATGACTGTGGCAGAGTCCATCCCTATCGTAGGAGCTCTTCTATAGGCCATCCATGGTGGGACTAGAACAATATCTCCTAAACCAGGATCGCTTTGCAGCGTATACCAGTGTGCTTTCAAAATATGTTCTATTTTCTTAGAATGTGCTGAAAATGGCATAACAAAATTAAATCTAACACCATCTTTATTACTACTCGGTTGTACTGTACTATGTAAGCAATAATACCCGACAGGGTGGGTGGTATTGTGCTATACCGGACCGCCCAGGGGCGTGATGAGGCCCGACGCCGCAGGCGGAGAGCCTTATAACCCCTGGAAGGTCTGGTATAGCACGATACCACCCACCCTGGAGGGTATTATTGCACTTAGAAAATGGGCACTGTCAAAAGTTAAGTTTAATAAGAAAAATGTTAATGAAAATTTAATTTCAAGTAAGATTTGTTATAAATAGTTCCTCTGCCTGTATTGGAATACAGGACATTTGGTCTAACTGAGATGCTGTAGTTCATAAAATGCTGCTTGAATGCTGTATGTTTTATCTGTAGTTGTGTCTTATGGAGCTCGTTGTCATAGTTACACACACACTCCTTTTGGGAGCAGCAAGAGTGACCTAGTGTAGCGCTTTATTTTTTACTTTATTTGCACAGCACTAAAAGTACATCGGGAGAAGGAGGTGGTTGCTTAATAAAGAATGACATTAGCTGCAAAAGGGAAAATGAGTTGAGAGAGAGAGCGAGCACAGAGTCCAGTAGCACTAGTGTGTGTGATGTAAAACAATTGCTGGTTTCCATATGGAGTGCCCTATCGCCGATGACAGTAAGCTGTGCATTAATTTGAGAATTGCATTATGGCATCTGGGCAGACAGCTGTCAGGAGACCCTATGATTTCTGCGGCAAGTGACAGAAGGCCTGGCCACAGTGGTGGCAAAACTAAGAAGGGGTATGAAAGGCCAGTGAAATGAAGTCAGCGGATGGTGGTTTTAAATGCAGTGCCATAAAAGAATGGTTGCGCTAAAAATGCCAGCGTGACTGTGTGCTGCACTATTAAGTTAAGCTGCAAGTGCTTGCATTACTGCCATACTGTGTGAGACGGAGAAAAAACTAGTGAGGTAATGGTACAGAGAAGGGAAAAAAAGGTGTTGGGTCCCCCCCCCAAATAAGGACATGCGACGAGGGGTTAGCTGAAATCTAACATGTGAGGTGGGGTTTGCTGAACTTGGACATGCCAGGCGGGGATTACTGAAATCGGGCAGTTGGCAGTTTGAATTTCAGCACGACTGTGTTTGGTAAGCAGTGTCTGTGGTAGACAGAGTTGCTAATTTATGAAAAGTCTGAATTACCGATCTTGGATGGGACTGTTACAAGAAAAAAAAAATGCTTGTGTTATGTGAATTTTTTTTTTACACTGTGGTGCAGTTCAGCTACAAAAGTTCTTATTTTTCAAAACTGCTGTTTCATTTTAGTAGAGTGAGCGGGTAAGTGCAGTGAGGAGAGGAGTGGCGCCATTAGCTCTTGTATACAAAATAAAATGATGGGGCATGAGAGAACAGGGCATTGTGACTAAAGAAAGAAAGAAGGAAAAACATCTTTATGCACAAGTATGATGTGTGGTTTTTGTGGCAGTTGATTACAGAGCATTTGGGGCCAGTATGTCTCGCTTAGCGAGACAAAAAAAAAAAAAATGGTGGACAGTAGAAAACAAAATAAGGGTGTTTTAGCCAATTAGAAACCAGGCTGGGCAGCTAGATTCTGGTGATGGGGTTGGCTGTGCTGGTACTTTTAATAGCCGGGCATCTATTGTCTGATAGATGCCCAGCTAGAGAAGCCCTCAGCCAATCAGAAGCCTGAATTACTTTTATCCATTTTCTAATTTGTAACAGATCTTCCCCATCTTTTGCTGCAGCTGTTTGCAAGCCTTCTTCTATACTTCTTTGGCTATAACCACGCTTTTCCAATCTACTGCTAAGTTCTGTGCCCCTTGCCTGCAACTAATATCATCCCCACAATTTCGTTTGATTCTATAAAATTGCCCCTTTGGTAAGTTCTGGGTCACATGTACAGGGTGACAACTTTTGGCCTTAATAATGTATTTCCATCAGTAGGTTTTCTAAACACACTAGTGGTTACCCTGCATCATTTTTTCTACAGACCTTCAGATCTAAAAAATTCACTTCTTTAGAAGCTTGATAAGTGAATTTAAGATTCTGGTCAGTACTTTCTAAATACATTTTTTTTTTTTTCTTAGTACTTTTTACTTTATTGGCTACTGATCTGCCCATTACATCTTGGCATCCTGTCATCCAGCTACCGTTTGGTCCATTTCAGTCCCTATGGAGCCCCCGCTGCCAAATACCCCCGCGGCATTCCCCCTGCGGTGGGGCAGCAGAGAGTCCCCCTTACTCCTGCCAACACAGGATCCAGTACCACAGTGGTGCTCCTGGGGTCGAGCATCCCGTGGACGGCCATCAAGCCACTGCGATCGGTCACCATTTTTCCTCCTGCACTAGTGGCTTGCGTGAGTGGGGCGTGCAATGATGCCAAGGGGGGAGCGTGCACGCGTCCGCACGCACTCCCTCCCAGTGCCATGCCCCAACTCACTCCCCTTTAGCACAGAGTCAGTACAATGTCCCCCCCAGCCTCCGCCTAGGGTGCCAACGCACTGACCACTGAAACCCCCCTCCTCCGGAAAGGGAGAGCAGCCTTCGGGCACTCAATCCCTCTCCACCCCTGCCAACCCCCGGCAACCAGAGTCCGTTCCCGAACCCAGGTCGCCGTCGTGGAGTGAGGAGTGGCGTCCAGCGCCTCAACCCTCAGCACCACCGGGCCAGCCTAAATACAGTTTAAACTCCGCTAATTCACTACTATCACCTTTCAGTTCATGGGCATTGATAGAGTCTGTCAGAAACCAAGAGGTGGAAATGTTAATGATTTATTATTGAAAAGGGAAGTGTTTTGGATTATTAACTTGGATGGCACTAAGAAATGCGGTTTGAATAGTGGCTTCAATTAAAGCTTTTTAAAAACAACAAAGGAAATAATAGTAATTCAATGTGATGCTGTATACATATTCAAGTATTTAATCTGGTCATTTTAGTATTTACCTTTGCTTTTTTGAAGTTTTCTGCCCCGTTTACCATGGTCTATATTGAATAAAGTTTTTTTTTTTTTTTTTTTTTTAATACCCCTTCTTTATTTTCTAATTACGCATATATTTTTTTTATGGTAACAGGTTCTTAATGTTCACAGTAAAATATTGTGTATATATTGAATATGTGCATTTCCTCATGTTTCAGTCTTGCTTCTATATATTATAGTGTAAAGTTTATATAGTAGCATTTCATGCTTACAGATCAAGTATTACTGTGTGATGTGCTGTTTTCTTTGTATCATTGCGTATATGTAATTAGGCTATTTAGCATGTGATTGCAATGCTTGTTAATAGGATGACATCATCATGATTAGATTTGGTTTTAGTATTTAAGGGCCACTGTTTCAGATGCAGTTAGCCTTTGAAAAAGGATACATTATCTGAAACGCGTCAGGCTCATGCATCCTAGCATGTAAATAAATGTTACTTCTTCAGAGACTGATGTCCTTGATAATTTCTGGGGTTTGTGTGCGACACGATTGTGAAATGTAGAAAAAAAAAAAAAAAAAGTGAAGGCTACCCCTCTCTCCAACAATTTTGTGAAGACACATTTTTGTACCTTTGCCCACCTTTATTATACAGAGCCTAAAAACGGACTCTTTGCCCATGGACTTTCACACTCTCCTGGTATAGGTCTAGATTTAAATAATACTCCACTTGTGACATCATAATGACTTTCCTAACCATCAGTAGGCATTAGTCGCATTCACTTTTAAAGTAAGGCTTGGAACGCAAACAAAGGAAGTGACTCGTAAAGGCTATTACTTCCTATGCTGTCTGACAACCACTGTGTTTCCATGTGCCAAGTCTCTTTTTTTTAAAAGCACAGGAAATCTGTGCTAATTGGCAGCAGTTAGTAATGTTTCTAATAGCAGAAATACAATTCTTACTGCCAATTGCTCAATATTTAACTACGACTGTACTTGATAGTTTTATTAAAACTGGGATATTATCTTAAAGCAATCTTGCACCAGAGGGGAATTAGGTCGCTAAACAGGGAAACCCAGTAACATTTAAGCTTTGTACAGGCCCATTGTGAACAAACTCTGGGAATAGCAGTAAATGATAGTGAACACTACTGGTAAAACGTGTAAATGAATAGTATTTACAAGCAAAGTCAATCACTTACTGGCATTATTATACTGTATATTTCTGTACTTTAGGCTTTTAAGTTCACTGCATAAATAGCTAAGTGGACACTTGAGAAACACGCACTTTTTGGGCTTACATTTTAAGCCTCTGTTCTCAGACTTGCTGTTCTTCAAGATCTGAGATTATGAGATACACTAGCGCTAAAGGGAATGTAGGTAACCAGATCTGAACTCTCTAGAGACCCATTTATATTCAGGTGATCTAGCAGCAGTACTAGTTAAATGCAACATGATTTATTTATTTTTTATTCACCTAGTATGCATGCCCACCTCCCGACTTACACTGACCTGTGCTTGGTTTCTGCAGCAAACAACGTCTTCATGTTAAAATAATCATTCTTGTCAGCAGCTTTATTTATTAACCTCTAGCAGCACCAAACCACGTGTTACTGCCATACACAGTTTCTCCAGCCGGCATGACAGTGCAAGTGAAGTAAAAATCTCCCACCTCTTCTGCTGTACACAGCCATGATAAGCGGCAGCTGCATTCCCTGCTGTCAAGTAACACCCCAAGGTAACTAACATCCCCACGTGATTACTATGACTGGTTATTGAATGACCGGCCGAAATCCCACCACTCACCACCTTGGCCAGCTGCTGTCAGAATAACAGGGAATGAGAATTCACTGGCATTCTAATGGTGGGCAGCTGGCTGAGGTGTTGAGTGGCTGGGATTTGCTAGTCACTGTTCAATAACTAGTTCAAAGTAATCTTGTGTGGGGATTCTAGTCACCTTTGTACTGATGGGGGTACTGAACACCAGGAAATGTGAAGGAAGGGGATACATGGCGAGAATATGTACCAGTGATTGCTGGTGGAGTGAGGAGGGCCACTAGACACCAGGGCATAGAAAATAAAACCAACAGTACTAACACTGGAAGAATGTGAATGCACTGCACAGGGCTAAATGGAAGTAAACAAAAGATATGCAGTAACATGAAGAGGAAGTGCAGCTGTAAATACAGCACCCACCACATTTACTATGGATCTACAACACTGATATTAAATAAAAACAAAAGTAAGCCTTGAATGCAATTTACATTGGCAGATCCATAAATTGGAATTAAAGCTGCACAACTACATCAAGAGATCAGGTAAGTGAAACCCACTTCCTGATTAACCTGTACTGCTGCTTTAAAGCATGAAAAATGATTCCTCAAGCACCTTCTTTAAACTAAAGCACTTTAAAACTTTTTCTGCCATTGCCTGATGCACGTTAATATTGTGGGTAACAAGTTTTGGCTACTTCGTCCACCCTTAATGGTAACTTATAGCCAATTACCTCAAGGTACCTTACATCTGCCAATTAGAAATATTTCCTTTCCCCTTCAAACCTATAATATCAAGTGCATAGGGATGTCAAAAAGAATTCTGAAACATGCCGGCTCAGTGGCATGGCCTATTTGGTCAAAAATCACACAATGAAAAGGTGTGGTCAAAAAACATGTGGGCATAAAAGCATCTGCAGTTTCTGAGTTGGTTTATTTATATTAGCGTGGTTTTTGACCACATACCTTTGTGGTGTCCACCCAGCATGCTTTTTGACTGCACAATGTTTTACTGTGCAATTTTGACCATGACCCATGGCATGGAGGGATAAGGCGCTGAGACTCACCTCGTGGGTACACATCAGTGACCCATGTTTGGCAGAGTGGGGTTGGTTGGGGTTGTCCGGGAAGAGAAAGGATTGATCACTGACAGCTGCTCTCCTTTCCTGGGGGTCACTGACTGCACACTTCGACGAATGACTGACACTTGCTGTGGGCCAGGTGTTAGTGTGGGTACAGGAGGGCACTAGTAGCTACGGCTGCAGGACTCAAGGGCATGTATGCATCTCCATGCGCATGCGCCTATGTGCATGCCATAGTGTGGGGAACAGGGAAGAGAAAAAAAAAGAGGAAAAAGTCTATGTCCCTCCACTGCCATATGTGACTGCCCTTCAGGGGGCCTGATGACAGGAGGCAGCGGTAGTGGGCTGCAAAAAAAAAAAAAAATTTTTGAAAACACAAGTAGTCAGGTAGCAGGAGCAGAAGAAGAAGTCCTGAACTCCTGCTACTGGTAATAAAGAATGCAGAGGAAAGAAAAAAACCAAAACAAGCACCAACACATTGTAATTTCCAAAACTGACCAAAGGCAGCAGGACATGTTTAAGCATCTCCCCCCAAAAAGTAAATGTAAATAATTATTCTTTAGAGTAACTAAGAATGTTCAAAATACATGGCTATGAACATGAACAGATGTATACAACTGGACAGAACACCATAAATTGTGTTTTTAGTTTAGAAAAAGGATTACAAGTATTTAAATAAAGAAATATTTTACATACACGTACCAGTCACCACATTTGTAGGTAGCTTTTGCCAGTTTAATTTTTTCATTCTTGATGTTGGACGCTTCACAGGCTTAAACAATATTGGTCTTGCATGTCCTAGGGAGAAAGTTACTTGAGGAACAACCATCTCACTGAAACCCATGCCAGGGGGTGGAGGGGGTGGTGGAGGAATGCCATTCATGCCTGGCAGAGGAGGAGGAGGTGGAGGTGGAGGCATCCCACTCATGCCAGGCAATGGAGGAGGTGGTGGGGGCATCCAAGCCATAGAAGGCAAAGGAGGAGGAGGAGGTGGTGGTGGTGGTGGAGGAACCCCAATCAGTCCAGATAGAGGAGGAGGAGGAGGAGGAGGAGGAGGAGGAGGTTGTACCCCAGCCATGTGAGGGAGAAGGGGTAGAGAAGACATCCCAGACATGCCAGGGAGAGGAAGGGGAGGAGGGGGTGGCGGAGGAGGAATTGGCACCCCAGCCACGTCAGAGTGTGTCTGTGTTGGCTGAGCATCTTGAGCTGAACAAATGGTTTCTGAAGAACCCAATGAAGGGGGCAGTGTGGATGGTTCCGCGGTTATGCCAGTTTCAGTTGAACCTAACGGCTGTGAAGGCACTCTTTCTGGAAGAGAGGCTGCTGAGGCTACAGAATTTGAGCTAGCTCCTTCAAAAAGGGTTGGTGTTGATAGTAGCAGTCCATCTTTGAATCCATCACTAAAGTTGGTCTGTACACTAGCATCAGCAACTTTTTTAGCAGATATTTCTTCTTCTAAATGTAGATCATGAGGCCGTTTCTTGAGAACCAACAACCTTTCCATGATTTTGTTAATATCGTTTTCTTGTGCTACAGAAGAAAAATAGTTCAGATTATTGTTTGGGTCTTGGAGCTAAGAGAAATAGGACTAAGTAGTTACAAGCTCCAATAAGCAGATATTCCAACGGATACACAAATCAGACAAAAAACAGCTTGCAGAATTAGTGAGGTGTCCGTTTAATCGGATGTGGAAACCTTTTTTTAATGGAAAGTCTACAGGACATGCAAATTACAGAAACTTGTGAAAAAGGAAAAAGCTTAAGCTCACGATAACATACCAAGACGTAGTATAGCAAAGTTATCCACTTCGCTGTCTAATCTGGGTCATAACAGATCTAACCCTGCTCCTTTAAATTACAACTCCAATTATCAGAGAGATTCACTGGTAACATTAAGGGACATTGGCAGTATCTTTCTTTTCCTAAACGCACATTACTGTGTTGTAGTCGACTTTTTTTTTTATGCCTATTCAGAGTATCAGTATATGGGTGTTTGTGTATAGTCCAGTCTTCAGTTTACTTTTTACTGTTTGTTTTAAAGGGGACTCTTCAGCTCCCCTGGCTTAATCCTGCAGGACCTAGAGGTCCAACTAAACAAACAACCTAAAGAATAATTTTTTAAACCACTGACAGGTTAGATATCTTACTTTATATCTGGTTGGTCCTGTATTCCTCCACCCACCATGCTGCGCCAAACTAACAGTCCCACTGTCCCCCACTGCCAGCCCTGTGAGGACAGTGATGAGCTAAGCCGCAGAGGCTATATATGTGCCGGGACTTAGTAATGTTTGCAAATACTCTGTAATAGTGCATTTTCATGCTTAGTCTACTAGTATTGCTCATGCAGGCTCTGCCCAATCGGTACCAGTAGACCAAGTGTGGAAACATGTGGTTACAGAGTATTAGCATACATTACTAAGTGCTAGCACACAGACATCCTCTGCAGCTTAGCCTGTAACTCACATCATCACAGGGCTGGCAGCGGGGGACAGTGGGACTGTTAGTTCGGCAGCATGATGGGTGGAGGAACACAGGACCAACCAGATATAAAGTAAGATATCCAAGCTATCCGCTGTTAAACAACCCAAAGAAATAATTCTGCAACTGGCACCTCTTGGTCCCGCGGCATTAAAGCAGGGGGGCTTTGGGTTCCTCTTTAAAGTTCTTAATTTAGTAGCAATTCTAGAAATCCACATCAAATCATGTAGGTAGTCATGAACACTATTTAATTTTCTGTACGGAGGAGCTTTGTTTTGACATGTGATCAACAGAGTGATCACAGCTGATTTCTGAAAAACACAGAGTTTTATGTATGACTTGAACAGTATAACATATGAATTTAACCGAAAATAAAGATAAACCACAGACATCCCCCGCCACACAGGTTGCATGTTACATGAAACCAACATAACAAAAGGCAAGGAAACAGCCTCCCCTCGCAGTCTTCCCAACCCTATATATTCCACATACTGTACCCACAACTATGCATGCCCTTCCTATAACTTAATCCCCAATGGCACACACAGGGCCAGATATTCAAAACTTTGTACCAGGCAAAAAACGTTTGCGCAGGTTTAGCGTGGGACTAGTGCGGGTCTGCTATATTCAAAAGGCCAAATAGCGCAGGCAAACTACATTAGCGCCGGGCAAAATTATAATGTATGCAAGGGGCAAACTGACATGAATACAGGCACAATGCTATATTCAGCAACTAGTGCTGCACAAAGTGGTTTCTGCTGACCGCATAACATTTAATCTTGATGCATTACCGCCAGGAAAAGCTTGTTGTAACCCTGGGCAATCAGTTTGTGTGACACTTTGACTTTGCACGGCTTTTGCGTGGCTTTGCGTGACCCTAACAAATAAATATGATGCATAGACAAAGCCAAACATAGAGGAAACATGCTGCTAACTGATGGCATCACAATGACGCCATCATCTGCCATCAGTCCCAGCCATGCCAGGCAGTAAGTGGGGACCCTGCCACCAGTGGACAGCATTGCAGTGTGGCCATACAGCACACACCTGCGGACCACTCTTCTGTGGACACCAACAGATGCCAGCACACACATGCAGCACTGTGGGCATGGAGGATGTTAAGGGGAGAGTGTATGGGTGGCCAGCCTGTGCCACAGACCAGGTGTGGCCACAAGGGTGAGACACATCATGCAGTGCACATGGGCCAGTATTGGGGATACCTCAACACCAGTGTGCCTTTCTGATAATTTATGCCCACCCCCGGCAACATACCGCACAGCTGTACAACTGCCACAGCACACAAAGCTGGACATGTATGTCACTGTGAACATCCCATGCCAGAGGTGCAGCATCTGTGGGTCACACAACAGCGTAACAGTAATGTCCACTGTCAGTAAACACCTGCAGGTTGGGCCTCTCACTGTGTATAGTGCAGTCATCATCACTGCCCTACACACAATGGCCCAGATATTCAAAAGGGTTGCACATGGTGCAACAGTGTTGCTCCAAGCGCAACCCACTGATGTGCCCCGGCGCGATATTCAAAAGGGAAAAGTGCACCACACAAATCCCAATGCGCCGGAGCGCATCAGCACGTATGCAGGCGCGTAGGGGGCGTGTCTATTGCATAACTTCTGCACAGCCCGATATTCAGCACGGGATGTGCAGAGTCATGCATGCGCAACCCCTACCTGTGCCTGGACAAAGTTAAGCCAAAAAAAAAAAGGAACAGTGATGGCCACCCACAGGTGAGCTGCCGCATTGCAGGGCGCAACACGGCAGCTGCCACCTGTGGGTGGCCACCAGAGTTCCTGCCGCACCTGGCGGTGCCCCCCCATGCCCCATTGTGGGCATCCCTGGAGCGAAATCCCCCCGTCCAATATCCCTGGTGGTCCAGTGGACCTCTATGTGCCTGATCGCGGGCATCAGTATAGTTTCCCCATTTCCAATATCCCTCGTGGTCCAGTGGACCTCTATGTGCCCGATTGCAGGCATCAGTATAGTCCTCCCATGTCCAATATCCCTATGGTCCAGTGGACCTCTATGTCCCAATGGCGGGCATCAGTATAGTCACCCCCAATATCCCTGCTGGTTCAGGGGACCGATCGCGGCATCCGTAACACATAACAGACTCCTACCACCCTGGTGGTCTAGTGCCTCCTTCCCACCCACCATCACTGAGCTCACTTCACCCCGCCTCCTCCCCGCCAGCGTTAGCAGCACCTCACCGCTGTCGACCGATTGCTTAGTTGCTATTTATTGTTGCACAGCCATGAGGTTGAATGGGCGCAGCCCATACGTATTTCAGTCCAGATATGTGAATGATTCATTCACATATCTGACTGAGTAGATGGCGGAAGCACGCCCATTGGCTCACGCTATGAACCACTGGCATGCAGCCCTCACCGAGCTGTCAGTCGGCGGGCGGGTGGGTGCCGCTGCCGCTCGCCGGGGAGCGGGCAGTGGATACCACACCACCAGGGGTGGTAGGGGTCTGTTATGTGTTACAAATGCCCGCGATCGGGCAGCAATCTGTCCACTTGACCACCAGGGATATTGGACGTGGGGGGGGGAGAACTATAATGATGTCCGTGATCGGGCACATAGAGGTCCACTGGACCACCAGGGATATTGGACGGGATTTTCTTTATATTACAGGAATGCCCGCAATCGGGCTGCAGGGGGCGTCGGTCCCCGACGGCTGCTGCCTGGCAGGGCACCAGGCACAAGTTTTCCGGGATCGGCGCACCTCCATACTAATGGCATGCAAATGGGGCCGTAATGAGATGCAAATGGCCCCCTGTGCGCCTTGCATAAATTATGGCACCATTTGCATGTCCCCTTTTGAATATCGCAGGTGCTTTGCATGGCGCAATGGCACTTGTGCCACTGCATCTCCATGCTCCACTCTGGCCACTTGCGCTGGCGCAGTGCCACTGCACCATGCACAGTGGGGGTGGCCAGGGTGCAATATTCAAAGCTGCTGCGCCATAGCGCAGTTCCGTTGAATATCACCCAGGCCATACCCCTGCGCATCAAAGTTGAGTTGCACCCAGGCTTGCGCCACAGCCTGGTGCAGTTTGAATATCCGGGCCAATAGGTATTGCTGTGTCCACACACTACTGACCCCCTTGCTACTGTAGGGTCTGCTGTGCACTGTAGCATGACATAGTGTGACAGTTGCATGCAGCACCACCACCATCTGTGCCTATGCCATGTTGTCCCAGTACAGCTGCAGGCAGCAGCGCATGTGAAAGTACAGTGCTCAAAACTTTATAATATTCCCCAAACTGTTTGCGCAGTGCTAACACGTTTGCGCGGGTTTAGCACAGGGCTAAACCATTAGCCCAGTGCAAACTACATGTAAATCATGGCATAATGAGATGCTAATCTGGATGTCTGCCCAGAGATTACCCAAGTAGGCTCATTTGCATGTCACTTTTGAACATGGAAAAGTTTAGCGCCGGGCGAACGTGCAGCTATGGTTTAGCCCTGCGCTAAACCCGCACAAACGTGTTAGCGCTGCACAAGCAGGGGAATATTTTACAGTTTTACACACTGTACTTTCACATATGCTGCTGCATGCAGCTGTACTGGATCCACGCATTTGCTGGCACACACATTGGCCACATAGTCCACCTCTACCTACCTCCACATCGCTGTGCACTGTGTTGCTGTTGTGTTTGCACTTCCTGGTTGCCATAGTCAAAGCTGTCTTGTTCCAGGGCCAAGTTTGCTCTGTACTCCCAGCCCAGTTTGCCCGACCTCGTTCCCATGCTATATTCAGAAGCTGTTTGCCCTGGGCTATTCCTTTTGAATATGGCTTGCTTTGTGCTCGGTGCTAAGTCTGCCCGCCAGGCAGTGCTGATTTAGCCCCGGGGCAAAGTTTTGAATATCTGGCCCATGGTGTTATATGCCACAATTTTCACACACCAAGATTCCCTCCCCAAAGTTTCACACACTCTTCCACTAGCTAACATGTCACAAATGCAGCAAAAATGCAACTGACACATTGACAAACATGCTGTTTACCATACCTGGGTGGTCAAATGCGAAGACCTACGTTTATCAAGTTTGCCATATCCTGCCAACACCACATTTTAGACGTCACACACTACATCCTCAAGACAAATATGGCACACATAAATCATTCTCCTACGTTACAAGGAAATGCACAAAAGATCAGTCATACAGTACGTTACACGTGCTCTGTTCTCCTCTCCACCCCTTCCAGTGCATATAACCATACAAAACACAGGCCCCCTTTTCAAACCACCCCCTTCACATTTGAGTTAAAATGTTTGCCAAATGCCATTCTGAACTAGTGCACTTCATGATTATACACCAGCTCAGCTGAAACACATAATCTACCACTATTTCAGGCAGCCCTATCACAAATCAATTCAGAGTACGCCTCCCCCCAACCCAACATACACACCAGCAATTTCAATCACAGTTCAACTGACTGACATGCCTGACTAAAACAAACCATTATATTAACACGGACTACTCAGTGTTAGTCCTGTACTAACATCGACACTGAACAAGCATATCTACAACAACAGTGAATGCACCATAACCAATACCAAAACAGAAGCACATTCTCATCACTGCCAACTGCACCAGGGTAGCAACATAAGGTCAGAAAATAAACTTAAAACTGACAAATATTAAAACCCAAGAGTTTTAATGTAAATAATAATAATAGACATTGCACTTAAAATACAAGGGAAACTTAATATCCATGTATAAAGCATATAACTCAAACATCCACAGCACAGAACTTGCAGACAGTGTCCCTTTAAAAATCCTAGCTCACAGACTTGGGGAAAATAACAAAACATCAAGGTGCATTTTTTTGCATTAGAAGTTTCTACGACAAAACAAAGAGAACACTATACATTCAGCACTACATAAAGTTTAATAAAACTGATTTAAGTTCTCATCTCCCAGGTATGTACCAAATATTCTATATATACCAATTCCACCCAAGTGGTTGGTACTGAAGAGGAATTCTTTTCAGTAATTTCCAGTGTACCTTCGCTGTGTTATAGACACACAGTTCCCTCCATTTTAAACTAAACTGGAGGGTTGATAAGGTCTTCAAAACAAAATTGAATATTGTGTTTAGGACCCAAAAATAAGCTCTGGCTGGAAGAAAAAGTTCTTCTTAGACTGACTGTGCTATAGCAAGTTACTGACATAATTTACATGCTGGAAATGTGCCGAGTTATAGGAATGGGTGCTGCCTTTTGGTTTTATCATACCAATATGGTGCCCAGTCTTTCAGGATTTTTTTTTTTTGTAAATACACACACACACTGTACTTCACTGAAAGGTCTTTAACATAACATTTAATTTCTGGTTTAAGACACTGTCAACACCCACCATAGTTTAAAATGGTCTAACTGGCCCATGGGGTTGGGGGAGTGAGATTATTTTTAAGCAGGGGAATCATATAACTTATTTTAATATTCAGATAAACTATACATTTAAATATCTCTTTTTTTTATAACATAGAGCATCTTACGCTTTCAAATTGTGAGGAGTTTTATCACTTACTGTCTGTATGAAAACCTCCAAATATGTTCATTATACTGCTCAAGGTAGGAAAAAGTAGAGCACAGAGAGACCACAATACCCCATTCGTTCTTCGACCCCCCGGTTCCAGAACTGGGCCAGGGAGCTGTGGCATTCTGTGTATATTCACACACAGTGCAAAAGCAAGAATGAAGCATTGCTTTTAGTAAATAAGTAAATTAGTGGAACTCACATTTTATCTTCGAATTGGGCAAATTTATTAGCTTTTTTTGTGTGCGGCAATTAGCAAATATGTAAAGTTAACAGGTATTAGGTATTCATTAGTCACAGTTTCCTACCCAGTTAACTATGTGGTTTCTGGTTCTAAGAGATTGTCTTGTAGATGTAGGAACAAAAAATGTCAAAAAAAAAAAATGATACTTTCTCAGTCATACAAGTATTTTATGCACGATTGCTCCTGTGCTTATATGTGGACACTGTTCTTTGGATACAAGTATTTTATGCATGATTTCTCCTGTGCTTATACGTGGATATTGTTCTTTAGATCATTTGTCTTGGAACCTTCCCAATCTTGACATTAACAGATTACGCTAACTGGAGTTCAATCATTTTTTTCCAATCTCTTACCGACTTTTGTAGTTACCCAGGATACACCTGGAAACAAGTTGTGTTTCAAATCAGTGTGTTTTCCTAGGTAACAAAGGTTTAAATAAATATAAAATTCTATTTAAGCATGCACAGTGAATTAATGAACCTTCTTTGTTATTAGACGTGTTAAAAACTCAACTTTGTTGTAACTTTTGCTACTTGACTGGATGTTTTGATAATTTACTGTGCTAGTATTAGTACCCCTTTTTTTATTGTATCTTTTGACACGGGACATTCTGTAAAGGAGACTTGAATCTCACAGAACTCATCCTATAATCATACACTTTAAATAAATAAATCTTTATAAAAACATTTGCAGCCTTATCAGTTGCAGTCTGAACCAATTTAACTACAATGTCCAACTAAAAAAAAAAAAAACTGGAGCTGCAGAATCACTGCTGGATGGGAGCAACATTTAACGAATTAAGGCTTACTGAGCACACATTTAAAAAAAATAAAATTCTCTTTTTTCTTTACCATCTTCCACAAGCAGAACAGCTCTGTTTACTAGGATTTCCAAGGTCTGCCAGATCAGGTCGCTGCTGCTACCTACAGAAGGGTCCAGCAGCAACAGGCCCTGCAATATAGACAACAGCTGCAGCGAGACTGGGGAACTGCTTACCTGAAATTAAAGAGACAGGCACATTAGGTTCCTGTACTGAGCTTGTGTAAGATAGCACTAGCATGTTCTGAGAGTGGCTTACTTTATTGAAGAGCGCTGCAAAGACTTCCTGATGGTTGCTCATATCAATTCCATCGTGGATCTTCAGCAGTTCTTCATCATCACTCAGCTTGACGTCCTCAAACGTTTCACACTGAATTAAAAGGTCTTCATCTTCTTTATCCCTAGAACAAGTTTAGAAAGTTAAAGCAAAATGCTTTTGGAGACTTGTACAGTATAGCTTTTGCTGCTTTGAAAATTCAGCTGTATTAGTAACGCCACATCTGTAGGTTACATAGTGGCAGTGTTTCAAAAGAGGTGCATAGCCCCCAGAGTTAAAGGAAAACTGATCAGTTCCTTTAACCCCTCCCCACCTTTACTGTCTTCACCTAAACTGTTTTAGTTATCAAGAGAGTAAGAACCGGGTACCAAATGTAATTTTAATAACGAAAATCTAAGGAGATGTATAAGAATGAACATGCAGACACATACTACACAAAAAGGAACACTTCCAACTGCAGACACATACTACTCATCATGAATTAGCAGCCGAATGCCACAAGTGTTCAGACATCTGGGTTGTGCAAATAGGTTCAATGATTTGAAATCGCGACAGTGTTGCTATAGCAATTAAAGTTCAGTCTCTGTGACTATTAAAGTTTAAGGTGCCATAACAAGGTTACATTTTGCCAAGTCTGTAACATGTAGCTCTTGTTTACGAAGTCCTACCTCAGTCTTGGTAATAAATCCAACAATTGAAGGCCTATGAAAAAGAAAGAAAATGGTCTATGGTTTAGTATAATGTTCGTCACATTTTGTCAATTACATCACCGATGTTTATTAACTAATTAGTTATTACACTTTATTCAATAAGGCATCTGATACCGTAAGCAAGTCTTAAACTATTTCTTTCCTTCTTTTTGTTAACTGGGTAAGGCCCACTAGGCACAAGTGCCTGTTCTTAGGGGCGAAGCAGGGGCACGGGGGAGGTAAAATGAGTTGCTCACAGTCACACAGTATGCAAGGGGGGGTTGTGGAAATCAAATCAAGGTCTGCTGGATGTACTGAGCTTATTCACAGCTCATTACTATAGCCTCTAGGCCACACTGCCAGCACAGGGGCTAGATTCACTGAAAGCTGCAAAGCACAGGGCAAAAGTTTGTGTTGCACTTTGCGACTGCCCCAGTGAAAAGGGTTGCTATTCATAGTAAGATAACGCACCTCGTTATCCAGCAGTTAATAGGATCAGGACGAGTCGGCACCAATCCCATTACCGCTGCTGCTAACCCCACTAGCACTGCCCCGACATGCAGCCTGGAGAATGGCTCTGCAATGAATAGTGCAGGTGCACTATTTGGAATTCACAAAAGCAGCCATGTAAATGAGCGATCGGGCATGCAAGGTGCTATGTGGCCATTTACACAGGCTGCGCAAAAGTTGAGCATGCCCCCCCCCCCCCAGCACCAGAGGTAGCTCTGAGTCCTTGGTGACTAGTGACTCCCCACACCAATCGTAAGTATAGAATGCTTCCCTGGTGCTAGTGTCCCCCACAATCGCCAGCCCGATTATTAATATTACAGTAAATGTTACCTGGTGCTAGTGTTCTCCCCCCCACGGTTGCCATCCCAGTATTAATAGACATGTTTCCCTGGTGCTAGTAGTCCCTCCACCTTGCTGATCACCATCCTAAATATTAATAATATATGTTTCCTGGAGTTCAGTGGTCCCTCCCCCACCCATTGCTCGCCCCATATAGAATACATGTACTTTGCTGTCCAGTGGTTCCTCCCCACCTGATGCCTGCCCCAGTTGAAAATATGTTTCTTGGTGCTGTGACCCCCCACTGATTGCCGGCCTGATTATAGATATATATTTATCCCTGGTGCTAGTGGTTCCCCACCAATCGCCGTCCTGAGTGCTAATATATAGGTTACTCTGGTATCCAGTGGTCCCACCCCCACCACTCCATGCCCGATACTACCATCACATTACCTGGTGTACAGTTGTCCTCATCCTGATCCTCTGTACACAAATATGACATCATTCCTAGTGTCCACTGCCCATCCCCAATAAAATAAATAATATCCATTCCCTGGTATCTAGTGGACCACTCCTCCCTATACCCGATCCCCTGTAAGATCAATAATATCCATTCCCTGGTATCTAATGGACTCCCCTCCACCCCCATCCTGGCAGGTAGTGCTCCACCATCCTGCTCCCCCCCATCCCAACCCCGAGCCAGCAACTGGCACTGCTCTCCACCACAGCTGGCCACTGACTGAGCTGTCAATGAGTGTGTACTGTATACACGCTTATTGATTGAGCTGTCAATCAACGAGCACGTACTATATACAGTAAGTGTTCACTGACAGCTCAGTTAACGGCTGGCCATGGTGGAGAGTGGAGGGCTGTGCCAGCCCCTGGCTCAGGCTGGGGGTGAGCAAAGTGGTGCGGCACTACCTGCCAGCGTGGGTGGGGGTCTGTTAGACACCAGAGAATGGATGTTATTTATCTTACAGGGGATCGGGGATGAAGAGGCGTCCGCTAGACACCAGGGAATGGATGTTATTTATTTTATAGGGGATTGGGGATTTGGGGGGCAGTGGACACCAGGAAATGGTCTCATATTTGTATACAGGGGACTGGGATGGGGGGGGACCACCGTACTCCAGGGAATATGATGGTAGCCCTGGCCATGGGAGCAAAGCGACTGGGGAGAGGGACCACTGGACACCAAGGTAACGTAAATATTAATACTTGGGACTGTGATCGGTGGGGGTTGGGGGCAGTAACACCAGGGAGAAATATATCTATAATTGGGCCAGCAATCTGCAGGGGTGGGGGTGAGGATACTAGCCCCAGGAAAACATATTTTCAACTGGGGCCACCATCAGTGTGGGAGGGACCACTTGACACCATGGAATACATGCATTCTATATGGGGCAGGTATCGGGTGAGGGAGGAAACCACTGGACACCAGGGAAACAGATATATGAATACTTGGGTAGGCAATCAGTGTGTGTGTGTGTGTGGGGGGCATCATTAGCACCAAGGAAACATATCTGATAATACTCAAGATGGTGGTCGGCGGGGGAGGGGGGGAACACTAGCACCAGTACCTCTGCCAACCACTAGGGTTGAGGGGGAGTAAGGCAAGGTCTCGGTTGGTAGTACTGTATTTGCTCTGCACAAGGGGATCGTGCAAGATACCCTTTCATGGAGCAAATGCTCTGTGAATTGGACAGTGCCACTTTTCAGGTCCCCTCCCCCTCATCTGCATTGTGGCCTGCTCCAAACTTTGCCTGAGCACAAACTGGGCTTCTGTGACTGGGAACTTGGCACAAAACCCGGTTTGCATTTGCAAACCTAAGTTTGCGCCTGGGCAAAGCTTGGTGAATCCTGGCCCGGATTAACAAATATTTTATCTTTTCTAAAATCAGGCAACTCAATGTTTAACAAACACTACTAAGCTAAGCAGGTACTCCAGAATTACATAACAATTCACTTCCTTTTATTTATTTCTTGAACACCATTGCAACTGTTATCACTTATAGTACAACTGAGAAATAAAATTTAAAGTAACTTGCACCTGAGTTATATAAAAAAATGTAATCCAGTCCTCATTAAAGTACTACATTAGGTGCTAAAACCATACATCAATGACCTTTAGGGATATAGGGTAGGGGTCATGTGTGGAAAATAAAAACACTGACCCAAACTTCCTTCCATCATAAAAAAGAACGAAGAATGATACCATGTGTCCAACCCTGAAAAGGAATTGCATCTGGGTCAGAAGATAAATGGAGATTTAGCATCCCATTTCCACTGGGATCCCATTTATTCTCAACTGTTATAGTCTAGAGAGCTGAAGTCCAGGGTGAATAATGTCAAGACTTGCTCAAGGTCACACAGTAATCCAGAGGCTGCGGTGGGATTCTGACATGGAAACGTCCAGTTCCCCAGTCCACGCTCCTTATCACTAGACTACAGTGGCTCCCATTAACAAGGCAGGCCCATAACTGACAAAGCACCGCAGCAGAGGAGTCCCTTCTTACATGACATTAACTAAATATACAACTTCTTACAGCATGTAGACAGTGGATGCATTCATTTCTAAGGAACTATAAATTAGACACGTACGGAGTCTGCTGTACTTTGAGCTTGAAAATAACATGCAGAGTGCAGTTCCCATTGAAAAGCATGGCCAGTGAGGCTTCCTGACACTTCTGCTTTATTTGCTTCCTTGCTGAGCTATTAGTGCTTACACCTGCTGTAAGATCCACTCCTTGCTGTCATTCTATTAACGAGGGTGCAAAATATCAGGCACTTGCTCAACAAAACTTCCAAACATTTTGCTCAGGGAGACCATTTGGCCTCCTAGTGGTTAGGACACAGAGCTGTGAATCTGGAGACCTGGGTTTGAATACCACACCTGCCAATGACTCACTGTTTGACCCTAAGCAAGTCACTTAACCTCCCTATGCTTAGCCTCTGTGTAATCTCTGTGCTGTTTGAATCTCCCTGAGTGCCTGAAATGGCAACAGCATTTTCTCCCCTCCCTCTTCTAGACTATAAAGTACACTGGGACACAGTTTATATGAAAGGTGTCTATATGTTTGCAAACCCAATCACATGCCTTTGTTTGAAGCATGTAGTAGTAATGCCTTATGGATTGTTGTGTGTTAACTAGATTTCTATGGTTGCTTTTTTTTCTCTTCTAGGTGCCCTGAATTCTTTGATCAAACTTACACGTGATAATTTCTGGAAGCCCACTTTTTTATGGTAATTAATTATTTAATGCTGTTATTTAATAGATTAGATATCTATAGTGATTAAATATTTATACAATAGAGTGAACTGATATGGTATCAGATAAAACACCGTGGCCGGGATATTCAAAAGGGTTGTGCATGGCGCAACAGGGGTGCGCCATGTGCAACCCACTGATGCGCTCGGCATGATATTCAAGCGGGGAATGTGCGGCGGCACTAATCCCGATGCGCGGGGCACATCAGTAATTGTGGCGGCGAAGAGTGCGTGTTTGACAGATACCCCTGACATCCCGGATATTCAGCCCGGGATGTGCTGAGCAGAGGCATGTGCAACCCCTATGTGCACCACATACAGTTGTGCCAAACATAAAGGAGCAACAATTGGCCACCACAGGTGAGCTGCCATATTGCAGGGTGCAACACGGCAGCTGCCAGCTGTGAGTAGTGTACCAGCCGTACTGTACCGTCCGTCGGCGGTGGCCCCCTCCATGCCCGATCGCTGGCTTTCATTAAATTAATATCCTGGTGGTCAGTGGATCGATCCCACAGTGTCACGGGCTTAGTAGGTGAAATAACCCTGGTGGTCCAGCGATAGCCCTCCCAACCCGCCCACTCAGTCCCGCCACCCCACCCCAAAATGGATTCATTCACATTTTGGGACTGTGTAGTACAAGATGGTCTGCACACCCATTGGCCCATGCTGTGGACCAATGGGCGTACGGCCATACCGTACGCTGTCAGTTGGCGGGTGGCTAGGCAGCTTGCGGTCGGGGTGCTGCCACCCACCGCTGACTGGGTGGGGGGAGCGCGGTGGCGGGACTGAGTGGGCGTACCGCAGGACCACCAGGGTTATTTCACTTACTGTAAGCCTGCAATCGGGCTGTGGGATCGGGTCCACTGGACCACCAGGGTTTTTATTTAATTGAATGCCCACTATCAGGTATTGTGGCGTGTTGACCGCCGAGGGGCAGGGGGTGTTGGTCCCCGACAGCTGCAGCCTGGCAGGGCGCCAGGCGCAAGTCACCGGGGATCAGCGCACCTGCATGCAAATGGCCCCATAATGACATGCAAATGGCCCCGTTTGCACCTTGCATGCATTATGGCCCTATTTGCATATCCACCGCTGAATATCACGGTTGCTGTGTTAGCGCAATGGCACTTGCGCTGGCACATCCCACTGCTCTCTCTGGCCACTTGTTTGAGAAGGCGACTGCCACTCGCAATGCTAGTGGCCACAGTGCCATATTCAACAGTGCTAAGCCATGGCGCAGCACCACTGTATATCACCCTGTCAACACCCTGGCGCATCCCAGTTGCGCTGTGCCCAGGCTTGTGCCACAGCCTAGCGCAGTCTGAATATCCCGGGCCATATCGCCAACTATAGGTAGAAAAAAAAGCACCGCTGCACTGCAACCTGAGCTACGGTGTGATAAATGTCATTTATCACCACTTCAGCCTCATTTACCTATATAGTAGCTATGTCACAGAAAGCAGCAAATCTCAAAACACCTGACCCCCCCAAAAAACAAAATGCAACACACCTGCACAGACTAGCACAGAAAGCACATTTCAACACAGAGCTGCACCTAGAAGTGAAAGCAAAACCCAAGCAAACAGATAGAGACTAACAGCAGAAAGAGAAGCATCACGAAGAAAAAAAAATGCAGAACTTTAGACTACTATGGAGAAAAACATTTCAGCTACCTCTAAAAAAAATATGACACACAGGGAAATAAATATTAAACACATCAAAACCACACTGCACAAAACAACACAACACATTTCAATGCCATATCCTTTCACCCCTATTGCATAAACCAAATTTGTGTTGAGCTGTGTTGGGATATGGGATTTCTCTGCACGCATGCACAATGACCTCAGGAAACATTACTCATGGCTCTGCCATTCATGAAGTTACATGAGGCCAGTGAGCACTCATGCAGAAAAATCCCATATCCCACCACAGCCCAATACATATCCCCTATTTATCTCAGTATGCTTCTATTTGTTATTTAGTATCTACCAGCCTGAACTTTGCATTATTTAAATTTAAGATTTAAATTTAAATATCTTTATAATTATATTTTTGCACTTACATTCACTGAGATTAATGTACCTTTAAATTCGGCCTTTAAATGTGTTGGCCATTGCACTGGTTGCCCCTCCCCCTGACGAAGAGTTCGCAAGGACTCAAAGTGCTGAGGTCTGTTACTCTGCTTTAAACTGTGCACAATAAAATCACTGAGCAATCTACTTTATTGCCTGTTTGTTTTCACTGCGCACCAGTTTTTCTAACCTGTGCTGTAGACCACATGCCTGCTCACATTAAGCAACACTCTATTCTACACCAACCATATAGATACTATTGCAAAGGCTGTTAATGTCTGTATTGGACCTTTGTTCAAACACAAGCACTGTCTAACTACTGAGTCCCTTAGACTGGCTATCCTAAGCTCAGTAGTCTCTGTCATCGATTACGGGTTGGTGATATATGGGTCAGCCACTGACACCGCCCTATGAATTATAGCCACTGCCCTTAACAAGGCCTGCCGTCTCCTCACTGGGTCTACACACCTCACCCACACCTGTGACATATATGAGCAGGCTGACAGGCTCCAGCTTAAGGGTAGAATTATCTATCAAACATGCCTACTTGCTGAGAACTTTTCTCTTAAACTTGTGCCCCCTGGGGTTCAGACGCTCTTTAGCCATTACTGCAGCTCCTGGAATACCAGACACTCTGACAGCCTAACCTTCCAAGTGCTGTGCTGTCATACATCACTTAGCCAGTGGTCTCTTACAGTCAGGGCCCCCAAGTGGTTTAACTCTCTTCCTGGGGATACTGTCAATACTACCACCCTCAGCCTCTTCAAACACAAACTCCGGCAACACCTGGTGACAAGTGCCTCCTGTGATTGCTTCACCTAGACCGCTGTGGTTCTGCTCCATGCTGCCTCTACCCTACCCCTACTATCTCCACCTCATTCCTCCCCCTCTCTCTCATGCTCTCTCCCTGTTTCCTTAATACCCCTCCTTTCCCCTTCCCTCCTCCTCTCCTGCTCCCACCTGCACTTTACACTCTAGCCTTGGACTCCTTTACCTCCTGCCTTTATACTGCAAACCCCTCCCCCTCCATTCCCCCTACTTCCCATAGCTCGACAATACCTCTTGGCTGCATTATTCTCCCTCTTTGAATAGTACAACTGTGAACTCTAGGAACTGATTTCCTTTACTTATCCTATGTTTATCTGCCTGCTTGTTACTGTATTTATAACCATTGTAAACTCCTTGTATGTCTATTAATTTGCACTTTTATTTTAGTTGTCAATGTATTCTGTCGTGGAACCTATGTAAATAAGCTTCTAGCTCATAGGTGTTAATCCGAAATTTTAATAAATAAAATAAAACACAGTGGCCAAAGGCGCCACCACAGGTGGAAGCTGTTTCCATGGTGGACCTGATAGGGACATGAACTGGACTATGTCCTCCTGGATGAGGACTGGGAGCACTGGGGTCTGCAAGATTGAGTCCTTGACCTCATCCGACAGGCTTCAGAAAAATCTCAGTGGCCTGGCTGACCGTAGTCAATTTGCTCGATGGGAAAACCAATGAGCCCTGGACCTGCCCCCCAGCTGAGGGATGCCTGACAGCAGTTGAGCTGTCAGACAAGTCAAGAGACCGGGGGGAACTCAATTGCTCCTGGTCCCATGACTGGCACCTGCAGTGCTTGCTTTTAACACCATGGGGGCAGGGCTCTCCCCCCAAGGTCTGAAAGCCAGACACATTTCACTGAATTCTCCTATGAAAGACCCTCTGAGGCTGGCCCTAGGGAACAGTGCCAAGACCGAGGAGGTGTCCATTGCTGCAGCCACTGCTTCCACATCAAGGGTCGCAAGCTGTTTAGTTGACCCGGCCACAGCCAAGGCCTTCTTGCAGCCCTTAAGGTGTCCTGCAGATTCCGTTCCAAAGGCTAACCCAGTGAGAGCTGGAGCTTCCTGTCCTTAAGGGACTCAAGGGGCATACATTTGCAAGGGCTGCATCGGTCCATGTCGTGTTACCCATATAGGCAGTAGATGCATGTGTTGTACGAATCAGTCAGTGCCAGTTTTTTTTTCCAGCACATTACACAGAATTTGAAACTCGATTTCCTTTGTTCCATTGTTGGTCTGGAGACAGAGTCGAGGGGACCGCAAAACATGTTCTTAGAAGTATAGAAAACATCGACAATTAACGTTTCCCTATAGCACAGAGAATCTAAGCGGGAGCTGCAAAGCAGGTGACCTGTTCTTCCAGTGGAAAGAAGGCTCTAACATCACAGGTGAAGACAGGGGATACACCACCCAGGTGTTGGGAGGAGCTTAGCTTAAAGACATCCTGTCAATAACATTGTTCCAGTGGAACTGCCAGAGTGTGGATAAGTGAACCATATCCATGATCCAAGAAATGACAGTTTGTGTACAGTATCTGATGCAAATCTTGCAGTCATGCAAAGAATGTACAGTAATTTTGATACTATGTGCATTTTCTTTTTTGTTTTGTGGTTAAAAAGTTTTATTAATTTGACTTATTAAGACGATACAAACATTAAAACAGTTGGATACATTGCAAAGGTCTTACAGACTGTTACATATGTCTGTAGAAGCAGAGAACGGAACATGCTGGCCAAATAGTAACAAACTGAATATACTAGCCAGGGAAGCAGTAGTATAATACTCTGTGCCTGGATGTACAACACCTATCCAGCTGGAGATTAACTTTGAAAGTATTAGCAGTTGGTGCATTGCATTATGGCTAACTCATACAAACATATCTTACCTGGCCCCATCCTGCTAGTTTCTGCAGTATTTGTCAAAGCATTAGAAATTATGAGAGGTCCAGGGCCACTGTCCTCTACTTTACACCTACAAAATACAAGAGATCACACACACGAAGCAAGCAGGTCTTCATTGTCAGAGCAGATACTATCCTTTACTGATATTATACCATGTCATCCATAGAGCAGGGTCCCCTATAACTCAGTAACAATCTCTCCAGCACTTGCCCCTAAATGCACCATGAGAGGAGACCATTATAGTAGCGTGGTTGCACCTATTCAGCAGATTCCCTCCCTAGGTTTCAAAACCAGAAGGAAGGGAGTCCAGAGGGCAGTATATTTAAAGAGGGTATTGGTCACAGTATGTGATATTCTGGCCCAGTTGGCAACTTGAGCCATGGAGGTAAGTACCTCCCCCAGGGAGGGGATTATCTGGGACCTCCATTTACACAGTAGGAGTCTTTTAACCTGCATACTGAATGTCAGTAGTAGTTTCAACTTGGAGAGACGAAGTGAGGGTCCGGGGTCCGGAGTCCTAATAACAGCAACTCAGGGGACTGAGGCACAGGCTTCCTAAGTATTTTGGACCCCATCTCACAGGTAGCCTGCCATAGGGGCTGGATCAGCCTGCAGGACCAAAGTATTTGGAACAGGTCACCTGGGAGTTCCTGACACCTCCAACACAGGTCAGACTGAGCCAGCTTTGCCTTGGCGAGTACTACACGAGTCCTGTACCAGGAGTGAATTATCTTGTTCTGTATTAATTGACTACTGATGTCAGGATATGCCCCGTGAGCTAATTTTAGACAAAACTTCCACTCCAGGTTCGTAATATGGCCATGCAGTGCTTTCTCCCATTTATGCTTGGATTCCTCTGCTTGGGACAGGATGGTGCTCCAAAAGGCCGCATATACCTGGCTTGACTGTCCTCTTTCTAGGGCCAGCCATGACTCTACCTGGGAGATGTGTTTCTCTCGGTGACTATGTGCATTTTCTTAAGTTATTCTTACATAATATGCAAGATCAGTCTAAAACCATACATTCTTTAGTAAGGGAATAACTGCAGTTATTGCTTTATTTAACTGCTGAGCAGCTGAAGGACTCTGGTCAAAGCTGGTTGTCCGGTCAAAAGCATGGAGGTGTATTGTTAACTGTTTTCTGAGGTGCTGCTGGCACACAGAAAATGAATACAGGAAGAGAAGAACTGCTCTTTCTGTTCTTGATTGGGGAGCTACATGTTTCAGAAAAAAAACACCACCTTGCAGAAAAAGGGGTTATAACTGTGGACAAATGAAAAGCTCTTCTTGTTTTTTGGGATTCTTTAAGATATCATCCACCATACTGCTGGCTGAGTAGCACGTGATTATAGCGAAGCAACAGTATTGTCTTTCTGTAAGTCATCCAGTCCTGTACAAATAGTGTCTTTAAATTCACCAGACAAACAGCCCATGGTTTCTGATTCGTAATGAAGGTTTTTCTTATAATATGGCGTATACTTTCATTGGGATCCATTTCTTGGGAAAGAGCATGACAATTTATGATCTGCAGTTGCATCAATTTTTTTTTTGGAGTTTATGTTCACATTTCAAGGCAACTTTATTGATGAATAGTTCTTTATAATGGTTGATGTACACTGTACCCGCCAGGAGAAGACATGACAAACTTGTTTTGAAACTTGGATCCAGGACTGCTGCTTGAACATAAGTTCTTATTCAATCATCATAAAAATCCTGGGGTCTGTTTCCACCGAAGACAGCTTTTGTGCAAGTGTGACATCAGGGCTTAGTCCTTGCTCTTTCAAGTGAACATTTCCAATTTGTGCAGATTATTAAGTACCAATGGAATGACTTGACTTACTGTTGCACTGTCAGCAGTCACTTCATGTGTTGCTTCTTCAAATGGCTGTAGCAAATGACCAAGTGTGATACAAGATTCCATTGCCCAGATGTGCATATGACACCCTCTTTCCCTATTGTGTGCTCCATCATGTACTGCTAGACTGATTGGTCCTGAAGCCTCTACAGCATGTAAGACGTGAAGTTCCACCTGGTGGCAACTTCTTAAGCTTGCCGGTATAAAGGTAAGTAATTCTTTTTTGCAGATCAAGCAGAATTTTAAAAGCTGTTACCAACTGCCTGAAGTGTCCACCTATATCTTTTGTGCAGCGCCTAGCATATTTTGCCCACTCCGTTTTTTAGGGACCCATGTACCACTAGATTCAGCACATGCAAAACACAGGTGGTGGAACCTATGGGCGAGGAAGAGCAGCCTCCACACACACATACTTTTGTCGCCCATGAGTATTCAAAATGTTCCTTTAATGCACGCAAGGTCAACAGTGAGGCAATCATGGTCCCCTTTGTAATTTTTTGTGTGGAGCCCAGTTTACAACTGAAACAAAAGTTTACGACTGGCTTTAACTTAAAAGTACTGAAGATAACCCCCAATTAAATAATTAACACCTTCTCTAGCAACCAATTGCCCATTTTCTATAAAAATAATTTTCAGAATAAGAAATGTGGTTTTTAAACTTGCTTCTTCTGTACTCTGAAAGATCGCATAACCATCAGTGTCTGCATTCTGCTCGGTCACTGACTTATTTTTCCAACAGTATGCAGCTTGGCTGGGCCGTGATCTTTAAAAGCAAGTCACCTAACTCAAAACAACTGCGCTTTTACTATTTTTTGGAGGGAAGCGGGAAGTACCCGTCTCCTGATCTCAGTGCCACAAACTGTATACTAAGCAAATGTTTCTAAGCAAATTGAATCATTTTATTAATTCCTGACTCGACTATGCAGGCAGATGTCTAAAGAAATTCAGTACTTAACCCTGGACCCGGCTCTCAATTTCTACCAGCACATACACCAACTGTCCACAGCCCTCAATGTCCGCCTGGGCCTGCTATATCGCTTTAAACACTGCCTTACCCAAGATGCCCTCCGACTTGCCGTCTCATCCTCTATCCTCTCCCTCCTTGACTACGGTATACTCATCTATAGCGCTGCCACCACCTCGGTCCTGAACAGGCTCCATCTCTCCCTCAACAAAACCTGTCACCTTGTTCTGGGCTGCGACCGCCTCACACATACCTGCTCACTGTATAACTCCACTGGCTGGCTTAACCTAGACAATAGAATCAAATTCCACACCTGTCTCATGGCCAAAAAAATCATCCTAGGTCTCTCCCCTCCAGGTCTCACCTCCCTAATCTATCTGTCTGCAGCCCAAAAAGTAACCCATAGCTCCAGCAAGCAACTTCTCACAGTTCCCCGATGTCAAACCTCCCAATTTCAGAGGTCTTTCAGCTTCAGGCCTCCTCCTGGATGAATAGCCTACCAACTTCATCTAGCCCAAAACTCTATCGGCCTCTTCAAACCCACTTAAAGGTCATCTCCAGTCCTCAAACTACTGCGACTGTAACTGAACCCGCCTCTCTGCCCACCCCCAATGACAATGACCCATGGCTGGCCTGACTCCCCCTCCCCCTCCCTTTTCTTTCCTTCCTCTTACTGAATGCTTATCTGAGCCACCATAAGGGTGTCAGGTCCAGACTGTTTGAGCCTTTATTTTTTTTTTTTTTTTTACATATACCATTGTATCAAGATTGCTATGTTACCTGCTCTGTATGTTAACTAAGCTCTGTATTGTTCAATGTGTGTGCCGTGGAACCTTTGTAAATGAGTCTTTGACTCAAAGGTACTTTCTGAACTCAGAATAAATAAAAATAAATAAATAACTAATAAAATCGTTACACATTTTTAAAGCTGTCATTCCCAGCTTTCAAACAGTATACAGATTGGGTGGGATATTCAGAATGCGCCAGGCAGGGGCGCAAGCCTGGGCGCAGCACAACTGGGATGTGCCAGGGCATGGTCTGGGCGATATTCAATGGTGCTACACCATGGCTCAGCACTGCTGAATATGGCACTGTGGCCGCCCGCATTGTGCAGGGTGCAGTGGCACTGCACTAGTGCAAGTGGCAAGTGAGGAGCACGGGGCTGCACCAGCGCAAGTGCGGGTACGCTAGGTGCAAGAACCGCGATATTCAGCGCTGGGTATGCAAATGGGGCCATTAAGCATGTAAGGCACAAATGGGGCCATTTGCATGTCATTATGGCCCCATTTGCATGCAGGTGCGCCAATCCCCGGCAACTTGCACCTGGCACCCTGCCAGGCTGCTGCCGTTGGGGACTAACTCCCCCTGCCCCTTGGCGGCAACGCGCTCCACTGCCCGATCGCGGGCCTTGTAAAAGTAAACCTTCCCTGGTGGTCCTGTAGACCCACTCCCCAGCCCGATTGCGGGCTTAAATAAATAAATATAAATAATCCTTGGTGGTCCAGTGGATCTGCTCCCAAGTCCAATCGTGGGCTGTGTGAAAATAAACACTCCCTTGGGGTCCAGGGTCCCTCTACCCTCCCACTCAGACCCGCCACCCGCTCCCCCAGTCAGTGGCAGGTAGCAGCTCCCCACCCGAAGCGCCTGGCCGCCGACAACTGACAGCGTATATTATGGCTGTACACCCATTGGTTCACTGTGGGCCAAAGGGCATGCAGACCTATGCTTACTACACAGTCCCAAATGTGAATATTTCACTCAGATTTCGGGACTGTGTAGTACAGTACGCTCTACATGCCCATTGGCCCATGTAATGGATCGATGGGTGTACAGCCGCATTGTAAGCTGTCAGTCGGCGGGCGTTGCGGGTAGGGAGCTGCTGCCCCATTGCTGACCGGGGAAACGGGTGACGGGTCTGAGTGGGCGGGTGGGGGGACGGTACCGCTGGACAACCAGGGAGTAATTATTTTTACACAGCCCACAACTGGGCTTGGGTGCAGGTCCACTAGACCACCAGGGAGTGTCTATATTTACATAGCCCGCGATCGGGCTTGGGAGCAAGTCCACTGGACCACCAGGGAGTGTATAAGTCTTGCAAAGCCTGCGATCGGGCTTGGGAGTGGGTCCACTGGACCACCAGGGATTATTTATATGCATTTAAGCCCGCGATTGGGCTGGGGAGTGGGTCCACTGGACCACCAGGGATTATGTATGTTTGTTTAAGCCCGCGATCGGGTTGGGGGGCAGGTCCACTGGACCACCAGGGAGTATATATTGTTAAACAGCCCGCGATCAGGCTGGGGAGTGGGTCCACTTGACTACCAGGGAGTGTTCCAATCTACATAAGCCAGCGATCGAGCAATGTGGCAGGATCCACTGGACCACCAGGGATAATATACGTATCTGCCCATGATCGGGCGGGGGGGGGCACGACGCCCGGCCTGTGTCTGGGGAGTTTGGGTAGCCACCCACAGCAGGTGGCTGCTGTGTTGCGCCCAGCAGTACGGCGGCCGGCCTGTGGGTGTCCCCCGACTTGTTCCTTTTTTTCGGGCACATCTTTGCTCCCCCCCTGTGCCGCGCAAGGCAGGCTTGTACCTGCATATGCACCACACATCCCAGGCTGAATATTGGGATGTGCCACATCTGCATGTGGCACACTCCCACACTTGCGCCGCGATAAGACATTGGTGTGCTCCGCCAAGATCGATTTGGCGCAGCACAACATCCCCTTGAATATCATGTCGGGAGCAGGCAGGGTTGCGATGGCGCAACACTGTTGCATCATGCGCAACCCCTTTGAATATCCCAGCCATTATGTTTATAGGACAATATTGCTTCAGAAATTGCTCCTCAAAGTCACGTCAAGACTTGAAAAAAGGATACAATTAACCCCAGATATGCTTACAGTACCATTAGGAATCACTTAAGTGACACTAGAGCCTCAGTCAGGCAAGCAAGGGACACACTTCCAACTACATTTTATATGATAGTCTTGTATGCTAGTCTTTCATTTAAAGAAAGGGCCCAGACTAGAATGTGTTTCAGTCAACTATGTAGGCTGGAATAAATACAGAAATTAGGAGTCTTGGCCTTAGCAATTTGCAAAAAAATTCCATATTTCTACAAGCAGTTCAAAACAATTCCATAAAGTCACTCAAAAGGCTCAATAAATTAAACCATATAAGCACTCTCATATGGGTATGTTAGCCTTGCATGTACCACAGAGGCCCCCCTGTGCTCATGAGCTTGGAGGATGTGACAAGTTACCTACCAGAACAAATGGCTGTATTTTGATAACTACTTGCCAGCCGTAACAGCAAGCAGACAATCATACTCGCTATACTGAAAGTTCTCCAAGCTCAGAATCTGAAATTTCAGACACTATATCCAACTCGAGTAGTGGTTATGTTTCCCAATAGATCGAAGGGATTCTCCACCCCTGAAGAGGCAGCAAAGGAATTGAACGAGAGAGGTATGGACATCTCTCTCCCTCAGTGACCACCAGGATTCGAGAGATCTTCGCAGCTCCATCTGGGCCACCACCGCAGCAGGGTCAGATCACCGCAAGCAAAACCTTGCCAATTAGCAGACATCCACCATCTCTTACAATCTTTCAACAGGCCCAAACCTTCCTGAATAGGGCCTTCTGAGTTTCTGCCAACCATGCCTTTGTAAGGCTTTTCACTGAGAAGGTGTGATAACCAGTTCAGACATATATGCCTGTTGTTTATTAAAGTGTTCATGTTGACTGGAACCCTTCTCAAAACACCCTTCCCAGAGACCCTTCTGACGTGGAGAGCCACAGGTATGTGGAAGGTCTTTTTGGGGAGCACCCGATTCCCTTGCCTACTGTGTGACATTTCAGTAAAACTTTTCCGTGGACACAGACTTGAAGTGCTTCTACAGTAAATCGTTAACTGACACTGCATTTTCAAATGTTCTGTTGGTACATTTACTGGAGTAGGAAGGTGGGAGCGGTAACCCGTACTAACCACCTTTCCCCATAATGGAATACATGGATCCACATAGGTTATCCACCCAAGGCAAATTTCATCTAGCCTGCATACACTGCAGTCCCCAGCCAAGGCGTTAGCATCTTCTCCCCTCCAAAAAGTGGAGTTCAAGTCCACGATTATTTACCTTGTTTGTCAGCATCATGTTCATGTTCTCTGCCCAAGTGGTTGGATAGTACATCTGTTTACGTATCCACAGGGGAACAATGATCCCAGCAGATATACACAGAGTAATTTAATTCTCCCTTTGTTTTTTTTTTTTTTTGAGTATTCTGTTTTAAGGGTAAGCCATGACCTCACTCATAATAAGAGGAGGAAAGCATACCTGGAAACTCATTGAGTGGATGTATGTTGCACCCGAAACTCAGTTGGAGAGTTACATTTTTTATGTTCCCAGCTCCAAAAAGGCTCACTGGCACCTGATCCTGCAGATGTAGAACCCTATCATTGTAGGTGAAGTACAATTCATCATTTTGTGTAAGAGCACCATGAGCCTGCTAAGTATACCCACTCACATATTACTTTGCAATAAAATAGATGACTTTGCTACAACTATTAAACTGGAGCTCTCATGGTGGGATTTTAAGTAATCCGAGCATGCAGATCACCTGGTTCCGGGGGGTCCTTTCTTACTGATAACGGGATGGCCCCTTCCATGGGTGAAATACCTTTTGATGGGATTTTTGTTAAATTGTCACAGCCACACAAATGATATTAAATGATAGAACACTGGTCATGGCCTCCAGTGAGGGGGTGGGAACGGGGCTGACTGGCACATGCATTAAACTGGTTCCCTTCCATGCGTGCTGTCGGATCCTGAGGGGCAGCCCCCCCTTAACATGAATCCAGTGGGTGGACAAACTAGATCTCACCTCCGGGCAACCTCTCTGGGTGGCCTCTCCTGGCTAGATTTTGTGTTGCTCGCTCCAGACTCCAACCGTGTCCCCTCGCTATAAGACTGACTGGGTACCCCTTTTCATTTCTTCTACTCCTAACAGTAGGGGCTGCCTGGCCGATTAAACCTAGGGCTCAGCTCACAATTACACGGGAATTCTTCCGGAGACACGTATGCTAGCTATTGTCACAGATGGCTTTTGAAATAGGTGCTGGGTCCCCACAGAGAAAACTGCAGCCGTAATCAAAAGTTGTTCAGAGATATGAACAGAAACACAGTTTTACTTTATGGGGCCACGTGACATCATTTATGTAGCTCTGCTGCCCTCTAGTGCCCTTGGGGGATATGAGTTATTAAACTGGGTAATGATATATACAGATGTATTCTTTCCTCCCGTGGACCTCTAACTCATTCCTGGGTAACTATAACGAGGCTCCCAGGCTTCCTTAGGACTATTACTGGCCCACTGACACACAGGTTAGTGTGTTCATTGGTCGATACTAGACAACACTAAGCAGTTCCTCCATCTCTCTCTCCCCTCTGTTTCTTACTTATTGTTTTGGGATACATTAAAGCAGTACATGGAGGGGGCACCCTTTGTACAACTGTCTCCTCACATTTGATTTACCCATTTAGGTAGTCACAGGAAGTGTCATCCCTAGCAAGTCTTTGCTACACCACACTGCAGGATGACTGCCATTACAAATGTGGAGCTGGGACCCCTCTGTTAATATCTACATATGCATGAATTCCACAAGTGCCACCCTGGTAAGCATCTCCTTGGCTCCTGTGATGAACAACTTGAATCTCGGTATACTTAACTCCCCCAACGCTGCAGAAAGACCCCACATACTCTCCTCCTACTGACCGGGACCTCTGGTGCCTTCTCACAGCAAACACAAGTACAGCAATCAGGCAGCTCTTGCACCCACCATGCAGGGTGAGGGCTGGATGAGGCACCCTTCCCCCACACTTCCCTCCTGCCGACTGGGACCTCTGGAGCCTTCTACAGCGAACCCAAGCATGGCAATCAGGCACCTCTTGCACCCACTGTGCAGGGTGAGGGTCGTACGAGGCACTCTCCCCCACACACTCCCCTTCTGCCAACCAGGACCTCTGGAGCCTTTCCTCAGTGAACCCAAGTACGGCAATTAGGTATTTAGCCCTTGATCCTGCTCATCAGGCTTCAGCCACTCTGTACAGCACCACGCTTATCTGTCAGCAAATGTGTACTGATTGTTTATTTCAGTTACTGTTTCTAGCATGTGTACAGCCAAATGGCTGTTATCAGATGGGTACCTTACGGGTCTGGGAAGTTGTCTCACCATTTGTCTCCAGGGTCTAGTGCAGCCTCATAGGATACGGGAACTCAGTCCAGTTTTGATAGCTAGAACCTGTGAGCCGGCTGAGTGTTACCTTTCTGTGCTAAGTGTAGTGTTTTCTGGGTCCTCAGGCAATTGACTACTAGGGAGTGTGTTCATGGTACATTGTTTTCTGATTTCTCAGCCCTGTACTGTATTGTTTGCTGTGCCTTCCTCTCTGCCTCACCTTTCTTCTCCCCCCGACCACTCTCTTTTGTTCCCCTGCTACAAGCCTTAACCCCTTCTATTTGATTTCCCACAGGCAGCTCTTGAACCCAGCCAGCAGGCGAGGGTCAGGCAGTGGCACCCGCCCCCAACTCCCCCTGCTGACCGGGACTTCTGGGACCTTCCCACAGCAAACCCAAGCACGGCAATCTACTATACAGCCCTCGATCCTGCTCCTTGGGCTTCAGCCATTCTGTATAGCACTGTGCTTCATGCAGCACTGTATGTCTCTTCCTACCCAACCACCTCCCACCCAGGGGTGGTTGTACCTGTAAAGGTATGCCTAGAACCAATCAGACCACTTTTGCACTCCTACGTTGCAGAGTCTTCGTCCTTTCCATTGGATCCCCCCCCTTACTTTGTCTGTTTAAAGTGATTTTCTTCCACTACCCCTAGGGTTTTCTTTTTTTTTGTTGTTTTGTTTTTATCATCTTCTCCTGTCTGAGCCACATGGCTGCGCGTGGAGGTTCAGGGAATCAAACCCTGGTCTACAGCTCACCAGCCCACCTACAGCCTAGTGCCTCTGCCCACTAGGCCATACTGCCAACAAATGTCTGGGCTGGGATCTAATTAATACCACAACCTACCCCCAGTACACTGCCACCTAGGGACTTGGCAGGGTACTTGCTAGCTCCTCCTACGGCATCCACCCACTCCATTTCCTCAAGTCATACTGCCATCTAGCGGCCAGATTGGGCACTTACCTGCCTATCCCACACCCACATCCCCACTATCATACACAATGCATGCAGCAACAGTACTCCGATTCCTTTCGTTCCTCTCCTACTAGCTTTCATCCCTCCAAACCTCCACCCCACCTGCATAAACCCTGCCCCCCCCTCTCTGCCCCTATTGCCCCCCTCACACCCGACCCACCAACATTTAACCCTTTGCCCCTGGCCTCCTTTTCATGTGATCTCTCCCAGAGTCTTACCACCACAGATGACTTCCAGCATAACTCTCCTAAAATGCTCCTATAACTTCCCGAATGCCCCCATAATCACAAGGGGTGGAAGCTTCCAGACACATTCTCTATGTTCCTGCTCTTCCTGCTCCTTGCAGGTAATGTTGCGCGTAACCCTGGCCCCTTTGTAGATTAGTGGAACGCTACCTCCTACAAAGGCCTAAAAATCTTGCACATAAACATCAGAAGACGTTGGACTGCTCTCCTTCTCCGGGGGGAGGGATGGGGTAGCATCCGGGGGCGATGGGGACTCCTAGCGGAGGCTAGGAGCACCCACGCTGCCGCGCTCAAAGATTGTAGGAGGTGGGGCGGACGCTGGACGTCATTGCACGACCCCGCCTCCCCGGAAAAAGAGGAAAATGGACTGCTGCCGGCCACCCTCCATAAACCGCCCGCTGCTTTGATTAGCCCCAGGCCAGTCCTCCGACCAGTCACGGTCTCTGCGGGATGCCTCGCTCTCCCCATCCGCAGCCCACAGGGGGGCAAACCCGCGAGTATCGGAGGACCCGAGGCCGATGTGGGGGGGTAGAAGCCGTTGGCCCGTGACTGGGCTGAACATTGGGTGGCCGGCAGCTAGGAGGAGGTGGAGAAAATGCAAATAAAAAAAAAAAAAATAAATAAACATCAGAAGACTCTTGCCTGAACTCGACCTTCTTCAGTATTGGTTAACTCAACATTCCCCTTATATTCTCTGCCTCACTGAAACATGGCTATCTGCTAAGACTCCTGACTCTTCCCTGGTGTTCCCTAACTACTCAGTCTTTCGACAAGATCAAGGGAAGGGGGGGGGGTGAGTTGTGATTCTTACAAGCCAACACCTCTCCTGCTCAGTTGTCAAAAAAGAATCCTGTCACTGCTTACAAGACTTGATTCTCACCCAAATCACTTTACCTTGTACTCTCCCTATCTTCAACAGTTTGATCTATGTCTCCCCTCAGCTGGCTAAGGATGCATTCACCACATGCATTTCTTCCCTACCACCCCTTGCAACGTCTGGTGAACTATTACTTCTGGGTGACTACAACCTTGATTGTCTCTCCCCCTCCTCCAAGCCTGCTACCTCCAAAACTGAATCCTACAACCTCACCCAGTTAATTACAGAGCCCACCCACTATGCAAAGAAGTGCAAAGTAATGCACCTGGGAAACAAAAACCCAGGAGAAGAGTACACAATAGCAGGGGAGGTACTAACAACAACAAAAATGGAACGGGCCTTGGGGGTAGTCGTATCAGATGATCTAAAGGTGGGTAAGCAATGTGAGAAGTCAGTAAGAAGAGCCAGAGGGATACTGGGATGCATAGGAAGGGGCTTCACAAGTAGAAAACGGGAAGTGGTTATCCCTCTGTACAAACAGCTGGTGAAACCCCATCTGGAGTACTGTGTGCAGTTTTGGAGGCCTCATCTATGCAAGGACATAGACAGGATGGAAGCAGTCCAGAGGAAGGCAACTAAAATGGCGCAGGATCTGCATCAGAAATCATATGACGAGAGACTGAGAGAGCTTAATATGTACACCCTTGATGAAAGGAGGGACGGGGGACATGATAGAAACGTTCAAGTACCTCAAGGGAATCAACAAAGTCGAGGAGGGTAGCATCTTTCAGAAAAAGGGATGTGTAAGAACAAGGGGACACAATTTAAAGATAGAGGGGGGACGGCTCAGGGGTAATGTGAGGAAATCTTTTTTCATGGAGAGAGTGGTGGATGCATGGAACTGCCTTCCTGGGGAGGTTGTTGGGGCTAAAACAGTGGGGGAATTCAAACATGGGTAGGACAGACACAAGGCAATTGTAGTGGGGGGGTGGCAGGAAGTAGGCTGTTGGCTAACTAGAATCTGCAGCATATCCAGTAGGTAGGGAAATGGGCAGACTGGGTGGGCCAAGTGGTCCTTATCTGCCGTCAAAGTCTATGTTTCTATGTTATAATACTCGCTTTACAAACCATTCGCTAATTGATTCCTCCCATCCTCATAGTATATCCTCTGCTGGAGTCCTGTACGCAGCGTTAAGCAACCATTGCATCACCTACTGTACCAGGAAAAAGTACAGTTACATAAGAACTTACCGTAACAGTAGATCTTCGAGAGAGGCTCTTGCAGTAGGTAATTACTTACAGGACTGATGTCGGCAGACAGCAGGACCCCACGGAAAAATTTCTAGCTAGCAGTCCCTGGCGAGGGACCGCCCCCACGTCAGGTGACCGGCATCATGCGACGTCGGTATAAAGGGGCGGTCCTGGATGCCCGCCTTCCAGTTCTTTCCCGCCACAGGCCCGGAAGTCCCGGATGAGAGAGAAGCAGATGTTTTCCTTCCTGGAAAAGGAGCTGAAAAAACCTAGGGGGATGGAGGGCGGGAAGGTATTACCTACTGCAAGAGCCTCTCTCGAAGATCTACTGTTACGGTAAGTTCTTACGTAACTGTACTATCTTATTTCGAGAGGGCTCTTGCAGTAGGTAATTACATATAGGACAGAATCCCAAGCAGTCTGGAACAAAAGAAAGGCACCGGGAGGAGGAACTACTCCAAGAAGTAGCACACAACCTTGCAAACCTCAAGGTAGGAGGCCTTGCAAGACAGCTAACCCGAAGCCTGCTCTACGGCGAGAGGCAATGTCCAAACTGTAATGTTTCGTAAAGGTATGGACGGAAGTCCAGGTGGCGGCAGCACAGATATCTGCCGCAGACACATTCTTGAAACAAGATGCAGAGGCTGCTACTCTGCGAGTGGAGTGACCTCTGACCTGACCCGGTAGGGTCTTGTTGTACTTGTCATAACAGAAAGTGATGCAATGAGCCAACCACTTTGACAGGCATTGCTTGGAGACAGCATTGCCTTCCCTTTGTGAGCAAAGAGACAAACAACTGATCAGTCTTTCTGAGATCCTTCGTTCCTATCGGTGTAGTATCTCAGAATCCTGTGGACATCCATGGTATGGAGCAAGTATTCTCCTGGTTGGAGTACTGCGTGAAAAGGCAGGTAACTCAATAGACTGATTTAAGGTAGACTCGCTACCACTTTCGGAAGAAACTTAGGGTTCGTATGAAGAGCTACCTGCTCTTTGTGAAAAATCAGATAGGGACTTTACACATAAGGGCCTGAGCTAGAAATTCTTCGAGCAGAAGTAATGGCCACCAAGAAGAGCATCTTCCATGACAAAACTTCAAGTCTGCGGAAGCCGCAGGCTCAAAAGGAGGAAGGGTGAGTTTCTCGAGAACAAAGTTCAAATCCCAAGGGGAGCAGGAGTCCAAACAGGGGGCCTGAGATGAAGGACCCCTCTGAGAAAGGTCTTGGATACCTCTAATTGGGCAAAGGCTTTATCAGCAAAAGGAACATGGTAGGCTGAAATAGCAGCCATGTGAACCTTCAAAGAGGAGTGATTGAGACCCAGGTCGAAAAGATGAAGCAAATAATCGAGCAGAACGGCCACAGGACAGGAGAAAGGCTCCACGTTCCTGGAGGCAGCCCAAATGGAAAATCGCTTCCATTTCATAGCGTAGGTGGACCTAGTAGAGGGTTTTCTAGCCTCCACTAGAATCTCGGCCACCTTAGGGGAGACGCCAAAACGAGATTGGGCTAGGTCTGTAGGAGCCATGCATGAAGTTGGAGAGACTTGAGTCCCGGATGGACCAGGGTCACCTGGTCCTGGGTCAGCAATCCTCGAGATAAAGGAAGAGGAAGAGGAGGAACCTCTGAGTATTGTTGTAGAAGAGAGAACCAGATTTGTCTGGGCCAGAAAGGAGGATCAGAATCATTCTCGCCCTTCCAATGCAAGTTTCTGCAGCACACGAGGGACCAGAGGATTGGGGAAAGCACAGATGAATCTGTCCTTCCAGCTTAGACAGAGCGCCGCCGCCCAGAGGGCACCTCGCTTCTGGAGCGAGCGAGCCAAAGGTGGGAAGTTTTGCATTTTGGGAAGAGGCGAACAGGTCTACCTGTGGAGTCCCCCAAAGCTGGAAGATGCCGTTTAGAACCTTTTGGTCCGGTTCTCACTCGTGTGGCAGAGCCGAGGAATAACTTAGCTTGTCTGCCAGGATATTGTCGACTCCTGGAACGTGGATCGCCGTGAGGTGAAGGTTGTGAAGTGTTGCCCATTCCCAAACCTTCATTGCTTCCCTGCACAGCGGGTAGGACCGAGTCTCTCCCTCTTGTTGATGTACCACACCACGCACATATTGTCTGTTTGGACAGCTAGGTGACCGGGAAGGATGTATTGGTGAAGGGTTTGGAAAGCATACAGAACTGCACGAAGCTCGAGCACATTGATGTGGAGAGCCAATTCCAATCTGGACCATAAACCCTGGGTTCGGTGAGGACCCAGATGGGCCCCGCAACCTTCGCCTGATGCGTCCGTGGTCAGAATTTGGGAGGGGGGAGGATGAAAGAAGGGGACCCCCCGGAACAGGTTCTCTCGAACCATCCACCACTGTAAGTCTCTTGTCATCGGCGAGGAGATCAGCACCAGATGATCTAGGTCATCTACAAGTTGATCCCACTGAGAGCGGAGAGTCCACTGAGAGATCCTCATGTGGAGATGCGCACGCGGAACCGTCGGGATGGCGGCCGCCATAAGCCCCAACAGACGGAGCACCAACCTCGCCGGAACCTTCCTGCATTTCGAAAGTAGGGAAATCTGTGACTGGAGGGAGACCCCCCTGTCCGAAGGCAGGAAGGCCTTGCACACTGTCGCATCGAGGATAGCCCCAATGAATTGGAGTCTCTGGGAAGGGTCCAGATGAGACTTGGAATGGTTGATGGTGATACCCAGACAAGTGAAAACCTGCTGGGTGAGGGAGAGAAAATGCAGGAGTTCCTCCCTGGATGAGGCCACCAGGAGCCAATCGTCCAGGTAGGGAAACACCTGAACTCCCAAGGTACGCAGGTAGGCCACTACCACCGCCAGGCATTTGGTAAAAACTCGGGGAGCTGAGGAAAGACCAAAAGGGAGTGCCCGGAATTGGTAATGGTCCCCCTGGAAAGCAAATCGGAGGTACTTTCGGTGCGAGGGACGAATGGGGATGTGCAGGTATGCATCCTGCATATCCAGTGCACAAAGCCATTGGCCCGGCCGAAGAAGGGGCAGAAGGGTTTGAATGGAGAGCATCCTGAACTTCTTGTATTCTACATAGAAGTTCAGTGAGCTGAGATCGAGAATGGGTCTGAGATCTCCCGTCTTCTTTGGTACAAGAAAGAAATGGGAATAGTAACCCGTCCCGTGGAGTTGAAGAGGGATGGTTTCTATGGCCTGCTTCGCGAGGAGAGCAGATATTTCGTCCCTGACCAAAGGAAGATGGTCCCTTGAGTAAGAGGACTTCGGAGGGGTGGCGTGGAGGTTTCTGTAGAAACTCTATGGAATGCCCCTCTGCTATAATCTGAAGCACCCATGAATCCGATGTTATCCTCTCCCAACCCGGAAGGTGGAGGGAGAACCTCCTCCTACCGGTTCCTCCGGGAGTCCGGAGGCAGGGAGAGGGAAGGAGTCAGGTGGTGTGGGCAGCGCTGCAGCTGGGGCACCCGCTGCTTTTTGGGCGGCGGGGCCTGGCAGCTGTGGGTCCCGCGCTTGGGGCCCGCCTCCTTGGGTTTCCTGATAGCCGGCTGCGCCAGTAAAAGGACGGCGCTGTGGGGGATGGGGACGTACATAGAATCCACAGATTTCAGGGCCGCCCCTTCTTCAGAAAGTCGGTGATGATGTCCTTGACATCACCACCGAAAAGCACCGAACCCTGAAAGGTGCTTCCTGAATTGCTGACTGCACCTCCGGGACCAAACCTGACACTTGGAGCCAGGCATGACGCCGAAGACTTACGGCGAACGTGGAGCTCCGCCCTGCGGTGTCCACTGCATCATAGGTCGTCCTCAGAATGTGACAACTGGCCGAACGAGTAGAATGGACAAGGTCAGCTAACTTCTGCTTGACTTGGGAGCCAGGCAAGGAGTCAATCTTAGATTCCGTCTGGGTAAGGACAGCCTTCTGGTAATCCCCCATATGTGCTACATAATTTAGGGCCCTGATCCCCAGTGTGGAAGAAGCGTAGATCTTCCTTCCATACTGATCCAGAAGGCGAGATTCCTTATTCGGAGGAGACGAGCTCAGATGTTTCGGGTGTGCTGACCGGCCATAAGCGGCGCTGATCACAACAGAGTCTGCATGGGGGTGAGAATCTAAAAAGTCTACACCTCGGAGCCTGCTATAGCCTGTTGGACTTCCGAGGAAGTGGGGCTAAAGCCGACGGTTGTTTCCAAATAGTGGAAACAAGGTGGGCATGAGGCTCGATCCAGGGTGGCACTAGAGTAGGGGCTGTAAGGGGCAAGTCCAGATGTTCGGCGAGTTTAACCTGCTGAGGATCTGGCTCTAAGGAACGCCACTGATGTACTTCCTGGATCTTCCTGAGCAACTCCGTGAAAGAAGGATCCTCCGGAGGAGTCCTCGGCCGGGGCTTGGACGGAGAGCGAGGCTCGTCGTCTTTCTCGAAGCATCCGTCGGAGGAATCCGAGGAGTCCGAGAGAGAAGAAGAAGAAGAACTGGAAGCAGAGTAAGACTCTGACTGTCCTAGGGGAGGAACGGGTTCCTATGGGGGATCCTGAGCGAGTGTCCTGCCTCTCTGGATCCAGAGGAAGAGCTCGAACTGGAGGCGGAGAGGGAGTGTGCCGTCTGGGGCATACGGGGGCCGGAGGTGGCACCGTCGCCGTAAGGCGGCTCTCGACTTCCTTGGTGAGTTGTGCCTTGGCCTCAGCCCACCAGGAGGCCAGAGTCTCCTGAAGATCCACCGGCGGCCTAGGGGGCGGTGGAGGAGGAGAAGGGGGACAGTTATATGGATTATATCCGTAAGGTGAGTATCCTTAACCCGGCTATGGGAATACCGGAGCCGGGTATTGCGGCGCCAGATACTGTGGCGCGGAGGAGCCAGCATCGGGTACCGCGGCACAGGATATCGCGGACCCGGGTAGTGGCCGATACAACGGCGATACCCAGGAACCGGAGGAGCTGCCGAGCAGACGCCTAGTAGGGAGCCCCGGGCAGATCAACAGTGATAGGCCCATGGGGGGCCCGATGGAAGAGGAATATCCCCGTCGCGTCGGAGGGGCTGTGTCGGAGCGGGCCGGGGCGGCGTCCCGGGGCCGCCGTCGAATCTGTTTCAGTGGGAGGAGGGTCTGGACGGTGGAAAAGCATCCGAGCATCGCCTGGGGGACGGAGGAAAAGTCCCTGAGGTCAGGCAGGGGACTCGGCTCCCGGACAGCAAGCGAAGGCTAGGGGGACTGGGGCGACAGGCGATGGAGGGTCTGTTGTGAGCTCCGATGCCCAGCGCGTCGTCGGAGGCCGGCGTGCGACTAAAGCGGAATCGCGGCGCCAGAGGCGGCGTCCGACTTAAGGGGTTCCTCGTCGGAGGCGGGCAGAGGGTGGGAAGCGGCCTGGTCCGAGGGTGACGCTGCTGTGCGCCGCCCCGAAGGGTCGGGCGTCTTAGCAGCTTTCTCCCGGCGGGCGTCGGAGGAGCCGACGTCCGGCTTATGGGAGGCTCCAGCACCAGTAGGCCGCAAGCCTGCGGCAGTACTGGGGGCTGAAGCCTCCTTTTGCCCGGAGGTGACCGAAGGGCGAGCATAGCCCGGCGGACGGGCCAACGCCTCCTCCAAAGCCTTGGAGGCTGCCGTCGGGCGATCCCCCGGAGGGGACGTTACCTGAGCCGCGGCTCTAGCCAGAGTCGCAGAGGAGGAGGCCTTCTCCCGGTGCCTTTCTTTGTCCCGCTTCTTGTATCCTTCTGGGGAGATTGACGCCTGCCTAAGCTTCTAAAACTCCTTCTCCATTGCAGACATCTTCTTTTTAAGGAGATGGGCTTCCAAGGACTGCTGGCGGCATCTGCGGGTGGCCGTGTTAAAATCACGGGCACTTTTCGACCCAGCGTGGTCAGGGCCTAAGCAAAAAGGCAGAGGAGTGACCGTCCTTGTGAGGGCAGTTGGCCGCATCGGCAGTCGCACTTATTTTGAAGGACTACATAAACCGACGCTCACCTGACGAAAAAAGTACCAAAATACTGATAACTTCGTAAAAACCGGCGAAATAACAGGGCTGAGCACGAATCTCACTGGGCGAGGCCACACGAGCTGACGGCAGGAAAGAACTGGAAGGCGGCTGCCTATCTACCATTTATACCGACGCCGCATGACGCCCGGTCACCTACATGGGGCAGTCCTCGCCAGGGACTGCTAGCTAGAAATTTTTCCGTGGGGTCCTGCCGTCTGCCAACGTCAGTCCTAAATGTAATTACCTACTGCAAGAGCCCTCTCGAAGTAAGATCCCAACTTCCAAAATCTGCCTCAAAATACATTAAAATTTGCCATCTCAATTCGCTTGACCCCAACTCTCTCCTCTGTGACCTGAAGCACACAGTCTGGAATCCAGTCTATTCCGCTCCAGATGCTGACACAGCCCGAACCCGGTTCCTGCAAATCTTCACAAGTGTCTGGGACTCCCATGCACCGATAGTAAAAAAACACTATTACCCCTGGGTCTATGTCCTGATAATTGATCTATGCAAGACCCGTGATAAGGCCTGGTCCCTCTTCAAATCCTCACAGACCCCTCAATCCAGACAAACCTACAACACCATTAGGAATGCTTGTACAAAGGCCATAAGACAAGTCAAAGCTGAATATTTCAGGTCCCATCTTTACACCGCACACCACTCCTCCTTTTGGAAGTCAGTCCACTCCCTCATTGAACCCCCATCTCAAATAAATACAACTGCAATCGAACAAAATGACCTTACAATATCTGACCACGTCCTAACAGCTGAAATCCTAAATAAATTCTTCATCACCTGCGCTCTCCCTGACCATCCTGTCCCCCCCACCAAGCAGCCAAAGATGGTCCACAAAACTCTCCTCACAATACCATCCTGCTCCCTCGCACTACTACTACAGAAGCATTGAACACCCTCAAATCCCTAAACCCCTCGAAATCAAGCCCCGACGACATACACCCAAGTCTCCTGCGCATATCAGCCCCTGCCATTGCCCTTCCATTCATCTTCCTCCTAAACCTGTCCTCCTCCGGCATGGTCCCAAAAGCCTGAAAATCGGCCTGCATCATCCCTCTCCACAAGGGCAGTGACCCCTCAATGCCCAGTAACTACTGGTCTATTTCCCTCCTCCCAGCCCTATCCAAACTCCAGGAAACGTTAGTATAATCCAGGTTAACCAAATTCCTCACGGCCTCAGACTTTCTCTCCCCATACCAATCCGGTTTCAGAAAGCACCACTCCACTACTTCCTCCCTTCTCCACATCACTGATCACATCCACTCAGTAGCAGACTAAGACCATCTCACTGCTGCAGTCTTTGTAGACCTTGCAAAGGCCTTCAATTCAGTCTCTCACCCTCTGCTTCTAAATAAACTCTAGGTAGCATGGCTAGGCTCCCCTTTAATTCAGTGGTTTAAATCATGCCTCGAAAACAGGACCCAATCTGTCAGGACCGCAAACTCCATATCCCCCTCCCTCCCCATACTAGCCAGCATCCCCCAAGGTTTGATCCTCAATCCAATTCTATTTTCCTTATTTATAAATGACCTCCCATCTGTCTCCTCAAGTTCACTCATCCACATGTACAGAGATGATACCATCCATTTTGCATCTGGCCCAGTACTAAGTGAGGTCCAAATCCTTCTACAGAAAGACTTCCTCTCTATGCAGTCCTGGTTCCAGGCAGACCTACTCAAAATCAACACATCCAAGACAGTTTCCATGATCTTCGGGACCACTCAAAAGCTAACCAGAGCCACCCTCGCTCGGCAATCTTCTCTCTGGATGGAACCCCCCTAAGCGCTGTTACATCCTACAAATACCTAAGAGTGTGGCTGGACCCCCAACTAAATTTTTCTTTCCACATCAATGCCATATTCTCAAAACTCTGCCCTAAGCTAGGTATACTATACCATAACAGAGAATCACTCCCTCTACCTGTAAGATGCGAAGTGCTAGTTAAAATGATTACCCCCACTTTTGATTACGCACACCTAGTATACCGCACTGCACTCTCCCTTTCATTAGCAAGGCTAGACGTCCTCTTTTATGCCTTCTGTCATTTTGCCTCAAACTATCCCCTTAGAACACACCATTGTTCTCTCCTCTCCACCCTCGATATATCACCTCTATCCCACCGACATTACATCCACTCCATCACCCTTATAGCCAAATACTAGTTTAACCTGATCCCCACTTACCTCTCTGAGAAACTAACTGCTGCACCTACTTCACCTCACTCCATGTGTCTAGTGATTCCCGCTCCTTCTCACTCCCTACAGTACTCCATCTTCGTCAGCTGGGAAATCTGCCTACACCTACAGGCTTCCATCTCTTTGGAACAATCAATAACCCCTCCCTAAGAAACTCGCACTCACACAGCTCTATCAAAACTCAACTACACCACCTGCCACCCCTCCAACATGAATCTGCCCCTTATCAGTAAGTAACTTTCCTCTATGCTGTCCCTCCTCTTTTTGGCTCCGTCTACACTACACCCAACAAGGCTGAAATGGTTCCAAACTGTTACAGGCTGCAAACATTACAGCATGTCCACACTGCCATGGAACAGGTGTGAAAATGGTCTGGAACCGGCACAGCCTGTCCACACTGAGATGTGAACAGTGTGTGCACCCAACCTCTGTAATGTGGAGTGCATCCCATGGTGCACCTGGGGAAGACAGCTGTGAAGACAGAAACCCTGCCAAATGAACACCCGGCTGCCAGTGTACACAGGGCACACTGAGTGCGGCAAAACATGGCATGGTGTCCTACAGCAATGTGTGCCCAGTGGCACCCGTGGGGGACCAAGGTGTGCAGCAGTTGAAGGTGTGGAACAGAAATGAGGGGAGGCCCCTATACATCGGATGAAGGCGTGCAGTGATGCACCAACACATGCCGGGAACAGGGACCCCACTGCGTCCCACAGGCAGGCATGCGGTGCAACACCAGGAAATGGCATACCACGCCCCACTGCCACTGGATGCAAGCTGCGTGCCCTAGCAAACACTGTGCAGCCAGACCGCACACCCAGAACCCCCACACCAGCAACCCATGGAATCGGAAGCCCCACTGTGCCCCAGAAAGCAATGTGCGCATGCATGCATGCACACTGCCCAAGCAAACCAGCAACACGGTATGGTGACACAAGACAGCCTTTAATCCAGCACCGCCATAGCTCCTGGTGGCAATAACACAAGTAAACAATGTGCAGCGGCAGCATGGCCATGCAGTGGACCATGTGCATTGCTGCGTAACACCACAAATCCCCAAGTGAAACTGACACTGTCATGTGAACAAACAATGCAATACACAATGCCGGGCCACCATATGGGCGGCAGTGTACACCAATATATAAAGGAACCTACGTGAGGGTCAATGTATTGTTACCCGAACCAAAGAAATACAGAACCATGCACAGGTGGTGCCCTAACCCAGGCACCTGACACAGACCTTAGTGGGGTCCTCCCCCCAGATTTCTTCTCGGACTTACCTGTGCCTAGCCTAGTATCACAAAACACCCCTCGTGACAAACCACAATTTTACTTCAAGAAAATCAAAGTGCACGAAGCACACAAGTACATAAGAAAGGCCTGCTCCAAATCCAGAACAAGTAGTGACACGCTAGATCTAAAAATCCTGTCTCTCACCCTGGATGAAGTAATTCACCCCCTTGCAAAATTCTTAATCTGTCACTTTGCCAAAGTCAATTTCCCAACAAATGGAAATCTGCAATAATTACGCCAGTGCACAAAGGGGGGGACAAAACCTCAACAGGAAACTATCGACCAATATCAATACTCCCTCCCCTCTCCAAAGCACTTGAACGAATAGTGGCAGACCAACTCTCTGATTACCTGGACAAATACAATCTACTCTGTAATCAACAGCACGGCTTTAGGAAAGGACATACAGTGGCGTGAAAAAGTATTTGCCCCCTTCCTGATTTTCTCTATTATTGCATATTTGTCACACTGGATGTTTTCAGGTCTTTAGACAAAATATAATATTAGATAAAGGGAACCTTGAGTGAACAAATAAACTTTTTTTTTACTTATTTCATTTATTTAATGAAAAAGTTAACCAACACCAACTGGCACTGTGTGAAAAGTAATTGCCCCTAGTTAAATCAGCCCAATTAAAGGGATAATTAGAGTCAGCTCATTGAACACAGCCAGGCTTGATTACAGCCAGCCCTGCTCAATATAAACCTCACTTATTTTGCCCTTACCATCAGAGTCACGTTGCAGCACAAAGATTCAACAAGCACATTATGCCATGATCAAAGGAAGTTCCTGAAAAGATCAGAAAAAATTTGTTGCCCTCTATCAGTCTGAAAAGGTTACAAAGCTATTTCTAAGGCTCTGGGACTCCATTGAACCACAGTGAGAGCCATAATCTCCAAATGGAGATCACTTGGAACAGTAGTGAACCTTCCCAGGATGGGCAGCCTGCCAAAATTACTCCAAGGGCGAGTGTAAATCATCCAAGAAGTCTCAAAGGATCCTAAAACAACATCCAAAGAACTGCAGGCTACTCTTGCCTCAGCTAAGGTCAGTGTTCATGACTCCACAATCAGAAAGAGACTGGGGAAAAATGGGCTTCATGTGAGAGTAGCAAGGCCGAAACCACTGCTAACCAAGAAGAACATAAATGCTCGTCTCTCATTTGCCAAGAAGCACCTGGATGATCCACAAGCCTTTTGGGAAAATGTTCTATGGACAGATGAGTCCAAAGTGGAACTTTTTGGACAACATGGATCCCATAATGTCTCGCGTAAAGCAAACACAGCATTCACAGTAAGAACACCATACCAACAGTCAAACATGGTGGTGGTAGTGTGATGGTGTGGGGATGCTTTGCTGCCTAAGGACCTGGATGACTTGCCATAATTAAAGGAACCATGAATTCTGCTCTGTACCAGAAAATTCTTAAGGAGAATGTCCAGTCATCCTTCAGTCAGCTGAAGCTGAAGCGTAGTTGGGTCATGCAGCAAGACAATGATCCAAAACACAAAAGCAAGTCCACATCAGAATGGCTAAAAAGAAGTAAAATTAAAGTTTTGGAGTGGCCTAGTCAAAGTCCAGACTTAAACCCAATAGAGATGCTGTGGCAGGACCTGAAACAGACAGTTCATGCTCGAAAACCTACCAAATGTTACTGAATTAAAGCAGTTCTGCGAGGAAGAGTGGGTTAAAATTCCTCCACAGCGATGTGAAAGACTGATATTGAATTACAGGAAGTGTTTGGTTGCAGTCATTGTAGCTAAATGTGGCATAACCAGTTATTAAGTGTAAGGGGGCAATTACTTTTTCACACAGTGCCAGTTGGTGTTGGTTAACTTTTTTTCATTAAATAAGTGAAATTAAAAAAACAAGTGTTATTTGTTCACTCAGGTTCCCTTTATCTAATATTACATTTTCTCTAAAGACCTGAAAACATCCAGTGTGACAAATATGCAATAATAGAGAAAATCAGGAAGGGGGCAAATACTTTTTCACGCCACTGTAGTACAACAGCAGCCTTACTTGATTTCTCTGGAGAAGTCCACTCAGCCCTGGACAAAGGGTGCCAAACAGGTGCAGTCTTTATCAATCTTACAAAAGCTTTCGACACAGTCTATCATGGCCTACTTACCTCCCTACTTTCTAGCCTAGGCCTGGCCGAAGGTCCTTGTGCTTGGGTAAAAAGTTACCTGTCCAATCGGTCACAGGCTGTAAAAATCTCTAATGAACTCTCCGACCTCAAACCAGTTCTCTCAGGTGTACCACAGGGATCAATTCTTGGACCGCTCCGCTTTAGCCTGTTCCTTAACTCCCTCCCAGATATCTGCCAGGAGAAAATAATCTTATACGCTGATGATGCTGTAATTCTCTCTTCCCACAAGGATCCAAACTCCCTATGAAAAAGCCTGCAACTTGCTTTCTCTAGTGTTGAAAGGTGGTTCCTGGATAGTAAACTTGTGCTAAACCACAATAAAACAAAAGCCATGCTCTTCTCCAATCACCAAAACAAAATAGGCATACTCCACTCACCATACAAACCTCTGCAGGAATTACACTGGACCAAGTAAATACTTTCAAATACCTTGGCATCACTTTTGACCAAGGGCTCACCTTTGCAACCCACATTACAACACTGCGAAAACAGTGAACCAACGCTTGAATACTATTCGTACCGAATCAATTTCTAAATCAAGCGGCATTGAGAATAGCTATACAGAGTTCCATAATCTCAATCATTGACTATGGCCTTATTATTTATGGCTCAGCTACCTCCACTGCTCTAAGGCGATCTCAATCACTCTAAATAAGGCCTCGCCGGCTCCTCACGGGGCTCAAAGACTGACTCACACGTGTGATCTGTACTATGACTCAGGCTGGTTGAACCTATCAAATCGTCTTATTTATCTCACCTGCACAATGGCAAAAAAATCTATCTTGGGACTGACTCCATTATGTATTCAAAACCTACTCCGACTGAATCCTGGCTCACGACCCTCCACCAGATCTGAACGCCAACCTTTCCTGGTTCCGAGATGCCGGACTGCACAGGGACAAAGATCTTTCGCATACAGGGCCCCGACATGGTTCAATGCACTTAGTCCACCTACTCTATCCTCAACCTCGCTTGAAGCTTTCAAATCCATGCTCTATGCCCACCTCACCACCACTAGCAACTGTGATTGCGCTAGATAAAGACTACTACTCCTCATGTCCATCCTCACATCTGAGGCCTCTTCCTCCCTGACTAATGAACCCTCTGGTACCTTTACTACTTCCTGTCTCCCACCCAAACTCACTCCCCCTTTTTTCCTGTCCCTCCCACTTACTCTCCGCTCACCACCTTTCCCTCTCTCTAGCCTCCTTTTGTTTGCCTAATGATCACCCTCTCCCTGGAAGTTTCCTTAACCTCAAATTGTCTACTCGCTTGAACCTGTTATAGCTTGTTTTCTATGAAACTTAAAAACGTTACTGCCTTAAACTGTTAATAGCAAATTTATGATGTAACTTTCCTGTCTGGTTTTACCTGTAATGTGTATCGTGCTTTGTTAAATGTTCTTTGTGACGTGGAACCTTTGTAAAAGAGCCCTGGCTCAAAGGTATTAATTCCTAGACTAATAAACTAAACTAAACTAAACCTGTGTGGCCATACTGTATCAAAACCCCTGACACAGCATGTTGCAGTGACACCATGCAACATTGCGTGTGACCCAGGAATTGCACTGTGCAACTGAGTGCCACAGTCGAAACATACCTCTGTGCCAACATGAACCAGGCACTGTTGTCACTGGGTGGACCCCAGCGGCGTCCCCAACGTAGGAGGGAAATCAAACAGGGAGTCCCAGGTGGCAACCAGTGGGACGCACCAGTCAACCAACCCCTGCATGCTGCATGGGTTATCACAGGGTGGTTCACTGGAACCCATCACTGAACAGGTCCTGTGTGAAGTTGGGCATGCCTGCTGCAGGATCCAAGGGGGTAGCACTGTGCAGAGCAGCGGCACCATGCATCGGGGGTTGGGGTGCTGTGTGCAGGCCAGCGGTGGCTAACGTGACACCTGTGGGGTACTGCTGTACCATGCTGGCACCAGCCGGTGTTACCTGGGACGTGGGCGGCAGGGTGGTGGGGGCAGTGATGCCACCCATGACACAGCACCCTGTAATGGGGTGTCACACCTGCGGGGTGCTAGCATAGCCGGGGGATGCATCCTGGTGGCGGCTGGCTGTGCCACACAGCCTGTCTATCTGCCAGTGGTGGACAGGTGAATGATGGCAGGGTCGGCCATGCCACTGAGGTTCTCAGTGGCCATTGGCATGGTGGTACACCCACGAGGGAACAGGGCACAGGAGGTTGGGGCTGCAGTGGTGTGTGCCATGGGGATGGCACCCAGCAACTGCGGTGCGGCTACAGGGGGTGGCTGCTGGCACTGCATGGCCAGTAACTGGACCATCTGTGTAAGAACTGCTGTGACTGCTCTGCCTCCTGTCTCCGTAACCGCTCCTCCAATGCCCTGTTCTCCCGTGCCCGCTCCCTCTCCAGGTCCATCAGCTCCCTGTGGTGCTCCTGCATCATTCAACGTGCTGGTTCCAGCACCACCCCAAGTACATCTGCCATCCATGCTGTCTTCGACTTTCTCTTCCTGAGGTTCACCAGGGGTAACTGGTCACTCGGCCATTTCACAAGGGTGCCTCCTCCCGCAGTGGAGCTGTCACTGGAGGTTCCTGGCATCTCATCCTGCAGGGCCGAGGACACTGGGGAGGCCTCCACTGCTTCGGTGTTCACCGATGTCCCCTCACCTGGGTCTTGCCCCGGAGTGGCAGAACACACCTGTCACCATTACACACATGTGGTTACCCCACCCCCATGGCCAACCCCAGCCCCATGCCCCTGTCCCCCACGCACCTGTGTGCCTACGCACACCACAGGTGCCACATGCAAACTCCCTCGAGTGCACCTGTGCCACCACCCATACCATGCCTATCATCATGTGCCACGTGCCCAGGCTACACCTCCGCTGGCATGCCATATCCCCGCATACACATTGCACAATGCACGTACCTGTGTCGGGGCACTCCCGCTGCACACCGTCGTCATCTTCATTCCCCCAGGTGCGGACACGCATCCCCGGTGGTGTCCCCATCATCCTCTGTGTCCAGTTCAGGGCTGGCCACCTGTGAGCTCTCCACGATGAATGCTGGTTCGGTGGTAGGCCATGTTCCAAGTATGGTATCCAATGTGTCATAGAAGGGGCACGCCACATGCGCACCCCCTGAGCGTCTGTTGTCCCTGGTTTTATGGTACCGCACCTTCAGTTGCTTTATCTTGTCACGGCATTGCTTTGCAGTCTGCTCCACCCCATTCCTGAACAGGTAGTCCACTACCTTTTGCTAGACCTTTGTGTTGTGCCTTGCACTGGCTAGCTCTGCCTGCACTTTCTCCTGGGTCCAGAACTCCACCAGGAGTTTTGTGGCCTCATCTGACCAGGTGGTGCCGCGATCTGACATGGTCCTGCTGGCGGTCAGGGTGGTGTGGGGCTGTGATCACTGCTTGGCACAGGCCTGTTTACTCTCCACCAGTCATAAGCGGTGCTTGGGGGATGGGGTCACTCTGCAGTGGTGCTGGGGTGGTGTGCTCTGGCACTGTTGTCCTCTGGTGGCTGGACGTGTGTTGTGGCAGCTGTTGGGGCCCCCTTCACACCTCTGGCACACAGTGCTGCCATCTGTTGCTGCCTCCCTATGGCATGTGCCCACTGTTTGTCCTGGGTGCCAGTGCTCTTCCCTCCTCGCAGTTCATGTACTGCTGCTGCAGGCAGCACCCCCTATTGGCATTCTGTGCCTCCAGGCTGCACCTTTCTCAGGTGTGTGCACCCAGTGGATCTGGGCTCTGTGCCTCTGACATTGTGCAGGCGCTGCCCTGCACCGTTTTCACCTAACTGCAGTGGTTCCAGTCCTCGCGTGCCTCTCTGCCTTCCGAGCGCGTCCTTGTTCTTTTGCCTCCCATGTGCCCCTCTGTGGTGCACTGCCTGCTGGTCTAGCAGCTGACTGGGGGCTACACGGTCATGCGTTTAGATGGGCGGCAGTAACGTTACAGCCCTGTGACCGTTTCTGTAACCGCTGTAGAAACCACCTCCTGACAGGTTTCTATAAGCGGTTGCGAAAACACCTGCTGTGACGTTACCAGTGTAAACGCACACCGTTACAGATGCGGTCTACACCCTCTGTAACGTTACAGAAGGGTTTTTGGGCTGCAGTGTGGACAGGGCCTTTGTGTGTACTGACTTTTCTTTTGCTCCTAAATTGTCCCAATTCATCCTGCACTTTACCACTGTGTACACATACCACTGTTTCTACTTAATTGTACAGTATGATTACCTATGTATCAATAGTTTCATATCCTGTAATTCTCTTTTACTTGCTATGTATACCTGTATGTATATATTATATTTTGTATTATGTATCATAATCTGTATTGTGTGCTTTTATCCCTTTGCCTCCTCCCCCGGGTCGCACCTGGAAATGAGCCTCGGCTCAGTGTGCCTTTCCTGGTTACCAAATATAAATAAAAATTAAAAGACCACAGCATATCCCGACAGTGCCAGCATGTCTAGTAGTGGGAATCTCCCTGCTGTCAGAGTCATTGGGTCATAGAATTATAATGCCCAACACTACTTACCTAGGTGGGGTATTTAAGGGACCAATCATCTGCAGGATGGAGAAACTGAGGTCCTTTGTGAGCCTGGATATCTTCTTTCTCTCTCTCGCCCGTGGCCAGATATTTCTGTAGGTGCTTAGCGAAGGCTAGGCGTTCCCTGACCCTTATCCTAACTTGTAGTGCACATGCTACAGACCCACAGTGACAGCTCAGCTCTAGTGTTCTTAATTCATTCCCCATAATAGAACATTGTTTCTTCCTACCCAGGAAGCACAGTTTTTCAGTTTCCCATTCTTCTTCTGAGAAGGTGGAAATAAAGTGTTCTAATGTTGGTTACAGTCTTTCTGATATTTGCCCTGTTGGCGTATCTTTCAAATTTACAGTTGTATGTTGTGTTAATGGAATACAGTAGAATTCTGATTATCCAACCCCTCTTAACCATAAATCCCTATCTAATGGACTGCCAGCATGTCCCTGAGGTACCTCACAGTCTTAACGAGGTTTTTTTTTTTTTTTTACTAGGCGCTAATTAGAACACTAATGACTGAATGGGACTAGATTGCTGCTCGTTGGTGCTGATTAGCAGGCTACTGAATGAGATATCCCTGCTCCCCATCTATCATGCAGATACTGCTGTGATTACAAGGGCATGTAAAAGGTACAAAAAAAAAAAAAGGTCTAGCCAGGCTTGGTGAAGGATTCACTGGGGGAAGAGACTGTCTTTCACTGTAGAGGAACGGGTATGGTGTCCCGAAATGGAACTCGGTGTCTTCATAACAAAGGGAACTCAGCCTGACTGACGCAAGCCTACACTAGTGGGCTAGAGAACCATACTGTCAGATGGAAATTCAGTTTTCTGCACACACACACACACCCTCGCTTCATGCAGCCCACGCCATCTGTGTACAGAAACCGCTAATGTGTGCTGGTGTTAGGAACTGCCAATTCCCCTCCCCCCACCCCAAGTACCTGGAGAAGGATGACACCATGTTTTTCTGTACCCCACTGTTCACATGGTCCATGCCATCATTCACCAACAGGGTAACCCGGTAGACAGGGTTGCCAGCTTCTGTTCAGTTCCCCTTGTGGGTAAGCTGCTAATTTTTAAAACTGGTTCATATACATAAATAATGGATCGTTCCTCAGTGTATTACTGCACTGCATAAGTCCAGTAAATACAATATATACCTGGACTGTATGCTACGTTTGAGGTATGGCACGGTCCTGGCTGACACAGACAGACAATGGAATCCTGACCATCTGGATTCCTGATTATCTACACTGATCTGATGTTCCCATGCAGTTTGGATAATTGGGATTCTACTGTATTCTCCAATATGTTTATCAATTATTTTCAAGCTAATGCCCAAGACCTCTTGATCTTTAAATACCTACCCTATAAGATCACTGCTCAACTGGAGAGTTGTTTTGTAATAGCAATTGGACAAATCTATACAGCCCAGGTCACCATGGGAAATGCGTGCTTTCACCGGGTCGGACAAGATCCTAGCTCAGCACATCTTTATTTACTTATTTTTTTTTTAAATATTTATTTTATTGATTTTTCCCAGTTATAAATCATACATCTTCTTAATAGAAAACATTATAGGGTTCAATGTGTTATAAATAATTGCATCACTAGTGGAATACATTGCTGGCATTTCAATTAATCCAAGGCAGAAAAAAACTACTACACTGAAAAAAAAAAAATACTTAAGATACTCTCTCTCTTCCGGCTTGGTGATCCAAGTACTCTATTTTCCCCCACTCAAATAATCATTCCATAAACCAGTTCCCTCCAGTATTCCTCTTGGGACAAAAGGGTGTCTCTATCCGAAAAGAAAAACACTGAAGGGTGCCATCTCAATTCAAATAGCATAACTCTGTCATTACATCTAGCTATCAGCCATTCCATATAATACAATTCTGTCATTATTTTTACCCAATATTGATTCATGGGAAGGGTGCTATTTCTCCAGAGGCAGGTAAATTGCCTTCTTAGCCACCAACAGATATGTAAACAGGAGAGAACCCTTTGTGGGTCGGAGTCCCTCTGGTGGAACCACTAGCAAGACCTGACCCAGGGTAAGTACCACCTCCGGCCCCAGCAATTCAGTCAGGGAGTCAACCATTTCCTGCCAAAATGGTCTCAGCACTGGGCATACTCAGAAAACATGGAACTGCAAGGCCATCTGCTCTCCACAGTTTCTCCAACAGCTACCCATTGGAGGGGGGAGGAACTTTGCCAATTTTGCCGGTGTATTAAAGTAGCGGGAATGAGCCTTCCAGGTGAATTCCCTCCAATATTGTGATAGTGAGATCCCCATAGCTTTACAGGCAAACTTCAGCCAGCTGTCATAAGGTACTTGGTCTGGTAATTATCTGCTCCAGGCCTCCAGTATTCCTCTGGATGAACCTGACAAATATTCCCCAAGCCCCTTGTATAAAAGCCCAATTACATGTTGTCACACCAATCCCTTAAGGGTAATCATGAACACAGTCAATAAGAGCGGCAAGGGTTCTGGGAGGCAGTTCCTTTTGGGGCCTTTAAGGATCAGAAAAGTCTGGATCTACATGTACCTGAAGTACTCTATATTGGTCAGACTATACTTAGCTTGTAGCTGAGCAAATGTAACAGTACCATTGGCATCTAAAAACTGAAAAATAAAAAAAAGAGGCCCCTCTGATGCCACTACTGAAATGTATAGTCAGCTCTAGCCGGTAGAAATTCTGTCTCCAGAACTACGTAATCATAAGAAATATAAAACCGGGGATAGTGAGGGGAGAGCCCTAATTCTGTACTAGGTATGTAACATGTGTCGCATCACCATACAGTATTCACCTAGCCTAGGCAGTGATGAAAGGGGGGCAAATATTAATTGTATTATATCTTGCATCCCACCAATTGCACATTCAATTTGTTTCCGTATTACCTTACAGTTTGGGGTCAACCAGCTCAGAATCACCCCCAAGACCACAGCATAAGCATAATGGAGTACATTAGGGAGATTTAACCCTCCCTTATCCTTGGGAAGCTGGAGGATGGACCATCTAATGCGAGGTCTACAGCCAGTCCAAACGAATCTTGCAAACATTCTGTTCCCAGAAATAAAATACGAGACTGGGGGAAATAAAGGGATTGTCTGAAACAGATATAACATTCGGGGTAGAACATTTGTCCTAATTGTATCTATTCTGGCATAAAAGGGAAGCCATAGTTGTGCCCATGTGTGTAGGTCTGCCTCTATGTTTTGTGTAAGGGGTTCATCATTTATTAAAAATAGATTCTGCATCTTTTGGGGTAAATTGACCCCTAAATATTTATTTTTCATACTTCTCCATTTAAACCAGAGTAGGTTCTTCAAGGTTGGGGATGGGACAAAGTTCAATGTCAGAAACTCTGTCTTTGCTGAGTTAATGACATAACCCAAGACCTTAGCAAACTCTCCCAATATTCTCCATGCTGCAGTGAGCACCCACTCTGGTTCAGTGAGAGTGAGTAAAATATTGTCTGCATATAAAGTGTGTTTATATTCCTCCTTATCCACTTGAACTCCCTTAACCTCACCCGATTCTCTAAAGTGCTATAGCAAGAGGCTCAATACATAAAGCAAAAAGAAGTGGGGAGATTGGACATCCCTGCCGAGTGCCCCTTTCTGAAACCAATGGAGTTGAAATAGTTCCATTTACCCTTATATAAGCTGCAGGTAAATTGTATAAGTTTCTTATCCAAATTATCATCTCATCTGGGAAGCCAAAGGAGGCCAAAACCCTCCTCAGCAACCCCCATACTACTCAATCGAAGGCCTTAAAGGCATCCAGACCCACAAAGGTGGATGGTAATGTCCTCCTACTTACATAATCTATAAGATGGATAATTCTACACGTGTTATCCAAGGTCTGTCTAAATTTCAAAAAGCCTGCTTGGTCCATGTGTATCACTTCTGTAAGCACTCCTTCCAGGCGCTGAGCCCAAATAGCCCTGTAAAGTCTATAATCACAGTTTAAAACTGAAATTGGCCTGTAGGCATCCATTGATTGAGGGTCCTTCCCTGGTTTTAGGATTGCTGACAGTATCCCATATGACCATGAATCAGGGGGAGGGTACCCTCCTGTACCTCTAAAAAGGCTCCTCGTATAAGACACAGTAGATGGGCAAGGAAGGCCTTATACCATTCAACAGGAAACCCATCACAGCCCAGGCAATTTCAGGGTTTTAGCACTAGATAATCATCTTTTAATCTCCTCTTCAGCTATAGAGCTTAATAGGGAGTCTCATTGTTGTTGGGATAGTTTCGGGATGGTTGGCTCAGCACATCTTTAATAAATTATTACTCTTGCTCTAGGGCCAACTGATAATGGGAGATCTTAACACCACCCTTTCACCTGCCTTTGACTCAATGGCAGCTTCAAAACATAGAGTGATGCAGCTGCAAAAATACCTCCGAGCGATGTTAGCTCATCTGGGATTTACTGACTTGAGGCACCACTTCTTCCTCTCCTCTCTGGCATACACCTAGAACTCCCACAGGACAGGAACCTTAGCCCATCTAGATTACTTATTTACTACATCCAAACATCTTGACTCCATACAAGACATTTCACATGGACAGATACTCCTGTCTGATCATGTTCCAGTCTGTACTGAACTAGACTTGGGTAAACCCCCATCGCACACCTCATGGCGATTCAGTCTGGCTTTACTTAAAGTCCCATCATTCATACAACTAACCCATGAAAAACTACCATAAATTGTCGAGGACAATTATGACCCAGCTATATCACCATCCATTCTTTGGGATATCATGAAAACTGTCCACCGTGGGGAATTCATTAAGTATTCATCCTCAAAAAGCGAGAACAGAAACAAAGATACAGGGAGTTTCAACATCAGCTTACAACACTACAGTCATTTTACCAACAAGGGAACAAAACCATCTTGCCCCAACTGAAACAGGCCAAACAGGATCTGCAGAAGCTGCTCAACTCAAATGTAAAGCAATCACTTCTATACCTTAAGCACTATCATTATGAGGGGGGGTCCAAGGGAAGCCCGTAACCTTGCTAGGGCACTTAGGGCCCAAAAATCCAAAGCATGCATCACGTAGCTATTCAATACAGACATGGGTACCCTTGTCATCCAACCCTCAGCCATCCAGACCGTCCTAGCTCAATACTACAAAAAAAGTAGTTACGTAAGAACTTACCGTAACAGTAGATCTTGGAGAACAGCTCTTGCAGCAGGTTACACCATTAGGACTGAAGCCGGCAGGCACCAGGACCACCCGGAAATTTTATAGCCAGCAGTATTCAGCAGGGACTGCCTCCAACGTCGGTCCCGCCCCCTACGTCAGGCGTAGTACATATGAAGGCGGTCCCCCATAATCCTCAGTTCTCCCGCCGGAGACTCCCTGACGCTGGATGACATCAGAAGAGGAGACCGAGGATCCACCATCAAATGGCAAACAAAGAGGCTGTAAAAGCCTTATCCTAGGAGAAGGATGTTGTGACTATTACCTGCCTCCAGCGGGGATGGTGGGAGGGAAAGTGCCTGCTGCAAGAGGTGTTCTCAAAGATCTACTGTTACGGTAAGTTCTTACGTAACTGTACCATCTTACTTCGAGAAACAGCTCTTGCAGCAGGTTACACCATTAGGACGGATTCCCAAGCAATATTGGAAATCACACACCATCGGGAGGAGGAAAAGGTAAAAATCCTCAAATTACATCGAGCCTAGGACAGAATTCCCTGAAGGACTGCTAGACCAAACCCTGCTCTTCGCCTCGATGCAATGTCCAGGCTGTAATGCCTGATAAAAGTGTGTACGGAGCTCCAAGTAGCTGCAGCACAAATAGCTGAGGTGGATACATTCTTTAAAACCGCAAAAGAGGTAGCCACCCCTCTGGTGGAATGACCCTTAACCACGCCCAGTAAGGGTTTGTTGCGCTTCTGGTAACAGAACGTAATGCCCTACATGAGCCACCTGGACAGCGACTGTTTTGAAACAGGAGCTCCCATCATCCTGTGGGCAAAGGAGACAAAAAGTTGGTCCGATTTTCGGTGGTGTTTGGTTCTGGTCAGGTAGTATCTGAGACACCTATGCACATCTAGAGTGTGCAGAAGGGCTTCTCCTCGATTAGAGTATTTTGGGAAATACACTGATAGATCGATGTCCTGATTAAGGGTGAGAGCTGAGACCACCTTAGGCAGACATTTAGGATTAGTCCTTAGGGATATCCTGTCTTGGTGGAAAACCAAATAAGGTTCTTTGCACATAAGTGCGTGTAGTTCGGAAATTCTTCTGGCCAAAGTAACGGCCACTAAAAATAAAATTTTCCAAGAGAGAAAACGTAGCTCACAATCCGCGGCGGGCTCAAAAGGTGGCAGCGTGAGCTGCTCCAAGACGGAGGGTAGATCCCATAGTGGGATCGGATCCTTAATCGGGGGCCTAAGGTGGAGGACACCCCTCAGGAAGGCACGTGTCATGTCCAGTTGAGCTATAGTGCTTTGGCCTATAGGGACATGATAGGCTGAAATGACACAGAGGTGTACCTTAATCGAGGAGTAAGTCAAACCAGAGTGGAAAAGGGACAGCAGGTTATCCAATACCAGCTTCTCTGGGCAGTCCAAAAGCGATAAACCGCACGCTTCAACCCACAAAGCAAAACCTCGCCACTTCATGGTGTGGGTAGCACATGGAGTAACCAGTTTCCTGGTGGCTGAGAGAATGTCTGTCACCTCTTGCGAGGCCCTGTGTCGCATCATGGCTATGTCTCTAAGAGCCAAGCATGCAGGTTCAGGGAACGTAGGTCTGGATGGACCAAAGAACTCACCTCCTAAGACAGCAAATGGGAGTTGATTGGTAAAGGCACTGGAGGTTCCAGGATAGCTTAATGAGAGAGGAACAGATCTGTCTGGGCCAAAGAGCGAATCAGTATAAGCATCGCTTGCTCCCTGCAAAGTTTTAGAAGGACCTCTGGATCAACGGAAAGGGGAAGGCGAGAGGAATCTGCCCATCCAGGAGAGGGACAACGCATCTCGCCAGAAAACACCAGGCCCTGGATCTAGCGAGCAAAAATTGGGCAGTTTTGTGTTGGATGGGGACGCGAAAAGGTCTAGCTCTGGAGTACCCCATCTGTGAAACAGATCCTCTGCCACCTCCCATTCATGGACTCTGGCCTGAGAGCGGCTCAGGCTGTCTGCGATGACGTTGTCCACTCCCGGAACATGTGTGGCAATAAGGTTTGTGCTGTGTTGTAAGACCCAATCCCACACTCTCATGGCCTCCTTGCAAAGCGGGTAGGAATGGATGCCTCCTTGTTTGTTGAGGTAATACATCACCGCGGAATTGTCTGTTTGTAACGGAAGTGTACCCAGTGGAATCTCCGACTGGAAGGCCTGCAGGGCGTAAAGAACTGCCCTCATTTCCAGGATATTTATGTGGAGATGAGACTCTCGGTCCGTCCACAGGCCCTGAGACTGGACACCGTCGAGGTGTGCTCCCCAACCGAGCCCTGAGGCATCTGTGGAGAGTGTCACAGTCGGGGATGGCGCTATGAAGGGGACTCCCGCCAAGAGATTCCTTGGATCTAGCCACCATTGTCAATCTCGTGATGCATATTGGATGCTGCAGATGGTCTTGCCTTTGGTCCCATTGTACCCGTAACATCCACTGGGTTACCCGCATGTGGAGACGGGCTAGCGGGACTGTCACAATGGCCGCAGTCATGTGTCTGAGCAGGCGAAGCACCAGTCTGGCAGGAATGGTCTTCTTCGCCGAAAAGTCCCTGATTAGGGATCTTAAGTCTTCCGCTCTGTCTGGGGGGAAGAAAGCTTTCCCTTGGACAGTGTCCAGAACTGCACCTATGAATTGCAGAGTCTGGGACGGAACCAGGCTTGACTTCTCGTAATTGATGATAATGCCCAACGTCTCGAACAGAGACTGAGTGCAGTGAATGGCAGACATCAGGGCCTCCCGGGAGGGCGCCATGAGAAGCCAATCGTCCAGACAGGGGAACATGTAGTGGCCCCATCTCCTCAGAGATGCGGCTATGACTGCCATGCACTTCGTGAACACCCAAGGTGCCAATGACAGCCCGGACCGAAAGGGAGAGCTCGGAACTGATAATGGCGACCCAGAAACTCAAAGCGCAGGAACCTTCTGTGTGCCTGAGCAATAGAAATATGCAGGTAAGCATCCTGCATGTCTAGGGATGCTAGAAAAGTGCCCTGCTTTAGCATGGGAATCAGACCGGGGAGGGTCACCATGCGAAAGCGTTTGTACAGGACCGAGAGGTTGAGGTCGCTGAGGTCCAGTATCGGACGGAGGTCCCCTGTCTTCTTTGGAACCAGAAAGAAGTGAGAATAATATCCTAGTCCCCTCTGGTTCCTTGGTACGTGCTCTATGGCTTCTTTTTCCAGAAGCGTGAGCACCTCCCGCTGTATGAGCAGGGCATACTGACCCGAGTAACGGGAGAGCAGGGGAGGTTTTGTAGGTGGGTCATCTAGAAATTCAATGCAATGGCCTTTCTTGACCAACTGGAGAACCTACCTGTCAGTGGTGATCGACTGCCACCCTAAAAAGTGGCGAGCAATGCGACCCCCAACTTCCCTTGCTCGTTGATCCAGAGGAGGGGCGGGGGCGGGAAGGAGTCATGCTGTGGCAGCATTAGTCCGTGAGGGCTGGACCGGCTTCATGTAATGATGGCCTCTGCCTGGGGACGACTTGGCCTGGGCCTTACGCAAAAAAGTGCCCCTTTGCTGCTGGTCAGAATGTGGCTGCTGCCTTTGTTGCCGGCTGTGAAAATGGCTCTGGTTCCTATGAAAGGAACTAGGCCTGGATCTGTACATGGCCTGTACAGATCGGACTGCCTTCCCTGCGTCCTGGAGCTTGGTGATAACCTTCTCCGAGGATTCACCAAAGAGTACCTAGCCATTGTATGGGACATCTAGAATATTTTTCTGTATGTCCGGGGTGAAGCCAGAGACACGGTGCCAGGAGTGTCACCGGAGACAAACGCCTGAAGCTGCAGCTCTGGCAGAAGAGTCCGTGGAATCGTATGTGGCTCTAAGTACTTGGGTCCCCACATCTGACCCGTTGTGGAGTAGGTTGAGGAGCTCTGCTTTCTGGTCACCATCGGAAGCTTTTCGACCAGATCCTGGCCCTGTTCCCACAGGGCGTTCTAGAACTGTACCATATGGGTAAGGCAGTTCAGAGACCTGATGGTGCATGTAGCAGCTGCGTACGTGCATCTCCCCAGGGCATCCAACTGCTTGGATTCCTGGTCCGGTGGCTGAGTGCTCATATGCTGGGGCCTTTGAAACCGGTCATGTGAGGCCGTGATGACCAGCTGAGTCTGCCAGAGGTTGCTTTGCCAAGTACTGGTCTTCTCTCGGAGCCTTGTGCAGGCGGTCAGCCTTCTTTGGCAATGCAGGAGTGGAATGCGGACGCTTCCACGCAGCCTTGGTGACGCCCGCAAAGGTGTCCACCAAGGGTGGCACTACCACAGGCTTTGGGTCTTTTTGCCAAAGGTAGTGGGCAAGGCGTTGTTGTTCTGGGTCAAGGTCTTCAGTATCCCACCCCATGTTGTCCTGGATGTGCCTCATGATCTCAGCGAATGAGGGATCATCCGGTGGAGACCTGAGGAGGTCATGTGGGTCAGGAGAGGAGATGCTGAGCGGAGAAGGAGATCTGGAGTAGTCCAAAGTGTCCGATCTTGAATCCTCCCCCGACGGAGTATACCGGCGTCGTCTGGGTCATTTGGGGCTGGGCGACCCTGATGGAAATATGGAGGGAGGCCTTCTCCTGTCTGTAGATCTGCACCTAGGAGGTGGAGTCTGTTCCTTGAGGGTTGGTGGTCATCCTACTTGTCCGTTAGGTGGAGAAGGAGGCGTAGGAGGTGAAGGGGTAAGAGGAGGAGGAGTAGGAGGCTGGACAGGGACCACATCCTTCCTGATGGTGTCCCACCAAAAAGTAAAGAGTTACTTTACTTCGGCGATATTCATGCCCAACGACGGGCCTGGCACCAGTGGTCTGTCACCGGGGTTGGGCGTCAGGTCCCCGGGTGTCTCCCGGTCCAGGGAGGGTTCTCGTGGGAGCCCGGCATCCTCAGTGTTGCCTGTCTGGTCTTCGGGCTGTGGGGTGTCCTCCTCCGTTGATTCCCTATGACCGGCGTCCACCGGTGACGGGGTGGTCGTCCGCTCCGGAGATGCCGACATTGGTCTCCTGGCCAACGCCTTCGGATCTGGTGAATGCCTAGCCGGCGACTGGTGTCTGACCGGTGTCGTCAGCTCCTGTGAGTGCCTGGCTGATTTGGAATGTTTAGCTAACATCGGGTGTTGAGCCGACGTCGGGTCCGATGCCCTTTTCAGGGACATCAGGTCCTTGTCTTTCTGGGTGCAGGATCAGGACCTCTGGGCAGTTGGGAGATTGACCTGGCATCGGTGTCCTGATGTCGGGTGGAAGAAGAGGACTTATGGTGCTCAGAAGACTTCAAAGAGGCCTTGGATGGCGGAGGAAGCCGAGGGCCTCAATGTCTTGATCGGCTGGAGCGAGAAGTCCGACCTTAACTGGGGTTGCAACCGAGCCCTGGAGGGAGAGCGGTCCGATCTGAAGCCAGAGCTGTGGAAGTCCAAGGCCCAAGTTGGAGACCTAGACCTCACCTTCTCCCGGTGCTTGTGGGATTTTGAAGAAGATTCTCCCCTGGAGGAAGGTTCTTGGTCCATCCTTTTTAATTTCTCTTCGAGGAGATATGCCTGAAGTTCCTACTGACAGCAGACCCTGGTGCGGCTATTGAAACCCTGGCAAAAGGTGCAGGCCTTGGTGTCGTGGTCCTGGTCTAGGCAACACACACAGGAAGAGTGAGGATCCTTGAAAGGGATCTGTTTTCCACAGGCACACTTAGAAAGGTGACTCTCAAGTGATGGAGTTGGAGAGGACATCAGTTGTGCAAAGAAAAAATTCACAGAAAGTTCTGTAGTCGTCGAACGCTAGATAGAGACCGAGAGGCTGATACTGGCGAGTCGACTGCGGGAAAAGAACTGAGGATTATTGGGGACCGCCTCCATATATACTACACCTGACGTCGGGGGCTGGACCGACGTCAGAGGCGGTCCCTGCTGTATAATGCTAGCTAGAAAATTTCCATGGGGTCCTGGCGCCTGCCGGCTTCAGTCCTAATGGTATGACCTGCTGTAAGAGCTGTTTCTCAAAGTAAGATCTTTATTCTGTGGAACACAAGATGACCCCACAGCAAATACTAAACTACTTACATTCTCTTCTGCTTCCTAAACTAGATGAATCTGGGGCGCAGCGTCTGGTAGCACCCATTTCTGCAGACAAAATTCAACGGGCAATATAGGATGCTAAATCCCAAAAATCTCCAGGGTTGGATGGCTACCCCACCAAATTTTATAAAAAGTTTAGATCCAACTTAATACCCATGCTCCTACCGGTCTTTCACGCAATCCAAGATGGAGATCTTCCCCCGCCAACCTGGCAATATGAGGTTGCTTCCGCCCTTCCGAAACCTAACAAAGATCTAAGATATGCCACTTCCTATAGACCTCTCTCACTCTTAAACTTCCAACTACTAGCACATAGACTGGAAGAATCTGCACCATCATTGATAGATCCTGATCAGGTAGGATTTGTATGGAACTGCCAGGCTCACAACAGCATCAGAAAGACGTTCTTGCTGCTAGATTACACCACCACATGTCAGATTCCCCTAGCCTTACTCAGTCCAGATGCAGGGAAGGGGTAGCATGTCAAAAGGGCGAAGAAAGAACAGTGACTGTAATAAGGGCTAAGTCAATTTGGCTACTATTAAAATGGCAACAGTAAATTATGGCTACTGCACTAACAGCGACAATGGAATTTTCCCCCTTCCCGAGATACTACGACCGGAGCTGGTTATATAGTATAAAAGTGGCCCCCACATAAACACAATTGTTGCCATTAGTGCAGTAGCCGTAATTTACTGTCGCCGTCTTAACAGTAGCCAAAACTGACATTGCCCTTACGGCAGTCGCCGTTCTTTCTTCGCCCTTTTGACATGGAACCCATAGAACTAGAGCACTAGCACCAGGGATTGCTTTTTTTCACTTAGGGACTGGCAAAAGTGGGAGTGCCATGGACCACAGGGGTAGGTATGTTCCCCCAGTGGCCAACCGGCTGGTTGACTGCCTTACCTCCAGCAGCAGCTAGGGTTGCCCAGATTAAGTCACGGTTTTGTTAGGTGGTATTTGTGCAATATGGGGCAGTGCAGCTATTCATGACAATGCCCCTCCCCTTGCCCACCTGCATACATTATGTTTTGCATGGGCACTAACCCTCTTAGCCCATGCAACAGCCCCTTTTTGAATATGGGGATATGGCACAAACCCCGGTTTGCGCACCTAAGACCCATTAGCGCCCATGCAAATTTTTGGATATTGGGCACCCGCTGTGCAAAAACAGCTGAGAATACTGATGAAAATCTGGCCTGAGACCTATTAAAAGGAGTGCTCCTTTTATTATTTCAAATGCAAAAAAAAGTTCTAAAGCAGACTCAAACTGCGGAAAGAAGGATGTCATACAAGTCAGGATATAAGGGGCAATCTAAAATAGCATAAAAAGTTATTGGTCAAAATTTTCACCGCTATCACGCACTGCTGCTTTAACATCAGAGTGCAAATCAGTAACACCCACTGTGTTCACTAAAAGGCATGTACAGAGGGAAAAATAACAAACTAGAACCAGTACTTACAAAACAGCTGCTCATAGAGGAAACAGTTTACAAGTTTAGTGCCGTCTCCTTTATTTATTTATTTATATTTAAAGTTGGTGACTGGGAGAGGCACACTGAGTCGGACCTTGCTTCCAGTTTCAACCTGGGGGAGAGGGAGCTGGGAGGTTACATTCAAACAGTTCAACAGATTTGTAAATACATTTAAAGTTTAGACACAGTACTGTACAGTCAAAAGAGCATTTTATACAGGGTGGGTTAATATGTTGAAATTGTAACACAGTAGACTAGTTGGTGCACCAATAATGGTTTTACAGAAATGGATAAGCAAGCACTGAAGTTTCAGTATACAATAAAAAATTTCATGTAACCACCAACAGGATGGTACCTGCAGTGCTTAGAGAAGTGGAGACAAGACAATGAATGGAAAAGAGTGGAGAAAGAGTGGATCAGAAGAAAGACGGAAAAGGGGCTGCCTTAATGCTAGAAGTCTGGAAATAAAATTAGTGAGCTCCAGGCAATGGAGCCAGACACTGAGATGGACATAGTAGCCATCACAGAAATTTGGGCCACAGAGCATAATGATTGGGATCTGATAGTCCCAGGCTACACCATGCTTAGACAGGATAGTGGAAAAGGTAATGGTGGAAGCATAGCCCTGTATGTCAGAGAGGGCAATGAGGCAGAGGAGGATGGAAACATCAGGGGAAGTAATGGGGAAACAGAATCACAGTGGGTTCAGCTCACAGCATCCTCAGGCAAGAAACTACACATGGGTGTGATCTACAGACCTCCAGGAAAGGGGGGACAGAGATAAGGAGACTGGGGCAGAAACTGAAAGAGGTGGCAGGGGGCAGAAACATAAACAGAAGTGGCAAAGGGGGTAGTAGTGGTGGGTGATCCAAACCTGCCAGAACTGACTGGATCATTCCAGTAGCCAGGGGCTTCAGAAGGCAGGCCCTACTGGATACATCGGAGGACTGCCTGTTGGTGCAACTAGTTAAGGAACCCCACTAGCCAGGCTGCCATTCTCGATGTGGTGTTCACCAACTTGCAAGTAGGAGGAGTGAGAGTAGGGGGCCATTAGGGTCCAGTGACCATAACTCTGTATTTTTCAACTTGGCCCTTGGGATAGGTAGAAACATAGAAGATGACAGTAGATAAGGATCTCTTGGTCCACCTAGTCTGCCCTGGTCTCCTACCCGCAGTGCCACAGCAGACCCTACTTGGTCTCCGGCTTACACCCCTCCCCTTTGCTTCTAAGATTCCCTTGTCCCTATCCCACACATTCTTAAATCCTGTGACTGTTTCAGTCCCCACCACTTCTGCTGGGAGGCTGTTCCAAGACTCCATAACCCTCTCAGTGAAGAAGTACTTCCTCATGTTTCCTCTGAGCAGCCCCCCCAGCTTCATAGTGTGCCCCCTTGTCCTTGAGCATCTTTTTCTTTGGAGAATCCACCCTTCCTGTACCTTGTTTATTCATTTGAGGTATGTGTATGTAACCCCCTTGTTACCTGGGGTTACTAGAATCCCAGTAAGACCTAGTGGTAGGCAGGGAAGGCAGCTTGTGAAACTCCAGTTAAATGGGTTTCGCACTGTCTCACTCTGTTGCAGATCACAGCTGAGACTGAGAGATGACATCACCATAGAACTGTCGCAGCTGCATAAGCCACATTGGAATCTGCAGCACAGGGAGTGAGATAGAACTTTGGGAGTTTTCAAAGTCAGTCTCCTGTTTGTTTTGAAGAAGAAGGAAGTCTCCTGCTTGCCTGTCAGCAGGAAGGAAGTGTCTTTTGTTTACCTTCTGTGTGAGAAGGTCAGTGTCCAGTTTTAAGTAGGAACGCTGTCCAGGGTCTCAGTGTCTCTTCCTCCGGGAGAGAAAGTAGTATCCCCTGTGGATTCCAGGGGCAATCCTGATTTCTACTACAGGAAGAAAGCTGCCTTTTACCGTTTCTGTTTTGGTCTGATAACAGTGAAAGAAGTTGTACTTCGCCTGTGGGGCACCTGCAACGAAAGGGTGAGTGTTTTGCTCTATTTTGAGAGGGCAAACAATATGTTTCTTCAGTTTGGAAAATGTGAAGAAAGCTGGGATGTAAACTACTATTTGGGAGGCCTATGGTACTAGGACAAACAAATGGAGTAGGTTCAAAATTTAAAGTCTTTATGGATTCAAGTAATGTTGTAGAGGGGGTGCTCCAGGTCATCCACCGTTTAATCTACATTTCGAAGTTTTAGTTTCTCTTTGTCCAGAGAAATGGCCGGGTACAGGCTGTGGGAGCTGGAGGTGGGAACACCCCCCATCTTTAGTAACCAGGTCCACCTCTACGGATTTCTACTGTAATTGCTACTTGCCTCATGCGCCTGGCCAGTGATGAGGTAGGTACCCAGATGTGGGTCGTAAATTGGAAATCTCTCTAGGAGTCACAGACTCTAAGTGGTGTGGGGAGCCACAACTTGGGAAAAGAATTCTCCTTGTTTGATGGGAGTCAGAAGGAAGTAAGAAAACAAAACTCTAGGAGTCACAGACTCTAAGTGGTGTAGGGAGCCTGGCATTAGGAAAATAATTCTCCTTGTTTGATGGGAGCCACAACAAGTAAATTGGGTTCATCCTTTAAATGGACCGTCAGTCAAGTGGCGGCAGGGGGCGGGCCAATCGGGCACAATATTGTCCAAAGCGCATGCAAGTCCGGGCTGTGTGCCTGGTGGGTCAGAGCCAGAAAACAGTAGAAATGGGTTCATTCTTTAAGTGGACACCTGGTAGTCTCTAATCTGCATTATCAGTAACCGTGAGCCCTTGGGGGTCCATCTATGCTTTGTTGTGTTCAGCTAGTTATGAATAAAAGCCACACTGAAAAATCCCAATCCTGGTTCTGGACATTACAGTTATTGCTTCCTGTGTTCGGATTTACTTGGGTGCCCCTGAGCAGAGTAGCCAAACCTAGGTCCCCTTGTGCCAGGTAACCTCATCCTCCCTGAACCCAGGTCCCCACCAGGTATTGCTGCCAATGTCAACAGCATGCCACCTGTCGTTTTAGTAAAAAGGCAGGGGTGAGGGGTTACATGTATGTCTCTATCACATTCCCATTCCCTCCTGTCTTCTAGGGAGTACATACAATATTTAAATCCTTTAGCCTTTCTTTGTAGTGCTTTTGATGTAGACCCTGAACCATTTTGATTTCCCTTCTTTTTACCACCTCTACCCTATCTATGTCCTTTTGGAGATGAGGCCTCCAGAACTGTACACAGTACTCGAGGTGGGGTCTCACCATCGATCTATACAGGGATATTATTACCTCCATCTCTCTGCTGGTGGTACCCCTCCCTATGCTTCCTAGCATTCCACTAGCCTTCCCCACTGCCTTGTCACACTGTTTAGCTACCTTCCGGTCATCAGAAATAACCCTACGGTCTCTCCTGCTTTGTGACTGCTAATATTTCCCATCCAAATTGGTACATTGCCCCCCTGGGTTTCTGTGTCCTAAGTGCATGATTTTGCACATTTTTATGTTGAATCTCAGCTGCCAAATTTCTGACCACTCTACCAACTTCTTCAGATCCTCCCTCATTCTTTGAATCCCCCGGTGCATCTACTCTGTTGCAGATTTTTGTGTCATCCACAAACAGGCATATCTTCCCCTCCACTCCTTCTGCAATGTTGCTAATAAAGACTTTGAAGAGGACACGACCCAACACTGATCCCTGCGGCACCCCGCTAGGTATGTTGCCCTCCCCAGAGTTTACCCATTTATCACTACTTTTTAGCTCCTACCACTAAGCCAACTCTCCACCCATTTTACTATTTTGGGACCCACTCCTAGGCTACTCAGTTTATTTACCAGCTTTCTACGTGGAACGGTGTCAAAGGCCTTTCTGAAATCTAGACAGGCCACATCAATCACCCCTCCCTGATCAACTTCCTTTGCTACCCAGTAGAAGAACTCGATCAGGTTTGCCTGGCAGGACCCCCCTCCTGTGAATCCATGTTGCCTCAGATCTTATAGACCACTGGTAACAAGGTATTCTCCAATCCTCTCCTTCAGTAGTGATTCCATTACTTTGCCCACTACCGAAGTCAGACTGACAGATGTGTAATTTCCTGCCTCCTCCCTATTTCCACTTTTGTGGAGTGGGACTACATCTGCCCTCCTCCAGTCCCCTGGCACCTCCCCTGTTTCTAGTGACAGGTTGAACAGGGCTGTCAAAGGTGCAGCCAGCTCCTCACTGAGCTCCCTTAGTAACCGGGGGTGCATCCTGTCTGGACCCATTGCCTTGTCTACTTTTAACTGCTGCAACTCCCTTAGGTCTCTTTACACAGTGAAAGGGCTAGTGTCCACCTCCCGACCCTTTATGCCCTTGTCTTTTATCAAGTTCCATTTCCTATCCGCACCTTCATGAATACTGAACAGAAGTATTTATTCAATATGCCTGCTTGTTGGCTGTCTCCCCTCGATCAAAACTCCCTTTCCCCTTTCAGTCTTCCTGTCTCCCCCTTGGACTTCCTGTTTTTCACTAATGTATCTAAAAATGTTTTATCCCCATTTTTTACTGTTTTGGCTACATCTTCCCCAGTTTTCACTTTCGTGACCCTAACCACCTTCCCTGCCTCTCTTTGTTTCTCTTGGTATTTCTCCCTATCCTCCTCCCTCTGTTCTTTTTTACTTTCTGAAGGCTAATTTTTTGTACTCTGACTTTTTCTGCTATCTCTCTAGATAACCACAGTGGTCTCTTTTGTGTCTTGTCATTGCTGATCTGCCTGACACAAAGCTTAGTAGCTTTCTCAGTTCCCTCCCTTATTGTAGCCCACCTGTTCTTCTACTCACCCTAGTTTCCCTATACCTGCCAGGGTGTCCCTGAGGCATCTCCCATTTTCTTAAAATCAGCCCTCCTGAAATCCAGAATCCTCACCTTCATGTGGCACAATTCTGGCCCTGTTCTTATCTTAAACCACACCGTCCGGTAATCACTGGTCCCCAGCTGGTACCCCCCACTGTGACGTTAGCAATGCTGTCCCCATTTGTCAGTACTAGATCCAGCAATTCCCCTTCATGAGTGGGTTCTCTAAAAAGTTGCCTGAGGAACGCCCCCTGCAGGGAGTCCAGGATGCCCCTACTCCTGGTCGCTGCTGCAGTGGTGAAGTACCAATTTCACATCTGGCAGACTGAAGTCTCCTACTAGTAACTCATCAAAGGCCAAAGTCCCAGATTTCAGAACGGCAGACTTCAACCGGATAAGGGAGCTGGTCTGGGACAAGTCAGTCAGAGTTCAACAGCATCAGGGATATGGAGAAAAGATGGTGGGGGGGGGGCAATCATGAGAGCCATTCTTGAGGCAACAAAGTCTTGCATTAGAACGGTAATAAAAAGAAAAAGGTATAAGAGATCAATATAGTTCTCTAGAAAGGTCAGGGAAGCAGTGAGAGCTAAAGAGGAGGCCTTTGCCAGGTACAAGTTAAAACAAGGGAAGGAAGAACGGGGAGAGTACCTAGTGAGAACGGCGGAAACCAAAAGGGTGGTCAGAGAAGCAAAGCCAGAGCTGTATACTGTGGAGGGGATCAAGGGTAGGGAAAACAGTTCTTTAGCTGTATTAGGGGTAAAAAGAGGTGGGGAGGAGGAATTGTTAGGGCTAACAGAGGAGGCAGGGTAACTGAGGAGGACAGGCAGAAGGCAGCCATTCTTAATGACTACTTTTACTCTGTATTCACAAGGGACCAAAGACGGCCTCTGCCAGAAAGTGGCATTAAGGCAGCTATATGGGGGGCCCCTGAGATGAGGCAGCAAATATTTACTAGTGAAATCATTTGGAAAGGGCTAGCAGCCCAAAAGACAGTAAGGCCCCAGGGCCAGATAGGGTGCTCAAGGAACTAGCAACGGAACTACATTAACCACTGGTGGGGCTATTCAATAACTCAGTTCAGACAGGGGTAGTCACCAAAAGACTGGAGGGTAGCAGACTTAGTCCTGCTCCATAAGTCGGGGGGGACAACAAGGAGCAACTGGGTAACCATAGACCTGTCAGTCTTACTTCTATTGTGGGTAAACTGATGGAGACACTAGTTAAAGAGGACCTCGTAAACTACCTGGAGAGCAATGGACTCCAAGACAGTAAACAGCATGGCTTCATAGCAGGAAGCTCTTGTCAGATCAACCTGACAGTAATTCATTAACTGAGTGATGAGGGTAGTGGAGAAGGGCCATGCTGTGGATTTACTGTACTTTGATTTCAGCAAGACTTTCAACTCGGTGCCTCACAGAAGGGTGCTGAAGAAGCTACAGGATCTGGATACAGCAAAAGACAGAGTTAGAAGGGTAAGAAACTTGTTGGAAGGGAGACAACAGAGGGCTGTGGTTAACGGAGTCAAGTTAGAAGAGCGGAAGATCATCAGTGGGATGCCACAAGGATCTGTCCTGGGTCAAGTCTTTTTCAATATGTTTATTAACAGCAGCAGGGGAGAAGGAATCCCAGGGCAAGATGTGTCTCTTTGCAGATGATACTAAGCACTGTGGCAGGTAGATCGGGGAGGGGCGGTAGCGAGATGCAGAGACTTGCAAAAGCTAGAGAGGTTGTCAAAGGTTTGGCAGTTGAAATTCAATGCTAAAAAGTGCAAGGTGATGCACATAGGGAACAAGAACCTGAGGACAGAGTACTGGATGGGGGGGACAAAGCTGTGCACAATCTCTAAGGAGAGAGGTTGAGTTGTCATCGTCAGTGACTCCCTAAAACAATCAAACCAGTGTAACAAGGCCTACAGTAAGGCAAACAGGATGCTGGGGTGTATAGTAAGGAGTACTGATAGCAGAAGGAAGGAAGTATTGCTACCTCTCTACAGATCACTGGTTAGGCCCCACCTGGAGTACTATGCCCAATTTTGGAGTCTATACCTAGAGAAAGATAAGGACAGGCTGGAAACACTGCAGCGTAGGGTGACCAAAATGATTTCAGGTCAGCAGGGTGGATCTTACAAGGATCAGTTCAAGGCAGTGAACAACGTACTTGCTGGAGGTCAGACAAGAAAGGAGAGAAAGTGCATTGGTCACTTATGCAATCTTTAGTAAAACCAATAACAATAAACTTCCTATACAGCTATTATATGGAGGACTTCTCCAGACTACCAAATCCTCTGCAAATCTACTTAAAGGAGTAGTCCATCCAAAACTTGCAAAAAATACATGTTGTGCAGAGTGTTTTAATTTGCATGTGAAGTTATACCATTTCCTTCCCTTGACTGCTATTAGTAGTTTTTCCTAAATTAGCCTGCTAGCATTATGCTAGTTTTACGACCCCTGGGGATCTTTATCTGAGACAGCTTAATTGTATTCTGGCCATGGCACTTTTTGACAGAAATATCAGTTAAACCTATTTTTGTTCTAACCTGGCAACCGGGTAATTGGTAACTGACCCCTCGCACTGATTTCTTCCATCTCAGGCAATTAGCGGTACAGCAATTCCAGCCAGCTGATTTTATTTAACATCAAATAAAAGCATGCGCTGGGGCTCCAATATATTAATTGTTTGGGAGATAACTGCGCATGTGTCACATTTTCCCTCAGATCTGCTAACACTGTTGAGCACTGGCTGCATGTTTTCTCTTTTCATAAAGCTCCTATAGGAGACTGAAGTTCCAAACTTTGCTTTTTTTGTTGAGCAGTAGATAAATACAGGTTACACACCTGTAACAGGAGTTCTAGGAATGGTATATGTTGTTCATCCACACTTACTGGCAGGTTCCTTGCTGCTTTAAATGTTGCTGGAAGTTCTTCGAGCTGGCTCCTCCCACTCACCCGGGTGGCAAAACTCTCGGCTCCGCCCCATGACGCCAGATCTAGCCTGCTGGAAGCCAGGTTGTGCGTTGAAGCCAGGGAGGTCGGGTGGGTTGTGTGGATGAACAACATATACCATTCCTAGAACTCTGTTACAGGTGAGTAACCTGTATTTCTAGGGACATGGATATGTTGTTCTAGCCACACTTACTGGCAGACTCCTAGCAGTTCTCCGGGAGGAGGGAGGCAAGCACACACCCCTACTTAGGAAATAAGGACTGGAGAACCGAGGTCCCAAAACCAGCATCCCGGCATGACTCAAGGTCGATGTGGTAGTGGGTAATGACGGTGTGTGCTGACTTCCAGGTAGCAGCCCTGCAGATCTCCTGATAGGGACGTCCTGGAAGCAGCCACCGAAACAGCGTTATGGCGGGCATAATGAGCTTTTACCCCTTTGGGAGGCTCCACGCCCGCCAACCTATAGCAGAGATCTATGCAGGAGGTGACCCACCTGCCTATCGTCCGCTTGGCTTGAGGTCTGCCAAGTGCAGCTTCAATGTAGGTGACAAACAGCTGGCGAACCTCTCCCTGAACTTCAGCCATCCGCTCCTTATAATAAGGCAGCGCTCTTCTAGGCTCCAGAGTATGGAGCCTATATTCGGCCTCCGAGGTGTGACTGGGGTAGACCACCAGCAGAGTCAACACTTGGTTAAGGTGAAACTCCGACACCACCTTCGGAAGGAATTTTGGGTGGGAGTGCAGGACAACCTTGTCCCTGTGGAAGACCAGATAAGGAGACTCAATGGAAAGCGCCTGGAGCTCTCCCATCCTTCTGGCTGATGTAGTAGCCACCAAGAAGGTGGTCTTCCACGACAGGTTGGAGATAACGCACCTATGCATCAGTTCGAATGGCTTGCCCATGAGCTTAGTCAATACCAGCAGTAGAGCCCATGGAGGTGGAGGTTCTCGCACCGGAGGGGATATGTGATCAAGGCCTTTAAAAAAGCGCCCAACCACCTTCTCCTGCGCCACCGACTGCTTTCTGGCCCACGCCCAGTAAGCAGAGATGGCTGCCACATGCACCTTAAGGGTCGTCGACCGAAGCACTGGCTGAGAAAGGGACCACAGGTAGTCCAGAATGCTGGCCAAGAAGCAGGAGGAATGGTCCAACCCCTTATCCTGACACCAAATGGAGAATCTCTTCCATTTGAAGGCATATCATTTTCTGGTTGACTCCTTAAGGGATGCCTCAACGATGCTGAGGACCTCGTCAGAAAGATCCAAGGCCTGGAATTCTAGCTGCTCAGGAACCAGGCCGTCAGGTGCAGGGATTGAAGGTCTGGATGGAGTACCTTCCCCTGGTTGACTGAGATCAGGTCCGGGCGGGCTGGAAGCCGCCTCGGGAGCCTGGAGCTGAGGCTGAGGAGATCTGGATACCAGAACTGGCGGGACCAGTCTGGGGCTACCAGAATCACCTGTGCCTTGTCCCTCCTTGCCTTGAGAAGCACCTTGTGGATCAAGAGAAATGGGGGAAAGTAGAAGAGGCCCGGGGTCCACAGCCTCGAGAAGGCATCCCCCTGCAGCGAGCCCTGCTGAGGGGGGCGGGTATGAAACAGCCTCAGCTTCGCATTCTCCCTGGAGGCTAACAGGTCCACCTGAGGTGTGCCCCAGTGGGAGAACAGATCTTGTACTACCTACGGCAGGAGAGACCACTCGTGAGACGCAGCACCTATCCGGCTTAGGGCATCGGCCAGAGTGTTGGTGGCTCCCGCCACATGGATGGCTAGGAGATCCGCCTCCAGTCTGCTCATGAGGGACCAAGTGCAAAGAGCTTCCTTGCATAGGGGCAAGGAGTGCGTCATGCCCTGGCGGTTTAGGTAGTACATGGTCGTGGTATTGTCCGTCTAGACCTGGACCACTTGACCCCATACAAACGGAGCGAAGGAGGTGAGGGCTAGTCTGACCACTTGAAGCTCCAGCAGGCTGATGTGGCATCAAAATTCCTGAGGGGACCAGAGGCCATGCGCTCTGTGCTCCCCCAGATGTGCACCCCAACCCATCAGAGAGGCATCGGTCGTTAGAATGACCGTCGGCTCGGGGTGGACAAACGGGATGCCCTCCTGCAGATGAGCTGGAACGATCCACCACTGGAGAGCATTCCACATCTCCTGGGTCACTACCACTGGCTGGTCCAGAGGACTGGAGCGCAGTGACCATTGGCGGGCCAGCCCCCACTGAAGGGGACGCATGTGCCAGCGGGCCCACAGGACCATGCTGGTGCAGGCTGCCATGAGGCCCAGGAGGCGCAGGAAGTCCCAGGCAGGGCACAATTGCTCAACCAGAAATGACTGGGCAAAGGAATAGAGAACCTTGACCCTGTCTGCCGGGAGCCGTGCTCTGGCTCGAAGACAGTCAAGCTCTGCCCTGATGAACTGAATCACCTGCATTGGCATGAGTTCTGATTTGGCCTCGTTGATGAGGAGGTCAATCTGAGAGCAGACCTGGAGGGCCAGATCCCTGGACTGCTTCACCTCCAGCCTGGAGGGGGCTGCAATCAGCCAGTCGTCTAGGTAACGGTACATCCAGACCCTTTGGTGCTGCAGGAATGCTGTCACCGCTGCCATGCATTTGGTGAAGATCCTGGGAGCTGGAGAGAGGCCGAAGGGCATGGCCTGGAACTCGTAAAGGGACCCCTCCGCTCTGAAGTGAAGGAATCGCTGGTGGGACAGATGGATTGGGACATGAAAGAATGCGTCCTGGAGGTCCAGAGAACAGAACCACATGCCTCATTCCAAGGATGGCATGATCTGTGCCAGAGTGACCATCCTGAAGGTTCGGGACCTTAGGAACTTGTTCAGGTCATGTAGGTCTAGAATGGGGCACCAGCCCCCCATCCGTTTTGGGACCAGGAAATACCTGGACACAAACTGTTTGTAACTGTCTTTCTTTGTTTCACAAAGTTGATGTCTCAATTGTAAATCACATATTGTACTTTGTTCTAATTTATTGTACTTTGTTCTAATCTATTTTTTGTATGACGTGGAGCCTTTGCAAATGAGTCCCTGACTCAAAGGGTTGTAATTCCTAGACCTTAAATAAATAAAAAAAAAATAAAAAAAAACCTGGGTCTGGTGGAGGATCCGCTACCTCCTTGATCACCTCCTTTTGGAGGAGCAGAGCAATGTTGGCTTGATGAGCCGACAGAGAGGCTGCGGACCCCATAGCCCCCCCCCGTGGAGCGATGGCCCGATAGGGTGGGGCCTGCTCGAATTCCAGAGGCAGACCTTTCCCTACCACTTCCAACACCCAGCGGTCTGCTGTGATAGTGGACCAGGCAGAAAAGAAGTGGCAGAGCCGTCCCCCCAAGGGGGGAACCCAGGGGGGAGTGACAAGGCTGGGGGTGACACCCCTCAATCCATCACTGGGCAGGTTTGGAGGAAGGACCGTCCGAGGGACCTTCTGGGCCTTTTCCTCCCGGATTCCTGCTGGAGGAAGCTGAAGGCTTGGCTTTGGGGTGCCAAGTGCGAGCCTGCTGGCCCTGATGCTGGTGTTACTGGGCCGGACGTGCCGCAGCGGCAGAAGGCTGATAGGGCTTACGCTGCTGTTGACGGCCTTTGTCCTTCTGGGCAGATGTGACAGAGTCCAAGGTGGCACTGGACTTCTCGATTCTCTGCAAGTGACCCTCCACCCCAGGACCGAACAAGTCTGTACTCAGGAAGGGGAACGTCTGCCAGCTTGTGCTGGGTATCCGCCATGAAGGTGGAGATCCGCAGCCAAGTTCTGTGGCGCATGGCCACTGCCGCTGCTACTGACCGGGCGCAAGAGTCTCCAATGTCGAGAGCAGTTTGGAGCTGTTGCTTTGCCACTGCCATTCCCTGATCCCACACCTGCTTGACCGTAGTCTGGAGGTCAGCCGGGAGATGAGGAATCACCTCATCCAGGGAGCCCAAAAGGGTGTGGGAAAAGTGTGCCATCAGTACGGCCGAACTGGCCTGATGAAGGCCTAAGGAGGACATAGCGTAAACTTTACACCTGGAATAGTCCAGTTTCTTGGACTCTATTCGGTGGCTTGTCCATGTCCCGAGCATTTCTGGAGCGCCAGAAAACACCGTCGGTCACCAAACCCTCCGCATTGGGGTGCTAACGAGAATCCGGAGAGTGAGCCGGTGGGAACAGCATACTTCCTGGCCATCCTGGCCGAGGGAGCTTGACAAGAAGCCGGCCGATGCTATAACATCAGGGCCGGGCCAACAATGGCTTCAGCCACAGGAAAGGCCTCCGTAGGAGAATCCCCTCGGTCCAGTATCTCCGTGATGGGATACTTGGCCCGCTTAGACACGGGTTCGAGCTTCATCCCAGTAGATTCTGAGATGTGCTGAAGTAATCCCATGAACGAGGATGGGCTCTGGTCCACCAACTGTCCCCCAGAGGACTCCAGGTCGAGAGGCCTGGAGAACAGGGAAGAGTCATCGTCAGACTCCAAGGAGTCTGCAAACAGCTGCCAAGGGCCGGAGCCACCCTCCACCTGCCAAGGGTGATCGGGAGTGAGGGTGACTGACAACCGATGGGGCAACCCATGACCCGTCCGAGAATCCTTGGTCGGGGCCCCTGTTTTTGGTTGTGGAGTTGGGGGTTCCACCACGATGGGTGTTGCAGCTGGTTTCGGCTGAACAACTGCTGCCGGCTTCGGCTCCTCGATGACCACGAGGGGTTGTTTTGGCCACTCAGATGACAGCCACTTAATGGCCGGGGAAGGCGATGGAGTCGGCTTGCTCCTGGACAAAAGGAGCTGCTGCCACATAAGATCCTCGTAGCACCAACGCAATTTGCGTAGGAGCCTATCCTCCGAGGATGATGACGAGGATGAGCGGCGGCACCGCTTCCCTCAGCGCCAAGACCAAGACCGCCGATGTCAGCGGGATCGGCTGGACCGAGAGGAGGTCTGAGACCGAGACCGAGATCCTCGGTGTTTCCGAGGGTGGGTCTGGGAGGGAGCGGGGGAAATCCGTTCCTCCCCCAGCTCAGGAACCTTAACCGGGGACTCCGGCACAGGAGGCACAGGCAAGTCCTCGGTTTCCACCTGGGGGGGGGGACCAGTGAAGTTGGGTTGTCAGCTTCTCCAGTCAACAGCCCGTCCGACGGGTTGAGAAAAATCTCGACTACAACGATGGGTGTCTCAGCCGGCTGACCTGACGTGGGACACCGTGAAGCCAGTGGCCTTAGCCGCAACTCGACCGAAGTCGAGTGTTGACTATCCGAGGAAGAGGACCTTTCCCGCTCCCATGAACATCGACGGTGGGACTTACCTTTAGAGTCCTTTTTCTTGGACCGAGAGGAGTGTCCCGATGGCCCCTCTCCTTTAGTAGAGAGGGACTGACAAAGCTCCTTAAAAGAAGCCAAGTAGGAGGAGCCCAAGGAGAGCGGGATAAATGCCGTGACCAAGGAAGCAGAAGATGCGGCCTGGACCACCTCCTCCTCGATGGCGATCATTTGCTTGCATTGCTCAACCGATCCTGCCACCACAGACACCGCCCAATGGGCCTCCTTCAACTTAACTGGAGGAATACATCTCTCGGGGCGCCCAAGTTGAAGCCTGACAGCATGATCTCTGAGAACGTTGACCGAAAAGGACTTGCACAATTCGCAGGCCTGCGGATCATGTTCGAGGCCAAGGCAGTAAACGCACGTGGAGTGCAGATCAGTCCGAGACATCTTCTGCCCACAAGGGTACCGCCGAAATCTGAGAGTCAATTTGTCCATCGCAGCCGAGAGGGAAAAGGAAGACCGAAGTCTTTTAAACTTTAAAATGAGTTTCGGATTAACTGACAAGTTAGGATCCAGGCCTAAACCACAGAGCGCTAAGGAGGGAATCTGAGCTTCCAAACGGTAGGAAGATCTGGCGTCATGGGGCGGAGCCAAGAGTTTTACCACCCGGGTGGGTGGGAGGAGCCAGCTTGAAGACCTTCCGGCAAGATTTAAAGCGGCAAGGAACCTGCCAGTAAGTGTGGATAGAACAACATATCCATGTCCCTAGAACTTGTCTACAAGTAAAATATCTTTCTGCCCGCCCTGAGACCAAAATTTAAAAGCCTGGGATACCTTCCTGATAGCATCAGCCGGTGCAGAGTTGGATTTTAGTGAGGCTTTATGATTTTCATTCTAACCTGGCAACCGGTACCCCTTCCCTCCATATCTGCCCCTTAAGTTTGTATATGTCCTGACCAATGATATGCTGTGCTGTTTGAAAATGTTTTAATATGCTGGCTGTTTCAGAATGTTTTAATTCCCCTTCTCATGCCATTAAGGGTTACCACCTTTTAAGAAGCCCAAAGTGGGACATTTCTTACTAAAATATGATTTTTCGAAGGACAGTACGTAACCTCGACTAGTGCAACAGACTTGTTTTCTTGATATAATCAGAATTAAGGCTAAGTATTGTAGTTTCTCAGTTGCTTCTGTGATTTCATATCATTTTAATGTATTTTAGTTAAGGTACTATCATTTTCTACAAGATTTAGAGGAAAGTTAGAAATAATTTTTTCTACTAAAAAATCAGGACATGTAATATTTTTCATGTTTTTTGCAGGACATAGCTTCCCAAATCAGGACTGTCCTGCGAAACGCAGGACAGGTGGTAACCCTACCATTCTCCCTAACCTTGTTATCCCTATACCTGAAATACTTGTTATTGCTCTGTCTACTTTTTTTCTAGTTCTGTATAATTATGTCTATTTATTATCCGGACATAAAAGTGTTATTCTTGACCTTGTGTAATGTAGGTTCACCTTGTAAATGAGCCTGCTCAATGGTGTTCGCCTGGATAAATAAAGACTTGAATGATTGATTACTACGAGTGACAACAAGTGAGCATAAGACTTAGAAACTTTATCTGCTCTTATTATTAATGTAATTTAAGGTATCTATTTTTTGGCTCATGTTCTGGTAGATTTCTATTATAATTGTACATAGGAACATAGGAAAGTGATGGCAGAAAAGGACGTCCAGGCCCACCTAGTCTGCCCATTTGCCTAGCATCCCCAAGGCCTGCCCCCGATTCCCCCGGTTCTTTTCAACAACTCTCTGTGTCTATCCCACCCTCTTGAACCCCCCACTGTATTCTCATCCACCACTTCCCTAGGAAGCCCGTTCCAGGTGTCCACCACCCTCTCAGTAAGGAAGTTCTTTCTGATGTTGCCCCTAAACCTGCCCCCCTCTAGATGGAGATCATGACCCCTTTTTCTGGGACACCTCTTCAGCTGGAAGAAAAAATTACTCACCTTAGTAATGTTGTTTCTTCTAATGGAGTCTTGCTGTATTCTGACAAATTGCAGTGAGGTCCAACCTTCGAACTGCCCCGGAGATGAAAGAGTTAACTTTCCATGCCAAGCATGGAACGCTGAGCTCGAGCTTGGTTGAGACTCTGTCTGTTGCTGTTTGAACTCAAACTGTCAGATCTTTACGAGCTAAACTCACTGAGGTCCTGTGTGGAAGCTGTAAACCTACACTAGCCAACTGGCTACTATACATAATAACAACATTTTTTGGTCCCAAAACAAAGACTCAAGTCAGGAAACCCAAAAAATGAAATAAACACAACACCCACTCACCCAAAGAAAAAGGGGTGATAACACAAAAGGTGGGGCACCTCCTGAGTGCCAACACTGCTACTGCCCACATCCCAAAAACAAAGGTTCTGAGAGGGGAAGGCAGGGGGGGAGGTCAGAATACAGCAAGACTCCATTAGAAGAAACAACATTACTAAGGTGAGTAATTTTTTTCTTCAAACAACATGAAGTCTTGCTGTATTCTGACAATAGCAGAACTACCAAGCAGTACCTCCATGGAGGAGGGACAGAACCTACTTAGAAATAGGCTCTGGAGCTAATAGCTGTGTTAAAACCGAGCATCACTCCAGCCTGGATATCCAGAGAGTAATGCTTGTAAAAGTGTGAACTGTTTTCCAGGTAGCTGCTTGACATATCTCTAAGATAGGAATATCCCTGGCAGCAGCCAGGGAAGCAGCTGTACCTCTGGTAGAGTGAGCCCTCGGGCCTGAGGGTGGAACCTTACCTAGTTTTTCATAGCAAAATTGGATGCAAGAGACAATCCACCTGGCAATGGATCTTTTAGTGGCAGATTTTCCTTTACCAACCTCACCATAAGTGAAAAACAGTTGGAGGGAGTCAAACCTGTGACCCTTGGTACGTTCTATGTAGTAGCTAAGGGCTCTTTTCACATCTAAAATGTGGAGTTTCCTCTCACCAGAGGAGGAATGGTCAGTGAAGTGCACAGGAAGAGACACAGATTGGTTAAGGTGGAAGTCTGAAACCACCTTAGGTTAAAACTTCCTGTTAGTCCTGAGGACCACCTATCTCTATGGAAAGAGATAAAGTCAGGCTCCACTGACAGGGCTTGTAACTCACTTATGCGCCTGGCAGAAGTGATGGCCACCAGGAACACAGTTTTCCAAGTCAAGTACTTAAGCTCTGCTGAGGACAAAGGCTCAAAAGGGGGTTGCATGAGCTGAGCAATGCAAACATTAAGGTCCCAAGCAGGGGCAGGGTCCCTGAATGGCGGATTGGTATGAAGCAATCCCTTGAAAAACTTGGAGAATACAGGGTGAGCTGAAAGAGAAGAGGGCTTACCTGCTGAAATAAAAGCAGAGACAGCTGCCAGATGCACCCTTAGTGTAGCTGGTCTGAGTCCCAATCTATTCAGGTGAACCATATAGTCAAAGACTGTGGACAGGTCGGCAGACTCTGGAGAAGTATGCTTCCCAGAGCACCACATGGAAAATCTTTTCCACTTGGAATTGTAAGTAGTTCTGGTGGAAGGCTTCCTAGAAGCCTTCAGAATATCCATGACACCTTGGGAAAGGTGTAAATCAGCAAACTCTAACTCTTCAAGAGCCAGGTCTTGAGATTGAGAGATCTGAGGTTCGGGTACCAAACCCTCCCCTGAGCACAGATTAACAGGCTGTAATTCCTTGGAAGGGACAGGGGAAGGTGGACTGCTAAGAACAATAGGAGAGGATACCAGGGCTGTCTGGCCCAGTCTGGAGCAATCAGGATCACCTTGCAGGATTGAGACCTGATTTTGACTAGCACTTTGAACAGGAGAGGGAAGGGGGGAAAAGCATACAGGAACTTCCCTTCCCAACTGAGAACTAAGGCATCCAGGGGGACTGAGCCCAACACTGGGGGTCTGCAACAAAACAAGGGAAGTTGGTGATTGTCTGGGGCTGCAAAAAGATCTATCTGTGGGGTGCCCCATCTGGAGAAGATCACCTCCAAAACCAGGGGATCCAGTGACCATTCGTGATGGCCCTGAGATATCCTGCTGAGAGCATCTGCCAGGACATTGTCTTTGCCTGGGAGGTGTACTGCTGTGAGGGAGGTGTTCAGGGAATAGGCCAGAGACCACAACTTCACTGCTTCTGTGCACAAGGCCGTAGACCGAGTGCCCCCTTGCTTGTTGATATACCACATTGTGGTGGTATTGTCTGTTCTGATCTGGATAACTTTGTTCTGAACAGACTTGGAAAAAGCTTGAAGTGCTAGAAACACTGCTCTGAGTTCCAACAGATTGATGTGAAGCAGAGATTCCTGAGGGGACCACACCTTTGGGTGGTCAGGTCTCCCAAGTGAGCCCCCCACCCCGAGAGGGAGGCATCTGTAGTAAGGATTAAAGAGTGAGACTGAGTGACAAAGGGAACTCCCTGTCTTAGATTGTTCTGATACTGCCACTACTGCAAAGCCTGGATCAGGGTTCGAGTCACTGGTATCAGTTTGGTCAGACAGTCCTTTTTCTGAGACCAAAAGGCTCTCAAGCGGAACTGAATATCCCTCATCTGAAATCTTGCTCCCTGCACCACTGCTGTAGAAGCAGCCATGTGCCCCAGGAGCTGCAGAAAATGCCTTGCTGGTCGAGACACCTGTAGGGTGAAGGAAGAGGCCAGTGTGATAAGGGTCCTTGCCCTGTCCAGGGGAAGGAAGGCTCTGGCCTTTTCTGTATCTAGCTCTGCACCTATGAAGGTGAGGAGCTGAACAGGCTCTAGAACTGACTTTGAAAGATTCAGAAGGAAACCTAGAGAGGTGAGCAGTTGCTGAGTTATCTGTAGATGTGACTTAACTTGGTCTGGGGACTGGCCCACTATGAGCCAGTCGTCCAGGTATGGGAAGATGGCAATTCTTTGCCTTCTTAGGGAAGCAACTATTACTGCCAGGCATTTTGTGAACACCCTTGGAGCAGAGGTTAGGCCGAAGGGCATTGCTCTGAATTGGTAATGGCCTGAGGGCAGCTCGAACCTGAGGTACTTTCGATGGGAGCTTCTGATGAGAATATGGAAATAGGCATCCTTGAGGTCCAGGGAGACTAGCCAGTCCCCTGGCTTTAGAGAGGGTAGAATTATTCCCAGAGTCACCATTTTGAACTTTGGCTTTAAAAGATGCTTGTTTAAGTATCTGAGATCCAGGATGGGCCGCCATTCTCCTGTCTTTTTGGGAGTAAGGAAGTACCTGGAGTACAATCCTTTGCCTAGGTGTAGGGGTGGAACCCTTTCCACAGCTCTGAGAGCCAGGAGGGAAGAGACCTCTGCCTCTAGGGCAAGTGCCTCTGAGGGATTTGCAGGTGGAAAGGACCTGGTTCTCAGCTTTGGAAATTTTTTGAAGCTGAGAACCAGTCCCTGGCTTACTACTTCCAGGACCCATTTGTCTGATGTTAAAGACTTCCAGTCCTGGACAAAGTAAGCCAGCCTGCCCCCTACAGGTGGTGGAGAATTGGCCCTGGCAAACCCATCAGGGTGCCTGTTTGGCAGGGGGTTTAGGCTGAGGAGTGAAAGCAGGTCTGCTTGTACCCCTTCTGCATCTCCCTCTAAAGAACCCCCTCTGAGCATAGGCAGAAGAGGAGGCCTGGGCTTGGTAGAAAGGCCTATGAAAAGACCTGCCCCTGCCCCTGGGATGCTGCCTCTGAGGAGTGGCTTGCCTTTCCTTGGCCTGAGCACTCCTATAGGTGGTCCTGTATTCATCCATTTTCTTCATGTAATTCTCTGTTTGCTCCCCAAACAGAGAATTACCCACAACAGGAAAATCCATGGCCTTAGTCTGGGTATCCTGCGACAGGCTAGTACATCTGAGCCAAGCCATTCTACAAAGTGCCACAGATGTAGCCATGACTCTAGATGAAACATCATTGGAGTCCACTGCAGCATGGAATTGCACCTTGGATGCCTCAATACCATCAGCAGCCACCTGCTCCCGCTCCTTGGCAAGCTGGCCAGGGACCTGTTTAGCTAAAGCCATGACAGTGTCCCATCTAGATTTCTGATACCTAGCTGTATAGGCCATATAATTGGCCTGCCTGAGTCCCAAGGATGCTGCCATATACTGTTTCTTTGCCATGGCATCAATCCTCCTGGAGTCCTTGTCTGGGGGTGTGAAGCCAAGGGTATATTAGCCTTATCACAGGCTGCAGACTGCACTACCCCAACATGGCTGCATTGTTGCGTAAGGAACTCCGTATCTGAGCCTGACAGAGTATACCTCTTGTCCATTCTTTTATCCACAGGAGGTATAGTATTGAGAGTCTTTAAAATCTTAAAATGTCTGTTTCCCAAAAGATTTGTGTAAGGGAATAGACAGCCTCCTAGACTCTGGGATATCCATCATTTCCACATAGTCAGGCTCTTCCTGGTCATCCACAGCTTCTTCCATAGGAAGCTGAAGGTTTCGACCACTTTCTTGTAAAACATGAAATGGGAGGGGGACTCAGAAAGCCTAGGAGGAGACACTCCTGAAGGTCTGTCTAGGGAGATGTCCGGGTCAATGGGCACATCCAGACTTTCAAAACCACATTCACTTTCCTCATGCTCCTCTTCCTCCTCCTCCGGTTCATAATATTCTTCCAAATCATAATCCGGAACCGGTGGAACCGGCTGAACCGAGCTCCTTCCTGATGGTGCCGGTTCGGTCGGAACCGGAGAAAGCGACTGCACAATTTTTATCGCTTTGGCTATTTCATCAGCGGTTGGAGAAGAAACTTTTGGATCCACACCAGCTGATTTTTCCTTTCTTGTTCTCTTAGCCGGAACAGACTCCTCGGAATCGGTTCTCCTTTTGCCCGAAGAAGTCTCGCCCTGGTCAGAGGGCACTCCTTGTGGTTCGGTTTGAACCGAACCGGGCTGGCCATCCGGGTCAGCGGACTTTTTGGCCTCCCATTCCCTGAGCCTACCAACTCTCTTCTCTAGGGTAGCTGCAGGAAAATTTTTACAAATCTGGCAGTCTGAATTGAGGTGGTCAAATCTCAGACAATAAACACAGGTGGTGTGGGGGTCAGCCTTAGCAAAGACTTCCCCACACACACTACAGTGTTGAAACCCAGTGGGCCCGGCTTTTCTTTTGGGTTTCTCAGACACCATGTCATGCCAGTCCTAACAAAACTTACCCTTTTAATGGCAATCCGACAGGCAAGACCCTCTTATCGGTTCCTGACCGTGTTACGGGTCGTGGAAAAAAACGTAATAAAATCTGTTTTTTTTAGAACCGATAAGAACCGGTAACCACACTCTAAAGTAGAAATAAAGATTTTACAACAACTTGATCGGTTCAAACCGAACCGATGAACCGTTTACAAGTTCCACACAGAATAAAAATAATATAAACCTATCTAGTACTCACGAATACCACAGACAGAGACTGAACCGACAGGTTGCAGTTTAAATTGCCTAAAACCGAGAAAAGCGGTACTTTAACCAACAAACTGAACCGAGCAAAGGAGAAATCTCCGGAGCAACTGTTCAGTGAGGCGGAATAAACAATCTGACGGTTTGAGTTCAAACAGCAACAGACAGAGTCTCAACCGAGCTCGAGCTCAGCGCTCCATGCCTGGCATGGAAAGTTAACTCTTTCATCTCCGGGGCAGTTCGAAGGTTGGGACTCACTGCTATTGTCAGAATACAGCAAGACTTCATGTTGTTTGAATTGGTTCTCAGTAGTCACCCTGTTTATCCCATTTAGGTACCTGAAGGTCTCCATCACGTCCCCTCTCTCCCTCCTCAACTCCAGAGGGTACACGTCCAGGGCTCACAGCCTCTTCTCATACGGTAAGTGACTAAGCCCCTTCACCATCTTGGTTGCCCTCCTCTGTACCCACTCCACCATCTCCACATCCTTCTTTTGGTAAGGCCTCCAGAACTGGACCCCATATTCCAGATGAGGCCTGACCTGCTGGGTGTACAAGGGAACCAGAACCTCCTTCTTTCTGCTGGTGATCCCCTTCCCAATGCAACCTAACACTCTGCTGGCTTTTGCCACCATCCTGCCGCACTGTCCAGCCACCTTCAAGTCCTGAGAGATGATGATGCCCAGGTCAGTCTCCTCCATGGTAACCGCTAGCGGTTTTCCCCCCAGTCTGTATTCCATTCTCCCATTTCTTCTGCCCAGGTGCAAGACTTTGCAATTTGCCATATTGAGGGATAACTTCCACTTCCTGGCCCAGTCCTCCAACTTCCCTAGGTCCCTCTGCATCCTTCCCACTCCATCCTGTATGTCCACTCTATTACAGATTTTGACTTCATCCACAAACAGGCTCACTCTACCCTCCAGCCCCTCCGCTATGTCACTTATATAGATCTTGAACAGCAGGGGTCACAGCACCGACCCCTGGGGCACGCCGCTCATGACCCCAACTCAACCGAGGAGACCCTGTTTACTAACACCCTCTGCGTTCTGCCCGCCAACCAGTTTCGGCCCAACCTATAACCACCTTCCCTAGCCCCAGACATTCCACATTGAGCACCAGCCTACCATGCGGTAATGTATCAAAGGCCCTCGTGAAATACAGGTTGGCTATGTCTAGTGCCCCCATTCACCGCCCTTGTGACCCAGTCAAAAAACCCTACCAGATTTGTCTGGCAAGATCTGCCCTTCTCAAAGCCGTGCTGCCTTGGTACAAGCAGGCCGCTTGCCTCCAGGTAGTCAGCGATTCTTCCCTTGAGCAGTTTTTCCATGAGCTTTCTGACTACCGATGTCAGACTCACTGGCCTGTTAATTGCTCAAGACCTGCCTCTCCTCTCCCTAATGCAGGGGCAGCACATCCACATACTTCCAGTCCCTCGGGACTACCCCCGTGTGTGAGGACTCATTGAACAGACAGGTCAAGGGGGCCATCAGCACCTCACCCAGCTCTCTCAACACCCTAGGGTGAATCCCATCCAGCCCCATGGCCTTGTCCACCCTCGGGACCTCTAGTTCTTTCAAAATCTCTTCCCGGAATGGTTCTGTTTTCATCCCAACGCTCCCTCTCCCTCTAGATCAATAACACCCTCCCCCCTCCCTCATCCCTAGTGAATACTATGCTGAAGTAACTGTTGAGTAATTCAGCCTTCTCCCAGACCCCCTCTACCTTTTCCCCTGACTCAGCTAGCAGGCCAGGTATCCCAGTCCTGCCTTTTCTCCACTCACTAATATACCTAAAAAAGGTCTTGTCCCCCATCCTGACCGCCTTGGCTATACTCACCACCATTCTTTCTTTACCTCTTCTGACCACCCTCCCAGTTTCTCATTGCTTACCCTGGTAAATCACACAGTGCAGTTCGCTCTGTGTAGTTTTGTACTGCCTGAATGCTCACCTCTTAGCTCTGATGCTACCCCACACTTCCCTACTGAAGCACAGTGGCCTCCTTCTCCTCCTGCTCTTGCTTACTTTTTTCGAACAGTGTTCCATGGCCCACACGAGTGCCCCTTTAATTGTGGCCCAAATACCCCCCCCGCATTCCTCCACCCCCCCAATGCCTGTCGAGTATACTCCTTCATCCTTCCAAAATCAGTCTGTCCAAAATTCAGCACCCTCACCTTGGTCCGGTGGCGCGAGGCCGATGTGCTATCATGAACCACACTGTGTGGTGGTCACTACTCCCTAGGTTATCCCCTACTGTTACCTCCCCCACCCTGTCCCCATTTGTAAGCACCCGATCCTACACCGCTCCCTCCCTGGTTGGCTCCTTGACCAGCTGGCTCAGGTGGGCTGTCTGTAAGGAGTCAACAATCGCTCTGCTTCTGAATGAGGTCACAGACAGGGACTGCCACTCCACATTTGGTAGGTTAAGATCTCCCATCAGCAGCACCTCCCCCTTAGCCGCCATCCTTAGTATCTCCTCAGCCATCTGGTTATCCATCTCTAATGACTGCCCTGGTGGGCCGTACATGACTCCCATGAGCACCAACTCGATCTTCCCTGTGGCCAACGAGACCCAAAGGGCCTCCTCAGTCCCCCCCCCCCTGCGTTTCCAATGCCTGGATCCCCTCCCTTATACAGAGCGCTATGCCACACCCTCTCCCATCAACCCTGTCCTTCCTGAACAACGTATAACCTAGGATGTTCATGTCCCATCCCTGTCCTTCATGGAACCAAGTCTCCATAATTCCCACCAGGTCCAACTCTTTCTCCGTCATGATCACTGCCAGGTCTGGGACCTTGTTACCCAGGCTTCTAGCATTTGTGCACATGACCCTCCCGTAATCATTTTCCCTAGCCCCTACCTTCCCTGTCCTAATGATCCTTGGTTTGCATGAGAAAGCACATCCAGCCCCAGCTGGATTACTTGCCTTTTGTGGGTGGGCAGCTGTCCCCATGCGAGTGCATTGCTAGGTTATGCCAGCTTCCCCCATATCAGTTTAAACTGTACTGTACACTAAAAACTCCCTCAATTTATACTTGAGCACCTCCTTGCACTGTCTGTTCAGGTGCAGCCTATCCAGGGCATAGAGGCTGTCATCCTGCCAGAGAGACCCCCACTGGCCCACCATCCCGTAGCCCTTCTGTACACACCACTTAGAGAGCCAACTGTTGAACTCCTCTATCCTCCGCTGCCTATCTGTGTTAGCTCTAGGGACTGGAAGCACCTCCGAGAATGCCACTGAACAAACGCTCAAGGTGTTACAGAACTGCGATAGGGCCTCAAACCTCGCTTGCACTTCCATCAGGCTGTGCCCAGCTAGGTCATTCGTTCCCAAGTGGAACACCAGGTGGGTTCTCTTATCCTGCTGCTTCCCCCATGATGGGATGTAGTGAATGACCTCTGTAGCTGTCATTCCTGGCAAGCAACTGACCCACACCTTGCTACCCCTGCCACCCTTTCCCCCTCAGGTGATGCCCCTAAACATGGAGTCCCTACAAACATGACCTTGTCCTCAATCTTGCTTGCCCTTCATCACCACCACCTACCTGTACCCCTGCTTCCCAGCCGACTCTGATCTTCTCCTCAACCTTGCTCCTAACCTCCTGCCTTGCCCTCTGCATCATCCCTTTCCTGCGACCTGCTTTCTTGGTCGCAGGAACCTTCTTTCTAACCACTGGCTCACTCCAAATTGTTCCCTACATAGGACCCCCCTGGTGGTAGCCATCCTGCTCCTCTGCAGTGGACCCTGTGGTCCTAGCACCACCCCTGACCTCTAGCTCCCCTTGTCTCCTGTCAGCGCCTACCGCCATCTCCTGGGCCTGTGTGGACACTGCCTGTGTTCTGTCCATTGCCACATCTGATCCCCACTGTGAGGCTGTGCTATTACCCCGGGGTGGCTGCCCCTTTGCATGCTCCAACCCCCTGCACTCCTCTCCTCCCAGTGCCCCTCTTGGGTTAGGTCCAATCTGGGGTGCCCCCTGCTCTCTCCCCTCAGCACTCTGGACCTTCTTAGCTAACTCCCCTTCACCCCCTCTCCATGGCGGACATCCCACTGCCCCTACCTGCTTGCCCTCTGCAATAACCTGGCCATCACCCTTTACCAGCCCCTGCATAACCACCTCTTCCTCTTCCATCCCAGCTACCTCCTCCTCCTTGTTCTTCCCTAAAAGTAGAGGCATGAATCTGTTTTTAAGCTCAATGCCTATTTCCTTCCTATCCCCTGAAGGTACACTCCCCCCCCCCCCGGTAACTCCTGATCGCACCCCTGCTGGACTTTTCCCCCAAACCCTCTGCCAACAGCTGCTACTCTCCTTGCATGTAACCCCATCCCTGCCAGTGCCCTCCTTCTGTCCACCCCTATCGGGGCCCTCCTTTGCTCTTTGCAATCCATTTTCCCTGCCCTTGATGCTAAACAAGGCTGTGAGTCTGGGGGGTGCCCCCTGCCCCAACTGGCCTGCCACTTTTCTCCCCCCCAGGCCCCCATGCCCACCTCCCCTGCCTTGAAAACCCTGTTGTCTCCCATCCCCCCTTCTGCCCATGAACCCCGGAGTAGCTATAGGACCCTAATCAACCAGTCCTTCTGCTCACCCCAGCCCCTTCCCCTCCTCCCTTTCAGGACTGCCTCTGTCCACCTCCCTTCCCCCCTAAATATCACCTTAGCCATGATAACTCTCCCCCAAAGCTTGGCCAACTGGCAGATCATACAATCCCCCATCCTCCAAGCCCAGTCCAGTATCATGGCAGACCCACACCCTGTACACCCCACCACCCTACCAAAAATGCTGGCTCTAGTGGCCTTCAGCCCCTGCCCCACCCTTGCCCCCATCCTGTGAAGGCCCCACAGCAATTTTAATTACAGGCGTAGTACTCTCTTCCCCCACCCAGACTCACCAACCCCAGCTCAGAGACAAAACCTATATTTAGCAGAACATATAATGTGCATGAACTAAACAGATTCCCTAACAAGCATAGACTAAGCACACTTCACTTGTACCAAAGCTACCACTTAGGTAGTGCTGCAAGACACCCCGTCAGAGTCCTCCCCAATGGCAGTTCAGTAATTCACTTGTCCTGACAATAGCATCTCCTGTCTCTTCTCAGAGCAGCAGCCAACAGCAACCAATGTTCCCTTGGCCAGCCCTTTGCTCTCAAGTCCAGAAATCCTGTGCAGCACAACCAGTCCTTTGTCCTTTAAGCCCAGCAAACACACCCCTTGAGCATGCCAAACCAAGACCCACCCTTTACCGGCTCACCCAGACCATTTAAAAAGGAGGTGGTGAAGGGTGGGTGGGAGGAAAACCTCTTCAGCACAGTAAACAACTCCTTCTCGGTCTGTAGTGGCTGGGCGCCCTGCTTTTATGTCCAGCTGCCGCGTTCAAATATTCATGCCTCTGGTGTTCAATGGCTCTTCAGGAAGGGAGCCTCCTTCTTCCTCCCCGACTCTTAGTGCCACCGACGTAGCCGAACACCTCCCTGCCCGATTGGCTCTCCAGGAAGGGAGCTTCCTATGTCCCCTCTGCCCCTCGCTGCCACCGACACGGCCAAAGCCTTCCTTCCTTCCAGTGCAGCCGATGTAGCCAAAAGACCTCTGCAGCATAGCAAACAGCTCCTTCTCAGTTTGTAACAGCTGGGCGCCCTGGTTTTATGCCCAGCCGCTGTGTTCAAATAGTCGCACCCCTTGCGCCGACTGGCTCCTCAGGAAGGGATCCTCCTCCTTCTACCCCGACTCTCACTGCCGTCGACGCGGTCAAACACCTCTCTGCCCAACTGGCTCTCCAGGAAGGGAGCCTCCTATGTCCCCTCCATCCCTTGCTGCCACTAATGTGGCCGAAACCTTCCTTCCTCCCAGTGCGGCCAATGCGGCCAAAAGACCTCTGCAGCAAAGCAAACAGCTCCTTCTCATATATATAGAATTCTAGAGCCAGTTATTTTTTTTTGGCCCCCTTTATGTTATCTTTCCAGTGATTTTTCGGGTAGCTCCAAAAACTGGGCCCCCATCTAGCCCATATTCCAGAGACTCAGTATTTCAGAGAATCTAACTTTTGTTGAACTTGGAGGCAATTTCTGGAAATTTGGATGCTGTGGACCAAAACAGACACCTGAGAGTGTCGATAATCTCCACTTTTCGGCTATTTAAGCAGGGTTGAACTGACTCTTTCGCAGGTTATTCCTGGGACTCCTAAGATTTCTGGACTAACTGATCTCCCCAAACATCTAATATTTGGGACTCATCACTGGCTTTGGTTGTTAGCACTGTTTTTATTTGCAAAGTTTGCACAGCTCAAGCTTTATGCCTTACAGGCCTCACAGCTTTCAATTTAGAGTTTAAGTGTATGCATTTTAATTATAGCTTTTGTAGAATACAAGCATAAATATGTATCAGTACTTCTGAGCATTGCTGCATTTTGGAATAATTACTCCGGTTAGTCAGAGAAATCAGAGATAGATGCTACCTTGTAGCTATTGTACTATCTTGCATCTATTGGTTTAAGAATTTAATTTCAGAGTTTGTGAATCCCCACTGGTTCATCCTTTCCTTTTGTGCACCTAGCTTTAGTGCACTAAGTTTATACTAAGGTTCTTTAGTAAAATATACTAGTAGCTGGAAAGCCTCTGGGAACTTTCCTTGGACTAATTTAATCAAAACATGGTGCTAACGAGAAGTGGGAAAAGCAGCTCCTTTTGCAGGGGAAATTCTCACAAAGAATTCAGCATAGACCAGGATAAGCAGGATACTCAGACTTTTCATAAAAAAAGATAAAAAACAAAAATAAGAATAACAAACAAAAGATCCCTGAGAGATGCTGCTTACTGAGGGCTCAAATATATAAAGAAATTAAATCACTCAAAATAATAGAAATTTGGAAAGGAATAGGAACTAATGAAACTAAGAAAGATAAGGAAGGGAGAGTGGTAGATTTAACTACACCTAGTGGCAAGAATAGTTTGCTACTGGACGATTATGAACTTCAAGATGGAATCTCATATGAAGCTTATGGCTGGGAGACCACGGCCCACATGGAAAGTTAAGGGGATGATGCGGACTACCCTGGAGCGGTTTTCTCCCTGTACTCATGTTTTTTGATCAAGAAGATACCCCAGGGACTAATATTTTTCAAAATTACCAGAATAGAGACAAAAAAGGATCACTATACTCCCCCAGATTACCAACTAAGGATAGGAAAGATGGTAGAACTGAACTGGATGATATAATATAAGAAATAAGTGTTACTATAGAGAGACTGAAAAAAACAGAAACAACCTACAGTATAGAGATGGGACTGCAGGGATATACTCAACATCTGGGGTAGTCACCAGGGATCCAACAGCCTTAGACAACTACTTATTTGAAACCAACATAGAATATAATCAAGAATATTTTACGAATGAGGGTGATTTTACAGTCAGTTCCTCTATATCTAAGCAAATGCTTGAAATTATTAAAAATAGATATTATGCAGATATTGTGATTTTAGAAAACCTTGCAGTACTCAAAGATAAAATATGCAATTTGAGAATCGATGTTTTTCACAACCTTACTTTGTTAAATAAAATAAATGAAGATGTTCTGAAATGCACTTCTGATCTGATCAACTCACTCCAGTACAAACAGTAATACCTCCCTCGCCCTTAATTAGGGAAAATAAAGTAATACAGGTCAACCTTCCACTCCCTTTTGACAAAGCTAAAATACGTGACTTCTATGTTAAGCCCTCTACAGTAGAAGGTCTTAAAAACAGAAATATAAATAATAGTCAAACTAAAATCCCAAACCAAAATAACATGAGTAACCAGATTACTACTGGTAAAGAGGTTCACCTGCAGAAAATTCAGAAGAAACCAGTAACTACTATGAATGCAACTGAGGAGGTGGAAGGTGGAAAGGAAACTAAGAGCATGGGCAATTATTTATATTCAACAGAGGGCACTGATGCTATTGATATGATTAGATCTGGAAATGAGAAGATGAATTGCAAGAAGATGGAGACCAAGACCACTACCTCCCCTATTCTGACCCACAAGGATGCCCAAAATTCTCAAAAGAATTTTTGTAAAAAGGCTGAGGCTCAGGATAACATTATGCCATAGCTGCCCCCTGGGCTTCGCTACACAACCTGTCGTTCTCTTTAGCTGCTATCCCCACCGAGTGGAAGCATGCCACAGTCATCACCCCTCCCAAAGGTGTCGACCCCTCTGCTCCTGGGAACTATCGCTTGATCTCCCTCCTCCCTATGCTGGCCAAAATCCAAGAACACCTTGCCCTCTCTCAGTTCTCCTCTTATCTTGATTCCTCTTCCTTTTCACTTCCTACCAATCTGGTTTTAGGAAGTCACACTCCACCACCACCTCTCTCCTGAGGCTCCATGATTCCATCTTCATTGGCATGGACAATAGACACATCACCTCTGCCATTTTTGTCGACCTGGCTAAAGCATTTGACACCGTCTTCCACTCCCTTCTTCTATCCAAGCTCTCTCTTGCAGGGCTCTCAAGCGTGGCCACCACCTGGTTTCATTCCTATTTGATAGGTCGATCTCAGTCTGTCAGAATTGGCAGCACCACCTCAGCTACCCTCCCGGTTACCGCTGGTGTACCACAAGGCTCAGTCCTTGGCCCACTTTTGTTCTCCACATTCCTCAATGACCTGCCCTCTGTCTGCCCACACACATCAATTCACACGTATGCAGATGATACAGTACTATACACATCCGGCTCCTCGCCTCTGATGTGGCAACAAGATTCCAGCAGAACTTCAACGATGTTCAGCAGTGGTTTTGCTCAAATCAGCTCTTTCTCAATGCCAAGAAAACCATCTCCATGACCTTCAGTACAAGGCAGAGACTTTCTATGCTCTCCTCCACACCTTCCTTCCATACCCTGGACAAGACTACTCTGGAGAACTGCACCTTATGCAGATATCTGGGGTCTGGCTTGACCAACACCAGGACTTCTCTGTGCGTATTGATGCCATCTACAAAAAGCTCCACCCCAAGTTGGGAGCTCTGTACTGAAACCATGGTTGCATCCCTTTGCCGGCTCACCAAGAGATTGTGCAGAAGATGATTCTCCCAATTTTCGACTATGGTGACACAGTCTACAGTGTCACCCTAGCCAGGCTGGACCCCCACTTCCACTCCTGCCATTTTGCCCTTCAATGTCCACCTACCACTCACCACTGTGACCTATACAGGACCTTCGAACTCACCTCACTCCAGGACAGGCACCTCACACCATGTGCTAGTGTCACAGCAAAATATTGAGCACATTCCCTCCCTCCTTTTCTAGCCTCAGTACTATCAGCCTCTACCTCCCCGGGTAATGCACTAAGAAACAATGACTCACGTTTCCTGTTCGTCCCACTCATGTCCACTGTGGCAGGCCAGTCAGCTTTCAATTACTGCATGCCAAAACTTTGGAACTCACTTCCCCTGGCTATCCTGGCAGATCCCCCCTAGGCTGAACTTCAATTCTCTTCTCAAAGCCCATTTCTCCTCCACCTGCACATGTACCCATGTTAGCGCTAGGTGCTGATATCCTTACAGGCCTTAAAGGCCACTATTTGTTGCTTCTATTATGTATGTGCACTATTTTCCATTGCACTTGCCCCGTTCAATGATTTATGCTCTACACTGAATCCATGCTTGTTTCATAATGTCAGCATAAGAATGTAGTTGCCCAATTTGCACTGTACTGCTCTTAATCCTGTATATTTATAATGTGATTGTAGTGTACGCTCTAGTTGTCCAACACGAATGTACTCCATTTTCCCCCTCCCCCCAAGTCGCATCTGGAAACAAGCAGTTGTCTGCTCAGCATGTCTTCCTGGTAAAACTTTTAAATAAATAAATGAGGAACAGTCAAGTGCCTTTGTTTCTTTTGGCAAATATATAAATCCAGACATAAAAGAGACTGAATATTTGATTGAAATACAAGGTGTACTGAGATTGGAAAAAGAAACACAAGAGAAATGAACTGAGTGGATGGCATATCTCCTCCAGCTTTACCCGATTTAAAGATGAGTTACACACTATGAGACCTCCAAATTCACATTATCCTGATACTGTATCACTTTATTGCCAGTTAGAGGAAGTGGCTAAAACCATCTGGGGTAAAGGGCTCTTTTTAAAGCTAAGAGGCCTTAAGATTAAACCTCAGCAATCAGTACCAGTACTGAGAGCCCCGGAAAATACTGGAACACCTAGCCAGTCATTGCCACAACAACCAAAAGAGAGCAAAGGTGAGGATATTGTTAATTTGTTGGAAATTATAAAAACCTTTGAGAAGAAACAACAAAGGGAGTGGGAGTACAGAACCATCTCAAACTTTGGATGGGAGGTGGCAAAGCAGGAAACAGTAGGTAATATAAGAAAATAACTGTTATTTTTTCTGACTCGGTCGTTAGGTCTTAAGGTAAGTAGAAATTCCATAGATTCTATTAAAGTCCACAGGGCAATAATCTCTTCATTTTAGATATATATTACATTTAAAAATCCAGCCCTAGCAAGTGTCTTGTTACAATCAGCACACAAACTTGACATACTGGGGATATACATAGTATACCCACAGATTCTGGGAAATAGAAATTCTAGAAATAGCATTGATATTGTGGACGAGAAATGAAATCCTGTTTGTAGGGATGCTCTAACTAATCTTGAAGATTAAATCAACTCCAACAATTTTGCACCATTAAAATGTCCAGAAACTGAATGACACAAAGGAGCTAGGGGGAGTCAGGAAAAGATAAGTCATGAAAGTTCTGACAGCCCACTCAGGATTGCCTCATGGAATACTGAAGGTCTATGCCTTAAACTGGCTGATCCAGAGGTTGTGGATTTCCTGGAGACTTATGATGACATTTTCCTGCAGGAAACCTGGTGTGCAGATTTTATAACTCCAAGACTGCCAGGATACTCTAGTTATATGTACCCCACTGTCAAAGAAAAAAAGATATGGGAGATACAAAGGCGTCCGGCCTGCTGGTATACATTAAAGAGGACAGGAAATCATTTCTAACTGGCAGCTGTTTATAAGGTTCTTATTCTCAGAAATGAAATGCATTCCCTAAATTATCCATATTTAACTATATGTGAATAAAAAGGATGTGAAAAACTGTATTTTACATTGTTTTGCTTTTATGGGCAGTATTATGTTACAGTTCTCATCATGGAACCAGTAATTTGGAGTTTTTACTATGTCACGGTTTGTGTACAGAATGCTTATTATGAGCTGTTGGCCTATTAGAACCCTGTTTAGAGTTCTGTGCACAAACTGTGACATAGATAAAACTCCCAAATTATTGGTTCCATGACAAGAACTGTAACAGAATGCTGTCCATAAAGACAAAACAATGTAAAATACAGTTTTTCAAATAACTTTTTATTCAGGTACACTGAAATATGGATAGTTTAGGGAATGCATATCATTTCTGAGAATAAGAAGTTTATATATAGTTGCCAGCTAGAAATGATTTCCTGTCCTCTTTAAAACCTCACTTAATTTACTGACCTCTAAAACTGAATTCGTTGCTGACAACATATTAATGACAGTGATGGTAAGCGAGTGTTTCCCTTATAGGCTTATACTATTAAATGTGTACCAACTACCAAAAATAAAAACCAATTGATTAGCAGATCATTTTACCAACTAACTAAAATCTGTACTAGAGAGAATGGTGGAAACAGAAGGAAACACATCTATAATCATTTTGGGAGACTTTAATGCTCGATTGTCATCCTTTGATTCTGTATTTAGAAATCAGCCTAGTGTTATACCCTATCTCCCTGTCATTAATTATTGAATTACTTCCATAAGAGAAGGGAGAGATCAAAAATGTAATAGTAGAGGAAAATAATTATTTAAATATCTCTCAGAAAGAAATGTGTGAGCCCTAAATAGGAGATTACCTGGAGACAGGCATGGTAAACTGACATACATGGGGCCTACTGGCTCCTCAACTATAGACCTGGTCTGGACAAACCTAGAGGCTACCAGACTGGTCCTAGATTTCCACATAGTGGAGTGTTCAGAATCAGCCCACCTTCCAGTAACTTTAACTATTGAATTTGAAAGTTCAAATCAAGCAAACATGGTAACACATACTGATAAAGGCATTGAGATTATAAACGAAAGGAGAATTAAATGGGGAGCTAGTTCCTTTGCGTAGTATAATGAGATACTAAATATAGGGGAAATTTATGATCTACACCTTCTGATAGTAGGGAAGACTGACCAGCAAGATATGATTAAAAACTGGCAAAATATTTGTACTCTTTTGAGACCGCATTGCACAATCAATCAACTTACAACATCAAACCTTAATAGAAGAGGTAAACCTTGGTTTAATAGTACATGCAGGAAGGTTAAACAAAATTTAAATAGGGCTCCTAAACTACACAAAATTGAAATTGCTTATAACAAAAAACAACACATACTATTAAAAAAAGAGAAATACAAAAAGATAGTGGAGGGTGAGTGTCAGAAACACACTGCTATGTTGTAGGAAAGGTTGAGGAAATCTTACAAAGATGGACAGTAAACAATTCTGGCATACTGATGCACAGAGATACAACAAATACTTAACTAAGGTGGAGACATCCATCACTCCGAATTTATGGGTGTCATATTTTCAGGATTATATTATTCTGGAGATGAAGAAGCTCTAGAGTTAAATCTTGGTAATATAACCTTGGTAAGTTTCCCCTTTCCAATGTTTATATCAGAGGAAGAAATTAAATTAGCCCTATGGTCTCTGTCATCCAACAAAGCCCCTGGTCCTGATAAAATTATTTGGGATATATTTAAATCATTACCGGAATGGTGGTTGCCAGTACTGTACAGCATATTTAATGCATTTATTCAAAGTCGAGAATTCCCTTCCAGTTGGCAGGGTTATATTATATTCCCCATATACAAGAAAGAAAACCCCAATGATCCTAAGATGTACAGGCCAATAAACCCAATTGATGTAACTCAAAAAATCTTTTCCAGAACAATTCTAGATAGACTTTTGGATTGGTTAGATGAACATTCACTCATATGTGAATTTCAGAATGGTTTCAGGAAGGGCAGATCAACTATACAGCATTGTTACCTTTTACATAATTTAATTTGAAAATATACTAAAATTAGGGGAGGAAAGCTGTTTTGTCGATTTTTTTGCTGCTTTTGACAGCATCAGCCAGGAAATCCTCTGGCAAACACTGGAAAATCTCTGACTCGATAACAGTCTTGCTTGATTTTCCGATCAGGCTACATGACAAAACATGGGGTAAAGTTCAATATGATCAATATGGACACACCACTCCACCTTTTCAAACTAACCTCGGTGTTAGAAAAGGCTGCATTTTGGTACCTGCTTTATTTAAAATTTATATTAATAGCATACTGAAAAATCTTTCTAACCCCAACTTTCATGCCCCAAAAAATCTTAGAGCAAAGAACTGATTGTCTCACCTATGTGGATGACATAGTACTTATATCAGCCTCTGCTGGAATCAGGAGTGCTCAAATCAGAACTTTTAGTACTTGCCCAGCCATGACTGTAGCTGAATTTTTACTTGCCCCTATTCATTAAAATGAAATTAGCTCTCTTTTTATTACTTTCCCTTCAAGGAAATTTACTTGCCCTGGACAGGAGGCAACAGGATTTGCACACCCCTGGCTGGAACGCTCTGTGGGTCTATGCAAAGATAAAATGCTAAAGATGAATTTAAATACAACCAAGCTTGTTATCTTTGGGAATAAATCTGAAATTTCACCTAAATTCTTGATAGACGAGGACAAAATAGAAGTTGCAGATCACTATGGCTATTTAGGAGTTAGATTTGCACAAAATGTGACATGGAGTAAACATATTGGCCCACATGCACGAATGGGCACAGGTTATGCACCAAAGGCACGTGACCCACTCGCACAGCTCCACACCTTTGGACAGGTGCATACCCTGGGGTATGCAGAATGGATGCCCACCTGTCCACAGCCCTCCCCCTCAAATACACAGGACTCCGCAGGGCGGCTGGGGCAGAGTTGCAGATCTGATGCCCAGACCAGGTCACACAGTGGATCACCTATGCGGCAGGGCATGTGTTGGCAGTGAGCGCTGTGGATGTCCAACAGACCGCGGCTGTGGGGGTGAGAGGAGGGTAACGCTGCCAGCCGTTCAGCAATGCACAGAGTGGTGTGCTTAGACAGGGTTGGGGTGGGCTGTTGGTGGTGCCTGGAGGGCACTGTACCCCACCATATGCCGAGAGGGGCAGGTGGTGCCATTCAGGGGGTGGGGGGATAGCATCCATGGGCCGGTGCCCCTGTGTTGGGAGTGTATTGGGTGGGGTACCTGGTAGGGGCCAAGCACCAGTGTGTGCTGTGCCAGGTGGCGCTGGTGGTCCCGGTGGGTTGCCTATCCACCCTGTCAGGTCAGGGACCTAAGGTGTGCACGGGACGCATGGGGGCTTACTGCAATGTTCTCCCTGGCATAACCTGCGCCCCCCTCCATACACCCTGACCAGCACTACACACCTTGTGCATGGCACATAGTGCTGGCATGCCCTCAGCCCACCCCAGTGTGGTGCAGTACTCGAGGATCGGGTGTATTGGTCCTGCACACCCCCTCGTGCATCCTGCATGGGGGGGAGGGGGCGCATTGGGCGCGGAGTGGCTACGCACCCCAGATATGCCTGCATAGCCACTCTGTGGGGATAGTGCACAGGGCCCAATAAATGAATACAAGCTAAAATAAATATAGCTGTTAATGTGCTCAAAATGTTTCATGTAAAAATAAGCAAAACTATGGTTAAGGGCATACTGAGGGTAATTAATACAAAAATAAAGGCAAGCATACTATATGCTTTTGAGATTTGGGGCTCAAGCAACTTGTTAGTTATTGAAACTATTCTTAATAAACTATACAAATATACCCTTATGGTACCATCTTGGACTCCATCTTGCATCCTTAAATTAGAATTAGAACACTCTGTGCTCTCATTAATCAGAGAGAGGGCAGATTATGTTTCTTTTAAATAATTTTTCTCCTTCCAGACACTCATTTACCTAGAACTTTTCTGGAGGAGGAAATAAAGATACATCAACCATAGACAAAAAAGGTCTAATGTTGTGGACCCCCTACTGTAAATGTAGTTTGAAGACATATGATGACCTTAAACATTGGTCTCGGTCTGCCCCCTTTATGAAAAAAAAACAGGAAGTGATGACTGGGAGATATGATAGGTGGTCTCGGTCTCCCCCCCTGATAATATAGTGCGCTATCTATTTACCTCTCAGGACCCCAATGTTCTACAAAAACTTGCCAGATTCCTGATGACAACTCATCTGTAATTAACTAGTCTTTGGAAGGAATGGTCTTTTATGTTTATAACTGCCTTAATATTGCTTTATTCTATGCTGCTAATGAAATGTAAGCAGTATTGTACCGCATTGAGCAATTCTGTGGTTTTATGTATTCTTTCATATTTTATGTGTTTTTTATGTCTTGTACATTGTAATGACTATTGCTGACCAATAAAACTTTTGTACTTTGTACAAGCTAGGGAGTACTGCACTGACAAAGGGAGGGATGCACACTCCTGAAAAAAGGCATAGCCTGAAATACAACACATAAGCCTGTACCAAGTCTGGTGAAGTGTACTTAGTGCTACAAAATATCTTGCATAAATGCACGTAAATTGCCAGCAGCCTACAAGCTAGGGGCTACTGAACTCATAGAGGGAGGGAGATACTCTCCAGAGAAAAGGCTTAGCCTTTAACACATGATATGTCACAAACATATAACAAGTCTGTTAATGAAGTGATTTTTTTAAAATTGTGCAGTGAAAAAAAAGAATCCTGTATGAATGCTGGTAACTGGCTAGTTAGACCACAAGCTACAGAGTACTCAACTGCTACCAACCCACTAGCCAAATACTGGTAGAGTTTATATTAGCAAGTATACTTTTCAGCCAGCTAGTCTTACTGGAAGGAGCATCTGAAAGTATACAGTATCTGGAGCACTGAAGAAGTGTATGGGACAAGTGGATTTTCCCACTGCACAACTTGAGATCCCTGCATGTCGGTAATCATCTAGTGATGCTGCAAGCTTGAGCACAGGATTTGTCCAATTCCTCCTCTCCCCTCACAGACAGAAGATGGAGGCCTTGAATTGTATCTTGTCCTCCAAATATTTTTTTTTTCAGTCCCTTTCTTGACTTCAGCTTTAATGTTTTTTTCTTTTCCTTTTCTTAAGTGACAGACCAGCATACAGGGTCAGCCTGAGCCCAACCCCCATACGCAGAGAAGATGCTCTGTCTCATGACCCCCACTGCTCTTTTTTTTCCATTTTCTAAATTTTATTTTGTTGCTTTGCTTGCTTGTTTACTTTTCCATAACTTTTTCCCTGACCCCCACGGCAAGCCCCAAATGCTCAACTGTAGGCCTGGCTCCTCATGTCCTTTTCTGTTCCTGCTACACCCAAACAGAACCATGCTGTGTGATTCATCTCCTTTCCTCTCCTCTTACTTGGGAATGGCACCAGACAAGTGTGCATAAAGTATTAACACAAGACTTATGCACATGCACACACTACCTCCTCTCTGGTAGCTGTTCATTGCAGGAATCGTCATGTTCCGGCCTGATTAGCAGTGCAGCCAGTCAGACAGGGAGTACCCTGACCCATCACCACCACAACTTGTCAGACTGCTCCCACCCCCACAAGCTCTGGCCAGTTTCATCCTGTGAGGACAACCACCATGACTGCCCAAAAAAAGTAAAAAAAAAAAAAAAAAAATGTGCCCCTAATCTGATCTGATCCGAGTGGTTCGGCACAAGCCTCAATTAAAACTAATCTGGCCAAGTTCAGGTGGGCTCAGTTTTCACAATTAAGGTTCTGCATACCGCTACTTGGAAGGACCTCTTTCCCCAGTGCTGGTGTTCATGATATTTGTATTGTTGTAATAGCAATCAATAGCCAATAGTTAATACATTAATGTTGTTATTGCAGTATTTCATTCTCTCAATAGTACCATTTTGCGTTAATAAGAATGTAAAATGTTAACAAGCACTTACCTATGAATTCATTTCTGAGTTGAACACGGAATTTCAGTTCTTCAGTTCCCAGAATAATTGCATTGATGAAACTCAACAGTGTTACCATATATGGAATATTGTCTGTAGTCTGTAGTTCATTCATGATTACACTGAATCGATACTGCTGGCTCTTAGAAACCTGTTAAAAAATATTATTTTAGAATTCAGAAGCTCACATTCAACAGTAATTTACTACAAAGTACTTCTTATTCAACTGCAGGATGTTTGCATTCCCAGATCATTTTTATTGCGAATTTTGCATCCTTTTGCATTTTAAAACCTCTAATTTTAACAAATTCTTCCAGCATATCATGAAGTCATCAATATAAATGGTTGAAAACTAAAGGATCCCCATAGTACACTGTATGCAACATATTACCTCCTATTTCAGCCTACAGATGGTAATATGTAAATTTTTGCTCCTGTCTTAAGTGCTTTTAATCTGGGTGCTTATATGAATGGGGGAGTGATTCTCTTCTGTCATACACTGAATTGTATCCATGCTATGCTTGGGATCTTTTAAGGGCACCTAAACACCAGTGTGAATGATGCATACACAGATGCCTGCACCAAAGAGGTTAATGCATCCTTTTAGCTACAATTACACAATGCAAGCAAGGGCCCCATTTATGGTTGTAATGGGTGGCAGTGTAAAAATAGGGGGGCTAACTGCAAGTCCCCTTGGAACTATGCTGCAATGCAAATGACCTATACAGATGTTTGTAGATGCACACGAGGTTTATGTATGCAAGTATTCTGGTCTGCAATTTCCACCAACTCACAGCATGGCAAAATGCCAGTCCCATGATGCTACAGTATGCCATGCTGCAAGTCAGAGGGTTTGATTGGTGCTACCTAGATACTGTCCTCTCACCTGCTCCTCCAATACCTTTGGGCCCCCTCTAGGTCTGATGAGTTTATATTTTCAGGGTCCACTGGCCCATTTCCTGGTGGCACAGTGGCTTTTCACTAGCACTGCAGCATTAAGATACTCCTTGTTCTCCAGTGGCCTTCCTTTCCTTAGACCCTTCTCACAAAACTATAGATTGACTGTCCGGGTCTGCTGGCAAAACCCTTCCCTAGCTGCATCTCTGGTCCCAGTTACAACTGTGTGCCCCCAACTACTCCTGTTACAGTTCTATTTATATCATATCTTCTCACTATGTATGTTCTTACTATATTGTATTCTCCAATGTCTGTATTTTTGGTTGTACTCTCCCGGGTCACACCTGAAAATAGGCATCTTATGGTCTAGAGTGCCTACCTGGTAAACAAAAGCTAAATAAATAAACAGGTGTTGGGGAAGGGGATAAGCTGCTGTGACTGGGATCACTGGATCACCGTATCGGTGCACTTCCCTGTGAGGAAATTTGCATGGCAGACCACACACCATTTTCCACATTAGATAACTGTTTAGCAGAAGTACTGGAAAGGGTTGCGTCTCCCCCGCCCCCCCGCGAGTGCAGCTCAACATGGTGGACCACAGGGAGGCTCAATATGGTTACATTCACAGTCACAATTCTGCTGCTGCTGCTGTTGTGACCACATTGCACCTCCCTGTGGAATGCCACCCCACTGAGCTGGGCTCAAAGGGGCCACAATCCCTTCCAGTGCTTCTGCCAAACAGTTAAAGGGGGACAAAGCATTTGTCCCTTACATATGGAAAAATGCATTAGGGTATATGGCCCCCTGAAGGGGACTGAAGTGGGAGATATGGCTGACTTTATGGTATCCCATTTTAAGGGACTTCTGTATAGACCATCCAACAACAGAAATGAGTTACAGTTGGCCCACCAAACATTGGCGCCAAAGAAAAAATTACTCACCTTAGTAAAGTTGTTTCTTCTAATGGAGTCTTGCTATATTATGACAGCAGCAGTTTGTCCCACCACTAGAACTGCTCCGGAGGTGAAATGGTTAATACCATTCCAAAATAGAACTTTGAGCACGAGCTCTAAGAAGCAGCTCTATCTGTGTAATTTCAAACCTGAACTGTCAGATCTTTACGAGCAAAACTCACTAAGGTCTGTGTGAAGCTGTAACCTACACTAGCCAAATGGCTACCTAAATATTAACAACCATTGCTGGTCCCAACACCCAAGACTCAAGTCAGGGGACCAGAACTACTAACACAATTCTAACAACATGAGAATAAAACAACAGTATAATAAAACACACACACCCCAAACTCCCAAAAGGGAGAAATGCTAAAAGGCATAAAATAGTGCCCACACTAAGTTGCCGCACCCCACCCAAGTAGAAGTTCTGAGAGGGGCAGGCTGGGGGAGGTCATATATAGAAGACTCCATTAGAAGAAACAACATTACTAAGGTGAGTAATTTTTCTTCAAACAACATGAAGTCTTGCTATATTATGACAGTAGCAGACTACACAGCAGTACCTCCCATGGAGGAGGCAGAACCTACTTAGGAATAGGCTCTAAGAACAGCTGTGCTAAACCGAGCATCTCTCCTGGCCTGACATCCAGGGAGTAATGCTTGGTAAAAGTGTGTACCGCTTTCCAAGTAGCAGCCTGGCATATCTCTAATATAGGGATGTCTCTGGCAGCAGCTAGAGACTAGTACCCCTGGTAGAATGAGCCCTCAAGCCACAGGGGGGATCTCTGCCCAGTTTCTGATAACAAAATTGGATACAAAAGACAATCCACCTGGCAATTGATCTCTTAGTGGCAGGTTTGCCTTTCCCAACTTCACCATAGGTAAGGAAAAGTTGTAGGGATTCGAACCTGTGACCTTTGGTACGCTCTATATAGTAACTAAGAGCTCTCTTAACATCCAGGCTGTGCAACCTCCTTTCACCATAAGAGGAGTGATCAGTGAAAAATACTGGAAGGGAGATAGATTGGCTAAGATGGAAATCTGAAACCACCTTAGGTAAAAACTTCCTATTAGTCCTAAGGACTACCTTATCCCTGTGGAAAGAAATAAAGTCAGTTTCCACTGACAAGGCTTGCAACTCACTTATGCGTCTAGCAGAAGTGATAGCCACCAGAAAAACAGTTTTCCAAGTTAGATACTTAAGCTCTGCAAAAAACAGAGGTTCAAAAGGGGGTTGCATTAACTGGGCAATACAAACATTAAGGTCCCAGGCAGAGGCCGGTTCCCGAAAGGGTGGATTAGTATGGAGTAATCCCTTAAAAAACTTAGAAAACACAGGGTGAGTGGAAAGAGGGGATGACTTTCCTGCTGACACAAAAGCAGATACAGCTGCCAAATGGACTCTCAGGGTAGCTGGGCTGAGACCCAAGGAATTAAGATGGACCATGTAATCTAATACAATGGGCAAATCAGCAGATTCTGGGGAACTATTTTTCCCAGCACACCAAATGGAAAACCTTTTCCATTTAGAACTATAAGTAGCCCTAGTGGAAGGCTTTCTGGAGGCCTTTAGGATTTCAAGAACACCTTGAGAGAGGTGTAAATCAGCAAACTCTAACTCCTCAAGAGCCAGGCCTTGAGGTTAAGGAATTTGAGGTCCGATACAAACCCTTCCCGGCACAAGTTAACAGGTTGTGAATCCTGGGAGGCAAAGGGAAGATGGATTGTCAGTGACAGAAGGAGTGGGTATCAGGCTGCCTGGCCTAATCCGGGCAATCAGAATCACCCTGCAAGGCTGAGATCTGATTTTGACTAATACTTTGAATAGGAGAGGAAGGAGGAAAGCATAAAGAAACTTCCCTCCCAATCCAGGAGAAGGGCATCCAGGGGGACTGAGCCCAACACTGGAGGCCTGCAACAGAACAGAGGAAGTTTGTGATTGTCTGGGGCTGCAAAAAGATCTATCTGAGGGGTGCCCCATCTGGCAAATACTATCCCCAGCACTTGAGGATTCAGGGACCATTCGTGATGGCCCTGGGAAATCCTGCTGAGAGCATCCACTAGGACATTGTCCTTCCCTGGAAGATGAACTGCTATGAGGGAAGTGTTCAGGGAATAGGCCAGAGACCACAACTTCATTGCCTCGGTGCACAAGGCCAAGACCGAGTGCCCCCTGTTTGTTGATGTACCACATTGTTGTGGTGTTGTCTGTTCTGACTTGTATCACCTTGTTGTGGACAGATGCAGAAAATGCTTGAAGAGCTAAAAGACAGCTCTGAGTTCCAGCAAGTTGATGTGGAGCAGAGATTCCCTGGGGACCACACTCCCTGAGTGGAAAGGTCGCCCATGTGGCTCCCAACCCAGAAGGGAAGCATCTGTAGTGAGAGTCAAATTGTGAGCAGGGGAATGAAGGGGACCCCAATCTTAATTGCTCTGATCCTGCCACCACTGGAGGGCCTGGATCAAGGTTCGAGTCACTGGGACCAACTTGGAAAGGGGGTCTCTTCTCTGAGACCAATAGGTTCTCAAGTGAAACTGAATGTCTCTCATCTGAAATCTTGCTCCCTGCACAACAGCTGAGGATGCAGCCATGTGTCCCAGGAGCTGCAGAAAGTGTCTTGCTGGTCGAGAGACCTGCAGGGTGAAGGAGGAGGCCAGAGTCACTAAATTCATCACCCTTTCTAAGGGAAGAAAAGCTCTGGCTAGCTTTGCATCCAACTCTGCCCCTATAAAGGTGAGTACCTGGACTGGTTCCAGAACCGACTTTGGTAGATTTAGCAGAAAGCCCAGGGAGGTGAGAAGCTGCTGGGTAACTTGCAGGTGAGATTTTACCTGTTCTGGGGACTGGCCTACAATGAGCCAATCGTCTAGATAGGGAAAACAGCAATCCTTTGCCTCCTTAAGTGCGCCACTGCCACTGCTAGACACTTTGTGAATACCCTTGGGGCAGAGGTAAGGCCGAAGGGCATTGCTCTGAACTGGTAATGACCTGAGAGTAGTTCGAATCTGAGGTACTTTCGATGGGAGCTTCTGATTAGGACGTGGAAATAGGCATCCTTGAGGTCCAGGGAGGCTAACCAGTCCCCTGGCCTTAAGGAGGGTAAAATCATTGCCAGAGTTACCATTTTGAACTTTGGTTTCAAAAGATGCTTGTTCAGATATCTGAGGTCTAATATGGGCCGCCATTCTCCTGTCTTTTGGGGTAAGGAAGTATCTGAATACAGACCCCTGCCCTGGTGCAGGGAGGAACCCTTCCACTGCTCTGACAGCCAACAGGGTTGAGACCTCTGCTTCCAGAGCAAAGGTCTCTGAAGCACTTGCAGGTAGAAGTCTGGTTCTCAACTTGGAAACTTTTGAAGCTGAGAACCAGACCCTGGCTTACTACTTCAGAACCCACTTGTCTGAGGTTAAAGAAGCCCAGTTCTGACTGAAGTAAGCCAGCCTGTCCCCCACCGACCGGCCCGGCACCCCATCAGGGTGCCTGCTTAGCAGGAGCTTTAGGCTGAGGAGTGACAGGCCTGCCCACCCCTCGCCTGCCTCTGCCTCTGAAGAAGCCCCTCTGAGCACAGGCAGAGGAGGCCTGAGTCTGGTAAAGGCCTGTGAAAGGCCTACCCCTACCCTGGGTGTATGCCTCTGAGGAGTGGCTTGCCGCCCTCCGCTTGGGCACTTTTGTAAGTAGTCCCATATTCATCCATCTTTTTCATGTAATTCTCTGTCTGCTCCCCAAACAGAGAATTTCCCACCACAGGAAAATCCATAGCCTTAGTCTGGGTATCCTGTGACAGACTAGTACACCTGAGCCAGGCCAACCTACTAAAAAGCTACAGATGTGGCCATGACCCTAGAGGAAACATCACTAACATCCACAGCTGCATGAAACTGTACCTTAGAAGCTCAATGCCATCAGCAGCCACCTGTTCTAGTTCGCTAGCCAGCTGGCCATGGGCTTGCTTGGCTAATTCCATAACAGTATCCCATCTAGATTTCTGATACCTAGCTACATAAGCCATATAATTTGCTTGCCTGAGTACCAGAGAGGCTGCCATATACTGTTTTCGCCATGGCATCAATCTTCCTGGAATCCTTTGTCAGAGGATGTGAAGTAGGGGATATTAGCTTTATCACAGGCTGCAGCCTGAACTACCCCAACATGACTGCATTGCTGAGAAAGGAATTCTGTATCAGGACCTGACAATGTGTACCTTCTGTCCATCTTTTTATCTACAGGAGGCACAGAATTAGGAGCTTTTAAAATTTTTATTGTTTGCTTCCTGAAAGACTTATGCAAAGGAATAGACAATCTCCTAGACTCTGGAATATCCATCATTTCTACAAAATCAGGCTCCTCTTGCTCATCCACAGCTTCTTCCAAGGGAAGCTGGAGGGTTTCAGCAACTTTTTTTTGTAAAACATAAAATGAGATGGGGACTCAGATAGCATAGGGGGAGATTCTATAGGCCTGTCTGGGGAAATGTCCGGTTCAATGGGCACACCCAGACCTTCCCAGCCACATTCATACTGTTCATAATCATCCTCCCCCTCCTCTGGTTCATAAAATTCCTCAACATCATATTCCTGAACCACTGGAACCGGACGAACCGACCTTTTTGCCAGATAGTGGCGGTTCGGACGGAACCTGAGACAGTGACTGGACCATTTGTATGGCTTTTGCTATCTCTGCAGCAGTTGGAGAAGGGGTTTTGGACTCCAAACCTGCTGACTTTCTTGTTTTCTTTACTGGAATTGGTTCCTCAGAACCAGCTTTTCTTTTGGCCGAGGAAGTCTCGCCCTGGTCAGAGACTGCCCTCCGGTTCGGTTGGCAACCGAACCGGCTAGCCATCCGGTCAGCTGGACTTTGGAGCCTCGCTCCCTGGAGCCTGCCCAATCTCTTTCCAGGGTGGCTGCAGGGAAATTCTTACATATCTGGCAGTCTGACTGGAGGTGGTCAAACCCCAGACAATAGACACATGTGGTGTGTGGGTCAGCCTTGGCAAAGACTTCCCCACAGACATCACAGTGTTGAAAGCCAGTGGGCCCGGTTTTTCTTTTGGGTTTCTCAGACGTAATGCCAGCCTAACCAGAAAACTTGCCCTTAAACGGCAGTGCCAGGCAAATACACCCCTCATTGGTCTGCAACCGTGTCACGGGTATTGGAAAAATGTAATAAAATCCATTTTTTAGAACCGATAAGAACCGGGAACCGCATTCTAAAATGTAAACTTTAAAGTTAATAAGTTTTAAACCCAGCTGATCGGTTCAAAACCGAAGCGATAAACTTACAAGTTCCACACAGACAAAACCTTTAATTTACTTACGATTACCACAGACAGAGCTTGAACCGAACGGTTTTGTGGTTAAAATAAAACTATTCTCGGTTGAATCGAACCGAGAAAACACTGTTTAAACCGAGAAATGAACCGAGCAGTAGGAGAAATCTCCGGAGCGACTGTTCACTGAGGCGGAGTAAAGAATCTGACAGTTCAGGTTTGAAATTACACAGATAGAGCTGATTCTTAGAGCTCGTGCTCAAAGTTCTATTTTGGAATGGTATTAACCATTTCACCTCCGGAGCAGTTCTAGTGGTGGGAGAAACTGCTACTGTCATAATATAACAAGACTTCATGTTGTTAGAAGCCACACTCCGCTTAGGCTCAGCCCCACTCAATTGTGATGAAATTTCTAGACTACTGGGTCAAAATACATGTACTGAAAAAGGTGTTTGTGTTGGGGGAAGGGAAGGAAATTACTTTTGGAGATTGGAGGCAATATATGGACCATGATTTTACCCCCAAACAAATAGAACAGAGCCACAAAATCCTGGACATTATAAAGCTTTTATAGAAGGGGGTCAAGGCACAACTTTTTGCACAACACAGATAAACATTTTCAAAAAGGATGGCTCTAAATTCTTCAAGGACGCACACCTGGGCTATTTGCAATCTGGGTTGAGGGGAAGGAAGCATCTTGCAAAATGTATAGCCAATAGCCTGGAAGAACATTTGGCAAACTGGATGGTGAGGGGGTGCCCAGGCTAAGGAAGAAGACAATACCCAGGAATGAGTGAACTATGTCTTAGGAAAGCCTTTTTTTTTTTTTTGGTAACATGCAGGTTTTTTCCTGTACTCTCTTTCTTGGTTTCTGAGTCAGGGCCCTTTTCCTGCCTTTTTCAGAAGCTATACGATGGGAGGACTTACTCTTCTGGGTTACTAGACTACCCACGAAATGTAGGTGTACCTCTATGATATACCAACTGGTACTTGAAGCAGAGACCACCTCTCTAGCAGGGGTGGGGGAAGAAATGAGAGACAGAATCAGGGAACAAATTTTATTTATTTATTGAATTTTGTTAACCAGGTAGGCCCACTGAGACCAATACAGATCACTTTTTCAAGGGCGACCCGGGATTAGTTACATATATATATATATATATATATAGAGAGAGAGAGAGAGAGAGAGAGAGGAGATTTACAGACTAAAACACAATGAGGGGTAACATAGAAACATAGAATTTGATGGCAGATAAGGACTGCTTGGCCCACCCAGTCTGCCCATTTCCCTACCTAATGGATAAGATGCAGATCCTAGTTAACCAGCAGCCTACTTCTTCCTACCCCACCCCTAGAATTGCCTTATGACTGTCCCATGCATGCTTGAATTCCACCACTGTTTTTGACTCCACAACCTCCTCTGGAAGGCCGTTCCATGCATCCACAATCCTCTCTGTGAAAAAATACTTCCTTAAATTACCTCTGAGCCGCACCCTCTATCTTCAAATTGTGCCCTCTTGTTCTTGCACGCCTCTTTTTCTGAAAGATGCTACCCTCTTGGACTTTGTTGATTCCCTTGAGGTACTTGAGAGTTTCTATCATGCCCCCTTCCTCGAGGCTATACATATTAAGCTCCTTAAGTCTCTCTTCATATGTCTTCTGGTGCAGACCCTGCACCATTTTAATTGCCCTCCTCTGGACAGCTTCCATCCTGTCTATGTCTTTGTGGAGATGGGGTCTGACCAGCTGTCTGTACAGAGGGATGATAACTTCTGTTTTCTACTGGTGACGCCTCTCCCTATGCATCCCAGTATCCCCCCAGCCCTCCTTGCTGCCCTCTCACATTGTTTGCCCACCTTTAGGTCATCTGATATGACTACCCCCAGGTCCCGTTCCATTTCTGTTCTTGTTAGTAACTCACCCCTCCCCCCCATTGTGTACTCTTCCCCAGGGTTTTTGTTTCCCAGGTGCACTACCTTGCACTTCTTAGCACTGAATCTAAGCTGCCATACATTTGACCATTCCTCTAACCTTGCCAAGTCCCTTCTCATCCTTTCCACCCCACCTTGTGCATCAACTCTGTTGCAGATCTTTGTGTCATCTGCAAAGAGACATACTTTTCCTTCCAGTCCCTCTGCAATGTCACTTATAAAGACACTGAAGAGGACTGGTCCTAATACTGAACCCTGCTGTACCCCACTAGTAACCCCCCTTTCTTCAGAGTGGACTCCATTTACTATTACTCTCTGTGTCCTATTCTCCAGCCAATTCTTTACCCAGGCTGTCATCTTGGGACCCACTCCCAGGCTGGCTAACTTGTATATTAATTTTGTGTGGGACTGTGTCAAATGCCTTGCTAAAGTCTAGGTAGGGCCATGTCCACAGCCCCTCCCTGATCTACTACTTTGGTCACCCAGTCAAAGAAATCTATCAGATTTGTCTGGCATGACCTTCCCGCTGTGAATCCATGTTGCCTTGGGTCCTGTGCCCCTCTAGCCTCTAGATACTCGACAATTCTTTCCTTCAGAAGTGATTCCATCATTTTCCCTACCACTGAGGTTAAACTAACAGGTCTGTAGTTTCCTGCTTCTGCTTTGCTCCCACTTTTGTGAAGGGGAATCACATCTGCCCTCCTCCAGTCCTTGGGTACCACCCCATCCTCCCATGATTTGTTGAAGAGGGTAGTCAATGGTGTCACTAGTTCTACCCTTAGTTCTTTTAGAATTCTCGGATGAATCCCATCAGGCCCCATTGCTTTGTCCACCTTCAGTTTTAAGAGTTCTTTCAGAACCCTTTCTTCTGTAAATGGGCTGGTATCAACTTCTGTATCCAGAGAGTCTCTACTGTTTATTTTAAGTACCTCCCCCTCTTTCTTTGTAAATACTGAGCAAAAATATTTGTTTAGTATCTCTGCCTTTTCACAGTCACCCTCTGCCCACCCTCCCTCCCCTTTATTAAGCCTCACTATCCCTCCTTGGTCTTCCTTCGCTCCTGATGTACCTATAAAAGGTTTTATCCCCCTTCTTAACTGAGTTGGCTGTCTTTTCCTCGGTTTGGGCCTTTGCTGTTCTGACTGCCTTCCCAGCTTCCTTTTGCTTTAACTGATACAGTTCTTTGTCCTGCTCCTTCTGTGATTCTTTGTACTTCCTGAATGCTTTCTTTTTCTCTTGGACCTTCACTGCTACTTCCTTTGAGAACCATAGTGGTTTCTTACATCGTTTCATTTTGTTTATTTGCTTCACACAAAGGCTTGTTACCTCTGTGATGGCAGTTTTTATTATGTAGGTGTTTTCCTGTACTCTCTTTCTTGGTTTCTGAGCCAGGGCCCTTTTCCTGCCTTTTTCAGAAGCTACACGATGGGAGGACTTACTCTTCTGGGTTACTAGACTACCCACGAAATGTAGGTGTACCTCTATGATATACCAACTGGTACTCGAAGCAGAGACCACCTCTCTAGCAGGGGTTGGGGAAGAAATGAGACACAGAATCGGGGAACAAATTTTATTTATTTATTGAATTTTGTTAACCAGGTAGGCCCACTGAGACCAATACAGATCACTTTTTCAAGGGCAACCCGGGATAAGTTACACACATATATCTATATATATATATATATATATATATAAATATATAGAGAGAGAGAGAAAGAGAGAGAGAGAGAGATTTACAGACTAAAACACAATGAGGGGTAACAGTGTGGGATATGTAGAGTGCCAGAGACAGCAGTTACAATCGAACTTTAGGCACAAGATTGGCAATCAGACAAATAGGAACATTTCCAAATATAACATTAAATACATCATTCAACATGGCAGTGGTGTACATCCAGTTGAGCACCTTCAAGTGTTAATTAAAAGTTGGCACTAAGACAGATAGATATTTTTCCTTATATAACATCATGTATATCATATAACATGGCAGGAAGGAGACTCGAGAGCACAGTCAGTAGGCAACTTCAAGCTCTTCTAAAGAGAATTTAGTGGTAACAACTGCATTGGTTGAGCTTCAGCAGGTAGGCTTTCAAGCCTTGTTTGAATCCTTCCAGTGAGGTACATTTCTGTAAGGTGGTGGGAGCTGCCCGTGGGGAATGAAGTGGGAGAATGCCCTGGACCCAAGGGCTGAAGCGGACCTGGGTACTGTTAAAAACTGTCTACTAGAGGACCTTAGAGGCCGCGTACTTAGTTTGGGCATCAAGAGGAGAGCGAGGCTTGGGGGGGGGGCGCTAGGCTGCCTGAGCTTGTAAGCTAGGCATAGAGATGAGTAGTTTAGCCTGGCATCTAGTGTGAGCCAAGCCAGGGACTGGAAGACTCGACAATAGTGTTCTCTCGAGGAGGTCAGAGCCACAAACTTGCTTGTCCTATTGTATACGTTTCTTCGTTTCTGTAGCTCAGCACTTTTGGCTGAGAGCAGTACAGATGAGCCATTTAGTAGGGTGGGTAGGAGGACTCCCTGTGCAATCTGTCTAGAGGTTTGTGTGAGAAAAGGACTGAGGTGAAATAGTAGCACAGTTTATGGTTCAGGATCTTGTTAAGCTGGGTGATGTGAGCCATGAAGGTGCAGTCTTGGTCAAGGGTGACCCCCAAGGATCTTCAGGGACTCAACTACACCAATCTTGGACCCATTAACTAGTGATAGATCTAGTATATTTGACCTGTCTTGACCACGTTTTTTAGGGCCTAACAACTTGGACTTTTTTTTTTTCAGTTGAGTACCATTTTGTTATTGTTACGCCAACTCTCCAAGGTTAGATCATTTTTTTAGGAGTTTGTTTAGGATGGCTGCATCATTGGAGAATCTGTATAGCACAGCATCATTCCACGTATAAGGTGATCTTTCCCCCGCCACAGTGGTTAGGCAGCTCATTGATAAACAATGAGAAGAGCAGGGGCCCCAGAACAGAACCTTGGGGTACCCCATCCAGGATTGGGCACTTATCCAATATGGTTCCCTGCCATCTCACTAGCTGGGACTGGCCTAAGAGGTAGGAGGTAAACCATTGAACAAGGTGGCTGTCCAAGCCTATCTGCTCCAGTTTTGCTAGAAGAAGCTGGTAGTAACCTAGGTCGAATGCTTTGGTGAGGTCGACAAAGACCGCACCAGTGAGCATTCCCTGATCCAGTGCAGAGAATATCTCTGTGGTGAGAGCTATCAGTGCTGTATCCATGCCATGGTGAAAATGCTGTGTCTCTCAATATATTCTACTATTTGATTATAAACAATCCTCTCAAGCACTTTGCTAAGGATATCAGGTGGTAGTTCTCAAATCTGTTCACACGGCCCCCTTTGTGGATAGGGGAGACAAGGGCCACTTTCCATAGCAAGGGCACTTGCCCTTCAAGGATGTATCAGTTAAATAGCCATGCTACTGGCTTGGCAATGGCTGGGGCTGCGAAGTGGCGAAGCTTTGGCTCAAGTTTGTCATGCCCAGCTTAGCCATATGGTTTGATCCCCTTTAGTAACTTAAGGACCTCTTTTTGGTGATCAGTTGTAGGTGAAATTCCAGGGTGTTAGGTTTTTTTTTTTTTTTAACCAGGGTTTTGGGATGTTGAGGGTAGTCCAGGGGAGTATGTTTTGAACCTATCCAGTTTGGGGAAGAATGTGTTAGGAATGCCTTGGCAGCAGCCTGAGGGGTCATGTGGCCATTACCTTTTGCCGCTATATCACAGCATTCCTGACTATTTTTGCCCTTGATTAGATTGTTTATTTGCCTACAGAATTTTTTTGGGATCCAAGAGGTTTTTAGCCTGTAAGTCTCTGACGTGGTGGGTTTTGGCTTTTGTTTAGCCAAAGCTTACACTTGTTCCTAATTTCTCAGAATATTTGCCAGTAAGGGGCCCAGTCAGTAGATTTGAAAGTTCCCCAAACTGCATCTCTTTTTCTCATGAGTTTATGGAGGTCCTGGGTAAGCCATCTGGCTTCCATACCTTTAACTCTGAGCCATTTTAGTGGGGCATGTTTGTTGGCAGCAGACAAGAAATTAGTGATGAAGAAATCAAGGGAATCATCTAGGCTAGAAGCCGGCTTGATTTGCTTCCAGTCCATCTCCAACAAGGTACTGAGGAAGGAACTTGAGTCGAATTTTGAGAAGTCTCTGGTCCAGAGTATTCTGAGGGGGAGTGGGGTAGGAAGACATTTCTCTATATCCCATATGTGGGGGAATGGTCACTCAAGGAGTTAGAAAATGCCCCTATCAAGTTGAACCTGTCAGGGTTAGTAGTAAGCAGTCAGTCCAGCGTGGAGTGCTTACCAGTTTTTGCATTTGGTCTGGTAGGAACTTGTATTAGTTGTATCAGTTCTGCCTCAAGGAGGGCTGTTTTCATCTCCCTAGTTTTGAGGGACCCCCAGTGGATACTGAAATCCCCCAGTATGATTTTTCCCACCTTATACACCACCCCAACCAGAAGCGGTTTCATGCTGCCCCGTAGGAGCTTTATGAATAGTGCCGCACAGGCAGAGGGGCTTAGGTCAAGAGTAGCGATTAGCATGGCATTAAGGGTGGATTTAACATAGATCAAGACCCCACCCCCCCTTTTTTCTTCAGTCTATCCTGCCTAAAGAACTTATAACCCTTTAATTCTACCTTATGGTCTTGTATCGTAGGTTTGAGCCATGTTTCGCTTACCGCCATTACATCTGGTGAGTATAGGCTCACCCAGGCCTCCAGCCCATGGAGTTTTGGCCTTAGGCTAGTTATATTCATATGAACTATTTTTAGCACCTTGGTGGTGTCCCGTTGAACCCTGTTTTGCGTGGCTAGCAGGGTGTTGGTAGGAGAGGGGCCAGAGATTTTCTCGACGTCCCCACCCAGTAACAGTTTCAGGCACATAAATAGCTCGATAAGGTACTTTGGCATGGGGTACTGGAGTCCATTTCTGTGCTCCCTGACATTCCCAATAATATTATAAAATGCATTTTGTTGCCTGAGCTCGTATATTATGTGTGGCAGGGTTTTGACAGGGGGTAGTTCCGTCATGCCTTCAGGGTGAGCAGATGAGGTTCCATGTTCTGGCCCCCGACACACACAATGGAGGATGTGATCTGAGCTGAGGACTACTAGAATGTATAGCACTGCACAAAATGCACCACTTGCCATTCTGAATTAGGTGTTTAGGCCTCTGGCAGTTAGGAAGCCCATGCTGTATGTATATATTTGGCAATTCAGTGTGCCTAAGGTTTGTTAGACCCTGCTATCTGGGTTCAGAGTAAAAAGAGCAACCTTTACAATTGAACTAGTCTTGAAACCCAAATATTTAATCCCTTGCCTACTATTAAGCAACGATAGTATGTGCTTTAGTTGTCTTGTTTTTCAAGTTCACGATCCCTGTCTATAGACTGCGCCCCTAGTGGGCGTATGATATAAGGACTATATGTGCAATCGGGCACTTAGTAAATTACGCCCATCCGATGGGCTTTAGTTATTGAGCTAAGTGGCCAGATAGGCCGGGCAGGGCTTATAGTTCAGCCAAGCAGACCACTAGCTGCGGTCTGCTATCCGAGGAGCTGAGAGTCCATGTGAAGGCTTTCGGTGTGGTCTTTCCCCAGTCCTGGAGTAAGTCGTGACTTTCGGTGGAGGTCTTTCCCCGGGTCCTGGAGCAGCATTTAGTGTAGAGCAGCACTAACCCTGGCAGGGCAGTGAGGGCTCCTGGGTTTGAGACTGCAGGCAGTGGGTATCCTTGGTGATGCAGCCCTCTGAAGGGTGCTCTGCTGGATATGGCTTAAGGTTCGTCTAAGCAGACCACTAGCTGCGGTCTGCTATCCGAGGAGCTGAGAGTCCATGTGAAGGCTTTCGATGTGGTCTTTCCCCAGTCCTGGAGTAAGTCGTGACTTTCGGTGGAGGTCTTTCCCCTGGTCCTGGAGCAGCATTTAGTGTAGAGCAGCACTAACCCTGGCAGGGCAGTGAGGGCTCCTGGGTTTGAGACTGCAGGCAGCGGGTCTCCTTGGTGATGCAGCCCTCTGAAGGGTGCTCTGCTGGATATGGTTTAAGGTTCGTCTACGCAGACCACTAGCTGCGCTCTGCTATCCGAGGAGCTGAGAGTCCATGTGAAGGCTTTCGGTGTGGTCTTTTCCTGGTCCTGGAGTAAGTCGTGACTTTCGGTGGAGGTCTTTCCCCGGGTCCTGTAGCGGCATTTGGCATGCAGCAGCACTAGCCCCAGCACGACAGGGAGGGCTCTTGGGTTTGAGACCGCAGGGAGTGGGAGAAGATGTTAAAAGACAGCTGAAGGGTAACATCTTTCCTACCTAGTGTGAGTACAGATGGAAGGTGCTAATGAAATTCTGTTAAACCCCCTCCATAATAGTTCATTTTTGAGGGGGGCACACAGACAAATGCTGGACAGAATGCACAGAAAAGGTGCACCACTCATATATTTTCAAAATCGAGGACTACTGGCACCAGATTCCCATTGAGCTGAGCCAAGTCAGTTCTGATGACCAGGCGTACAAACAGATTTTAAAACTTGCATATTGGGACACCCTTCTAGAGGCTTAGCTTCCTTCCAGGGGGCACTGGGAGGTGTTCCACATCATATGTTTGAGCGTCACAAAGGGCATCACTCCACCCCCCCCACCACCCCCCTTGACAGAGTGGAAAAAAATGTTAGGAGTAGCAGTGGGGAGGTGGCGAATTACAGCAGCCTTTAGGCTAACCCAAGAGAAAGTCATCGAAAAATGGAGGACGTGGAGTGCCTATCTGTTCCCAATAGAAGAAACCCATGAAGAAAGCGGGTGTGTGTTGGGGTGGAGGGGGGGAAGGGAGGCGAGGAGGTACTGCACTTTATATCACTCCAAATTTAAGAAGTCTAGATGTAGGCTCTCCTTGATTTAATCCAACAAAATAACACAAAGGAGTTTTTTTTTAGTTGATACCGAAAACAGAGTAAGAACACTACTGACATGGAGTTCATAGTTTATTTGGATTTTTTTCATATGCTGGATTAACTGTTAACAGCTGGGTCCATTTTTATAGTAATGTACTGATAAATTATGTATTCAATTCATGTACTTTTAAATGCATACCACAGATCCCACAGTAACAGAAAGCTGGGTCACAGTCCCCATCTAATAACTTCATATAATGCATGAGTTGTACATTTGGATTACAGTTACAGTACTTGTATGAAAATAATGGGACATTATTACTGTATGTATGCAACTTATTTGACTCTAAACCTTAATAAACCTGAAGTTACTTGTGGGAAAAATGCAAATCCAAGGAGGAGACAGTGAGACTGAGGAAGGGAGAGTGCTGGGAGTAGGAGAACAAAGAAAAGATGGACATACTGAAACAGTATTTTTGTGCGGTGTTCACGGTGGAAGTTAAAGGGCTTCTGCCTGAATGTGTTACCAAGGCCAGAAAGAGAGGGTGTAACTATGTCAGTATAGATGTGATTACAAAGGAATGAGTACTGAAAGGACTAAACACATGTAAGGTGGGTAAATCAATGGGACACGATGGGTTGTATCCACGTGTTAAAAAAAGATGGGACAGGTAACTGGTTGCACCACTGGCCGATCTCTTTAACAGCTCACTGGGAAGAGGGGAGGTGTCAAGGGATTGGATGACAGCAGATGTGGTACCTCTCACAAGGGTAAAAGTAGGGACAAATGAAGAAACTATAGACCAGTCAGCTTGATGTTGATAGTAAGGAAGTTACTGAAGACCATAATAAAGGAGAGGCTTGTGGAGTTCCAAGAAGCAAATAGATTTCAGGACATTAAGTAGAATGGGATCTTGGGATAGAGGTTGTGACAGATGAACCTGAATAATTTCTTTGAATGATGAAGGTGGTGGACAATTACCAGGCAGTGAACGTACTGTACCTGGACTTCAGTAAAGCCTTTGATTCTGTCCCACACTGATGGTTGGTCAAGAAGTTAAGCAATCTTAGAGTGGGGGATAAGATTACACAATTGTTAAGAAACTGGTTAAGTGGAAGACCCCACAGAGCTGTCCTCAATTGGGAGGTCACCAGTGGGGTGCAATATGGATGATTCTTGGGTAGGGGATCTAGGGAGGGAGCTGCCTCTTTACAGACAGCATAAAGATCTGTGGATCAGTGGCTAGTGAGGAGGGTATGAGAACCACGAGCAAAGATCTGGAAAAACTAGGGAAATACCAAGGATATGGATGCTGTCATTTAACACTAAGAAGTGTAAGGTAATGTACATAGGGGTTAAGAAACCAAAAGCAAAATACAGGATAGGAGTGGTAGTGATGGATAGAACATTTAAGGAGAGTGATCAGGGGGTGATAACTAGGGACAATTTGAAAACATCAACACACCGCAAAATGGCAGGGGTGACAGTGATTAGGATGCTGGTATGCAAAGGTAGGGGGATCAGCAGCCGGAGAAGATGTTGGGATGCATAGGTAGGGGGATCAGAAGCAGGAGAAAAAAAGGTGATCTTGCCCCTATGCAAATTCCTGGTTTGACCTCACCTGGAATACTGAGTGCCGTTCCAGAACCCACACGGAATTAAAGCTAGGGTGAAGGTGGTGCAGAGGGGGGTAACCAAAATGACTCAAGGAATTCATGGAATAAAGAAGGCAGACAGCAGGGCATTGTTCACACTAAGTGGAAACACAAGAACTAGAAGGAGCCTAATGAAGCTGAAGGGGAAGATTTAGGAAAGGAGCCAGAAAAAATTTCTTCATGGAATGGGTGGTAGCTAAGTTGAACAGACTACCAAGGGAAGCTATCCGTGCAAAATAAGTGGAGGGATTGAAACATAGGTGGGACCAACACGTGGGACTGGTAACGACATCTTGAAAAGGGGAGGGAGAAGTGGAGTGGAGTGAATGGCTACTAGGGTCCTTAACTCCAGCTATGGGTAAGGCTTGGTAGACTGGATGGGCTGCAAGACCATTTTGTGACCTCAGCTTCTATGTTTCTCTGAGTAAGGTTCGCAAGGGAGACAAGGATAGGCAAGCAACCTACTGGGAAATGGGGAGGGGATGGAATTCATCTACCCACCCACAGGCCCATCACCTTTCCTCCTTTTTGTCTCCTCCCACAGTGCTGGCGTGTACATGTATCTGCACTTCACTACTGACATACAGGCACTTTTCTGGCACCCCACTGCATGCTTCCTGTCTAGCACAGCCCAACCCTGGCACTCTGGACCACTGGGGGGGCATTTATGCAGCTAGATCTGCATTCCTACTGTCCCAAGAAAGTTAAGTATCTGCACACCCATTCAGCACTCCTCGGCTGGTCCACTCCTAATGTTCCAGACACAGGATAGGAATCTGAATGACAAGGGTGTGCGGCATCTTCATGCGACCTGGTGCCACAGAGTTGTCAAAACTGAAATACTTGTTAATTAATTTCCCTCTTTTTCATCATTCTCTGTTGAAATGGCATACAGGGACAATATTGGACCGGGTAACACTCTGTATCAATATACAGCCCAACAAATTAGAGACACATGTGAAGAACCGGAAGGGGGGCTCCATGATTAACACAGCTAGGACACTCAGAAAACACAAGGCAATCAGTAAAAATCCTTTTACAGTATTTGCAAGAAACAACATATCACATTTTAGTTTTTTTGATTCTCTATCTCCTTCGGGCACCTGGAACTCTCTCAGGCCATGACACATCCCCAACTCTACCACCCGCTGTGGCCCCCACCAACCTCAAAGTCATTACAGTGCACCTGCGGCGCCCCCCTGGATTAAGCCCCGCAGGAGATCAAAGGGGCGGTGGTGGAGGTCCAGCATTGGTCATGTGGCCGGTGGACATGCAGGCCATCGCCTATCCTGGGCTGAAGGGTTTCCCCTTATAGTAGTCCTCCGCTTCCCATCCTCCCTCCCCTGCGTGGGCACCCTGGCGCCATGGTTGCTGTAACCCTGCTGGTGTCAGCCGCGGCTGCCTGTCTGGGTTTCTGCAGCACCCGAGGGCCGCTAGAACTCCGGACAACTCCTGACCCTAACCCCCCCCGGGAGAAGACAGCAGCCCAGTGGGCGCTCGATCTACTCCCTCCCCTGCTGACCCCTGGCACCCAAGCTCACTCCCAAACTCAGGTCACCAGCGTGGCACGAGGTGTGGCATCCAGTGCCTCAACCCTCAACATCACCGGGCTGGCTAACGTGTCACATTTTGAAAAGAATGCACAAATACTGTTGCTGCACTATAACCAGAAATCAACAACTTTGTTTCATTCAGGGTTCTGTTCAGTAACCCCTTATGAATATCTTCCCTTGGTGCTTTATAAAAAAAATTACCATTGAAAGTGTTGCAAGCTTGAGTTATGTTGTAAAAATATTTCATTTTTTTACTCCTATTACCATAGCAGTGCAGTGTAATACATATACAGAGATGTACTAGAATAAATGTAAAGTACAGCTACGTAAGAACTTACTGTAACAGTAGATCTTCGAGAGAGGCAAACAGATCTATCCGCGGCGTGCCCCACCGAGCGAACACACCTTCTAATACCTCCTGCTTTAATTCCCACTCATGAGCACTCACCGAAGTTTGAATAAGAGCATCTACGAAAGAGTTTTGAACCCCCAGCACATGGAGCGCTGTCAGGTGAAGGTTGTGCTGTGAAGCCCAGAACCATGTGTGGAGCTGACAGCGGGAAAGAACTGGAGGGCGGGCGTGGGACCACCCCCTTTATACTGATGTGCGCTGGCATTGGTCAGCTGACGGAGCGGTCCCACCCAGAGACTGCTAGCTAGAAGATTTTTCCATGGGGGCCGGATGCCTGACGGCTTAGTCCTATTTGTGAATACCTACTGCAAGAGGCCTCTCGAAGTAAGATAATTTATTACAGTCAAAAAATCCCCGCAAGCCTCCCTGCACATCTTATGTGGTAAAATAAATGACTGCACATCCAACTAGCAATATTACCCATACAATGAGCCCCATTAAATTTGTACTGAATATTTTATTGAGAAGGTAAAAAAAATACAAATTCCTTACCTAGAAATCAACATCACCTTCCAAATTATTCCAGTTAAATTATTTCAAATATTTTACTGGTAGAGCCTTTCACGTCTTAACCAAAATATATAAATTCCTGTTTATTAAGGACTTGGTCCAGCTACCCTTTCTGCCTGTGTCTAATTATTATTTTATAAAAGAAATAACTATGTCTGTTGTTGTTGGACAAGGCTGTTAATAGAGATAGGAGAGCTGGGTGTGACGCCGTTCTGATTCGGACTCTATTCTTTTTCCAAAAGATTCTGATTTACTCCGATATACCAAAACAGGTAAATTTTCCATACTGGGCTAGAACTGGTTCAGTGGCAGATATGGACCAGGATGAATGACAGAATAAGTTTGTCCCTACACTCACTAAGAAGCCGGTTCTTTATGTCATTTTATGTTTAAAATGGTTATGTATGTTTTTTTTCTAAATGTTACTTATTTTTTCATGAATGAAGAACCAAAATCACTTACATTATCTGGACCAAGTCAGAATCTGCCCATTGGCAGATCCGAACCTGGACTGGACTGGGTCAAATCATAGTCAAGTCACAGATTACTCCGATTTCCAGAGTCGAGTCAAGGTAGGCCAATCTAAGGGAGTTCTCATCTGACACTGAGCCGGTCCTCCCATCCCTAGCTGTTAATGTCTTTACCAAACTGCAAACTGATAATTGAAAGAAAAATGGCTTCTATTGTTATGAAAAAAATCAGGAACAAAAGTTTGCTATAGAAGAATCTATAAAATAAACAGTTATTCTAAAAATGCAGGAATCTGTTGCTATGGCAAAGCAGCAACATATTTGCTGCTGATGGGAAGTCTGTTTATGAAACTGTGTCATAAAAAACATGTCTCTATGCCAGGATTTATCATGAGGAAATACTATATTTCATAGGCTACTTCAAGCAAACGGATATAAAATCACTTTCATTAAGTGGTGCTATGAATTACAGAACATTTGCAATAAAATAACCTTTTAGTTTTTGCCTTAGGAGATACGAGCATTTATACTGTTCTGTCAGCCTTTGATTTGTACACTTGGTAAACCTTATTTAATTTTTATTGTAAGGTGTATTATTGAAATGTGGGTGATTCTTTCAAACAGGTTAAATTTCAATAAAAATGTCTCCCAAAAAAGGGCAAGACATAACTGACTAGTTTGCAATTTATCCCTACATTTTTTTTTTTTTTATATTTATTTTAAACTGTATCGGGGAAGTTTCTGCATCAATTACAGAGTGAAACAATGTCAAGAGGATGTTAGAGTACAATGACCTGGATTAAAATGGCATTGATCCAAATTTCCTTTATGTCAATGAGAACTGTGTTTTGACAGAGCCTCCCTTTGAGCTGATCACATGACTTTTAAGCTACTGTGAGTTTGGTGAGAGTTTCCGGAATCTGTTTGCTGCAGGCAAACTTTGTGGAGCGGTCAGAAGATGAGGCAGGTGGAGAAGACATAACCCTGATGTCGGTAACACCGAAGATGAGATGTTAAACTAATAAAACGGTAAAAATTAAAAAGCATGGTTAATGGTGATCGACTGTAGCTAAGGCAGCTTCAGTGGTCTGACATGCGTGGGTCGATGGGAAAGAACTGAGGAGGTTGTGGGGGACCACCCGCCTTTATGGGACAGGCAGACGTCAGAGTGTGACTTTGGCAGTGGGCAGCCCCCCGTGGTAAAATGCTAGCTAGAAATTTTCCATGTGGTCCTGGCGCCTGGTGGCTAAGTCCTGCCGTTGTTGGCCTGCTACAAGAGCTTCCTCGAAGTAATATCTACTGTTGTTACTGTGGCAAAATGTATCTTATGCCCACCATGCAATTACTTTCATCTCTGCTATTTCCTTGATAAAGAAGTGCTCTTGCCTTGTAATGCTCCAATGCATCTAGAGCCCGGTGATGGCCTTCTGCTGTGTAAATACAAAGTGCAGCCAGCAGCTCAAACACCTGCTTCTTAACCATGACATTAGCTGTGTCCAGCGCTGCAAAATAAAAAAAAAATTATTAATACAAGGGAGGGCTTTTCAAATCATCATACAATTCAGCTTTCAAGGATGCCTAATGAATTATCTGTAACTATAATATTGTTCTACTTTGCTTCTGTTATGTGAGAAGTCAGACCTTTTAAAGAGTTTGGATGAAACAAGAACTATAATAATGCCAGAAGTAAAGCAACAGCAGGGATGGCAGGCAGTAAAAACATAAGTCTTAGTAGAAAATGCAGTTTTTGCAAAGCAGCCCTTCCAGTAAAATGGCTGTTAGAATTTATTTTATTTATTTATTTAAATTTTGGTGATCGGGTAGGCCCACTGAGACCGAAACAGTCCCTTTTTCAGGGGCGACCAGGAATTAATTACATACATATACAAACATTACATAATTAATGAGTCTCTCCTTTTTACCACAGGGAGACCGTGCTGTAATTTGCCATTATAAAGGAGCGTTTATAACGGCAAACACGCGCACAGTCCCCGCTCTGCGCATGCGCCCACTGTAGTGGCTCCCTTCCTGGTTCGTTGCTTCCTTCTCGCCCGCAACACAGCCGCCAGAGAAACACGGCAGTAAGTCACTTTAAAAACATAAAAAAGATATTTAGTCCAAATATGGACTAGCAAAAATATTTTAACAAAATATAAAAGCTGAGAAATCAAAATCTGTCGACTGACTCACCAGGCGAAAACTGAACTGAAGCACAGCCATGAGTGGCTGCTATTTCTTATAATTGCTGCCTTGGCCAAGGAAACCAGCAATTATATAAAATAAAATATGAGGTGTTGTGTGTAAGCTCAAGTTTCATTATTGTTGTCGTCGTTGATGTTGCACAAACCCCCGAGCCCGCCTCAGGTTTATGCAGCATCTAACTCCCCAGGTGTGTGTAAAAGTCTCGTTACCCACAACACCCCATACTTTATTCTATTTAAAATACATACATGTCATTTCACAAGTAACAGTCAATATAGACACACTGACCCAGTCAAGGATACAGTGGCAAGTTAATTACAATCAACATCAACAGGAGAAGAAAGTACTATTATACACGAGACAGTCACAGTCAGATTGATGTCCCAGTAAGGTTAGATCGGCAGCAGGGAGTTGGCCGACAAAGCAGTAGCAGTTGCAGAGGGTCATAGAAACATAGACTTTGATGGCAGATAAGGACCGCTTGGCCCACCTAGTCTGCCCATTTCCCTACCTACTGGATAAGCTGCAGATCCTAGTTAACCAACTGCCTATTTCTTCCAACCCCCAACAAGAATTGCCTTATGTCTGTCCCATGCATTCTTCCATTCTCCCACAGTTTTAGACCCCACAACCTCCTCAGGAAGGCGGTTCCATGCGTCCACCACCCTCTGGAAAAAAACACTTCCTCACATTGCCCCTGAGACGTCCCCCCTCTATCTTCAAATTGTGTCCCCTTGTTCTTGCACATCTCTTTTTCTGAAAGATGCTACTCTCTTGGACTTTGTTGATTACATTGAGGTACTTAAAAGCTTCTATCATGTCCCCCCTTTCCCTCTTTCCTCAGGGGTATACATGTTAAGCTCCTTTAGTCTCGCCTCGTATGGCTTCTGTTGCAGACCCTGCACCATTTTAGTTGCCCTCCTCTGGACTGCCTCCATCTGGTCTATGTCTTTGCGGAGATTGGGTCTCCAGAACTGGACGCAGTATTCCAGATGGAGTCTCACCAACTGTCTGTACAGAGGGATAATAACTTCCTGTTTTCTACTGGTGATGCCTCTCCCTATACATCTCAGTATCCCACCAGCCATCCCTACTGCCTTCTCACAATGCTTGCTAACATTAAGGTCATCTGATATGATTACCCCCAGGTCTCTTTCCATTTTTGTTGTTACTACCCCCCCCCCCAATTGTGTACTCTTCCCAGGGGTTTTGGTTTCCCTGGTGCATTATTTTGCACTTCCTTGCACTGAATCCAAGCTGCCATACTTCTGACCATTTCTCCAACCTTGCCAAGTCCCTTCTCATCCTTTTCACCACCACTTATGTATCAACCCTGTTACAGATCTTTGTGTCATCTGCAAAGAGGTATACTTTTCCTTTCAGACCCTCGGCAATGTCACTTATAAAGACATTAAAAAGGACTGGACCCAGTAATGAACCCTGCGGTACCCCACTAGTGACCCCCCTTTCTTCAGAGTGGACTCCATTTACTATTAGCTTCCGTGTCCTGTTGTCTAGCCACTGTTTTATCCAGGCTACCACCCTGGGACCCACTCCCAGGCTGGCTAATTTGTTTATTAATCTTTTGTGTGGGACTGTGTCAAATGCCATGCTAAAGTCTAGGTAGGCCATGTCCACAGTCCCTCCCTCGTCTACTACTTTGGTCACCCAGTCAAAGAAATCGATTAGATTCGTCTGACATGACCTTCCCGCTGTGAATCCATGCTGTCTTGGGTCCTGTGCCCCACTGGCCTCTAGGTACTCAACAATTCTTTCTTTCAAAAGTGATTCCATCATTTTTCCTACCACTGAAGTCAAACTAACAGGTCTGTAGTTTCCTGCCTCTGACTTGCACCGACTTTTGTTAAGGGGAATCACATATGCCTTCCTCTAGTCTTCAGATACCAAACCATCATCCCATGATTTGTTAAGAAGGGTAGACAGTGGTGCCACTAGTTCTCCCACAGTTCTTTTAGAATTCTGGGTTAAATTCCCTCATGCCTCATTGCTTTGTCCTACGTCAGTATTAGGAGTTCTTTCAGGACCCTTTCTTCTGTGAATGGACTGGTATCGACCCCCCTATCCAGTGTGCTTCTATTTTTTGGTTTAGCTACCTCCTCTTCATTTGTGAATACTGAACAGAAGTATTTGTTCAGTATGTCTGCTTTGTCACTGTCACCTTCTGTCCCCCCCCGGCCCACCTCCATTAAGCCTCACTATCACTCCCCTGGTCTTTCTTCACTCCCTAATGTACCTATAAAAGGTTTTATCCCCCTTCTTAACTGAGTTGGCTGTCTTTTTCTCGGTTTGGGCCTTTGCTATTCTGACTGCCTTCCCCACTTCCTTCTGCTTTATCTGGTACAGTTCTCTGTCCTGCTCCTTCTGTGTTTCCTTATGCTTCCTGAATGCTATCTTTTTCTCCCTAACCTTCCCCACCACCTCTTTTGAGAACCACAGTGTTTTTTCCTTCGTTTTGTTTTATCTGCTTAACACACAAAGGCTTGTTGCCTCTGTGATGACAGCTTTGATTTTCCCACATTGTTCCTCCATCCCACCTTTTTTGCCTGTTTGCTAGTTCTTTTCTGAGGCACTCCCCCATTTCCCCAAAGTCAGCCCTCCTGAAGTCCAATGCCGTCACCTTTGTGTGACTTGACTCTACAGCTGTGTTTATAGTGAACCACACTGTTTGGTCACTTGTTCTGAGATACTACCCACTTCTAAATCTGAGATCCTCTCTCAGTCCCCATTTGAGAGTACCAGGTCTAAGATTGCTTCCTCCCAAGTGGGTTTCAACATCAGCTGTCTGAGGCATGCCCCCTGTAGGGTATCGAGAATTACTCTGCTCTTAGATGTGGCGACAGCAAAGGTGCTCCAGTTACCATCTGGCATATTCAGGTCCTCCTTCAACAATATCTCCCCCTTTCTTCCATTCTAAGGGTGTGTTTTATCGTTTCCTTGTCCATTTCCTCCCCCTGAGATGGGGGTCTGTATACAACCCCCGTATGGATTGTGGTGCCATTTCCTGTCTCCACAGTGACCCACAGTGCCTCCTCTCCTCCATTTACACCTTCGTTCCATTGCTTTGATCCCTCCCCTTACATACAGAGCTAGTCCTTCTCCTCTTTACTATCCCTGTCTCTCCTGTAGATTTGTACTCTGGTATGTTGACATCCTAGTCATGATTCTCTGTGTACCATGTTTCTGTGACTGCCACGATATCCAGGTGTCCCTCTTCCACTAAGGCCACTAGTTCAGGGAGCTTGTTTCCCAGACTACGTGCATTGATACTTATCGCCCTCCATTTTTTGATAGCTTTATCCCTTTTAGTCCCATCCCTATCCTTACTGTCTTTGCCTTTTTCTCCACTGACCCCTGTCCTGCTCCCTATCAACTTCTCTACCTTACTGTTTACCTCACAAACTACCCTGTTTTGTTTGGGGTGGGGGCTGGGATTTACATGCTTCACTTTTCAGTGCCTCCCCCCATGGCTAGTTTAAATGCTTGCCAATGAAGCACTTAAACCTATCACCGAGGATCCTGGTTCCCCTCCCGGACAGATGCAGATCATTGCGCCAGTACAGGTCTGCATCCCTCCAGGTGGAACCCCAGTCCCCAGTGAAGCTAAACCCTGAGCCTTGCACCAGTTTTTCAACCATTCATTGAATCCTAAGGTACAGAGTACCCTAGCCTCACCCATGCCATAGACATGCAGCACCTCCCAGAAGGTTACCGCGTGTGCTACTTGTCTAAGACCCCTCCCCAACTCTACAAACTCCTCCTACACTGCTCTGATACCTCCCCAACTTTACAAACTCCTACTGCACTGCTCTGATCCCATTCCCAGTCATTTGTTCCTAGGTGGACAATGACATCCAGCTCCCTCTCCCATGCCACTGCTCCCACGATCCTGAGGATTCGCTTCCTGTTCCTCCCAGCCATGGCGCCAGGCAGGCACCTTACCTCCTCTCTCCCCTCCCCAGTTCTACCCTCCTAATGATCGAGTCCCCCACCAGGAGTCATTTCCTTTCCCTGTGGGGTCTTGTGCCACTCTCCTCTGGGTCTCTTTTGTGGAGGTTTCTAACATCCTCCTTGGTCTCCACTGTGGGTGCCTCCATAGAGGAACCATGCTCCTCCAGAATGGCATATGAATTGTGGAGCAGTACAACTGGAGGGATATCCTCCTCTCCCATGTAAAAACAATCCCACTCTCTGGCTAGTATCCCTCCCATCTCCCCATCACTTCCCATGCCTGTCAATCATCCCACCCTCAGCCAAGTATCCCACTCAACTCCCTGTCACTTCCTGTGCCCTGTGCCCCATTTAAACAATCCCACCCTCAGCCAAGTGTCCCTCCCACCTCCCATCACCTTCCATGCCCTGCAAATATGAACCTGACACTGGGGTGCCCAATCATCAGTGTCAGTACCTGAAATAAAGAAATGTCCCTAATGTCTTTTTTTTTTTTCACGTCCACTCATGTCTGTTACCACCGCCACCCTCGCTGCCAGTACACTCAGCATCCACCACCCATCTCCCTTACTTACCTACCAGGGATCCAACAGTTTAATTTATCTGGATCAGAGACATGTCGTCAGTCTTGAATGTCGGAACGGGAACTAAGGAAATCAGGTAAGCACAATCAGTGTATTCAATGAGTTTTGAACTAGCGCTCATAATTCGTTCATTTTTTAATATTTTTCCCCAAAATCTTCAACATGGCCTTTTTGGGACCCCACCTCATGAACAAGGTAAGTGAAATGTTTCAAATGCTTCCTAAAAGGTGATTTCACAGGTGCTCCTGCTCCACAAAGTCATCTTTTGGGCAGGATTTGAAATGTTTCACCTATTGGTTCATGAGGTGGTGTCACAAAAAGACTATGTTGAAAATCTGGGGCTAGAATATTAAAAAACAATGAAGTTATAAAGGTAGGTTGAAATTTTGTAAAGCTTGCTCATAACTTTCATAATTTTCAATATCTTGACCCCAAATTTTCAGCATAGCCATTTTTTTCACACTACCTCATGGGCATAACAGGTGTGGTTTTTCAAATCCTAACCAAAATGCATTTTCGCACTCGTGGCTGAACATGACATTTCAGCCAATATTTTTTAGAAAATGGGCTTTTCATTTTCTGGTCTGTGATTGGCTGATACCCCTGTCAGGGGGGTACATTAACTTCCTGCAGATGATCAGGAAATAAAAAGTACCAACTCAAGTGCCCCTTGACCTACTGTAGTATCTGTGTGCCCACCCTGCTTGCTAATTGGCCAAAAAGTCAGTGGTGTCACTAGTTTTCCCCTTAATTCTTTTAGAATTCTGGGATGAATCCCGTCAGGCCCCATTGCTTTGTCCACCTTCAGTTTCAGGAGTTCTTTCAGAACCCTTTCTTCTGTGAAAGGACTGGGATCGACCCCCCTTTCCAGAGTGGTTCTATTGATTGAATTAGGTACCTCCCCCTCTTATTCTTTTGTGAATACTAAGCAGAAGTATTCATTCAGTATCCCTGCTTTTTCACTGTCCCTCTCTGCCCACCCACCGTCCCCTTTATCCAGCCTCACTATCCCTTCTTTTGTCATTCTACACTCCATAATGTACCTATAAAAGGTTTTATCCCCCTTCTTAACTGACTTGGCTATCTTTTCCTCAGTTTGGGCCTTTGCTATTCTTACTGCCTTCCCTGCTTCCTTCAGCCTTAACTGGTACAGTTCTCTGTCCTGCTCCTTCTGTGTTGCCTTATACTTCCTAAATGCTATCTTTTTCTCCCTTACCTGCCCCATCACCTTTTTTGAGAGCCACAGTAGTTTTTTCTTTCATTTTGATTTGTTTATTTGCTTCACACAAAGGCTTGCTGCTTCTGTGATGGCAGTTTTGATGTTTCCCCATTGTTGCTCCACCCCTCCTTCTTGCTTGTTTGCTAGTGCTTTTCTGAGGCACTCTCCCATTTTGACAAAGTCAGCCCTCCTGAAGTCTAGTACCCTCACTTTTGTATGGCTTGGCTTGACTCTGCAGTTGAGTTTATCGTGAACCACACTATTTGGTGGTCACTTGTTCCCAGATGGCTACCCACTTCTAGATCCGAGATCCTCTCTCCGTCCCCATTTGAGAGTACCAGGTCTAAGATTGCTCCCTCCTGAGTGGGTTCCAACACTAGCTGTCTGAGGCATGCCCCCTGTAGGGCATTGAGAATGGCCCTTTCTTGGATGTGGCTGCAGCAAAGGTACTCCAGTTAACATCTGGCATATTCAGGTCCCCCATCAACAATATTTCCCCTTTTTCTGCCATCCTAAGGATGCCTTCTATCATATCCTTGTCCATTTCCTCCCCATAGATGGGGGACTGTATACAACCCCTGTGCGGATTGTGGTGGCATTTCCAGTCTCCAGGGTGAGGCTCAGTTCCAACAGGTGTGCTATAAGACCCTTCTTGAAGCCCCCAAGGGAGGTACATTCCTGAAGACTGCTAGGGAGACCATTCCAGATAGGAGGGATGAAGGCAGCATAGGACTGGAGTCCTAGGGAAGTCCTAACACTGGGGACTTGGAGAAGCTGGTGGCCAGAGGATCTTAGTGTTCTCCCATTTTTTGGGGGGAGCTAATGTGTTAATTAGGCTAGATGGGGCACCATTTTGCTGGAGCTTAAAAGCAAGGCACAGTGAGGTATATGATAATCTGCCATCTAGAAAAGGCCGCCTTAGAGATAATAGTACCTTGCAGTGATGCTCCCGTGGTGGCACCCCTGCAGCGAAGCACCCTATCTTGTGATACAGTACTTTTAGCATTTGCATTTCAGAGCTTCTTACAGAATATAGTAAAGGGGCCCCATATAACAAGGTTGGAAGGAGTATACCAGTGGAAACCTTGAGTTTGAATTCAAGAGTGAGGAAAGGGTTCAGGCGATATAATAAACCTAACTTTTGGTTGAGTTCTTGGTCAGATGGTCAATATGGCTCTTAAAGGAGAAGTCTTGGTCTAAGAATACATCTAGGTATTTGATACAATCAATCACTTCAATTTTTGAGCCACCGGAAAGAGCTGGGGACAATAAATGTGAACAGGTTGGGCCCAGGCTTTTAGGGCCACACAGCATGACTTTGGTCTTTTTACTATTTAGAACTAATTTATTAGTAAGAAACCAATTCTCAGGTATACTAAGGTCTTGACCAAGAAGGTTGTTTAGTTGTACAGTGTCTCGGGAGGACCTATAAAGCACGGCATCATCTGCACATAAGGTCACCTTGGCCCCTCCACAATGTTGTGGCAAATCATTGATAAATAGGGAAAACAGGAGGAGTCCCAAAATCAAACCCTGGAGGATGCCGTCTGTGATAGGGTGTTTGTCGGATTTAGTTCCATGCCATCTGGCAATTTGTGATCTGCCGTCAATGTAGTCCATGAGCCACTGAGTAGACAGACGATCAAGACCAAGAGATGTTGGTTTAGTGATCAGCTGCTGATGATTCACCAAGTCAAATGCCTTGGTGAGGTCTATGAAACTGCACCAGTTGGAAGGCCATCATCTAGAGCTGTGAAGTAAGGCTAATCAGGGTCATGTTGGTACCATGAATTTTTCCTAAAACCATGTTGTCATTTAGTAAATTGTTCCATTCAACATATTTTCAATTCAATTCAGTTCAATTTCTCACTCCCATCGCTATGGAATACCATGCAAAACTCCTTAAAACTTGCGTCACTCCGAGACATATTCACATTTAAAGATTCACTAACCGTACTGTTGAAGGAAGCCTGTAACTGTTTTCATAGACATTGAACAACCTACATCATGCTACTTACACAAAACCTACGGCTAAAATGTCAATTAACATACCTCCTTGTTAGGGTTATCTAGCTGTCTTAATTCACTCCCCTTCACTCTGGTCTTCTTCTTCCTTTCATCTGGCCTTAGCATACCTATTTTCTTCTCACCTGCCTCCCTCCATTCTTACCTATACTACTATCTGTAGAGTGTCTTGGATTTTTGCTCCTCTACTTTTATGTAATTTTTGCTCTGAATTGTATGTGTTCACCATTATGACTGGCATTTAGATTCTGGCCTTCTGTGGTTCACCTGTATATGTTTTTACATTTTTTTACTACCTTATTTGTGTTATGTTTGTTCTGAACTGCAATGCACTATTGTACAATGTTTCTTACATTTTTGTTACTACATTAACTTTCTGTATTTTGCTTGTACTGAACTGCAATGTACTATTGCCCAGGACCATCTTAAAAATGAGCTTGCTCAATGGTGTATATGCCTGGTTAAATAAAGTGATTGACTGATTGATATTTCTGGATCTGCTGGTATACAATCCTCTCTAACACTTTACTTAGAGTGCAGAGGATGGATATTGGTCGGTAATTCTCAACAAGCTCAATATCCCCACCTTTAGGGATAGGAATGACCAAGGCAACTTTCCACATAGTAGGGACTTTGCCTTCAAGCAGCGATCTGTTTATGAGCCAAGTGACTGGTGAGGTAATGACATGGGCTGCGATTCTGAGGCGTCTGGGCTCCAGCTTGTCAAACCCAAATTTCTGGACCTCAGATTTAGTTGCAAGTTTGAAGTGAAAATTATAGTAAGGGGTTTCCTCCTGTAAATGATTCTTGGGGAGAGGGGGGGACCCAGAGGGATTATTTTTAAATTTGTCCAGGTCAGTGAGGAATGTGTTTAGTGCATTAGCAGCATCTTGTGGGTTGGTATAGCACACACCATTTGCTACTATGTCACTTTTCTCATAGGTGGTGTTCCCCTTTAGGAGAGAGTTAATTTGCGAGCAACATTTTTTAGGGTGTGAAATGTTTTTAGTTTGTAGGTTCTGGAGGTATTGTCCTTTAGCTGATTTTAATTCCTTTTTACACTTGTTTCTCAATTTTCTACATTTCACCCAGTCCTTAGATTTGTAGATTTGAATTTTTCCCAGGCTTTGTCTCTCACCTTCACTTGTTTTTTAAGGTCTCTGGACAGTCACTTTGAGCATTTTCTCTCGACTCTGATTTGTTTTAGGAGGGGCATGCTTATTGGCAGCCGAGGGGAAGTTATTGAAGAAATCAAGGGCTGAGTCCAGCTTGGGGGCTAGCTTGATTTGAGTCCAATCCACCACTGCTAGGGTTTCAAGAAAGGAGCAGGTGTCTACATTGGATTAATCCCGAGCCCAAAAAATTCTGGGTGGCGGGTTGGGATGGTTGTTTTTCCAGATGCCGAATATAGGGGCACGGTCACTTATGGAGTCCGCAAATGTCCCAGCTAGTTTGAAACTACTTGGGTAGGAAGTGAGAATCAAGTCTACTGTGGTGTGGTTTCCTGACTTAATGTTCAACCTAGTGGGTCTCTGGATCAAGTGGGTCAAGCTAGCCTCTAGCAAGCTGAATTTTACATCACTAATGGTGTGCTGACCCCAGTGGAGGTTAAAGTCGCCAAGGATTATTTTCTCTCACTGAGGAGGTAGCCCTGGCATCAGAGCCAGAAGGCTCTTTAAGGCACATTTTGCAGTCTTAGGTGGGTTGTAGATGCAGCCTATTAGCAGTGGCTTAGTCCCGCCAAGCAGTATTTTGATGAACACCGCCTAGCCACCTGATTGGGTATGGTCTGGTGTTGCCACCAGGGAGGCGTTTAGGGAGTTTTTTTTTTTTTTTACATAGATGGTAACTCCACCACCCTTCCTACTACATCTGTCATGTCTAAAGGACCTAAACCCCTGGAGCTCCACCTCATTCATTAGGATACTACGCTTGACCCAGGTTTCGGAAATGGCAATTATGTCAGGGGAGTGCATATTTACCCATGCCTCGAGTTCATGTGTATTTTAGGTCTGAGGCTGATAATATTCGTGTGGACTAGTTTCAGACCTTTGGCATTAGCCCAGCCATAGAAAGTGACACAGTTGGAACATTAGGACATGGAGGCCCAGGGTTAGATTCAACATCCCCGGGGAGTAATAACTTAATGGTCAGCAGGAATTTCAGAAGTGACCCAAGCGGAGGGAGGAAGATCTGACATTTGTAGACTCTGAGATATTCCATAACCATGTAGCAGTTTCCCCCTTTTTCTAAGCCCATATATGGTGATAAGGGTAGGGTTAAGGTTGGCTTGGGGTAGATACACGAGTAGCTGGAGTACAGATGGTCTGTGGGCTACCCTGTGTCCTGCCTGAGAGTGAGCAGCAATTGGTCTGTGCCCAGGACTACAAGTATGTACGTACAAGCCAGCACAATACCTAGCGCCATATTAAAGTTTAAAGATGGGTCAACTAAGAGGAAGAAGTTCAGATTAACCCCCAAGATATACAACAGTAACAGGTTAGGGAAAAGCTTGGAGTAGAAAAATGTGGGCGGAGAGAGTATCTAGGTGGAACTATTGAAAAAGCACAAGGTAGGACAATGTGGGTGGTTAGGGTCACCTCCACTAAAACAGGAGGCCGCAGCATCCTCCACTCCGAGCCGAAGCACCTCAAACCGGAGCCAAAGCACCCCAAACCTGAGCAAGAGCTATGCAAAAGAATGTCATGGGACTGCTCAGTGTGTAAAGAAGAGAAGGAAACAGTGACCTCTAGGGGTAACTAGGTATGGTAAGGGATGTTTTGTTACTAATACGGCACTGACATTATAAAGTCTAGGTTCAAATTACTTTACATTATCCATCCTTTATCCAAGTTTCCAGATGGAATAACTGGGATCACTTGTGACCTTGAGGTTTCCACCCTGAAAAAGTAGGGTGAGTCCAGGTAGTCTAACAGAGGCAATATGCCTGATCATGAATTAGCCATTATGGTCAACAGTGACAGCTATGAAGTACGGTGAGCAATGCATTCTACATTTGTGAGAGGTGGACCAGGCGGGGGGAAGGAGGGGGGAAAAATCTTGCCACACAAGATGATGCACAGTGACTGCCTGAACAATTCTCTATATGGCACATCAGGAAGAGTTCGTTATTTCAGGATACTGCACCACAGAGACATTGCATATGTTTTTTTTCTGAATGAGGACTGAAAGGAAGGCCCAAACCAGAACAAGACTGCCAACAGGGGAAAAATAAAATAATGGCATACCTGGAAAAATATGTTAAAAAAATTAATATATTGTTTCTGTCCTTACCTTGTGACAGCTGTCGAATATAGCTTTTATTATTTATTATGTAGTTCATTCCTTCCCGTGAATTCATCACAGCGAGCACACAGTTAACGCATGTGAGCTGCAGCAGTGCATCTGAGATCCTTGACACTCCTCTTCCAGACAGCCTATCCAAGGCTTCAAGCAACAGGTCCAGGCCACCCAGTTCCAAAAACTGCAGCATCCAAGCATTATCACTGCTTTCCAGTCGCTTCTTTAGCCCAGAATAGTTTAGGACTGTGGGAATTTGCAACAAGCGAATGCAGAGCTCAGGCTCAGCATTTTCCAAGTTGGCCTCTGTTTGGTCCGATTCCTGAGGAGCAAGTTTATTCTTCACGGTAGCCCATTTCTTCTGCACGCTGTCTTTCTTTATAGACATTTTTGTTATTCTTCACCTAAACAAAAGCACAAAAAATATAAATCATGATGTTACATTTGTTTTTTAATTATCTCTTTAGTATGGCTCAGTTACAGGCTGTAACAAATGTATCTCTTTAATTATGGCTCAGAGGCTGCAAAATGCACAAATTGTACTGATACCACAGAACTTCACAGAATTCTCAACAGCTGTCAGCATATTAATGGCAAAGACCAATTTGCTCTAAAGTTATTTACTCTCTACATTTTACATAGATTATCTGGGATATATATATATATATATATATATATATATATATATATATACACCAGTGTGTGTGTGTGTGTGTGTATATATATATATACACATATATATATATACACACATACATACACACACATACACATACACACACACACACACACACACACACACACAGGTTACTCACCTGTAACAGGAGTTCTAGGAATGGTATATGTTGTTCATCCACACTTATTGGCAGGTTCCTTGCCGCTTTAAATCTTGCTGGATGGTCTTCCTGGCTCCTCCCACCCACCCGGGTGGTAAAACTCTCAGCTCTGCCCCATGACGCCAGATCTAGCCCACTGGAAGCCAGGTTGTGCGTCGGGGCCGGGAGGTGTCGAGAATGTGGTGGATGAACAACATATACCATTCCTAGAACTCCTGTTACAGGTGAGTAACCTGTATTTCTAGGGACATGGATATGTTGTTCATCCACACTTATTGGCAGACTCCTAGCAGTTTTCCGGGAGGAGGGAGGCAAGGCGCACACCCCCTACTTAGGTATAAAGACTGGAGAACCGAGGCTCCGACCAACATCCCGGCGTGACCCAAGGTCGATGTGGAAGGGGGAACCGGTATATGCCTGCTTCCGGGTAGGAGCCCTACGGATACCCTGGGTAGGGGTATCCTCAGAAGCAGCCACCGATGCAGCGGAAGGGCATGTAAATGAGCACTTATCCCTCTGGGATGCTCCATGCCCGCCCACCTATAGCGGAGATCAATGCAGGAGGTGACCCACCCGGCTGCCGCTCGCTTGGCTGCAGGTCTGCCAGGTGCGGCTTCAGCGTAGATGACAAACAGCTGGCTAACCTCTCCTGAACTTCAGCCCTACGCTCCCTGGGAAGGCGAGCGTTCAATAGGGTCCCAATGGATCCTATATATGGCCTCCGAGGTGTGAATGGGGTTGAACCCCGGCAGAGACAATAGCCGGTTAGGGAAGAAGACTCCGCCACCGCCTACGGAAGGAACTTCGGGTGGGGTGCAGGACAACCATGTCCCTGTGGAAGACCAGATAGGGAGATTCAAAGGAGTGCCTGGAACTCTCCCGTCCTTCTGGTTGGCATGGAAGCCCCCAAAAGGTGTTCTTCCACAACAGGTGGGGAAACTCACACCTGTGCAAAGGTTTGAACGGCTTGCCTGTGAGCTAAGCCCATACCAGCGTAAGATCCCACAGAAATGGGGATACTCTCCCCAGAGGGGAGGTGTGATCAAGGCCTTGGAAAGCGCCAGACCACTTTTCCTGCGCCGCCGACTACCTTCCGGCCCGCGCCCGGAAGACAGGAGTGGCTAACAGGAGCACCTTGAGGGTCGTCGACCGAAGCCCTTGTTCAAGAAAAGAACGGACCGCAGATAGTCTGGAACGCTCGATGGGGAACAGGAGAGGGGACCAGGCCCTATCCCAATGCCAAATGGAGAACTCTTCCATTTGAAGGCGAGCATATCTGATCAACTCCTGGCAGGACGCCTCAAAACGTCGAGGACCTTGCCAGAAGACCCAAGGCCTGGCCACTAGCCACACAGGGACCAGGCCGTCAGGTGCAGGGATTGAAGGTCCAGATGGAGTACCTTCCCCCAACAACAGAGATCAGGACCAGGCGGGCTGGAAGCCGCCTCGGGAGCCTGGGGCTGAGACTGAGGAGAGCTGGATACCAGAGCTGGCAAAACCAATCTGGGGCTACCAGAATCACCTGCGCCTAGTCCCTCCTCACCTTGCCTGAGGGTCAAGGGAAATGGGGGAGAGGCGTAGAAGAGGCCCGGGGTCCACGGCCTCAAAGGCATCCCCTACAGCGAACCATGCTAAGGGGGCGGGCATGAGACAGACTCGGCCTCGGATTCTCCCTGGAGGGAAAAAACAAAGGTCCACCTGAGGTGTGACCCAGAGGGAGAAAAAATCTTGTGCTACCTCCGGCAGGGAAACCACTCGTGAGGCACAACCCTTATTTGGCTTAGGGCATCGGCCAGGGTGATGGAGGCTCCTTTCCCTGAAATGGCTAGGAAACCGCCTCCCAGCTGTGTGAAAGACCCAAAGCGGAGAACCTCCTTACGCAGAGGCAAGGGGCTCATCCGATCCTGGCGGGATAGGTAGCACATGGTCGTGGTATTGTCTGCCTGGACCTAAACCACTAGACCCCACACAGATGGAGCGAGCGGTGCAAGCTAAGCGAACCGCCTGGAGCTCCAGCAGGTAGGAAGACATCGGGACTCCCGGAAGGACCAGAGGTGGTGCACTCTGTATTCCCCTGATGGGCACCCCCACCCATCTGAAATGCATCGGTCGGAGAAGACCGTCGACTCGGGGTGGACAAACAGGATGTTCTCCTGCAAATGAGCTGGAACAGTCCAAAGGAGAGCGTTCCCCAACCCCTGGGCTGTTGTCACGGACTGGTCCAAAGGAACACAGCGCTGTGACCTCTGGCTGGCCAGCCCCCATTAGGGGGACGCATGAACCGGTGGATCCAACAGACCACGCTGGTGCAGACTGCCGCAAGGCCCAGGAGGTGCAGGAAGTCCCGGGCAGGGTGCAATTGCCCAGTCGGACCTGACTAGGTAAGGGCGGAAGAACCTCGGCCCTGTCCGCCAGGAGCCGAGCTCGGACTCAAGAGTCGAGCCTCGTCCCGAAGAAAGGATCACCCGCTTAGACACGAGTTCCAACATGGCTCCAATAAAAAGGAGACCAGTCTGAGAGCAACCTAGAGGGCCAGAACTCTGGACCGTCCCCCTCCACCCTGGAGGGGTTGCAGTCAGGCCGCCATCCGGGTGGGGTTATGCCCGGAACCCTCAGTGCCGCAGGAATGCTGCTGAGTAGAGACCAAAGGGCCTGGCCTGGAACTCGTAAAGAGATCCCTCGCTTAAGAACAGGAGGAGTCTCCCAAGAAATGGACGGAACGAAGTGTAAGTATGTCCTGGAGGTCCAGGAAAACAGTCACATGCCTTGTTCTGAGGATGGGATATCTGAGACAGAGAGACCATCCCGTCATGCGGATCAAGAATGGGGTGCAAGCCCCCTGTCCGTTAGGAGCCAGGAATACCTGGACACGAACCCAGGATCTGGAAGAGGATCCGCCACCTTCCTGATCACCTCTATCTCGAGAGGCCAGGCAAGTCGACTCGGCAGGCCGACAACGAGGCTGCGGACCCCATGACCCCTGAGGAGCAACGGCTCGAAAGGGCGGGGCCTGCTCACAATCCCGAGGCAGGACCTTCCCCTAGCACCTCCGACACCCAGAGGTCCAGGAAAGCGGACCAGGTGGAGGAGGGGCCGAGCAGTCTCCCCACAGGGGAACCCGGGTAGGTGAGATAGGGCCGGGGACAGCGCCCCTCAGCCCGTCACTGAGCAGGCTTGGAGGAGGGACTGGCCGAGGGAGCTCCTGGGCCTTTACCTCCCTGCTTCCCTTTAGAGGAAGCCGCTGGCTTGGGGTAAGGACACCCAGCGCACGCCTGCTAGCCCTCATGCTCGAGTTGATGGGCCGGTCGAGCCGCAGGGGCCGAGGGGCAAAGGGGCTTACGCAAAGGCTGCTGGCGGCCCTTGTCCCTCCGGGCGGGGGTGACCGAGTCCGGAGTGGCATTGGACTTCTCGGTTCCCTGGAGGTGTCCCTCCACTCCAGGGCCGAAGAGGTCAGTCCCCAAGAAGGGGATGTCCGCCAACTTGTGCTGGGTTTCCGTTGAGAAAGAGGATAACCTCAGCCACACCCTGCAGCGCATGGCCACTGCGGCCGCCACTGACCTGGCACAGGAATCACCTAAGTCCAGAGCAGTCTGAAGCTGCTGCTTCGCCACCGCCCTACCCTGGTCCCGCACCTGCCGGACCATGGTCCGCAGGTCGGCCGGGAGATGAGGGAGCACCTCATCCAGGGAGCCCAAAAGGGCGTGGGAAAAATGTGCCATCAGTGCAGCCGAGCTGGCCTGTCGGAGGCCTAGGGAGGACGGAGCATAAACCTTGCGCCCGACATAGTCTATCCTTTTGGACTCTTTGCCGGGGGGCCTATCCACATCCCGAGCGTTCCCAGAACACTGGAAAACATTATTGGTAACTAACCCCTCAGCCGAGGGGTGCTCCGAGAAACCGGGCAAAGAACCGACAGGGACAGTGTACTTCCTGGCCATTCTGGCCGAGGGCGCAGGACAGGAAGTAGGCCGCCGCCAGAGCTCCAAGGCCGGGCCGACAATGGCCTCGGCCACCAGGAAGGCCTCCAAGGGTGAACCCCCTCAGTCTAGAATCTCCGTCAAGGGATAAGAGACCCGTTTGGACACGGGTTCAAGCTGCATCCCGGTGAACTCCGAGATGAGCTGAAGCAGACCCATAAAGGATGATGGGCTGTTGTCCACAGAACATTCCGGAGAGGACCCCGGGTCCTCCCAACTGGGGAACATGGAGGAGTTGACGTTAGACTCCGAAGGGTCTGCAAAGAGCTGCCTCAGGCCTGAGTCACTCTTTCGCCGCCGAAGGCAGGCGGGAGTGAGGGAAACAGACAACCTGCAGGATAGGTCATGACCCAACCAAGGATCCACCGAAGACGGTGGGGCAGCAAGGTTCAGACGAGCAACTGGCCCTGGAGTGGGCACCTCGACTGCAGTGAGCGGTTGTGTCGGCCGATCGGACGGCAGCTGCTTGCTGGACGGGGAATGAATCGGTGTCAATTGATTCCCGGACAATAACAACTGCTGCCACATGAACTCCTCATAACGTTGACGCCATCTGCATCAAAGCCACTCCTCATCCGAGGAGGGAGACGAGGAAGAACGGTAATGCCACTTAACTCGGTGCCCCGACCGAGATCGCCGAAGTCGGCGGGAGCGGATTGACCGAGAAGAGGACCGAGACCCAAACCGGGGAACCGAGGGTGTTCTGGGAAGGAGCGGGGAATGCCCGCCTTCCCCTCGCTCGGACGAAGGACTGAGGCCTGTCGCCCCAAAGGTACAGGCAGAACCTCGGCCTCCGCCGGGGGAACCGGCGAAGGGATGGCGGCTCCTGCAGAAGACAGCCCAGATGACGGGTCGAGAGACTCGACAACGTCGACAGGAGTCCTGGCCGGCTGACCTGACAGGGACACCATGAAGCCAGCGGCCTGAGCCGCACCCTTGACCGAAGTCGAAAGTCAGCCGACAGGGGAGGGGGAACTCTCCGCCAGCTCGACGATGGACCTTAGCCTGCGACTCCTTTGACCTGGGCCGTGAGGCAGGTACCGAAGGTCCCTCTCCCTTCGAGGAAAGGGACTGGCGAAGCTCCTTGAATGAAGCTGAATGAGGAGAACTCAAGGAAAGCGGAATAAGCACCGCGACCGAGGAGGAGGGGGGAACAGACTTGGTCGCCGCCCCTTCCATGGAGGAAAGGATATCGAGCTGCTCAGCTGAGACAGCCGGCGCGGACACTGCCCGACGAGTCTCCAAGGATTTTTCCGGTGCGGAAAAAGTTTCAGGTCGCCCGAACCCCAAACGGGACACATGATCCTCCAGGGCACTGATCGAAAGGGCACAGCAAAAATCACAAACTTGTGGATCATGATCCAAGTCGAGGCAGTAAATGCACGTGGAGTGCGGGTCTTTCCTGGAGGAATTAACCGGCGCCGGGAGCCGGAACGACTCATCCATCGCAGCAGCGGAAGAAGACCCCAAGTTTTAGAAAACTTCCAACTAAATTCTGAGAGACCAAAAAATTCAGGAACCAGTCGAAATGCAGAGCGCTAAGGAGGAACCTGAGCCCAAGCGTAAAGAAGATCTAGGCCATGGGGAGCCAAGAGTTTTACCACCCGGTGGGTGGGAGGAGCCAGCTTGAAGACCTTCCGCAAGATTTAAAGTGGCAAGGAACCTGCCAATAAGTGTGGATGAACAACATATCCATGTCCCTAGAAATATATATATATATATATATATATATATATATATAGATATATATATATATATATATATATATATATAGATATATACGTGAAGGGCAGGAGCGTGATATGGAAAATATTTTACTCCGGCAGAGTGACCTCTGGATACTCACGAGTGGTGAAGCCACAAGTGACAGTATCCAGAGGTCACTCCGCAGGAGTGAAAATATTTTCCATAACACAGGACTGCACGTCATGTGTGCGATTTATACAATAGGGGTTTCCAGAACTTGTTTTTTCTTTCACTTCATCTTGTAGAATAAACAAAGACGACACAGGACAAAAAGGAAAATTCTGCTAAAATAAGCTGAAACACTATCTTGCCATTTAGGATGAAACAGGCTGTATGCCTTGGTAGTTGAGGTATTCGTGGACGTAGAAGGCTTTGCTCTTTTTTGGGGGTTCTTTTCCAGTACGAAACTCTGGATGCTGTCTGAGTCTGCTTTGGGGCTTTCATAGAGTGCACACAACAAAAGTGAAAGAGGGATTTACAGGTGCAATACAACTGGGGTTTCCAGAACTTTTTTTTCTTTCACTTTATCTTGTGGAATAAACAAAGATGACAAAGGACAAAAAAAGAAAATTGTGCTAAAACAAGCTGAAACACTGTCTTGCCATTTGGGATGAAGCAGGCTGTATGCCTTGGTAGTCGAGGTATTTGTGGATGAGGAAGGCTTTGCTTTGTTTGGCTGCTGTTCGCTTGCTTCGGGGCTTTCATTGAGTGCACAAGATGAAAGCGAAAGAGGGACTTACAGGTGCAGGTGTGACAGGTGAGCTACATTCTTCTCATTAACTGCATGAAAGCACTTCCAACATTTAGGCAGAACCTGCGTGTTGCTGGATGACATCAGCACAGCTGAAATAGATGCTGATGAGGTAAGCACAGTATGTATAAATGTCAGGCAGCAGGATTGATCACACTGGGGTGAAAATAACAAGATTCATCACACTCATTTATCACTCACCCCTATTGTATATACACGGACACACACACACACACACACACACACCTCTTCAACAGTTGGTAAAAACAGGAGGCATCCTGTCATCTCCACTACCATATAGGCTTGGGTCCCTCAGGGCTCCATCCTGGGTCCTGTCCTTTTCTCCATTTTCCAGAATGGCCTCCCCACTGCCTGTGTTAACTCTAATCTTCACAAGTATGCACATGACACAGTTATGTACACCTCCAGCCCTTCGACCACAGGGGTGGAAGACATGCTCTAGCAAGACTTCCACAACATCCTGCACTGGTTCCACTCCGACCAACTCTGGGGCAACACAAGAAAAGCAGTGCCCGTAATGTTTGGCACTAGCCAGAAATTGACCAGTCACTCCTTCTCCCTGTCTTCTCCACCCTGGATGGCACCCCCTCAAAGTGGTTTCTTTTCAAGTATCTCAGTGTGTGGCTAGACAGTAAGCTTGGCTTCTCTGGCCACTTTTGATGCCATCCACACCAAGCTCCACCCACACTCAGTGCCCTGAATCATAACAAAGACTGCTTGTTTCTTAAATTCTCCCAGGATGCAAAACGGTGTGTCCGATCTTCGACTACGCAGATGTAGTCTACAGCCCTACCCCCTCCTTTTCTCCTTCCAGACTGGACACCCTTTGCAATGCCTTTTGTTGCTTTACTACAAACTCCCCCCATACTCACTGTGACGTAGACAGCCAGTTCTGAGTGCTGTAATATATTTTTTTAATATAAAATGTATTAATGTCTCTGCTGAAAATTCAAATGCTCTAGGAATGACCTCACTCATCCCCCAGATTCCCGCTGACAGATCAGCTGACAGATGCAGGCCAAGAGAACAGCTGACAGCATTGTATCACACACTCAGTTTTTAGAGACGATGTATTGCTGGAAGACTTTTATTAAGGATCCTGTTTCTCTGAGCTAATTACAGAGTTGTTAAGTTAATTTTGTTAAGAGAGAAATCATAAACTAGGTTTATGACGTCAAAAGAAGGGAAGCTAGAATGTTACATAGAGGTGTAAGGTTCTAAATGACCCTATGAAGCCTGTGTGAAGAGGATACAGCAAGAGATCAAAAGAGGTGTCATTGAAATTTGAGTTATGCTAAGATTGCAGAATTAATACATCCTGTCTAGCTGTATAGTATAGATTAATAAAATTACATCCTGTGGTTGTATAAAAATATATTTTTGTTAGATATTTGATCAGAGGAGGGGCTGGATGACTTCATCCAAAAGGGGTTGGCCAATACTGCTTGAAAAGATTGTTCTCTTTCACTATAGAGATGCATTTGTATCTGACACTGACTAAGGAGACATCTGAGCACTGAAAATAGGTATTTAGAAAGCTAGACAAAATCTAAATATAGTTGTAGGAATTGCACTGTTTTAAACCTTGTTTTGTTTAAAGATATGTATATCTTGTGTTATAAGAGTTCTGTATTGTATGTTTGACATATTATTATATATTTTAGTAAAAACTCTAATTTTAGAGCAAACCTGGTCTGTCTTTGAATTGCTTTCTTTTGCTAAGAAATATTTATGGTTCAGCAGACGTAAGCTTGTATGGTGGTACCAAACTGGAAAAAGAAGCATTTTTAAATCTGAAGTCTTTTTTTAAGTTTTAAGGGTTCATCTTTGAATACCTGGTTAGGTGCCCGTAGGCAAAGATATCTGGCCCCCCCCAAGACAGATATATCTGAGCTTGTGCATTGGGTATGCTAGCAACAGGTTACAGTTTGAATCCCTCCAGAACTGAGACCAAAGGTTGATCTGAACTCACAAAAATAGATAAGAGGGTTACCTTGTCGGTTATACTGTTCACAAGACTGCGCTCAGAGGTTGGCACTTTGGGAGTAGAGGGCCTGACCTGCTGAGTGAATCTGTGACAGATTGGTTGGCAGCGGTGGCTTAATTTTGGTATCACAAGCTTTATTGTTCTGTCAGCTGAGACCGTAAGCTCTCTTGCAAAGAAAGAAAAAGACAGAGTTTTATTTTAAAAAGAAAACAGAACTATATATCACTTGGTATACAGTCAAGTTCCTACCTATTTTATTTTTTTTTCTAAAGTGCAAAGTCAAAGTAGCAGTAGTTAGGAAAGATGGCATCCTACTACAGCAGGCATACTGTAGAACAGTTAAAACAGTTGTACGAGGACAGAGGAGTCCTGTTCGAGGTGAAAGCCAGTAAGCAGAACCTCATAGAGGCCCTGATGGTAGCAGATACCCAGAGCAGGGAGTCACAGACCGTGACTGAAAGGGACCAGACCTCGAGTGTGGCAGAACTAGTGGCCAGTGAGGGGTCCTGAGCCAATAAGGCAGACAGCAGGGCCACTGTCAGTGAAGGGCCACAGCAGCAGAGGAAGGTCACCAGTATCCTGAATCCAGAGGTACTCAAGCTGCAAATTGAGTTACAGAGGATAGAACTGGAGGCAGAGCAACAACAGAGGGAGGCAGACTGCGAGGAACGTGAGCGCCAGCAAGAGGCAGAGGAGAAGACAGAGTGAGAACGCAGAGCTGCAGAGGAGAGGAGAAAGAAGCGCCAGTGGCAACACGAACTGGAGAAGCTATGACTTCAACCAGCAGCACAAGGCAGGTAAGTGGCCTGGGTTTAACTGGGACTGCAGGACTGGGTTACAAACTGAACTCCAAATTAATAACTGAGTTTAAGGGCGGGGAGGATATAGATGCCTTTTCAAATTCTTTTGAAAAAGTTTGTATTCAGGCTAAAATTCCTAGAGAGTCCTGGAGCTTCTAGCTATCCCCGCTACTTACCGGAAAAGCTCAGGATGCATTGGGTCACATGGACAATAAAAACAGTGATGATTACAGCAAGTTAAAAGCTGCACTACTAAAAAAGTTAGAATTAACTGCTGAATCATACAGAGCTAAATTCCATAAGCTCAGGAGAAGCCCTGATATGAGCTATGAGGAGCTAGCCACAAAACAACGTCAGTTTTTAAAACGGTGGGAAGGAATTGAGGCAAACACTGTTGATAAAATTGAAAATTTGATTTTATTAGAACAGTTTTATTGGGCATGCCCAGCAGAGTTAAAAACCTGGCTAGAGGACCGGGATCCAAAAACAATGCAAGAGGCTGCTGAACTCTCGGACCGCTATGCCAAGAGCAGACTTGCTCTTATAGCGAATGGGGCTGGCGTGGCAGTGCAGAAAGGGAAAAGCGTGCCTTCAGGGCAGCTAAAACCCTCACTGCCTCCACTGAAACCAGTTAGCCCCAGGTTTGCAAGAAAAGATTTCTCTGAAGTAAGAAATGCTTGTTGGTTATGTAAAGAAACTGGGTACATTGCCAGACAGTGTCCAAGAAGGGCAAGCAATAATACGCAAAGTAGTACCAGGAAAGAAGTGGGTTGTTTGTGTGTTCCTGAGAGCATGCCAGTGAACATGACAGAACACATGCACCCAGTCATGGTAAATGGTGTACAGACGTAGGGGTTAAGGGACACAGGGGCATCCCTGACATTGGTGAAAGGGGATCTAGTACAGCCTGGTCAGCTTATCCCAAACAAATACATGACTGTACAAGACTTTGTGGGTGAAGCGAAAACATTGCCGCTGGCCAGTGTTTTCCAGGACTGGGGTGAAACAGGGGGAACTGTGCAACAGGTGGCTGTAGCTAAAATGTTAGCAGTAGATGTGATCCTGGGTAACAATCTCCAACAGGGGATGGTATGTGCAGTTACCCGTAGCCAAGCGGCAAGGGAAAATAGTAGTTTCCTGAACCCCACAGAAACCAGTGTGGAAACCATGGAGAGGCTGGTTCCCCAGCCTGCGTCTCCAGATGGGGAGACTGATAAAAAGGGGGTAGAAATTTCCCTGGTAGCGAGTGACCACACAGCTGCAGAAGGTTACTTCAAAGAGGGAGGGGTGACCAATTGTCAGAGGGTTAGGATTGACAGTGATCCTGAGGGCCCTGACGCTAGTGCTAGGGACCCTAGTTTAGCGACTGAAGGGGACTTGTTTCATGCCTTGGGATTGTGTGAGGGGTTTGCAGCTGCTCAGAGGAGTAACCCTAGTTTAGAGAAGCGGAGGGCTTGGGCAGACTCTGAGGGCACATAGGGAGGTGACAGCAGACATAAGGTTTATTGGGAAAATGGACTTATGTATACACAGGCAGTACAGACAGAGGAAGGGATGCTAGGCAGGCAGCTTGTCGTTCCCCAGGGGTATTGTGAGCAGTTACTCAAAATTGCACCTGCTATTCCCTTGTCTGGTCACCTGGGAATTGCACGAACTATGCAGCGGTTGGCCCAGAATTTCTACTGGCCTAACTTCACCCATCAGGTGAAGGAGTATTGCAGGTCTTGTCACCGGTGCCAAGAAATAGGGAAGGTGGGCAGGAAAACCCAAGACACCCTGATCCCCTTGCCCATAGTGGAGGAGCCATTCCAGAGGGTGGGAATGGATATTGTGGGGCCTTTAAATACCCCCAGCTCCTCAGGTAAGAGATTCATCCTGACTGTGGTGGATTATGCCACCCGGTACCCAGAGGCAGTCACCCTATCCTCACTGAGGACAGAAAGTGGCAGATGCCTTACCTGGGATTTTCTCCTGTGTTGGGTTTCCGCAGGAGGTAATCACCGATCGAGGGGGGTTTCTTCATGTCGGACCTGATGAAGTGTTTATGGGAGAAGTGTGGGGTGGTGCAGAGATGCACGACACCATATCACCCGCAAGCCAATGGGCTTGTGGAACATTTCAATGGTACCCTAAAGTCAATGCTCCGGGCGTTTGCTGAACAGCGTGGGAGGAACTGGGAGAAATACCATCCCCACCTGTTGTTTGCATACAGAGAGGTGCCCCAAGAGTTGACAAGATTTTCCCCCTTCAAACTCTTATATGGACGCCGGGTACATGGGCCCCTAGACTTAATCCGGGAGGACTGGGAAAGCAAGCACGCCACCCAGGGAACTCCCATTGTGGATTATGTCCTTAGGTTTAGGGAAAGGCTGAAGGAGCTTATGGGGACAGTCCAGAGCAACCTGGCAGTGGCCCAACAGAGACAAAAGGTGTGATATGACCGCAGAGCCAGAGCTCGCGCGTACATGGTGGGTCAGGAAGTCATGGTCCTTATTCCGGTCAGGAAAGACAAGCTGAGTGGGCAGGACTGTACAAAGTGGTTAGGAAGGTAAATGACGTGAACTACATTGTGGAGTTACCTGACCGTAGACAGACTGAAAGGATGTACCATGTCAACATAATGAAGCCATATGCAAACAGGGCTGACATGGTGTTCGCAGTACGTAGTCATGGGGAGGGGGATGGACGAAGTAGACCCTCTTCTGGACTTGCTGGAAGAGAGTAAGCGGGAGTCCTCTGTGGAGGCAGTAGGACTGTCTCCCCAGCTGACCCCGGACCAGGTCCAGAAAGTAAGGGAGGTTTTAGCAGACTTTGTCCCCTTGTTTAGCACCAAGCCTGGACTAACCCCCTTAGGGACATACGATGTGGAGACAGGGACACAGACGCCCATACGGCGAACAGCATATCGGATGTCAGAGGATGTCCAAAAGGACATTAGGAAGGAAGCGGAGAAGATGCTGAATTTAGGGGTAATCCAGAGATCCCACAGCCCCCTGGGCCTCACCCGTAGTCCTTGTGCCCAAGCCAGATGGCTCAACTCATTTCTGAGTGGACTATCGTGGACAGAATGCAGTCACAAAGTCTGACGCCCACCCAATGCCCCAGACGGACAAACTCCTGGACAAGTTGGGAGGGGCGACCTACCTTAGGACTACTGACCTGACCAAGGGGTATTGGCAGGTAGAACTGACAGACAGAGCTAGGGAAGGGTCGGCCTTCATCACTCCAATAGGCTTATTTGAGTTTAAAGTAATGCCTTTCCGAATGAAGAATGCCCCAGCCACTTTCCAAAGGTTGGTGAACCAGGTGTTGAATGGTGCTGAGGAGTACGCTGTAGTGTACCTGGATGACATTGCCATCTTCAGTACCAGCTGGGAGGAACACCTGTCACACCTTAGGGAAGTGCTGGGCAGGATACAGAGGACCGGGCTCACTGTCAAAGCCGAGAAGTGCCAGGTGGCCATGGGGGAAGTGGCATACCTCGGGTATGTGGTAGGCCGGGAACAGCTCCGTCCTAACCAAATAAAGATAGAGGTGATTCAGGCGTGGCCCAGACCAGAAACCCAGTAGCAGGTCAGGAGCTTTCTAGGGACAGCAAGCTACTACAGAAAGTTTGTACCTAATTACAGTGCCCTGGCTGCTCCCTTATCTGACCTGACAAAGAAAAATATGCCAAAGAAAATTACTTGGGGCCCAACCTGTGAGGAAGCATTTACCAGACTGAAGGAAGCACTGTACACTGCTCCTGTTTTGATAAGTCCAACTATAGCAAAACCTTTATAGTTCAGACGGATGCCTCAGATGTGGGTATTGGGGCAGTACTTAGCCAGATGTCTAGCCAAGGGACAGATCACCCAGTTTTGTACCTGAGCAGAAAGCTGCTCCCCAGGGAGCAAGCATACTCCACGGTGGAAAAGAAGTGTCTTGCCATAGTGTGGACCCTGAAGAAATTAGAGCCATACTTGTATGGGCAGAATTTTGTGGTGCATGCTGACCACAACCCCCTGGTTTGGCTGACGCAGATGGGAAAGAGCAATGGGAGACTGCTAAGATGGAGTCTTGCTTTGCAAGGATATGATCTGACAATCATACATAGGGCAGGCATTAAGAATTAGAAAGCCAATGGGCTGTCTAGGGTCTATGAGGAGTGAACTGATTTGGGAAGCTCATCCCATGTAGGGGATAGATCCCCCAAATATCAGTCTAGGTGGGGAGGAGTGTGATGTAGACAGCCAGTTCTGAGTGCTATAATATATTTTTTTTAATATAAAATGTATTAATGTCTCTGCTGAAAATTCAAATGCTCGAGGAATGACCTCACTCATCCCCCCCCCAGATTCCAGCTGACAGATGCAGGCCAAGAGAACTGCTGACAGCATTGTATCACACACACTCAGTTTTTAGAGACAATGTGTTCCTGGAAAACTTTTATTAAGGATCCTGTTTCTCTGAGCTAATTACAGGGCTGTTAAGTTAATTTTGTTAAGAGAGAAATCATAAACTAGGTTTATGACATTAAAATAAGGGAAGCTAGGATGTTACATAGAGGTGTAAGGTTCTAAGTGACCCTATGAAGCCTGTGTGAAGAGGGTACAGCAAGAGATCAAAAGAGGTGTCATTGAAACTTGAGTTATGCTAAGGTTGCAGAATTAATACATCCTGTATAGCTGTATAGTACAGATTAATAAAATTACATCCTGTGGTTGTATAAAAATATATTTTTGTTAGATATTTGACCAGAGGAGGGGCTGGATGACTTCATTCAAAAGGGGTTGGCCAATACTGCTTGAAAAGATTATTCTCTTTCACTATAGAGATGCATTTGTATCTGACACTGACTAAGGAAACATCTGAGCACTGAAAATAGGTATTTAGAAAGCTAGACAAAATCTAAATATAGTTATAGGAATTGCACTGTTTTAAACCTTGTTTTGTTTAAAGATATGTATGGCTTGTGTTATAAGAGTTCTGTATTGTATGTTTGACATATTATTATATATTTTAGTAAAAACTCTAATTTTAGAGCAAACCTGGTCTGTCTTTGAATTGCTTTCTTTTGCTAAGAAATATTGATGGTTCAGCAGACATAAGCTTGTATGGTGGTACCAAACTGGAAAGAGAAGCATTTTTAAATCTGAGGTCTTTATTAAGTTTTAAGGGTTCATCTCTGAATACCTGGTTAGGTGCCCCCAGGCAAAGATATCTGGCCCCCCGAAGACAGATATATCTGAGCCTGTGCATTGGGTATGCCAGAAACAGGTTACAGTTTGAATCCCTCCAGAACTGAGACCAAAGGTTGATCCAAACTCACAAAAACAGACAAGAGGGTTACCTTGTCTGTTACACCATTCACAAGACTGCGCTCAGAGGTTGGCACTTTGGGAGTAGAGGGCCTAACCTGCTGAGTGAATCTGTGATGCTCACTACTGCTCTCTCTCTCTCCGCCTCCTTATACATCTTCCAACCACCCTTACATTACCAGTTCCACTGTGTCTCCTTCATCTTCATCTGGTTTAGGCCCATGCCCTCTAACCTCTCCTTACTCCTCTCTCCCATTCATTTCATTTTTTATTTGTTAACCGGGTAAGGACACTGGGACAAGCCCATTTTCAGTTTCGACCTGACAGAAAACAGAAACAACAAAGACAATCACAAGTTACATTTAAGCAAAACAAATACCAGACTCCAATGAATTCATGTAAGCCCTAAAATTATACTTAAAATGTAACAAAGAAGTGGAAGAGCCCTCTGCCTAATACTTCTTCTGCTTCCTGGATCCTACTGTAGCACCTTATCCCTTCCCAAACCTCACTCCTCCGATGCGTAGTCAGCCTTCTACTGCTTTCCCTCCCTCTGGAAGCTGCTCCCCTCTTCTCACCATCTCACTCTTTTCCCACATCTCCCTTAGGCATCAGCTAAAATGTCCTGCTCTCTCCACCTGCTCCTGTCATTCCCCCTCCCTGATCCTCTCCTCTTGGAGCCCCTACCATTCCTGTTGTTGGGCCTGCTTCTGGGTTCTATGACAGGCTGTGTTAGACTTTTTCCTTTTCTAAATCTGCACTGCCATTCATCTAACCTGCTCTGGTTTCTTTATTTGTACATCAAAGTCACCCACTCTATCTTTACTTAGTTCCATTTACGTTTATGTGCACTTGTACCTTGTTAAACTGTACTCTATACTTTACTTCATCAATACTGCGTATGCTTTACTATTCTATTTCCCACTCTCTCTCCCTTGGATTGCATCTGAAAATGAGGCTTGGCTCAGCGTGCCTTTCCCAGATACCAATTTTCAAATAAATAAATAAAATCTTAGGCAGTTTTGTCAAAGTAAATCATTAGAAAAAGTTGAAACAGAAACTATGATTATTTCTCAGACAGAAAGTTTTCATTGTGTTTTAAAGAGAGGAATTTTTAAAACTCAAGAAAACAATGAATGCAACTTAATATCCACAGATAAAAGCAAGAGTTCCTCTTAGCCCCCTCAAAACAGATTTATTTTATTTATTTATTAAGTTTTGTTAACCGGGTAGGCCCACTGAGCCCCGAAGGTCCCTTTTTCAGAGGCACCTGGAATTAGTTACATACAGTAAGGCATATAAACTGAAATAGTACATTTTTGGACAGATCATACAGGATTACAGTTAAGAAAGAGTACGGAATTACATAGTACAGCAAAGTTATATACAGCAGGTTATACAGTTAAACAACAACATATAATTGCAATCACAAACATGAAATAAGGGGAGTGTTATCGTACGGCTAAGGCAAGTTCCATTGTGCTGTAGGTAGGTAGCAAACAGGAATTGGGGGGAAGGGGACAATGGGATGACACTGCTAGGTAACGTTTGACAGATTGGCAGGGGATCTTCCAGTTTGGAAAGAAGCAATGAGGCTCCTCTACTGAATCCCATTATTGTCTACTAAAAATAACTAGGCTATAAAAAGTCTATTTTTACCTTAGTTATTTTCCTCAGATCTGCAAAAGAGGTGGTTCCAGCCCACCACTGCTGACTGATTCATCAAGACAGACATCCCTTTCCGGCATTATCCCTTTAATCAATTCAAATGGGAGGGGGCCAGGGCCATCTTTTTTGTAGATCTGAAGAAAATAACGAAGATAAAATAAACTATTTTACCTAGTTACAGTATTTTAGATGTAAACAATGTAATTCAGTAATGGAGTCTCATTGCTCCCTTCGTGAACCAGAAGTGGCTCTGCACATTTTTTTCCAGCATATATGAGCTGTTGCTTAAGGGCAGTGTGGAGTTCTGAACAGTTATTTACCTCTAAGTATTAAAACAAATGGACTGTTGTCATCTCCATGCCTATACAATGTAGGTCAGTGTTCCTCAAACTATGATGTCAGAATTCCAGTGGAGGCCATAGCCTATTCCAGGGGAGGCTTAAGCATGCCTAGCAATGTATTAGTTTTTCTCCATAACAGTATGACAATTATTTGACAATGTGCATTACTCTAGTTTTATGTAAAGAAGTAAATGTAACTCCAAGGTTTCAGTATCTCACTTTCAATAATGTAACCCCCCCCCATTTGTGGGGGGCTTACCTGACTGCCATCTGCCCCTGGACCCTGTCTTCTGTAGCTTAATGCTCACTCTGGCCCCAGGACTGCCGCAGAAAGGGGACTGGGGATGCCATGTCCAAAAAGCACAGTACAGCAGCGCAGGAATGTGCACATGTTCGAGCAGCCACTCTGCCCGATTGTGCCGGCTGTCAGAACCAGCGCAAATGCTTTCTTTGGTACTGAAAGAACCTGCCTGGTGCCATGGAACCTCAAAGCAACTGGTGGCCACCACCGCAGTGTGCTTCGGCCCCAGGGATACCAGTAGGTATTAGGAAAATGGAGGCACGTGGGTGGGGAGAAAAAAAAAAAAGAAAAATGGATCAGAGACTGGCACGCTTGTGCCTTTAAGAAAGACTCCTTCAGGCCCTGGAGACTTTGCCTGCATGGGGTCATGAAAACGGAGTTCCCAATGGGAAGCACAGAACCAATTCCCCACATCATCACCCGAATAATCGGCATAAGTGTGCCTATCAAACATGGGGTACTTAAATAAAAAAAAAGACTGGCTATTACCTCATGAAGATCACATTAAGATGACAGCAACTGTTTCCTAAAGAACACAGCTGCCATCTTGCCGACCCCTGACCTCTTCCTCAGCCAATCAGAGGTCAGGGATCTTGGCAGCTGACACTCAAGGGTTTCTGGGCAAAGGACTTGCTGTGTGTTTGGAGCCTTTTTCAGTAGCCAATAAGGCATTGTGTGAACATTCTTCATACTAATTGGAGGAAGTGACAGCTGACTGCATCAATCAGAAGCTGTCTTTTCCCCAAGGTGTTTGAGGGCAGAGACAAAGAGCCAGTCTGCAGTTAGGCCCCCAAAAGAGAGTAGGGTTAGTGCCAGGGTGAGACCCTACCAGTAAGCCCACCTGGGTGTATACAGCTAGCAGCCGAGCAAGACTTTGGAAGGTTTTCACAACCTCTACCATTACTGAGCCAGAATAGTGACCCTGTTCACCTGAAGTTGTGGACTGCCACTGACCTCAGAGGCGGTGACCTGTCTTCAGCCAATGAGGCATATTCATACCACAGCTGCCAGCCTGTGGGCAGCAGAGACTTTATACCAGCCTGCTCTGGAAAAAAAAAGCAAGAATCTGCAACATCCAGCAGACAGTCTGGGAGACGGCCATTTGGTACCACAGCCAGGTACTAGCTATTGCCTACACTGGGGCTGGAAGCCTGGACATGTGTGGAGCATGTGGGCCCTGCTCTCTGGATGGGTCAGAGTTCCTGACAGAGCCAGCATCTACAGCCAACTCAAGCCTTTATCCTGAGAGAGCCAGCATCTACAGCCAGCTCAAGCCTTCATTCTGAGAGTGTCAGTATCTACAACAGAGGAGAAAAAGGAGCCTGGAATCAGGGAAGTGTTACATTGGAATAGTGAGTACTCTCAGGGATTGCCCTGTAACCTGGAGATACCTGTATATAGTTAGCACCCACTACAATTTTGGCCATTGGGCTAGGAAGTACAAATACCTCACTAGGAGGTTTTGGGCTCTTTTAAGCAATTGTGGGGTTTTCAGTTTAAATACTTTGTGTTTCATTTTCATTCTTTCATTTAAATTTTTTATGATTGTTAGATGATGAGCAATACTGCCCATTTTCATTAGCGATAACTGTACTGTTTGCTTTTAAAATGCACCACTGCTGGCCAACTAGCCGCAATGACATTGAGCCTGCAGCGTTTTAATGGCTGGGTACCCAGTGAAGTTTGGGAGCCCCCTTAGACTGCAGGGGTAAACTGGTACCAGTGTGGGCAATATCCCCCATTAGGTTGGGTGAAGCTCCCTATAACCTGTGCTACCTGGTGGGAGGTGGGCACTGTTTGTGGTTTATTAGCAAGGAAACCAGAGTTTTGTTGATTTCCAAATTGTCATGCTATTATAGTACTTGCTCTACTGCTTAACATTTCTTTGCATTGCTTTCCCCATCCACTGTGAAGGTCCCCCAATAAATGTTTTATTGGTATTTTTATAGTCTGTCTCATGAGTATATTATTAGCAATAGTCAAAAATTGCATGATTTAGTTGATTCAAGGTTGCACTGGTTTTACTTGTGTCGGGGCCATACTATGGGGAGGTGGGGAGGTACTACATCCCACAGAGTTGTACCACTCTTAAATCAGGCCCACTTAAAATTATCTGGGTGGATGCACCACGCTAATTTTTAAAAAGATTGGAAACGAATACTGCAATTCAGAAAGGTCAGAACCAAGGCCCCTGAACCTTGTTTTACTCCCAAAAGCAAAAAGAGAAAATTAGGTTGCATCCAATTTTGCAGGTAGGGAAGTCATAAATTACTGCAGTTTATAGAAGGAAAGGTACATTGCTAGTACTGTTTATATTAACATCCCAAACCTACCACAGTCTCTCTTGTAACGCTGATTTCCAAATTTGGGACTTGGCAATCATTTTAACTCTGAAAAAAACAGGAATCAGTTCCAAATTTTAACTCACAGAGGTGTATGACTTTTACTCCCAAATACTTGGAACCAGCCTCTGCATAACACAGTTGTTGTTGCATACTTCTTGCCTGTTCTACGATATGTGGAGTAGTTCCTAATTTTATCTCACAAAAGCCATCTGTGCCACAATGAAAGGGTGCTGTCCCACATTCTATGCTAGGATTGCAAAGTAAAACTCAAAATGATGAATGTGCAACGTGTTGCTCAATTAATGGCAACCTTTGTGAACATAAAAATTAGACATCTCCTTAGTGTGCTGAGCTTCTCACTCAAAGATTTGATGATGTGATCTGCATTTTGAAGGGCAATACTGGAGTATGAAAAGCTAAGAGGTAAAGTATGAGTTGTTGCAGACTGAAGTCCATTGGCTACCCAGTGGTGGAAAAGTGCTTTCACTATGAACTGCATGAAGAAGTTTGCTACAAGCCACAAATATAATGTCATGCGAACAAACTCAGGCACTGAATCAGATTCATTTTTTCCTGTGTGCTACAAAGTATAGGGAAAGCCAGAGATTCTTCCCGGAGGATCGTTGTAACAAAACTTGGGAACAAATGATCTAAGACTTCTTTTTTTGCAGATTTCCACTTGCGCTATATTAAGTCATACTCAGGGATTTTGTGATGTACTGTCCAGCCCACTAATAACTGAACAGTAATAACCAGACACGTCACCTGTGACCAGAGATAACATTCAAAGCCAGGCCTGCACAATAAAGAGCCACTGGCCTAACCATAAGGCCACACAACTTCCAAGCTGGATTAACAAACCTAGAAACAGAATTAAGTCCATATCGCACAGCAGTCAAAATACATTCATCCAATCTGTACTGCACTGTTACAATTTTAATACTATGTATTACATACCTAGATTTTAGCAAGGCATTTGACACAGTCCCACACAAAAGATTAATAAACAAGTTTGCCGGCCTAGGAGTGTGTCCCAGGGTGGTAACATGTGTAAAAAAATTGGCTGGACAACAAGACGCAGAGGATAATAGTAAACTGAGTCCATTCCGAAGAATGGGGGGTTACTTGCAGGGTACCACAGGGTTCAGTACTGGGACCAGTCCTCTTTTAATGACTTTATTGGTGACATTGTAGAGGGACTGGGGGGGAAAGTATGCAACTTGCAGATGACACAAAGATCTACAAATGGGTTGATACACAAGGGGGGGTGGAAAGAATAAGAAGGGACTTGGCAAGGTTGGAGGAATGGTCAAAAGTATGGCAGCTTAGATTCAATACAAAGTAATGCACCTGGGATACAAAAACTCAGGGAAGACCACACGTTTGGGGGGGTTACTAACAACAACAAAAATGGAAAGATACCTGGGGGTAGTCATAGCAGATGACCTAAAGGTAGGAAAGCAATGTGAGAAGACAGTAAGGAGGACTGAGGCATACTGGGATGCGTAGGGAGAGGCATCACCAGTAGAAAACAGGAAGTTGTTCTCCTTCTGTACCAACAGTTGGTGAGACCCATCTGGAGTACTGCATGCAGTTCTGGAGACCCCATCTCTGCAAGGACATAGGACAGGATGGAGGCAGTCCAGAAGAGGGCAACTAAAATGGTGCAGGGTCTGCACCAGAAGCCATAGGAAGACTAAAGGAGCTTAATATGTATACCCTCGAGGAAAGGAGGGAGAGGGGAACAGGTCAGAAACGTTCATGTACTTCAAGGGAATCAGCAAAGTCCAAGAGGGTAACATCTTTCAGAAAAAGAGATGTGCAAGAACAAAGGGACACAATTTGAAGATGTGGGGGGTGGGGAGGGAGACGGCTCGGGGCAGAGTGAGGAAGTATTTCTTCACAGTGAGGGTAGTGAACGCATGGAATGGCCTTCCTGAGGGAGTTGTTGGGTCAAAAACAGTGGGGGAATTCAAGAATGCATGGGACAGATACAAGGTAATTCTAGAGGGCGAGGAGGAAGTAGCTTGTTGGTTAGCTAGGATCTGCAGCTTATCTGATAGGTAGACGAAGGGGCTGAATGCAGTAGGTGGGCCAAGTGGTCTTTATCTGTCATTAAAGTCTATGTTTCTACATTTCTGTGTTCCATGTCAACTGAAAAGTATAGTTACATAAGAACTTACCGTAACAGTAGATCTTTGAGAGAGGCTGTTGCAGTAGGTAATTACTTATAAGACTGCACCCCCTGGCATCAGGACCGCATGGAAACTTTAGCAAGCAGTGTCTGACAAGGGACCGCCACCCAACATCACGTGACACTATATAGTGGGCGGTCCCCACATCTGCCTTCCAGTTCTCCCACCAGAGACCTCATAGAGGCACAACAGAAGAATGGGAAAGAGGCTCCTAGAGCCAAGAAAGGCTCAAGGAAAAGGAGCTACAGAATAAGTGGGAAGGAGGGAGGGGAAAAAGGTTAACTACTGCAAGATCTATGGTTACGGTAAGTTCTTACGTAACTGTACTATCTTATTCGAGAGGGCTCTTGCAGTAGGTAATTACTTGCAGGACTGAGTCCCAAGCAGTAAGAGTCTGAGGGACAGAAAAAACATGGGAGGCTGGAACTAAACTGCTGAAAAGCAGCAAGGGTTTTAGGACAGAAGTCCCTAGAGGAGAGTCGACCTGAAACCAGCCTTACACCTATAGGCGATGTTCAAACTGTAGTGTTTTGTGAAAGTGTAGACAGAACTCCAAGTGGCAACTGCCCAGATCTCTGTGGTTGACACATTTCTAAAACAGGCCGTAGAGGCAGCCATGCTCCCGGTAGAATGTTCGGGGGGGTGGAGTGGGACAAACCTACCACAAAGAGCAGAAGGGAGCAGGTAATGCTGGATGCCTTCCAGGAAAGCTTTCTAGTACAGTTAGTCAAGGAACCAACTAGGGAAAGGAACACCCTTGATCTCGTACTGACGAACAGGGAGTGGGTGAGGGACGTAAGGGTGGAGGAACCAATTGGGGGGGGGGTAACCACTGGACAGAATGGTTCCAGTTACAGAAGGCTAAAGGGGGATGGCATCTGGCACAAGGGTGCTGGATTTCAGGAATGGCAACTTTAAGATGATGAGGGAAGTGGTACAGAGGTTCCTGTGCAAAATTCAACCAGATATGGACACACAACAAAGGCGGGAGCTGATAAGACAGGGATAGCGTAGGCAACAGAAGCTTGCAGCAGGGCCCAGACTAAGAAGGCTAGGGGAAGAAACCCAGCTGGATAAGTAAAGGAGTGCTAGACAGGGTGAGGAAGAAAAGAGCAACTTACAGGAGATATAGAAAATCAGGGAGGGAGGAGGATAGGGAGGAATACTTGAAAAAAGCACAGGAAATGACCAGGGGGCTAAGGGCAGCCAAGGCAGCAAGGGAACCCAGGCTGCTGAAGGGCATAAAAAAGGGGAGAAAGACTTCTGTAGGTACATCAGGGAGAAAAGACACTATAAGGACCAAATTGTAAGGATTAAGAAGGAGGGGGAATGGGTGGAAGAAGGGGGTGAAAAGGCAGAAGTGCTCAACTACTACTTCTGTTCAGACTTTTTTGCTTTTGTATATTCTATTTGTGCTCCTCCTACCTCGGGGCATCTCTCAGGGTCCTGTACTCGGCTCTCGGCTCAACCACCCGTCTGAACCTCCTCTGCCAACTGCATCAGGTAAGCAAGGGCTCCACACTCTCCCTGCCCCACGGAGAGACTCCAGAACCCCCAAGGAGTGGCGGTGAATTGGCCGACTCTGGGCGTGTGGCCAGACTACTGATGGTCGCCATCGCCTCACCCGAGGTGGAGGGGATTTTCTACTATTTCGTTGTCACCGAAAACTCGGATGTGCAATGATGTCCTGCTCAGCGTATGCATGCTCCCATGCGTACCCGAAAGATGTTCGCTGCAGTTTAGCCCCGCTTACAGCCGGCCAGGCATTGCGCATCCCCTGTCTCCACTAGGGGTGCTACTGCACCGCATGGGTGGATCCCCTCGAGGAAGGAGAGCAGTCCCTGGACGCTCGATCATTCCTCAATACCACCAACCCCCGACGAATCGGGCTCATTTCCGAACCCTGGTTGCCGGCAAGGCGTGAGGTGTGGCATCCAGTGCCTCAATCCTCAGCACCACCGGGCCAGCCAACTTCTCTTCAGACTTTATGAAAGAAAAGGAAGGGGTGCTACCCATAGTAGGAGGGAGGATAGAAACAGATGGGGAGGGGTTAAGGGCATGGAGGGTAGACAAGGCTCCGGGACCAGATGGAGTACATCTGAGAGTGCTGAAGGAGCTGGCAGAGGTCCTAGCAGGACCCTTGGCTGACTTATTTTATTTATTTATTTATTTAGCTTTTGTTGACCAGGTAAGTGCACTAGACAAATCCTGCCTATTTTCAGGCACGACCCGGGGGAAGGGGATACAGATGAATGCCAACTGACCTTGAACCAGATTAAGCTGTTGGTGGTATTTTTAGTGAATGAGGGAAATTTGGCCAGGACACCGGGAAATTCCTACTCTTTTCGATAAGTGCCATGGGATCTTTAACATCCACCTGAACTACCACCAACCCAGGCAGATGGGACCTCGTTTAACGCCTCATCCGAAAGACGGCACCTCAGAAATGCAGTACCTCTCATGCTGCATTACAGTGTCAGTACTGGATATTAACCAGTGCCAGATGTGGGAACTGAACCCACAGCCCTCTGATCTCCTGGCCTCAGAGGTGAGTGTGTGCTACCCACTGAGCCACTGACACTGACATACCCCATGACTGAAATTGGCTCATGTGACTCCCTCCACAAGAGTGGCCCCAAGGATGAACCGGGGAACTATAGGCCAGTAAGTCTACCATCCATAGTGGGGAAGCTAATGAAGACCATCCTAAAGGACAGGCTAGTGGCACTACTGGAGATGAGCATGGTGCAGGACAGGAGGCAACATGGCTTTGTCAAGGGCAGGTCAACGCCAGCCCAACCTGGTGGAATACTATGACTGGGTGACTAGGTAAATTGACAGGGGCCATGCGGTGGATGTCCTGTACCTAGACTTCAGTAAGGCCTTTGATTTAGTACCACATAGCAGACTTGGAATCAAGCTACAGGGCACAGAGATGGAAGCAAAACTGGTGGGGTGGGTGGAGAACTGGCTAAAAGACAGGCAGCAGAGGGTGGTGGTAGGTTGGGAATACTCATCCCCTAAGCCTGTGACAAGTGGTGTTCCACAGGGTTCAGTGTTGGGCCCAGTGCCGTTTGGCATATTTATTGCAGACATCTCGGAGGGCATCAGCAGCAAAATCAGTCTATTTGTGGATGACACCAAGATGGGAGCAGTGGTGGATGACCAGAAGGGGTGGCGGGGGCTGCAGGAGGACCTGGCAAGGCTGGAGGCATGGTCTGACAGATGGCAGCTGGGGTTCAATGCAAAAAAATGCAAGGTGCTGCACTTCAGAACAAAAAATCCGAGGAGAAGCTACCATCTAGGGGGGAGTGCAGCTGGAGATAACAGAAGAGGAGAAGGATCTGGGGGTGCTCATCACGGGAGCAATGAACAATTCCACACAATGCAGAAAGGCAGCAGCAATAGTTAAACTGCTGGGGTGCATTGCAAGAAGAATTACCTTGAGAAGGGAGATTATTCTACTGTTATACAGATCATTGGTTAGACCCCACCTGGAATACTGCATGCAGTACTGGCACCCATACCTACAAAAGGATATTAGGCTGCTAGAGGGGTGCAGCATAGGGCAACAAAGATGATTCATGGAGGAATTGCCATATGAGGTCAGACTAAGAGAGTTAAAAATTTACACACTGGAAGAGAGGAGGGATGGGGGGGATATGATTGAGACCTTCAAATTCATGAAAGGAATAATCAAAATAGACACAGAGGGTCTATTCAGGGGGAGGGTGGGGAGAGACACTAGGGGCCATGACATGAGATTGGATGGTAGTAGATTCAGGAGAGAGATAATGAGGCATTTCTTTACGGAAAGGGTGGCAAAAAAGTGGAAAGCACTACCAGCTGAAGTGGTGACATGTACCACAGTGAAATTCTTCAAAAAGGGTGGGAGAGGGTAAGGGAGGTAAAAGGAGGGGGGTGGGGCAGCTGCTGAATAGGTAGCTAGCTGCATTCACGAGCAGCCTAGATAGACCATGATGGCCTTTTGCTGCTGGTAATTTTCGTATGTCCTTTGCCCTGCCCTGGAAGGACTTTACTATACTTCTGGCAACAAAAACCGATGCAGTGAACCAACCATTTGGAAAGGCATTGCTTAGAAACTGCTGCAATCTCTTGCTTGGTTGCGAAAGAATCAAAAAGTTGGCCCATTTCTGGTTTTGTCCTGTGTAACCCCCCTACAAATGGGGGTTCCTGAAAAGTCTTCCTTGAGCTTGCCTAAATGCTCACTGCCAGGCTGGTGTCCTGCGTTTTAGCAGCTGAAATGTGATTGCCAGAGAGTGCCTGTAAACCCTCTGTGTACTGTCTCTTTAAGAGCTGCCTGGATTGCAGTCATAAGTAATCTGAGAGGGAGCTCTGTTGAAAGATGTAACTATTTGCTGAAAATCATTCAGAGTGATAATGATAATGTAGTTTGTCTATCTGCCTTCTTTGCAGCAAGGACTGTTTTGTTTATCTCCACTATCTTGGTCATAGACTGTTGAATTGGACCAATCAGTACTGGTGGGACCTAAAATGGAGCCGGAGTACAGGAGCTGTCTGGAGTCAAAATCTGTAGGAATTGTAGTTTTGGGCTTCTGGCGCCTTTGTTGTGACTGACAGACAGATCAGCCAACCAAACCTTTTGGATCTTGGGGAAATTCCCAGGCTTGCTGGCAGTTGAGTCAGATCTAAGTTGGGAGCTGAAGAAGCAACAGCACGAGACAGTCTCTGTGGAAAGGCGTGAGTTTTGACCTGCATGCTTGCCTGCTATCCCTGAGAGGAAGAAGAGAATCAGTTCGGACTGAATCTGAGTTTGTGAGAACAAAGTAAGGCACTGAGTTGTGAACAGGATCAACCTGAAGAAGACCGAAGATTTGCTGAATGCATCAGCCTGTCAGAATTTCCAGCTACCTCTAAACTCCCAAAAGGGTGCAAAGACTTCTATGACAGGACTGAGAGCCGGTTGTCTGGTATGGTAGAATTCCTTACATGTAAATGGGCTGTGTGTTTATAGTGGGTCATGATTTGGTTCCCCAGTGTGTGAATTGTGTTCTGCTTGCTGGAAGCTGTATCCAGCTCGACCGGACTGAATCCACGTTCATCTCCATACGGCCTGGACCTTGCCAGACTGGCCCTGCCAGACTACCCCACTGCACAAAGAAAGCCATCGACGAGAGACTTGCCTGAGGATCAGCCCCCTGCTCCACGATTGAACAGGAATGACGCCTCGGCTAATCGTGAGGGCCATGCTTCTCCTGGCACTCCAGATCAACCACCTGTAGTCTCAGTTTTCGTCCAGCCTGTGTCGAGTCTTGGGTATCGTGAGTAACCATCAGGGTAGCTCCCTGCAACAACAGCTTAATCTAAGTGTGTCATCTGATTGTCTTGTTGTTTCTTTTCTTTCACGAACTGAGCCCTCCGGCTCCGGATTACAATTAGTGTGTGTGGGACATGTTGTTTTCTTCCATCACAGGGTCCCAACCAGCTGCAATGCCGGCCTACCCCGGGCACCGATCCTGGCTAGCCCACCTCTTCTTCACCTGGGTACCCAGAGTGTGTGACTGTTTATGGACCCTGAAGTGCATGCATAACTGTTTGATTGATATAGCCTTTAAGCAAATGAACCTGATTACGTCCCTCCCTTGTTCAAGTCCCTGAAATAAATCAGATCTAACTCTTTTTGCATTTAACCTGACTGTGGTTCCAGTTTGTGCAAGAGTACTGTACTGCTGTTATTTGCTGTGCATAACCTTGTTTTGCAAGGGGTCCCCTGGGTCGAGCCAGAGGGAAAGCCCTGGTGGTAAGTGCAAACGGTGTGGGTACTTGTGTGGTGTATCAGGGGTATTGTGAAAGTGATTACTGTGTATTGTTCTGGCCACTAGTAAGGAAAAAGGGGTGTTAGTGTCCCGGAGGGTTGTGCCCAGGTTAGCTTGACCACTACCAACCCTGACCTCCGGGTGGAGGCACCCGTTTCAGAACTCAGGCCCTTTAACCTGCTCCCAGCTAAGCAGGCAGGGGGTAGTAGCCCTTGGGATAGCGCCACCTGGGGTTACACCTGTAAGTGTAGTAATATAAAATTCTGTGAACATCTAAAATATGCAGAATTATAAAAAGGTTCTCAGAAATGTTGCAATCTGATTGGCTGTTAGGATTTCAACAGCCTTACATTAATCCATGTTATACTATCATGTACAGCCTGATCACAATGGCACATGGATTCTTCTTGTCAGCATTCCATTCTCTAGCACTGCTGAATGACTGGAATGATGCATTCTGATTTTGAACAGGCATTCTTAAACTGTTGGTAGAAGAACTATTTTATTAAAAATCTCCCCCTAATTGAGGAAAACATTCAAAAAGTATTTTTTTAATCCTCTTTTTTTTTTTTTTACTGTTTTTTATAACAGCAATAAGGCACCCCAGGAGTTAGATTAACAGTCACAGTTAATCACCCACTAGGGGCAATATGGCACTCAGCTGCGCCTCGTGCCACATCACACCCCTAGGGAGTGATTAACAGACTGTTAATCTAACCCTTGGTCATGCCTTATTACTTAATTGCCTCCTCCTGATTAGCATGCTCAGGGTAACAGACCAGCAGCTGAACAGACTGATTCAAAGTAGTCTCTGAGACTACCTTCGGAAAAAACTTAGGATTGGTACACAGAGCCATCCAGTCTCTATGAAAAATCAAATAAGGCTCCTTACATATCAGGGCCCGAAGCTCAGAAATCCTCCTAACAGAAGTAACAGCAACTAGAAAGAGTGCTTTCCAGGACAAAAAACACATGTCAAATGTACTTGTCAGTTCAGAAGGAGGTAAGGTCAATTTCTCCAAAACAAAGTTGAGGTCCCAGGGTGGGGTAGTGTTATGCACCGGGGATTTCAATGCAGAATCCCTGTTAAGAAGGTTTTAGAAACCTCCAAATGAGCCAGAGTTTTGCCCTCCACCAGAGTGTGGTAGGCAGAAATGGCCACCAGATGCACCGTCAGAGACAAATAACTCAGGCCCAGGTCAGATAGGTAAAGGAGATATTCCATGACCTGAGGAACGTGACCCAAAAAAGGTTCCCAACTCTTCAAGGTGGCCCAGATGCAGAAGAGCTTCCATTTCATAGCGTACGTCATCCTGGTAGAAGGCTTTCTGGCCTCTATCAAGACCTGAGGTACTCTAGGGGAAACTCCAACTCTGGAAGCACCTATGTCTTAAAGAGCCATGCATGAAGGTGAAGGGACTTTGGACCTGGATGGACCAGTGTGCCACCTTCCTGGGTCAGCTCCACTGCCAGCTGCTGAAAAAGCGAGAACCAAATTTGTCGAGGCCAAACAGGGGCGATCAGGATCATTCAAGCCCCTTCTGCTTGAAGCTTGATCAGCACACTCTGCAAAAACTTGAAAGGGATGAAAGGCACACCAAAACCTCCCTGTCCAACAAAGCGACGGTTCTATGTCATAATAGCGAATGCAAAACAGCGATCACTATTGTGGAGTGTGTATATCGTCAAAAAGCAAATCGACGATATACACTTGAAGGTGACCCAACTTTTGGATTTACAAAAACTGTTTTTTTTTGGGCCCCCCCGCACCCTCCCCACCTTTGCCCCCCACACCGCCCTGAATTTGAATTCTCAACTTCTGGTGGGTGCATGTCAGGGAGGGAAGCAAAATCTAGATTAAGAAAAAAATTAAGTGCCGCAGCTCGCAGCTGCGGAAAAATGAAACCCGCACCTGGTCCCGAACCCAATACCTGCTCTACCAGAGGTAGCCTCCCACACCACCATGCCATATGACTAGCTTGGCAGCAGCAGGTACTCCAGCCCATGAAAACCCCTTCCCTGGCCCTCCCCTTCCCCTCGCTATTCCCCACTTCTGTTCGCCCTTCCTCATATTCGCTTTTGCATACCCTCGCCGCTATTCTGCAGGGTAGCCCACCATATAAGCACCCAAAATGAGGCACTAGTCACTCATTTTGGGTCACCCTTATGATGTGCTACCCAAAATGACAGCCTGTCTTGCCAGAAAGCACCATGCACGGGATCAAGCAAGCAAAACTTGGGATGTTTTGTATTGAATGGGGCTGCGAACAGATCCACATCTGGAGACCCCACAGGTTGAAGATGGGCTCTACTATATCCTGCCTTAGCTCCCACTTGTGTGCTCCTACCCTGGTGCAGTTGAGACTATCTGCGAGGATGTTTTGCACACCTGGAACGTGGACTGCAAGGAGATGAACCTGGTGCAGGACAGTCCAATTCCAGACCCTCATGGCATCCCTGCATAGAGGATACAAGCGGATGCCCCCTGCTTGTTTAAGTACCACACTACACACATGTTGTCCTACTGGACCAACAGTGTACCCTGGCAAAGCGGGTGCTGAAAAGACTGTAGTGTGTTCAGATCCACCCTCATTTCGAGCACATTTATGTGCACATGCAGCTCCAAAGGGGACCACAGGCCCTGGGTCCTGCGACTCATGAGGTGGGCACCCCATCCTGTCCCCTATGCATCTGTGGTCAGGGTCTGGGAGTGAGGAGGGGCCTGGAAAAGGACTCCATGGGTTAGATTGTCAGAGTTCTGACATCACAGCAGAACTCTCTGCATTGGGCCGGAGACCATGACACAACGGTCCAGGTCATCCGTCCTCTGGTCGCATTGCAACCTGAGAGTTCACTGTGAAATATGCATGTGGAGTCTGGCCAAGGGGACTGTTTGGATGGCTACTGCCATGAGGCCAAGAAGGCAAAGAACCACCCTGGCCAAGATCTGTCCGTTGGAGGCTACCAATTGGGCCTGCCTTCACAGAGCCTCTGCCCTGTCCAGGGGAAGGAAGACCATACCTTAGACCATCTCCAGAACTGCACCAATAAACTGCAGTCACTGGGAAGGAGCTAGCTGTGATTTAGGGTAGCTGACAGTGATACCCAGTCGCTCGAAAAATTGCAGAGTACAGTAGCTGACAGAGATGCCTCCAACCCATCTCTTGACGGGGCTGCAAGAAGCCAATCGTCAAGATAGGGGAAGACATAATGCCCCTGCCTCCTCAAGGCCCCTGCAACAACCGCGAGACACTTGGTAAAGACATGCCAAAAGGGAGGGCTTTGAACTGGTAATGGTTCCCTTGAAACAAGAACCTGAGGAACCAGTGGTGGGGTCGAAACACTGGAATGTGCAGGTACGCATCCTGCATGTCCAGAGCTCAAAGCCACTACCCCTTAGACAGCAGAAACAGCAGGCCTTGGAGTGTCAACATCTGAAACCACTTGTATTCAATGAATAGGTTTAGGGGGTTGAGGTCCAATATTGGGTGCAGATCCCCCATCATTTTAGGGACCAGAAAGAAGTGGGAGTGGTATCCCTTCCCGATCTGGTTTGTGGGCACTGGCTCCATTGCTTCCTTTTGAAGAAGAGCCATGACTTCTTCTCTTAAGAGGGGAATATGCGCCCTTGGATAATGGGAAAACCCGGGAGGTCTGTTTGGGAGGAGGGGGGGTTCGCGAAATTCAAGAATGTGACCAAGCTTGATCAGCTGGATGACCCAGCCATCTGTTATGTTTGATTCCCAGTCCCACAGGTGTCTTGCAAACCTTCCGCCCACCGGTTCCTCCAACTGACGAGGAAGAGAGATGGCGGGCAGCAAGTCAGGAGTGGAGGGAGGGTAGGGGAGGGCCACCCCTGCAACTCTCTGGGTTTTGGTTGGAGGGGTGTTTGCTGTAGTAGGAGCCCTGCGTTTGAATTTGTGCCTAGGTGCCTACTGCAGTTTTGCCTGGCGTCTGTGTTGCCGATGAAAAGGACGCTTAGGTTGAGGTTTCGGGTGATACAGGGTATACACTGCATGAGAGCCATGCCCTTATCATGGAGGCTAGTGATTATGTCCTGAGCATCACCCTAGTGATTATGTACTGAGCATCACCACTGAACAGGACAGAGCCTCTGAAAGGGGTGTCCTGAATAGCGACCTGGCCATCAGGTGCCAGACCTGACACCCTTAACCATGCAAAACCATGCAATGACATAGGCTCACTACTGTGGCTGTCCATCTGGTCGAGGAGTCCACCACATCATAGGTGGCCCTAAGAGAGAGCGATGCCTGGCCACCCTAGAAACATAGAAACATAGAAACATAGAAGTTGACGGCAGATAAGGACCGCAAGGCCCATCCAGTCTGCCCATTTCTTTTTCTACCTTATAAATGTGCCATCGGCCTTTGCTCTGTCAGTGACCTATCTATTCATAGTCATTTGTATTGCTCCCTTATGCCTATCCCATGCCTGTTTGAAGCCCTGCACTGTATTCATAGCCACTCACTTCTTGTGGTGAAGCCATTCCATGCATCTACCACCCTTTCTGTGAAAAAGATTTCCTCACATTCCCCTTAATCGGCCTCCCTCTAATCTCATGCTGTGTCCTCTTGTCCTGCTATTTTTCTTATATTTAAACATGTTAGACTCTTTCACCTTGTTTATGCCCTTAAGGTGTTTAAATGTCTCGATCATGTCACCTCTCTCCCTCCTTTGCTCAAGGGTATACATATTGAGGCTCCGTTAATCTGTCCTTATATGTCTTCTGATGCGGTCCCTGCACCATTTTGGTTGCCCTTCTCTGGACTGCCTCAATTTGGTTAATGTCCTTGTGAAGGTGTGGCCTCCAGTGCTGCATGCAATACTCCAGATGAAGCCCTAGCCAATGTCTTGTACCAGAGGATTATTACCTCCCTCTTAGGACTTGTGATACCCCTACTAATACACCCTAACACCCCCTAGCCTTACCTACTGCTTTGAGGTCTGCTTGGATGATTTTAGGTCATCAGTGATGATGATGCCCAAGTCTCTTTCTTCCTTTGTGACTGCTAGTAACTCCCCTCCCAGCCTATAAGTGGCTTCAGGTTTCTCTTCCCTATGTGCATGATTTTGCACTTCTTTGCATTGAATCCAGTTGCCACTCTTCTGACCATTCTGCTAGTTTATCCAGATCTCTTCTCATTCTGCCACCCCATCTGGATCATCTACTCTGTTGCAGATCTTGGTGTCATCTGCAAACAGACAAGCCTTACCCTCTAGTCCATCTGCGAGGTCACTAATGAAGATGTTGAATAGGACTGGCCCAGGACTGATCCCTGAGGTACCCCACTTGTGACTTGCATCTCTTCTGACTGTATGCCATTTACCACCACTCTCTGTTTTCTGCCAGTCCAACCAGTTTGCCACCCAGTTGACCAACTTCTGACCCACCCAGGCCTACCTAGCTTATTTATCAATCTTCTATGTGGAACAGTGTCAAAGCTTTGCTGAAGTCAAGGTAGCGACATCAACTGCTCCCCTTGGTCCACCACTCTGGTTACCCAGTCAAAGAAATCTGTGAGATTAGTTTGACAGGACCTTCCTTTGTAAACCCATGCTGTCTTGGATCCTGTGCCCTATGGTTCAGGTGTTGCACTATCCTTTCCTTAAGGAGTGCCTCCATAATCTTGCCCACTACTGAGGTAAGACTGACCGGTCTGTAGTTCCCGCCTCCTCCCTGCTACCACTCTTGTGGAGTGGATCACATGAGCCTTTCTCCAGTCTTCTGGGACCCTCTCCAGTTTCAGAGACTCACTAAACAATTCTGCTAATGGCTCTGCTAGTTCCTCCTTTAGCTCCTTAAGTACCCTGGGATGTATGCCATCAGGTCCCATTGCCTTATCCACCCTGGGCTTAGCAAGCTCTTGTAGGACCCTTTCTTTTGTGGAAGGGAGTGGTGCTCACCTCCCTCCCCCTGTGTCCATGATGCTGAGCTTGGGCCCTGCCCTACCTTCTCTTCAGTAAATACTGAGCAAAGTATCTATTTAGGATAGATGCCTTTACAGGGTCCTCCTCCTCACATGCTCCCTTTTCTCCATTAAGCTTAGTAATACCCCTCTGGACTTTCTCCTTTCACTAATGTATCTATAGAAAGTCTTGTCACCTTCTTTACTGTTAGGTATAGTGTTTCCTCAGTTTGGGACTTTGCCTGCCTTACTGCCTTACCTGCTTCCTTTAGGGCAGTTTGGTATGCCTCCTATCTTCATCCCGCTGTGTTCCCTTATATTTTCTGAAGGCCAGCCTTTTGGCTCTGACCTTTTCTGCTACTATATTTGAGAACCAAAGTGGTTTCCTTCTTCTTTTGCACTTCCTTTTCTGTCTAACACAATGGGATGTTGCTTCCAAGTATTATCCTTAATGCTTGCCCGCACTGTACCTCCTCACCTGTGTTTCTTTTGCCAGGGCTAGCTTAACTCTGTTGGCCATCTTATCAAAGTCAGCTCCTCTGAAGTCCCATATTTTGCCTTGGAATGGGATGATTTTAGATGTAGTAGCCAAATTGAACCATACCATGTGATGGTCACTGGCCCCAGGTGACCTTCTACCTGGAGATCTGTGATCCCTTCTTTGTTAGTCAGTACTAGATCTAGGATAGCCCTGTCTCTTGTGGGTTGCTGTACCAGTTGTTTGAGGCCCTCCCCTGCAGGGAATCCACTATGAGTCTAGTTCTGGCAGATGTTCCTGCTGGTATTGACCAATCTGTATCTGGCATGTTGAAGTCTCCCATTATCAGAACCTCCCTTTGGCTGTCATGTTTTGTATATCTTCTAACAGTAATGTGTCTATGTCTCCCCTCTGGTCTGGGGCCTGTAGACAACCCCAGTTCTTATGGCTGTCCCATTACCTGTTTCAGGGGTGACCCACAGTTCTTCTGGCTCCTTATGTGTATTCTGAATTTCTGTAGCTTTGATATTTTCATTTAACATACAGTACCACCTCTCCCCCTTTTTGCCCTCGGTCTCTTCAATACATATCCAGGTACTGAAGTCTCCCAAGTTGTGGTTACTGGTAAACCACGTCTCACTAATGCTACTATGTCCAGTTTAGCCTCTGACATTGTTGCCTGCAGGTCTGGGATCTTATTTCCCAGGCTGTGAGCATTTGTGTACATGATTTTCCATTGGCCAGATTTTGGTGTGTTGGTTGTTGGGTGAAGTTTGGCATTACCCCGTGCATCGTATGGGAGACAAACCTTTTTCTTACCTGGTGATGCAAATGAATGGCAAACACGCTGAATTCCTGTTTGACCACTAGCTGAGGGGAGGGGTGTTCTTCCCATTCGACGTCGTGGGGTGCTGCACCCCTCTCCCATTTGCTAGTTTAAATATTCTGCAAAGACGTCAAACTTCTGCCCCAATGCACTGACTCCTCTTTAGTCAGATGCAGTCCATCAAATTTAAAGAATTTCGCTCCCAGAACTGTTGCCAGTTTCCTACAAATCTGTGTCCTTTTTCCTGGCACCAGTCCTTGAGCCACGTGTTTAGCTCCCCTATCTCCTTTCTTCTGACCTTCCAGTCCATCTGCTCCCTTCTCCCAGACTGGCAGGATCTCAGAGAAGGAGATGCGGACGAAATAGATGATAGTTTGTCACCAGCCTAGTCAGGTGTTCCTTGGTCTCCTCAACTGACCGGGTTGGCGGGATCATTAGTCCCTATGTGTACTAGGACATCAGTGTTTTCTCCTGCTTTGTGAACAATTTTAGCAATGCGGTCCAGTGTCTCTCCATGCTGATGTATCTGGGAGACATCTGACCATCACCCTGGCTGGAGATGGGGTCAACTCCCGAATCATGGAGTCTCCTATGATCAGAAGTTTTTGATTTCCTTTGTGCTTGTTTAGTTTTGGTTCCTGATTTGGGTGAGTATTGTTGTGCTTAGCTCCTGTGCACGCAGTGTCTGTTCTGCAGTGTCTTCTGCCTCTTTATTTGATTTCAGAGATAGAGGCAGATACCTGTTTAGTAGTGTTTATATGGTTTTTGAGGTAATGTGTTGGAGAGCAGAGGGTGATGGGGGCACCTGATTTGCTCCTCCTAACCACCTGCCAACCTCCTGGACGGCAATGCTCTCTGCGGTCTAGAGTTTTCTGTTGGATGCTGGGGAAATGGCGGGTGGTTCTTATAATGTATTTCCTCTTCAATATGAAATTTGAGGCGTGCAATCTCTGCCCATGCTGCCCGAGCTGAGACCTAAGATCTCCAAAGGCCTAGCATGTAGGACAGTGTCCTAAATCCTGTAAGACTGTCCTTCTGAAAATTGTTCCACAGTACCTGCAGTTAATGAAATCCATTCCAAATAAGTTGCTGGGTTTGTAACCTAGTCAGAGTAATTAGAAGGAAAAAAATGCAAGTAATGGTTTTAATTGTGTTTTGTTTAACTTGTTATAACAAGTTAAATTACTAGTGCCCTGCAAATGAGATCACCTTGTGGAGGCCCCACTGATCCGCCTTTCCTGTTCTGCCACAGGAAATGTTACAACTGTGGTACCTTATAAAAGGAGTGTAGTGTGGGGTGGTTGGGATGGGGTGGGTGGCTTGGGCCCTTCCCCTGCCAAAAAGAAGAACCACGGACGCAAAGAACAAGGAGGTAAGAGCAGAAACAATCAGTCAACAACAAATGCAGTAACCTGAAAGCTTATCCTAATGTTAGATAAAACTGTAAAACCTGTAAAGCACCACCTGTAATAATTTCAGAGAAGATATACCCTGTAAGAAACACTTTGCTCAGAGAGAAAATAAAGCAGTAACAGAAGATATACCTTGCAAAGACAATTTGAATCAGAAGATTACAGCAGTAATCTGTTAATTCACACATGTAGGCACACTTGTAATAATGCAGAAGAGGTATACCAGCAACAACAATTTGAATCAGAGAAAAATAAAGCAATGAAATGTTAGCAACAAACAGTAGCAATCTCTGTAGTAAAAATAAAAAACACTACCACACAGTAAATCTGCTTAGCCAAACTAAGTCTTAATCCTTCTCCCTTGCTCTGGTAAGTTTCTACTCTGCCTTCAAGCAGTCTTAGAAGGAAAGAGCTCAGGTGAAGCTAGGTGCCTTGGCCAGCAAACCAAGTCTTCTACCCCAGATATCAACTAACCTGACTTTTAACCCTTCTTTCTGTTGAATTATTGACAGTTTACCAGCTCCACTCTACATACACACCCAATCCTTTGGAAGAGCTGTGGGAGGAAAAGCAATTTGCTCCTTCAATGTGAGAAGGAGACTGAAACACCTCTGAGACAACAAACCTTTCAACAAACAAGAATAAAATAAAACCAGTGTCAAACAGTATTTTGCTTAGCCCAATGATAAAAAGTCACAAAATGTAAGCTCCACCTGTAATACAGTAATTTCAGAAAGATATACCTGTAAGAAACACTTTGCTCCAGAAAAATAAAGCAGTAACAGAAGATATACCTTGCAAAGACAATTTGAATCAGAAGATTACAGCAGTAATCTGTTACACACACCTGTAGGCACACCTGTAATCAATGCAGAAGAAGGTACCAGCAACAACAATTTGAATCAGAGAAAAATAAAGCAATGAAATGTTAGCAACAAACAGTAGCAATCTCTGTGAGTAAAAAATAAAAACACCACCATTAGTAAATCTGCTAGCCAAACTAAGTCTTAATCCTTCTCCCTTGCTCTGGTAAGTTTCTCTACTCTGCCTTTCAAGCAGTCTTAGAAGGAAAGAGCTCAGGTGAGCTAGGTGCCTGGCACAGCAAACCAAGCCTTCCTACCTCCAAGATATCAACCAACCTGACTTTTTAACCCTTCTTCTGTTGAAATACTGACAGTTTGCCAGCTCCACCCCACATACACACCTAATCTTTGGAAGAGCTGTGGGAGAAAAGCAATTTGCTCCTTCAATGTGAGAAGGAGACTGAAACACCTCTGAGACAACAAACCTTTCAACAAACAAGAATAAAAAATAAAACCAGTAATGAAACAGTAATTTTACTTAGCCCAATGATAAAAAGTCACAAAAATGCTAAGCTCCACCTGTAATACAGTAATTTCAGAGAAGATATACCCTGTAGAAACACTTGCTCCAGAGAAAATAAAGCTATAACAGAAGATATACCTTTGCAAAGACAATTTGAATCAGAAAGATTACAGCTAATCTGTTAGCACACCCTCGTAGGCACACCTTGTAATAATGCAGAAGAAGGTATACAACAACAACAATTTGAATCAAGAGAAAATAAAGCAATGAAATGTTAGCAACAAACAGTAGCAATCTCTGTGAGTAAAAAAATAAAACACCACACACAGTAAATCTGCTTAGCTAACCAAGTCTTAATCCTTCTCCTTGCTCTGGTAAGTTTCTCTACTCTGTCCTTTCAAGCAGTCTTAGAAGGAAGAAAGAGTCTCAGGTGAAGCTAGGTGCCTAGTCAGCAAACCAAGTCTTCTACCTCCAAGATATCAACTAACCTGACTTTAACCCTTCTTTCTGTTGGAAATACTGACAGTTTGCCGACTCCACCCCCACATACACACCTTAATCCTTTCGGAAGAGCTGTGGGAGGAAAAGCAATTTGCTCCTTCAATGTGAAGGAGACTGAAACACCTCTGAGACAACAAACCTTTCAACAAACAAGAATAAAAATAAAACCAGTGTCAAACAGTAATTTTGTTTAGCCCAATGATAAAAAGATACAAAAATGTAAGTCCACCTGTAGTACAGTAATTTCAGAGAAGATATACCCAGTAAGAAACACTTTGCTCTAGAGCAATATAAAGTTAGTAACAGAAGATATACCTTGCGAAAAAGACAATTTGAATCAGAAGATTGCAACAGTAATCTGTTAGCTTTACACACCTGTAGGCACACTTGTAATAATGCAGAAGAAGGTACCACAGCAACAACAATTTGAATCAGAGAAAATAAGCAATGAAATGTTAGCAACAAACAGTAGCAATCTCTGTGAGTAAAAAGAAATAAAAAACACCACCACAGTGTAAATCTGCTTGTGAGCCCCACTGAGTCTTAATCCTTCTCCTTTGCTCTGGTAAGTTTCTCTCTCTGCCTTTCAAGCAGTCTTAGGAAGGAAAGAGCTCAGGTGAAGCTAGGTGCCTTGGCCAGCAAACCAAGTCTTCTACCCCCAAGATGTCAACTGACACTGACTTTTTGGAACCCTTCTTTCTGTTGGGAATTACTGACAGTTTGCTAGCTCCACCCCACATACACACCTAATCCTTTGGAAGAGCTGTGGGAGGAAAAGCAATTGTTTCCTTCAATGTGAGAAAGGAGGACTGAAACACCTCTGAGACAACAAACCTTTCAACAAGCAAAGAATAAAATAAAACCAGTGTCAACAGTAATTTTGCTTAGCCTAATGATAAAAAAAGTCACAAAATGTAAGCTCCACCTGTAATACAGTAATTTCAGAGAAGATATACCTGTAAGAAACACTTTGCTCCAGAGAAAAATAAAGCAGTAACAGAAGATATACCTTGCAAAAGACATTTTGAATCAGAAGATTACAGCAGTAATCTGTTAGCACCACCTGTAGGCACACACCTTGTAATAATGCAGAAGAAGGTATACCAGTAACAACAATTTGAATCAGAGAAAAATAAAGCAATGAAATGTTAGCAACAAACAGTAGTTGTCCTCTGTGAGTAAAAATAATAAAAACACCACTTACACAGTAAATCTACACTTAGTGAAATTAAGTCTTAATCCTTCTCCTTGCTCTGGTAAGTTTCTACTCTGCCTTTCAAGCAGTCTTAGAAGGAAAGAGCTCAGGTAGCTAGGTGCTTGGCCAGCAAACCAAGTCTTCTACCTCCAAGATATCAACTAACCTGACTTTTTAACCCTTCTTTCTGTTGGAAATTACTGACAGTTTGCCAGCTCACCCCTTCCACACAATCCTTTGGATCTCAGAGCTGTGGGAGGTGAAGCAATTTGGTTCTTCAATGTGAGAAGGAGACTGAAACACCTGTGAGAACAACAAACCTTTCAACAAACAACAAGAATAAAATAAAACCAGTGTCAAACAGTAATTTTGCTTGGCCAATGATAAAAAGTCCACAAAAATGTAAGCTCCACCTGTAATACAGTAATTTCAGAGAATATATACCCTGTAAGAAACACTTGCTCCAGAGAAAAATAAAGCAGTAACAGAAGATATGCCTTGCAAAAGACAATTTGAATCAGAAGATTACAGCAGTAATCTGTTAGCACACCTGTAGGCACACCTTGTAATAATGCAGAAGAAGGTATACCAGCAACAACAATTTGAATCAGAGAAAAATAAAAACAATGAAATGTTAGCAACAAACAGTAGCAATCCTGTGAGTAAAAATAAAAACACCACCACACAGTAAATCTGTTAGCCAAATCTAAGTCTTAATCTTCTCCCTTGCTCTGGTAAGTTTCTCTACTCTGCCTTTCAAGCAGTCTTAGAAGGAAAAGAGCTCAGGTGACTAGGTGCCATCAACCAGCAAAACCAAGTCTTCTACCTCAAGATATCAACTAACCTGACTTTTATTTGCTTCTTTCTGTTGGAAATTACTGACAGTTTGCCAGCTCCACCCACATACACACCTAATCCTTTGGAAGAGCTGTGGGAGGAAAGCAATTGTTCCTTCAGTGTGAGAAGGAGCTGGGCCACTTCTGAGACATGAGACCTTTCAACCAAAACAAGAATAAAAAATAAAACCAGTGTGTCAAACAGTAATTTTGCTTAGCCCAATGATAAAAAAGTCACAAAATGTAAGCTCCACCTGTAATGCAGTAATTTCAGAGAAGATATACCCTGGCAAAACACTTTGCTCAGAGAAAAATAAAGCAGTAACAGAAGATATACCTTGCAAAAGACAATTTGAATCAGAAGATTACAGCAGTAATCTGTTAGCACACACCTGTAGGCACTACCTTGTAATAATGCAGAAGAAGGTATACCAGCAACAACAATTTGAATCAGAGAAAAAGGAAGCAATGAAATGTTAGCAACAAACAGTAGCAGTGCTCTGTGGAAAAAATAAAAACACCACTCACACAGTAAATCTAAGCTTATCCAAACTAAGTCTTAATCCTCTCCCTTGCTCTGGTAAGTTTCTCTACTCTGCCTTTCAAGCCAGTCTTAGAAGGAAAGAGCTCAGGTGAAGCTAGGTGCCTTGGCCAGCAAAACCAAGTCTTCTACCTCCAAGATATCAACTAACCTGACTTTTTTAACCCTTCTTTCTGTTGGAAATTACTGACAGTTTGCCAGCTCCACCCCACATACACACCTAATCCTTTGGAAGAGCTGTGGAGGAAAGCAATTTGCTCCTTCAATGAGAAGGAGACTGAAACACCTCTGAGACAACAAACCTTTTCAACAAACAAGAATAAAATAAAACCAGTGTCAAACAGTAATTTTGCTTGGCCAATGATAAAAAGTCACAAAATGTAGCTCACTTCTGTAATACCCAGTAATTTCAGAAGAAGATATACCCTGCTGAAACACTTTGCTCCAGAAAAATAAAAGCGGTAACAGAATATACCTTTAAAAGATAATTTGAATCAGAAGAGATTACAGCAGTGATCTATTGGCTTTTACCCTGTAGGCACACACACCTTGTAATAATGCAGAAGAAGGTATACAGCAACAACAATTTTAAATCAGAGAAAAATAAAGCAATGAAATGTTAGCAACAAACAGTAGCAATCCTGTGAGTAAAAACAAAACACCACCACACAGTAAATCTGCTTGAGCCAACTAAGTCTTAATCCTTCTCCCTTGCTCTGGGTAAGTTTCTCTACTCTGCCTTTCAAGCAGTCTTAGAAGGAAAGAGCTCAGGTGAAGCTAGGTGCCTTGGCCAGCAAACCAAGTCTTCTACCTCCAAGATATCAACTAACCTGACTTTTAACCCTTCTTTCTGTTGAAATTACTGACAGTTTGCCAGCTCCACCCCCATACACCCTAATCCTTTGGAAGAGCTGTGGGAGGAAAAGCAATTTGCTCCTTCAATGTGAGAAGGAGACTGAAACACCTCTGAGACAACAAACCTTTCAACAAACAAGAATAAAATAAAACCAGTGTCAAACAGTAATTTTGCTTAGCCCAATGATAAAAAAATCACAAAAATGTAAGCTCCACCTGTAATAGAGTAATTTCAGAGAAGATATACGCTGTAAGAAACACTTTGCTACAGAGAAAAATAAAGCAGTAACAGAAGATATACCTTGCAAAAGACAATTTGAATCAGAAGATTACAGGAGTAATCTGTTAGCACACACCTGTAGGCACACCTTGTAATAATGCAGAAGAAGGTATACCAGCAACAACAATTTGAATCAGAGAAAAATAAAGCAATGAAATGTTAGCAACAAACAGTAGCAATCTCTGTGAGTAAAAATAAAACACCACCACACAGTAAATCTGCTTAGCCAAACTAAGTCTTAATCCTTCTCCCTTGCTCTGGTAAGTTTCTACTCTGCCTTTCAAGCAGTCTTAGAAGGAAAGAGCTCAGGTGAAGCTAGGTGCCTTGGCCAGCAAACCAAGTCTTCTACCTCCAAGATATCAACTAACCTGACTTTTTAACCCTTCCTTTCTGTTGGAAATTACTGACAGTTTGCCAGCTCCACCCCACATACACACACCTAATCCTTTGGAAGAGCTGTGGAGGAAAGCAATTTGCTCCTTCAATGTGAGAAGGAGACTGAAACACCTCTGAGACAACAAACCTTTCAACAAACAAGAATAAAATAAAACCAGTGTCAAACAGTAATTTTGTTTAGCCCAATGATAAAAAGTCACAAAATGTAAGCTCACCTGTAATACAGTAATTTCAGAGAAGATATACCCTGTAAGAAACACTTTGCTCCAGAGAAAAATAAAGCAGTAACAGAAGATATACCTTGCAAAAGACAATTTGAATCAGAAGATTACAGCAGTAATCTGTTAGCACACCTGTAGGCACACCTTGTAATAATGCAGAAGAAGGTATACCAGCAACAACAATTTGAATCAGAGAAAAAATAAAGCAATGAAATGTTAGCAACAAACAGTAGCAATCCCTGTGAGTAAAAAATGAAAACAACACCACACAGTAAATCTACTTAGCCAAACTAAGTCTTAATCCTTCTCCCTTGCTCTGGTAAGTTTCTCTACTCTGCCTTTCAAGCAGTCTTAGAAGGAAAGAGCTCAGGTGAAGCTAGGTGCCTTGGCCAGCAAACCAAGTCTTCTACCTCCAAGATATCAACTAACCTGACTTTTAACCCTACTTCTGTTGGAAATTACTGACAGTTTGCCAGCTCCACCCCACACACACCTAATCACTTTGGAAAGGCTGTGGAGGAAAAGCAATTTGCTCCTTCAATGTGAGAAGGAGACTGAAACACCTCTGAGACAACAAACCTTTCAACAAACAAGAATAAATAAAACCAGTGTCAAACAGTAATTTTGCTTAGCCCAATGATAAAAAAGTCACAAAAATGTAAGCTCCACCTGTAATACAGTAATTTCAGAGAAGATATACCCTGTAAGAAACACTTTGCTCCAGAGAAAAATAAAGCAGTAACAGAAGATATACCTTGCAAAAGACAATTTGAATCAGAAGATTACAGCAGTAATCTGTTAGCACACACCTGTAGGCACACCTAGCAGACTAGAGGGGTATCTGCCAAGGCAATCTTTGACTCCGAGTCTGGGAGGGCCTCGACAATGGGCTTGAGCTGGCAAAACAAAGATTTTTGATACACTAGCATGTGTGCCACATAATTAAGGGCACAAATGACTAGTGTCAAAGAGGAGCAGAATTTATTCCTGAATTGATCCAACTTTCTGGACTCCTTGTTAGAAAAGAAAGTACTGAGGTGCTTAGGTTTGGCGGACCTTTCATGGCCTGCTGTGATGACCAACGAGTAGACCTTCAGATGTACGTTGAGGTCGTCTTCGCCTTCTGGCATCCTGTAAATGCAGTCTGCCTTTTTGGTCATAGCTAGAATAGAGGAGGGCATCTGCCAAATGGTGTAGGACAGATCCTCATGAGGTTCCAGCCAAAGAGGGGTAAGAACCGGGCTTGTCTCTGGAAAGTCCAAATGCTCAGCTAACCTCTGGCATTTAGGGTTCTGAGAATCTGATTTCCAACCTTGTGCCTCCACCATTTGTCTCAGGAGGTCCACAAAATAAGAATCCTTGGGGGGAGGGATGACTTGGGGGATTCTTTAGGGATAGGCTCCTCTGGAAGATGGGTCTTGAATTCCAAACGCTCTGAGGATGGCTCAGAATCTGATTCCAAATGTTCTCTATTTGGGTGAGCAGGCTCCTTCCTTAAAGGGGTTTCCTCTGATGATGGGGCCGATGTACAGCCTTTCGCCAGGCCTGATGCTGAGCGCGCTCTGACCGGCCAAACCATCCTGAGGGTCAGGCCTTGTCACACTACCTCTGAGGAGCACAGCTGTCTGCTGTCCAGTTGTGAGACTAGTTGGGATTTAGTCTCAGACCACCAAGTCTGCAAGATCTCTCTGAAGTCCACTTGCAGCTGAGGAGGAGGAGGTGGAGTAGGAGGTGGGGGGTGGGTGGAAAGCCTGACACCCCGGATGGCAGCCTGAACCAGTAGCATGGGTTCCATGTGTTGGGAAGCCCGGTGTAGGATAATAATGGGCACAGCCCGAAGTCTGGTAATGTTTGGTCGGGAACCCCACCGAGGAAACCCGGGTTAATGAGAATAACTAGCCAGGAAATGGTCTGGCATCAAGCCTGGTGGATAGACCGATGAAGACCCCGACAGCAGAAAGCCGGATGGAGGCCCTGACAGAGGATAGCCTGATGGAGGCCCTGATGGCACAAAGCCAGAAGGTGGCCCCATGGCCAAAAGCCTGATGACGGTCGGTACCCCAGCATAGAGCCCAAAGGCTCTAGGCCCGGTGGAGGCCCTGATGGTGGAAAGCCTGACAGAGGGTGGCCCGATGGAGGCCCAGATGGGGGAATCAAAGGGGCTGATGGGCACTGAGGAAGAGCAGGGGCTGGCACCCCTACCAGGGAAGGAAAAGATGGTGGTGGTGGTGGTGGTGGTGATGACGCTAAATCCATGGGAGCTCCCAAGTCAGGGACTACAGACAGAAGGTCTCCATCTGTCGGGTCCCACGGTTCTGGGAACAACAGCGGATGCTCCGATGGAGGAGAAGATGAGGGCTCACCGTGGAGGGAACCCCGGGACAACCCTTGCCCCCTGACCGAAGGCCCAACGAATGCAAAGTAGTCGAGCAATCTTCAGGAAGTCCAACAATGGCTTAGCGGCCTTGGTCATGCATGAGTCTGAGACACTGACCCCCAACTTTTCAACCCCAACTGGGCGCTCACCAGAGGGACTGGCAAGCAACATATTGGCCCCGCTTGTCGACTTGGAGCCCATGGTAGTAATGGGCCTAAGGGTGGCGGAGGCCTTGGATGCATCTGAGGCTCCCACAGTCACTGTAACCAGTGGTGGTATGGGGGGAGCCAAATTTTGTTCTTTAGGAGGGAGTGCAGGCTTGGCAGCAGCACCAGTCTTCCTGGGGGAAGAGGGCCGCTGCTTACCCAAGGGGCTCAAGGGTGACCTCGGGTGAGTGGGGGACCACTCCTGGTCCCATTGCTTTTCTTTGTCCCTCTTCTTCTTGTGGGAGTCGGTCGGCGAGGAAGAGGTGCTCCTGAGCTTCTGCAGCTCATTTTTCATCAGTGCCATTTTGAGCTTCAAAAAGTGGGCTTCGAGGGACTGCTGGTGCCTTTTCCGTGTGGCCTGGTTGAACTGGCAGCAGGCCTCACAATCCTTGATGTTATGGTCAGGGCCCAGGCAGAAGAGGCAGAGGGAATGCTGATCCTTATGCGGTAGCAGGACGCTGCAAGAATCACACTTGTTTTTATGCAATTCTATGGAAGAAGTGGAAGACATACACAAAGAAGGAACAATAAATGTCTAAAGAAAAACAGATACTCATCCGAAATTAGGGTGATCGAATTGCTGCAACGAGCTTCAGAAGATCTGACGTGCAGGCCAACGGTGGGAAAGAACTGCAGGGCGGACGTGGGGACCACCCGCTATACAGTGTCATGCTGATGCCGGTCATGTGACATCGGGTGGGTGTTCCCCGGTCAGACACTGCTAGCTAAAGTTTCCGTGCAGTCTTTATGCCAAGGGGTGCAGTCCTATAAGTAATTACCTACTGCAAGAGCCCTTTTGAAGTCAGATAATTCTTTATCACTCGTAGGTGTACCTTTTTTTTCCCCATATACATTTGTTTTCACCGGGCTCGCTGCAGGCGGCTTCTTAGCCCTGTCCCTGTCTCCACCAAAAGCAACTGCCTCCTTAGTCTGCCAAGCTCCATATCTCCCATGGATTGCCCCCCTTCTGTGGGGTGGGCGGCAGCTGGGAAGGGGGGGCATCCTCCCCCCACTCAGAGACCCTGTGTCCAGATTTGTGCATTGGTTAACCGGTGAAAATGTGGGGCAAGGTCAGGCAGGAAAGGCTTCATGTAGCCTGTGAATGCCATATTCCAGTTTTTCTCCCCTGTATTCTTGCCCTAGCATAAGCGTGTGTACATGGAGGCAGACACGTGCCATGGCCGCAGCCCCTCCCTTCATGCCACTTGAGCGGCCGACACTACCTCTGGGCCTCCACCCAGGGGCAGCCAAGGACCAAGTTGACAAGATCCCCCCCCCTTCCTCAGGAGAGGAGAGCTGTCCTTCAGATGTGATGCTCAATCTTCTCCCTTCCCGGCTGACACTCAGTGACACAAGCTCATTCCCAAACCAGGGTCACCAGCATCGTGAGAGGTAAGGTGCATAGCACCTCAGCCTGCTGTGCCATGGGGATGGCTCCCAGTTGGACCTTTTAACCTCATTATTTTCTCTTTTCAGTTGGCTTTAACTTATTTATAATCTAGTGAGTGGCTTAGCTACTCTGTCAGTGCAAGCTCCCTCCCAGCATGCACTGCCAATACTGGCAACAGACAGCAGTATATGGTTTAGTTCAACAGCTCTCCAGCATCTGGTAGTGATTTCACCCTTTCCTTCCCTTTTCAGCACGTGTGCTCTGGAAGGAATGACTTTCTGTCTGGTGTGAAATACAGGAACTGGCAGTACATCTCAGAGTTTTAATTTGCAGTCTACTGTCAATGCCAAAGTTCCATATAGAAGACATGCACAGAGAAGACTTCAGCTAGGCCTATAATACTGTACCACACAGAACATTCAGGGAAACGGTAATACAATAATAAGTACACAAAGTGTATTGGAGGTGAATGACAAATTGGCTGAAAAGTAGGAAGCAGAGTACTCCTGAGTGCTCCCAGGTCGCCCCCAAAACAGGACTTGTGCCTAGTGGGCCTTACCCGGTTACCAAAAGGAATAAAATTAACATTTTATAAAAGAGATGTGGTGGTCACCATTCAGAGTGGAGTGAGGTGCTGAATGGAGCACCCTAGGAGTTGGAACTGAGTCTATTGCTCTTCAATATATTAATTATTGACCTAGAGGAGGGACTCAGAAGCAACCTGCTGAAGTTTGTTGATGACACTAAATTGGCAAGAAGAGCGGGAACAGCAAAGAAAGGGAGTGCACTACAGAAGAACCTGCATTAGGGCCATAGACACAGAAAAGGGAGCTTGATTTGGTATGGAGAAGGACAAGGTATTACACCTGGGGTTTAGGGATCTAGGTCACACATACAGTGGTAGCCAGAGATATAGCTCAGTATATCTGCACACATATATCTGGAGAAGTCACAGGAAATCTTCATTCATTTTAATGTGGTTTTCTGTGATACAAACTTTGTTAATGCACCAGTTAGGATGAAGCGACAAAAGTAGGGAAATGTGGCATAGGGGTTTCCAACTCTAATACCCCACCCTCACCCTGCAGGCAGCAACAGGAAAAACCATTATGGTTTCACCTCTCTTGCCTCTTCGCAAATCAGGCATGGGGTGTGCCTTGGGGCTGTCATCCCTAAAACTCACCCCATTCCATCAGTAAATAACCTGAGATGTATACAGTACATGAAAATGGGGTGAGCATTAGGGTAGATGACCTCAAGGCTCACCCCACGCCCGATCTGTGAAAAAAGACACATTTCCCTACTTTTGTTGATTTAACCAAAACCAGTGCATTAATGAAGTTTTTTGCTATACATTTCCTTATTTTTGAGATCATGTAATTGTATCCTTATTTACCTGTGGACATGCAGGGCTCTCTGGGCCCTGTGCCCCCATCCATGCATATACGTATGTTGCTGTGGAGGGCCCTGTACTTCCATTTGTAGGACAACAGCAACCAAACTGTCAGCATAGCCTTATTACCACACCTCATGTACCCGGTACTGAAATTTTCCAAATCCCCAGCACAACATGATTCTGCACCACCATGTCATTCCATGCCACAGATGTGTAAACACAGTTTTGGCAGGATTTGAAAAATGACAGCTGTCTTGTTCATGAGGTGGTGTAATAAAAAGGCTATGTTGAAAATGTGGGGTCAAAAGTTTTAAAATTACCAAAGTTATGAGCGAGAGTAGGACAATTTCAACAGATGCACATAACTTCACCATTTTTACATATTTTGACCCCAAATTTTCAGCATACTTTTCTTATGATCACCTCATGAACACGGGTGGTGAAAATTTTCAAACCCTACCCGGAAGGCGATTTTGCCAAGTGACCTCAAAATTGCCTTTCGAGCTCGGTTTGTGTAATTCCACTGCTTCCACTGCCATTGTTCATGAGATGGGGACTCAAAAAGGCCATGTTGAAAATTTAGTGTAAAAATACGCAAAAATGGCAAAATTATGCATCAGAGTTAAAAAACCATTTGAAATATATTGAACCGCACTTACCTCAGTTTCTCATATTGAAGGTGGTTCCAGCAGAAAGACGTGTCTTCGATCAGAGAGTAGATCTTCACCCTGAGACCTGTTCAGGTGTGTGCGGGGTATGTTGGAGGTGTGGGGTGATTGCTGCTCAGTGTAAAGTTGGGGGGGGGATTCAATCGGCGAGGGAGCATTTTCTTTTTTATAGGTCTTAACAAAAAAAAAAAAACATCGAGAGACCATTTTCCTTATTTAATGTAGGATTGCGATTGGAGGGTGGGGGGGCCTCTAGACACCAGGAAAATAATAAAATTATAATGAGGATGGCAATCGGTGGGTGGAGGGTACCACTAGACAACAGGGAAATACAATACTTAAATGCTTACGGGGATGGCGATCAGAGGGTGGAGGGGTGCTACTAGACACCAGAGAAAGAATGACTAATTACAGGGACAGCAATCAGAGAGTGGGGAGTGCCACTAGACACCAGGGAAACATACACAATTTACAGGGACGACATTTAGAGGGTGGGAGGTGCCACTAAACACCAGGGAAAGATTTACAAATAAAGGGACAGCAATCAAAGGGCGGGGGGGGGTGCCACTAGACACCAGGGAAAATGTTTACAAATTACAGGGATGGCAAGCAGAGGGTGGGGGTGCCACTAGACACCAGGGAAAGATTTATAAATTATGGGAATGGTGATAGAAGGGGGGTGCCACTAGACACCAGGTAAAGATTTACAAATTACAGGGATGGTGATCGGAGGGTTGGGGTACCACTAGACATAAGGGAAACATTCACAATTTACAGGGACGGCAATCAGAGGATGGGGAGTGCCACTAGACACCAAGGAAAGATTAATGAGATAGCAGCAAATGAAAAAGAATTGCCCCATATGATCACCTCATATTGCTATTTTGAAGTGCTTACTGAGCATGCTCAGAACCCGAAATTTTAAAAATTAAATAACTTCGGAACAGATTCATATTTTTGCCAAACCAGGAAAGGAAACATCTGTGAGCCAAGCTCTTTTTACCCAAACAAGTTCAGACCAAAATTCTAAAATGTCTGGGCACTAGGCGATGGCAAAAAAAAAACCAAGCAGCTATTTGTTAAAAGTTATATGGAAATGTTTGTATGAATACACACAAAAAATGCTGAAGCAAGTCAAGAAATCATATATAAAAAGAAATAAAAAATACCTTTGGGCTCATTTTTCCAACAGTTAAGTGCAGAATCCGCCTAACTGGGTAGTGATGACCAACACACATGTGTTGGTCTCGTTCTACAAAGCCATTGTTGTAGCTTTTCAATTCTTTGGGGAAAACAAGATGGCGACAAAAAAAGATTTTTGCACTCAGGAAAAAGATTCCCATACGATCACTTCATACAGCTAAAGTGCTTACCGAGCATGCTCAGAACCCAACATTTTTTTTAATTATATAACTTTGGAACTGATTAATATTTTTTCACCAAACCAGCAAAGGAAATGCCTGTGGGCTGAGCTCTTTCTACCCTGAAACTTTCAGACCAAAATTCTTAACCAGCTGGGTGTTAGGAGATGGAATAAAACAGCAAAAAAACTGCAATTGTTTACTTTTTGTCACTATTCACATCTCCAGATCCGCACATCTGACCATAACACAACTTGGCACTTAACTAGATCTACCCCATGAGACCGCACATGCCAAAGTTTGTGGAAATCCAGTGAATGGTTGTGAAGATATTAAAGTACAAAATTAGCAGTTTAACATTAAAGTGCCTACTCAACCCTAACTATAGAGGCACTACCGCGCTAAAGATTTACTGACATGTCTCTGGCTACCACTGTACATCCTATGTGGTGAGGCAATGGACGGCACAAACAAGGAAAAGGATGTAAGGTTAATAGTGATCCATAAGCAAAATCAGGCAGACAGGCAGTGTGTTACTGCAATCAAGAAAGCAAATGCAGTGCTTGGTTGATTAGGAGGGGGTAAGCAGCAGGTCGGGGGGAGGTGATCCTACCCCCTGTAAAAGGCCTTAGTTTGACCACACCTGGAGTACTTCAGCCAGTTCTGGTCACTGCAGTATAGAAAGGGCACTGAAGAGATTGTAGGGACTCTGCCCAGGGCCACCAACCTGTTCAGTGACCTAGGAGGCAAGAGCTAGGAGGACAGACTCAATATACTTTATTTAGCCTATAAAAAAGCAAGGTAAGAGGGGGTATGGGCATGGTATCAGAATACTAAAGGGGTCAGACAGTGTGAAAGAGAGATGTTTGAGCTGACGAGTGCAGGGGCATGTTCTTAAACTGGTTGGGGAGCATTAGAAAGTACTACTTTGCAGTGTACATACAGTAATGGGTGGTTAACATGTAAAACAGCCTACCCAATGAAACTGAAAACTGGCAATCTTCAGGCTTTCAAGGCTAGACTACACAAATTCCTGAAATAAATGGCACTGGCTGTTCAACAGCATTTCTAAGATTGCATTCGGACTGTTAAACTTGGGTGTATGCCCACATTCCAGTTGGGTAATGTCACTGTTATGTGGCAGGAGAGAGAGAGATGCCAGACCCTTCCATCATCATCATTGTATGTTACTATGTAAAAGATACAGAACAAGTCTCCTCCACAGTCAGAACTTACTCTATAACAAACAAGCACTACATACACAGAAAAGAAAAAAAAATATAGCATACTATAAAATGGGTCCAGACGACTTTCACAAATATACTGTATCTCTGAATGGATGAGATGGGTCACCTGCCTTGCCTAATATGTACTCACAAATGCATGGTATGCATTTTCTAAGCCCAAAGGTTTTATATCAGGCCATTTTATCCAGTAAGGGCGATAATATACAGCAGGGAGCTGTGTCATTAAGTGATACAGGCACTCCTCTGTGTGTGCTAAGGAGCACTCAGCCTTTAGACTTGTGCCACACCGCACACCAAGGAAGTGCCTATATATCCAAATGAATACGTACTTTGTCATGTGTTATTTATTGCCTACACAATGCATACTATAAACCTCCTATGGCACAAAATATAAATAAAAAGCAACAGGTTGCAGAAACCATATAAAATGCTAGAATGTATTCCTTACAATCAACAGTCATAGTTACTGGGAATGATTTAGAAAACAGGTTGGAGAAATCCTGCTTCCTGATTGGCTCACAGCACCCCTCACCATGGCAGGTATCAGTCAATGGAGACTAGCAAATAACCAGTCCCTGTGTCCTGTGCCTGCTTGCCCTTTACCTATATGTATCACTGCACCTAAAGAGAATATTCATATTATACTTGGCAGCCACTGATTTATTTTTTTTTTCATTTTAGCAAGCTTGCACCATGCTACACCCTTGCCTCCCTTTATTCCCCTACTCTCCAGTTACCGGTCTTAAGGAACATGCAATAAAACAACTTTTATAAAAGTGAACACATGCGTATCATTGGGTCGTCACTCCTGCTCTCACCTCAGCTACTTAGCCGTTGAGACCAAACTACTAGTCTACTATCCCTCCCAGTCTTAATGAAACTGTGTGCACAGGCAGATTTTTTTTTAAAATGGTCACGTCTCCAATTTTGTAAAATAATAATCCCACTGCTACTCAGGGTGCGTAGGTGTGCACAGCTGGGAGGGATGACAAAATACAAAATGAAATGGTCTCTGGGTGGAAAAGATGCCTGTAAAACAGCAGCAGCCTCTAATGGCAGTTCCTGTGGATGGACTACTTCACATGGAATTTTTATTTTATTCATTTCTATATAGAACAATACACGGGGTGGTGTGTTTAACGAGAATTTTACACACACCCAAGGTGTTGGACGCTACATAAACACCAGCAGCGAAGCTCAAGGGCTTCATTTAAGCATTCAACACTCGGTGTGTGTAAAATTTGAGTTTTACAAACCACCCCATGTTTTATTTGATATAAATTGCTGGGGAGTGTTTTTTCCCCCACAGCAATTATATAAATAGAAACACACTGCTGTCTGTCCTGGCGACTGCTCGACAAACTTCTCTTGCTTCCTTTTAAGCTGCCTGGCTAACTTCTGCCATTTACTTTGACTCTGTCTGCGCCTCTCTCCTGAAATGACTGCACAGTTTTCATTAATAAAATTTACTTTATTTCTGTAAGAAATGTAGCGCTGATATTTGGAGGGAGCTGCTGTCACATTACAGAGCAGCACAATGAAGGGAACTGGTGAAAAAATAATAAAATATCAATTTTATAAGTTGAATACTACAACTTCAGGTGGGCAGTGTGGTGCTGGGCCTCGCTACGCCCATGGCTGGATCAACACCACCCACCCTTTCATGCTGTACTGTTTACGTAATAACCAAACAGACTGTACATCAAGGACTCATGACAGTTATCTCTCGTAAGTGAGGACTAAAAAGTGCCACAATTAGACAAGTCACTCATACCCACAGACTTATCCCTCATGTTGGTAAACAAGCAGTAATTGATGTACAGAACTTATAGGAGAGGTTGAGTAATACACACACCTTGTAAATCCAGATAGCAAAAACTACTGTGCAAGAAATGAGTCAAAATATTCTGGCTGACTCACTGGTCAGCACCAAAGAATGGAACCCCATGAAAACCTCAGTTTCTATTGTATGTTCACGTACATATGCGCCTAATCTAACACACCACTTGTTTTCTGGTGCAGGTATCAACAATATGCTGTGATTCCCATTCACATACATTTCTCTGTCATACTTGAGAGTGTCGACTGCCAAACCCAGTTTTTTGAGTTGACACACAGTCAGTGCTCTGCTTGCCTGTTAAACTAAAATTCCCACATGGACTCGACAGTTGCATTCAAATGCAAATAATGCATTCACTCACTTCTACTATCATACTGTACTAAGGTGTAGGCATTTAAAAAGAAGCAACTAGTTAAAACAATTAAGAGTTTCTTTGGGCTTGAACACACCAAGGGACATCAACAGACTAAACACAGGCTGGGTAGCTTACAAAACCTTCCATTGTTAAGAGGCTAGGAAGTGGTCTGTGAGGAACATACGAGGAATGTGGCTCAGTTTACTGTAACCACACTTGCCTTTACTGCTCTCTATCTATACTTACGCATTTTCACAGTCACCTACTGTACTAGCACTCACAAGTATGATATCTTGAATGTTATTTTTTGTCTTTTTTGTTGTCCTCTGTTCATCTGCCTTTCTTTCTACACTTTTTGCCTGTTTCCTTTGTGTGATTCTGTTGCCTTTTTTCAATTCTTTTTTCTGATCCCGCTGGGCAGCAATGTGAAACTAAAATGAATTTATTTCAAAGACTGTAATCTAGATAAGTCTCATGATGCTGCTGGGGTCTGGGAGGAAGCAGAATTCCTCTCCGTCTAGATTCTGGAACAACTGAGACTCATGACCACTGTGGGACATTTTGCGCCATGGGCACTGAGGTGGCACCGGAGTGGGCCAGGTGGGAGCTGTGCTTCTCCCTACATTGATGTCACTATCATCTCTTATGTAAACAGTATATCATGATACTATTTTTGTTTGTTCATGTCTGTTTCTTTTGTTCTCACATCAGAGTTCTGCCTTCCTCTATGTTGACTCTGTTCTGGGGTTCCTTAAAAAGTGGTGGATCAGCATTTCAGTCGTGTTTGCAGAGTGTGCTGTCTACCTCAAAGGAGGACCCAGGACAGGGGCCTTTACTGCACTTTTTTTGGAGGACAACATAAACCCAGTGGAGCTGTGGCAAGCAAGCAGGTGGGGAGCAATGTCTCTCCAGCAGCAGTTCTTCTCATTTGGGAGTGTACTACAATTTCAGAGCAAAGTTTCTTTGTAGCAGCCCCCAAGGGTGGGGACTCAGTGGTTTGACAGGAGTGATGGAAGCCAGCAGCGAGTCACTCAGCACAGCAGTGGTGCTGCTGCTTGCAGCGCCAGTCACCTGAGTTCAGAAATGGGCACTGGCCATTTGAAAAATCAGCCGGGGGGGGGGGGGTCATGAGTCCCAGAGGATGCTGTTCTCCTCTGGAAGGGAGGGTTGCTATGCACTACTCTATTATACTACTCCCTGGATGGCTACAGGTGTCAATGCAGTGAATGATGCAGGCAGAGATAAAGAACACAAGCTGGCCCTGCTGAGGTACACCATGCATGCCTGTGCTTGGAGCAGTCCGTCAGCACCCTTGCAGAAGTAAGGGGAAACAAAGCTGACATATTTGGGAGCACACAGGATGACCCCACAGCATTCTTGAGCATGTACCACCAACTGTTCATCCCTATCAATGGGTCAACAGAGGAGGGATGGTGACCCGAGGTCCATGCCTCGATGGGCATGCTGCAGTGCATGACAGCAAGACAGAGATGATGGTCCTGTCAGAGCTGAGCTCTCCTCAACATGGCAGAGAGAGAGAGAGAGAGAGAGCGCAGTAAACATTAAATAAAAAAGTAGAAATGTTATTAATCTTATGATCTTATATTTGATATCTGTGCATTTATACTATGGGTGTAATGAGTAACAGTGCAGATTAAAAAGTGCTTTATCCACCATAATTTATCTGCAGTAAAAAACAGGTGATATGCATTGTACTGACTCAAAATATATAGAATAATGCATGAGGAAGTGTGGTTTATGGGGATTTTATGCACACAGAAGGTGTTTGATGCCCAAGGGCATAGCTACTGATATGCCTGACATGCCACGGCATGCTGTAGACCAGCGCGAAGGTACCAGAAGCCGGCCGGCGTGCGCTTACAAATTTCCTTTGTCTTCCCTTATTTTCGCGGGCTTTTCCAGTGGCCCAATAGTGCTCGCAACTTTCAATTAAGGGGGGGCGCGGGTGTCTCCGATGACGTGCATGCCTACACCAAGCTGCTTTGTCCTCAATCAGGTCCGCTACCGCTTGTGAGGAGGCGTGCCTAGTAACGGGCGGGCCAGGTGGGCTCTTTAAATTCCCCTGGTGGGTAATGCTTCCTCGCAGTTCAGAGGAGCTTTTGAAATTGAAAAGAGTTACTGCCGTTGCCGCTTGCCGTAGAAGCTGTACGCCGTAGAAGCCGAATCTGAAGGGACGGAGCATTACCCTGCACTGCACTTCTGTGTTCCCATTTGAGGCTTGAGCTGCTGCACTGCTGTAGAGGGAGATAGCGAGAGAGAGAGAGAGACAGAGAGGAGAGACTGTACAGAAGATTGTAGGAGCCGCCGCGCTGACACGTAGTTCGTCTGACCCCCCCAATGGTGCGTTTCGTTGCCACTGCTCTGCTGCTGTAGTCTGTTGTCAGTGCTGTGCCCTCTACTATTCAGTAGCCAAGAGGAATTTTGAACACCAGCACCTGAGCCTGACTGTGAAAAATATCATCTGTTTACCAGGTATATTTTTTAGTGGGTTAATGTGTGACACTGCTGCTCTTGTGGTGGGTGGGCAAATAATATTGGCAAGGCAGTAAATGTAGGCAGTTCTGCTTCTGTTCATGAAGGTAGTACTAGAAATCTGTACAAATCCTGCCATTCCTTGTCTTGAAATAAAATCACCTATGTATCTGTCTCTCTGTTACTGCAAATTTCTTTAGTTGTGTCCTGTCCTGTGGCTTATCTGACTGTACTCTGGGTGACTGGGTGTTGGGGGTAGGAGGAGTGATTTGCACTGATGACAGGCTGTATTAATTCTATTAAATGTGAACTGAAGCCCCCCTCTGAACTTTGAAAACAATTTTGATGTGCAGTTTCAATGTGTGTGTGAAACAACTGCAGTTTCACTGCATACTATCTCACTTGGCTTACAATACTAAGACCAACTTTCTAATGAAACTTGCAAGTACTTCAGACCCTTTTCTGTACCAATAAACAGGAAAATTAACTTATTGGTTTGGCTACTGATGTCTTATGGCTGCAAAGATTACTAGATTAATGCAGCTTCAGATTATGCCCTCAATATTTACCTATTATAAATCACTCATAATTTCAGCCAATCAGTGTCCAGAACCATAGAACATCTTCTTCTGCATATAGTTGTTGTAGATGTTAAAGGAGGATGTTCCAGTTCAAAAGTACAAAGTAGGGGCATTACTGTTTTTATATATTCACTCATACCTCTCAACCTTTTGTGGAACATTGCCTGTCAAAATGTGGAACAAATGGACAAAATGAGGAACACTTAATCAAATCTTTACCTAAGAAGCTCAAAATACTGTTAACATGTTGCATTTATGTTCAGAAAGTCTGCTATTAATTGAATAATATATTTTTTGCATCATTTACTATGGATTTTTGCTTTAAAATGTTGACTTTTAATGTGGAACAAGTCCTCACAATGTGGAACAGGAAGCTTTTGTAAAGTAAAATGAGGAACAGTCCTCGTAATGTGGTACAGTTGAGAGGTATGTATTCACTATTTACAAAATGTTCCAATCAGGCTAATCCCATGAGATGCATCAACTTCTTTTCATGGAGGTCCCAAGGAAGACAACAGCAGTCCACAGTGTGCAACATGGGTGGGTGGGTGTGGGTGTGGTGGTGTGGTGGGAGTGTGTGTGTGTGTGTGTGATCACATTTCATTTCATATATGCTATCATGAGGGCATTAGGTAGCAGAGAGCTGCAAGGTTCTCATGTGGGAAGCCAGTTTAGCCTTGAATATCTACAAGTTAGGAACATATTTTAAGATGGTGAAGTTGACAGCAGATGAGTACTTTGGCACACTATGCATGTGCCATATCTGAATGTGCCATATCAGGCCTTTGTTCTACCAATGGCCTATCTATTCATATGCATCTGTATTGCTCCCTTATGCCTATCCCATGCCTGTTTGAAGCCCTGTGCTGTATTTTTTAATGCTTACAATTGTGCACTGCAGATCGGGGGTGTGGCGGGCGGAGCGCCCCCCACAGAAGCAATGAAATTTACTATAAAACTGCAGATCACCACTGGGGACCGGCTGGTGTGGGAGGGTGGAGCGCCCCACAGAACAAATGTCAAAAAGCAACTCTGCAAGGCCACCTTTTCAATCCTGACTTCTAGTATTGAATTTCAACAGCGGCTGAGTGGACATGGAGAAATCTGATTTGGAGCGTTCTGACTGATTGCAAGATGTGTGTGTGGGGGGGGGGGCGTACAGACATTGGCGGAAGGACATATTACCATAATCCGCTGAATTCTGAAATGGGGGCACTATGTGTCCCCTAATCTAATCGCCCATATTGTGCTTTAGTCAGGATATACATATTGAACTGTTAATCTGTCACTTGTTTTCTGATGCAGCCCTGCATCATTTTGGGTGCCCTTCTCTGGACTACCTCAATTTTGTTAATGTCTTGTTAATTTCTTCCCTGTGATTGTCAGCATCTCCCCCCCCAACCTATAGGTGGCTTCAGGGTTTCTCTTCCCTATGTGCATGATCTTGCACTTTGCGTTTAAACCCCAGTTGCCACTCTTCTGACCTGCTGGTAAAGCTACTTTGTAGTGAGAAGTGTGTTCTTTCTCTGCTGTAGTTTTAGCTCATAAGAGGGATATAATTCATGGAACTACCCAGCTAACAAAAACTAAAGTTATTGGTCAATGTTTAAAATGCACTCTGCAGAAATGTGTGCATTGGGAACTGCTTTTCTGAGTGGTGTGCTTTTTTTTTCCCACCTAATAAAGGTTTGATAGTGGTTGTATGGTTTTTTATGTAGTATTACTGTTCCTTGGTCCTGAATGAGCACTTAATGCATAATAGTAATACCTAAAGTAACTGCTGCTGTTAATGCTGTTAGAATAAGTGCTGGTCACAAGAAGGGTTATTGGAAGCAGTCACAACTGACATCAGCAACTGTCTAAGTTTAACCTCCAGTTAAACCTTGAAGGAGTCCAAGGTGGATGCTGAAGTGATATCATGGGTGCAGCGAGTTCATTAATTTTTTTCTTTGGTAACTGGGTAAGGCCCAATAGGCACAAATGCCCATTTTCAGGGGCGACCTAGGAGCACTGTTCAGTCACACAGTATGCAAGTGAAGGTTGTGAGAATCAAACTCTGGTCTGCTGAATGTGCCAAGTTCATGTTCCTCCAACCTCTGTGCTATACTGCCAACCCATAGCAGTCATGGTAGGCAAAGGACCTTTGTCCCACAGGTGCGACACAGCAGTGTATATTAAAAATCTGGCTTGTAGAGCTTCTGATGCAGTGACAGTTTGATAGTAGAGGTAATAAGTTTTTGCACTCCAAGGGTCTTTTGCCTAAGCTTTTTTTGGACAGTAACATGTTTGGTACATGAGTATCTTTGGAATGGAGCCAGTTAGTTGATGGAAAGAGGGTAAGTTCTGAGCATATCAGGGAGCTGGAAAATGGCATAGTTAGTCTTGTAATTCATAATTAACTTGTGCATATGGAACCATCTTTCTACGACTATGAAATTACTCTGTAGCCTGGATTCAAGAACCTTATGGTCTGGATCGCTGGTAAACAAGACGGCATCATCAGCATATAAAAGGATGTGACCCTGACAGGAGCTAATCCTGTGAGACGCGACTCCCCAATTGTGCTTCTCAGACATGTCTTCAACCTTGTGGTCAGCATTAAAGTGCCTCAAGGGTATAAAGCAGGTGCAGGGGAGACGCTGTGCAATGCTGCTGCTGGACAGACAAGTCTGGACTCTGAGATCTAGTCGAATGGTCAGCGACAGGGGTGACTCGAGTGCTGAGGACATGCCGGTCACGGTGCTGCACTGAATAGTACAGCTGTTGCACATTAGAGAGCAGGCAGTAGCTGTCCCATTAGGAAAACACAGTTGTGATCCTGCAGTAACCATCCGTGTGGAAGGAACTAGTTGGTCTCTAACAGACTGCGGAGCTGTGTGCTCTGTTACAGAGCAGTTGCTTGCACGGGCCTGGGCTGTCTAGGTGTTCTCGGATTTAAACAGGAATATTTCTTTATGCTACTTGAAATCATACAGCCCTGGTATTGTTTCCGTTCCTTTATTCTACTTTGGATGGCCCTGTCAACTTTATCTGTACAGGGAAGCAGTTTTTCAAATTGCAAAATGGCACATTCTAATTCTAATTTCTATTTTAAATTAAGGGTGCCATCTGCGAGGTTGGGTACAAGGGGCATAAGCTGTGGCGGTGTCTGGGGAAAGTGTGCTACACAGAACAATGGAGTCCATTAAGAGAAAGCAGCCATCTGGGTCCCAGGTGCGAAAGGCCAAATGGGCCAGAATGGAAGAAAATGCACAAATGTCTCGGCTGATGCAGTCCTTCATCGTCCGACCCACATCCACTGCAGGGTAAGCTTTTTTGATGGTAGTGATTCATCCACTTGTGTGTAAACAAATATCTAATTAGTCTCAGTTTACAAATTTATCTACTTATTGTTTTAGTGGTAACAATGCAGCTACACCACAGATGCAGGAAGACTTAACACAAGAACCTGTACAGATTCCAAATGCATCTGCCACTGAAACCGAAGCCACCATGGAATCCAAGACCTCACAACCTGCATCCCAAGAACCTGATGAGGCTGACCTGTACTCTGTGATGGAGCCTGTTGAGGCTGACATTGTGCCACTGACAGATGTGCAGATACCTACTCTTGTTGGAGAGTTGAGTTGAACCAGCCAGACACTGAAGACCTTGGCTGTTTGGATGTGCCACCTCACTGATGCACAGAAGAAATGCATCCTTGGAATGCAGTGGCAACCACCATCTGGATTTCAGTTTCCTTCCCGGCTAATGGGTTCTGAAATTGCCAATCAACGCTTAAGGAGATTCAATCCACAATACCTGCAAACATACACATTTACAAGATATTCAAAGTCTTTAGATGGTGTGTTTTGTGCCCATTGTTTTGTGTTTAGTACCACAAGTGGCACTGTGTTGATATCCACGCCAATGAGGGACTGGTCAAACAGCAAGAAAACCCTTGAGAGGCACAGCAAATGTAAAGAACACTTGAATGCCACTGCTAAAACAGATGGTTTTCTTTCTGTCTGTGATGGCAAGCTGGTGACTGCCTACCAGTCTCTAACTGACCAAAATACAAGGGTGTCCCAGCAGACCAACCACTTCCTGCGCAGGATTGTAAAAATAATCTTGTTCTGTGGAAGAAACAACATTGCCCTGCGAGGAAAATATGCAGATGGAGGAAACTTCCAGGAACTATTACAGTACACAGCAGAACTGGACCAAGAATTACAAGATCACCAGAGACTAGCTCCCAGAAATGCAGTCTACACATCTCCTCAAATCCAGAACGAGCTGATCCAGCTTATGGGCCTGCAACTGCAGCGAAAAATTTTACAAAAAGTCAAACAAGCTAAATGGTTCAGCCTAATTGCAGATGGTACAACTGATGTATCAACCAAGGAACACATATCCTTATGCGTTCGCTACGCCCACCACAACACCATAGGCGACACTGAGATACGTGAAGATTTTGTAGAGTTCACGGAAGGCTTTGACAACACAGGTCGAGGACAGGCAGATCTCTTTATGCGACGCCTGTCTGCCTGGGGCATTGACGTCAACATGATGAGAGGGCAAGGATATGACAAGGGCAGTAATATGAGTGGTAGATTTAATGGGGTCCAAACAAACATTAAGGCTGTTGTGCCAGAAGCCTTATATACAGTCTGCAAAGCACACAGCCTCAATACTGCAATTGTTCACTCCTGCTCCATGAGGCAAGTATCAAACATGTTTGACACTACAAAAAATGATTGCCTCATTAAAGGCATCAGTAAGCGGAATAATATTTTCCTTACAGAACTGAAGGAATTTCGCAACATCCCCAACGATTATGATGACCCTGCAGATCACATCAGAAGTATTCCTGCAGCAGGCAACACAAGATGAGCCAGGCTGACTGTCTGTCAAAGTTTAAGGAAAAATACTTGGTGGTTTGTAGCACACTGGAGAAGATGTCAGAATTTGAGGATGATGCTGAACGGTTTCTTTATTCCATCACCAAATTTGATTTTATCGTGACCCTGAGCTGTGTTGATCACATTATGGCCTTGACAAAACCCTTGCCTTTATTTACAGCGTGTGGACATAGACCTCATTCAAGCGTCCAAGGAGGCTACTACTTTGTGGGAAGTATTGAGGGGCATGAGGGAGTCCTCTGAAACTCATTTTGGGGAACTGTACACAGACATCATGTCACTGGCAGCCTCAGTGTGCACTGAGGAATCTGTTCCCCGCACCTGTGGAAGACAAACACAACACAGCAACATCAGTGCCACTAGCCCTAAGGAATATTACAGGCTCAACATCTTTATCCCATTTCTGGACCATGTCATTTCGGAGCTACAAGAGCAGCTTATTGAGTGTCAGCCTTGCTTCCTTACTCTGTACCTTGTCCCACAAAAGTTACATTTGCTAATACATGAGGAGCAAGTGTTGGAGCTCTATAATGCATACAAGGTGGATTTGGGCAGCATGGCAGAATTTAGGATGGAGCTCGTAAGATGGCGTGCAAAGTGGGTGAATATTCCAGTGAAACAGAGGCCAGAATCTCTAATTACAACATTGCAGCACCTAAACTCGGCACTGTATCCGAACATCAATGCCCGCATTATCCATCTTGGCAACCATGCCAGTAAGTGTAGCAACTGCAGAGAGGTCTTTTAGTGCACTGCGACGGTTGAAGACATGGCTGAGAAGCACAATTGGGGAGTCGCGTCTCACAGGATTAGCTCTGCTGCACATCCACAGGGATATGGAAATTGATGTGGAACAATTGTTGAAGGACTTTGACCCATGCCAGGACAGGTGCTTTTCTAAAAGATGACCCCTGCTGTGTCTGTTTGTAAGGCAATAAGTGTGTCTGGTGTGGGTGGGTGTGTCTGGTGTGGGTGGGGTGTGTCAAGCTTTACTGCAGTGAGTTGTGTGGAATGCAAAGTGGGTAAATGTTCAGTAAAGTGGATCTGACTCCCAAGTCAGAGTGTGAATGGTCCTCTGTGGAACTGGCTACCTTGTCGTGGTACAGAGGCTTGACACAATTGAGAAATTGTAACTAAAAGCCAGTCTTGGTCTGAATGTGAGTGCATTTCATCTTTACATTGTCGTACAGAGATGCTGCAAATGATGTGGTGGGGGCGGGGCATGGAAAAGCGGTGGAGGGGCTGGCAGGGCATGGAAAAGTGTTTGTGGCAGAAAGGCAGTATGGACAACAGTGGTCTGGGGTAGTAAAGGGGCAGCTTGGTGTACAAAACTGAAATGTCTGGCTACATCCCTGTTGATGCCCCACAAACCCCAAGGGCAAAGCCAGAGGGGTTTATATGGGCATCACACACTGAGGGTGTGCATAAAATCCCCATTAAAACTCACTTCTTGGTATTTTATTTTTTATACTTACTGGTCAACATGTATGGAGTGTGTCCCCTCGCTGTTTATGAAGCGAGATCAGTAAACGTGGTTGCGGGGGGGGGGGGGCATGTCGGCAAACCTGGAACTCGGTCCGTGTTACAAGCTGGCCACAGAAGTAAAAATTATAAGGTTTTTATTTAAAACAGGGACCGAGATTAGCCAGCCTGGTGGCGCTGAGCATTGAGGCACCAGAACTCCCACCTCACGCTATGCCAGCGACCCACATTTGAGAACGGACTCAAGCCACCGAGGGTTGGTCAGGGAGTGTAGGTTTGAGCATCCCCACGGATGCTCTCCTCCGCTGGGGGTTCCAGGGCAGCAATGTCCACAAGTGTTGCCACCTGTAGAAGCAAGGGTGATAAGGCATAAACAGCTCTCTACAGGGGGAAGCCGGGGGGTGGGAGGGCACTGTGGACACTTGACAGTGATATGCATAAGCACGCCATCTGTCTGGACATCCGTCCACTGCATCAGAGTCCTCAGGGGATGGGACTGGAGAAAAACCAAAGGTAAAAAATCTGTCCCTGCCCAGAATGAAGCTGGGTCCACGCTACATCAGGATCCAGCTGAGGAGACCCGAGAAATGGATTCCTCAGGGCAGAGACTAGAGAGGGGTGGGGGGAGTAAAAAACAAAAAGAAATAGGGACCGAGATTCATGAAACTTCTTGGGGCACTGACTATCAGGGCAGGTAAGCTGCCGTATATGTCTGGGGGAAGGGTGCAGTTTGAAACTTTAACTACTCCTAGTTTTAAAAATTGCTTCTTGAGGTATTGTAAAGCCGACGAGAAGCTTGTGCCTCACACTGACTGTGTGAAAAAAGCAGTGTTACTGGACAAGCAGTGCGAGGACAGCTTCTCCGGCATCTTTATAATGTGTTGCTTTGGTTTTTGCATGCCTGTGGTTTATGGAGCTCCGTAAACCACAAAACCATATATGTGGTTTGCGAAGCTGTTTGGCACTCACTAGCAGTGGTTTATAACCATTAACCAGTAAATATATGCATTTCATCTTCAAATATGAGGGGGCAGGCTCATAACTCACAAGTGTCAGAGCCATGTGTGACTTATGAAAGTCCTGCCCTATATTTGGAGTCAGTGCGTGGCATATTCAATTTTTCATTACACTAGTTTACTGGATACAGCTTTTAAAACTGCTGTTCGTTTGAAGAGTGAACTGGTTTTATTTTATTTCAGCTGCTCACTTCCGTGTTGCATTTGACAATTGTGACGTTATCAGCACGGAGAAAGCTGCTCTCTGATTGGTCCTGTCCTCTCCTGGGATGGAAACAACCTTTATATCATCAATTTGGACAGCAATAACAACAAGAAAACATGAAAGCATTTCGTTTGCTACAAAGACATCCTTTTTATCTGCCGTTTTTATTAGGGGTGAGTGGTTCATATCTGGACTACTCCACAGCCACTAAATATCATAGAGCTTTCTCTGACAGAGTGCAATCTGAGTCTGCCTAAAATTAATCGGTTCAGCTCAGGTTTCATTTGGGTATGTTTTGTCCTGTGTCCACTGGATGTTCTGAGGTACAAGCTTGGAGCTGGGAAGTCAAATGAGAGAGAAATATCAAACTTGTGTCTCAAGGCATTTTCACCACTTAACCCACATGGTTGGGTTTACATGGGAGGAAGTACTGCAAGAAGCACTGTTTGTTTTGGCGTTTCCCCAAGCTCTCTACACAAAAGCTCCATTCAGTGAGTGGTGGGGATCTTAGACATATGCTCTACTGCTCCACAGTGCAGCAAAGATTGAGGGAGTAGAATAAAAACATTTAAACAAAACTTTTACCTTTAAAAAGATAACAAAGGTTCTATTACTGGAAAAACAAAAACACTACTGCTACAGTATAAAGCAAGCAAAAACCTAAGAGTATAGAAAGAAGGGAGGGGGGTGATTAAGAATTGGACAAAGCAGACATTTGCTCTGTTGCTCCACAATGAAGCAGACATTAGCTTAAGAAAACAGACAGACTAAACAAAACCCCACCCTTTAAAAAACTTACAACTGCCACTACTACTAAAAAACTTCAAACTTTAAAGGCAATGTTCACTACAGTACAAACAGGACATAAGGAAAATGGGGGCAGTGGAATTTTAGACTCGAGTCATTAAAAAAAAAAAATAAGCTAACGAAAACAAAGAAACAAATAGTATAAAACTGAATACATAACAGTACAACAATTAAAAACAGGAAGGAAGGAAGGAGACAAACCAGAGGTCCATTCAGTCTGCCCAAGTTACCTATAATCCCCCGAAACCTACTGTTCCTCCAGGGTATTAACCCTCCCCATCATCTTTCTATTCTCCTCCCTGATCCTGTCACCCCCAGTAACCACTGTTCCCCTCATTATGTCCCAGCCCTGGCCTGGACCCAGAGAAGATGGCTGCTTGACTCTCGCTCTGCCCCAGCCCAGCAACAATTTGCCCATATTTGACCACCATGTTGGGTTGAAAAATCTCTTGTGCTGACGGGACACGTCCTGACTTACCGCCGGTACTAGCTACCGAGGTGTTTCCGTAGAGGGAAGGCCACACCCTGGTATCCTGCATGAAGTGCGCAGAGCGCAGTTTCGGCACAGTGTATGTGAGGCCTAACCGCGGTCACCAGCAGATCAGCGGCTCATAGTTACCTCTCCCCCCCTTTTGTCTGTTGGGAGGCACTACGCGGGCAGTGGGTGCCCTAGCAGGACTAGTATTGGGCCAGAGGTTACTCTGCAATACTGCAGCTGCCTGTAATTTGGGAGGTCGGGCTAAACAGATGGAGCAGGCCTGCAGCCCCGGTGAGTGCACGAAGTCTGGATTGGCCCTCAATACAGCAGAACACCCGCAAGTGGGGGAGGGCCCTAGCGAACATTACCAAAATGTTGGAGGCGCTACTCAGTAGGGTGGATATGATCGGTGGATCCCTTGCTGGTAACGTTGCTGATGTTCGCCGTCTGGAAGACCAGCATAACGTCCTTGAGCAGCGTGTGGAGGAGCTAGAAACCCAACACCTGAATACTCTTCACAGGCTTAGGGACCACAAAATGAAGCTAGCTCAGTTGTGGCACAGAACAGAGGACCAAGAAAACAGAAGCAGACGAAACAATATCAGGATTCTAGGGGTGCTCAAGGGGACAGAAGGCCCAAACATGGAGAAATTCCTGAACAATTGGATTCCTCAGCTCCTCGGTGAACGTTGGAAAGAGCCTATGGGGTGGAACATGCTCATCGTGTCCATGGCAGGCCGAACAGTAGCAAGAACCCCCGGACCATAATAGCCTACATACTGCGCTTCCCCATGAAACAGAAAATACTCAGGGCTACGAGGGAAGCTGGGGAGTTGACCTGGAAGGGCCACACTATCTCATTCTATAGAGATGTTTCTCAAGAGGTTGCAGCTAAACGCAAGGCCTATAATCAGCTGAAGAAAGTACTGAGCGCAAATGCCATACAATACAGATTCAAGAATCTTACCTCCCTGTATATATCAAAGAATGGCCAGTCCTTTCTAGCAGAGTCCCTCAGGATGCTGAATCCTGGATCCGGAGCCATTGGCCTGGCCTATTATCAGGGACTACATCCCCCAGACGCCTCTGGGAACCACGAGACCACGTAGAGCACAGAACAGATGGCAAGAGTAATGTTGCTCACAGGGACCCTGATCGCAGATGGACAGGTCCCCACAATAAGGAACCCCGAACGCAATGACAGCTTTGGGCCCTAGTAACAGAAGAGACAACCCAGCCTAAGCTTGGCACACTATGCGAGGGTGCAACAGCCAAAGCAGCGCACTCTCCCGATTCCTCCTGCCCAATGAAGCAGCATCAGTGGGCCAGAAGCCCCCGGTCCTCAGCCCCAGACAACCCTGCTGCGCCCCCCCCCCCGGCAAAACTTCCCCGGGCGGACAGATCAGTTCTGGATGCGGAAAGAGCCTGGAGCCTGCGGAGAGCTGACCGGTGGGACACCTGGAAGACCCAGTCCCGTTGAATTGGGCGGAAGCCATGGAAGAAGCCGAAGAGGATGTAGCAGCGACCAAAGACCGGCTGAAACCGGGACCTAAAACATTTGCTGAAGCTCTGGCGACACTAGGCAGGGAGAGCTGTTTAAAAATGCATGATGCTTGGACACTTGGATAGATATGACTGTTTTCCCTAGTGGCTGGTCCGGACCACCATATCCCCTAAGGGGCAAGGGCAAGGTTAGAGGGCTTCTTTGCCTCCATTTTCCTCCTTCTCTGCTGTTGTTGCAGAAGAGACCTAATCCTTGTCCCTGAGAGCCCTGTTCTCTACGACAGTGCGCATGCGACTATCCTTTTGGGTGGCTGCAGGCCTCTGCTATATGGTGCTGCCCTGTATTATTAGCTCCTTTTGTGCTTTTCCCTGTCCACCGAAGGTGGCATGTGGGCAAGTGGCTGCCACAAATGTTGGTCCTAGTGCTACTGCAAGATGGCCCTGCCTTCCTTGCAGGAATTCTGCCCTGACATTTCCAATGCCCCCCCCATCACCCCCCCATCTAGTCCCTGTCTACCCTGAACCATATTCACGACACCCGACTTACAATGGTAACTAAGGGCATTAGACCCCCCTTCCCCACATCTTATCCCGCGACCAGATGAATACATCCTGGCACCCAACGGACGAGCATACTGCTTCTATTCAGTCTGGTCAGGAGAAATGGGAATACCCCAACTCTAAGAGGAAGGTCTTAGCTCCAATCCGACGGAGGTGGGCTGGGTCAGATCACTCATATCTGGTGCGACCTTCCCCCATATATCTTTGGTGTCTGAAGCAGTGTGGCTGCTAGGTGTACCAATCACCCATCGCACACGTACACCTCGGGACCATTACTGAGTTTACATTGTGTATAATAAGATTACACTGTGTGATTCTGGCATTGTTGTTGGACAATTGTTCTTGTTACCTGTACGGTTAATCTAGCTTTATAGCTAACATCTTATCTTTTTTCCTTTTGTGTTATTTAGATTTCTTTTGCAGTGCATAGGTGGAGCACCTCTTTCTGTTACTGCCTCTTTTCTCTCAACTCCTACCTCCTGGGATTACTAGTGGCAAGTATTTCCAACGTAAGCCGTTACCCAGGCATCCACCCACCCCTTTTTTCCTCTCTTCCTTCTCACTCGCCTGTCTCCACTACTACCACTGGTTTGGTGAGTACCTGTTTCTGATAATACATACTTAGTGGTGTACAAAAGAATGACTCAGGTCGCAACTGGACCGCGTGGCTGGGAGTGCGTCTCTTGGAATGTGCGTGGGCTGAACCATCCGGTAAAATGCACCAAAGTGCTGCAATTTTTAAACTCTATGAAGGCGGGCATTGCTCTACTCCAGGAGACGCACCTTACCACCTGTACGGTCCAGTGGCTAAAGAAGCTTTGGGTGTGTACAGTGATAGCCAGTTGTGCCTCCACGAAATCCAAAGGTGTTTTTATCCTACTACGGAAATCGGGCCCCTGGATTGTGGAGGCTCAACGTAGGGATACACAGGGTCGATGGGTGATGGTCAAGTTGTCTTACCCAGGTGGCAAAGCCATAATAGCTAATGTATATGGCTTTAACTCAGATACGGAGGACGTCTACCCTGACCGGAGCCAGGCATTGGCGGAACTTTCAGCTGAGGAACTCGACATTCCAATTTTACTGGGCGGGGACCACAACCTGGTGAAAGATATCTTTTTAGATAAATCTCTCCCCACACCACAGTCTCAGAGTTTTAGAATCCTTAAATACTCTAATATTTGAATAGGGATTGGGGGAACCCGGAGACTCTGCCACCCGACTGGGCGGGACGATACCTTTTTTTCGAACATACATGGGACATACAGCAGGCTTGATTTTTGGCTGGCCAACTATGTTGCTCTTCCAGGGGTAGTGAACACCTCCATTAGCAGCATACTGATATTGGACCATGCCCCGGTGACAATCACTTTTTTGCCCCTAGGGCAGGGACCGCCGTCAACAAGATGGAGATGTAATCCACTTCTGTTGCAAGATGTGGAGTTTTGTGATTTTTTAAAGGAAGAGTCCCGTGCCTACTTCACCCTTAATACCCCAGGGGAAACCAGTGCAACAGTAGTATGGGAAGCCTTCAAGGCATTTATAAGGGAGAGAATTATCTCCTACTCAACGGCTAAAAACAAGCAACGGGTGCAACAGATATCTGCATTGCAAGCTGAACTTGCAAGTCTGGAAAGGCGCTTCAAGTTATCCACTGCTAACCCACTTAACTCCCCCCTTCTGGCTGACATTTACTGGCCTAAAATATAAAATTAATATATTGCTAAATAGGAAGGTGGAGTGGCAATTAACTCGAGCCAAACACCGCTCCTTGGAGAGAGGAGACAAGGGGGGGAAGCTCCTAGCCTATTACCTCCGAAAGCAGCAGGCGTCCTCTAGGATCCTCGCTTTAAAGATCAAACAGAAGAAGGTAGCAACTACGACCAAAGCTATTAATGAAACCATGTACCAATTTTATCAAGAACTCTATCAGTCCCAAACCACTCTGTCCAACGCTGAGATAGCTCGGCACCTACAAGGATTCTGCCAAGAAGCCCACCTACCGGTACTCTCTGACAAACAGGCCCATACTCTGGACGCCCCAATTACCCAAGATGAGCTATGTCAGGCCTTAGCACATATGGCTAAAGGGAAGGCCCCGGGTCTGGACGGGATGTCCATTGAGTTATATTAACTGTTACAGGATGAGATCACTACCCTCCTTTTAAATGCTCTTCAGGAAGCCCAGCAGGGCACCTCACTCTCCTCTACCATGCGGGAGACCCTTATCACGTTGATCCCCAAAAAAGCATCAGATGGTTTACTCTGCACGAACTACAAGCTCATATCACTCCTCCCAGTGGATACTAAGGTACTGGCCAAAGTGTTGGTGGCCAGACTGTCCCCACTTCTAGCGTGGCTGATTCAGCCCCCGCAGACTGGGTTTTTAGCAGGGAAATCCAGTGCAGATAACTTACGGCTTATCCTTAACCTTAAATGGTTGGCGCTACAGTCCGACACTCCCATGGCTGCCTTGGCAATTGACTTTGCCAAGGCATTCGACTCTCTGGAGTGGGCATACCTCCATCAGGTTCTTCGGTTGTATGGTTTTGGACCTCACTGTTGCTCGTGGGTATCGACTTTGTACAACCTACCCACAGCCAGAATTCTTACTAACAAGGATATCTCCCCCCCTTTTACCCTGTACAGAGGTACCAGGCAGGGCTTCCCCCTTTCCCCTCTACTCTTCCTGGTGGCCCTGGACCCACTGATAAGGAAGCTTACTGCTACCCCGAGTATCACTGGTATCACAGTGGGTGGTTCTTCATATCTAGTCAACGCCTATGCAGACAACATGTTACTTACGCTTTCTCATCCGCAAGTCCCTGTGCCCTTGATTCTGTCCATCCTGCAAGAGTTCGCTTCCCTGTCAGGACTCCGGGTAAACCAAAAGAAAACCACACTCTCCCCACTAAATAAGAAATGCAGTAGACACTGTCTGATTGGCACAGATATCACCTGGGCCCCCACAAGGTTCCTGTATTTGGGTATTACTATTACGTCAGCCTGGAAGGACTTAGAACCAGTTAACTTCCCCCCCTTTTGGCATCATTAGCGGTCAAGATACAATGGTGGAGGAAATTATGCCTCACCTTGAAAGGGAAAGTTGAAGCTATTTGAATGTTTATTCTCTCCAGGGTTTCATACTTGCTTGCAAACCTGTCTATTTCTCTTACTCAGAAACCATTTCAGGCCTTGGATAGGCTGGTGGCACTGTTCCTCTGGGAGGGCAAGGCCCCTAGATGGGTATGTGCAAAGTTGCGTGCCCACTGGACCAGAGGGGGTCTGAACCTCCCCAGTTCATGGGATATCAACTTGCCTTTCGGGTGGCCCAGGCAGTGGCCTGGTTTGACCCCCGCCCTTCTCCCTCCCCCCACCGTGGATTCAGTTAGAAACCGACCTGTCGCCCAGGTTCCCCCTTTATTCTTTACTGTCCAGTTAGCAATCCCTGGGTCAACATCTGACGCCTCTTATAAAAGAGACATGCAGGTCCTGGCATAGGGCGATGGCCCTAGCTAAAGTTCCAAAAGCAGAGTATCTTCCCCCTCTTCGCTATGCCCCAATTTGGAATAATCCTCTTATCATGGTGGATCACAAGCCGATTTTTTGGAAATGTTGGGCCTCTAAGCACATCAATACAGTTGCAGATCTCCTCCTTCCAAACACATATGTGCTGATGTCTTTTGAACAGCTCAGAGGCAAATACGACCTGCCATCCCAAGATGTTTGGAAATTTCTCCAATTAAGAAGTGCCCTTACCCCACTTCTCAAGTCTGCCTTATCCCAGCCCAAATGGAGCTGCATAGACAATCTTCACCAACCCAACGGTGGCAAGGGCCTTGTAGGCACCCTGTACAGAACACTTAGAGACATTCAGCCGGACACCTCACTACCTAGTAAAGCGGCATGGGACCAAGACCTTCATCACCCGATATCTCGCCAGCAGTGGTCAGAATGTCTTAGGGTGGCACATACAGCTTATGAAGACTCCAAGAGCCAGTTATTGCAACTTAAGATATTACTCAGATGGCATAGGACCCCTGCAGTCCTTTTCAGCCGTCAGCTCATTCCACAAGATAAATGTTGGAGATGTCAGTCTTCTCCGGCACACCTATTTCACATACTCTGGTCCTGCTCAGCAATACATACTTTCTGGACACACGTCCTGAAGGATTGCTCCACCATAGTAGGCACACAAATCACCCTTCAGCACTACCCCTGTTACTGGGGGATGTCTCCCCTCTGGCCACACTCTCCTATTACAGCAAAGTGTGGGTACTGGCTGTAGTCATGGAGGTGAAAAGAGCTCTCTTGCTAAAATGGAAGAACCCCTCACCCCCTACAATTTCACACTGGCGTGCGGCTATAGCTAGACTGGCTGTCTTTGAGAGACTCACAGCAGTAGCTAAGGGTAAACTGGCTGGTTACCACCTTAAATGGGATGCATATTTGCATTCTCATATCTGCATGGTTGCACCCCACCCATTGCAAAATCCCCCTGTTGGCTAAACATGGGCTATGATAACAGATAGGGTCTCCCCCTCTCCAAAGGTAGCTCATGCTTTTGTTTCCCACCACTGTGAGCTGTGTTCTCTATCTCCCACCTCACTTGTTACTCCTAGGATAGTTTTTGATCTGGCTGCTATTTTAGTAGCCGTCTTCACCTATAGTAGGCCTATCTGGTTCATTCTAACTAGCTGTTTGTACTTACTATTCTAAAGGTGCGTCTATGGCTGCTTACAGTATGATGTAGACAGATAATGTAAGGTACAGATGGTTTTGGAATCTATTATGTAATTCCAGATGTATTAAGATAAGTGAAAAAATTATTCACCTTAGTAATGTTGTTTCTTCTAATGGAGCCTTGCTATATTCTGACATATGCAGTGAGTCCCAACCTTCGAACTGCTCCGGAGGTGAAAGAGTTAACTTTCCATGCCAGGCATGGAACGCTGAGCTCGAGCTCGGTTGAGACTCTGTCTGTTGTTCTTCAAACTCAAACCGTCAGATCTTTACAAGCTAAACTCACTGAGGTCCTGTGTGGAAGCTGTAAACCTACACTAGCCAACTGGCTTCTAAACATAAGAACACATTTTTTGGTCCCAAAACAAAGACTCAAGTCAGGAGACCCAAAAAATGAAAAACACAACACCAAGTCACCCCAAGAAAGGAGGGGTGAAAAACAACAAGGTGGACACCTACTAAGTGCCAACACTGCACTGCCCACCCACATCCCAAAAACAGAGGTTCTGAGAGGGGCAGGCGGGAGGTCAGAATATAGCAAGACTCCATTAGAAGAAACAACATTACTAAGGTGAGTAATTTTTTCTTCAAACAACATGAAGTCTTGCTATATTCCTGACTTATATCTGGCTAAAAGCAGTACCTCCATGGAGGAGGACAGAACCTACTTAGGAAATAGGCTCTAAGCACAGCTGTATCAAACCAGAGCACCACTCTAGCCTGGATGTCCAGGAGTAATGCTTAGTAAAAGTGTGAACTGTTTTCCAGGTAGCTGCTTGACATATCTCTAGAATAGGGATGTCCCTGGCAGCAGCCAGGAAGCAGCTGTACCTCTGGTAGAGTGAGCCCTCAGGCCTGAGGGAGGAACCTTACCCAGTTTTTCATAGCAAAATTGGATACAAGAGACAATCCACCTGGCAATGGATCTTTTAGTGGCAGGTTTCCTTTACCAACCTCACCATAAGTGAGGAACAGTTGGAGGAGTCAAACCTGTGACCCTTGTGCGCTCTATGTAGTAACTAGGGCTCTCTTCACATCTAAGCTGTGCAGCCTCCTCTCACCAGAGGAGGAATGGTCAGTGGTACACTGGAAGAAATATAGATTGATTGAGGTGGAAATCTGAAACCACCTTAGGCAAGAACTTCCTATTAGTCCTGAGGACCACCTTATCTCTATGAGGAGATAAAATCAGGCTCCACTGACAAAGCTTGTAATTCACTTATCGTCTGGCAGAAGTGATGGCTACCAGAAACCAGTCTTCCAAGTCAAGTACTTAAGCTCTGCTGTAGACAAAGGCTCAAAGGGGGGTTGCATAAGCTGAGCAATGCAAACATTAAGATCCCAGGCGGGGGCAGGGTCCCTGAATGGAGGGTTGGTGTGAAGCAATCCCTTGAAAAACCTGGAGAATACAGGGTGAGCTGAAAGAGAAGAGGGCTTACCTGCTGAAATAAAAGCAGACACAGCTGCCAGATGCACTTTTAGGGTAGCTGGCCTCAGCCCCAAGGTATATAAGTGGACCATATAATCCAGGACTGTGGGTAAAATCAGCAGATTCTGGGGAAATATGCTTTCCAGAGCACCATATGGAAAACCTCTTCCATTTGGAATTATAAGTAGCCCTGGTGGAAGGTTTTCTAGAAGCCTTCAGGATATCCATTACACCCTGGGAGAGGTGTAAATCAGCAAACTCTAATTCTTCAAGAGCCAGGCCTTGAGATTGAGAGATTTGAGGTTGGGGTACCAAACCCTCCCCTGAGCACAGGTTAACAGGTTGTAATTCCTGGGAAGACACAGGGGAAGATGGACTGCTAAGGACAGCAGGAGTGGATACCAGGGTTGTCTGGCCCAGTCTGGAGCAATCAGGATCATCTTGCAGGGTTGAGATCTGATTTTGACTAGCACTTTCAACAGGAGAGGGAAGGGGGGAAAAGCATAGAGAAACTTCCTTTCCCAATTGAGAACTAAGGCATCCAGAGGGACTAAGCCCAACACTGGGGGCCTGCAGCAAAATAAGGGAAGTTGATGATTGTCTGGGGCTGCAAAGATCTATCTCGGGGTGCCCATCTGGAAAATATCACATCAAGACCAGGGGTCCAGTGACCATTCATTGATGGCCCTCGGAAATCCTGCTGAGAGCATCTGCCAGGACATTGTCCTTGCCTGGGAGGTGAACTGCCGTAAGGGAGGTGTTCAGGGGAGTAAGCCAGAGACCACAACTTCATTGCTTCGGTGCACAAGGCCGTAGACCGAGTGCCCCCTTGCTTGTTGATGTACCACATTGTGGTGGTGGTGTCTGTTCTGACCTGTACAACTTTGTTCTGAACAGATTTAGAAAAAGCTTGAAGTGCTAGAAAAACTGCTCTGAGTTCCAACAGATTGATGTGGAGCAGAGATTCCTGAGGGGACCACAACCCCTGGGTGGTGAGGTCGCCCATGTGAGCTCCCCCCCAAGAGGATGCATCTGTAGTAAGGATTAAGGAGTGAGACTGAGTGACAAAGGAACCCTTGTCTCAGATTGCTCTGATTCTGCCACCACTGGGGGGCCTGGATCAGGGTTCAGTCACTAGGATCAATTTGGTTAGAGGGTCTTTCCTTTGAGACCAAAAGGTTCTCAAATGGAACTGAATGTCCCTCATCTGAAATCTTGCTCCCTGCACTACTGCTGTAGAAGCAGCCATGTGCCCCAGGAGCTGCAGAAAATGCCTTGCTGGTCGAGACACCTGCAGGAGTGAATAGGAAGCCAGAGAGACCAGGGTCCTTGCCCTGTCCAAAGGAAGGAAGGCTCTGGCTTTCTCTGTGTTCAACTCTGCGCCTATGAAGGTGAGGGGCTGGACAGGCTCTAGAACTGACTTTTTTTTTTATTTAGTTGTTTAACCAGGTATAGCACACTAAACTGAAAGCTTTTTACAGGAGCGACCTGGGAGCACGAGGAGGTTAAGTGACTTGCTCAGGGTCATACAGTATGCAAGTGGAAGCTGTGGGATTCAAACCCAGGTCTGGTCTGCTGGATATCACCAGATTTGCAGCTCAGAGCCTTAGACCACTGAGCTATACTGCGCTATACTGCCTCCTAAAAGACTTTGAAAGATTCAGAAGGAAACCTAGAGAGGTGAACAGTTGCTGAGTTATCTGTAGGTGTAACTTGACTTGGTCTGGGGACTGGCCTACTATGAGCCAGTCGTCCAGGTAAGGGAAGATGGCAATTTTTTGCCTTCTTAGAGAAGCAACTGCTACTGCCAGGCATTTGTGAATACCCTTGGAGCAGAGGTGAGGCCAAAGGGCATTGCTCTGAACTGGTAATGGCCTGAGGGCAGCTCGAGACCTGAGGTACTTTCGGTGGGAGCTTCTGATGAGAATATGGAAGTAAGCATCCTTGAGGTCCAGGGACACTAACAGTCCCTGCCTTAGAGAGAAGTAGAATAATTCCCAGAGTCACCATTTTGAATTTTGGTTTTAAAAGGTGCTTGTTTAAGTATCTGAGATCCAGGATGGGCCGCCATTCTCCTGTCTTTTTTGGGGTAAGGAAGAACCTGGAATACAATCCTTTGCCCTGGTGTAGGGGTGGAACTCTTTCCACAGCTCTGAGAACAAGGAGGAAGAGACCTCTGCCTCTAAGGCAAGTGCCTCTGATGGATTTGCAGGTGGAAAGGATCTGGTTCTCATCTTTGGAAACTTTTTGAAGCTGAGAACCAGTCCCTGGCTTACCACCTCCAGGACCCATTTGTCTGATGTCAGAGACTCCCAGTCCTGGACAAAGTAAGCCAGCCTGCCCCTACAGGTAGCTGAGAATCGCCCTGGCAACCCCATCAGGGTGCCTGCTTGGCAGGTGCTTTGGCTGAGGGGTGGAAGCAGGCCTGCTTGTACACGTCTCCTCTCCCTCCAAAGAACCCCTCTGGGCATAAGCAGAAGAGGAGGCCTGGGCTTGGTAAAGGCCTATGAAAGGCCTGCCCCTGCCCCTGCCCGGGAAGCTGCCTTTGAGGAGTGGCCTGCCTTTCCTTGCCTGTGCACTCCTATAGGTGGTCCTATACTCATCCATTTTATTCATGTAATTCTCTGTCTGCTCCCCAGAGAATTACCCCACACCAAGGAAAATCCATGGCCTTAGTCTGGGTATCCTGTGACAGGCTAGTACATCTGAGCAAGCCATTCTGCAAGTGCCACAGAAGTAGCCATGACTCTTGATGACACATCATTTGAGTCCACTGCAGCATGGAATTGCACCTTGGATGCCTCAATACCATCAGCAGCCACCTGCTCCAACTCCTTGGCAAGCTGGCCAGGGACCTGTTTTGCTAGAGCCATGACAGTGTCCCATCTGGATTTCTGATATCTAGCAACATAAGATATAATTTGCCTGTCTGAGTCCCAAGGATGCTGCCATGTACTGTTTCTTTGCCATGGCATCAATCCTCCTGGAGTCCTTGTCCAGGTGTGTGAAGCCAAAGGGAATATTAGCCTTGTCACAGGCTGCAGCCTGCACTACTAACATGGCTGCATTGTTGTGTAAGAACTCCTGTATCAGAGCCTGACAATCTGTACCTCTTGTCCATTCTCTTATCCACAGGAGGCATACTGTGAGGAGTTTTTAGAATTTTAAATGTCTGTTTCTCAAAAGATTTATGCAAGAGAATAGACAGTCTCCTAGACTCTGGGATATCCATCATTTCCACATAGTCAGGCTCCTCTTGATCATCCACAGCTTCCTCCATAGGGAGCTGGAGGGTTTCAGCCACTTTTTTACAAAACATAAAATGAGAAGTGGACTCAGAAAGCCTAGGAGGAGACACTCCTGAAGGTCTGTCTGGGGAGATGTCCGGGTCAATGGGCACATCCAGACTTTCAAATCCACATTCACTCTCCTCATACTCCTCTTCCCCCCTCCTCCGGTTCATAATATTCCTCTAAATCATACTCTTGAACCGGTGGAACCGGCCGAACCGGGCGCTTACCTGATGGTGCCGGTTCGGTCGGAACCGGGGAAAGCGACTGGACAATTTTAATCGCTTTGGCTATTTCTTCAGCGGTTGGAGAGGAAAGTTTTGGCTCCACACCAGCTGATTTCCTAGTCCTTTTTGCTGGAACCGACTCCTCAGAGTTGGATCTCCTTTTGCCCGAAGAAGTCTCACCCTGGTCAGAGGGCACTCCTTCTGGTTCGGCTGGAACCGAACCGGGCTGGCCATCCGGTTCAGCGGACTTTTTGGCCTCCCTTTCCCTGAGCCTACCAACTCTTTTCTCCAGGGTAGCTGCAGGAAAATTCTTACAAATCTGGCAGTCTGCATTGAGGTGGTCAAACCCCAGACAGTAAACACAGGTGGTGTGGGGGTCAGCCTTGGCAAAGACTTCCCCACACACACTGCAGTGTTGAAACCCAGTGGGCCCGGTTTTTCTTTTGGGTTTCTCAGACATAGTGCCAGTCCTATCAAACTTACCCATTTATGGCAATCCGCATAGTAAGACCCTCTTATCGGTTCCCAACAGTATACGTGGTCGTGGAAAAAACCGTAATAAAATCCGTGTTTTTTAGAACCGATAAGAACCGGTAACCACACTCTAAATCACAGATTAAGCTTTTTTTAAACAACTTGATCGGTTCAAACCGAACCGATAAACCGTTTACAAGTTCCACACAGAATAGAATTAATGTAAAACCTATCTAGTACTCACAAATACCACAGACAGAGACTGAAGCAACAGGTTGCGGTTTAAATTCGGTCGAAAACCGAGAAAAACAATACTTTAACCTACAAAATGAACCGAGCAGAAGGAGAAATCTCCGGAGCGACTGTTCAGTGAGGAGGAGTAAAGAATCTGACGGTTTGAGTTTGAAGAACAACAGACAGAGTCTCAACCAAGCTCGAGCTCAGCATTCCATGCCTGGCATGGAAAGTTAATTCTTTCACCTCCGGAGCAGTTCGAAGGATGGGACTCACTGCATATGTCAGAATATAGCAAGACTTCATGTTGTTTGAATGGTTCTTTCCCAAGTCAGGTATATTGACACATGATGTATAGTATGATGGAAAGCTAACGTCTGAATATAATTGGACCTGTTAAAGTTGATATAGATGGCACTGTAATGTGTATCCTATCAATGTTGTGCTAAGCTTGGAAAATCAATGAAAATGTTACATGATAAAAAAATTATGTCCCAGCCCTGCTCAAATCCCTTGACTGTTTTCGCGCCCACCGTCTCAGCCGACAGACTGTTCCAAGGTTCCACCATCCTGTCCGTAAAGTAGCAGTTCCTCACATCCCTCTTGAGCCTACCTCTTGTTAATTTCCACTCGTGTCCACGTGACCGTGAATTGGTATGCAAGCTAAATAGTTCCCTGCTGTTCACTCTGCTAATTAAGGTCTCTATCATATCTCCCCTCTCCCTTCTGGTCTCCAGTGAGTCAACATTAGTGCCTTGAGGCACTCCTCATAACATCTGCCCTGCTGGCCCTGAATAATTTTTGTTACTCTGCACTGCACTGTCTCCAATCTACCCTTATCCTTTCTGAGGTAAGGACTCCAGAACTGGGCACAGTACTCTAGGTGAGGCCTCACCAGGGATTTGTAGAGGGGAAGTATTACCTCTTTTCTTCTGCTGCCAGCACCCCTCCCAATATACATCCAACATCTAGGCCTTGTTGCACTGACAATTACTGAAATGAGTTGCTAATGATAACTCCCAGATCCCATTCCTCATCTGCAGTACCAAGTCTCTTTTCTCCTATACAGTACTCTTTCTTAGGGTTCTTTTTCCCTATGTACATTACCTTGCACTTTTTAGCATTTAATTTGAACTGCCAGAACTTTTACCACCCCTTTGACCACCCCTATAGCTTTAGTAGGTCTCACTGCATTTCCCTTAATCCCTTGTCATTATCCACCCTCGTCTGTGAAGAGACACAACTTGCCCTGGATTCCTTCTCCATTGTCACTAATGAATGTGTTGAAGAGGACCGGACCCAGGACTAATCCTTGTGGAACCCCACTCATAACCTCCCTCTCTTCTGATTTAGCCCCACTGACCACCTAGAGCCCTTGGGATCCTTCTGTGTGGATGTTATGGAGTCTAAGGTGGCACATTGGACTTCTCAACGCACTGGAGGTGACCCTCCACACCGGGCCCAAACAGGTCGGTGCCCAAGAAAGGAACATCCGCCAGCTTGTGCTGAGTGTCTGCCATGAAGGTTGAGATCCGCAGCCAAACCCTACGGTGCATGGCTACTGCGGCCACCAGAGTGGGCACAGGAATCTCCCAGTTCCAAAGCCGTTTGCAGTTGCTGTTTAGCCACAGCCCAGCCCTGATCTCAGACCTGCTTGACCATGGTTGGGAGGTCCACAGACAGGTGAGGTATCATTTCATCCAAACAGCCCAAGAGGGAATGGCAGAAATGTGCCATCATGACGCCCAAGCTCGCCTGACAGAGGCCGAGCGAGGAGGCAGCATAGACATTTTTAGCCGCATATGGTCCAATTTCCTGGGACTCCTTGTCTGGCGGCTTATCAATGTCCCTGATAATGCCCAATGCAAACATGTAGTGATCCTCAACCCCTCAACCAAGGGTGCTCACAAACAAGAAGGCACCGATGGGCACTGCATACTTACAGGTCATCCGATCAGAGGGCACAGGACAGGATGTGGGTCACTGCCAAGGTTCCAGGGCTGGGCCAACAATGGCCTCGGCCACTGGGAAAGCCTCCGTAGAGGAGTCCTCTTTCTCCAGAATATCTGTAAGGGGATAGTGAGCCCACTTCTGGATGGGGTCCAGTTTCATCCCAATGGACTTGGAAATGAGGCGGAGGATGCCCAAGAAGGAAGTGGGCCCTTCCTTCATCAAAAGATCCCCCACAGACTCCTCGTCGACCAGACAGGAGTGCAGTGAGGAATCCTCAGACTTGGAGGAGTCCACATAAAGAGGCCGACCACGTGAGTCATGTTTCACCCTCCGGGGGTGATCAGGTGTAAAGGTGACCAACAGCAGTTGGGGAAGCCCCCTGGCTGGCCAAGACTCCTTAGTCGGAACGCCAGTCAGCGGTTGCTTGAGCAGCGGCTCCACCACGATCAATGGAGAGGCCAGCTTCGGCCAAACCAAAACGGTCTTGACCGGCTCCGCTGGGGAAGGATGGTCTTGGCCTCTCATGTGACAGACAAGTGATGGTTGGTGTGGGAGCCAGGGTCGGCTACGGACTGGCCAGCATCAATTGTTGCCACATGAGGTCTTCGTAGCATCAACGCAACTTGCGCTGAAACCTCTCCTCATCTGAGGAGAACGAATATAAGGAACAGCCGTGGCGCCGAGAGTGGGAGCTGCTCGACCCACTGGAGGAGGACCTCAACCTTGGCCATGGGAGTGCCAACGGAGGATCTTGGAGAGAGTCAGGGAGTGCCACGGCTCCTCCTCCGGGTCAGTGACTGGAGGGTTCTGCTCAGCGAACTGAGCAGCCCCTTCTAAGGTCACAGGCAGGACCAGAGTCCTGTAAAGAGAATTGTCAGTTTCTTTGGAAGACAACTGGTCAACAGGGTCAAGAAAAATCTCGGCCGCATCATCAGCCGGCGTCTCAACCAACTGGCCCGATGAGGCCTCCGTGAAGCCAGCAGCCAAGGCTGCAGTTTCAACCATGGTCAAAATCTGGGAGCCCTGAGACCGAGAACATTCCCAGCCCCAGGAACGTCGACGTTGATTTTTCCCTTTCTTCGACTCCTTCTCATCTTTGTGAGAGTGGGAGCTGTGTGAGATCCATAAGGACACTGTCCCTTAGTCGAAAGGGACTAGGACAGCTCCTTGAAGGAGCCCGGAAATATGGAGCCCAACTGGAGCGGAACGAAGGCAGAAGCTGAGGAGGACTGAGCGACAGCCTAAGCTGCCTCCTCTTTGAAGGCTGTAAGTTGTTCCAGTTGCTCGGCAGAGCTGGCAGCCACGGAGACCACCCCACAGGTGTCTTCAGACTTGACCAGTGGATGTCATTTTTCCGAGTGGCCCAACTTAAGGCAATCAAGGTGGTCCTTGAGGACCATCGCGTGAAATGACCAACAAATGTCACAGGCCTGGGTACTGTGTACGTGGCCCAGGCAGTACATGCAAGTGGCATGCAGGTTGGTATGCAACATCTTCTGCCTGCAAGGGTACTGGTGAAATCTGGGCGTGGACTTGTTGTCCATCACGGTTGGGAACTCGAAGATGATTACCAAAATGGTAATGGATGTTAAGGAACCAATCCAAACAGATCAAAAGTGCTAGGGCCTACAACGCGGGAGCGCGAAGGAGGGAACCTGCTTCTTCCAGTGGAAAGGAAGATCTGGCGTCATGGGGCGGAGCCACGGGATATACCACCTGGATGGGTGGGAGGAGCCAACTTGAAGACTTTCTGGCTCATCTTAAAGAGAAAGGACAATGCCAGTACGTGTGGCTAGAACAACATATCCACATCCCTAGAAAAACATAATATTTAGGTCCGATTCAGCTTGTATTCCATATCCATACATATTCTATAGATTTCTCCTCTTCATTATTTATCATTGCTGAAGAAATCTGCAAGAATACATGATCTTTATCCCTCAGGGTTCATCTGCCTCTGTAGCTTACTCCCTACTTGAAGTCACAATCCTCTGTTGTGACATCACAATCTGTTGGCAGGAGTAACTCTGATGTCACAAGTAGTGAATTATGACTTCAGGTGGAGAGAAAGCAACAGGAATAGATTAATTTGTCAGGAGCAAAGATCCGGTTTCATGCAAATTACCTCAGTAATAAATAATGGGGAGGATGAATACAAAACTAATGTGGAATACAAGCTGAACCGAGTCTAAATATTATGTTTTGTTAAGGTTCTCCTGAAGGTGTCAGCTTATCTTTAAAGCAAAAAGTAAAACATCCACACTAACTGGAACTCCTATGCCTGGTGGCTGAACAATGCTAAGCCGCACTTCCTGTCAGCCAAGTTCATAGATGGTCAAGCAACACTGTAACTCAACAGATTTCTGGAAACAAGTCAAAAGATTGCACAAACTAGTTGACTCAGTTTGCCTTTCCTTTGATGATGTGCAGGTCACTGATCCAAAAAAACACTGCTGACTAACTGTTTTTGCAAATGTTTTATACCAACCTTTAAGCATACAGATACAAGTACAGACCAGACATAACATTCATTTCATCATTATAAAGAAATGTGTGGATTCCATACAAACTGATTGATGATAAAACTAACATTTAGTCACTAAAAATATAAAAACCTACAAAACATTAAAACCTTTAAGAAAAGGGAGTAAAACCACACCAGTACAGACTATGGGCCAGATATTCAAAACTTTGCCCCAGGGCTAAATTAGCACTGCCCGGCAGACTAACTTAGCCCGGAGCACAAAGCAAGCCAAATTCAAAAGGAATAGCCCCGGGCAAACAGCTTCTGAATATAGCATGGGAATGAGGCCGGGTAAACTGGGCTGGGAGTGCAGGGCAAACTTAGCCCTGGAATAAGACAGCTCCGAATATGGCAACCAGGAAGTGCAAACCACAACAACAAACACAGTGCACAGCGATGTGAAGGTAGGTAGAGGTGAACTATGTGGCCAATGTGTGTGCCAGCAAATGCGTGGACCCAGAACAGCTGCAGGCAGCAGCGCATGTGAAAGTACAGTGTGCAAAACTGTAAAATATTCCCTGAACTGTTTGCGCAGCGCTAACACGTTTGTGTGGGTTTAGCGAACCGTTAGCCTGGTGCAAACATGTTTGCCCAGCGCTAAACTTTGCCATATTCAAAAGTGACATGCAAATGAGCCTACTCAGGTAATCTCCGGGCAAACATCCAAATCAGCATCTCATTATGCCCTGATTTGCATATGGTTTCACCTTTATAGCTCCAGCGCCGGCGATGTTAGCGCTACGCCAACTGAGTTTGGGAAATATTATACAGTTTTGAACACTGCACTTTCACATGCGCTGCTGCCTGCAGCTGGACTGGGACAACATGGTATAGGCACAGATGGTGGTGGTGCTGCATGCAACTGCCACACTATAGGTCATGCTATAGTGCACAGCAGACACTACAGTAGCAAGGGGGCCAGTAGTGTGTGGACACAGCAGTGCCTACGGTGTGTAGGGCAGTGATGATGACTGCACTATACACAGTGAGAGGCCCAACCTGCAGGTGTTTACTGACAGTGGACATTATTGTTACGCTGTTGTGTGACCCACAGATGCCGCACCTCTGGCATGGAATGCTCACAGTGACATATACATGTCCAGCTTTGTGTGCTGTGGCAGCGGTACAGCTGTGCGGTATGTGGCCGGGGGGGGGCGCATCTATTATCAGAAAGGCACACTGGTGTTGGGGTATTCCCAATACTGGCCCCATGTGCACTACATGATGTGTCCCAGCCTTGTGACCACACCTGGTCTGTGGCACAGCCTGGCCACCCATACACTTCCCTTCAACATCCTCCATGCCCACAGTGCTGCATGTGTGTGCTGGCATCTGTTGGTGTCCACAGAAGAGTGGTCCGCAGGTGTGTGCTGTATGGCCACACTGCCATGCTGTCCACTGGCAGCAGGGTCACCACTTACTGCCTGGCATTGCTGGGACTGTTGGCAGATGATGGCATCATTGTGATGCCACCAGTTAGCAGCATGTTTCCTCTATGTTTGGCTTTGTCTATGTGTCATTTATTTGTTAGGGTCACGCAAAGCCACGTAAAACTGATTGCCCATGGTTAAGACAAGCTTTTCCTGGGCAGTAATGTGCACAGCGCTAAGTGTCGCGCTAAGTCGTGCAAAACCACTTAGCGCAGCGCTAGTCGCTGAATAAAGCATTGCGCCTGTATTCATGTCAGTTTGCCCCTTGCGTACAGTATGATTTTGCCCGGTGCTAATGCAGTTTGCCCGCGCTATCTGGCTTTTGAATATAGCAGACCCACGCTAATCTCGCGCTAAACCTGTGAAAAAGGTTTTTGCCCAGCGCAAAGTTTTGAATATCTGGCCCTATGTGCCTTGTTGCTCATAGTTGGAATGTGTCAGGTGATAAGCTTACAGGAGCTCATTCCTCCTAAATACTCCACATTGTGTTACCCTTAAACAAGTACTACAGTCAAAATTTGCAAAATATATATTGTGCAGTTTTTTTTTATTTGTGTGTTTAGTCCTGGAGTGTCCTTCTCTGTTTGCTATTAGGAGATTTTTTTTTCAATTTGCCTACCAGTTTAATGGCCACTCCTACGAGCTTTATGACACCTGGGAATCTCAATGTTACCCTGGTTTATTGCTCTTCCTGTTCTTTCAATGCCTCCTGTCCCATGTGGCACTGATGCATCCAGGACCATAGATTCTGCAATTCCTGGTTTACAGTCAGTTTTACAGCAGTAAAGGCTACATTTACAGTTCAGCTTAGCAACCACCAGAAGTCTAATTGAGTTGGTATTCTGTATGAAAGCAGCTAGTGTCTTAACTACAGCATTGATGACCTAGGGTGATTTGTGTGCTTTTGTGGCTGGGTGTAGTTTGATAACATTAAAACCAAAACATTTACGCCTGCTGGCTAGAACTACACAAACATAGAAAATAACAAGCATTTGTCAATTCCAAATGTTTGCTTACTGATATTAGGACTGGACATGCAGGAGTTAGACAGATGCAGAATAAGAATGGCAGTGAAGTATTGAACTCACGCCAAACCCACCTCCACCCTGCAGAGATGGACAGGGATTGGCGTATGCCTTTAGACTGTCACCCGTAACGCTCACAGCATTTCACCTTACCCTATCCTGCAGACACCGACAAGTGCTGAGGTGTGCCTTGGGGTGTTCATCTTTACAGTCATCCCATTTCATAAGGCCATATGCTGAAATGGGTGCAGTATAGGAGAATGGGGTGAACTCTAGGGTGGAAAAGTCCAAGGCACACCTCATTGCCTGTTACTGGTTTCAGGGTGGGGGTGGAATGGCATGAGTATTACAGCCGGCAATCCAAAGGCACACCCCTGACACCTGTCAGTCTGTACAGGATGGGACGTTATGATTAGAAACCCTAACGCCCCTGGCATTTGTTGGTATCTGCAGCACAAATTTTCAAGGTAGCCTTTTTGTGACCCCCCACTTCATGAAAGCATTTGGGACCTCTGTTCATGAACAGTGGCACTGTGATTTTGTTACTCTGTCAAGTTGATTTCCCACAGCGACCATGCCATTCTGCACCAGATGTGCGAAAACACAGTTCGGGCAGGATGTAAAAAAATGACAGCTGTACCATTCATAGGGAGGTGTGAAGAGATGGCAATGTTGAAAATCTGGAGTGAAAATATTAAAAATGCTCAAACTTACGAGTGTACGTGGAAACTGCGCAATGCACGCTGGTAACAAAGTCATTTAGTGGAATTATTTCACCAAAGTTTCAACACAGGCATTTTGTGACCTCTGCTCATGAAACGTGTCACTATGAGTTTCTTAATCTCTCCCGAACGTTGATTTCCCACATTGACCACACCACTGTGCGCCAGATGTGCGAAAACACATTTCGAGCAGGATGTGAAAAATGACAGCTGTACTGTTCATAAGAAGGTGTGCAAAACTGACAATGCTGAAAATCTTGAATGAAAATATTACAATTTCTCGAAGTTATAAGTGTGCATGGAAACTGCACAACACACGCTCATAACATAGTCATTTTATGGACTTTTGTCACCAAATTTTCAACATAGGAATTTTGGGACCTCCACTCATGAACAGTGTCACTGTGATTTTCTTAATCTGTCCCGAACATCGATTTCCCATAGCAACCATGCTATTGTGCGCCGGAAGTGCGCAAACACATTTCGTTCAAGATGTGAAAAATGACAGCTGTACTGTTCATAAGGAGGTGTAAAAAATGCCAGCGTTGAAAATCTGGAGTGAAAATATTACAAATTCGAAAAGTTACGAATATGCGTGGAAACTGCGCCAATGCACACTCATAACAAAGTCATTTTTGGAATTTTTTCACCAAATTTGCAACATAGGCTTTTTGGGAGCCCACTTCATGAACAGTGACACTGTCATTTTATTAAGTGGTCCTGAAAGGTGATTCCGTACAGTGACCATGAAATCACCTTTTGGGACCGAATAACCAGATGACAGTCACTGAATTCATGAGATGGGGTCCCAAGAACACCATGTTGAAAATTTGGTGCTAAAATTTGCAAAAATGCAGAGATAGCCACCTAAGTTGAAACCCCCCATTGAAGCCATTATACAGCTTACCGGCATTTCTTCAGTTCGGTCGGTTGAAGAGTGCAGGCGTGTTCCACTCCACTGAATTGTCGTGCTGGGCTCTGGAGATAAGTATGGGGTGAGGGGTGTGGGGAGGTGGGTGCACAGAGGGTGGGTGCTGGTTGGGGAGGGTTACCAGAGATGAGGGACAGTTTTCTGTTTTTACATGGTTAAACAAAAAAAAAAGACCTCACAAGACGGTTTTTCTATTACAGGGACAATGGGCATGCTGGTGTGGGTTCCCAGCGTCCCACCTGGGTGTTTGTTGTGCGGGGGCTGTGGCGATGGGGACTGGGCCCCATCCTTTTACAGAGTGTCTGGAGGGCATGAGCTGAGGGGGATTGGGTACCCCCTTGGCACACAACAAATGGGGGGGGGCATTATGCTGATGGGGACTGGGCTCCCTCATTGGCAAATTAACTTAAAACTTAAAAGGGCATGCCAACAGGAGGATTGGGCACCCCTGTCAGCTTTCATGGGCAGTGTGAGAGGCGGATGGCGACAGCCGCCATGTTTATTTAAAACAAATGAGGGGGACATTATGCAGACGGGGATTAGGCTACCCCATCGGCAAATGAACTGGGGAGGGGGCATGCCGACAGGGGGAATGGACACCCCATCAGCTTTCATGGGGACTGTGAGAGGCAGCAGCGATAGCCGCCGCCATGTTTACTGAAACGGGACAGCAGACAAGGCAAGCTGTGATTCACCACTGGAATCAGGGACCACCCCAGCAGCAAAAAATACAGGTTACTCACAGAGTTCTAGGAGTGGTATATATTGTTCATCCACACTGTCTGGCAAGTTCCTTGCCACTTTAAATCTGTCCAGAAGGTCTTCAAGCTGGCTCCTCCCACACACCCGGGTGGTAAATGACGCCAGATCTAGCCCACTGGAAGCCAGGGCGCGTCGAAGCGGGGGGAGTGAATTGGGTCGTGTGGATGAACAACATACCACTCCTAGAATTCCTGTTACAGGTGAGTAACCTGTATTTCTAGGGACATGGATATGTTGTTCAATCCACACTGTCTGGCAGACTAGCAGTTCTCTGGGAGGAGGGAGGCAAGCACGCACCCCTACATGGAATAAGGACTGAGACTGAGGTCCCAAACCAGCATCCCAGCGTGACTCAAGGTCAATGTGGTAATGGGAAATAAAGGTGTGTGTTGACTTCCAGGTAGCAGCGCTGCAGATTTCCTGGATAGGGACATCCCTAGAAGCAGCCACTGAAGCAGTGATATGGCAGGTAGAATGAGCTCTTATCCCTTTGGGAGGCTCCATGCCCGCCAACCTATAGCAGAGATCTATGCAGGAGGTGACCCACCTGCTTATCGTCCGCTTGGCTGCAGGTCTGCCAGGTGCGGCTTCAGCGTAGGTGACAAACAGCTGGCGAACCTCTCCCCGAACTTCAGCCATCCACTCCTTATAATAAGCGAGCGCTCTTCTAGGGTCCAGAGTATGGAGCCTATAATCGGCCTCCGAGGTGTGATTGGGGTAGAACACTGGCAGAGTCAACACCTGGTTAAGGTGAAACTCTGACACCACTTTCGGAAGGAATTTCGGGTGGGGGCACAGGACAATCTTGTCCCTGTGGAAGACCAGATAAGGAGACTCGATGGAAAGCGCCTGGAGCTCTCCCATCCTTCTGGCAGACGTAATAGCCACCAAGAAAATGGTCTTCCACGACAGATGGGAGATATCGCACCTATGCATCGATTCAAATGGCTTGCCCATGAGCTTAGCCAATACCAGCAGTAGATCCCATGGAGGTGGAGGTTCTCGCACCGGAGGGAATATGTGAACAAGGCCTTTGAAAAAGCGCCCGACCACCTTCTCCTGCGCCACCGACTGCTTGCTGGCCCGTGCCCGGTAAGCAGAGATGGCTGGCAGGTGCACCTTAAGGGTCGTCGACCGAAGCCCTGGCTGAGAAAGGGACCACAGGTAGTCCAGGATGCTAGCCATGGAACAGGAAGAAGGGTCCAACCCCTTGTCCTGACACCAAATGGAGAATCTCTTCCATTTGAAGGCATAGCATTTTCTGGTCGACTCCTTACGGGACGCCTCAACAATGTTGAGGACCTCGTCGGAAAGACCCAAGGCCTGGAATTCTAGCCACTCAGGAACCAGGCCGTCAGGTGCAGGGATTGAAGGTCCAGATGGAGAACCTTCCCCTTGTTGACTGAGATCAGGTCCAGGCGGGCTGGAAGCCGCCTCGGGAGCCTGGAGTTGAGGCTGAGGAGATCTGGGTACCAGAACTGGCGGGGCCAGTCTGGGGCTACGAGAATCACCTGCGCCTTGTCCCTCTTTGCCTTGAGAAGCACCTTGTGGATCAAGAGAAATGGAGGGAAGGCACAGAAGAGACCCAGGGTCCACGGCCTCAAGAAGGCATCCCCCTGCAGCGAGCCCTGCTGAGGGGGACGGGCATGAAAGAGCCTCAGCTTTGCATTCTCCCTGGAGGCGAACAGGTCCACCTGAGGGGTGCCCCAATGGGAGAACAGATCTTGTACTACCTCCGGCAGGAGCGACCACTTGTGAGATGCAGTGCCTATCCAGCTGAGGGCATCGGCCAGACTGTTGGAGGCTCCTGCCACATGGATGGCTAGGAGATCCGCTTCCAGGCTGATCACGAGGGATCAAGTGCGGAGAGCCTCCTTGCACAGAGGCAAGGAATGCGTCCCCGCCTATCGGTTGAGGTAGTACATGGTCGTGGTGTTGTCCGTCTGCACCTGAACCACTTGACCCCGTACAAACGGAGCAAAGGCAGTGAGGGCTAGATGCACCACTTGGAGCTCCAGCAGGTTGATGTGGCATCGAGACTCCTGAGGGGACCAGAGGACATGGGTCCTAAGCCCCCCAGATGGGCACCCCAACCCAGAGAGGCGTCGGTCGTCAGAGTGACTGTCGTCTCGGGGCGGACAAATAGGATACCCTCCTGCAGATGAGCTGGAACGAGCCACCACTGTAGGCCGTCCCACATCTCCTGGGTCACCGTCACTGGCTGGTCCAGGGGACCAGAACACTGTGACCACTGGTGGGCCAGCCCTCATTGTAGGGGACGCATATGCCAGTGGGCCCAACGGACCATGCTGGTGCAGGACACCATGAGACCCAGAAGGTGCAGGAAGTCCCAGGCAGGGCGCAACTGCCCAACCAGAAATGATTGGGCAAAGGAGGAAAGGACCTCGACCCTGTCTGCCGGAAGCCGGGCTCTGGCTTGAAGAGAGTCAAGCTCTGACCCAATGAACTGAATCACCTGCGATGGCACGAGTTCCAACTTGGCCTCGTTGATGAGGAGGCCAATCTGAGAGCAGACCTCGAGGGCCAGATCCTTGGACTGCTCCACTTCCAACCTGGAGGGGGCTGCAATCAGCCAGTCATCCAGGTAAGGGTACACCCGGACCCCTCGGCACCACAGAAATGCTGTCACCACTGCCATGCATTTGGCGAAGACCCTGGGAGCTGGAGAGAGGCCAAAGGGCATGGCCCGGAACTCGTAAAGAGATCCCTCTGCTCTGAAGCGGAAGACAGATGAATAGGGACATGAAAGAACGCGTCCTGAAGGTCCAGAGAACAAAACCAAACGTCTAGTTCCAAGGATGGAATGATCTGAGTCAGAGTGACCATCCTGAAGGTGCGCTGCCTTAGGAACTTGTTCAGGTCATGCAGGTCGAGAATGGGGCGCAGGTGACCCTCTTTAAGGGCGACCCCAGCACAACTGATCTCCCCCCCACCAATCTGCATGAGCTAAAGAAGTAGGATAATTTTTCTATTATGCTGGTTACAGCAGAGACTGATCTGTTAGGCTGAGTTACAGTAGGAACAGCAGAATGTCATCTGTGTAAAGTGAGATTTTATGTTGCAGTCCCCACCCTTTTTGAATTCCCACAATCTCTGAGCAATATGATTTACTACGCCCCCAGTCGCCAAGGCAGGTGTAACCCCCCTACAAATGGGGGTAACACTGACTACCCTTTTTAATAAATCATGGGAGAATGGGGTGGTACCTGAGGACTGAGGATGTGATTCCCCTTCACAAAAGTGAGAGCAAGACAGAGGAAGGAAACTACAGACCTATCAGTTTGACCTCAGTGGTAGGGAAAATGATGGAATCACTTCTGAAGAAAAGAAATGTTGAGTACCTAGAGGCCAGTGGGGCACAGGACCCAAGGCAGCATGGATTCACAGCGGGAAGGTCATGTCAGACAAATCTAATTAATTTCTTTGACTGGGTGACAAAAGCAGTAGACCAGGGAGGGGCTGTGGACATGGCCTACCTAGACTTTAGCAAGGCATTTGACACAGTCCCGCACAAAAGATTAATAAACAAATTAGCCAGCCTGGGAGTGGGTCCTAGGGTGGTAGCCTGGGTAAAACACTAGTTGGACAACAGGACACAGCGGGTAATAGTAAATGGAGTCCACAGTGAAGAAAGGAGGGTTACTAGTAGGGTACCACAGGGTTCAGTACTGGGGCTGGTCCTTTTTAATGTCTTTATAAGTGACACTGCAGAGAGACTGGAAGGGAAAGTATGTCTCTTTACAGATGACACAAAGGTCTGCAACAGGGTTGATACACAAGGTGGGGTGAAAAGGATGAAAAGGGACTTGGCAAGGTTGGAGGAATGATCAAATGTATGGCAGCTTAGATTCAATGCAAAGAAGTACAAAGTAATGCACCTGGGAAACAAAAACCTAGGGAAAGTGTACACAATGGGGGGTGAGATACTGACAACAAAAATGGAAAGGGACCTGAGGGTAGTCATATCAGATGACCTAAAGGTGGACCAGCAATGTGAGAAGGCAGTAAGGAGGGCTTGGGGGATACTGGGATGCATAGGGAGAAGCATCACCAGTAGAAAACAGGAAGTTGTTGGCCCTCTGTACAGACAGTTGGTAAGACCACATCTGGAGTGCTGTGTACAGTTCTGAAGACCCCATCTCCACAAAGACATAGACAGAGTGGAGGCTGTCCAGAGGAGGGCAACCAAAATGATACAGGGTCTGCATCAGAAGACATACGAAGAAAGACTAAAGGACCTAAAGACGTATAGCCTTGAGGAAAGGAGGGAGAGGGGGGACATGATAGAAACTTTCAAATACCTCAAGGGAATCAACAAAGTCCAAGAGGGTAGCATCTTTCAGAAAAAGAGATGTGCAAAAACAAGGGGGCACAATTTGAAGATTGAGGGGGGATGGCTCAGAGGTAATGTGAGGAAGTATTTCTTCACAGAGAGGGTTGTGGATACATGGAACAGCCTTCCTGAGGAGGTCGTAGAGTCAAAAACAGTGGAGGAATTCAAGAATGCAAGAGACAGACATAAGACAATTCTAGTGGGGGGTTAGGAGGAAGTAGGCTGTTGGTTAACTAGGATCTGCAGCTTATGCGTTAGGTAGGGAAATGGGCAGCCTAGGTGGGCCAAGCAGTCCTTATCTGCCATCAAATTCTATGTTTCTATGTTGGAGGTTCCCGAAAAGTCTTCCACGAGCTTGCCTAAATGCTCACTGCCAGGCTGGTGTCCTGCGTTTTAGCAGTTTAAATGTGATTGCCAGAGTGTGCCTGAATAGCCTGTGTATACTGTCTCTTTGAGAGCTGCCTGGATTGCAGTCATACGTAATCTGAGAGGGAGCTCTGTTGAAAGATGCAACTATGTACTGAAAATCATTTAGAGTGATAATGGTAATGAAGTTTGTCTAACCTGCCTTCTTTGCAGCAAGGACTGTTTTGTTTATCTCCACTATCTTGGTCCTGGACTGCTGAATTAGACCAATCAGTACTGGTGGGACCTAAAATGGAGCCGGAGTACAGGAGCTGTCTGGAGTCAAAATCTGTAAGAATTGTAGTTTTGGGCTTTTGATGCGTTTTTGCGCCTTTGTTGTGACTGACAGGAGGATCAGCCAACCAAACCTTTCGGATCTTGGGGAATTTCCCAGGCTTGCTGGCAGTTGAGACAGATCTAAGTTGGGAGCTGAAGAAGCAACAGCTCAGTACAGTCTCTGTGTAAAGGCCTGAGGTTTGGCCTGCATGCCTGCTTGCTGCCCCTGAGAGGGAGAAGAGAATCAGTTCAGACCGAATCCGAGTTTGTGAGAATGAAGTAAGCCACTGAGTTGTGACCAGGATCAACCTGAAGAAGATCGAAGATTTTGCTGAATGCGATTGGCCTGTCAGGATTTCCAGCTGCTTTTGAATCCCCAGTTTGTGCAGAGACTTTGCGATCATGACCGGAGAACAGTTTGCCTGGTACAGTAGAATTTCCTTACATGTAAATGTGCTGTGAGTTGTTAGTGGGTCGTGATTTGGTTCCCCACTGTGTGAAGTGTGTTCTGCTTGCTGGAAGCTGTATCCAGCCTAAAATGGACTGTATCCAAATTTGTCTCCATTTGGCCTGGGCCTTGCCACACTGGCCCACCCAGACTACCCGCTGCACAGAGAAAGCTATTGACGAGAGACCTGCCTGGGGATTAGCCCCCTGCTCCACGCTTGAACAGGAATGACGCCTCAGCAAATCGTGTGGGCCCTGCTTCTCCTGGCACTCCAGATCAACCACCTGCAGTCTCAATTTTCATCCAGCCTGTGTCCAGTCTTGGGTATCGTGAGTAATCATCAGGGTAGCTCCCTGCAACAACATACTAATCTAAAAGTGTGTCATCTGATTGTCTTATTTAATTTCTTTCACGAACTGAGCCCTCTGGCTCTGGATTACAATTATTGTGTGAGTGATGCATGTTGTTTTCTTCCATCACAGGGCCCCAACCAGCTGCAACGTTCCTGGCTAGCCCATCATTCTCCATCTGGGTACCCAGAGTGTGTGACTGTTTATGGACCCTGAAGTGCATGCATAACTGTTTGATTGATACAGCCTTTAAGCAAATTAACCTGATTACGCCCCTCCCTTGTTTAAGTCCCTTAAATAAATCAAATCTAACTCTTTTTTGCATTTACCCTGACTGTGGTTCCAGGTTGTGTAAGAGTACTGCACTGCTGTTATTTGCTGTGTATAACCTTGTTTTACAAGGGGTTCCCAGGGTCAAGTCAGAGGAAAGCCCTGGTGGTAAGTGGTGTGGTGTATCAAGGGTATTGTGAAAGTGATTATTGCATATTGTTCCAGCCACTAGTAAGGTAAGGGGGGGTTACAGTGTCCCAGAGGGCTGTGCCCAGTTTAGCTTGACCACTATCAACCCTGACCTCCGGGTGGAGGCACCCATTTCAGAACTCAGGCCCCTTAACCTGCTACTAGCCAAGCAAGCAGGGGTAGTAGCCCTTGGGATAGCGCCACCTAGGGGTTACACATGTAATAAGGGATGGCCCCAAACGACTGTGTTCAAATTCCTTTGACTGGGTCCCACTTACTAAAATCTACACCCTGGGACTCTGTTTTACAGAGTAGTTTAACGTACAGTATAGTGCAGTGGTTAAGGGCACTGAGCTTCAAACCTGGAGACCTGGGTTTGAATCCCATCAGCCCTCATTTGCATACTGTGTGACCCTGAGCAAGTCACTTAACTTCCTTGTGCTCTCAGGTCGTACCTGGAAACAAGCTCTGGCTTAGTGTGCCTTTTCTAGTTAAACAATTTCCCCTTTCCTTCCTGGTTAAACATACTTTATAAAATCCTCACCCAATCCAGATTTATCAGTTGCAAGAGAATGCCCCACTCCACTCTATTAAAGGCTTTCTCAGTGTCCAGGGAAGACACAAAGGCTTCTCCCAGATGCTGAGGGCCCCACGTGGATCATTTTAAGCAATCTGCAAATGTAATTATAGGAATATCTACCCTGCATAAGACCTGTTCAGTCAGACTTTACCAAAGAGGGTAGCATACCCTTAAAGTGTGCTCCCACACTGGAAACCCAGGTCTGGAAGTGGACTTGGGAAGCCAGACAGGCATCTCAAGGGGCTGGGGAGGCACTGCTGTGTGGCAGTGCTCCAAGGCATGGCTCCAGGTTCTGCCATGCTAGCAACCACTGTAGCTGATCAGGGAGCTTGCCCTCCTCGACAGGGGCATGCTAACTGTGTGCAAGGTCTGTCAGGACATGGGCCAACAATGAGGAGGTGGGTGAGGACAGGGGGAGAAAAGGATAAACACCCAATGTGCCCGAGTCACCATTAATCATGCTGAACTAGAGCCTCTGGACCCATAACCATGTGAATCACTGCTGGTATGACAATGAGGAGGAGGAGGAGTGACGGTCAGTGTTGGGGGCACCAGAATCACCCAACAGAGGAGACAGGTAGAGACCAGCAAGCCCAAAAGCTGCATGGAAAAAATTTTTAGAAAATGGGTAGGCAGAATTCTTGATTCTGGTTGGTTAAGGCCACCAACCAACTGGTCAGGTATCATAGCAACAGAGACTGGGAATTAATAAGTCCAAGTCTCTGGCTCAGTGACAGCACTGTGGGGTTTAAAACATGGGTCAAATTGGACCCACTGGTGTAAAAAATCATGGGTCTAAAGAGGAACAAACTGGGTCAAAACACGATCACTGGCAGATTTTGAACAGTTCACGTTCCCTTCCTTTAGATCTTACTATAGAGTAAACATATCAGTTTGGACCTACTGGCAGAGGGAAGAGGGATCATTTCTGGGCAGGATGCAACTTTTGCCGTTTTGGTGCATGTCAGCGCTGTTCCTGCTCTGGCTGCCTGATTTCATTCTACTATCACTGTGCCCCATGTAATTTTGAAAAGATTACAGTAGCCATCTTTTTTTCCTGACTTGCTGAGTGGGAGTTACTGACTGATGGTGCCCTCAACACCATGTCTGCAGCAATATGTCTTCAAATTTAAAATTCAAACTTATTAAAAACAAAGTAATTCATATCAAAAATGATTTATTGAAGGATTGGCAGTTCAACTCACCATGTCCCGCTTGTTCACATATCCCCACTGCCGCCAACCAGCCACTCCCACACACATATCCCCACTGCTGACAACAAAACACAAATTAACATCATACAGGCACACCGAAAAACATGAGGAAGGGAGAGTACACCAGAGCTGACTTTATATTTTTTTAAACAAACAAATAAAGCACACTGTTCCGCATACCAACCCATGCATACATCAGGGTTGCACAGTTGCGAGGTCAACATCTTATGACCGCATAAAAAAAAAAAAAAAAAAAATCAAAACTGTTTATTATTCGAGGTGGGAAAAAGATTTCATTTTTTGATACAGTTTTAATACAGAAATGGAGTACTGTACAGTGAGGGGGCTGGTAAACACTGCTGCTTTTGGGACGCAGGACACTAAACACAAAACACAACCGTGCATCTAGTGATACTGACAGCATTATAGGGACTACTTTGCACAAAATGGATTTATACAAAAGAAAAATAAGTACTGTATTTACAGTATTTAAAAAAAAAATGTAAACTATTTTTTTCTAAAATACAATCCAAATCCAATTTTCTAAATGTAATAATATCCACCAGGGTGCATGGTATGGGCTACCTTCCAGTAGCTATAAGGCCCTCCATCTGCAGTGTCAGGCCTCATTACACCCTTGGGTAGTTGGGCCTACCCTGTTGGGTATTACTGCTTGCATACCCTCAAGCCTCCTGGCCAATATTTTGACTGTCACCTTAGTGCCATAATCCAGGAGGAAAACTGGACGATAAGCAGAACAGGTTGTAGGGTCCTTCCCTGGTTTATCAGTTATAGTGAGTGTAGCCAGATTACAAGTACTCAGAAGGGACCCTAGCTCTATGGCCTCATCAAAAATCTGCTTTAGGCAATTGGCTCCAGATTCCTCAGGGTTTTATAGAACTCAGCAGGCAAGCTGTCAAGACCATTACTTTCCCTTTCTTAAGTGAGGCAACTGCAGCCCGTATTTAATCAGTAGTTAGGGATGCCCTCAAACTGGCAATATGGTCCTCAGTTGGGGTAGGCAGTGGTAATCCTTATAGGAATGGAGTCATTTCTAGAAAAACAAAGGGAACTTACAAGCGCAAATGGGCAGACTGGGTGGGCCATAGGCGCTTATCTGCTGACAGTGTCTAGGTATCAATGTATCATTTTATGCCTAAAATGTTCACATTCACAATATAGCCATTTATAGTACTCAACAAATTGGAATCTGACTTTCGCTTTCTGATTGACCAATGCACCCCTCGAGTCTCTAATCATAGGTATTCTATTACAGCCCATCCTACCCTTGGCTAACCTGGAAAATACTGGCTTAATACCCCACTCAAGTAGGCACTGCTTCATGTAGAAGAAGGAGGTGTTGGCACCACATGTAAGGAGTAGGTTAATACCCTCCCTCGCAGTATGCAGCCGCCTATGGACATCCTTGCATGATTCGTGTAGGACTTCCTCTGAAACTCTTTTTCCTTACCTTGTAACTCCTTAACATTTCTCTCTTCTGCTTGGATTTGGCAGCCATATGTAAAATCATACTCTCTCCCATAAAGGCCTTACCTGCCTACCATAATATGGATTTAGAAGGGGCCATGGCTGTGTTAGCTGTTAAGTGTATTTCCCAATGTTCTGTTAAGATGTTCCAGAACCCTTCCTGGGCCATCATATACACGGAACCTCCAAGTCCTATCACATGTTTTGGCTCCCCTAGGTTTCAAAAACATTCTCAGCCACGCAAGATCCAAGGTTGAGATGGCACTAATTTTGGTATGACTGACTCTGTAATTTAATGTTCTAGGATTAGCTTCTCTTCACACATCTACTAGTTCCAGTTTAGCTAGGCCTATCCCCCACTACAGCACTTCTAGACAGGCTGCAACACAGTACCCTGCAGTGAATGACATGCTACGAAGTGCTGCACAAAAAAAATGGCTGAATTGAATTGCACTGTTCCCTGCAGCATACTGCAGCACTCTCCAAATACTGCAGAGTAATTTGTTGCATCCTAGCTAGCTCTGCTGTAGTTACCCCCCAGTTCTTGCCACCCTGTCCCATGGGATCTGTTTCTGTCCAAACAATCATTCAGTGCACAATTAAAGCCTTCACTCATGATTAGGTGATGAACTTTTCTTGGTGGAGGAGTGCCAACATTTGGTCAAACAAGAGTGACTTGTGTTGTGCAGAGACATAACTACAGCCAACTGTAACTGTCTCCTTATTTAATAGCCCCTGCACAAAGATGTATCAGCCCCCCTCCAGGATCCACAACCCTTTTCTGCTCCACAAACTGTAACTGCCTGTACAAAATATGGCCACCTCCCTACTGAGGCCATTATAGGCTGCAGAAAAACACTGTCTGACACACTCATTGGCCCATTTTCAGTGCTCCAGGTCCATGAAGTGTGTCTCCTGTAATTACGTAACCTAAATGTTACTCTAAGTAGTGGTAATTCTCTCTTACATTTCAAGGAAGAAGAAAACACCTGGCCATTCCAGGAGCACACTGTTATATTATTCTTCTAAATTTACACTACCACACACTGACCCAGGCATGGAAGCCAACCAGTTCTTACCCCCATCATCTGGCAATCCTGCTCTACCTCCCACCTATCACATGTAATTAATCGCACTAGCATGACAATTACATTTAACAACATTAATATCTGCAAACATTTAAACTTAAACAAGAACAGGAACATCATGCCCAGGAAGAAACATGTAATCAATCAGTATGAACCTGGCTGAGCTTCAGACACAAACTGGAGCCTCCACCCTCCCATACTTCAAGGCAAGAGGACTCCTCCCAATCCTGGTCATAAGCCTCAGATACTCCCGTCCCCATACAATTAGCAGCTAGGTGTGCCTGCTTGTCCAGTCCTCTACTACTCCTTCCTCTACCACTCCTTCTCTTCTCAGCCGTCATCCAGGATATTTCTCACTCAGTCAAATGGCAGGAAAAAAGTGGCACACAACATAAAGCTGCACTGCATACTATGAGAAAAAATAACACTGTGAGAACAGCAAATGAATGGGGACCACTTGAAAATATGCATACAACCGAAAACGGCATTTAGTACCAGTGGAACAGACTGTGCTTAAATCATTCAAACAGTACCAACAAAACAAACTACTGTATAAATTGAATATGCTACAGCAGTAGTCTTAGGACAAGATGTTCAGCTATGCTCGCTGCTGTGACCTCAGAGACGCATCACTCATGACTACAAATCGCTTGTTAGGTCCTCAGAGTTCACCACAACTCGTATGGATAAAAAAATGTATCCAGCCCTGCTTGTTGCTTATGTTTATCCCCTTCCCCTATAAAAAATACGAATAGCGAGTCTAGCAAATTTCTCAGTTCCTTAATGAGCCTGTGATAACCATGCCAAATTTTAGTTGTGTTTTCTATATTTCTTGTTTTGATCTACCCCCTGGCCTGTGTTACTAAGCAAATTTGCATGGAACCAGGTTCCTTGTCCATCAGACTTCCTCTACTCCTGCTACTTGCCTACATACAATATCATAATGACCTGCATGTGACATGATAATCATTTCCATAGTAACCAACTGCAATATCTAAATAAGGGATTGTGGCATCACATGTGCAACACACAGGCAGCTGGTCAGGTGAAGTCTGAGGGACAAGAATCCTGTTTTCAAGCAACTGTCCATAATAAAAAAGTAAGAGGGGGGAAAATGAAACCAAAAAATATGTGAACTACTTCATAAGCAGAATTGTGTGCAAAAATTATGTTTTTCCAAGTTTTCCCAGAGACGTCGCAAACACTTTAAGCACCCTGGCATTAAAAATGTCCAGTGCCAAAACCTGACAGTACTGTACATACATGAACTGTGCCAAGGGAGTTCTAATACTAATTTGGCTATTGCTATAACCTCTATGTCACCACATTTCTCTTTCTTTGCTCCCTATGAATAAACTCTGCATATCACCATCTTTCTCTGTAGTAATTATGGAGGCAGTGCAGCCATCATTAGTTAACATTACCATCTCCAGCTCCTATATACAGTATTTAAAAGGTTGTACCTTTTCCTTGATAGACTTCTTTGCCATAAAATACCGTACTTGAGCAATCTTATTTTTCCCAATTCTATTTACCATGCTTTTTTCATAGTCTCTCTTTGCCTTAAAAAAAACAGTGGTTGAATTCAAGCATGCATGGTACAGCCATAAGGCAATTCTAGGGGGTTGGGGTAGAAAGAAGTAGGCTGCTGGTTAACTAGGATCTGCAGCTTATCCATTAGGTAGGAAAATGGGCAGACTGGGTGGGCCAAGCGGTCCTTATCTGCCGTCAAATTCTATGTTTCTATGTTTCTCCAGAATCAGTCTTTACACTTCTGCACTTCTCTGTATGCAAGGAATGATCCTCAGCTATGCGTGCAGCAAAAACTGTGCACCTTGGGTGTGCCATGAGGTACAAGATGTAGCCGAGGACCCTCAACCACCCAGGAAGTAAGGTTATTACAGTGTTGACACACAACTGGAGTGGATTATTGCACTTATAACATTCATGAAAGATCAAAAGCATTATAAATTCCATAAATATCACCCATGATCTCCAACTGGTACTATGCAAAGTCTTGTCTCCCTTAATTATCTGGACTAATTCCATTGTTCAGCAATAGTGGTCTCTTTTTTTCTCTTTTATCTTTGGTATAACAGTTCATCCTTAAAATGTGTTTGACCTTTTCCATTTTCTTTCTATGACAGAACCTTTTTCTTCTCTTTCTTACTCTTTCTTGGCTATAGCCTTCATTTTTCTCAGGATCTGTTCTACTGAAATGCAATGTTTCTGAGTAAATTTTCACACCCTGCCCTGTTGTGGAACCTAGTAACATTATGGTCACTGTTGCACAGCCGTTCTACTACCTCTGCACCAAACACCTGCCCCTCTTTACTGCTTAGCACCAGATCCAACAGCACACCCTCCCTGTCTCATGCCCTCTCTCACTTGCTGCAGCATACAACAATCATTCATTGCATCAGTGAACCTGGATATTTTCAGTGTGTAGATCAAGTATACAATCAAGAAAACACTAGGTTAAACTGTGCCTAGAGGAAGCGGGGTGAGAGGGGTTATCCATTACAATAGCGGAAGGCTGTTTAGTGCCCAGTGGGTCTCAGAGGCCCTGTCCACACTAGAAGGAGTTTTTTTTAAATGTTTTTAAAAACATTTTTATTTCCATGTCTAAGCATGGTTGTCGGAGCGTTCATACTGCACTCCAACACCGTACTTGTCTGCTTTGAGGTCCCGGCATGATTGCAGCAGAATTGCAAAGCTTGCGGTGCCACAATACATGTCAGGATACTCATAATGGGTCCTGTTAATGGACTGGGATAAAAATGGTACCATGCTGTTCAGGAGCTCACTGCAAGCTCACTGATGAGAGTAAGTCCTCCCCTTTTCCTTGTGGCTGCATTGTAAGAGCCAGATAAGAGTTATGGAGTTTGCCTTAAACCATGTTACAGCACGGTTTGCATCCACACTACTGTTAACATGATTTAAGGCGACCGTTTTGGTCTGAAACTGTGCCTGAAACCTGCTCTGATCAGGTTTCGAGCACAGTTTTTGAATTTTGACCACAGTTTGTAGCAAGGTTTAACCATGCTACAGTGTGAATGCGAATCGTGTTTGCCATTCTTGTAATGTTACTGACTGCAGGTAATGTTACAAGAACACCAGTGTGAACAGGGCCAGAGGCAGATACAGAGGGTACTGGTATGCAGTGGCAGTTCCAGGAATTAAGGATGACCAAGGCACAGGCAGAGTACAGATAGCTTTCTCGAAATGTTCCCCTGGTTTCAAAAAGGCTGTCATTTGTCAGCTTGCAGTAGATTCTGTCAGAATGAAGCGAACCGATTACAGCGTTCAGACAAAGATGTTTATTTTAGATAGGCTGAAGGCTGGCGAAAGTCTGTTTAAAATCTATGCTGAAGTTGGTTATCCCAAATATATGACTGTACGAGGGAAGAAGCAAGAGGATGCCTTGTGTGGTTTTGCTGGAGGGTGCTCAAACTCGCAAGGAATGGCTTGCAAAACAACTACAAAAGCCCAATGAAGTGGAGATTGACCAGCTACCCAGCTCTGGTTTGAGCAGTAGTACTCAACTGATGTGCCACTTTCAGGGGCTATTGTCAAACAGAAAGCTGAGCAGTTCTCAAAAGAGATCCATGGGGCAGACTCTAAGTTTAGAAGTTCCTCTGGCTGGCTAGGGCAGTTTCAACACTGGCATGGCATGTCAGCATTATTGGTGAACAAAGATCATGTGATGACAAAGCTGCCATAGAGTTTTTACCAAAGCTGTGAGAAATGCTGTCTGCTGGGGATACCTGCCAGAGCAAGTTCACAATGCCAATGAAACTGGTTTGTTTCAGTGGTGTCTCCCAGACCAAACACTGGCAAGCAAAATGAGGAGAATGCCTCAAAAGGGCTCAAAGTGTCAAAGGACAGAGTCACTTTCCATTTTTGCACTAATGCCACTGGTACACATAAGATTTGGCCACTCTGCATCAAGAAGTTTGCCAATCCCATGTGCTTCCACCATGTGACCACATAGCTTACAACCACTGCAGAAACACTTGGATGACATCAGATGTTTTCAAACAGTGGTTCACAAAGTCTTCATTCCCTCTGTGAGAACCCACCTTAGAAACATAGAAACATAGAATTTGATGGCAGATAAGGACCGCTTGGCCCAACCAGTCTGCCCATTTCCCTACCTACTGGATAAGCTGCAGATCCTAGTTAACCAGCAGCCTACTTCTTCCTACCCCCACCCCCTAGAATGGCCTTATGACTGTCCCATGCATGCTTGAATTCCACCACTGTTTTTGACTCCACAACCTCCTCCAGGCCATTCCATGCATCCACAACCCTCTCTGTGAAAAAATACTTCCTTAAATTACCTCTGAGCCACCCCCCATCTTCAAATTGTGCCCTCTTGTTCTTGCACACCTCTTTTTTTGAAAGATGCTACCCTCTTGGACTTTGTTGATTCCCTTGAGGTACTTGAACGTTTCTATCATGTCCCCCCTCTCCCTCCTTTCCTCGAGGCTATACATAGTAAGCTCCTTTCATCTCTCTTCATATGTCTTCCGGTGCAGACCCTGCACCATTTTAGTTGCCCTCCTCTGGATAGCTTCCATCCTGTCTATGTCTTTGCGGAGATTGGGTCTCCAGAACTGCACACAGTACTCCAGATGGGGTCTCACCAGCTGTCTGTACAGAGGGATAATAACTTCCTGTTTTCTACTGGTGATGCCTCTCCCTATGCATCCCAATATCCCCCCAGCCCTCCTTGCTGCCCTCTCACATTGCTTGCCCACCTTTAGGTCATCTGATATGACTACCCCCAGGTCCCTTTCCATTTTTGTTGTTGTTAGTATCTCACCCCCCATTGTGTACTCTTCCCCTGGGTTTTTGTTTCCCAGGTGCATTACCTTGCACTTCTTAGCATTAAATCTAAGCTGCCATACATTTGACCATTCCTCTAAAATGAAACTTTCCACAGGAGCACTCCTTTCGCTTGACCAATGCCTCGCACACACACCCCTGAGTTGAACTTCAGACCAGGGACAGCATCAAAAAAAAAAACTATGTTCCTGCCTAAAAACACGACCTCCTGGACCCAGCCTGGATGGTGGAATCATTGCCACATTCAAGAAACACTACAGGAAGAGGTTGCTAAGTGACTTAGTTGCGGCAGAAGGAGTTTAGGTGGTTTGCTTTCTAAAATGCTTGCAGTTAAAAATGTGGCGATCCAGCCGGCCTGGTGGCACTGAGGGTTAAGGTGCTGGACACCTTACCTCGCAGCATGTCAGCGACCCAGGTTCGGGAACGAGCTCAGGTTGTCAGTGGTTGGCAGCAGGGGGAGGGCAGAACTGAATACAGCTGCCAGCAAACAGGCTCTCCTCTCGGGGTATTCATCCCTGGTAATGGCCCTAGTGGGCTAGGAGTGGCACACATGCTTAAATGACTTTTCCAGGCTAGGCCATGGGGTGGGGGAAGGGTCATGACTGTGGCTGTAGGTGCATGCGTTCCTACTCTTGGGGCCCTGGGAGAAAAAGCGGAGGAAGAAAATGCCGGCAGCAGGATGAAGACCGACTCCCCGCAGGCTCTGCTCCCAGGCCGAGCACATGGTAAGCGCTAGCTATTCCGGGTGATGGGGCTTGGGGGGAGGGTTGGTCAGATGGGGGGGTGGGGCTGACCAGAGAAGCATAAAGAAAAGAAAACCAAAAACGTGGTGATCCTTCCTGCTTGGGAAAATATCAGTGTTGCAACTGTCAACCATTGCTGGCTATCCACTTTTGGTCCTACAATCACCTATGTACTGCCAACGAGGAAGAGGATGCAGACAACACAGCAGAGATCATGACACTTGCAGATGACCTCAACTAGCTGACAAGGATAACACAACCAAGGATTCTCTGACAATGAATGATAGGATGCACACTGTGGATTAGCTCATTTATTCAGATATTATTAATGGCATCACTCATGCTGTGCAGGAGGGAGAGGAACAAGAGGGTCCAGGAGAAGACTCCAAGGAGGAGCTCGTAGCACCAACATGTAGTGAGGTGATACAAGGATTGCAGCGCAGGCTGGACTGGCTGCACTCATCAGAATCAGACCCCATTAAGGTCCTACAACTTGGGCACCTGCTCTCTTATGCCAAGGACTTGTTGGCTAAAACTGCTATGCAGAGCAAGATCATGGAATACTTTGAGCCTTAGCCACAGTGAGTGACCTGAACGACAGCAGTGAACTGAACTGCATGCCCATATTTTTCAAAAGTGAAACAAGTAAAAAGAAACATAATTTAAGCAATTTATTTTTAATGACCGAGCCACTGTATTAAAGCTCAAATCAAACTGCACGTATTTAATGTGTCTACATCATTTACTGAATACCGCTAGTGCCTCCCTTAATATAAATGAACACGCTGCTATAATGAATAGATATTCTGGCTGTTCTGCATACATTTTTTTTATATGGAAACTCAGTCTTACCCTGCTGATGAAACAACAGCAGATGCTGTATTAGGGGAGAGTCAGGGTTCTGTTTGTGTACTAGGAAAGTACAGTTACGTAAGAACTTACCATAACAGTAGATCTTCAAGAGAGGCTCTTGCAGTAGGTAATTACATTATAGGACTGATGCCGGCAGGCGGCAGGACCCCACGGAAAAATTTCTAGCTAGCAGTCCCTGGCGAAGGACCGCCCCCTCGTCAGGTGACCAGCATCAGGAGATGTCGGTATAAAGGGATGGTCCCAGACACCCGCCTTCCAGTTCTTTCCCGACACAGGCCAAAAGAGGCCGGACGAGAGAGAGGTGGATATTTCCCTCAATGGAAAAGGAGCTGAAAAAGCCTAGGGGATGGAGGGCCGGAAGGTATTACCTACTGCAAGAGCCTCTCTCTAAGATCTACTGCTACGGTAAGTTCTTACGTAACTGTACTATCTTACTTCGAGAGGGCTCTTGCAGTAGGTAATTACATATAGTACTGAATCCCAAGCAGTCTGGAACAAAGAGAGGCACCAGGAGGAGGAAAACTACTCCAAAAGGTAGTTCTGGTTGTGCGAGTCTCAAGATAGGAGGCCTTGCAAAACAGCCAGCCCGAAGCCTGCTCTATGGCGAGAGGCAACATCCAAACTGTAGTGTTTTGTAAAGGTATGGACGGAAGTCCAGGTGGCGTCAGCGCAGATGTCTGCCGCAGACACATTCTTGAAACAAGCCGAAGAGGCAGCTACTCCTCTGTGGAGTGGCCTCTGACTTGATCTGGGAGGGTCTTGTTGTATTTGTCATAACAGAAAGTGATGCAAAGAGCCAGCCACTTAGACAGGCATTGTTTGGAAACAGCATTGCCTTCCCTTTTGTGAGCAAAAGAGACGAACAACTGATCAGCCTTTCTGAGATCCTTCGTCCTGTTGGTGTAGTATCTCAGAATTCGGTGAACATTCATAGTATGGAGTAAATACTCCCCTTGATTAAAGTACTGCGTAAAAAAGGCAGGTAACTCTATGGACTGATTTACAGGAATTGAACTCGGCTACTACTTTAGGGAGAAACTTGGGATTCGTCTGAAAAGCAACTCATTCCTTGTGAAAAATCAAGTCAGGATTTTACATATCAGGGCCTGGAGCTCAGAGATTCTCAAGCGAGTAATGACCACCAAGAAGAGTCTTCCACTTAAAGGAACTTCAAATCTGCAGAAGCTGCAGGTTCGAAGGGAGGGAGAGTAAGTTTCTCGAGAACAAAGTTCAAGTCCCAAGGGGGAGCAGGAGTACGGATGGGGGGCCTCAGATGGAGGGACCCTCTGAGAAAGGTCTTGGAGACCTCCAGCTGAGCAAAAGCCTTGTCTGCAAAGGGAACATGATAGGCCGAAATGGCCACCACATGTATCTTCAGAGAGGAATGGCTGAGACCCAGGTCAAACAGATGACGAAGATACTCCAGCAGAAGCCCCGCTGAACAGGAGAAAGGTTCCACGTTCTTGGAAGCGGCCCAAATAGTGAATCTTTTCCACTTCATGGCATAAGTAGATCTGGTGGAGGGTTTTCTGTCCTCCACTAAAATCTCCACCACTTTGGGAGACACTCCAAAACAGGATTGGACTAGGTCTGCAGGAGCCATGCATGCAGTTGAAGGGACTTGAGGCCTGGATGGACCAGGGTCCTGTGATCCTGGGTCAACAAACCTCGAGATAGAGGAAGAGGAAGAGGAGGATCCTCTGAATATTGTTGTAGAAGAGAGAACCAGATTTGCCTGGGCCAGAAAGGAGCGATCAGAATCATTCTCGCTCCTTCTGAAGCTAGTTTTTGCAAGACTCTTGGGATAAGTGGAATTGGGGGGAAAGGCATAGAGGCGAATCTGTCCTTCCAGTCTAGAGACAGGCGTTGCTCCAAGCGCCCCTCTGGAGCGAGCAAGCAGAAGATGGGAAGTTTTGCGTTTGGGGAGATCGAACAGGTCGGACCTGTGGTGTTCCCCAAACTTGGAAGATATTGTCTAGGACCCCTTGGTCCAGTTCCCACTCGTGAGTCAGAGCAGAAGAGCGACTTAGCTTGTCTGCCAGGGTGTTGTCGACTCCCAGAACGTGAATTGCCGTGAGGAGAAAGTCGTGTTGTGTTGCCCAATCCCAAACCCTCATTGCCTCCCTGCATAGAGGGTAGGACCGAGTCCCTCCCTGCTTGTTGATGTACCACACCATGCACATGTTGTCCGTCTGGACGGCTAGGTGGCCGGGAAGAATGTATTGGTGAAGGGCTTGGAGAGTATACAACACTGCCCAAAGCTCAAGCACATTGATGTGGAGAGCTTGTTCTAGCTTGGACCAGGAGCTCTGGGTCCGATGAGGGCCTAGATGGGCTCCCCAACCTTCGCCTGAGGCATCTGTGGTTAGAGTCTGGGAGGAGGAAGAAAAGGAACTCCCCGAAACAGGTTCTCTCGAACCATCCACCACTGCAAGTCTCGCATCATCGGCGAGGAGATCAGAACTGAAAGATCTAGGTCGTCAATGGCTCAGTCCCTATTAAACGTAAAGTCCACTGAGAGATCCTCATGTGGTCGAGCGAGCGCCGTCGGGATAGCAGCCACCATGAGCCAGAGAGGCGGGACCGACCTGCAGAAACCATCCTGGGTCGGACAACAGACTTATTTGGGTCTGAAGGGTGGGCGCCCTGTCCAGAGGCAGGAAGGCCCTGCCCATGGTCGTGTCGAGGATCGCTCAATGAACTGTAGCCTCTGGGATGGGTCCAGATGAGACTTGGAATGGCTGATGGTAATACCCAGGCAGGCAAAAACCTGCTGGGTAGAAGCGGGAATGGGAGTTTCTCCCGGACCCGAGGCCGCCAGAGCCAGTCGTCAGGTATGGGAAAACCTGCACTCCCTTGGTATGCAGGTGGGCGCCACCACTGCCAGGCATCTGGTAAATACTCGGGGCAGAGGATAGACTCAAGCGGGAGCGCGCAGACTGGTAGTGGTCCCCTGGAAGCAAAACAAGCAGTATCTGCGATGAGATGGGCGAATGAGAATGTGCAGATAAGCATCCTGCATATCCAGAGCACAAAGCCATTGACCCGGCCGGAGGAGGGGCAGAAGGCTCTGCAAAGACAGCATCCTGAACCTTTCGTACTCTACGTAAAGATTAAGGGAACTGAGATCAAAAATTGGTCTGAGATCTCCTGTCTTCTTTGGGACTAGGAAGAAATGGGAATAGTAACCCGTCCCTTGCAGATGAAGGGGGACAGGCTCTATCGCTTGCTTCAGCAGAAGAGCTGAGATTTCCTCCTGGACCAAGAGAAGATGTTCCCATGAATACGACTTCAGAGGGGGGTGGCGGGGTGGTTTCTGAAAAAACTCTAAGGAGTGTCCCTCTGCTATGAGCTGGAGCACCCAAGAATCTGTGGTTATCCTCTCCCATCCCAGAAGGTGGAGGGAAAACCTCCCTCCTACCGGTTCCTCCGGGAAGTCCGGAGGCAGTGGGAGAGGAAAGGAGTCAGGTGGTGTGGGGCAGCGCGCAGCTGAAACACCGCTGCTTTTCTGGGTGGGGGCTTAGCAGCTCACGGGGCCCGGCATTTGTGGTCCACCTTCCTGGAGTTTTCGCCTTTGGCCGATTCGTCTGCGAAAGGAGCTGGCGCTGCTGCTGATGGGGACGCCCATGGAATCAACTGACTTCAGAGCCGTCCCTTCTCTTGCAAATCGGTGATGATGTCCTTGACATCACCCCGGAAAACACCGACCCCCAGAAGGGTGCTTCCTGGATAGCAGATTGCACCTCAGGACCAAACCTGACACGGAATGAAGCATGGCCATAGGCCTACAGCGAAAACCAAACTCCGCCCAGCAGTGTCCACTGCATCATTATGTCACATGTAGCGTAGCCGACTGGCGAGCAGGCAGGAGCGGACGAGATCAGCCAATTCCTGCTTGACTTGGAGTCAGGCAAGGAGTCTGGTTGGCTTCCGCCTGAGTCATGATGGCCTTCTGGTAGTCCCCCATATGGCCGACATAGTTCAGGGCCCTGATCCCCAGTGTGGAGGAAGTGTAAATCTTTCTCCCATACTGGTCCAGAAGGCGTGATCCCTTATCAGGCGGTGACGAGCTAAGATGTTTGGGGTTCACCGACCAGCCGTAAGCAGCGCTAATCACGACCAAGTCGGCAAGCGGGTGAGAATCCAGGAAATCAACACCCTCTGGAGCCTGATATAGCCGGTTTGACTTTCTAGGAAGTAGGGCTAAGGCCGGCGGCTGTTTCCATATTGTGGTAACGAGGTCGGCGTGAGGCTCTATCCAGGGTGGCACCAAGGTAGGAGCCGTCACGGGCAGATCCAGATATTCAGCGAGTTTCAGATGCTGAGGATCTGGTTCCAGGGAGTGCCACTGATGAACCTCCTGGATTTTCCTAAGCAACTCCGTAAAAGACGGATCCTCCGGAGGAGTCCTTGGCCTGGGCTTCGACGGAGAGCGAGGCTCATCGTCTCTCTCGGAGCAACCATCGGAAGAGTCCGAGGAGTCCGAGGGTGAAGGATGAAGAAGAGAAAGACTCCTTTCCCGACCGGGAGGAATGGACCTGGGAAGTCCCTGGGGAGCGTGTCCTGCCCTTCTCTGGATCCAGATGGAACCCTGGAGTCCGGAGGGTGGTGAGGTGTGCGCTCGGACGTACAGTAACCCGGGCCGACACCGTCGCCGAGCCTCTCGACCTCTTTGGTGAGCTGAGCCTTGGCCTCAGCCACCAGGGAGGCAAGTCTCCTGCAGCACCAGGCCCTGTGGGCGGTGGATAAGGATCGAGATTAATAACCGTATGGGCGTATCAAAACCCGCTGCGGGTAACCCGGTCAAGTATTGTGGTGTCAGTACAGTGCAGTGGTAGCCTGGCGTCGGTGCTGTGGCGCCCGGATACTGCGGTCCCGGGTACACCGGCATCGAATAGGACAGAGGCACCCGGGGGCCTGGGGGCTGCGAACGCAGGCGGCCCGGCGGAGGCCCTCATGGGAGGCGGGTCCATAGTGGAGAGCCTGGAGGCGGGCCCGATGGGGCGGAATGTCTCCCGGAATCGGTAAAAGGCCGCCGTCAGGGCCGATGGTGGAGAGCCCTGGCGCGGGAGGTACCGACGTCGGAGGGGCGGCGATGGAGCGGCGTCCGGGGGCTCGACGTCAGGTCCGGCGCTCCAGGTGGAGGAAGGACTGACGGAGGCAAAGATCCCAGCCGCCCAGGGACAGAGGGAAAAGTCCCAGAGGTCGGATTGAGGAGATTCTGGTTCCCCAGACGGCAGCAAGGCTGCGGGGAACCGAAATACGACGAGACGTGGGGAGGTCGCAAGTGCGGTTCCTTCACTGGCCGGACGCGGACGAGCGGCGTGAAGCAGGCGGAGGAAAGCTCTCAGCGGGCGCCGGAGGCGACGTCGACTTATGAGCCATCACTGGGCGGGCCAAGTAGAGTGATCGGCCTGGTCCGGTGGAGTGGAGGCGCGCGACGCCAGGAGGGTCGGACGTCTTACCGGCCCTCTCCGGACGGACGTCTGAGGAGCCGACGCCCGGCTCACTGGAGTCTCCCACAGTGGTAGGCCGCGAGCCTGCGGCTGAACCAGGGGCGGAGGCCCCCAACTGCCTGGAAGCACCCGCAAGGCCCGAGCGCGAGCCAGACGGCCGGGCCGACACCCCCTCGGAAACCTCCGAGGCGGACATCGAGGAGCGATCCCCCGGAGAGGATGTTACCTGCGTCCCAGTGACTCCCGAGGGAGAAGCGGTGGAGGAGCCCTTGTCCGGCTGCCTTCTCCTTCTTCTTCCGATGGCCTTCAGGGTAAATGTGGACGTCTGCCTCAGTTTTCTGAGCTCCTTCTCCATAGAACTCATTTTCTTCTTTAGAATATGGGCTTCCAGGATTGCTGCCGCCCTGACAAAGCACAAACTTTTCTGCGAGGTGCTGCACGAGCTAACGGCGGGAAAGAACTGGAAAGCAGGCGTCCAGGACCGCCCCTTTATACCGACGTCTGACGCCAGTCACCAGACGTGGGGGCGGTCCCTCGCCAGGGACTGCTAGCTAGAAATTTTTCTGTGGGGTCCTGCCGCCTGCCGGCATCAGTCCTATATGTAATTACCTACTGCAAAGCCCTCTCGAAGATCTTTTTTTTTTTATATTCAGATTCATCCCACCATGATATCAGTGCTGCCATAGCTATTCACAGCTACTATCATCCCTGCCACTGCCCAACTTTAGCAGTTTCCGCTGCCTTCAGGTGTTGGCAGACATCATGCTCAGCTGACCCCTTTTGTCCCTTCAAGTGTGGGACTGCAGAGCAGTCAGCTGGGAGGGGCATGAGAGCACGGGGCTGTCATCCTATTCACTAAGGAGATTTCCCTGCTTTCTGGTTACTCCCCCCCCTCCTCTGTAGGTCACTGCCAGGTTGGGGCTATAAATTTGCATGTCTCATATGTAACCAAACACCAGAGCCAGGCAACCTCTCTCCCACCCAGCACTGCTCACCCACTGCACTGCCACCTGTGGTCACCCAGGTTGCCATGCAGCAGTTAGGAATGCACCATCCTTCTCTGGAAGTGAGTCTCTTGTGAAATACTCAATCTGACTCCCCTTAGGCAGGCCCCGGCATCTTGGGCTTGCTGTAAAATCTGGGACTGTGGCATTGTGAGTGGTTGCACTACCGCTACACTAACGGTCTGGCATACAACAGCATTCTATGGCCTTTGAACTGTGGTACAATTTTTTAGTTAGGATGGAAATCTTTGCACAACAAAGGGTAACCATATACAATAAATAAATGTCATGGTGCTTGGCAAAGGACAATAACTAACCTGACTACTGAGTCTGAGGTTCCAGCCAGAAAATGGCACATACCATTATTGTTTTTTTTCTGTTGTTGTTGACTTGAACAGTGGCAGGTAAAGGCACTCCTATTCTCTGCTGGACACACTGATAAGAGTGGGTTTATTCTTCATCCCCCATACATAGACATAAAGAGTCCTATTTTTTCTTACCAGATATGAGCTCTTCTAGTTAGCCAGAGTGAGAATGTATGTATGACATTTACATAAAGTAGAAAAAAGTGAAGGTATAATACTGTATGATCTTTCAAAACATTCTTCTTCATGGCAAGATCCCATTAGCAGAGCCAAGAAATTCCTTTTTATCAACTTTGTTTTCCCTCCTGTATAGGTCATTTTATTGGGGCTTTCTTCAGCTTCTGCAGTGCTTCTTTGCCATCCTAAGAGCTGCTTTGATCTGGCATCCAGGGATTATAACACAGAAAATGGTCTCAGACCAGCTCCTTAGTCTAGCTGAACTCTGCTCTTCTGAAATTTAGGGCTTCAGTTTTTGTTAGGGGCATTCTCGTCCTGAGGGCCAGCCTGAACCAAATGGAGCTATGGTTACTGGATCCCAGTGACTCCCCTACCCTTGCTCCAACTATCATTTCCAAGTTAGTGAGCACCAAACTGAGAATGGTCACCTGCCTAGTAGGTTCCTTAACCAGCTGCACTAGTAGGCAGTCCTGCAATGTATACAAAAGGGCCTGACTTCAGGCACACCTGGCCACTGGAATATCCCAGTTGATATCCAGCAGGTTCTGATCACCCACCACCACTTCCCTTTTCTTCAATCCTCTTGCCAGCTCTTTACCAAGTTCCCCATCACTCTCTTCCCCTTGTCCAGGTGGTCTACAGATCATCCCTGTCCAGATCTCCTTACCTGAGGGATGTTTCTCTCCACAGTTATTTTAAGCAGCTGGGGATGAAACCAAAACAGGGTGCACCAATGTTTAAAAAATGTAATGGGTTACTGTACAGAGTTTGGGTTACACCTCAGACACAGGAACAGACAGAACAATTGTTTATACCACAGAAGTATAGAGCAGAGTTGTTACAGATAGCACATGATAGTCCTATGGCTGGTCACTCAGTGAGGGATCGCACTCTTGCCAGATTGCTGTATAGACTTTACTGGCCTGGAATTCATGCAGATGTTGCTACCTATAGTAATTCCTGTGCTGAGTGTCAGAAAGTAGTCCCAGTTACTAGAAAAGACAAGGTGCCCCTGGTGCCCCTACCTTGGATAGATGTGCCTTTTGAGAGAATTGCAATGGATGTAGTTGGTCCTTTAGACAAAGCAAAAAGGGTAATATATTTATCCTGGTAGTATGCAACTATACTATACCCAGCAGCAGTTCCAATGCATACAGTTACAGCCCCAAAAGTCACAGCAGAGCATGACAACATTTTCAGCAGAGTGGGCATACCTAAAGAAATTATTACTGATCAGGGTAGTAATTTTGGTGCTGCACTGCTTAAGGAGCTGTACAGACTATTAGATATCACTGCCATAAAAACCTCCCCCTATCACCCGCAGACAGACAGTCTTGTTGAGAGTTTTAACCAAACCTTAACACGCATGTTAAAAAGGTTTGTAAAAGTGGAAGGGAAGGATTGGGACCAGTACTTGCCTTACCTACTTTTTGCTTATGGAGAAGTGCCACAGGCATCAACAGGGTTTTCTCCATTTGAAATGCTGTATTGTAGCCAGCCAAGAGAGCCACAGGACATGATAAAAGAAACGTGGGAAGATAACCCCACTCAGAAACAATCTATAACCTCTTATATGTGTGCCTTAAGAAAGAAGCTGGCAAAATATGTTGAAATTGCCCATAGTAATCAGGAAGAGGAACAAAACCAGCAGAAGGCATATTATGACCATAGGGTAAAAGAAAAGGTTTTCGAACCAGGTGAAAAGGTTTTGCTACTGTTACCTATAACAGAAAACAGAATGTTAATGAAGTGACAAGGGCCATGTAAGGTTCTTAGACGTACTGGCATGGTTAACTATGAGATTGAGACCCCTGACAGGAAAAATCCTTCTAAGATATACCATGCTAACCCCCCCCCCACAAGAAATGGGTTATAAAAATGCCAAAAGCTGCTTTGCTGGTTTTACCAGAAACTGATAAGGAAAATATTGATGTAGCTTATGATAGACTGGAACAAACTGTAATTGCTGATGCTGTAAAGGTGAATGTTTCCTTAACCTCAGAACAAACTGCAGACATTCGTAATGTGCTAAAGACATTTAACAGTACTTTTACCATGGTACCAGGCCAAGCAAAAGTGGTTGAGCACACAATAGTGACAAAGAATGCTCATCCTATTAGGCAAAAGACATACAGGTTACCAGAACGGTTAAGAGCTGATGTGGTTAAGGAAACACAAAAAAAGAATTGGGTATCATAGAGAGTCGATGAGTGCTTGGTAATCTCCAATGGTAATTATAAACAAAAAAGAAGGGGGTATTAGAATCTGCCTTGATTTTAGGAAACTTGACCAAGTGTCAGAATTTGACAGTTATCCTATGCCCAGAATAGATGATTTGGTGGACAGACTGGGCAGTGCAAGGTACATCAGTGCCCTCAATCTCACCAAGGGTTACTGGCAAATAACTTAGCTAAAGAATCCAGAGATAAAACTGCATTTGCCACCCCTATAGGATTCTATCAGTTCACCACCATGCCCTTTGGTTTACATGGTGCGCCAACTATATTCCAGTGGTACATGGATGTCATTTTATCCCCTCACACTGGTTATTGTGCTGCACACCTGGATGTTGTCGTGGTATACAGTCCAGACTGGAAAAGCCGCCTGGAACACCTACGAGCAGCTATCCAAGCTATCCAAAATGCAGGTGTGACTATTAATCCTACCAAATGTGCATTGGGCATGTAGGAAACCAGATGTCTGGGCTATGTGTTGGGGAAATGGAGAAGTTAAGCTAGAGATTTCTAAAACAGAAGCTGTAGCTAACAGCCCTGTACCTAAAACAAAGAAACATGTCGGGTCATTTTTAGGGTTGGCTGGTTATCATCGGAGATTTGTTCCCAACTTTGCTGAATTAGCTACTCCCCTCACTGAACTAACAAGAAAATGGTACCCAAATAATATGAAATGGACCACAGAGTGTGATGAAGCTTTTCAAGCCCTTAAGGCTGCACTATGTTCAGCGCCTGTTTTAAGAAGCCTAGATTTTGAGAAACCATTTCTGTTACAAACAGGTGCATCCGAGGTAGGCCTAGGTGCTGTCCTAAGTCAAAATGTAGATAGAAACATAGAAACATAGACTTTGACGGCAGATAAGGGCCGCTTGGCCCACCTAGTCTGCCCATTTCCCTACCTAATGGATAAGCTGCAGATCCTAGTTAACCAACAGCCTACTTCCTCCTACCCCCCACTAGAATTGCCTTATGTCTGTCCCATGCATTCTTGAATTCCCACACTGTTTTTGACTCTATGACCTCCTCAGGAAGGCTGTTCCATGTATCCACATCCCTCTCTGTGAAGAAACACTTCCTCACATTACCTCTGAGCCATCCCCCCTCTATCTTCAAATTGTGCCCCCTTGTTTTCACATCTCTTTTTCTGAAAGATGCTATCCTCTTGGACTTTGTTGATTCCCTTGAGGTATTTGAAAGTTTCTATCATGTCCCCCCTCTCCCTCCTTTCCTCGAGGCTATACATCTTTAGTTCCTTTAGTCTTTCTTCATATGTCTTCTGATGCAGACCCTGCATCATAGATGGGACATAACATCCTATTCTGACACAAGTAGGAAATTGCATGACAGAAAGAAAACGTACTCCACTATTGAAAAGGAGCGTGTAGCAGCAAACTGGTCTGTGGAGTACTGATAAGGTCCAAATTTTATTTGCTACAGTAGGAACTAACTTTGTTCTTGTAACAGACCATAATCCTCTCTGTTTGTAACAGAACTGTCATGCAATTTCCTACTTATGTACAGAGTAGAATCACAAGGTAGTACCTGGCACTACAGCCATTTAAATTCACAGTGATACACAAATCTGGTAAAGAGAATAGCAATGCTGATTTTCTGTCAAGATATGGATCAGGAATTGAGGGTTCTGAAGGTTGAAAAACAAATGTAGGAGTCTGAACTGCACTGTTTAAAAAAAAAATGAATGATGCAGGTGCTTAAACTGAGTGAAAGCAGCAAATGTTATTAGAGAATAGAAAGGTTTGGGAACCTGTTTAATAAAACAGGTTCCCTCTTATGGAGGGGGATGTATGTGAAAGGGTAGAATAGGACCCTGTCCCAGCTGTTATGGAGAACATGTTTAAATGCAAGGATCTAATCTTTCCTTTTCTGTCTCATCTTTGTCTGGTTACGCAGCCAAATTTTCCTGTGAGACTTCGGACTTGATCTCCCCGAATAGTCTCGAAATTCTTTGCCTCTCTCTGTCTCTCAGTTTTCTCTTGCTGTCTGTTTTTCCTCCCTTGCATATCTGCTATTATAAAAATATGTGCAAATCACTGTATGAAAATGTAAGTGATATTGGGATCCCTTGTGTTTAGAAAATATACAGCATTACTGTTGAAATGTATATAATTTTATTTTGACATGACTGAAAAAAAAAGGGGCCTCTCAGCTCAAGCACACTGTGCTCTACTGTGTTCATCCTGCCTGAAATATACAAGGACATGACGTTTGTTTAGATTGTAGGGGTTGAAATTACTTCTGAGAGAGCTGAGCTGCAATTTCTGAAAGATTACAAGAAAAAGGGACACAGAGACCGAAGGAAGATTTTATTTTATTTCACCTCGTCCATAGTTTTTATGAACAAGTTTATATTTTTTTACACTACTGCTACTATAAATAAATGATTTTGGTGAATTCTACAACTGCTCCTGGTTTTCCCTATGCTTCCTGACCCATGCCTCGATGACATGCAGACATGTCTCGGTCCACAGAAGATTAGAGCAGATGACCTCTAGAGGTAAGTAGAGGTAAGGGGGTGTGGGGTGGTGGCAGTGGGAGGGTGCAAATGGGGGAGGGGGACAGCGGGGATGAGGCAGGACTGTTTTCTTTTGTTCAGGGTAAAAAAAAAAAAAAAGACACTGGACACAGTTTTCTGCTTTGCAGGAATGTAATAAATATTTGGGAACACTGGGAGTGGGCTCCCCAGCATCCCACAGTATGAGGGGGACTTGCATCTATCGGGACATTAGGAGTGGGCTCCCCAGTGTCCCACACTGATGGGAAGGGGGGAAGACATGAATCGGGAAACTGGGAGTGGGCTCCCCAGTGTCCCAGACTACTGGGGCAGGGATACATATCTGGGAACACTGGGAGTGGGCTCCCCAGTGTACCAATTTTATAGCAAAAACTATCTGCCACAGAGGACAAGGAACAGGAACGGGACACTCATGGTCCTGGGTTCCAAGTCAGACTCTATATTTTTGCCCTCATTGTAGGTGGCAAAAATATAGTGTCTGGTCTCGAACTCAGGATGTCCCGTCCCTGCGCTCTGTCCTCTGCACCACAAGAGCAGCACAGTTACATCTGTGCTTTTTAGTATTTATCAATGGTGTTGGTCACAACTGATTGGTTTATGTTTCGCACATAACATGTTTGCGAAATCAACCTTGCTTTTGTTCAGGACACAACTTTTCCTATAGAAAATAATGGGAACATTTAAACTTTTTTAACTTTTGAAAGGATTAATATTTTTTCACCAAACCT